>JANXHW010000003.1:5915000-7115000 GCA_026170595.1 Plestiodon gilberti rubricaudatus | reverse complement strand
GGAATCAAGATTGCCGGGAGAAACATCAACAACCTCAGATATGCAGACGATACCACCCTAATGGCAGAAAGTGAAGAAGAACTAAAGAGCCTCTTGATGAGAGTGAAAGAGGAGAGTGCAAAAGTTGGCTTGAAACTCAACATTAATAAAACTAAGATCATGGCATCTGGTCCCATCAATTCCTGGCAAATAGAAGGGGCAGAAATGGAAGCAGTAACAGATTTTACTTTTTTGGGTTCCAAGATCACTGCAGACGGAGACAGCAGCCATGAAATTAAAAGACGCTTACTCCTTGGAAGGAAAGCTATGGCAAATTTAGATAGCATAATAAAAAGCAGAGATATCACCATGCCAACAAAAGTTCGTATAGTCAGGGCGATGGTGTTCCCAGTAGCAATGTATGGTTGCGAGAGTTGAACCATAAGGAAGGCTGAGCGCCGAAGAATAGATGCTTTCGAACTGTGGTGCTGGAGAAGACTCCTGAGAGTCCCTTGGACTGCTAGGAGATCAAATCAGTCAATCCTAAATGAAATCAACCCTGACTGTGTTCCCTGGAAGGACAGGTACTAAGGCTGAAACTCAAATATTTTGGCCACCTAGTGCGAAGAGAGGACTCTCTGGAGAAGACTCTGATGCTGGGAAAAATTGAAGGCAAAAGGAGAAGGGGAAGGCAAAGGATGAGATGGTTAGACAGCATCACCGATACAACGAACATGAAAATGAGCGAACTCAGGAAGATAGTGGAGGACAGGAAGGCCTGGCGGGATGTGGTTCATGGGATCACAAAGGGTCGGACACGACTTAACGACTGAACAACAACAACATTTAAGGGATTCACAATTATTGTGAACTGGGGCACTCCCAATTGTCCACACTCCCCCACAAAGGCAATAAGAGCAGAGGGACCGAGACTGAATACTCCAGAGAAGACCTCGTCTGTCGGGAGCACGAAAAAGGGAAGGGATGGTGGAACCATGTGTGGCTAGTGGAGTCCTAAAGAGGCCCGTGGTAGAGCGCAGTGCACTTCTGGGACCCGCAAGCAAGAGGCAGGAAGGAGGCTTGTGGACACGGAAGAGAAACGTGGACTAGGCAGGACCCTAGAAGTTATTTTTTGTTTATTTTAAAATGCATAGGCCTGTCTTTCTTTCACAAGAAAACTCAAGGTGGCTAAGAGCACTCAAAATAAAACAATCCCAAAAGAATCAATAATAAACAGAAATAACGAGAACCGAGTTGCATAAAGTCAGCAGTCAGCAAAACAAAACAACACACACACAAACATCACAGTAGCAACACAACAGGACCAGCATCATCATCCCCTACCAAGATATGTCTCCCCAGCTGACAAAATATATCCAGTAATGGGCCCAAACAAGCCTCCCAGAAGAAGGCACCCCAAAGCAAAGGCCTGTCCTTGTGGCCACCCACTGAGCCCTAGCTGGGTGGAGGGGAGCGGATAATGGACCTTCAGGGTAGGACCTCAGATGTTGATTGGAGACAGGGGTGGCATGACCGGGTGGGCGGCCAGTCGCCATCTACAGGTCAGTGTACCGTAAATGGGGGGGGGAAGAGACCCTTTACAATGCTTCACCATGCAGTTGTCACAAACCTGGAGGTCCAGGACTTCGGATTTATTTAAAGGGACTGCATGGACGAATGCAAACTTGCCTTTGTTTGCGTGGTCTCCATATATAGGGCTACCAGATCGTCAACCGGGACAGAGCGATTTCCCCTTAAGGGGAGATCGCTCCATCCCGGTTGACGATCTGGTAGCTCTATCCATAAATAAAACCAGAAAGCTGCACTTCTGGGTTTGGAGAGAGCAGAGCATAACAGAGCATGGTGAGGAAGTGGATTGGTGTGGTTCGTGTCCATGGCAGGCTGGAGGAGGAGGGGCACCAGCAGACTCAGGGTGAAGGGGACCCTGAATCCGCTGCATTCTCCCCCCCCCCCCACGCACACGCACACACCATCTGCCACTGACGCAAACATCATCAGGTCGCTTCATGGCTAGGCCAGCAGTGATTGGAGAGCACAGGAAGGACCGTACAAAGAAGGCGGTCCTTAAGGTTGTCAGGTCCCAGGCTGCTTAGGGCTTTAGAAGTAGAGATTTCAGTTACACAGTTCCCAGGTTTGAGTCCAAATACAGGCTGGAGACTTGTAATGTTCACCTCAAAGAAGAAGTGAGCATTGCAAAGTCCCTTGAATTCTTCTGTGGCTCAGATTAAAATTCAAGCCAGAAGAAAAACTCCCAGTTTTAACCCCCTCTCTCCCTTCTATCCCTCCAACCTCCCCCCCCCCCCGGCTCCTCGTTTCCTAAAGCCCCTTCTCTTTAATTCTGAATCACACAGCTGGATTGGTAGTAGCAGCAGCACTTTAGTCCTGCGAAGCCCCCTTGCCTTCGGAACCCCCTTCGGGGGCCTTTGGAACCGCCTTTGGAACGCCCCGTCCCCTCGCCTTCGGAACCATTCAAGGCGGTGAAACTGCGCCAGTGTGCTGTAGGAAGAGGCAAGGAAAGAAGTCTTTTTTCTTTCTGGCACAGTGTGTTAGGACAAAGGCTCCAGTGAGAAATGTAATCCAGGACCATCAGGGAAGGTACCAGGATAGCCAGGAGGACCAAAGGGAGCAGTGCCTAATGGTTAGTGCTCCCTCCCTCCCTTTTTACTGGGCCAGCAGCTGAATGGGTGAGAAACTGGCAAGTCTATCCACGACCACCATCGCAGGCTAAAAGAGATCTGTCAGAGGGGGGCCATTTGGAAAAAAAAGCCTCCCTCCCAGGATAGCACAGAACCGCAGGGGTTCTTATTTAAAATCAAAACCACATGACATTTTCAAACCAAGGACAAAGGCTACTGCAGGAGCAGGCCCCAGTAGCTTTTTAGGCTGCTGAGTCAGCACAGAGTTTCTGGGGGAGGGCTAGAAGTGCCCAAAAATAAGATACTACAATAGACCAAAAAAAAAATTGGGGGGAACAGAGCATTCACTACAAGAACGTTTTCTGTTGTAGCCCTAGAAGTTCTAACTCAGGGATGCTTTCTGAAGAAGGGTCAAATCAAGGGGCCCTCACCTTCCAGAAGCAGGT
Source organism: Plestiodon gilberti rubricaudatus (assembly GCA_026170595.1). NCBI lineage: Eukaryota > Metazoa > Chordata > Lepidosauria > Squamata > Scincidae > Plestiodon > Plestiodon gilberti. Next base: position 7,111,918 of record JANXHW010000003.1, on the reverse strand, counting down.
TGACATCTTCCTTTTGTGTTATGCTTTGAACACTGACAGCACAAGCCTATGCATGTCTACTCAGAAGTAACTCCTGTTGAATTTGATGAGGCTTACTCCTAGGTATGGCCAGCGGATGGTGCAGTGGGTTAAACCGCTGAACCATGAGCTGTTGATCGAAAGGTCGGCAGTTCGAATCCGCGACGGGGTGAGCTCTCGTTGCTTGGCCAGCTCCTGCCAACCTAGCAGTTCCAAAGCATGTCAATGCGAGTAGATAAATAGGTACCGCTTGCGGGAAGGTAAACAGCGCTCCGTGTTCCAGCTGCATGCTACGTGCTGCGGCAAGGAGAGTCATGCCGGCCACATGACCACGGAGGCGTCTTCGGACAACGCTGGCTCTTCGGCTTTGAAATGGGGATGAGCACCACACCCTGGAGTCGGACACGACTGGACTTAATTGTCAGGGGTCACCTTTACCTTACTCCTAGGTAAGTAAGAATGCATAGGACTGCAGACTGAGGGCCCAATCCTATCCAACTTTCCAGCACCGATGCAGCCACACTGCAGCCCCGAAGTAAGGGAACAAACTTTTCCTTACTTTGAGGAGGCCTCTGTGACTACCACAGGATGCAGTGCATGTCCTGTTGGCACGGCTGCATTGGCGCTGGAAAGTTGGATAGGATTGGGCCCTCAGTCTGCTAACATGCTCCCCTTCCCCCATGTCTGCTGTTTGTTTATTGGCTTTGCATTTATAATATTTGTGGTGTTTAATTGTTTTGTGACATTTTCTTATTTGATGATTGCAGTGTTATACAATACAACACTTTGGGAATGTATCCCGAAAGGTGGCATAACATTCTTGTAAATAAAATACAGTACTGTAAATAACAGTGCAATCCTATTGCAGTATCTACTCAGTACAACAGACTGCATGTCTGCTCAGAAGTAAGCCCTACTGAGTTTAATGGGACTTACTCCCAGGTAAGTGTGTACAACTCTCTCTCTCTCTCTCTCTCTCTCTCTCTCACACACACACACACACACACACCATCTCTCAGTTAGAACCACAACAAGCACTCATAATAGGCAGTTAAACCAACTAAACAACTCCTCTAAAATGGCCCCCGGTGACAGACAGCGAGATGACTGGAGTCTACTCCCAGGAAGGCCCCACAGCGCTGTAGCTGGCTGCTTGCATTAGTCACAAGCCAGGCTGTGGAGTTCAGGTCATGGCCTCCTCAGCTGGAAGCCAGGACTGTAATTTTCCTGCAGTTATTTCCAAGATAACTTATTTCAGAGGTTTTTTACGACGCTTACAAATTGGACAACACTTTAAAACATAATTCAAGCCCTAAATGGCCTTAAACGTGTGCGATTTCACCCAGGCTCATAAAATATTTTTAACTGTTTGTAAATTTCAGGGCATCATGTGCCATATAAAAAGAGGCGGACAACAGGGGAGGCAGCAGGCAGCGTGGGGAGGGCATGGAACGGGTTTGCATGTCTAGGATCATAAACATGGAGCCAAACCAGTCACCAGACTAGCGGTAGAAAAACATACATCTATTTCTCATTTCAGTTGCAGTGGGCAGGTACTGGAATACTTTATAGCCAGTCATAAGATTGGTCACCTGTTGTGTAAGGCTATAAGTACTTTGGTCTTTGGGGTACCAACTCCTATCTGCTGTCCCTGGAAATCCCCATTGAACTAAAGGGCCACAGTAGATAATGTCGCTCCCCTGATCTGGCCTATTTAGGCTTACCATCGTCCCAGAATCTAGCCTGGCTTCAGCCTAGTCCGGGCCCGAGCTGCTCCCAAAGGTGCACTGCAGCTGCCCAACGGGGTTCCAGCTTCGGTCGCGTCGTCGACCGGAAGTTCTAGAAGCCGGAAGCCCATTGGGCAGCCACAGTGCACCCTTGGGAGCGGCTCGGGCCCGGACTAGGCCGAAGCCAGGCTCGATTCCGGGACGATGGTAAGCCTAGGCCTATTGTGTGGAGGGCAATAAGAGGGGGCTGTTCCTCCCCACTCACCTAGTGCACTGACTGTGCGGCCACAGCACCATCATCCACACAGGGCCAGACGACTGACGGAAACAGGTCTACACATATAAAATCCAATGCATGGAGGCTAAAACTGCAAGACTGCTGATACGGTAACCCTGGACAACATGAAATTGGCCCTGAAATGGAAAGAGCTCATCGTTATTCATTTCAATGTGCTGAAAACGAAAATGACAATAAAATCTGTCGATTGGCTTTAGTTTAGGAGAAGCAGGCCGCATTGCATACATAGGTGTTGTAAGTGCCGTCGTGCTCTCCTGTAGCTGATGTGAAGTAAAGAAAAAGTCTTCAAGAAATACAATCACAGATCTCCCACCTGGACCGGCTGAAGACCCCCTGATGCCAAATGCTGCCCCCCTTATTTGATGATGTGCCAGCCTATGCTCCTTCTACTCCCCAGTGTTCCAGCTCAGCACTCCCCTCCCCTCCACATTGCCTCTTCCTCTCTGTGGCGGCAAGAAGGCAGACAGAGATGGGAAAAAAAAACCCACCAGTCTGTTACCTGAGGCGACTGCTTCAGTTGGCCTCATGGGTGGGCCAGCCCTGCTCCCAACTCAGGTCTCATTTGGCAATAATGTTTTAAGGTGGAAGAATTGTCCTCCAGCTTGAATTCTGCATAATTGCTCTTCATCTATCAGAAGTTTGGGAGCCATTTAGTGAGGATATGGTTGGTAGCCATAAAAGACACATGACTGGCAATGAGTCATAGTAGGGTGGGTTAAGATAACTGATGCTGCTGCAGGACTATAAGGTTTGATTGATTGATTTCATTAAGTCAACGGTTTGTAGAGGAAGTGGCTCTTGAGAAGGAACTTGAAGGGGAGGCTGCCTGGAAGCCTGCATGGGTAAGATTTTAGGGCCTTTTTTGCATGCTCAGCGTTATTTTTTTTTAATCAGGTCTTGGACATAGGTTTCCTGGATCAGGCCAAACTGATACCAGCCTCACCTCATATTCTGTGTTGATATCTTTATATTATTGTTTACTTCAGGAACTCTTGTGGTTTGAGAGGTGGGAAATAAAATAAGCGAAATGAAGTTGCTGGCTTCCATTTAGCAAACCCCCCCCCCCAATTCTGGCAACTAGCCAGGGTTAAAAAGAACCCCAACACATTTTTTTCCTGCTTGGTTGGCACCTCTACAGACAGTCCCTCAACACTGAGCATCCCTATTTGTGACCCAAGCAGGCCTCTCTGAGGAAGGGAGCCATTTGCTCAGTGAGTAGCAGGCCTGGTGCTAGGGAGCCAGCAATATTGTGCGCCTGCCACAAGCTTTGGAAGTCGCTGGGGAATGTGTTGTCGTCAGCATTTTAGAAGGAGCAAAATCTTGTGGCTGGACCCGCACCCTAGAAACCAGCGAGAAGCTGAGCAAGCCAAGCAGCAGAAGGAATGCTTGTTTGTGAAGCTCATGCGTTGCAAAATCGAGACTGCTGGCCTCCGCAGTACTGGAGGACTGGGCGTGGTCGGGTTAAGCTGAGGAAGTGATCACGCTTGCCTCTCCAGTACAGAACTGGTTTAGGTGCGCCTGGAACCTACTGAATAGGCTGAAGGGTTGCCAACACCTATTCTACATTTACTGCAAGATAAGCACAATGTATCAAAACAGAGAGTGTTTGTCTAGTCCTGTATCCTTTCTGCTTTCCACTTCTATATGATGTCAGATGGAGCTGGCCAAGCCTTCAATTCTTTCAATTCCCCTTTCTGAAAGGGGGAAGAAAGTCAAAGAGCCGCCCCAGCAGTGGCACAGGAATGCGCTCTGGGCTGCAACGCATTTTCTTTGCGATGACGTGCAGAGCTGGTGCTTAAAGGCATGGAGAGGGCCAGCCCTCCCAGGAAACAATTTGAAGCAGCTGCTTCCGGGATCGCATTTCAGAGGAAGCCCCATTTTCCTGCCTCCAAGCTCCATCTTGGGCTATGCGCAGCGTTGCCAACTGGCCAGGAAAAAACAGCCTGACCTGATTCAGAAGTTTAGGCTGCAGAAATCAGCACGTGAAGTTTTTCATGGCATGGAACAGAACACAATCGTCTGCTCGATGCTGCAGAGTCGTGAAAGGGAAAGCTGTAGGAGTGGGTTCAAAGGTTGACAGCCTTATTTGGATGTCGGGGCCAGCCCGCACCTGAGGCGGCAAGCCAAATGCTGCCCCTTTACCCATTGATGTGCCCTGCTTTAGGTACATTCTTCCCTGTCCCCCGGTGTAGCTCAGGGAGGCCCCAATGGGCCTCCTTGGATTTCCGCCAGCTATTTAGCTGGCATGAATCAAAGGAGGCCGTGTAAAGGCCAGGCCGGGAACGGGGCATGGATATGGTGGCCGCCATCCCCTCTCCCCCGGGCCGACTTGGCCAACCCCCGGCCTCCCTCGCCACCCGAACTGCCCCCTCCAGTGCTTTCCTTACCTGTCTCCGGCGGCCGCAGGGTCGATCCGGCAGTGGAGTAAGGGCTACTGGCTTCGTACCAGCAGCCTTTACTCACAAGTCATCGCAAACGTGCTTTACGGCACGTTTGCAACGGCTTAGAGCAGCAGAGCGCTCGCTCCGCCACTCTATACTTAGTAGGGATTGCGCCCTTAGTCAGGACTCAAAATAGTGGAGCCATGAGCCTCTCCCCTTTCCCATGTGTGTGTGTGCGCTCACACACACAAATGTGCATGCGCACCCACACAGAGTAATATGGAATGTAGATACTCTACATATGGCCTGTTATTGCAAATTCCTGGTGGTGCAAATCTTCTCTCGGTGATGCCAAGACGTACTTATGTGGGGAAGCATTTATTGAGCAAGAGAATAAGGAAGCATTAATTTTTTGCAGTCTGTTTAAAAATGTATTTTATCTCTCTCTTTTTCTTCTTTTTATGTTGTAATATTACGCATGTTTTATGGCACAATATTCTCTGTGTTAAGGTGCTGTGTGGCCTGAGTCCTTGTGGATATAAATCCAAATAAATATGTTTCTCTTTCTCTCTAGCTTCCTGGTCTTGTCCAGGCAATGTTTCAGAGATTCTGACTGTGACCAGATTCTGTTGTGATTCCTAAGAGAAGGAACCTGATACTGGGCCAGGTTGGGTGTTAGAAGTTCATCTTAGGGCCAGTTCTAAATGTTAGGGGGCCCTCCGCAAGCCGCCCTCCATATTCCCCTTCCTACCTGGTATCCTGCTAATGTTCATGGTGGTGCCTCCCTTAACAGATCAGAAAGGAGAGATAAGGCAACCATGGAATGACTCTTGGCCAAAAGAGTCACCCCACTGCCGCCACCACTACCATACAAAGGCTGTGGGCACAGAGCCCAGGGATTGGCAGTGGATGGATCCTTCTGCAGACTCTGGGCCCTCGGCAGTTTCGCAGCAACGCCAAGCCCTGACATCTGCCCTCCTACGTTCATCAACATCCATGCGATGTCCATCCAGAGGTCTCATGTAACTGTCCTGCCCACATTTAACGATGAAAATCAGGCAACATTTGTAACGCACAGTTCTCCTGTCAAGCAGCAAATGAGTTTCTCCCCACCCTCTACACACACACACACACACACACACACACACACACTCTGTCACATTGTCAGAGGCCTTTCTTTGCCTGCTTTAGGCTGCATAGCCTTTGTTTTCCAAATATTTAGCTTGTTCCTTGGGTTAATATGATATTTTATAAAAACTGAATTGTCCTTCCTACAGGAGTTTATCAAGCATTCAAAATAAGCTAGGGCTGTGCTGCGATGCCCCCTCCCCCCTACATTTTTGTCCCACTTCATGGGTAAGCAGTGAAAATGGAAGGGGCAGTTTTGATGTTTGTTTTCTTGTGGAGGGGAAAATAACTAGGGGTGTGCAACTCGCTCTCAGTGGTCCTCTTGGGATTAGAAGCTCTCCTACATTTGCGGTCTCGGTGCAGCTTTCCTGGTTCGCACAGCAGCTTTGGGAGCTGCAATGTTAACCCTCTGCAGCCAGGAGGAAAGCATCTCTGACTCCTTGCCCTCCAGAATTTTACACCCCTTCGCTGGGTGACTTGTGCTTTCCCACCCCCCAGTTTGAGAACCACTGCAGCAAACTACCTGCTGAATGGCCAGTACAAAAACAAACTTGCAGGCTCGAGGACAGATTCAGAAGGTTTGCTGGACAAGGTGCAGAGGGACTGACTAGCTTTCAAGAAGAGGTCTCTCTTTCTCAAAATGGTACCTTGGCAAGCCTCGTTTTGGGAACATGTGAGCTGTGATGGGGAGGACTGTGAGGACTTTTCCCGGGAAGGAGCATGCTGGCCTCTCCTCCACAAGGAATCCTCCAGAACTCGCAAATCATTTCAGAGAAGTATCCTTATAAAACCCTCCTTTATGACTCCAGCTTTCTTGGCTTTCAAAAGGAGGCTGGGAGGCCCCAAGGAAATGTCACACTACATGGCAAAAAGGGAGCCACCGTTCAAATGACCTGGACCTTGCTTTCTGAAACTACCCATGATGAGCCGCAGCAGCAGGGAGCACCACATCTTCAACTCTTGAGCCTTGGCTGGGGGTACAAAGTGGACACGATTTCCCCATCTTTGATGTCTCTGGAGTGAGAAGTGTGGACAGGTCATTTTGAGGGGAGAGGCAAAGATTATGGGTCCCAATGACGGGGGGAAGCCAAGCAGCTAAGCAGGCGCTGACAGCAGGCTGTTTTTCTTTCTAGACGCTGTTTCATTGCTCAGGGCTTCTCAAGGGGCCAAGGCCATCTTGCAAAGAACGAATGAGAGGGAGCGAAGTGGAAATCCCATCTCCAGCAGCAGCAGCAGCAGCTGAGTTTGCATCACCTGTGTGTGTGTGTGTGTGTGTGTGTGCGCGCTTGCTTGCTTGCTTGCTTGCTTGCTTGCTTGTCTTTCTTTCCCTGGGCAAATGTTTCTCCCAGGAATCATCCCCCCCCTCCTCCTACAACGGAGGTATCTGACGCCGCCTGCAATCGGCGAGGGTGAAAGAGAGAGAGGCTGGCCAGGCTCTGGCATAAGGAAGCGATTGAAGCTTTCATGATCTGTTTAACTGGTGACATATGTTTCCTGCAGGCGAGTCAGCGGGCGACATGCCGTCGGTATGAGATATGGAAGCCGTCCGCTTCTCACTGAGGCTTGGAACATCCCTTGCCTGTGGCTTAGAAGGATGGGAAATGATGGCTGCCGCACCCTGGTGGTCAGAGCTTGATGTGGTCCCAGGCTGATTTGTTCGGTGCATGGGGAGCAGTAAGTGGGTTATGACCTTGACAGGGACTCAAGGTGATGAGTCGAATCAAAAGGGAGACTTATGGATCATGTTTCCTCATCAAGTTTAAAGAAATACATCAAAAACCCTCCAGCCCTCGCTGTTGGAGAGAGTGGCCCAGCGCACACATCTGTTAAAAAATATATATCTGCCTGTTTTTAACCCTGGTTGACTTTTCCATTCCACCTGGCTGAATCTGGCTTTGCTGAACTAGCTGTCAGGAAGGCTTGACACCAGGTAACAAGCCACTCTGTGTCAGGGCACTCTGTGCCCATTTAGTTGAAGGCAATTACAGCTTAGCCAAAACACGTTGTTAGTCAAAATGCCAGTTACTTTGGGGAATAGCTTTAAATATAGCAATTTGGCATGTTTTGGGACCTTTACCCGTGTATACCAGAGTCCAGCTTCACAGAATTCCGTTTTTAAATAATATTGAGAACACACGTGGTTACTTTCCAATATTTACTAAATAATTCAGGCAAGAATCATACAAAAAGAAAATACAGTTCAATATGCAATCATACTCCCAAAGCCTACAGACCTAGGAACTTAGGTATAGAGATTTAGCAGGGTTCTTGCTAGAGTTCACCTTGGCTTGCAATGCTGTAGCATTGAATGAAAAAGTGGGCAGTCAGTAGCGACTGAGAAGTCAAGTTAAGAGTGGGGGGTATGAGCAGAAGGGGGAGAAATAAAATGATTCCAAGGTTCTGAACAAGCTGGGTTTAGGAACCAAATTAGTGACTAACTGAGGGGTAATGCAAAGAGGAGGGAGGGGGGTTGCAAGAGAGAGGGAGGGGGGAAGGGGAACAAGATAGAAATAGGGAGATCTCACCAGTACCAGTCCACAGCACAAGAGGAAGAACCAAGAGAGGGCTTCCCAGTCTGTCCCTGCCTTTTATAGGGAGCTGCTGAGCACATGTCCAAGAGGATCCCCAGGTACACAGACAAACAGGAAACGGGGGTCCTAGAAGGGACGCCTCAGTGCACCTTGGGTAAAACAGACAAGTGGGGGGGAGGGGGAGGAGACAGGGGGAGGCTGTCTTGATGGTCCGGTACTTAAGAGACAAAAGCAAAGGCTGGGTGGAGTCATCTCAGGTGTTCCTCTGTATTGTTTCTTCTAGGAACATCACAGTGTGGGGGGGGGAGGAAATGCAGAGTAAATTCTGTGAGAGCTTTTTTGGACACATGGCGAAAATGGTGTCAGGCAGCTGGTCAGGTTTTTCCCTCATGCTTCTTGGGGAGACCTTTCTTCAGCATTGCTCATGGCAGGAACACAAGCGGCATTGTGTCATAATACAGTCCAGTCTGGCACATGTTTCATCCAAAGTCATAGCTCACAGGTCATTAGCATTCAGAGTCTCTTTGGCACATTCTCATTTTAAGCCACTGGGTAACAACGTCCCTGTTTTTCAAGGAACGTTTTTGGCAGGGCTGAAAAAGCCTCCACTTCGTGGCAACTTTCAGTTGTTGAAACTGGTCACTAATTTCCCTCTCTTGCCTTTTGCTCTCAGTTTCCTTCATTGCCCCATATCTGATTGACTACACGGCACTGCATGCCAGTCTGTTCACTGGGTGGTTCCTAACTAGGTAGGAGGGAATAAACAATATGATGAATCCACACAGGATTAAGAATTCAAGCCAGGGGAAAAGTGGTGATCTGTGCTGGTGGTAGGGTGCTGGAGGTCTTGGAACCACCACCACCCCAACTTGGCCCCCAATGGCCCCCAATCCCCTTCGTGTCCCCTGACAGTGCATTTGGGTGCTACCACTGCCAGCAGTACTGAGGGTTCAAGCACTGGTGTCACTACAGGGGGGGGCGGAGCTGTACGTTCTGCTGAAATTGGAGCCTCCCTTACACAGAGGAACAAAGCGGCCCCGCCCCCGCACCTTCGGAGCCTTTCAGGGAAGCGAAAGCAACGCGCAGGAGACTCCCTGCACGTTGCTTTCGCTTCCCTGAAAGGCTCCGAAGGTGAGGGGGCGGGGCTGCTCCGTGTAAGGGAGGCTCCAATTTCAGCAGAACGTACAGCTCCGCCCCCCCCTGTAGTGACACCAGTGGGTTCAAGGCTTGGCCTGGCTAGCTGGGCTCTCTGATTTGCATGGACCCTCAGCCAGTGCCCACTCTGGCCAACCCCTGATGTCAACCCCCCCCCCCCCCAGTGGTGTATCCCTAGGTGGGAAAGGCAATGGCAGCAAGTAGGATAGTGAAAACTCGCAGAACCACAGCGTTTTCTAGAAAAACATTCTGCCTGATGGAAACAGCCAGTTGCAACCCCAAACTCAAAACTGGAAAATATTCCGTGCAGCTCTAGTACAAGTTCAGCAGTCACATCCTGAGTCTTGACCCAGATCATCTGAGAGATCTCGTGGACGATGACTGAGAAATATCCTATCTTTGATCATTGGTGGGAGGGAGGGAGGGAGGGAGGCAGGCAGAGAAACTGAGGGAGGTGTGATGTAGAAAACCTTCTGTGGGGCACATGCTGTGGGTAAATCAAACATTTTACCGGGAAACTCCGTCGTATAATCTAAATTTTATTATTGTAATCAGATGGTTTTAAAAAAACACTTTTTTTTTACATCCTCCTATGTTGGAGGCATCATCCTATGTTGGAGGCAAAATGTAATTTTTTTTTTTTTACCATCTGATTACAATAATAAAATTTAGATTATACGAAGGAGTTTCTCGGTAAAATGTTTGTTTTAAACTCTAAAATCTGGACACGTCGTGACAACCTAAGAATGTACCTGTGGGTAAATATTTAGGCCAGAATTACATGTGACGTAGTCACCTCCTTATGCACTATTTTTATTTACTGTTTATTATAAAATTCACCCTGGGAGGTGGTAACACAAGCCTCCCGCCTTTCCTAAGGTGACCGAAGATCGGTCCAGGTGCCCCATGAGCACCTCTCACGCCTTCGATGTAGAGCTCCCCCATGGGACAAGGTGGGGGTCCTGGGGGGGACTACTACAGTCTGCCTAAGGGTACTATGTTTGGGCTACATCTACTGAGGCCACCACATCCCATTGTTCATGACACCACTACAATGGACCTCGGATGACTAATGTCGCCCTTTGTCTCGCATCCAAACCATAATTGCGCCAGTGCGCTTCCAACCAGCAATTTAGTTGAAGAGACAGTCCCACAGGACATGCCAATCTCTGGCTCTTTGCAGAGAATCATTGTTATTTTAGGAAGGCCAAGTGCTTCTGGCAAGTTAGTTTATGGAATGAGATTAAGGGTGCCTTTGGAGTACTTGCATTAGCTTCTTCGTGCATTCAATCAAGCAGGCATTAGCCCCTGTGGCTTTTGCCCTTTGGCTGTATAATTAACGTGGCTTCTCTTCCTTTCATTCCATTGGCTTGTCTGGAAAAAAAAACCCCTCTCTGTATTTTGTTTTAGTGAAAAAAATAATCTATTTCAAGAAACTGGGTGCATTTCTGCTTTTACTTCTGCTGATGAATGTCTGCGATGGATGCTCTTTTGCCAAATTTTCCTTGTGTGCTATTTTATTTAGCCAGAAACTGGGAAGAAGAGGAGGGGGGGCATTAAATAAATAACTGTAGCAAAACCCCGCGTAGATCAAGCATTTGCAGGGCATTGGGCTGAGCCAAAGAGGCTTGGTATGTATGTAGTACATCGAACAAATGGCTATGGTGTCATGTCTCCAGTTTTCTGACTCAGGTTTATTTTGGCTTTCCCTTCATTACTTAATTTGTCTGTCGGAGCAGTGGTGGGGGGTATGAGTTGACCAAGATATATTTTAATTTTGGTTCTGTTGAGCATGCTGTGGTTACTGGCATTATCCTAATCATAACAGATCTGGGACTATAGCCTATGGAATGGGAGACGGATGGAAAGTGAACCATACTGTTATGACTCTGCAAAGTTAGGAGATTAGACTCTAGTTTCTTTTGTATAGTAAAAATGTTCCTGCAAGTGGGCACTGATGTCCAGAAGATGCCTGCTTCTAGGAGCATTTGTGGCAAATGGCTACCAATGCTGGACACACCCCACCTGCTTGAGGTGACTGAACAGGACCACTGAAGCATACATACTCCATGAAGGAGATAAAAGTCTGCATTTTTGCAGCTGGCTAGCCAGGAGGAGGCCTGAGAAAAACTGCAAGAAGGGCATGTGCATGTGGCTTGCTTTGGGGGGAACTAGCATTACTTTAAAGATTAGCATTATCGGTCTGGGTGACTGTCAGCTCCCTCTTGCTCCGTGTGTATATTCATGAATAAACAGACATTTACAAAGCCACTGTAAGTGTCTAGTAGTTTCTTCTCATGGGGAAACTGACCCTATAAAAGGCTGCTTGCTGTGGGGAAATGCAAAACAGACTTTTTGCCTGATGCGTGCCGTGGAGGAGAGAGTGCAGTTTTGTGGAGGCCTCGGTTCCAGGAAGTCCAATCCGCCTTACATGGGAGAAGTACTTGCTTCTCAGATGCCACCTCCACAGTATTTGTAAATGGAGGGAAATCTCCTCCAGTGTACAGAAATGTTATTATAGTGGAGGGAAAGTAGAGGTTTTGCATGCTGGTGGAGGTACTTCTTCCGCTATCCCTTCCCCAGGTGCACTCTACCATTTGTGTGCAGTCAGCTGTAGAGATGGGTGTGTGTGTGTGGGGGGGGGTCAGTGTTGGCTGTGCACAGGAGCTCCATGGGGTGTGAGAATTGGATGTTTTGAATGAGCACATCCCAGACATGTAAAAATGGTTCTGTGGGGACAGGGCTGGTCCGACTGAAGTTGTTGATCCATCTGACACAAGTTGCAAATTCCCCAGAGGCTCCTCACCGGCAGATCTCAATCTCCCTTCGGCACACTCATGCCCTAGAACAGGCACCCATCTCTCTTCTGTGGCTGCGCATTACACCAGCAGTAGTGAGAGTAGGAAGGTAGCTGCATTTCAGGAAAGCTTTCCATTGTCCACAGCACTTTCCAGCAAGCAAGAAGACGGAGCTAGATGGACCAGCTGTTTGGCTCAGAAGAAGGAGCTTCCTCTGTCCAAGGAGCCACAGAGTTCCCTGGAACACAGTTTGCAAGCCTCTGCCACAGCAGAAGAGAAATCCCTGGGCATAACGGGGAAGTTAAACCTCATCCTGAAAGTACGGAGACGCCATAAAACAAGAGAGAATAGTGTGGGAGGGATCCAGGATTTTGCTTGTGTTCACGAAGTCTGTTTCCCTCTTTCACCCCGGCAATTCCACACATGGGCAGGTGCCTTTCATTTCAACACTAATCCCTCTTTTATTTGGTAAAACACAGATTTTTTCCAGCTTGGTAGTTATCCTTCAATAAAACCAGCTGGTCAGCAACTCTGTGGAAATCTGCTCTCTGGAAGGCAGGACTGAAACAGAGAAGGGATGGATGGGGGGAGCTGAGCACCTGCCTCCTGCCTGCTCTAGCCTTCTCCCTTCCTTCACTCTCCAGAGAAGCCTTTGCAGACAATACTCAGCCCCCCAAGACCATACTGCTTTCAGGCTGCAGCTCGACTGCACCCAGGTTCCCTCCACATCCCCCCCCCCTCTCCCATATGTTAGAGCTGGAAATAGAGGCACTGTTGTGTACTGGGGACACCCCCAGTCTCACACCAAAGACCCCCCCATCCAATACATTGTTGAAGGTTGTATTCAGGCACTCTTCAACAGCGTGCCCTACGGTGGCTTCAGGAGCAAGGGAACCCCCATAATTAATAACACGTTTCTTCTAAATGTTAAGAACATAAGAACATAAGAAGAGCCCTGCTGGATCAGGCCAAAGGCCCATCTAGTCCAGCTTCCTGTATCACACAGTGGCCCCACCAGATGCCTCAGGGAGCACAAGACCACAAGATAACCTGTTTCCCGTTGTCACTCCCATGCACCTGGCACAAAGAAAACCTACTCCTACAACCAGGAGGTTGTTTATCCCCATCATGGCTTGTAAGCTGTGATGGAATTTTCCTCCATAAATCTGTCCAATCCCCTTTTAAAGGCATCCAGGCCAGGTACCATCACCACCTCCTGTGGCAAGGAGTTCCACAAACCAATATACACGCAATATACACGCCAACATTGAATAGAACGTTGACTCTCCCCGTGAGTCTTCTGCAAGTGCTCTCTTCTGAGTGAGGGGCAGGACACCATCCCAATTCTAGGAGCAGGGCTGGGGGGGGGGGCGCTGTTGCTGGGTACATGCCAAGGCCCACACCCCAGCAAGGGTCCGTTGCTGGCACTCACCTCTCTGGCTCATCCCCTCCCTGCTCTGACACTGCCTGCCCACCTGCCCTTTCTGAGCACACAAGCAGAGACAACCATCCCTTTCCGCCGCCATCCACCTTTCCCTCCCTTATGGGCAGTGCTGTGGTTTGGCCCCCGGGGGGGGTGTAGTAGTGACAGCAGCAGGGAGGAGAGGAGCTCATATACCGATGGCATTTGCCTAAGAGGCCCTCAGAACTTGGTAGGGGCACTATCCAAGGGGCACTTGGTTGCCCTGTTGGGAGAAAGGCAGGATATAGGGGGTTTTTATATAATAAAAATGAATAAAATTTAGGAGTTAAACACAGATTTCACCTCTAGAGACCAAAAGGAGTGCATGTGTGTACGTGCTAATAACAGGCATTTAAAAAGGCATGCACACACCCCAAAATCTCACCCCAAGGGGCAAAATAGGAATGGTATTTAAACAGGGGCAGGGGACAGAAAACAGGAACTGTCCCTGACACATAGGAGAGGTTGCATACACTCCACATACTCCGTATTTTTCAGGCACCTCTCTGGGGTAAGAAAGCATTGTCCCTGTTTTATCTTTTGCTTTTTTAGAATGTCAAAGGCCTCAGGATGAGAGTGGCCATGTGAGAGAACTGGTGAGGGGGGAGAGAACTGTTTTGGTTTTGCAGCAGATGCTGTGTGAGTGGTTGGACCTGCATGATCTTCTCAGGGCCTGAGGAGGCCCAGAAGAACTGGAACTCAGAGACAATCCTCAAGTCTGTTGGGCTTGTTTTTTTTTTTTTTACACACACTCAGGGCTTTTCCAGTGTAAAAGTGCCAATCATCAATGTGTGAGGAGCAGGAAACTGGGGACTGAGCAACAGGCCTGGTGTGGTGGAGCTGCTGTGAAACTCCTTTTTTTCATGTTCATGAAGAGGCCAATTCTGTTTTCTAAAATACTTTTTGCCAGTCTCGAAACATATATCTCGTTTCTCAGTCTTTCCAATTGTGAACTATCACCGTGCTTTATCTGTATACTTAACCTTGTCACCAGACTAGGTCACTACCCTTTGACACTCATGGTTGCTGGTTATTTGGCTTTCTCTATACTCATATACCTCTGTGTGTGTGTGTGTGTGTGTGTGTGCGCGCGCGCGCGCGTGTGCGCGCGTACGTGTTGTACTAACCTGCCTCCTGCATCTGAAGATCTAATGCATCTGATGAAATGGACTGTAGTCCACAGAAGCTTCTGCTGAAATACATCTGTTAGTGCCACAAGACTCCTTCATTTGCCTCTAGCTGGCTAGCTGGCGAGCATCTTTGTGGTTGATAGCTCGTCATCAGGTGCTTGGTTTGATGAGGGACAAACAGATGAACTGGGAGAAACCAGAGGACCCCAAAAAAAAAAAAGGAAAAGGTGGGCTCTTCTGGCCTGACAGATTCTCGAGCCCATCCAAGGTCGGCCCATTTATAAGGCCGATTGAGACAGTTGCCTCAGGCGAAGGCTTGGCAGCAGCAACCCACCTCAGTCTGCCCACCTCTGCTCCTCTTCCTCCCCCCCCCATACTTGGATTCTAAAGGATATGATAAATGAAGCAGAAGCAGAAGAGGAAGTGTGGAGGAGGAGGCAAGGTTGTAGGCATTTGGTGCCCCACGAGAAGTGCCAGGAAGTCTTGGGCTCCTCTGCGGCCCTCACAAACATTTGAGGGACACTTTCTCATATCAGAATGTTTGGACCTGCAATAGGTGTGAGACTAGGGATGTCAGAAGTGCACAAGAGTGTCCCTGTTTCTCTACACGGTGTTGGAAGGTGTGGGGTGAATCCATTCCCCTCCTTGTCTGCCTATAAATGGGGAGGTGCTGAAGGAGAGAGATTGGAAGGCCCCCTTCCTACACCGTGACAATAAGGTGCAGAGTCTCTTTCTTTCCTGCCTTTTTAATGCACACTTTCCCACTCCAGACTTGATATAAATATTAAGGCCTCTTGTTACCTGGGAAACGAATGCCAGGTGGCCATCAACCCCCCCCCCCCCAGCACAAGCTGAGGAGGCTGGAGGAGAAAGAGCTGGGGGTAGGAATAACAACCAAGCCGTGTTCCCTTTGGTCAGCATGAGCAAACTTTCCCAGTGCCTCTGCCAAGGAACACGCACTGCTGCTGTTGCTGCTGTTGCTGCTGCTGCAGCAGCAGAGGAAGAGTCAGTGAAGAGGCTGGAAAAACTAACAGGGGGGGTCTGTGCAGGAGCAGGGGAGGCTACGGTGGCAGGAGGGGAGCCAGCCTTGCCCTGGGGGTGCCCTTAGTGATGGGGAGGCCCAAGAGAGCTTGGAACATCAGACTTCCTTTCTCCAAAGAGAGAGGTTCAAGTCCCAAGTTATCCCAGTGTTTTTAAGGAGCTTCTTCCTTCCAGCAGAGCTGAACAGAAGTGATGCTCTCTGTGGAAAGCAAACATGGGAAGCGTGCAGTGGGATGATGACACACCCACTAGCCACGCCCCGCAACGATGCACCAGATAGCCACACACCCACTCTCCTCACATTCAGGGTTTGTCTCAGCACTTCGAACTCCCATCCCAAGGGTCCAATCCTGACGAGAAACCTCTGCAAACCAATGCTGGGCGAGCAGGAGGGGTTGCCATCCAGCTTGTCCTCAGGGCCATGGTGGGCATGATCCTGATCCTACCGCACCCCTCACACATGTGCTCTCCTCAGAGCACTTTGTTTCTGAACAGAGAACACAAGAACCTCGGACAACAACAACTCCCTCTCTCACAACACCAGAACCAGGGGACATGCACTAAAATTGAGTGGAGGGAGAGTTAGAATGGACAAAAGAAAATATTTCTTTACCCAGCGTGTGATTCATCTGTGGAACTCCTTGCCACAGGATGTGGTGATGGCACCTGGCCTAAGTTTGGATAGATTCATGGAGGAAAAGACCATCACAGGTTACAAGCCATAAGCAACCTCCTGGCTTTGGAAGTAGGTTTTCTCTGTGCCAGGTGCAGGGGAGTGGCAACAGGAAACAGGTTATCTTGTTGTTGTGCTCTTGGAGGCATCTGTTGGGGCCACTGTGAGATACAGGAAGCTGGACTAGATGGGCCTTTGGCCTGATTCAGCAGGGCTCTTCTGATGTTCTTATGGACCAAGTCCTGGCATCCTTGTTGTGCCAGGCCAAACATCCATCTAGTCAAGCATTCTGTCTCCAACAGGGGAGAGCCAGGTGCTTCTAAAAAGGATGTAAGCTGGCCATGAAGATGATGGACACCACCAGTCATCTTGTCCCAGAACCTATATTGAGATCTATGCTGCTTCTGAACATGGAGGTTCCATTTAACTTCATGCCAAATACCCTTTCACAAACATATCCTCCATAGATTTGACTGGGGCCCTTGTGAAGCCATCCAAGCCACTGATTATCGTTGCATCTTGTATGGATAGATTTCAAAAGCCAATGATGCTGTCTGTGTGATGTGAGGTAGTTTCTTCTGTTCCTCCCAAATCTTTTGCCAGTTAGTTTAACTGAACTTCCTCAGAGGGAGAACGATGGCACTCCAAAAAATTTTATGCAACTACTGTATAAGCATTTTAGTAGTCCTCCCCCCCCCCCTAAACTGGAGTTTGTAGCTGTGTGTGTCAGTAGAAACACCTAATGTTTTGCTCCAGAGAGCACTGACTTGATCACTGGAGGCAGACCTGCGGCAGAAATTATTGCGTGGGTTCTCTCCACCTCTCCAACTCAGGAAGCAACTCTTGGTCCCTCGTCACCCATTCCGCATGTTTGTGCGATACAAGCAGCATTTGGGGGCTTCTCCTTTGTTGCCTGTCTCACCATTTCACAACCACACCAGCTGCTTCATCTCCGATTTCTCCATGGTTCAATTGCAACTTTCAACTTGGGGTCAGAAAGGAATGTCCCCCTTAGGCCAGCTTGGCAGTGGTCCTGAGCTTTCTGTTGGTAGGTAGGTCATTTGCCTTCTCTTGCGGTGTGTGGCTTGACTCGCTGGCATGAGTCATCAGAAACTATTTGCTCTGTGAGCATCTCTCTGCCATGCACCTGCTCTCTCCACATGGCACACGTTGGTTAGGATTTGGTGCATTTGAGCCGTGGGGAGATGGTGGGTGGATGAGAACATAAGAACATGAGAAGAGCCCTGCTGGATCAGGCCAAAGGCCCATCTAGTCCAGCTTCCTGTATCACGCAGTGGCCCCACCAGTTGCCTCTGGGAGCACACAAGACAACAAGATACCCACTCCCTTGCACCTGGCACAGAGAAAACCTACTCCTCCAACCAGGAGGTTGCTTATTCCCATCATGGCTTGTAAGCTGTGATGGACTTTTTCTCCAACAATCCCCTTTTAAAAGCATCCAGGCTAGGTGCCATCACCACATCCTGTGGCAAGGAGTTCCACAAACCAATTACACGCTGGGTTTAAAATAAAGCACAAAGATGAAGCCACTGTATACAGACTAGGAATCAGACCATTGGTCTCTTTATGCCAGCATTATCTCTGATGAGGGCGTAGCTTGCCATGGTCTCAAGCAAGAGTCCTTCCCAGCTTTGCTTTTTAAGATGGTAGAACTGGAAAAACCAAGGGTTGAACCTGTGACCTTAGACTACCACTGCACTAGTCTGTTATGGTTTGTATATATGCCAATAAAGGTCTGATTGATTGATTGATCGATTGATTGATTGATTGATTGATAGCCTGGTATGGTGGATAAAGTCTTGTTGTCCTAGGACTGGGGAGGCTGGAGTTCCATTCCCCATGCAGTGATTCAGCTGCTTTCGTGAGTTTGGGCCATTCACTCATTCTTGCAGCCTAACTTCCCTCTCCGGCACATTTGGATCTACTGGCAGTGATGGGAAAGAGAGGATGTGGGTCTGCTGGTTTCAGAGCCTCTGTACTGTCCAGCTCCACTTCGGCACTGTATTATTACTTGCTTCTCATGTTCCAGAGCGTGGCCCTGGCACTGAAAACAAGTCACAGGGCTTAGTTGGGTGAGCCCCAGCTCAAGCAAACCTGCAAAATAAATCCCAAGCCTTCATAGGATTGGGCTGCCTGGACGGCAGCTCACGACCCCCAGAGATCTCCCAGTAGTAGACCAAATTGCTGGGAGGGAGCATCCCCATTGGCCTCTGGAAGGAGGGAGGAGGAAGAGTCTGGCTGATCTCTTTCTCTTCCCTCTCCCCACATAGACATAGGTCAGTGTGGGCAGGATGTCCCCAGAGACGTAGTGGGACCTCCATCACTGGGAGGGTGGGAGGTAGAGGAACCACCTGCCTGCTCACCTTCCTCCATCCTTGCTGTTAGCCCACCTGCCTGCCTGCCTACCCAGTAAGGGGGTAGGCTGTGCCACCTGGGACAAGTCATGAAGGGGAGGGGAGGGACAGACAGGATGAGCAGGGGAGTGAGTGGAGAGAGGGGGCAAGCAAGTGGCGAGAGGTGTGCATGCTCACTTCACGCCTGTGCACACAGGGCCCCCACACTTGGTGGTGGTCCAGGGCACTGGCGTCACTGCAGGGGGGGGCGGAGCTCTAAGTTCCTCCATGATCTGAGCCTCCGTTACACGGAGGAACGAAGCGCCCCGCGCCTTCTAAACCAGTCAAAGCGGTGAAAACAACAGGAGTCTCCTGCACGTTGTTTTCACTGCTTTGACTGGTTCAGAAGGCGCGGGGGCGGGGCGCTTAGAGCTTAGAGCTCCGCCCCCCTGCAGTGACGCCAGTGGTCCAGGGCTCGATGGACCATTGGAAGCTTTTAGCATTGCATCCCAAACAGTCCGAGTGTCAGAAGTGTCCTTCTGGATCAGGCCAAAGGTCCATCGAGGTCAGCCATCCGTTTCCAGCAGTGGCCAGACATGTTTCCGGGAAACGTAAAGCAACCAGCCTTCCCAATTGTCTGTCCTCTAGCAACTGGTATCCCAAGGTGCACTGCCTCTGAACATGGAAGTTCTGTTTAGCTGTCAGGTTATAAGAACAAAATGCTGAGTTTGCAAAAGAAGAAAACCGTCTCTATATGTCATCCCCCCCTCCAGTCTTTGGTGTTCCTGTTTCTTTAGTTGAAGGATGTCTTGGAGATCTCAGTGGAACCATAGCATGAGGTGGAGGGGGGGGGGGAGAAAGGGACCCAGCTCAGTGAGCT
Source organism: Plestiodon gilberti rubricaudatus (assembly GCA_026170595.1). NCBI lineage: Eukaryota > Metazoa > Chordata > Lepidosauria > Squamata > Scincidae > Plestiodon > Plestiodon gilberti. The sequence continues at coordinate 7,092,342 of JANXHW010000003.1, read as the reverse complement.
AGATGGGACTAGGCTTGTTCTAGACTTGTTTGTGTTGATATTAAAACACCTTCAAAAGTGAAATTCTGTCCCAAATAGGTGCTCTGGCGTTTCTGGAAGAGCAACAGCTGCTGCCCCGGCCTCCCCCCCCCCCAACTCCCCATCCTCTAACTCCTCCCAGCTTGTTACAAAATTAGGTTCCCCTTTAAACATGAAAACAGCTGGTTTCATGGTGACTCTAACTGTGTTATTTTTACAGTCATGCTCTCAATCCCTGCTGAAAATCGCATTACTCAACGACCGTACCAGGGCATTGTGTAGCAGCAGGTAATGCACCGGGAATTGCCGCCGGAACAAAACATGACCCTGCAGCCGCCGGCCTCCCAAGGTTGGAGTGTTTCGCTCATAAAGAGTGTGCCTTGGTGCTGGGCGAAGTTGGGCTGCTTGCTTCTGTGAAAGACAAACTTCCCCAGGCCCCAGCAGCCTCCTGCTCTGACCGTGGTCAACGAGAGCCTGGTCTTCTGCATGTTTTGGAAAGTTCCGGATTGGGGGGAAATCGCACAGCCTCTCTCAGCCCCATCGAAACTGGCTTCCACCCAAGAGCCACAAGAGCTGTGCGAGAAGCCAGGTGCAGGAGAAGCCGGTGACTCTGTGCCAGGCCGAAGTGATGAAGCTGGAGTCTTGTTTCCTTCCCATTCAAAGAAGGGCAGCGCGAGGGCAGAGGGAGGGAACATCTGTGAGAAAAGCAGCTTGTGTTTGTCTGCAAACGCTCTGCCCCTCTGCTGCCCCATCTTCAGGCACGACTGGGGAATCAGATGCCTGACGCACTTCAAGGGATGGAGAGGGAACAACTGCTGGTCACTGCTGAATGGAGCTTTGTTCTTGACCCAGCGAGTCACCCACCAAATGTCTCTTCCCTTTGAAGCCCTCCAAGAAGCTGGCTGCTAGCTATCTCCAGGGCTCCCAGAAGTGGGAACCCACCACCACTTCATCCTCCAGATTAGAACAAAGCCCGCTTCTTCGCCCCCCACAGAGTGCAACTGGTATCACTGAGTGGATATCGCTGCCAGCAATTCAGGATCACTGTGGAGGGGGGGCAGGTTCTCTGGTGGTCTTGCAGCCCCTGAAGATAGAGGCAAAGTGGCCACTGGAGAAGAAGAACAACTTGTGCTTTTTTGCAGTCAGGGAGGGAGAAACTAGTCATTCAGTAGCGACCCACGTCTAGGAACTTGGGTCTCTGCAAAACCACAACGGTAAAGTGGTGGGGGAGGGTGGAAAAACAGCAGACAGTGCTTGGCCCAGGGGCCCAGGGGAGTAGGGAGGGAGGGTGGCGGTACCTTCCAGGGAGGGGCCATGATGGATCCATGGCAGAAGAGATCCTTTGCATGCAGCAGTTCCTCTTTGGCAGCACTGCCAGTTACAAAGCTCTTCACCATATATCCTTCAGTAAAAAACGAAAAAGGGAAAGCCAAACGCTGACTATATCCAGGGCATCCCGAAGAGGGAACCCACCTGCATTCCCCACCAGAGCCCTCCTCTCTCTCTCTCTCTCTCTCTCTCTCTCTCTCTCTCTCTCTCTCTCTCTCTCTCTCTCACACACACACACACACACACACACACACACACACACACACACACTTTTTTAATCTCTGCTCCCTTCCACAGATATCTCTCTGTGTGTGTTTTTCTTTGATCATTGCCTGAGGCTGGAACTGTCCCTTAACAAAGACACCCACCCCCTCCTTAGCCTGAACATTATCTTTGCCTTAACAACTTTGCATGTGCTGACACCTTCCATCCTCCAGCAAAGTCTTGGACCCATCTATAGTGAAGGGGGAGAAATCCCCCCCCCAAAAAAAAACCATGATGGAGCTCAGGCCAGGCATTGCATTCGAAAGGACAAGCCAAGTTTGTCCGGAACATTCATCCAGGTCAAGGTGTGTTTCTCCTCTTCCTCCTGCACAAGGTACAGCACACACAATGCACCTCCATGCCCTCTTGAAAGTGACTGGCTTTCCAAGTGAGCAAACAGCTCCAGGGACAAGACAAAAGCACACTGTGTCCTCAGGATTTACATCCTAACGACAACAGACCATTGTCTGAGAACAATAAAAATTATCTGCTAATAGGAAAAGCATCTACAAGACAAGAGGCATTTAAACTGCTGCACAATGCTGGCTCATAATTTACAGCTGCAATAAAACTGTCACAGTAATGAACAGGCGGTCAGCCCCTCCTTGCAACACAAGAAGGAGGCATGAAGCGCACAACCAAGGCGGGCAGTAAATGGAAGGAGAGGAATACAAATTGTTAAAGTGGGGAAGCAAAGAAGAAGAAAGGACGGGGGAGCTGCTGGAAAGTCCTTGAGAAGGCCAGCAATCTTGGAAGGGAACTGGCAGAGAAACATCAGGTGTGTTGCTTCTCCCAGAGAGGATCTTTACCACTCTTTTGTATCCCTAAAACTAGCCTTGGGCTACACCTGCAGCAGAATGAAGTGAAAGAGTGGACTGTACCACTTTGGACTGCAAGTCAGAGATATAATTTTTGAGCGCTGTCTTGAACAACAACGCCCTGCAAGTAGAAAAGAACCATAGTAAGGAGTGAACTGTTTTAGAATACCTTTCCCTGACACATTAGCTTTCTACTCTCGAGGGTTTGTGTTTTTTTTTAAAACTCAAAGTAGCATTCAAAAATAGCATTACCTGCCTGCAACCTTCAGTAGTGCTGCCTACCCTAAACATTCAAGATTATATCACCTCATTCTCCTGCATGGGCTGTTTTTGCCTGTCTGGCCTCGCACATTAAAAGATGTGTTCATTCCTGTTCCACAGCCCAATCCTGTGTAAGATACAGCGGCCTGCCTAAAGGACCAGCCGCTGTATCCTATCCAGTTCCTGGGGTGCCCCAGGGTACACCTTGAGGGAAGGGGACAATCATCCCCTTCCCTCAGTGCAAACGGCCTGAGGCTCTATGGGATTACTCAAATGTATGCCAACTCGAATGTACGCCACTGATATCCCCTCCCTCCCCCCACCCGGTGCAGCCAATGGCCGCCCTCCCTCGCCGCCTGGTCCGCCCTCCCCTGCACCGGCCGGTGCAGGACTTACCTTGCCTGGCGGGCGTGAGGACGGTCCACCGGGGGAGAAAGGGCCACCGGCCTCTGCACCGCCGGTCCTTCCTCTCCGGGTGCCACAAAAGTGCTTTACAGCACTTTTGTGACACCTAGCACCGGGGGAGCGTACGCGCAATTTTACACAGGATTGTGCTGACAAGCACAGAAAACATCTCTCCCTCTTATGTGATTAAGAATATCTACCAGGGATGTGAGGAGAAGCAATGGACACGGTCCCCACTGTGAGCCTGAACATCCTTTAACCAGAGAGGTGGGAAACATACAGAAAATAACTATCATCCAAATCAGCTCCGTGAATAGATCAGGCCTAGAATGAACACAGGTGTGGCATGCCTAGGGAGCAGGGGGTCCTTTGCCCAGGGTGTCACCCTAGTACCACAACATACCAGCACACACGTTCACACCAGCAAGCCCGTGTGTGCAAAAGGAAAAGGAAAGTGTGTTGTTTGGTTTTGTCCCATCCTCGGAGCATCCATTTTTATGTATTGTAGATTTTGATGTGGCATGTTTGTGATTTCACATAGAATTCAACTTTTAGCTAACACACACACACACACACACACACACACACACACACACACACACACAGAGAGAGAGAGAGAGAGAGAGAGAGAGAGAGAGAGAGAGAGAGAGAGAGAGAGAGAGAGAGATTTAAAAAAAAAAACTGCTCCAGAGCCCTGCATGTGTATATACTATGGGGATGACATGGAAGCTAGCCAATATGTGCCCACCAGAGGCGGGTTTTGCCTGGTTCAAGATGAACCATGCTGGATACCTGCAGAAAGCATTCCCCCCCCCCTCCTAAAGCTTGCTCTAGGATAGAAAAAAATATGTGTTTTCTTGGAGGGCAGCAGTAGCATTATCAAACTACCTCCGCACTCTAAAATATCGACTCTACCTGTGCCTTGCAATTCCAGCTTTGTCCCTTGGAGGAAAGGAAGAGAAACACTAAGTAGTAGTAGAAAATAAGAGAAGCAACTAGAACACCCTGGTGTGACAGACAGGATACAAGAAAGGCAGGACAATGGACAAGAGTTGGAGCTGTACCATGTATTCTTCAATTTTGATGTTCAAGTACTATAAAAATCAGCAATTTTGATGGGGTAGAATGTTCCCCCGAATCACTTCAATTGTGTGAATATTCAGCTTCCCTCTCCCTCGGCATTGTTCACTTCTACTGCTTCCCCTGGTTGCTACTTTTTCCTTCTGTCTGGGATGATTCACATGAGCAACCCCACCCCATCAGCGACCACTCAGTCAGTGCTATGTAGCCACTCAGGTTCAATTATATGGTGGCATCAACAACAAGGCAACTGAGGGTAACTGAGAGTGAGGGCAATGTAAATGAAAGAGAAAACATTTTCTCAAGGAATGCTGACAGCTTTTGGAAAAGGAGAGATGTTTGTGATACCACTACAAACGTTTGCATGTCCAGGGCTGGTACCCCTGGTGCACCTTCCAATGGGAACTTCCCCCCCAGGCAGGCGAAGAAACACTACAGGAGTCGTGCCTGGAAGGAACCAAGGAGCAACCTGGGCCTACCACGAGCCGTGATACTTGAAAGGAGCGAGGTTCCCTGTTCTTGCCCCTCCCTGTTCGCCAGGAGAACTAGGAGGCAGGATGGAGAGGCAGGAAGGATGAGGAAACTGGATGCGAGCGAACCCGTGGATATTATATATCTGGATTTTCAGAAGGCGTTTGACACAGTCCCTCATGAAAGGCTCCTGAGAAAACTCCACAGTCAGGGAATAAGAGGGCAGGTCTCTCTCACTCACTCTCCTACACAATTACATAGTTCCTTCAATAAAGTTTTTTTCATTTCTTTATAACCACACGCCTGGCCGTGAGCTTAACAGAGGTCTCCCATACCATACTTTGTAAACCAGCTATGCCAACACAGATGAGGACAGAGGAAGGATAGGCTAGCCTAGGGAGCGGAGGCTCTGTGTAGCTGCTGTGCAGAGGGGAGAGGGACAAATGTGATTCAGCTCCCTTCCCTCCAGGGGAATCTGAGGCACTGTGGAGAGAAAGGGAGTGACCTTTCCAGGAATCATGACCAAAGGGGGCAGGAAATCCCAAATTTTGTCTTCTGATCTTTTGGTTAAAAAGGGACCTACTTGTTGGCAGGGGCTTGTCTTTTTGCTTCAGGGGAGGCTTTTTGCTTGTAAAAGTGCCGTGCTTAATGGAGGCACTGAAAATAGTAGGAATGAAAGCTGAATGGAGCTTCCAGATGCAGATGCAGTATACCTCTATGCACTAAATGGGGATGACGACTGATCATTGTTGACCTCCCAGAGACACCTGGCTGGCTACTCTTAGAAACAGAATACAGGACTAGGTGAAATGTTGTTCATTTTGTTACAAGCAGAAGTGGATCTGCCTTATTTTGTTACAAGCAGAAGTGGATCTGCCCATGTGCACAAAGAGAGCCAGTTGAGACACAAAGTGGTTGAGATGCAGCCTCCAAAGCTCTTCCTCCCAGAAGTTCAGATTTTCTGTGGCAGCCTATTTGCCATCCCGGCCCCCCTGCCTTATTGCTAGCAACAAGGCAGGCCAATTAGTTTGTTTAATCTTTCTTCATAAATCACCTCCCATCCCCTGCAGACTGTAGGTCCCATCAGACTTAATTAGTTAATTCAAACCTTGGGAGTTCATCTATTCACTTATCTGCAGCAATCTCGATTCCTGTTTGAGCTCAACTTGGAGAACTCCATCTCCCAGCCAGCGATGGTATCTTTCAAGTTACCTTTGAAGTGATGATTGATTGCCAAGACAGGTGAGGAGACTCTCCCCACGTGATTGACTGCTTCACAAGTGTGGTGCGATGTGTGATCTCCTCTCTTTTCTACACTAAACTTCTCCTGTGACTCATTCTTTTGATTGCTGGGTTCCTTTTCCCTTGTCTATTACTGTAAATGCCAGCTTGCTCCTATGATTTTTCCTATCCCGCTCCCTGGGCTTCTCTGGTCTCAGTCGATAGAAGAAATTGGTTGCCAGATCAAAATATTTCCCAAAATAACTACAGAGAGGCAGTAGCTGCAGAGATAGGAGGACATCCCTCGAAATCTGCAACCAGCATCTGGCAACTCGGCTTTCATGCCTCATGTCAGATGCCTTCATTAAGTGGCACTGAGGCTTGATCTGTTGTAAGACCAAGTGACAGAAACAGGCCTCTGCCCCTCCAGGAAACTTGCGCAAAGGTGCATTTTGGCCAATGAGAAGAGGAAAAAACCCAATTAAAGCTGAGTGTAATTGGGGGTAGTGAAGGCAATCCAAGAGGCAGCAGGAATCTCCCAAGGCGAGGCTGTCACTGTGGTACATCTGTCAGAGTCGATAGCTAGAAGATACGGTATTTTGGACATCTAGAAGGCAGAGGCAGAGGTCATGGAGAGGGACGACTGGCAGACCTGGAGGCAGCCTCCACCTCTGCCATCATCTGTGGCCTTCGGCAAGTCGCATTCTCTCAGCTTTGATTCCACATCTGTACAATTGTTTCATGCTTCCCGTTTGCTCAACAGTGGGACGTTCAGAAGCAGCCTTTACGGAACAGCCTTTCTTTGAAGGAGGGAGGACGGGAGTCTTTATGTTGTATTTGTAGTCCACTATTTACAAAGGCTGAGGGACCAGGGTTATGGACCAGTGACCAGGTGCGATCACACAGGACCACGCTAGATGTCACCTTAACCATGCCATTGGCCCTGATGTAGTTGCTTTTTTTCAGCGCATAGCATGTGCAAGAGAGCCCAATCCTAATCAGGACCATGGCAGATAGTAGGAGGGCTTTAGCCCTGCCCCCCTACCAAGGTTTGAATCTGGATTCCCCCCCCTTCTGACAGTACATGCTATTTGCCCTGGGGGGAGTTCCAGTTGAAGTTTTTCCCCAGGGTAAATATGCACATAGTGTTCCATGCTCATGCCCACCTCCCTGAGCACTGAGGAATTCCAAGTCATAGCACACTATCCAGGTTATGGCTTCCTTTGGATATCACTGGAGACTTACCATGTCCTTGTAGTATTTGCTTTACAGGTGTCCCCCGCTTAACGAAGGGATACATTCTGAAATCGGGTCTTGCTGTGCTTTGAAGTTTAGCACTGTGCTTAAAGCCCCAGCGTTAAACATTCAAGCTCTTATCTTGCCCATTAGCTGTTTGGCTTTAGATAAGGGCTTCAAAGTCCTTATCTAGCACAAAACAGCTGAAGAGCTGGGGATTTAAAAAGATTTAAATCCTTTGCTCTTTTTTACTGGGGACCTCCGTCATATATCCAGATCGTCATTAAGCGATCCGTCATTAAGCGGGGGAACCTGTATTTACAAATGTACAGGTTGAGCATGTCCTTCCGTGCAGACTCTTGAATCAAAGCAGGAAATGTGAAGCACGCTGGGATGGCCCCCAGAGGGCTCTGCATTTCCTCCTTTCTCCAAAGAGCCCATGAAGAAGCATGATCTTGCTTCTTCCCCCACCAGGCTCAGTGGAGGAAGGTGAGGGAGCCAGACGGCTGTGCTCTGAGGATCAGGACGCAGCAATCTCACTCCTTCCGCGTGGGCTTTACACAAAGCAGGCAATGCAGGCCGTACTGGGATTCCCTGCTTTGATTCAAGAGCCACACAGAGGAAGGGGCGGTATGGAGGCTGCCTCCTCCTGTGGTGGCAGAGGTGGTGGGTGGGTGTCTGCTGCCCCTCTGCTCGGCCCCCAGTCCGTTGCCCTATGCGAACCTTTGGCCGTGCTTTTGGCCTCCACCTCTTCCGCTTGGTGAGATACAGTTTTTCAGTATCAGGCAGTTATTGGCTTCAGTGCGACATTCTGCAGCTCTTCAAACCAATTGGACATTTGGATCTTGTGTTAAACGGTTGCTCCTTTGCCTGCTATGAAGCCTCCGTACTTTGTTATTGATTTCAGATTGTCGATTTTAAACCATATTTACTGCACTTTGAAATGAGCGAACTCAGGAAGATAGTGGAGGGCAGGAAGGCCTGGCGGGATATGGTTCATGGGATCACGAAGGGTCGGACACGACTTAACAACTGAACAACAACAACAACAATACATTGGTTACTTACATAGTAGAAGTCTATGACTCAACTCTCTATGGCACTTCACTGACTGTTTCTATGGTGATTAGTATTAGAATTTGAGGCTTCTTGGGATTCTCAGCCTCTGTGGTGTGTCCCTTTTTGGGGTGTGTGTGCTGTATATTTTTGGTGTTTAACCCCTTCCTTTCTCTTAGATCCAATGACTTAACACCTTGGGGCTGACACTGCAAGAGGGGTTTGTGAGACAGTATATGTGAGGGGGAGAGGCTTGGTTGTCTACCCCTTCCCAAATTCATAAACAACATGAAGAGGGAGGTAGAGAGTAGGTTCGAAGAAGAAGAATGGATGGGCTTGCGTCTTTTGTCTTCCGAAAGAAACATGTAGAAAGCAGGGGAATTGGAGGAAGTATCCAAACAAAAGGACTGTTTGAGAAGTGAAGACAAGGAAAGGAGACAACAATCTGAAGCCGGCATCATGAAGCACAAGTCCTAAACAAATGGACCTTGTTCGACTGCAGATAAGATGACCATTTAGCAGCAGCATTGCGTTATATAAATCAATAGCACAGCCACAATTAAAACACCGTTTACAATTCTCAGCTCAACCAGAGAGATGGGAAAGATACAGAAAAAAAGACAATGAACAGTGCAATCCCATAAACACTTATATGGGAGCAAGTCCAATTAAACACAATGGCGCTTACTTCTGAGTAGACATTCCTAGAATTGCACAGTAACAGCAACTTTCCAGCACTGATGCAGCCGTGACATCTGCATCCTGCAGGGGGGGGGGGGGGAAAGCAGTCACAGAGGCCTCCTCCAGGTAAGGAAACTTTTGTCCCCTTACCTTGGGACTGCATTGCAGCTGCATCGGTGCTGGAAAGTTGGCTAGGGTTGGGCTGTTAGTCTCATTCTCATGTTGGTTTCATAGAGCTGCTCCAGCTGGGTCTATGCCGTGTCATGAAGGTACTGCCAGGAATCCAGGCCATGTGGAAGAAGGCAAACCAGTAGCTCCTCTTCACACACCAGTCTCGCCACTGCTGGAAAGGTGCAACACTCCTGCCCCCACCCCATGAGCATACGCATACATTCATAAATGGCAGTTGAATTACCACCCAACTGCACACCGGATCGCACGGGAAGAAGCGAGGTACGTGGCTGCTTTTGTTTTGTTTCTGAGTTTTGTGGAAAGTGGGCACCGGCAGCAGCAGGTTAGGGGCAGCGTATCAGCCAGCGGATCCAGTTGGGCTGTCCCAGCCTACCTATTAAGAGACAGTATGCCACTGAATTCCAGTTACGGGGGGGGGGGATGACTGGGGAGGGCTGTTTTCTCCATGCCCTGCTTACGAGGTTTCCTCTAGGACCACTGTAGGAAACAGGATGGTGGACTAGGGGGGATTTCTGATTTGATTTAGCAGGGCTCCAGTTCTAACCAGGGGTGTCCCATTTCTTTGACATGCAAAGCCTTTGTCCCCTGGGGTCTCTCTGCATTAGTCTGAGGATGTAGCTTCCAGTGCTTCTAGCTCTGAAACTGTCCCGGCCAATTTCAGCTTTCACTCCAAACTTCACTGGCCAATTGTGGGGGCAAAGAAGGCAATTAGTATATAGTGAAAATATCAATAGCTCAGTGTCCTGCAAAGCAATAAAACTCTCGCAACTGAATGATTGTTAACAAGACTGGGCTGGTCTCAAAAGAAGGTTAAAATTAACCTATTGTGTCTGAATAAGGGAAGGCAAATCAATCAAAAACTCTTTCCTTAATAAATGGCTATTCTTTGATATTTACTGGAATGCTAAAACAAATGAGCTTAACAGAAGGGGCCAATGGTTTGACTTTAATGCGATGGATCTGAAAACTGTAAGGACTGCAATGCTATGAAGTTCAGAATGGCTCTGAGCCATGGATTGAAAGATGTAATTGCTTTTATTGAAGAAGAAGAAAAGGAAGGAAGTTTGCACTTGCTGGGCAGGTTCAGATTATGCTGTCCAACCACATCAGAGTCAATCCAGAAGTGGTTGGGCAAGAAGTCCGGGGGTTGCCTGGCAACTGCAATGCATTTACCCTTTCCATGACCCCAGAGGCGTTCTAACATGGGGGGAGCTGGTGTGCTCCACCCCAAGCACCGCGGGGGCGCGGGGGCGCGGCAGCCGGGCTCGGGGCTGCGCAGAGCGGCGCGGCAGCGGAGCCCAGCTGGCGCGCCCCCGCACCACATCCCTGGCCTCGGGAGGCTCCGCTCCGGAGACCGAGGACAAGCCCTCCAAAGCGACCGCCCAGTTCGGCGGTCGAGGGCTTTCTGAGAGGGATGAACGCGACGCCGGCTTTTATAGGGTCTGCGCATGCGCAAAACCTTTCTGAGGGAAAACGGGCAGCCCGTTTGAGCCTTTTTTCTGAGCCTGCCCATATGTTACCTTAACCCAAGGATCAGCATCCCTCACATCTTTCTCTTCATGTCTTTGAGGAACAACACCCCGCCCACTGCCAGCAACGCCAGGGACTATTCGCCTAATCCCATGGGAGGGCTGTTTGTCCACACCAGCCCTCTGCATGCTGGGCTAATGCATTTCAAGTAGTATGAGCAGCACCGGTGGGGACAGTTCTGACCAACTGTCTCCCTACACAATGAAGAAAAAAAAACTTAAAAAAAAATCCAGTGTTGAAATCCAGGAAAACATGCCAACAGGACATAACATATGAAGTGTTGTTCAAACCAGCCCAGAATGAGGTTACATCATGACATACCATCATTCTTAGGGCCTTTGGGGGATAAATTCATGGTGATCAGCAGGACCTGGCTACTGAGAAGAGCTCTGTATTACAGCTGCTGCTATTATCATCACTCCCAAAGAAAGAATCAGCAAAGAAAAATAATGGAAGGAAAACAGAATATCTGACTGACGCCAACCAGAGATAAGTTGCCCCCAAATCTTCATCAGAATTCCTCACTCTGCCTCTGAAATTATCCATGTTTTTTCACCACCACCTCTGTCAATTTCACCAGCTACCCCAGTTTCAAGGCTGATGAGAATTTTCGGTTCAACACTAAATAGACCTCATTGTGTGAGTTGAGTCTCTCATTTTTTTTTCACATTTTTTTTATACCGCCCTTCCTCCAAGGAGCTCAGAGTGGTGTACATATTTCCTCCCCTCCTTTTTGTCCTCACAACAACCCTGTGAGGTAGGTGGGGCTGAGAGATAGTGACTGGCCCAAGGTCACCCAGGAAGCTTCGTGGCTGAGCAGGGATTTGAACCTGGATCTTCCAGGTCTAAGTCCGACTCCCAAACCACTACACCATCCTGGCTCATGTAGTGAGCTTGCCCACATCAGTCATGATCACTGCCCGTGGGGGCAGAGGAATCACAGTTGAGCCTTATTCAGGAGTTCAACGAACACGGATACTGTCCCCGGGTACAACATCCATGAGGCAGCCTGAACGCCCCACTCTCAGTATCATCTGTTCTGAAGCCTTGCCCCACTGCCCGCCATGCCTACAGCGTTTGTCCAAAGTGACAAATGCAGTACTTGGAGGAGATCCTCCCTGGGAGAAGGCATGCTGGATGCCCCGCGTTTCTGATCATGGGAAGGGTCTCTTTTGAGCTCAACATTTGTTGCATCAGATAAACACTGTCAGCACAGTGGGCAGAAGACAGGGCAAGGTTTCAGGGTGCGCGAGGGCAAATCTGGCCTTTCTGGAAACCATCTCATGGATGCCATACCTAGTACAGGGCTTAGCATTCCGGAACACCTGAACAGGGCTGTTGGGATGATGGCCTCCTCAACTCGATGATGTGATTTGCCACAGGGATTCTGATTCCCATGGCGAACCAACTGTCTGGACCAGCTCTCGTTTGTTTCGTTCCTTTATTCAAACCACATTCTATCATTTTGTATAGTAAACGCCTTGTTAAGAGCATCTCCTGCACTATCTACGACTTCAGAGTGAAGGATTAATGACTGGATTTAAGCCATCTAAATCAACTAAATTAGACAGTGATGAATGTTGCCATTCAGTTCTAACCACCACCCAACATCAATGCTGCTTGGGAGACAGGATAAGCAGATAATAGAGCATGTTGCTATTATCATAGGAAACCTGGGGCCTGGGGTACAGCCCCAGAGAGGCCCAAGAACAGCTGATTCTTGTCCTCCTGCACCTTCCTGCCATTCTCCCCACTCTCGTTCTCAGGGCTGTTGCATTTCCAGCCCATTGTTTGGAGAGGGAGGTCGTGGGGCACCCCAAAGTCTGGCTCTTCCGACGAGGCTGCAATTATTCGCATTGTGCCTCTCAGTGGAGAAACGCAGACTTGCCAAATGCGACTCTTTGGGATAAGAGTTTAATAAGCACGATTTAATGAGGCAGAAAGCAAACATGGGAATTAATTAATTAATAAGCATCACAAGGGCCAATGACAAAAAGTGGGGGAAACGAGCACCTTGGGAAACTGAGAGAACTGCGGAAACGATCTGAAGGAAGGCTCTCTTTCTGAATCTTTGAGGGACTGAGAGAGGCCTTTTTAAAAAGGCCTTCCTCTTTTTCTTCAGTTGGTGCTGAGGAAAGGGGAAAAAGAGGGAAGACAGGAGAGCGACTAGCATGCTGTAATGCGTGAATGAATTTCTAATATGCAGGTGGCAAGGCTTTTCTGGTGCATCAGGTACTGTTGGTTGCTTCCAGAATTCTCCTCCACCAAATTTCTCCCCAGATTTTGGACTGCAGCTTAGTGGCTAAGGGGCTGAGCTGTGAGTAAGGAAATCCCTGATTCAAATCTCGCCCCTGCCATGAATTCTCACGAGGTGGCCGTGGGCAAATTGCTCCGTCTCAGTCTCACTCTGCACCCACCTCCGCTGAATATAAGGATCATATTAATAACACCTACCTTAAAGGTTTGTCGCAATATGAAAAAATGGAACATTTAACAGCCCAATCCTATCTGGTCCCTGCACTGCCGGAACTCAGGCTCCTGCGACTGAGGGCCCCTTTCAGCCAAGCCGACGCTGGGACACCGTTGCATGCTTCCAGGCTGCTGTTGCCACAAATGGCCAGAGGTGCAGCGCACACGGCAGCAGCTCCAGGAGGCCCTGCCGGTATCAGTACATTGGCAGTGGGGCTGTGGAGGGGGAGGTTTGGGGGCATTCCAGGACAGGGAGTAGGCTAGACAGTGTGGATCCTATGTGCAAATGCACATGCTGGATGCTATCCCCCATTGTTCCGCCTGCCTCGGACGTACTCCAGCTACACAGCTGGCGTGGCTCTAAGGAGACCCATAGGCGGCCAGGAGGCCTACTCAGAGTTAGAAAGTAAAAAGCTTTTTTACTTACCTCTGGTTGGCCTTCCAGTCACCCCACCACCACCACTGGATGCAGCGCTTGCTCAGTTTCCTTAATGTGGTGATGGCCATTAGACTTCATAACCTTCAAAGTCAGGACTGGACTGTTGGAGATGGGCAGCGTTCGTTTGCTGGACACTGGGGGGGGGCAGTGTGTCGTCTGGTCACCTGAAATACCTTTTGCCTTGACCTCTCTGTGTTCCAAGGAAGGGGCGTGGCTCCCTGACTCTATTTCCTCCTTCTCCTAGCCTTCTTTGTTGTTGTTGTTCAGTCGTTAAGTCGTGTCCGACCCTTCGTGATCCCATGAACCATATCCCGCCAGGCCTTTCTGTCCTCCACTATCTTCCTGAGTTCGCTCATTTTCATGTTCGTTGCATCGGTGATGCTGTCTAACCATCTCATCCTTTGCCTTCCCCTTCTCCTTTTGCCTTCAATTTTTCCCAGCATCAGAGTCTTCTCCAGAGAGTCCTCTCTTCGCATTAGGTGGCCAAAATATTTGAGTTTCAGCCTTAGTACCTGTCCTTCCAGGGAACAGTCAGGGTTGATTTCATTTAGGATTGACTGATTTGATCTCCTAGCAGTCCAAGGGACTCTCAGGAGTCTTCTCCAGCACCACAGTTCAAAAGCATCTATTCTTCAGCGCTCAGCCTTCCTTATGGTCCAACTCTCACAACCATACATTGCTACTGGGAACACCATCGCCCTGACTATGCGAACTTTTGTTGATATCTCTGCTTTTTATTATGCTGTCTAAGTTTGCCATAGCTCTTAGCTCTCATCCTTCTTAGCTCTCTTCTTCTTCTGACTGCCAACGAGCGGCCATCTTACAGCACACCCCATGCAAGGAGCGCCAGCAGAAGGGGCACTCCATCCTAAGTTAGAGTAACCTCTGGTCTTAACTAGATGCTGTATATATGAACTGGACCGTGAGCAAACTATTTCTTCTTTTGCAACTTCACTCAGCCTATGTCTCGTGTGTTTATTTAGCTAAGTATAGCAGTCTGCCTGGGTGTAAGGGGGAACAAAACTCAAATAAAACCCAATATGGACAAATTAACGGAGGAGGCTAGCAGCCCAATCCTCTCTGCAATTTAGACAGGTGTCGCAAACATGCCGTAAAGCACGTTTGTGTCACCAGGCGTGGAGGCGGCGCCACTGCAGAGACTGGAACTGCTCTCCCCACACCAGATGCAGTGGAGTGCCCACTGGGGAAGGTAAGTTCCCCGCCGAGTGGCAGGGGGGAGGGCATAACGGGCTGTTCCGGGGTGTGTGTGGGATTGGTCGGCTGGGCCCAAGAAGGTGGAGGGATTGGCAGTGGCCTCCTCCGCCAAATCCTATCACCCTTCCTGGGCTTGGCCACCTTTACATGGGGCTCTCGGAGTTGCGCCAGCTAAATAGTTGGCGCACATCCGAGTAGCCCCATAAGGGCGGCTGGGGATTTACCAAGGGGAAGAGAACAAATGTTTCCTCCCTACAGGTGACCTCCCTGGCAGTCTTTTTGTGCCCTGGATGCAGTGCAGGCTGGACCAGCCTCACTGCATCGCAGGACACAACGTTAGATAGGGTTGTGCCATAAATCTGGCAGTAACTATTGGCCAGGATAAGTAAATGGAACCTCCATGTACTAAATCTCTGAAAGATAGATGCGGGGGACAAATAACAGAGAAAGACGGTTACCTTTCTGCCTTTCATGGAATCACCTGGCTAGTCACCGCTGGAAACAGAATACTGGACTCGGTGGACCTCAGTTGATTCTAATGCAGTTGAGGTCATTCTTATGAGCCTACCTTTGTGTATCCACAATTGGGTCTACTGTTCCCAAACGTGTATCACTTTTACGTCTCTGAATCTTGACTTTAACCTGCTGCATCATGTTCCTCCCTCTGCTCCAGCCTCGCCATCTTCTCCAGCCTGCCAGGTCAACCGAATAGAGAAAGATGCAGGCAGAACGCAAACCCAAATGGCTGAAAAGAAGCCGTGTTTGTGAAATTATTGTCTCAACCAACATTTCAGCACCCGGCCCAGGTTGCAGGTAAACAGCTCCCTCCTGGGGGGTGAGCCAGGCTCTGATCTTGACAGCAGTCCCAGGGCTACAGGGAGAGGGTTGGCTCCCTCTGCATCCAGTGTGCGATTCTGCTGGCAAGGCAGATACTCCCTAGTGAGTGAAAAGCCTTCCCAGAAGCTTCCTGAATGGTTCTGTGCTTTTCTGTTTGATGCACAGAAATTGTTTCCTGTGCGCCACAATGGAAGGGAGATGAATCAGGGGGATGCTTTCGCTGAAGCAGCAATTTCCCTGGCCAAAGCCCCGCTCTTGTTCCGAATGCCTTTGACACTCAGTAAAGGATATTTTGCCCACATTTTCTCTGCCTTCACAAAGTCCCAGCACGAGGCATCCTCCATGGTCTCAGTAGCATGACTTGGGGGAAGGCATTCATTAGTTGCCGATTGTGCAGAGAGAGGTTGTGCGTTGGGCCTCTATAAACAGGGCACAGCAGCGGTGGGTATATCCAGACAGTGGTGATGATGACAGCCATGTCAGCAGTTCTGATCCCAGCGCAGGTGCTGCTTTCGACCACAAGGACTAGGCAGGGCCGGCTCATCCATTAGGCACCGTATGCACCGTGCCTAAGGTGCTGCAAAAGATGGTTCCTGGGGGCAAGGTAGAAGCCAGTCCCAGTAGCCATTTCCGAGGGTGTGGCCCTAGGTTCCTGCTTGCAGCAGTTGCTCTTACTCCCTTAAGTAGATCACTCATGTCATGTCGGCATTCGCTGCACTAGTCAGTCAGCAGATGTATCATGAACCACCTCAAGGAGAAGGGGGTGCGCGTGAACCAGGAGCCATTTGACCTGGCCAAATGAGCTCCCTGGGACTAACAAGCACAGAAAGAACTTGGAGTGGGCAAGATTCTCCCCTGTGATTGGCTGGCCAACAGGAAGCCCCTCAATTGGCCAGGTCCAGTATAAATGCTCGGAGCCTGGATGTCACCTCCAGCCTGATCAACAGAGCCATATGCTCTGTGCTTCGGATGCTTGTCTCTAGGGTCCTTTGGTTGGGGAATATGTACACACACACACACACACACACACACACACACACACACACACACACACACACACACACACACACACACACACACTCATGATATTGTTTGCTTGCTTGTTATTTATATTTTATGTATGTTTGTCTTTATGCCAATAAAGGTTTCATTCACACAACACACACACACACGCGCACACACACACACACACACACACACACTCATGATATTGTTTGCTTGCTTGTTATTTATATTTTATGTATGTTTGTCTTTATGCCAATAAAGGTTTCATTCACACAACACACACACACACGCACACACACACACACACACACACACACACACACAAGGCCTGGATTTGAATGGGCCGCCTTCACTGCCTTGGCCTACTGGACCAGGGACTGACACACAGTTCTGGTCCCGGGTTGCTGAGTCCCTGGGGCAAGCAAGGCCCTGCACTGAGCCTCTCACAGCACCCTGGAATGACACATTGCCCCTGGGACTGGAGGGGCTAGGAGTCTCTGGCTGGCTGGGCCCATCTCTCGTGGACACTGCCAAGCCTTGATGCCCCCCGACAGACACATGAGTAGTGGGGATGACGTATAGGGGACTCAGGTGGCAGCAGGTAAGATGAGGCTTTGCTTGTGCAGGAAAAGGCTGCCGAGGAAGGACTTGAAAGAAGAGGGGGAGGCTGAGAGCAGGAAGCGTTGCTTTTTGCTGCCCGGTAGTGTGTTCTGCTTGCTTCCTAATGCAGGCAGCACACAACTCACGTGCACACACAACCCCCCACAAGCAGGTTTTCAGCACCTCCCTACAGGTTCAAGTGTCTCATCAGGGAAATCTGAATGAGCAGAAATCTGAGCCTGAGGCCTGTCAGGGCTCTCCTAAGGCGTCCTGATTGCTCACAGGTGACTTGCCGCCGCTTCAGCCTGGAACAGCAAGAGGAATGACACATGGTGGTTATGTTTGCAATCCTAACCCGCAATTGTGATTCTCAGCCCTCTCAGTTGCTGGGGGGCGAAGGAACTATTCTGTAAATTGAAGTGGTGGGGAGGAAGGAGGCATTTCCATGTTTGGGTTTAAATTTGATTTCTGGATGTCTTGCTTCCAGGACTTTGTGGCCTTGCTAACTGAGTAAAAAACAACTACTTTGTCCATCTTTCCAGCCTCCACATCAAGCAGCGACTGTTGCCATGAAAAGAAGGAACCCAGCATCGGTTTGCTGCCTGATTAATGGACGGGGGCTGCCTGTACAGTGTGGCCCCCCCTTACATGACATTGTGTCATGACAGAGCGTTGCACAGAGGTAGATCTGGATCAAAAGAATGGTGACCACCGCCAGTAGCCACTTGCCAGGCAAAGTTACTGCTGTCCCTAGAGCAAGCTTCCCCTCCCGAATGCTGCCTCGTACCCTTGAAATCCTGTTGAAATTCCACCCCCATTTATATCACTAGTGAACGGGGTGATGAAAATGGAGGGGGGGGGATTTTGTGCCAGCCCTGTCTTTGTTGCAAGAAAGTTGCCACTAAACAGGTTAGAAAAAACACGGCAGAAAGTACTGAATTCTCTGTGAGAAGCAAGTCTGGTGACGGTTACAGAAGAAAGCGCTCGTGTGGGAGCACCCTGAGGTCTCTCCATGGCACGTTTCTTACTCGCTGGATCTTTCCAACTCTTGGGACTGGAGGCTGTTCTGCGGATTGAGTTGGGTTGCCTTGAAATAATGCGAAATATGTACACACAGATGTGTGCTGTACTTTGTTGGAGACTGCAACAAAAGGAGGTAATTCAACATATCTCTGTGGGACTGCAAAGTAATTACAGCTGCGCAAGGTCTAAATCCAACAGGAAGGCCACTGAAGGCAGCTTGAATCGGCTGGCCTGGCAGGATTTTGTTTAAATAAATACAAGGACATTAAACAACATGCTATGGATGGAAGTAGCAGAACAGGTGAATAAGCTCCAATAGTGGAGGGATGGAGAAATGGGCAAGACGAGGCTCACTGTGACTTGTGACAAGTTTGTCCAGAGAAGCCATCAAGGAAGGTCAGCGAGGTCCTTTCCATGCAACGGTACCCAGAAATTGGAACGCTGAGACAATGTGCTGGGTGTGGTGTGCGGTGCGAGCACATGAACAGTCTGCAGGATGCTCAGGTACAGTAACTGCATGCAAAGTTACCAATGCAGACAGACTGCCTCACCTCCAGATACACGTTAAAGCGTCCACAAGACTGGTTCAACATGCCAAAATCCACAAAAATAAAAATCCCAAACAACACCAGATTGCCTCCATCTGCCAAATTACTAATAGCTCAGGAATGGAATGCGACTTTCATTACCTACCCAAACACATTGGTTCACTAGGGTCTGGGAGGTTTCCAGAGCAGAGTAACTGACTTACCAATCGAGTGTATCCTAAGGAAAAGCAGGATGGTATCCCTTCAAAACGTATGCAAATAGAATCTTTCCAATATCAAACCATATATGTTTATTGACATGTAAGTAATAATTAAAGAATACATGAATGTATCTATTTTTATGTCGATAAAAAAAATGTTCTTGTAACACCCAACCTTGAACTTCTGCTCCCTCCCCCACGGTCTTTCTTTTTTCCTGATTCTCCCTCCTCTCTTTGTAACCTTGAATGGGAGCAGACATGAAGGGTGGGGAATGGGGTGGACACTCAGGATCTGTCAGGATAGCAGAGGGTCTCTGCAAAGAGGAGAGCACAGATCCCCCAACTTTACACCCTCAAACACTAGGACGTCAAAACAACTATCTGCTCCCTTAACCCCCCCCACCTACTTGAGACAAGAGTAGAGCAAGAGCATTTTATTTATTTATTTTATTTTTCACATTTTTATACCGCCCTTCCTCCAAGGAGCTCAGAGTGGTGTACATATTTCCTCCCCTCCTTTTTGTCCTCACAACAACCCTGTGAGGTAGGTGTGGCTGAGAGATAGTGACTGGCCCAAGGTCACCCAGGAAGCTTCGTGGCTGAGCAGGGTTTTGAACCTGGATCTTCCAGGTCTAAATCCGACTCCCAAACTACACCATCCTGGCTCCGTCTGTGCCACATTTCCGTCTGTGCCACAGCAGAATATGGCCGCATGCCATTGTGCAGGAGCTAGCCCTGAGCAGGGGCGGGGAATGTCTTGACTCACTATTCCTCAGCCAACCCAAGGTGCTCCTGGGCGACTATCACCACATCGCAAGAGCTGCACCTAAGGCACTGACTAGCGGGGTGGGAGAACTCTGAGAAGACGTGGTGCTGCCCTCCAAAGACTCTCTGTCTGCAATAATGGTCTCCCCAAGATACCCTCATCTGCTAGGTTCCAGGGCTCCACTACACCACAGGGCTCCGAGAAGTGTCAGAGCTGCACCTGGGCACTCCAGGTCTCCATGGAATTCCACTGCCTGCCAATGTGGCGATGGGCAGGAGGGGAGCTCTGCTGGTGGTGCCTCCTGCCTTCACCCCAGATGTGTCCCTTGCCCAGGGCCAAAACAGCAGACTGTTCTGCTTCAGAGAGCCGGTCCTCTAAAGTCTTCCTCCCAGTTGTGTGAAAGATCTCCAAAAAGCTAGGCTGTAGCATGTAGCCAGTGCTCCAAGAGGACTGTGGCAAAGCTCAGACTTAGTTCGCCTTACAACAGGCAGGCAAACAGTTAAAACATATAAAGTGCTTATTAAAAATAAAATTATGCGGGGGGGGGGGGGAGGACAATCCAAAGCGGAATTGGCTTGGGCACAGCTTGGGCACTAGAAGTGCCCGTGTGCTGCTCTTAGCTAAAGGCGATTGCAGGCAGACCTTAGAGCAAAATAAGCCCCCTTATGCAACTGTCTCTTACATCCTGGATGTACTTACATCCCGGCATCAGCTTCAGACTCCACTGCACCTCTGTGGCCCAGGAGGGTGGGTGGACTTGACCACACACAGATGAACTCTGAGGGAACCAGGTCCAAACACACAGACACATCCATGCCTTAAGTAACCCAAGGTCAGTGACGTTAGTGCCCCTCCAATTGCATGCTGACATTCAGGTCATCCTCCTCCACTCCCTGTCCCAACCCCACATGGAAGGCCAATCAGTGGGCACAGAGAAATGGCTTGAAAGTGAAACAACGTTGCACACAAAATGGTTGGCTGAGTTGGCTCCTCCTGAGCAAACCAAGGCTGCTGGGGAGTGGCCAGTAGAGGACGGACTTTGAAGGCCACCAGAGGTTCTCCCTCCATCCTCTTCAAGGTCTTTGCTCCATAGACTGTTCCTTGGCATCCTGCCTCAAGGCCCACAACCACCCACGGAGCCTGAGAGAGAACTCCACAAAGCAGTGCCTAGAATAAGCACTTTATCGACCAGCCTTGAGCTGGTGTGCAGTGATGCATGCCCAGGTGTGAAGAGGTTACGGTATTGGGCAGGATTGGCCCAAGGCAAATTAAGATCTGCTCTCTTTCCACCCTTCCCCAATGTCTTGTTTACTGAGCAGCATAACAAAGAGCACATACAATGATCAAGAACTGGCTTGGATACCAGAGTGATTTTGTTTAACTGCACAACCCTATATGGCAGTACTGCTGCCAGCGCACTAGTTCTGGCAGTGTAACGCACTTTGCAGTGCTGAGAATGTTGATCCAGAAGCGCGGGTAGCCACACGCTTCTAGAGCACCATGGTAGATGCCATGGAGGCCCCGCATGCCGCGGCAGGGACAAGGCGGCCCACCGACCTTGGTAAGTGGGCGGGATGGGCGTAACAGTGCAGGGGGATGGGAGTGGAATGGCGAGGATTGGGGTGGAATGGGGGAGGGCCGGGGCGGGGTATCAGAGGCAGGACAGGGTGGCATCCAGCATGGGTGAGTTGTGCCAAATGCTATCCCCCCCCTGGAGCCAGCCAACACACCTCCTTTGTCTCAGACTTGTGCCAGCTAAAGAGCTGGCGCAGGTCCAAGGAGACCCATTGCTAGCTGTGGGGCTTACTGAGGAGTAAAGGAAAGTATTTTCCCTTTCCCCTCCCAATTGCCTCTCCTCCCACCATACCATGCAGCGCAGCCTGTTTTGGCGAGGCTGCATGCTATGGCGGGGGGAAGGATAGAATTGGGCCCTAAGTTGCCCTATGTAATTATCACACTTTTGTGTTCCAAATTAGCTATTCTGAACTTTAAAAACAACAACACTACCCTCAGATTGCTGGGTCCTAGAAGTTCCCCATTTCTTCACCTCCATTTCACTTCAACTTCTCTTGTAGTTTGGGGTATAGTCACTTCTAGGAGAGAGAGATGACTGCATCCTTGCACAACAACAATTTCTATGATTCCTTGGAGGAAGCCATGGCAATTAATTAACTAGGATTAAACTGGAGGGACAAAAGTACAAGCCCTCCTTTGACATGCATCCCCATATAGTTCCCCCACTCTTTAATAATGATTTGCCCTTTCTCTTACTTTCTAGGGAGTAAATCCCACTGAAGTAAATAGGACTTACACCTGTGTAAACACACCTAGGCTCACTTTAAGGCTGCAATCTGTCATGCCTGCCCGCTTGTGCCTTTGCTGTGAGGACAAACTTTGCAGGATCACAGTGGGATATAGCACTGTGCTCGGCGCAGTGTGGAGCCACAGTTACAATTCCACTTCCAGCTGATCACGCAACAGCAACCTCTTAGCAGCACTAAATGGCCCTAGTGCGGAAGTCACTTCAGATTGCAGGCAGCGCAGGCCTTTCAGGTGAGGAAACTCAGGGCTCAATCCTATCCCCCATTTGCAACAGAGGGAGAAGCGTCCAGCTGTCGCAAAAGGCCCAGCGATGGCGCACAGTATGCATTGTTACTGGGCCCCAGTCCAAGCTACCATAGAAACTGGGTTTCCTCAGCCTCGGTAAGTTGGTGGTGGGAGCGTGTCATGGGAAAGGTAGGGAGAGTTTCAGGGTGGTTCGGAGGAGGGGTGGATGGATCCCAGCAGCAGCAGCAGCACGCTCCAGAATCCTAGCCACTCTTTTTCAACTGGTCCCTCCCCTTTTCGCTCCTCAGACCTATGCCAGTTATATAGCTGGGGTAGGTCCAAGGAGACCCATAGGCCATCAGGGAGCCTACGCAGAGCTAAGGGACAAATATTTTCCCTTACCTCTCACAGGCTTCCTGATTGCCCACAGCATCGAGCGTGTGCCTCCATGGCGCAGCTGCATGCTACAGCATGGCGGGAGATAGGACTGGGCTCTGAATCAGCTCATCAGCCAGTGTTGATTCTCCTGTTTGCTCACACAGGTAGTGCAGTCCTGGAATCTAGCCAACTCCCCAGCCCTTTTCAGGCTTTCAGCCAGTGGTGAATTGATGTGCGTGGACAGAGCGGGAGGGCGTGGGATCGTGGTGGCAGCAGGTCCCACCCCACCTCTGACCTACATGCATTCATTTGAAGGCTGGAATAGAGCCTAAGCATGTAGAACTGTACAGACCTGCTGCTCTCTGTCTGTCCATGATGGGGAGCCCTGAAAATGCAGAATTGCAAATCGTGGAGAGAGCTATGCACACATGAGCTCTACTCCCCCCGTCAGCTGAGCACAGATAGGTTGGATGCATGGAAAGCAGGCACAGTCCAGTGTGCATCCACTCACTGCCAGCCGAATGCCTGGCAAAGACTGGTGTCCTCTGCTTCCTACCTTCTGCTCTAGGGTGCTTTTCCTAGACGCTGGCTGGCACCCTGGGGCTCAGTGAGTCCTGACCTCGCATCAAACAGGAACTGAAGTGGAACAGAAACAAAACAAACTCAGGTTGAGAATATTACAGTATTTTTGTTGGGGGGGGGGGAGCGACTCCCCAGTGCCACAGATGAAAGTGCTGGCAGAAATGGCTACATGCACAACTCATGGGCCATGAACCACATCCTCTCTTACCATGTCCACCATACCCACTATTCCCATCTCTTGCTTGCCTGGCGGAACAGTCCTTGTTGCTGGGGAGGGCAGTCTCAGTTCCCGACCTGACCTGTCTGTGTGAGCGTCTTGCACCTTCAAAAGAAGAACCATAAAATATGAGAACTGTATGTTGTTGGGATTTAGGTAAAGGTAAAGGTGACCCCTGACAATTAAGTCCAGTCGTGTCTGACTCTAGGGTGTGGTGCTCATCCCCATTTCAAAGCCGAAGAGCCAGTGTTGTCCGAAGACGCCTCCGTGGTCATGTGGCCGGCATGACTCTCCTTGCCGCACCCGCTGAGTGTCCGGCATGACACTCCGGCATGACTCTCCTTGCTGCAGCGCGTAGCATGAGGCTGGAACACGAAGCGCTGTTTACCTTCCCGCAAGCGGTACCTATTTATCTACTCACATTAACATGCTTTGGAACTGCTAGGTTGGCAGGAGCTGGCCAAGCACCGAGAGCTCACCCCGTCGTGGATTTGAACTGCCGACCTTTCGATCGACAGCTCATGGTTCAGCGGTTTAACCCACTGCGCCACCCGCTGGTTCGCTTTTTACTGCTTTGCTATTTGCTGTACTTTCTGAAATATTTTTTATATTATAGATATTTGTAGATATTTGGCTCAGTCTCCATTGACCCACTGGCGCCTCCTAGGGCTCCCCGCTGGCAGTAACCTTAAGGATGTTCCCCGCGTTCAACCTGGGGAGCTGATTGGAAAGATAAACAGTCAGGCTGTTCAGTTGCCCAACTGCAGCCTTTTAACCCTGAAAGCGGGGGGGGGGGGGTTGTCAACCCAACTTTTCAGAGTTAAAACAGTGCAATTGGGGAGAGAAGCAGCTGAGCAGCTTATCTGTCTGATCACACTGTTTGCCAGACTGATCGCTTGCAACGGTTCCAGCTTTGGTATGCGTTTGCTTGGAATGCACACAAAAGCTCTCCCCCACTTGGGGTTGAACACTGCTGGCATAGTTGTGTATTCCTACGTCTCCACTTTCCTCTCCTCCGCACTTTCGTTTGCTTTCCATCCTCCTCTTGCTTTTCCAGTCGAGGGAGTGCGAATGGCTCATCACCAGGTAAGCGGGGCTGCATTTGGCGCTCTGCCTAGGACCCCAGGAGGTCTTGGGCTGGTCTTGTTCAGAGTAGAACCAATGAGGGCACTGTGGAACAATACAATAGGTACGGTACAACAACAGAGAGATTTCTGGTGCAGACATACCGGAGTTCTAGGCGGCCTCCACCATGAGCAGAAAGCAAAGGTGTGGACAAAGCTACTGACCCAACACTGCCCCTCTGATATCTCCTTGGCCACTGAGTCTTCATCCAGTCTTGTTGCCACCAGTTCTCTCTTCCTCTTTGGTTGCAGCTTTTGCTGGATGACATGTCACTGACATTTGCTGGCTATTAGAGAATATTCCCAACATATGGAGCTACTCGAGGAATGCACAGCAGGAGTCGGGAGGAGAATTCGGTTTGCGCTGGTATGTAAACACAGCAGACTAGAGCGCAGAATGTGGTTGCCTTCTTTTCCCAACCTGAGTCACACAAGGAAGGAAAAGTCCCCTCTAGAGTTGGGGCTCCTGGTCTTTCCAGTTCATGTTTAATTTAGCAAATTCCCTTCACTTTACTTCTGGGACGTGGTGATGGAACATTTTCGGAGACCCTTGTGTGGTGGCAGATTCCTTGGGAAGCTTGAGCTGAGCTCCACAGCAGTGACTGGCTGAACCCAGCAGCCAGTTGCTTGGAAGCCCAGCAAGGCAATGGAATCATCACCATCCCCTTGTTTCCAGTATCCACATGACAAGGAGGGGGTGTTAGCCTTGTGCGATGGCTGAATATTAGAAACAGCCTGCCTTGGACTCTGCTGAGCTGACAAGTGGAAGCCCTTGACTGCCCCTCAAGTTCTTCTCACAAAGAACTGTCTGTCACCCCAAAAAATGTCAAAGGAACCATCCCAGCCCCAAAAGGTAGTGGTCCTTCAGGGCCACTTTAGATGATCAGAAGAATCAAGCGGCCCACTGGCTTTTCTAGGCTGCGCCTGTGCAGGCACGACAATGAGCTGGCAGACTCCTGAGGTGGGAGGGGATGTGGGAAAGGGGCCAGCTGTTGGAGGGGATGTGGGAAAGGGGCCACTCAACAATTGAGTCCCTAAACTCTGCTAACAGGGCAGACTATACCACTTCAGGTTGTTGGTGGGTGATAGCATTTTTGAATGCCCTTTATGGGAAAATCCTACATGTAGAAAGCTAGCATATCAGGGAGTGAGGGTCTCGCTCACTTATTCCTTGATGTGCTAGTTTTCTACTTGCAAGAAGTTTTTATTGCAAGGGAGCATTCAAATCCCACCTGCAGTCAGGAGTGGTACTCCTCAGGAGTTCTACCACTTCATTTCCACTTGATTGTGCTACATGTGTGTGGCTAGGCAGGGTGGGTATGAGATAGTAAAAAGCTGAGATAGTAGAGTGGACTTTACCAGTGTGAGGACAGCACTTTTGAATGTTCCACATGTTTAAAACAATGCCTCACGCAAACAGAAAACCTGCATTTCAAGGAGAGAGGTTTTATTCCAGCCCTTTGCGGCTGTGCTGACTGTGGAGATTTTTTAAAGGTGAGGAAGTATTCACAAATGTTACCCCCTCCCCACGTGCAGTCTGAAATTATGCAGTCTATCCTACACTTCAGCATGTGCCACCATTTTGCTGCATGAATAAACCAGACGAATGTACTACTTCAGGTAGGGAGGTTGCACGATGGAATGCTCCCTATGGTGACAAAACAAAAACAAAAACACCCGCATACAGAAAATGAGCACATACTTTCCCTGACATGTCATTCTTCGGTGTGCAGGGTGTCTGCTTTTTCAATGGGGAACATTGAGGCACATAAACTATCCCTCCCATTCCCACCCCCCAAAAACCCACATTGCAACATGAAGTGATAATGTTCTAGAAAACCTGTACCACCTGCTTTGCAAAACAGCCTGTTCTTCGCTGCTTTGTGACCTGCGAAATCACCCACCCACCCCATTCCACTCTGACCTGTCCACACCAAGGTCAGTACACATCTGTGGCAACAGAAACTAATTGCTTCATCTAGTGGCGGCGGGTTGACACATGGCTCCAGCTACTGGGAAGAGCCTGGGCCGATTTGGGCGGTGGACGTTTCCCAGCAGGCGGTCATTGCCAAATCAGGGAGGTAGAAACCAGGAAGCTTGATAACAAAAACAAAGGGTGAATCTCAAGGTCCCCCCAAGGAATCTGTGGGATATGCAGAAGCCGGCATTTCCCGTTGGACACTCTCATTGGGGGCAGCAGGACCCACTTCTCTTCTTCGCCTTTTCAGGCACAGGGTACATGGGGCAAGAAGGAGCCAGTGATGGGGAGGCAAATCCTCTCCCCAACGAACGTCCAAGGGCCCAAGTGATGCTGGGACGGGGCTTTCTGAGATTGCAAGGTTGGGAACCCGGACCCAACCCACGCTGTGTGTCTGATGGCTTAACCTGACATTGCGAGAGACTTGGAGCTGCCGCGACATCACGCTGTGTGTTGCCCCGCCCTGCCTGGCAGTGCTGGCTGACGCACTCTTCCCCCTGAGGCCGTCTGCCTTGAAACGTTGGTCTCAATCTGCACCTCCCTCAGCATCATTCCTTGATGCGTGGCTGGCCCATCCACGACTGAAGTGCCCATTGCACGAGTGGCTGAGAGGCAGTTTTGCTCACAATAAGAACATAAGAACATAAGAACATAAGAAGAGCCCTGCTGGATCAGGCCAAAAGCCCATCTAGTCCAGCTTCCTGTGTCACACAGTGGCCCCACCAGATGCCTCAGGGAGCACAAGACAACAAGATAACCTGTTTCCCGTTGACACTCCCTTGCACCTGGCACAGAGAAAAACCACTTCTAAAACAAACAAACAAACAAAAAACCAGGAGGTTGCTTATGGCTTGTAACCTGTGATGGTCTTTTCCTCCATGAATTTGTCCAAACCCCTTTTAAAGGCATCTAGGCCAGGTGCCATCACCACATCCTGTGGCAAGGAGTTCCACAGATGAATCACACGCTGGGTAAAGAAATATTTTCTTTTGTCTGTTCTAACTCTCCCTCCACTCAATTTTAGTGCGTGTCCCCTGGTTCTGGTGTTGTGCGAGAGGGAGAAGAATTTCCCTCTATCCACTCTCTCCATCCCATGCATAATTTTATACGTCTCAATCATGTCCCCCCTCAGGCGCCTTTTTTCTAGGCTGAAAAGCCTCAGACGCTGTAGCCTTTCCTCGTAAGGGAGGTGCTCCAGCCCACAAATCATTCTGGTCGCTCTTTTCTGCACCTTTTCCAATTCAACTATATCCTTTTTGAGGTATGGTGACCAGAACTGGACACAATACTCCAGATGTGGCCTTACCATCGATTTGTACAAAGGCAGAATGATATTGGCCGTTTTATTCTCAATCCCCTTTTTAATGATCCCGAGCATGGAATTGGCCTTCTTCACAGCCGCCGCACACTGGGTCGACACTTTCATCGACCTGTCCACCAGCACCCCAAGATCTCTCTCTTGATCTGTCACAGACAGCTCAGAACCCATTAGCGTATATGTGAAATATTGGTTTCTTGCCCCAATGTGCATCACTTTGCACTTACTTACATTGAAGCGCATCTGCCATTTTGCTGCCCATTCTCCCAGTTTGGAGAGATCCTTCTGGAGCTCTTCACAATCCCTGCTGGTCTTTACCACCCGGAAAAGTTTAGTGTCATCCGCAAACTTGGCCACCTCACTGCCTATCCCCAACTCCAGGTCATTTATGAATAAGTTGAAAAGCACCGGTCCCAAGACCGATCCTTGGGGCACACCGCTTTTCACCTCTCGCCATTGTGAAAATTGCCCATTGACTCCCACTCGCTGTTTCCTGGTCTTCAACCAGTTCCTAATCCACAAGAGGACCTGCCCTCTTATTCCCTGACTGTGGAGTTTTCGCGGGAGCCTTTCATGAGGGACCGTGTCAAACGCCTTCTGAAAATCCAGATATATAATATCCACGGGTTTGCTCGCATCCACATGCTTGTTGACCTTTTCAAAAAATTCTAACAGGTTTGTGAGGCAAGACTTCCCCTTGCAGAAGCCATGCTGACTCTCCCTCAGCAGAGCTTGTTCTTCTATGTATTTTAAGATTTTATCCTTAATGAGACTTTCCACCATCTTCCCCGGAACAGATGTTAGGCTGACCGGCCTGTAGTTTCCCGGGTCCCCCCTCCTTCCTTTTTTAAAGATTGGCGTGACATTAGCTATCCTCCAATCCTCTGGCACAGTGGCTGTTTTAAGGGACAAGTTGCATATTTGGGTCAAGAGGTCAGCAACTTCATTCTTGAGTTCCTTCAGAACTCTTGGGTGGATGCCATCCGGGCCTGGTGATTTATTGATCTTTATTTTGTCAATTAAGTCTGAGACGTCTTCTCTTTTAACCTCTATTTGACTTAATTCTTTAGTCAGGGGAGACCGTTCTGGCAGCGGTATTTGCCCGAGGTCTTCTGCCGTGAAGACAGATGCAAAGAACTCATTTAATTTCTCTGCAGTCTCCAAGTCCCCTTTTATCACCCCTTTCTCTCCCTCACCATCCAGCGGACCCACCGTTTCCCTGGCAGGTTTCCTGCTTCTAACATATTTGAAGAAGCTTTTATTATTCCCTTTTATGTTGCCTGCCATACGTTCCTCAAAGTCTTTCTTGGCCTCCTGTATCATCTTTTTACATTTCTTTTGCCACAGTTTGTGCTCCTGTTTATTTTCCTCACTAGGGCAAGACTTCCATTTACGGAAGGAAGCTTCCTTGCCTTTTATAGCCTCCTTAACTGTGCTTGTTAGCCATGCCGGCATCCTCCTGGACTTGGTCGAGCCCTTCCTCCTTTGTGGGATACACTCCCGCTGGGCCTCTATGACTGTTGTTTTAAACAGCCTCCATGCACTCTGGAGCGATTGGACTCTTTTTACCTTCCCTTTCAGCTTTTTCTTAACTAGTCTTCTCATTTTGGGGAAGTCTGCCCTTCGGAAGTCAAGGGTTTTCGTGTCAGATTTGCTCGGCACTCTCCCTCCGACATGCATGGCGAAACAGATCGCAGCATGGTCACTGTTCCCCAACGGTTCGGTAACATTTACCTCCCTGACCAGATCTTGAGTGCCACACAATATCAAGTCCAGAGTCACCTGTCCTCTGGTCGGTTCCGTGACAAGCTGCTCTAAGGCACAGTCATTTAACATATCCAGAAATCCAGTCTCTCTTTCCTGACCTGAGCATGAATTGACCCAGTCGATGTGAGGATAATTGAAGTCCCCCATGACTACAACCCTGTCTCTCGTTGACACCTCCCTGATTTGCTTCCTTATTTCAAGATCCCCTTCAGGTTTTTGATCTGGAGGACGGTAGCATGCCCCTACTATTACATCACTCTTTGAGCCTGGTAATCTAACCCACAGTGATTCTACGGAGGAGTCAGAGCCCCCCTCCAGCTCTACTCTGGTGGATTCTACCCCCTCTTTGACATAGATGGCCACCCCACCTCCAACACGCCCCTCTCTGTCCCTCCTATAGAGTTTATATCCTGGAATTGCAGTATCCCACTGGTTCTCCGCATTCCACCAGGTTTCTGTTATACCTACTATGTCAATGTTTTCCCTAGCCACCAAACATTCCAGTTCTCCCATCTTTGCCCGAAGACTTCGGGCATTTGCATAAAAGCACTTATATACCTGGTCCCCCAAGAAGGGCTGCATGTTTGCCCCTTTATTCCTGCAGCCTTCTGTCTTGCTAGACTGGCTGTCATGTCCCATCATGCTACCACTCCCAATTCTTACTCTGTTATTACTTGACTGTTCCCCATCCTCTGCACCCTCATTCCCTAGGGATGAGGAGTCCCGAACCGGATGCCCCTCGGCTCCTGTCGGCTTTCCCCCAGGAGTCAGTTTAAAAGCTGCTCTGCCACCTTCTTAATGTTACGCGCCAGCAGTCTGGTTCCGTTTTGGTTCAAGTGAAGCCCGTCCCTCTTGTACAGGCCTGGCTTGTCCCAAAACGTTCCCCAGTGCCTAACAAACTTAAACCCCTCCTCCTGACACCAGTGTCTCATCCACGCATTGAGACCCCTGAGCTCCGCCTGCCTAGCTGGCCCTGCGCGTGGAACAGGTAGCACTTCTGAGAACGCTACCTTTGGGGTCCTGGATTTGAGCTTCCTACCTAGCAACCTAAATTTGGCCTCCAGGACCGCCCGGCTACATTTCCCCACGTCGTTGGTGCCAACATGCACCACAACTGCTACCTCCTCCCCAGCACTCTCTACCAGCCTATCTAGACGAGAGGTGATGTCCGCAACCTTCGCACCAGGTAGGCAAGTCACCGTGCGGTCCTCACATCCGTCACAGACCCCCCTATCTATGTTCCTGACTATAGAGTCACCCACAACAAGAAGCCCCCTCCCCCCCCTCCCCAGAGGAGTATCCATAGTGCGACTGGATACGGGCCCATCACCTGAAGAAGGGGTCCCCACTGTGGGATTGTTTCCCTCTTTTCCAGAGCAATGTCCTCCAGCCCTGAGACTCCCTTTCCTGGCAGCTGAGGCGCTGGCCAACTGAGGGTGGGACGATGCCTCCACGTCCCTAGAAGTCTCACCCTGGTTCCTCTCTACCTGTCTCTGCTTCTCCAGGTCAGCAACCGTGGCTTCAAGGGAGCGAACCCGTTCCCTGAGAGCCTGGAGCTCTTTGCACCGAGCACACACCCATGACTTGTGCCCAAGAGGCAGATAGTCATACATGAGACACTCAGTGCAAAACACTGGATAGCCCCCACCCTTCTGCTGGCTGTCTGACTGCATAGCTTTTGAGTGTAAGTTATGGATTTATCAAAGTTTGGGTACCTTAATGTTGCTGGAGCTCTCCTCTCTTCAAGGGACGTGCCGGGCAGTGTGTGGGGCCTGGCTTCCTCGCCCCGCTGCTGACCTCGCCCAGCTGCTTAACTCGCTGTGTCTTTTTTATCTTGCCACTTGGTCCCCGTGAGCCACTTGGTCCCCGTGAGGCCACTCGCTGCTCCAACTGCTCCAATAAAAACGGTCCATATAAATCAAACCACAAACATCGACGACAGAAGAAGCAGCAGCAAAACACTTTAACCACAGCAAACAGAAGAATCAGCAACTAAGTCAAGAGAGGACAGGAAATCCCTGCTGAACAAGCTCAGGCTTTTATTCCAGCAAGGAACTGGCAGGAAGTAGGCCAGGTACACACAAAGTGGCAGGGAGTTCCAGAGGGCACCCTCTCATACATCACGCCAGCCTTGCCTCCAAAGGCCACAGGACACACAAGAGTCCTCCTCCTGGATCTTTACAGATGGGTAGATTCATACGGAAGAAGGCAAGTATCCTGGTCCTAAACCATAAAGGACTTTAAGAACCAGTGTCTTGAGTCATACCTGCAAACAAGCAGGTAACAAGTGTAGCCCCTCTCATCCCCAAACATCCTCACTTCTACAGCCTATGAAAGGGATTGTGAAAGTGTGTGGAGGGGAGATGCATTTTGGGACCAGCACTTATTTAAGCACTATGCACAGAGTCGTCCTTTTTGTGGCGGCAGCAGGGAAAAACTAGGCAACATGCTTTCAATCAGGTGGCTGTTAAACGTCCAACTGATTTTCTTGGACTGCATTTGGTCGTTTTTCATGTCATTTTTCGCTGGGGTCAGAGTTTTGCTGTAATGGCCTATAGCTAAATTCAATAAATGAAGCTTGGCTTGGCAGCCGTGGGAGCGGGATGACGCAGGGGGCAGAATCCGTGCAGTGACTCTCATCACTCCCAGTGAACACAGGGAAAAAAGAGACCCTCGCAAGGACAAGTGGTGATTGTGCGCAGGAGATATATGTGCTTGAAAGCCTGGAACAACGAAGGAGAGGAGAGGCCTTTTCCGTAGGAACTGCCGTGGCCGCCATCAGATTCCTTTAGGCCCTGGAAAAGGTCACGGTTTTTTTCCTCGGAACTGCCAGAAGAGCGGAGTTGGAATAGGAGAGGGTATGTTCTCTGTGCTCAGTGATGAATGGATAGGGCTAATTTATTCATACGTTTAGTATTTTGAGTGTATTTATGATCAGGCCTGTTTCTAATTACCCTACGCGTGCCCAGAGCAACGGATGGGAGATTTAAGCATAAACCTCTCCCACTTGCGTCAAACGTTTGTCAAATAACAAAGGGAGACAAGAAGCAGCCAGAGTTTCTATGGGACTAAACGTCTTTGGGAGAGGAAAGGGCAGCCGTCCATCAAATCTTCAGGTCATGACATAGACGAGCAAAGGCCCCTTCCTGCGAGAATGCAAAGTGCATCCCTTCCCAGGCAAGACTTGAGCTGGAGCTGTTGCCAATAATACCCATTAAGGGACCCTGCCGATTGCACATGGATGGGACGACTTGGCCTCTTCCTGTAGATTACAGAGTGTTTGGAGAGAATCAAGGTGTGTGACTGAAAAACCAGTTTGTGTGACAATTTGGGTTTGGTGGAGAAGAACTGGGTTGTGATTTTGACCATATGTGTTGAACGTCTGCCATTTCACACTTGTAGAATTGTGTGCAGAATTCAGATGCCTGAGAGCACGGTCACATGACATTGCAACATGGTGTCACAGCATGCCATCACAAGGCTCAGCCAATCAGTGCTGTCCATTGCTGACTTCTGCACAGACGTGGAGAGCTGCTATTTTCAGAGCTTGACGGAGGAATGTTTGAATTCAGAGCAGCAAAAGTGCTTCCGAATTGGCAGTTTAAAAATGTTACATGCCACCTGCACCCTTAGTGACACATCTATTTTACTCTCTTGTTATCATTTCTAGGGATCCTTATTTGTAAATCACTCTGACTTTTAAGAGCCCAATCCTATCTTCTCCCTCCGCTGGTACAATTGCGCCAAAAATGGGCGTGCTGTACCCAGCAGGGGGCAGATCGGGAGGCTTCGGAGAGGATTTACCCCTCCGTTAAGCCTCTCACTCTGCAATGGGTCTCCTTGGATCTGCCCCAGCTCTTTAGCTGGCACAAGTCCAAGGAAAGGGAGCGAGGAGGCCTCAAAAAAGGATAGGATCCAGCATGTGCCATCGCCACCACTCTCTCCCTCAGCCTCCCCACGCCCCCATTTCTCCCGCCCCCACCGCTGCCTTACCTGCTCTGGTGGGTTCAGTTAGTTCTGGCAATGTCCGGGGACCACTGCCGCCTCTTGTGACTGTGCTCCCAAAATGGCTACCGACAGACCACTGCGTGCTCCGTCAGCAGCCATTTTATGACACAGGATGTCTTTTCGTAAATGGCTGCGCACAGCAGCCCAATTGACAATCGGGTTGGGCTGTAAGAGAGGAAGGTGTGAAGGCCTGTCACCTGAACGACATCTTGACTGCTTCTGCTGCAAGCCAGTTGTGGGCAGTGTCACTGCTTAGAGTGTTTTGGCACGCAGTATAGATATTCTGTTGAGCTCAGCCCGTTGTCTCTGTGGGCCAAGAAACATTACAGTGCTATTACTGATCACCTTAAAGCAGATACGGCCCAATTTATGAGTGCTGCCTAATGAAAATGAATTAATCTGAACAGATAGTCCTCCTAAGATCTGGCCACAAATGTGTAAAGATGCAGATAT
Source organism: Plestiodon gilberti rubricaudatus (assembly GCA_026170595.1). NCBI lineage: Eukaryota > Metazoa > Chordata > Lepidosauria > Squamata > Scincidae > Plestiodon > Plestiodon gilberti. The sequence goes on along the minus strand of JANXHW010000003.1, from coordinate 7,058,306 downwards.
TCAGTCAAATGCTCACTTGCCCCTTTAATGCATTGCTGTATTGCTGATTTTTTTCTGAGGAAATTCGGGAATTAAGGAGAGAGAGAGACTCTGAAGAACGCTTGTGTGGAACTGCAGTGTTTCAAAAACATCTAAATAAGAAGGAAAAATAGGTTTTTAAAAAGGTAGAGAATAAAAGTATTCATTTAAATCAATATCATCTCAGATATACAGATATTTAAAGGAACAACCTGGGAAGAAATGTATCATCAGGGTTTGTTGTTTTAAAGAAATCCCTGACCCAGCATGTGATCCGATGCGGCTGCCGTGAGCTGGTTTCCCCAGTCACTTGAGAGGTGGGCATTTGAGAGTGGGCGAAATACCCCCCCCTTCAGAAGTGAGCATGGAAGCCGCAAGCAGTGGGGCAGGGAAGGAGAAGATCATGATATCTTCCCTGGCTATTGGAATGGCCTGACGTGGCTGTACGTGCCACATGTGGGCATAGCTCAGGTGGGCACCACTTTAAACCTCGTGTAAACCTCGTGGTCGACACACTCACGTTCCTCTCCAGAGCCTCATGCGAGGGTCTTTCTTTCCCAGCCCTAGGCAGAGGTGCCAGGGATTGACTGTGGGATGTGCAACGCACTGAGCTCTATTCCCTCTGCAGCAGCCTGAGTCTTTGTCTAGGTATCTGCTAACGTTTGCCCTGATCCACGTGGCTCCCTGGTCTCCCTCAACGTGTGTCAGCCAGCCCGTGTGCTCTTGTGAACAACACCGGCCTACTTCGTATCCACCCCCACATCCACCAGCTTGTCATTTTGGACTGCTGTTTGTTCCCTTGCATCACTGTTCCTGCCTCCTTTGGATGGATTCTGGGCTGTCTGTCAAATTGTGAGTGCTTGACTCAACACGGCGGGTGCTGGTAACGTAGTATAGGCTTATTGTTAAACAGGGTTCTGTACAGCTCAGGCACAGGCTTGCAACCGGTTTCTTCTGGGCCAAGAGAGGGGTGTTGGAACCAGGAGGTTGGGCTGTATATTTAAAGGGACAGCAGACAGTCAACTCAGTCTGGATACAACACAAATTCCTTGGCTCAGACTAGGGCCTCTGGGTTGACCTTTCTGTACTACGCTTGCAGAGATCTCTTTCCGAACTTTCATCCTGCTCTGCCCTGGTCCTGCTGCCCCTTGCGTTGCCAGCACTGGTGCAACCGTTACTTTCTGCTGCCACTGAAATTGCTGGTCATTTTGCAGCTGTTAGCCATAGCAAGAGAATTTGAAGTTCACAGATCCATAGTTCCCAATTCTGCATAATATTTCCTACTGTATAGATCAGTGATAATACACTATGACAGTGGTTCTCAAACGTTTTAGCACCGGGACCCACTTTTTAAAAATGATACTCTATTGGAACCCACCTAGCTTTCCGAGATGCTCAAACATTTATCTCTCTATATTTACACAAGCTTGCAAACTGCAGGAGTTCAGCTCTTTGAAGGGCAATTAGCAGCTATCTGATTTTTGAATAGCCTCAGAGCTTGTGGTAATTACTTATCTGATCTTTCCATCACCTGGGACCCACCAGAAATTGGGTCGCGACCCACCAAGTGGGTCCCAACCCACAGTTTGAGAAACACTGCACTATGAACTCCAATGATGAGAATGTTCTGCCCGAAAGAGTTTTATATCCAAAGCCACTCTCCATTGTGTATATTCTTGTCAGTGTATTCTACCTCCATAACAACTTTTCTGGTGGCATGCTAAAATGACAAAAGAGGGTTTTCTTAAATAAGGAATGAAGCCTAAGCACAGAACCAGGAGACCACCGATTAAAAATAGATTGACAAAATGGAGCTGATTTAGTGGAAGGCACTGGGATGAAAAAGGCTTTAGCATGTGTGACATATGATTCGATACCTTTCAGCTACATTATGATTTTAATGACTCAGGAGTATGAGGCACTCTGTGACAGCAAATATATACCGTATTGTCCCGAGTATAAGACGCACCTGATTATAAGACGCACCCTTAAAGTTTGGTGCTATTAAAAAAATTTAATTAAATCACTAGCATTAAATTGCAACAGCCTGATTATAAGACGCACCCCTAGTTTAAAAACTTAAATTAGGAGAAAAAAGTGAGTCTTATACTCAGACCAATACGGTATTTTTTCAGAACAGGCCCAAGACCTGATGTGCTACAACAGTATCAAACAAATTGATGATACTGCACTGGCAAAAGCTTTTGCAAACAGTAACAGAGATAACATGAGGGTTCACTGAAAGGGACTGTCTGTCCAATACTACCATTGGGGCTGACGCAGCCACGCTGGCGGAACATGCACTGCATCCAATAGTAAAGCACGTTTACAGTCAACCCTGGCAGTGAGCGGCACTGGCGGAAAGGCCAGCGCCGCTCCTCCCACCCCAGATCCAACGGAGCGCCCACTGGGGAAGGTAAGCTCCCCACCGGGCAGCAGAGGGGCAGGGGTAGGGCGGACTGGGGGTGTTCCAGGAGAGGGGAATTGGTTGGCCGGGCCCAGGAAGGGGGAGGAATCAGTGTCGGTGGCGGCTCTGTCAAGACCCTATCCCCCTTCCCACGCCTTCCAGATGTTACACCGCCCGTTCGAATGTGTGCCAGCAAAATAGCTGGCGCACATTCAAGTAGACTCATTGGGGTAGCTGGGGCTCTACTTGGAGTTAGGGGGGGGAAATGTCCCCTTACCCCAAGGAATCCTCCAGCTACACAGGTGCTGGGTCCTATCTGGCTAGGATGCAGCACGGGCTCTGCATCTGCGCCAGAGCCTAGCTGGACAGTATTGGGCGGCCATTTCATGACATTTGGACATCTGATTAATTTTCAAATTTCAAAATTTAGATTTTGATACCTGAATTTGATGTGAGGTTTTAGTATGTGCATTTTGGAATTGAAGTTCGACTCCAGAATTCAAGGTCTGACCTGTTTGACTGCCTGACCAATTGAAGTTAATATCACATTTACTTACAGCCCACTTACCTAAATTCCTGCGCGGTGATGCAGCGATGCCAGTGCAGCTACTGCTGCATCCTGCGGGGGATTTTTGACTGCTGGAGTTCTCCTCGGCATACGGGGACCTTTGTCCCCTTGCCCAGGGTAAGCCCCAGCAGCCGCTATGGGTCAACTCAGACCTGCGCCAGCAATATCAGGCCCGGGAAGGGGGTTAGGATTCGGCATGTGCCGCTGCCACCGAACCTGCCACCTCCTGGGCCCAATCCGCCCTCTCTCCCACCCACGTCACCACCCCATTCTGCCCACCCCTGCCCCGGCTCCCTCCAGCCCTTTGGTGGGTCTTTATGGATCCGCAGGCGCGTGGGAGGCCACTTAAGCTTCCCTGCCAGTGGGCCTGCAGCCCACACCGCCTGAGGCTGCTTTGCGACTGCCGCAAAGTAGCCTCCACTGGTGCAATGCTCCTTATGCTAGTGGGGGATGGGATTGGGCCCCTAATTTTATTCCAAGGTCACCGTCTAAGACCCATAGCTGCTGCAGGTCTGCTGCCAGATACTGTCAAACATTGATTGTTCCATTTCTGCTATGGACTGCTGCTACAAAACCTTTGGGTGTCAGGTGCCAAGGTCAGCTCTCAGTTGTTTGCAGAATATGCACATATCCAGAGAATATTTGCTGTCAGAATTTGCAGGGGAGTTTTTTTTGGGGGGGGGGGGAGGGGGGGAAATCCATTTCAGCTCTGCCTGTTTGTCAAGCTGTCCTCTGCTGTGCACAATTGCCAGGTCTTCCTCTCTCGGGTTTCCTATTGGCTGGCAGGATGCTGAATACGAGGAGGGTTCTGATGGGGAAGAAGGCCAATGGCGGAGCCGAACATTCTTCATCAAGAACATTTAGCTGAAGGGGGGGAGGGGGTTCAGGGATGAAAGAGGGACAAAACTGCCTCACCTGTTTCACAGTTTTGAGTGTCATGATGTTTGTCACAATGTAGCACAGTCTGTGGCATTTGGGGGGAAATTCAGTGGCCGCTGCCAGTTGAACATAAGAACATAAGAAGAGCCCTGCTGGATCAGGCCAAAGGCCCATCTAGTTCAGCTTCCTGTGTCACACAGTGGCCCCACCAGATGCCTCAGGGAGCACACAGCCAACAAGATAACCTGTTTCCCGTTGTCACTCCCTTGCACCTGGCACAGAGAAAACCCACTTCTAAAACCAGGAGGTTGCTTATGGCTTGTAACATATGATGGTCTTTTCCTCCATGAATCTGTCCAAACCCCTTTTAAAGGCATCTAGGCCAGGTGCCATCACCACATCCTGTGACAAGGAGTTCCACAGATGAATCACACGCTGGGTAAAGAAATATTTTCTTTTGTCTGTTCTAACTCTCCCTCCACTCAATTTTAGTGCATGTCCCCTGGTTCTGGTGTTGTGCGAGAGGGAAAAGAATTTCCCTCTATCCACTCTCTCCATCCCATGCATAATTCTATACGTCTCAATCATGTCCCCCCTCAGGCGCCTTTTTTCTAGGCTGAAAAGCCCCAGACGCTGTAGCCTTTCCTCATAAGGGAGGTGCTCCAGCCCACGAATCATTCTGGTCGCTCTTTTCTGCACCTTTTCCAATTCAACTATTGAACAGAGCTGGGAAGACCGCTGGTGAGTGTGTGCGTGCCACCACCCCCCATCATGACGCTTGAAAATTGTCAAAACGCCCTTTCCTTTTGCGGTGTGTGAAACAGGACTTGAAGGGGGGGTTGATTAGGGGCAGTCTGATGACTGTGGCTTCTACTCCAAGCACCTGAATGTGTCATGTAACCACTTCTTGAGTAGGGTCTGAAAGGGAGACCCTTTTTTTTTTTTCATGTGAGAAAGACTGAAATTCAGAGTTTGGGAGCTAGCTTGAGAAGTAGCCTTGGGTTTGGCAGCGATGGTGCTCTAGCTTTGTGAACTGACACTGCTTTGATAGTCAATCGTAGTCTTCGCAACATCTAGCAGATTGCTAGGTAGTAGTAGTAGTGTGTGTGTGGAGGGGGGTAGTACTCCACTAGCAGCTACTACCAATAGCAGCAGTTAACAGTAACCCTATAGTTGGAGTAATAGTAGGTCAGTCAGAGTAGTAAGCTGAGGCTTGTCTCTGAAACGCATTGCCCTCCTGCCAGCTTCCCAGTGTATGACTGCGACTTTTGCCAAGTCCTGTCTGAGCTTTGGAGCCTGTCGTCTGCCGAAGTCTTCACCGTCGTCCTCCCTTCAGATGCCTCCTGCTCCTTCCTGAACACTCTTCCCTTTGTGAGCCTGGCGGTGAGTTCAGCGTTATTCAATCACACACAGGCCTCACCTTCGAACGCATTTGCTGCACTGGGGGCCTGTCAGGCTTGACGGCATCGTCTTTGCCAGCCATTGTACCCCAGCATTAGGGACATATTCCAGACTTCCGCCTGCTGATCAGAATGTAGGTTGCCCTCTTGTAGGGGTTACCCCAGTCCTCTCTCCATGTGTAAAACATCCTCATCCTTCAAACCTGTCATTACTTTATAGCTTAATGCAGCAATAAGTACTTTCAAAGGGCAAGGAGAGAAGCAGAGAGGAAGAGGGGAGGAGCTGTAATTGTGCTGGCAGTACGGAATCCAAATCTTTGTTTTCATCGAACTCCTTTCTCAAACAGCTCCAGTGCCTGGATTTCCTAAACTTCTGAAAGCTGAAGCAGACTTTTTTCTCTTCTTTTCAGAGTTAAAATTGAGAGTCACGCATCACTCCAGTACAGGTGGGCCCCCATATCCACTGATTCGCTATCCACGGTTTCAGTTATCCACGGATCGTGGGGAACCCCCCAGGCTTTTACTTTTTTCCCAGTAAGCTTCGTTTCTTCCTTAAAGAAACAGGAGAAGCAGCCTCTGGCTGCTTATTACAGGCAAGTAGAACGAGACTAAGTACTAGAGAGACTCTGCAAGGTTAACAGAAACCTTGCAGAGCCTCTCTAGGACTTAGTCTCATTCTACTTGCCTGCAATGGAGGCTGATTCTCTGTTTTAAGGAAGAAACAAAGCTTGCTGAAAGAAAAATAAGAGCTGGGGGGGCAAGCATGCCTGCCTGCAGGGGAGGCAGGGTGAGGGGGCCCTCAGGAAACCATGGAGGGGGTGTTCGCTCTTATCCACGGTTTCAAGTAGCCACGGGGGTGCCTGGAACATCCCCGGCGGATATGGGGGCCCGCCTGTACCTCATATGATCTAATCATAGATCAGGAGGATCTGAACTGCTCCCCATTTACTCTGTTCCATTCTCAGGCAGTGTAAATGTGCAGGGATGGACAGACGGACAGGAAATGTCAGTTTTAGTGATTTGTGAGGGGCTGAGAAATTTCTCCACTCACTGGCAGTCCCCATTTTTTTCCCAGAACAGCCCCCCCCCCGCCCCGGTATAATCATGCAGTGTCATTCATGAGGCATTCTGGGGAAAGATTCCTAGCAGCCAGTTGCAGAAGGAGCAATACACCATCATGACTACCATTCAAAGGAACAGGGGGAAATGGGGGATGAGACTGTTGCCTGCTGCCAACCACTGGTAATCCCCCAAACCTTCTCAGAATTTCTTTGACCCCCTCAAACTCAACCTTCCCCCCCTCTTTAATTTTGACCACCTCCCCAAATCCACAGGAACCTACCCCCTGGGTTTCTGCTCAGGTTACTGTTCCAAATGGGCCTCCTGATTTGAAAGAGGCAGGTCCATAACAAACACTCAAAAAGAGACACGACAGCCACCTCCTCAGAGGATGGGTCATTCTTCTGAATTGAGAGTGACTGGGTCAACAGTCCTGCCCAATGAAGAAATAGGACAGAACTACCAGCGACCACTGGAGGCAGACTGGCAGGAGGCAAAGCCACAGAAATGAATCCTGCAGAATACAAACAGGCACTCTCCTCTCTGGGATGGTCCTTTGAGCTCACAGTCCTCTCGTGGTACATTAGTGAGCTCCCAAGGTCTGGCTGGCCATCTTGAATCCAGTGGTGGTATTGTGTTCCTTGAGGTTAGTTGCCAGAGCTAGGGGTTGAGTTGGAGGCCAAAGTCAGAAGAGGAGGACAGCTGTGGATCAGCTGAAATGCAGTTGGTGATAGATTTTCATCCTGACGTGCAACACAACTATGTCAATAGCAATGAGTGTAGGGGGAAGAAAGAATTGCAGTTTCCTTGGTGCAACAAATAGAACAATGCTGGGAAAATGTGATATCCCTGCAAGAGAAACATAGCCTCAAGGGAAGAGATACAGTTTATGTCACAACTGAGCATTTATTGTGCTAAACACTGGTGGTCTAGAAGGACTCTAAAGCTGCAATCCTATATGCACTTACCTGGGAGTAAGTTCCATTGAACTCAGCGGGGCTTACTGCTGATTAGACATGCATAGGCTTGTGTTGTAAGTGAATGTCTCCACAGCATGGTCACAGATACCTTTTCTTAGAGCCATAGCTCCACTAAAGGCCATTGTAGGATGAAGGGTTTCCAGCTGTACCGGTTCCACACATTACCTGAAACAACATGGTTGCTGCTGTCCTTCAATTGTTTCCAGGTAGGGATGTGAACGTGAAGAAGAAGAAGAAGAAGAAGAAGAAGAAGAAGAAGAAGAAGAAGAAGAAGAAGAAGAGGAGGAGGAGGAGGAGGAGTCCTTTCCAGGGCCCTGTGAATTTGAAGGATTCCACTTCATTTTGCTGCCTCAATGCTTTTCATTTTAATTAAAAGAAAGGTTGCCTCACTGGAGCTTGTTTCTCACCACTGCCTCTACTGGTGCCAGTAGGAGCTGCAATGTGCTGCTTCCAGGCAGGCGCCATCTTGAATACCCAGAACTGTCCCGAGACACAGCAGCACCCTAGGACAATCTTAGAGCTAGCTATAATTTCCGTATGAGTGGTTTAAGTAAGTTAGAAAACACAATGTATTAGTAAGTACTGAAAAAAATTGCGAATTGTAACGGACTTGCGTGTACGGGTTTGTAAAAACAGTAGTAGTGTGAAATATTTGAAAAATAAAAAAAATATTTTCCTAGGACAATGTAGGAAAAAATGGATGCTGCCAAGCAAAGGATGTTGGCGTGGCATGTAGGTGCAACCCCCCCCCCCCCATAACCATGTTGGTGGGAGCTGTGATCAGACATTACTGGGACCGGCAGGGGAGCAAATGTGGGGCAGCGGCAACCACACCATTCCAGGAAATGAGGTTGGCTTCCAGAGGTTCCTGCTTGGGAAAAATAATTAGCATCCTTTTTTTCTCTCCTCCTTCCCTCGAGTGTTTTTGAAGATGAGGTAATAAATAATAAAAATGCATATGGAATTTGAATATGAATGATAAGAACAGCTGTGTGTATCCATTATGAATGAACATAAACAGAAATGTATAAACTGAGATTTGGGGGGCTTTGGGAAGAATTAGTGTCTTTGTTCCTGGATTTTTTTCCTATCAGAGTTTGAACCAAAGCCATTAGCCTAAACTCCCCTGCAGCAGACGAAGCCAGGAGCCTCATTTTGCCTTGGCTGAGAGCCACCCTGAATTCTCTTCAACAGCTCGGTTAGACCTAATCCTAACAAATTTGCCCAGAGAAGTGGTTCTCTTATTACACAGCTTCATTTGAATGCCGTCCAAGGTTAATTTCGGCTACCTCTCTTTCAAAACGTCTCTCCCCCCCCCCCCCGGCCGCCACTTCCCATGCCCCTACTCTTGCTCTCCCTTCCCCCCTCCCGGCCCACGGAGACAGCAGCTCTGATCTGCATGTCACTCAAACCCAAAGAGGCAATTGGCTTTAAATTAGAAAATAATACTCCGTGCGTGGTTTTTTACTTTCTTTTACCGCACATGGTTACGGAGTTTACCCGGAGGGAGGTTCTAAAGCCAAGCGATTTACTTTGTAAAATTAATTGTAGCTTTCATGGGTTGAAATGGCCCCAGAGGGCAATACCCAACAGGCATTTACTCTTGTAATGTTATTGACTTAGTTTATAATCTGATTCCAGTTACCCTGTTTCCTCCTCCTGCCCCTCCTCGCAACCATCTCCATGCCGCAGTCTCAAATGCTTTTCTTGTCTTTATGGCCCTTTCTGCTGTGAAGTTACGGGCCAGGCGTCCCGGAGTCTCCGAGCCGAGTGGGAACTCCGTCCTCCTTAGGGCCAGTTGCCAGTGGAGAATGGAACTTGGGAGTCTGGATCACATGTTTATAAGGCTGGCGGGGTTCAGGGTTTGCAACAGACTGTGGAGGAAATCAGAGACTCAGCTAAAATCAAGCCTACTCTGGAGAGAAGGGGTGGGGGAAGGGGAGACAAAGTTCATTAGGAAGAGTGTCTGTCAGATCCATTACTGAAGCCTCCAAGGGGTGGAGGGGAGAGAACAATGACGACTTTTTAAAGAACCTTAATGAAAACAGAGGGCATAAATGGGGATATGAAAAGGACTGATTGGCTGTAGTCTAGAGAGGGAGGAATATAGGCACACCCCGGGGAACCTTGGGAATTGTAGTTCTGTTAGGGGGGGTGTTCCTGCTTTCTGATCCCTGTCCCCCATACATCCTTATTTTTGCTTTTGGAAAGTGCCTTATTAAACTGTTGTTGGTTTCTACAGCAGCCCTTTTCAAGGTTCAGTTCCCTTCTCAGAGTCAGCATGTGCGGTGTTAAACCTGCATCTGGGTGTGCAGGCCCACTCCTGCATGGCATCCCTAGGTGGCCCGGCCCCAATAATCACCCCATGGTGGCTTGTGGCAGTAGTGTGGTTACTCCTTCACTCCTTGATTTGACGGTCTTTTCCCCTTTCAACCCCTCCCCCAGCCCTTACATTGAGCTCTTCAGGGTTCTGTGGCTCCTTCTTCCTGCTGGTTCTCCTAAGGACCAATTAAATCTCGCTCTCCTGTCACCTTGAACCCTCTGTCAGGTCTTCTCCCACCCCTGCCTTCACTCCTTGCCTCTCTCACTGTCCACCTTCTTCTCACTCTGACTGCTCTCCTCTAGTCCCTTGGCCTCCTTCTCCTTCCGCCTCTTTCCTCCTTGCACTCCAGTCTTTCTTGGCCAATCTGATCCTCTCCACTTCATTCTCCTTCCTTCCCTCTGAGTACTTCCCTCTGATTGTCTTCCGGCATTCCTCTCGGTGTCCCCAACCTCTTCCACTCTCTCCTTCTTTGTCCAGTCTCCTCCCTTCCATGTTGTTCAGCTTGTCTTCCCCCTCTGAACTCAATCCCTTTTCGCTTGTGGCCGTAAGTCTCTTCCTACCCCTGGTCGCTTCCTACCCCTTCCTACCCCTTTCAGTCTCTTTTGTCGGATGCCTGGCATCTCCCCATGACATCATAACCCTGCCCTCGCTCTTACAAGATCCAGCCATCTCCACGGTTCTGGACACCTCTGAGCCACAAGCGGGACCACGGACACCACGCTGGGCTCCAGCACCTTAGACCGCAGGTAGCGGATTACGTGACTGAGTACTCCTCCGTATAGGAAACTGTGCCATGGGAGAGTAATTTCTCTATGGGTGCAGGTGAGAGGCTATCCGCCACGTCTAAGCCACGTCTGAGCTGGGCCCTCATCACATCTTTCTTATTTGCCAGAAAGAAAATGTAAAACTCCTGGTTTTGCCTTGTAAATGTGTGGCCTGTCTGTTTTCCTGAGCAGATTGCCTCTTGAAATGAACTGGGCATCTGGATGAGAAATTTTTATAGACATACATATTTGCTTAGCATATGTTTAGAATTGCATATTATACTATAATTTCCTCCTAACAGTTTTGGGTTTTTTTGCTTTACACTTTTCCCTGCTCAAATCTTTATTGTTTCCTTGACAAAATAAACCTCATTTTGCCTTTTATGGCTGTCCTGACTGTTAGGTTAACAAGGATGTGAAGCTGAAGTGCTGTACTTCAAGATACAATGACTCTGTGTATAGAGATGCTGTGAAATTTCGCAAGGGTTGCCACTCCGAGGTGAAATCTACAGTCTCTCCGGATTGGGCAGCCAAATTGCAAGAATGTTACAGTCGTGGATCAAATATGACCCTCTTGGCCAATTATCAGAGCTGAAGGATTCAAATCTAGAACCACAATTTCAGTAGACTTATTTTTTGCCAAAACCACAAGTGCAAGATGCCATATGAACATGGGCAGCCCAATCCTTTCCAACGCCGGAGCAGTGGGGCCGCAGGGCACATGCTGCATCCACTGCTGGCTAGGAGCCAGTTGGAGGTCTCCTCAGGGTAAGGGGACATTTTCCTCTTACCCCGGGTAAACCCCCAGCCGCTGCAATGGGGCTACTTGGATCTGTGCCAGCTCAATCGCTGGTGCAGAACTGAGCAGCCCCATGCAAATGGAGAAAGCCTGGGAGGGGGCATAGAATATGGTGTGCTACTGATCCTGCCCCCTCCTGTGCCTGGTCTGCCCCCATTGCCACCCTCCCCAACCCCATTATGCCCGCTCCCCACTCTCCCCCTCCCCCAGCCCCCGCGCCGCCCGGAGCAGAACTTACCTGCTCTGGCACACAGTCTGCAGGATCCAGCGCCGGCGGGACGGTGCAGACCTACGCGGTGGCAAGCCTCACTCGCAGGATGTCACCAACGTGTTTTATGGCACATTTGCGACACCCTACGCTGATGCAGCAACCGCCATAATTCTATGCATATTTACTTCGAAATAACTCTCAAAGTGTTCAATTAAACATACTTCTACATTACACCACAATGTACATTACATTAAAAACAACAAAAGCAACAATTCCTGCTTGTACAAAAATTAGGTGACAAGACGAAAACCTTTCTCCCTGATATACTAGTTTTCTCATTATGCAGGGAAAATAGGTGTTGCTTTTTTTAGCATGGTAAATACAGTATTTAAACATAAAGCCCTTATATTGTTATCATTCCAATGAGGTTCTCCCATGTAATTATTCTGACTGTGTAGACTGGCACCAAGGCCACCAGGGATGGGGTGTGATGCATGCAAACATGCATTTTTGGTGTAGTCCATGCACATGCTCCATGGTGCCACACATGGAGAGATTGAAGCACATGGGGGCAGCTGGCACCATTTTCCAGAGTATGGTTGGGAAGATTACAGGTCCATTCACGTCTCCACGTTCCTCAACAAGGACACAGGGTGATCAATTCTGCTTCCAATGAACGCTCTCTCCAGGAGCTGCTCTAGAGCGTCATCTAACATCCTCCAAGGACTCAAAACTCACGGATACTGCAAACCACATGAGTTTTCCTATCACACATTCAAAACTCACATGGAAGGCTTGGAATAAAAAGTAAAAAAGGTATGTGAATAGTGTGTGAGGAAACACTTGTGGATAAGGAAACGCACTTTGGCTTTGCATCCATACATGCAGTTATTCTATGGGAAGCCCAATTTCCGTGTGGGTTGTTGCATGTTTGTTCTGGTCCCCAGTCTTAACTGGAGATGCCAGGGACTGAAGCCAGGACCATGGACAAGTGAAGCAGGTGTTCTGCCAGCGTGCGACAGCCCCTCTCCAAGAATGCATCTGCTGCACTGTTAGATGGAGTGGCTGCCAGCTGATGTGCCCGATAAATACCAGCTCCCATGCCTGCATGGTCCCTAGCCAGATAAGAGAGCAATTCCTTGGTAAAGGAGAACCACTCCACACATGCTCAGGGAGATTTTGGCTTTCACTTTTTGTTATGCTGTTCCCCTGACCTTGAGGAAAAGTTGTTCTGCATGTGCAGAGAGCCACTTATCCCCAAGATACCACCATTTGTGAATCCAAAAGCCGATTCCTATCCCTATGACATGTCATGTTTTCTGCCTCCGTGGCCTGTCCTATCCTGGCACTCTGCTTCTGTACTCCCTCAGCCTGGGCAACTTGCTGCTGAGCCTGTCCCAAGTGCCTGCTTTGAATTGGCACCCAGCACCCAGGGCAGTGGGGTGGCCCCAGTTGCATGCTTGAACTTTGGGCAAGGCCAGGACAAAGCGAAGTCTGTGAGGCAGCAGGCAGGCTCAAGGGCCTTTTTCCTGTGGCCTCCAATATCCCCCCCCCCATTATTATGAGCAAAACCTGAACAGGAGCCAGAATGCTGACCTTCCCGATCATACCCAGAATGCCTGATTAACTCTGGAGAGATGGAGAAACCCTGTGCAAGGCCACTGGGTGCCACAATAAAGCACGGACTCAAACGAATGATTTCCTCGACCGGATCCCATCACTGAATTTGCCCTGCCTTTGCCATGGGCAAGAACGGCGCCCAAGCCCTTCTGTTCAGCAAGGGAGGAAGGAACTGTTGCTCCAGCCTTAACCCAATTATTGCTCCTCAGGAACTGGGAATAATCAAGAAGTTCAACCTGAGGTCCGACTTGGAAAGACAGTAGGAGGCCTGAATGAGACGCAGGAAAACAAAGGACTACGCGGAAAGAGGGTAATAATAGCCCTAAAAAAGAGTTGGCCTGAAAGCCACAATTTGGAACTCCACAGCCTCTTCATAGCCCTCACAGCCTCCCCCCCCCACAAGCCTCTCCCCCCCCTCCTCTGGAACCAGAGAAGCTTCTCTCTGAAGTTAACTTGCTTGTGGAAAACCACATTGCCCCTTTCCCCCAATAAGTCACTGCAGCTGAAATAAAGCTGACATAAAGCTGAAACCACTACACGTTGAAATCACACAAACTCACAACTGGAGCATGTTTGGCTGCTTCTTTCTCCCCTACTCCCTCCATCCCCTCTCTTTGCTTTGGCTATCCCTGGTTATTGACCCAGAGCCTAACTCAGCTGAAGAATTCAGAGCCAAGCGACACCAGGCTCCAGATACCAACTTGGCTCAGCAGATGGGGATAGGTAATCTTGGCCGGTGGCCCCTCTAAACAATTTCCCTACTTCCTGTGCGCAGCACATTGACTGTGCGGTCTTTTCTCTCCCTCCTATTTAATGTTTAGTGTGTCCCTCTTTCTATTTTTCAACCACCATAGGCGAGAGTCCAGAGAATTAGCCTCCCTGCTCTCTATAACACTGGTCCCTGAACTGATCCCACAAGGCTTCTGAGTACATGAAGTTTGCCTATACTGAACAAACAGCCTTTGTCTGTACAAGGGAGAAAACCATCTCCATCTCAGAGGGATTGGCTGAGACCCTGGTTAAGAGTCCTTGTAGCAGAGAGCATGGCATCGTGGAGGGAGGCGACCCCCTCCTCCTGCTGTGTCCCCCGTCTCCCTCAAATACTTGCGAGTCCCCCATACACACGTCACAACGTTCCGTTTCCTCTTCCTCTCTGACCGGCGGAACATTGATGGACTTGCTGCCAGGCACCTCACATCCCTGCTCAGTCTCACACTTCTCCGACTTTCTCCAGTGCCTTTTTCCATTTTCCTTTTCTAACTGACTCTGCAATTTCACTCATTGCTCATAGGGGCTTTGCTCATTTCTTTGGACAGTTTCTGTATGGAGGGAACTGTAGAACCTTGCAGAATCCTGGCCAGCTCACTCTCCTGGCTACAATTCACTCCCCCCCCCCTTTTAATTCACCAGATTTAATTGAAAAATTCAGGTGCAAGAAGTGCTGGGATTTCACCCCAGTCGACTTCCTTAAGGTTGCTGCTGCCTGCTATTCCTGCCATTTATCATTGGTTTGCTTTCCACTCTCCTGAAAAACAGGTTAAAAAACCTGTTCCAGGCCGTACAGAGAGCACCAAATCTCAAGATGCTTCCAGGTTTCATTGATCCTTCATGCAACCAGTTGGCAGAACAAGAGCAGCTTGAGACATGAGGCTGTGTGAATGAACTCTGTACCTTGAGATTCTTCCAGAAATATTATTCTTGCCCATTGGCAAACTTGATGGATAGAGAGGTAGGTATTGGTGCTGGGGATGAATTTGTATAACACTGGCAACCCAATCCTATCCACTGCCACCAGCGCTGGTGCAGCCGCCCCAAAAAGGTGCACCCTGCATCCTATGGTGGGGGACCCAAGAGCAGAGGTAACTAAAAATAACTTACCTCTGCATAAGCCCTAGGGCTGCCTATGGGTCTCCTTGGACATACACCACCTATTTTGGTGGCGTATATCCCAGGAGGCAAAAGGGGCAGAGCGGTTTACAAAAGAGGGAATAAGATCTGGCATGAGCTATTGCCACTGGATCCACCCCTCCCTCCTCCTCCTCCTAGTTCCACCCCTTCCCCACCCAGGAAGCCCTCATTCCTCTCCCCGTCTGCCCCCCACTGGCGCCGGCGGACAGCGCCCTCTCTGCCAGCCTGTGCCCTCTCTGCCAGCCTGCCATTGCGGTGGTGGCCTCGTTGCATTCACTGGCGGAGAGTCTCTTCCGCTGGCATCCTTGCACTTCCACTGGCAGAACCTGTGTTCTACCAGCAGAGCTAGCGGATAGGATCGGGCCATGACTAACATATAAATGGATGGCCAGCTCCTGATCCTTTGTACTCTCTGCTCCAAAAGTCTCCTGTTGGGGGCTTCTATACAAACGTGAAGAGAGGCTTGTTGAATCAGACCAATCAGCCTTCTAGACTGTCTCCCGTCTCAAGGAAGCGGTCTGCCCTGAAGGACAGGACGGGAGAACTGCCCTAATAGCTGGCAGCTGCAGCTAAGGATGTGCAGAAACTCCCTGAGAATGTCAAACCTGTTTGGCTTCCCTTGAAAGTTCTGTTGTCTCTGAAATTTGCTTTGAATTTTACTTTTTCAACGTTTCAAAATGTAACCACAATCCTCCTCCCCCATGGTCTCCACCACTATTCTTCTGATATGATGGTGGCTCTTCCATGTGTAGTGATTTTTTGGTTTTGTTTTTTAATGCATGTTTGTCTAGGGAAGCAGTGAGACCTGCCTGTAGGCTACAGTGGTCCATTCAGGACACAAGTTTACCACCCCAACCAGCCCAAGTGTCTAACAGCTGTAGGAGAAGTGTAGCATTTAGGAGAGATCCCTTCCATGGAGATCTAGTCAGTAAAGAAGTGCTAGTTTCGAAAGCATTAGGCACTCGTCGGGCAGCATGGCTCATCCCTGAGGTCTGCATGCACAAGATGCTCAGCCCATGCTGCTCTTTCACCTGCTGAGAATGGTTGGTGCCAGTTGCGTTGGACTGGATCGTGTGGGATGGAGAGTCTCCATAGTTAGTTTCCTGCTTTGATGTGGGTGTGCCCTGGGTGTCAAATCCTCGTCTGTGTTTTGTCTGAGTGCTTCATCAGTGCATTAATAGCCTGAGCATTTGTCAGGCAGGCAGGCCCCAAAAGAACCTGGCGCAGGGACACCTGCTGCCCACGAGTCTCTTGGCTTTATATCAGACTGGTCTAGGAAATACGTGCACTCTGGGAAGGAGCTGGTAGCTATGTTGGGCTCTACGTTATTATCAAAGGACAGAAGGAGGGAAACATCCCAGGGCCTTGCAAACTAAGCCGAATCTTCTTATTGCTTTTCTATTCTAGGCTATATAGACATTCCTCCCACTCCCAAAAGGAGTGGAAAACATAGTAATAGGAGTTATAGCAGCAGGTAGAAGATTGAAAAGTGTCTTGGACAGAGGAATGATAAAGGGATTTAGGAAGATTAGGAATGATGTCAATAAACAAATGGCTTAGAGGAGCCCCAGGAAAGGTCCGCTAGAGAGAGAGAGAGAGAGAGAGAGAGAGAGAGAGAGAGAGAGAGAGAGAGAGAGAGAGAGAGAGAGAGAGAGAGAGGAGGAAGAGGAGGCAGAATTGCAGAAATGATTGCAAGGGAGCACATAGTTTGCATCATATTTAATTTCTCAAAAGATAAAAGGGGGTTGAAGTTCTCCTAGAAGCCCCAACTGTTGCACCTCCAAATTGCAGAATTCTGCATCCTGTGTTGTGAGAACAGTACAATGTTCTGTGATCAGCATCACCCAATTAAGTAATCTTAGTCTATTAATCATGTTATTTCATTCAATTGATTGATTAGTTAATCGTAACATGAACGTTCAAAAGTCGGGTTAAAAACCATGTAAAAATACTTTATAATAAAAAAATGTTTAAAAAAGTAAAAACACTAGTAAAAACAGTTTTTTAAAACAAGTGGTCACGACATTCTCAAGTGAAAATTAGAGCATCAAGATGCTAAGATGTTAAAAGAAAGGGAAAAGCAGCCTGGCTTTTATGCGCTTCAATGTAAGTAAGTGCAAAGTGATGCACATTGGGGCAAGAAACCAAAATTTCACATATAGGCTAATGGGTTCTGAGTTGTCTGTGACGGATCAAGAGAGAGATCTTGGGGTGCTGGTGGACAGATCGATGAAAGTGTCGACCCAGTGTGCGGCGGCTGTGAAGAAGGCCAATTCCATGCTTGGGATCATTAAAAAAGGGATTGAGAATAAAAAGGCCAATATCATTATGCCTTTGTACAAATCGATGGTAAGGCCACATCTGGAGTATTGTGTCCAGTTCTGGTCACCACACCTCAAAAAGGATATAGTTGAATTGGAAAAGGTGCAGAAAAGAGCGACCAGAATGATTCGTGGGCTGGAGCACCTCCCTTATGAGGAAAGGCTACAGCGTCTGGGGCTTTTCAGCCTAGAAAAAAGGCGCCTGAGGGGGGACATGATTGAGACGTATAAAATTATGCATGGGATGGAGAGAGTGGATAGAGGGAAATTCTTCTCCCTCTCACACAACACCAGAACCAGGGGACATGCACTAAAATTGAGTGGAGGGAGAGTTAGAACGGACAAAAGAAAACATTTCTTCACCCAGTGTGTAATTCATCTGTGGAACTCCTTGCCACAGGATGTGGTGATGGCACCTGGCCTAGATGCCTTTAAAAGGGGTTTGGACAGATTCATGGAGGAAAAGACCATCACAGGTTACAAGCCATAAGCAACCACCTGGATTTAGAAGTGGGTTTTCTCTGTGCCAGGTGCAAGGGAGTGACAACGGGAAACTGGTTTATCTTGTTGTCTTGTGCTCCCAGAGGCATCTGGTGGGGCCACTGAGTGATACAGGAAGCTGGACTAGATGGGCTTTTGGCCTGATCCAGCAGGGCTCTTCTTATGTTCTTATGGAGAGCAGAGCTCAACATGTGCTACCAATTAGCACAGGAACTGAGGTGTGTGCCTCTGGCCACAGGTGACCTGAGGTACCTTGTTTCAACATCTTCACCTCATGGCCACAAGGTGGTGCTGAAAATAGTTAATCAGTGAAATGTGCTTGTCTTGCAGATGACGAGTAAACATACTACTTCTGAAGCAAAAACTATCCCTTGTTTTTAGTTAGCACACAAATATGCTTTAGCAGACACCATCTTATAAACTTTATGTTGGATGGAATATTAGATACCATGGAAATTCTCTGGGTGATGTTAGAGCTGGGATAGCTCATTTACATGTCTGTGCAGATCATCACCCAATATTTTAGTCACCAAGTCAAGTGTATAACATGCACAGATCCTATTTGCTTAGAGTGGCACTATTATTTTTCAGTTATTACTGTATACTGTGATTGCCTGGAGATGGTATGGCAGTATAATTTTCACATTGTGTTGAAGTCAGGGGGATGCAATCATTGGCTTAATTCATATTGCAATAATGAAATGTGGTTTTGCTTAACTCGGGCAGAGCAGAGGGATTCTGCCATTTTTTCCTCCTAAAATCTGATTGATAGTCCTCTGCTCTGCAGCAACAGACTTGAAGCCAGTCTGGTTCCACAAAAGGTCTTGCTGTTTGCTTTCATGCAATTGCTGCAAGTCCTCGAGGCATATCTGGTAAGACGAATCTCTTCTGCAAAGCTGGGATCTCAAAGGTTTAGGCTCTCCCTCCTCTAGCCTCCATGCTTTTCTGGATGCAAAGGTTTTGTGTTTCCAGAACGAAAACTGGGTGGGGTTTTAAAAGAAACCTAATGAGGTGCAACAGGAGGAGGAAGTGCTAAAATATGAGTGCAAGGGAATGCTGATGAGTCTCGGAACCGCAGACTGCAGGACAAGGAGGAAGAAAAACGGAAAGCAACCCATGTGGTTTTATAAATGATGGGTTCCAAAAACCTGTGGATGAAAACGTTTCAGTGGAGGCATTGGCAGGAAAGAGTGAGACACAAAGTTCAACCCAGCAGAGAAAAATGTGCAATGATTACAGATGCACGACACTCCCTCGCTGCTTCCTATGGTTTTGTGCTACTGCTGGACTCTTATTCTTATGAAAGATGGTTCACCATATCTGAGGCAGGTTCTTTCACGACGACAGAGCAGAACGCAATCCATCTCCTTTGTTGCAGCCAAGTCTTGCTGCATCCCAAAGCATGAATCTGTCCGCTGTGCCTAAAGAGGGCCAAGAAGCAGTGGAGCCCAAGCCCAGAGCTGTCCTACCTCGACAGTCTGACAGCATGCATGTTTACTTGGAGGGAAACCCTGCTGAATTCAATGGGATTACTCCTGAGGAAGTTGGCATAAACGTAGGCAGCCTTGGGGAGTTTACATACTCACAAAAGTGGAAACTGGAGAGTATTCAGCTAAGCCCTCGCTGTAAGTGCCAGAAGCTCAGGCTTAACAAAATATTCTCAAGTTTCATTTTTAGATCCACTATAGCAATGTTGGTGGGAAAAGCAATGTTGGTGGGAGAAAAATATTATTCCCAAAATATGCTAATAGTATGAATATTCAGCTTTTTAACAAACAAACACCCCCCTTCAGTCCCTGGCTGCTGCTACTGCGGCTGCTTCCACATCACTTTTTCCCTAACTGGTGCTTCCTGTTCCTTTCTGGAGCAGTCCCAATTGGGGAGGCTGTAAGGAATGGAATGATGTTACAACACTAGTACATAGACAATTAGATTTGGTTACTCCAAGACATCACTGAGGGCAGGTAATGTAAGAGTGAGTGCAAGAGAAGGTGACCACCAATCAATAGGTGAATCGTTTCACTACGGCACTGAAAAATCCATGGAAAACATATTTGCAAAACTTGCAAGTCATTTAGGCTCAGCTCAGCTCTCTACTACAACCGTCTTTTGCATTTCCTGTCGCTGCAATTTAAATGTGAGAAAGCTACGTCTGTGTGTAATTCTATGCACAAACAGCTAAGCTATGGCCTTGTGCTGCCAAAACTAGCATTCTGGCAGCACAAGGTCCTTTACCGCAATGTGAAAACTGGGCTGTCATTGCATGCTTCCAGGCTCCTGCTGCCAGTAGCGTCGAAAGGGGGGCGATGGGAGCGGTGGGGGTGTCAAAGTTGCCGCTGGCGGCAAGAATCAGGCTGTTTTGGCGGTGCGAGCGGGCGGCGACGGGTTTGACCCGCCCGCCTTACACCTCTGCTATAGAGAAAAACAGCGGCGGCAGTGATGTCACTTCCGGCTCCGCTACTGCCTGCTGCAAATGGTCAGCAGCACGAACAGCAGTGGCTCCAGAAATCTCCGTTGGCGCTGATAAGTTGGTGGTGTGGGTGTGTCATGGGTGGGGAGGAGAAGATTCAGGGAGGATCAGGAGAGGGCAGGGGGCGGGGAGGGAGGGGGTGGATCTTGGCAGCACCAGCTTCCGCCAGATCTTATCCCCTCTTTTTGCAACTTCCCCACCACTTTTCTCTCCTTGGACGTATGCCAGCAAAATGGCTAGCGCCCTCCCTCTCCCTCCCTTGTTCTACCTCCTTCCCGGCACCCTCCCAGACCAGAAGCTCCCCCCGTTCTTCTCCCTCTCACCCCATCCACTGCCTGCCCCCACTGCCAATTCACCGACACCAGTGGACACAGTCAGCTCCACTGGTCAGTGTGCTGGGCCAGCAGTGTGCTGGGCCAGCAGCAAACAGCAGCAAGCCTCACAGCGCTCACCAGGCAAAATGATATTCTGCCTACATCCTCCTCCTTCCGCTGGTGGAATGCAAATTCTGCTGGCACGGCAACCCAATAGGATTGTCTATGTCTATTTCAGCAGCGGCCATATACCCAACATAAGGGTGGGAAAAGGGTGGCAATTTGTTTTCCTCTGTTCCACCTTCCACTCTATTACTGTTCTGTGGATTCTCTCTGCCCTGTGCTCTATTCTTTCTTCCAATTTAATCTGAAGGATTTCTAAGATAATTTTCAGAAATTCTCCATCAGCAACATTCTGAAATAAAAGAGCTGGCAATTTGTACCTGCAAATCTGGGGAGAAATTCCAGTGAGGATAATTTCATAAACATCAGTTGCAATACACATAGCACTTCTGCTGGGAATGGTGGTCATTCCGGGAATCGGGGGGCCTGGACCCCGTTTTTTTTTTTAGAATGTGGTTTTTTGTGTTTGAATGGCTTACGTTGTGATTTGCCCTTAATCCTAGGAGAAGGGTAGGGTATAATTTTTTACAATAAATAAAAGAAATGTAACTGGTCACTTATGGCCCAATCCTAAGGGCACCTAGTGCCACTGGAACAAGTGTTCTGGCAGCACTAGTTTCTTTCTGGCTGTCGCAAAAGGCAACATGCCAGAGCAGGTGGACTGGCTGCTGCCACAAGCAGCGAACGGCCAGCTCCGCACACTGCAGCCACTGAATGTCCGCCGGCACAAGTAAGTGTGTGCAGGGGGTGGGAGGGAGGTGAGGGGTGTACCGGAAGGGGCAGGGGTGGGTTGAACAGGGCAGCAATGGGGCGGGGAGGATTAATCAATAATAATTTAATTATTTATTTTTCGGCGCTATTTTCTTACTTTTTTAAAGTACTTTTACATATTTTCTTACTTTTTTAAAGCCATCCGCTGCTGCTGCTGCTCGCCGCCACTGCCGCCTCCGGTTTTCTGCTCATCCCCCATATCCCGCCACCACTTGCCAGCTGGCCTGCTGCGACTTGGGGCTGGCCGGGATTGAAATGCTGCCCGCCTCGCCTGAAATGCCATGCGCCTGCGCAGCTCGGTGTGCCTCGGACTCGCCTGGTTCCCAGCTGGGCGAGTCTGAATATTCCAGCCATGCCGTGCGCCTGCGTGGCTGGAAGCTTCGGACTTGCTTGGTTCCCTGCCGGGAATCAAGCGACTTCGAAGCTTCCAGCCATGCCATGCCATGCGCCTGCGCGACCGTCATGCTGAGTCCCAGTCATGGTGTCAGGGACAATTCTGGCTTCCCGGGGTGGCCAGGCCAGCCGGGACGCACCCGGGATACCGGGACAGTCCTGGAAAATCCAGAATGTCTGGTAAGTCTACATTTATTAATCTCTCTGAACCTAGAGGTTGTACTGAATCGTCATGCCTAGTTGCCATTGATAGACTTCTGCAAAATTTTGCCCAACCCAGTCTTAAAACTACAAAATGAGTGGCCATCACCACATCTTGTGGCAATGGATTCCATAAGTGAGTTATGTGCTGTATGAAAAAGTTTTGTACGTCCTGAATCTCCTGCCACTGAATTGCATTGGATGACCTCCAATTCTAGGATTACAAGCAGGGAGGAAAATGCCTCTCTGTCCACTCTCTCCACACATCCGGCATTATCTTACAACCCTTTTATCATGTCTCCAGCATCAGCCATGTATGTCTCATCTTCTCACCCCAATAGCGTCATGATTTGGAGAAGGGTTTGTTACTTGAGTGGTTCGTGATGGTTGAGTGGGGCGGGCAACAGCCGTCCCTCAAAAGTAGTGATGACTTATTCGTATCTGAGGAGAGAAAATGATGTGTCTGGAGTTTGCGTGAGAGGCCTGAACTTCAAAGCTACTTGGGCAGCAGTCCTGTGGGGAAGGGTCCGTGGGCCACCAGTTTCTGGTCTCCATTTGAGGCCCCGTGCGAAATGTGGGGAATCCTTTGAGGCTCCTTGCGCTTTTTATGAATTGCCAGCTCTGTTGCAAATGATTCCTTCTTCCCTAGATTTGACTGTGATCCTTGCATTACCCGCTGAGTCAGAGCCAAAGGCACAGCTCCCAAGGGGGTTGCAGGAGCCAGGTCCACATTTGCGCAACTCACAGTCATTCCAGCCTGGAGAGCTTCCAAGAGCCTCATTTCCCCATCCCCCTCACCTTCTGCCACCCTTCCTATTCAAAGCAATTTGACTTTCATAATAATAACTTCTGAACCCGGGACCTGGGTCCTTGCCAGTGCAAACACAGAAAACAATGTGGCTGCTTGGGGGGGGGGGGAGGCAGGGTTTGAGGCCAGGAGTGGGACAGAGAGGGAACTCCAAGGATGCAAGCCAACCCTAAAAATAACTTTAATTCTATTATTATTTACACATGGAGAAAGTTCACTGAGAAATGGTGAGGCAAAATAAATCATCGTGTGTAAATGCCACTGCGAGCTGCGAGCACATTACTGTTTATCCTGGGGTGGGGAAAAGTTGCACAGTACAACAGCCAAAGTTCTCAGTTCCACCAGCAAAAAGCCGCAACACTTTACTTCCACCTTCCTCTGGCCCTTGTGTACATTTCGACCTCGGAACATCACAGAGGGCATGTTCTGCTGCCAGCCTCGTTCTCAGGCTGAGCCCCATTATTCCCAGCACATGGTTGAAGGGTGGTGGTGGTGTCAAATAGAAACTTCTCTGTCACGCCTAGAGCTCAGGCTAAGGTGGATGCTGCAAAACTGGTCACCGGGTCCCTGTGAAGAGACGGCTTCAGGCAGAACCTCAAGTCCTGCCTCCTGATAGGCTCAGTCAGCCCCAGAGTCTGGCTGGTCACAAGAGTCTATTTCACACCTTTTGCATGTGAAATATGAACCGTTCCAATGTGGACAGCAAGATGTTTGCATCTGGCAATGCCTCTGGTCCTTTCTGGTTGGGCTTCTTGCTGCTCAGAAAGCAACATCTGCCTCCAACAACCAGCACTACAAGGCAACTGAATTCCAAGGGCATCCCGCCACCACAAAGAGCTGGCAGGTGTAGAAACCATATTTTAAATGCTAAAATGAGGCTGAAGGCACGAATCTGCCAGAGTCACCAAAGCCTCTTCTCAGTGGCGTCTTCAGCCCTCCTGCCGCCTGAGGCTAGGAGAGCGGGGGCTGGCCGAGCGCCCCCCGGACGTCACGTGACATATGACGTCACGTGACGTCAGACGCTGTCATTCGAAAGCTGGAGCGCGCCGCCCGCCCGCAGCCATAACGGGCGGGCGGCGCTCCAGCTTTTGAGTCCGAGGAGAGCGTCCGAGCAACAGCTTTTGAGTCCGAGCAACAGCGTCGTCCTCGTCGTCTAGGCAACACGCACAGCGTGCGCCCGCAGCCACAGGGTCTGGGCGCGCGCTGCGCATTGCCTAGACGACGAGGACGACGCTGTTGCTCACCTCGGACTCGAAAGCTGGAGCGCCGCCCGCCCGCTATGGCTGCGGGCGGGCGCCGCGCTCCAGCTTCGAGTCCGAGGTAAGCGCCCCTTGGAAGCTCAGCACCTGGGGCCCTGTACATTAGGGCCCCAGGCGTTTCTATGCTACTGCCTCTTCTTCCTGCAGCTCAGCCATTGTCTCCCAAAGCTCACACAGATAGAAAGCTCTTGCGATGCCTTCGGGTTAGACCTACTTACAGCCACCCTACACATCCAGGCCAGTCATGGGATGCAGTTCCCCTGGGCTGTCCCACTTCAGACTACAGGTTCACATTTGAATACTTTCCAGCATGGCAAACAAACAAATCTCCCTGCATGTAGGCACAGCTAATCAGGAAGAAGAATTCTAGCCTAGCCTACCCCTCAAATGCTAGTTTTCTATATGCATATTCATGAGGAACACTCAAACATGCAACTTCCTACCTGCGGTACAACCCCCCAAACTATAGCATGATTTTGCAGGGTGTGTAGATCGGCTGTCTCCAGGGGAGGGAATTCTTTTGCTTATCTCAATAATCCCACAGCAGCCCTGTCATTATCATCGCCAGGTTGCAAGAGGGCCTGAGGCTGAAAGCGCCTTGGCTGAGGCAAAGTGAGGTCAAAGCAGGGACAAGGTTCGAAGCAGACACCTCCTTCCTCTCAGCTCAGTCTCTGAACATGTTACACATGACCTCTGCTGACAGATGTGAGAATAATGGGTTGGATCCAGAGAAGTTAAAGCAGCGTTCTGCTTGCACCCCAGCACATCTCCTCACTACAGTCCCTTGCACCTCTCAAACCCACTCTTAGGGTCCAGAATGGCATGGGACCATGGGGGGGGGGCGCAGTGGAAGGGAGGAATCAGCTGAAATCAAAGGGCTGCTTTGGGGGAGCAGACGTGCTTTCAACTTGTGCCAAGCATCTTTGGATCCAACCCATGGGTTTCAGATGCAGAATTTCATCTATGCAGAAGTCTACAAAAGGGGCATGAAGGCAACAGCTCCCCTCCCCCCTTTACCGGTGCCTGCCAGCAACTGGTGCCCCTCCCACTGCTTCTGAACCGGGAGGTTGTGTCAATGCTTATCCTTCATGACTATGTCAAATTCAAACCCTTCAAAGCCACCTAAGTTGATGGCCACCATCACCATGTGTTGTCGCAGCGAATTCAATTCCATTTCAGTACAATTGGCAACACTTCTGAGGGAGTTCCCAATACTGACTATTGTCACCAGATTTCATGAAGGAAGCAGACGGGGCTGGAGCTGGGGAAGCCCTGCAATGCTTCTCTTGTCGGACCAGCCTCACCATGCAGAACCAGGGATGCAGGGCACCTGCAGAAGTTCTTGTGCTTCCAGGTCAGTTGTCCAGGTCCAGCTATTTGAAGATTTCTATTGACACCGTCTTTTTATCAATACCGTTACTTGTTCACTCCAGTTAAACACCATGGATTTCTTTCCTGCAGACAATTTCACTGACACAGTAGATAGAGTGAATGTTGGGGATTGGCTTGCACAAATGTTTCATCTCACACTTGCCTATTTTGCTGTAGTTCACACTGCATTATGAGGTTGTAGTCTTTTGAACACACTTTGGCAGTTGCCATTGTCACCATTATTCCACCTAAGGGGCCTGCACCAGTGCATGGGACCCCATGTGCTTGTGTGCAGAGTAGTGACAGCATCGCAACCAGACTCTCGACAATGACATCATGCGTCATCACCGACCTTTCAGGTTGCCGAGTTCTGTGCTGTGCTGCACTGTGGCCGCGCACCTTACAAAGAACTACTTAGTTCTAAATCACGCATGGAATTAGCAGTTTGGGGTGAAGTGACAGGAGATGACCTGACGTAAAACATGAAATTAGCATGACAATGCATCTCATTGGTTCAGGACTCAAGCATTAGGACAGGGGATGGATTAGTACTCTTTGCCAGGAACTGGAGGCACACTATCACCAGATGCCTTTGGGAGCACACAAGGCAACAAGATACCTGTACCCTGTTGTCACTTGCACCTGGCATTCAGAGATAGACTACCTCTAAAACTCAGAGGTTGCATAGAGTCATCATGACTTGTAACCTGTGAGGGACTTTTCCTCCATCATATTCCTTTAAAAGCATTTAGGTCAGGTGCCATCACCACATCCTGTAGCAAGGAGTTCCACAGATTAATTACATGCTGCTGGGTAAAGAAATATTTCCTTTATATTGCCCTTGTATATTGCCCTTTCCCTCTCACCTATCTGCGGAAGGGTAGTGGGAGCAATTTGGAGAATCTAACTGGTTCCAGGAGAGTGGGTTTTCTCTGTGCCAGGTGCAAGGGAGTGACAACAGGAAACAGGTTATCTTGTTGTCTTGTGCTCCCTGAGGCATCTGGTGGGGCCACTGTGTGATACAGGAAGCTGGAAAACCATGAAATCAACCATGACTGTTCCCTGGAAGGACAGGTACTGAGGCTGAAGCTCAAATATTTTGGCCACCTAATGCGAAGAGAGGACTCTCTGGAGAAGACTCTGATGCTGGGAAAGATTGAAGGCAAAAGGAGAAGGGGAAGGCAAAGGATGAGATGGTTAGACAGCATCACCGATGCAACGAACAAGAAAATGAGCGAACTCAGGAAGATAGTGGAGGACAGGAAGGCCTGGCGGGATATGGTTCATGGGATCACGAAGGGTCGGACATGACTTAACGATTGAACAACAACATGGTCCCCGTGATTGCCAGGTGCCTCAGTTATAGAGCACATGCATTGCAATGTCTGCAACCTACATCGCTCCTGACCTGGACAGGATGCTCTCCAACCCTACTTTCTGTGAAGTGTGAGGAGAAGGTAGCAAGGAGGGTTCCATCCAGATTGGTGTAGGCTGCAGAGTGACCTATGCTTTGGTGCAATACTAGCAGAAAGACACAGGGGCTGTGGGATGGCCCAGCCCCTAACCCAGGTTGGAGGGGGGGGCTCCTCCCTTCCTGTTCTCATGGTTCCCACTTGCTAGGCCTTTTGGTCACCTCTCTCCATCCACCTGGGAAAGATCCTGCCTGGAGAGCTGTTGGCTCAGATTGGCTTTCAGAGAGGGGAGGGAGTTATACCCATCTCCTCCTCCTCTCCATAGGGCTAGTGCTGTGGCTGTGGAGGCAGACCCCTCAGCCTCCTTGCATCCTGCTGCTACTGCCTCATCACTGGCACTGACTGAACCCTTTAAGGCTGACCTCCACTGCACTAATTCCGGCACGTCCTGGGCACACGCGGAGAGTGCGGAGCTGTGTGGCTTCCATTTTATCAGATTGCATCGGAACGCGGGAGAGCCTCACTCTCCTGAGTTCCGTTGCA
Organism: Plestiodon gilberti rubricaudatus; assembly: GCA_026170595.1. Classification (NCBI taxonomy): domain Eukaryota; kingdom Metazoa; phylum Chordata; class Lepidosauria; order Squamata; family Scincidae; genus Plestiodon; species Plestiodon gilberti. The sequence goes on along the minus strand of JANXHW010000003.1, from coordinate 7,030,883 downwards.
ATCGGCCGTGGACCATGCTCATGATTTTGAGAGGGCGGGTGATTTTACCTCACCCCAAACTGCTATTCCATGCATGATTTAGAACTAAATCACCTCCCTAATGTCCCTGTTGCCCCAGCAACTCGGAAGTCTGCCATTGGGAGAGGCCTAAGTAGTTATAAGACCTGACTGTGGCTGCAGTGCTTGCAGTGACTGGTTTGGTAGCACTGCACAACTCTGTTGCCTAGGTGACCCTGGCACGGGGCTCAATGGCTGTGCACAGGGGGGGGCAGACCCTCCTGGGCAGCTTGGCGGGCACAAGGACAGGGGTGGCAACACTGCTCTCAGACACGGGTCTATCTAAATCAACATTTCATTTTACTGCTGCTGACACCCAGCAGCTGCCTGCTAAATCAATCGGTTTTTGTTCTGGATTAATTCTGGATCAGATGTGCGAGGGGAGGGGGTGTCCACTCAGCAGTATGGTCAGCTAGGCCACCCATGACCAGGAAATAACAGGTGGAGCTGAGACAAGAAGATCATCTCGTCTCAGCCAGAGGGGTCATGTTGAGGAGACAATGGTGCTGCATGACACACGGACACACGATATCCAACCATTGATATCCAGGAGGATCAATGAAGTGACTGACTGGACTCCGAAAACCATATGAAGTGGCCGACCTGACTTCCAAGAGAGCTTGGAAAAACCTCTGGATCAATCTAGCAGTCACGGAATGAGATGGAGGTTGGCTCCAGGAAAGCGCTAAGCTTCTGGTGGCAGCAATAAAAGCGTGATAAATTACCAGGGCAGAGAGGACGTGGCTGGAGCTGGGTTAATTGGCCTGGATGGGTGGTGGGAGAGTGAGAGAGGGCCATCCCATCACAAAGGGCTGAATGAACATTACTCTCTGGGAAAGTATTAAACAATTTGCCGCTAATTGTGATACCATCAGCAAATCTGAACAGCTGTTCTTGCAGCCCAGAGCAGCGACGGGCCAAAGCAAACATTACCCTGGGACCCAATAGACGGAAAGCACTTTAGAAGACAGCTGGCTTCAGTCTCGGGTTTCCAGGTCACTATTTTCCAGCCATATTGCTCAGGTTCGGCCCTTTTTCACTTGGTTAATGAGAGTCCAACTGGCAAAATCTTATCAGATCCATGGCGCGTCGTGGAAAAACACACAGACTGTCAAAGATCACTATCAAGAGCAGAACATTTCCATGCATTCCAGTTGTTCTTGCTGGTCCTGCTTCTTCCACCATTGGCATGGCAAAGACTGGTCCCAACAATGGCCACACGTCTTGGAGTAGCTCAGTTCCACCCCCAGGTCCAGGATTCCACACACCGGTGGTCCCAGCAGCCACATTACAGTGACATACATGTGGCCCCTTGTCTTTTGCATTGTTCAGAGAGTCAGATCCCACTGTGTGAGGAGGAGGAGCCAGGTGCAATAGGAACAGTTATTTCTCTGTTTTGCTACACTGCAGAGATAAGCCTGACTCCTTTCTAACCAGATTTGCAAACTAGATCCATCATGACAGTTACTGAGTGGATGCAAAACAGAGATGTGCAAAAACGTCCCATTTATATTCACAGATGTTTCCATCTTTCCAACCACTTTTTGACACATATCTGTAAAAGTAGATATGAGATTTTTTTTTCCTCTTTACACTCGGAGTATTTTTGTAGTTCCTGAATTGCTGTTATGAATCATTGTTGTGAATCACATGTGTACAATAGCACAACACTACTCAGTCCTGGGAGGAAGTGGGCTGCCATGTCCCCCATCAAGCAAAGCTTCCAGCAGGCATTGTAAGTAGCCCCACATGGTGCCTGCAATCGTAATCAAGCCATGAATTTATGAAGGTGGGAGTGATGGTTGGCTCTTGTTGGTTGGGTTAAGAGAGTCACACGACCTTCTTCTAAGATGGAGGTGGTGAAAGGCACATCTGACTAATGTATTTCAGCAGAACCTTCTCCCTGAGATCCTAATTTTCCATGTGCACTCCAACATAGGATCCCCACCCCAGCTGTCTAAAATGGTACAGTCCAGGAAGAACATAAGAACATACGAAGAGCCCTGCCGGATCAGGCCAAAGGCCCTGAATCTAGTCCAGTTTCCTGTATCTCACAGCGGCCCCACCAGATGCCTCTGAGAGCACACAGCCAACAAGATAACCTGTTTCCTGTTGTCACTCCCTTGCACCTGGCACAGATAAACTGTTTCCTGTTGTCACTCCCTTGCACCTGGCACAGATAACCTGTTTCCTGTGGTCACTCCCTTGCACCTGGCACAGATAACCTGTTTCCTGTGGTCACTCCCTTGCACCTGGCACAGATAACCTGTTTCCTGTTGTCACTCCCTTGCACCTGGCACAGATAACCTGTTTCCTGTTGTCACTCCCTTGCACCTGGCACAGAGAAAACCTACTCCTAAAGCCAGGAGGTTGAACTGCATCACGTGATCCTGCTTAGCTGTCAGTTACTGCACCGGTGGCCCTTAGGTGGCATTTTCTTTTCTGGATAGGCCAGTACAGAGCGTTTTAGTCTGGTGGGACTCGCCTGAGTGGAATGGATGTTCTAATCCATGTGTACGATTTTGAGTGTAGGGTTGGACAATGGTAGTTATTTTGGAGTAATTAACCCAGCGCAAAACATTGTACATGCTGTTCCTCTCTCAATTTGTCAGATGTCTGGAGTTGAGCAATGAAACCTCAGCGCAAGTGAGCAATGTTTGTTTTCCCCCTGCCTCTTATACAAGAAGAAAAGTCATGACCTTCTTCCATGTTTAGGTAATGTTTTCTTGGATTGTGGGTTTCCAAGTGACTGGTTACCTGTTCGACACAATTTGTGTTTATACCAAGCGATGTGCTGAGCTCTCCTTTAGAAGCAGCCTGGGGATTGTCTTTCGAGGAGCACGCACTCTCTTTCCGCATTTGGCAATGTGCTTAAAAATAACCTGCCTGCTTGTCAAGGTTATAAACAGAGGGCTGAACAAATTGCCTTTTGAGTTGATTAAAATGCTCGATGAAGCTCACTCCCATAAGACTGGGACTGGCCAGGAGAGGATTGCATTAATCTGAACTCTGCTATTCTCCCTCCATCTTTCTCCCTTACGCTTGGAACTGCCTCCTGGAATTGCCTACATCAGGGGTGGCCAACCTTTCAACACGAATGCTCCTGGCCCTTTCATGCTTGTATATAGGTGAGGGCATTTCAGCAGGTGCAGCTGCTTCAACAGCACCATCAGCAATTGCAGCTACCAAGATTCTGTCTTCTACACAACTCTTAAGCCCTCATGCTGGAAGGTTGGCCACCCCTGGCCTACATGATGCTTCCTACATGCTTCCTTTAATTCCCTTCCTAAAACCCACCATTTCTGTGGCACATAGTCTTAGTCCTCTTTCCTACTGTAACTCCATCCCCGCCTCCATCCCCATTCCTTCCCGCTGTTGTCTCCCCTTGTATCAATAACTAGATTGTAATCCCCTTGGGGCAGATGTCTGGTTTTTTTTTTACTCTATGTAAACCACCATATACAGATCATTGATGGTGCTAAATATATAAATAAATAGATGGACCTTGGATGGCATAGCAAGGCTATTCTTATGTTCATGTCATCCTCCCATCACATCAGTATATCAGACAGAGGTGTGTGACTTCCAAGAGATAGGGCTGATATCACACAACTGTTTTCAGTATAACTACGTTGACATGAACTGACTTTCTTTGTGATCTTGTTGCGCTGAACCAGTCGTTTTCTGAATGCTTCAACAAGTAACTTCATTGTGACTCACCATGTCCTGGAAAAATATATCAAAAATGTGTTGCGCCAGAGCATGGTGAATGGCAAAATATAGTTATGTAAATCCATTATCCATCACATGTGCCTTTAAAAAGTAATGTTGTTTGGACTGCCAGTCTTTGGACTACAAAAGGAGCCTCCATCTAAAGCCAATGTTTATAACCCATTCTTGTCCACGCAGCCCACAAATGTCCAGAACAGAAATACGTTACTTTCTGCCTCAATTTCAGAGGGAACTCAAAGGCCGTTTGAGACTAATTGGACAAGAAGACATTTCTGAGATAGGAAGCTCACAGTAAAGAAATTGCTTCCTTTGGCATGGTCGTGCCTCTTTGTGCAGTCATATCTCCCCAACGCAGCTTGCCCTGGGAGCGCCGGCTTGGCTTTCTGGTTCCTCCAAAGAACTGGGTTGTGAATGATGTCACTGAATTCCTTTATACGACATCATTTGCTAAAGTGTTGGGGTGTCTTGGCTAAAAAGTAGCACCAATCCCCTGAGTTCTGTTGGTGCCATAATGCTATTCGTGTGGTCATGTTGAGTTGATGTGGCCTCCTGGGGTGCTGGAACAGGGAATATCCGACAGCATCGCTTCAAGAAATGACACTCTCTAAACAACCATTGATTACAGCTCTCTGGCGAGGCTCTTTGGTGTTCTCTGGGTCATTGTTCTACCCTGTCTGCATCTAATACTATAGCTTTGACTAATATCTTGGGGTGCTGTTCTTCCCATGAAAGACTGTGACATTGTGAAAAGTTATCCCCAAGTCCTGTCCCACCTCATCTGTCCAGTGAATTTAGGAGGTGATACGAATACATGACTGGAATTCCCCATGTTTCCAACAGGTTGTTATCACAGCTGGGCTGGGCTGAGTCTGAACAGGCTCCTCTAGTGCCAGCATGGTCTTCAGTGTGCCCCAGCTCTGAAAGCCCCTGTGCGGATGCAGCCCCACACAAGGAGAGCTTAAAAACAGCTGTGCCGGTGGACACAGTTGTTTCCAGCTGTGCCACTGGAAACAGTTCCAGCACGGTGGAGCTGAACAGGAAAGATCTGCTTCTGGAGGGTGACTTGGTTCTGTCTATTTCTGGGGGTGTGGAGTATTTCCCAGGCTGACCCGCACAGCCCTAGCAGCAGTGCCAGTCCTCCCCCCCCAGCTCTTACCATCCTGCAGGGGAGGAAGTAGAAGAGACAGTGAGGCAGTAGCAGCGGTGCAGCATCAGCAAAAACTGCAGCCTGGTGAGGAAGCCCCTCCACCTTTGTTCCCTCTATTTGGGTGTGCGACCAGTGCGGGTTTGCTACCAGGGAAGTCATTACTGCTATTGTTGTCGTTGGGGAAATGGTTATTTGCATTCTATTGTTGGGTGAATGGTTGTGGGAAGCTGGCAATTATTGTTGTGGGGTGGTCATGGTTGGGTTGTTGTCACCTTGTTTTGTTTTGCTTTGTTTGGGGTGGGCACCTCCAGGGACCATATTATAAACTATAACAAGAAGGCTGATGGAAAGTACCTGAACTTGGCTGGTGGGACACAAAGAATCAGCTTGACCAAATTGAATGCAATAACCAGGAATGCCCAGGATTGGGAGTGAGGATGCTACTCAAAAGCAAAAAAACAACAACCCATGCTTAGCTGAATCCGTGAAGTTTGCAGACTGGCTTGGAGTCAAAGGAGCAAACAAAGCAAAATAGATTCCCTAAAAGTGCCTAACTAGAAATAGGTTCCCTATTGTTAGAATGATTAAATGGCTCCCTGTCCCAAAAGGGCTCACAATCTAAAATAATAATAATATTGACCAGGAATATTATATTGTCCAGGAATCCCGGACCCTGCACTTACTGGAGTGTAAATGTGTTTGTCTTCCACAAACCAGCAGCTGATTCCAATGCAGACCTGGAAAAACAGACCCAAGCATCCCTGTGCTTGATCTTAAGAAACCTAGGATTGATTATGCCAGTGGTTCTCAAACGTTTTAGCACCGGGACCCTCTTTTAAAATGACACTCTATCAGGACCCACCATTTAAAAGCTTTATGAGACTTTTAAAAACGTGATCTAGAAATACACACACACACACACACACACACACACACACACACACACACACACAAGTAAAGAGCTCAGCTGTTTGCAGGGTAATTAGCAGCTAACTTGCAAACTGTAGGAGCTCAGCTTTTTGAAGGGCAATTAGTAGCTATCTGATTTTTGAATAGCCTCAGGGCTTGTGGCAATTACTTATCTGATCTTTCCATCACCTGGGACCCACCAGAAATCAGGTCGCGACCCTCCAAGTGGATCCCGACCCACAGTTTGAGAAACACTGGATTATGCCATCCGATTACCTCATTGGAACCCAAGTGGCCCAACCTTCCCACCCTTTTACCTATAGAGACAAGTTTGGCTGCCCAATCGTTAGGCTGCACATGGCACTCTTAGCAGGAGGCTTGGCTGGTCCAGTCATACAGAAGAACCCAATACACATCTAAGCTCATGGCTGTCTAAGAATGGTGCTTTCAAGCAAAGGACAAAGGCTACTCCAGCGGCATTTGGGCTGCTGAACCAGCACACACGCTTCTGGGGGATTAAAAGTATACAAAAATAAGGAAAAATGGGCAAAAAAAATTAGGGAGAAAACAGGGCAATCATCACAGTCTGTCTTCTCCTGAAGCAAATCAGGGAGGTGTCAACGAGAGACAGGGTTGTAGTCATGGGGGACTTCAATTATCCTCACATCGACTGGGTCAACTCATGCTCTGGTCATGAAAGAGAGACTGGGTTTCTGGATATGCTAAATGACTGTGCCTTAGAGCAGCTAGTCATGGAGCCGACCAGAGGACAGGTGACTCTGGATTTGATATTACCGTATGTGGCACTCAAGATCTGGTCAGGGATGTAAATGTTACCGAACCGTTGGGGAACAGTGACCATGCTGCGATCTGTTTCGCCATGCATGTCGGGGGGAGAGTGCCAAGCAAATCTGACACAAAAACCCTTGACTTCCGAAGAGCAGACTTCCCCAAAATGAGGAGACCAGTTAAAAAAAAAAGCTGAAAGGGAAGGAAAAAGAGTCCAATCGCTCCAGAGTGCATGGAGGCTGCTTAAAACAACAGCAACAATCATGAAAATGAGTGAACTCAGGAAGATAGTGGAGGACAGGAAGGCCTCGCGGGATATGGTTCATGGGATCATGAAGGGTCGGACAGGACTTAACGACTGAACAACAACAACAACAACAACAACAACAACAACAACAACAAAAATAGAGGCCCAGCCAGCGGGAGTGTATCCCACAAAGGAGGAAGGGCTCGACTAAGTCCAGGAGGGTGCCGGCATGGCTAACAAGCACAGTTAAAGAGGCTATAAAAGGCAAGGAAGCTTCCTTCCATAAATGGAAGTCTTGCCCTAATGAGGAAAACAAACAGGAGCACAAACTGTGGCAAAAGAAATGTAAAAAGATGATACGGGAGGCCAAGTAAGACTTTGAGGAATGTATGGCAGGCAACATAAAAGGGAATAACAAAAGCTTCTTCAAATATGTTAGAAGCAGGAAACCTGCCAGGGAAATGGTTGGTCCGCTGGATGGTGAGGGAGAGAAAGGGGTGATAAAAGGGGACTTGGAGACTGCAGAGAAGCATCTGTCTCCACGGCAGAAGACCTCGGGCAAATACTGCTGCTTGAACAGCCTCCGCTGACTAAAGAATTAAGTCAAATAGAGGTTAAAAGAGAAGACGTCTCAGACTTAATTGAAAAAATAAAGATCAATAAATCACCAGGCCTGGATGGCATCCACCCAAGAGTTCTGAAGGAACTCAAGAATGAAGTTGCTGACCTCTTAACCAAAATATGCAAATTGTCCCTTAAAATGGCCACTGTGCCAGAGGATTGGAGGATAGCTAATGTCACGCCAATCTTTAAAAAAGGAAGAAGGGGGGACCCGGGAAACTATAGGCCGGTCAGCCTAACATCTGTTCCAGGGAAGATGGTGGAAAGTCTCATTAAAGATAAAATCTTAAAACACATAGAAGAACAAGCTCTGCTGAGGGAGAGTCAGCATGGCTTCTGCAAGGGGAAGTCTTGCCTCACAAACCTGTTAGAATTTTTTGAAAAGGTCAACAGGCATGTGGATGCGAGCGAACTTGTGGATATTATATATCTGGATTTTCAGAAGGTGTTTGACACAGTCCCTCATGAAAGGCTCCTGAGAAAACTCCACAGTCAGGGAATAAGAGGGCAGGTCCTCTTGTGGATTAGGAACTGGTTGAAGACCAGGAAACAGCGAGTGGGAGTCAATGGGCAATTTTCACAATGGTGAGAGGTGAAAAGCGGTGTGCCCCAAGGATCGGTCTTGGGACCGGTGCTTTTCAACTTATTCATAAATGACCTGGAGTTGGGGATAAGCAGCGAGGTGGCCAAGTTTGCAGATGACACTACACTTTTCCGGGTGGTGAAGACCAGCAGGGATTGTGAAGAGCTCCAGAAGGATCTCTCCAAACTGGGAGAATGGGCAGCAAAATGGCAGATGCGCTTCAATGTAAGTAAGTGCAAAGTGATGCACATTGGGGCAAGAAACCAAAATTTCACATATACGTTAATGGGTTCTGAGTTGTCTGTGATGGATCAAGAGAGAGATCTTGGGGTGCTGGTGGACAGGTCGATGAAAGTGTCGACCCAGTGTGCGGCGGCTGTGAAGAAGGCCAATTCCATGCTTGGGATCATTAAATAAGGGATTGAGAATAAAACGGCCAATATCATTATGCCTTTGTACAAATCGATGGTAAGGCCACATCTGGAGTATTGTGTCCAGTTCTGGTCACCACACCTCAAAAAGGATATAGTTGAATTGGAAAAGGTGCAGAAAAGAGCGACCAGAATGATTCGTAGGCTGGAGCACCTCCCTTATGAGGAAAGGCTACAGCATTTGGGGCTTTTCAGTCTAGAAAAAAGGCGGCTGAGGGGGGACATGATTGAGACGTATAAAATTATGCATGGGATGGAGAGAGTGCATAGAGGGAAATTCTTCACCCTCTCGCACAACATCAGAACCAGGGGACATGCACTAAAATTGAGTGGAGGATTAGGGTTGGAACAGACAAAAGAAAATATTTCTTTACCCAGCGTGTAATTCATCTGTGGAACTTCTTGCCACAGGATGTGGTGATGGCACCTGGCCTAGATGCCTTTAAAAGGGGTTTGGACAGATTCATGGAGGAAAAGACCATCACAGGTTACAAGCCATAAACAACCTCCTGGTTTTAGAAGTAGGTTTTCTCTGTGCCAGGTGCAGGGGAGTGGCAGCAGGAAACAGGTTATCTTGTTGGCTGTGTGCTCCCTGAGGCATCTGGTGGGGCCACTGTGTGATACAGGAAGCTGGACTAGATGGGCCTTTGGCCTGATCCAGCAGGGCTCTTCTTATGTTCTTATGTTTTTATTTTATTTAGACATTTACCTTCTCTGTTGCCAAAGGCTTGGAGTGGCTTATAATTATACCATAGAGAATATACTATGTGTTTTCCATGCTTTACCTTTTTGCAAAGAATGGAGAAACAAGGCAAAACAAATCCTCACTGAAATTAACCTACTTTATAATAATATAAATAATATTGACATTATATCCGTAGGTTTTCATGTCCAAAAGGTTCAGAGAAATAAAATCTTTCGAGATCTGAATCCACGTAATAGTATTTAATAATAATTATTTATTAATAAATTATTGTTATTAATAATAATTACATGCTATTGTAAAATTTATTATTAAATATTGTTACATTGCTTCAGATCTCAAAAGATTTTATTTCTCTGAATATTGACATTATTTATAAAATGCCTCAGGTGCTAGGTGCTGTACAATAATTAAGTTTAAAGGAAGACCCAATTAGCAGTCAAGAACCAAATCCCTTTTGTTAGAGGAAGGGATGGGAAAGGTATAGGAAAGAGATGAAGAGGCAGGAATCAGATGTTCAAGATATTTTCTGAGCCTTCTTAAATAAAAACTTTCTAGAAAGTAAAGCTATGAATATCAAGGGGGGCAGTGATGACTTCCCAAGAAAGGGGGGCGTAGGAGAGACAGGAAAGAGGCATGAAACAGAAGCCGGTAGCCAAGGATTAGACAAGAAAATATCACCAGATGAGAGATAATGAGAAGGCAAAGGAAGAAAAAATAGGGAAGATATATTTGAAGGAGCCAAAAGGTGATGCGTAGGGCTGCACCAAATGTTTGCAAGGTGAATATTTTGATATGAAATAAAACTTCCAGGGAAGGACCTAAAAGACTCTCTGAAAACCCAGGTATTTGCTGCCCCTCTGGGTAGTTACTTCACAGCCCAATCCTATCATGGATTGGGCTGTCATGCGCAGCCAATTATCCGGCATTGGGTTGTCATGCGCAGCCATTTATCCGGGATTGTCATGCACAGCCAGAGCAGTGCTGCATTGGCAGCCATTTTGGGAGCTCTGCTGGAAGAAGCGGCAGTGATCCCCGGATGTCGGCGGATCTCCCTGGGCCCACTGGAGCAGGTAAGGCAGTGGCGGGGAGGGGGCAAAACAGGGTGGGGCGAGGAGGGGGCAAAACCCGACAGGGAGGGGGTGGAATGGGAGCAGGGAGGCTGCAGGAGGGGGTGGATCTGGCAGTGATGCCCTGTGCCAGATCCTATCCCCTCTTTTCGCAACCTCCCCACCCCCTTCCTCTCCTTGGACTTGGTCGGAGGAGACCCATTGTGGAGCGGGAGGCTTACGGAGGGGTAAGGGGACACAGTGTGGACAATACAAGGGACTGATGCAATACCGCAAGACAAGATACTGGGGAGAAGAGAAGGCAAAGGAAGAGATACAGAAAAGAAGCTAATGGAACGCCAAGAAGTCTTCTTTAGCAGCTGCCTGTTGACATCCAACATCTGCATGGAAGCTGCTTGGTGATGGTGTTAATCTGCGTAGTATTTGTTTCCCACATCGACTGTCATCATTTAACTTTTTGTGTGTGTGTTGTTAACTGCATTGATATTAGACTGCAACTGTGTTTAAATATCCATTAGCTGAGAGAGGGCTTGCCTGCCACTGTCTGCCTCACCTCATATCTGAGAGACCAGAAATGATCACGCAGAGGGGAAGGGGGGAAATCGTGCCTACAGAAATACTCTGGAATTTGCCACCACTCTAATTGTTCCAAATGTAGCAACTGATTCATAATTTTATTTTCTCTTTCAGCATCAGCTGTAGACAGTTTGGGGGCAAATTAAAATAGAGTCTCCAAAATTGTGGTTTCATGTGATCATTTCTACAAGCAAAGAATTGCATGGAGTTCTCAACTGCAGAAGTAAAATGTCAGAATTGAAATACCTAAATATCTGATTGGTCCTGTCACCATCAGGCAACAAAAAGAGAACAAAAAAAATATCACCCCTTTCTTATGCCTTTCACCTCTTTGTATGTATAGCAAGACTGTTGGGATCTTTCAGACGGCATTAGAAAAATTCTAGGTCAGGCTCACACATCACTTGGTTATTTGCTGTGGGTCGAGCAAAAGGTTGTAAAATGTTTTGCAGGCAGGCTGGTAGGCACAAAGCTTCACCTGTAGGAGGTCTGCTGTTTTATATGCCTGCTGCTGAAGGTTTTTTTAGGACTTTGACGGCTCTCCTACATAAAGAAAGAAAGCACACAAGACTCATGTCTGTTCTTCAAAAGGCCTTTGGCATGTGCTACAAAGCAAAGATGAGTTCTTCACACAGAGGCCTGGACGGAATTGGAAGGAGTGCCGGGAAAGGGTTTGGAGTGTACATGGGGATAAAAACCCACAACCAGACCTGTGAATTGTAGCAGTTTGAGAGAGAGACATCAATAAGACTGAATGGGGAAAAGAGAATCCTAAATTAGACCTGAAGAAGGGGAATACACGACTCGACAAATGAACACACCAATCAGTGGCGTTGCTGGAGGGGGGTGCAGCACCGTAAGTGGTGCACTGCGCCTTGCAAACCGGTGTAACAGTGCCCCTCCCACCTGCCCTCGGGACCATTCCAGTGGCGAGGGCAATGCACCGTCTATTGCCTTCATTGCCGGAATGGCTCAAGGGGCGAGTAGGAGGGGCTGCATACCGCATTACACCAGTTGCAAGGTGCGATGTTACTTACGCTGCTGCACCCCCTCCAGCAACGCCACTGGCACCAATCAGTTCTTGTAGACTGGAATGGACAACATATTGACTATTATCATAGGATCCTGGAAGACAAGAACCAAGGGCTCAGAGGTCCCTAAGCTATGTAAGGAGAATCATATGGTGTGGCTCTTGCTAGTGGGTAGCTGCAATCCTAGAAACACTATCGTGGGAGGAATTCTCACTGAACATAATGGGACTTTCTTCTAAGTAGACATACATAGGTTTGTGCTATTTCAGACTGCAGGTGTGTTTCAGACTGCAGGTGTGGAATCACAGGTCTCAGGGGTGGCCAACCTTTCAACCTGAATGCTCTTGGCCCTTTTAATGGTTGTATAGGTGAGGGCATTTCAACAGGTGCAGCTGCTTTAACAGCACCCTCAGCACTTGCAGCTGCCAAGATCCTGTCTTCTACACAACTCTCAAGAACGCAGCGGCCCTAATGGTGGAAGATTGGCCACCTCTGACATATCTGAATAGATGGACACAAGGAAAAAATCCCCACACATAAAAAATAGCATAACAGGAAGAAAATGAGACTAGTCTAGAACCCTTCTCTCATCCTAGTTTTCTATATGTGGTTAATATATCTGTCCATCTATGGTGGAGCATTCTAGGGCTGCAATCCTATACACATTTCTTTGGGAGTAAGTCCCATTGAAGTACCAGGCTTACTTCTGAGTAGACATGCACAGGATTGTGCCACAAGCCTTCTAGCCACTCAAACAACTGGTCTTCTGCTATTCATAAAGTGCCGATTTCTGGAACTTCTGACGGCAGAGCAGGTAAGTGGGAGAGGAGGGGGGGACTTGTCTTGATGGGAAAGACGCAGGAGGGGCTGGTTCATTGCGCAACTGATGCTCTCTGGCTGGAGTGTGTTAAGGGTACAGTTGTGCATGCCTTCTCCGGATGTGCTTAGCCACAGATACTCTGGCTCTGCAATGCGGGAGCTCCCACGGCCCTGTTTGTCTGTGTCACTCATGAATTTCTCCTTCCGCTGGTGTCTCATTAGCAGCACGAGGTCCCCGCTTGCCGACATCAGCACTCATTCCAACAGTTTTAAGGGATATATTCCAAGGGTGTGAAGAACAAGTCCGTAAATTTCAGGAAACTCTGCTGCTCTGGGGTTTTATGAGCTGGAATGGAGCTGATAAGCAGCAGTTATATGTCAGTGCTCTCCTAGGGTTGCTCCTCCGCCAGCATGCTTCCGACATTTCAAACTGCCACCTTGCTCCAAATGGCTGCTTGGGGCCTTCTTTCCATGGCATCGCAAGACTCCTGTCAGTACGTTCTACTTGGCCAAGCAGTAATGTTTCTCTGGAGCCCTGAAGCGGATGACGAGATGCCATTCAACAGGTGATAAATAGGCACCTCAAGGAAGTGGTCTCCCTGAGGTACATCAAGGCCCAGCAAGCAGATCAAGGCAAGGCCAAGGAAAGCTATATGAGGCTCGTGAACCAATAAGAGAGCAGCTCTAGCCTGGCCAATCAGATCTAAGATCAGGCCAGCATCCCCTCCTTCGTTTTGCAGTTATTGACAAAACCTGCAAAGCCAAGTGTGTTACAAAAGTTATATTTCCCTCCTTTTGGACTCAGTCAAAGATGTTTCAAAAGTGTTTTTTTTTTTAAGGCACTCATGCTTGCCTTCCAGCTGTTCTTATTTATGGTGAGCTATCCCTGTTTTTCTTGCAAATCTGTTGTCCATAATTGCAGGCACAATGGTCCTCTGTGGCAATGAGAGAATATGGCTACAGGTGATGCTGAAAGAACTGAAACACAGTTCTGGACAGATTCAGAATCCAAGCAACTTTTTTTTTAAAAGTATTTTTTTTTAAAAAAAAAATGCCATTTTGAAACCTCAATTTTAAAATTCCATATCAAGATGGACTTTCAAAAACAAACACAACCTAAACCTTAAATCTTGTGCTAAATATGGACCAAATAATGTTAAATATTAACTTGCCAAATACAGTACATATATTACTTCGCTGTTTTTAGTCAAACCCAACAATATCCATGAAATGGGGATACAGGAGAGGGGGAAAACATTAAATTAGGAGACTGTAAAAGGGAATGTCTTGTGAGAAGATGCAAAGTTAGGAGAATTTCGTTGAGAATGTTTTCCCCACATATGCAGTTTCTGCAGAAGTGGACCTGGAACCAAGGCTGGGAGGGGGGCTGCCAGGCCTGTCGCCAGGCAATGGAGACTGGTTCCCTTGTCATCAGGAGAGAGCTAGGGAGGACAGAGGTATTTCTATGGTAAGGGCGGCACTGTAAGTTGCTCCCTGTCCTAGTCCCCATTTACAACCCGGAATGAGGAGGCCCCGCCTCCTCGCCGTCGGAGCCATTCCGTGCGGCGAAGGCGACAGGCAGGAGACCGTCTGGGGGAGGAAGCAGGAAGTGGGTGTGTTGGCTTGGGAGGAAGCCGGAAAATGAATCTTGGGTAGAAGGAAGGGCTGGCAAGGTTGTGGGTTTGGCAAGAAGCACTCTGATGGGGGACATGTTGCTTGCTTTGCATCCATGGTGGCTAAGTCAAGCAGCAGCAGTAGTGGGGGCGGTTGGGGTGGTGGGCCCCAGGGCGCAGGTTGTACTTACCGGTGGATCTGTTGCCCCGATGCCTCCGGCGCTTCCTCTTCGCAGCCGAGAACAGCTGCGTTTTGGCCCTCCCTGGTGCCATTTGGCTCCAAGAAGGAGCGAGAAAGCACTGGGGTGTGTCTCCGCACGTGCAGTGGTGCACTACACTGCCATCACACGCCTCAGGGGCAAGGAGTGTGGTGGCCGTGGGGGTGGGGTGTGGCGGTGGCAGCCCCCACCCACGGGGGGAGCATGGAGCCGATATTGTCAGGCAGACATGAGACTGTCCTACACTGAACTGGACCATTGACCCATCTCGCTCAGTGTTCTCTCCAGGGCCGGCCCACCCATGAGGCAGAGCGAAGCATCTGGTAGGAGAGGCAGTGGGAAGGTCTCCTGCATACACCTCTCGCCTGTGCATTGTCTCCCTGGGCCACCCGCCTGCCTGCTCACAGGCTGGGCTGCAGTCATCTTCTCCTTCCCAACTGCTCTCCAGAGCCTGAAGAGTGATTGGGATGGGAAGGGATGACAGCAGCTGGAGAAGCTCCTGCCAACGGAGAGTCTGCCCGCTCTGGGTGGGCAGAGCCTCTTCAGCTGCTACTGTTGTCTCTTCCGGCCTGCAGAGGAGGAGAAGGAGGTGGAGACATGGGAGGGAGGTCATGGATGCAGCAGGAGACTTGTGCTAATGTAGCCGCTGCCCCCGCAAGGGGAAGTCCAGCATGAGACTCCACACTTCAGGCACGGAGTAGGCTTGGGGCAGCAGGGCTTCTTGTCCGCACTAACTGGCAGCGGCTCTTCAGGGCTCCAGACAGGGAGTTTTCCCACCCCGCCTCGAGAGGCCAGGGACTGACCTGGGACTTTTGCAATCCAGGCAAAGCATGGATCTTCCACAGAGTTAGAGAGCGGCCTGGGAGACAATCTGGACTGGTCCTCACCTCCAGTAAGGACTGCTGTTCTCTATCCCTGTGAGACAGAGGGAGAGGCACTCACAATCTTCCTTGCTCCTCGGTCACACCCCTTCCCTGGAACTTTGATACTACTGGCCAATTGAGCTGCTCCTGGGTGTGGCTACGGAAAGCTTTCCTTCAAAAGCAGGCTGGCCTGTTACTGAGCCCAGCAGCCCCAGCGCCTGCAACCGGAACCAGTAAAAGAATTCCCACTAGAGTCTGGTGTGTTGACATGTTCTCCCCACTCCTCATTCTCCTCCACGGCTGCTCAGCCAGCTATGTCTGTCCCCACCCGCAGCCCCCCCCCCTCTTTTCTCAGCGTCAGGAGCTCAGCTTGCAACAGCCTGGCATCTGTTTTCAATCCAATAAAATGGAACAGTGCTGCTTTTGTGAGGTTCCATTTGCTAGCTGCTGGGAAAGGCCGGTGGCTTTTAAACAATTAATTTCAGCCTCTTGTTCCCTGGAGACCCTGGCTCTGACACAGCCGACTGCAGAGGCAAAGCACACGATGGAGGGGGCCCACGTGGATCCGTGCCCTCCCTATGCTCGAGGCTCGAGCGGCTTGGAGGAAGATGCAATTATTTTGAGATCCAATATGCCAGTCACCAGCTGGTCCTTCTCATGTCCTCGCACCCTGGTGCATTGTCCTCAGACGTGTCTGTCTGTGGCAGAGTCTGTAACAAATCCTTCCTTCCAGCCAGGCCTGAGAATTGTTTGCTCCAGACCCTTCTATAGCAACCCAGAGAGGCGTTCCGCTGGAGCCTGAGTGCAACTTGGGGAGGGTGCCCTATGGCTCTCTTTCTCTTCTCCAAGAGTCAGTGCAAGGCTGCGTGAATTTTGTCGGCCACCTCTGAGACTTCAGAACACATATGGAGCGTTGGTGCAGGAGTCAACTAGCTAAAAATAATACTGGCATGTATTTTTAAAAATATATATAGTTAACAGTTTTCTAGCTGTTATGGCTAGTGCCTCCACTTGTCAGATACGTGCAGAAGGAGCAGAATTAATTGTGTGGTCAGCTCTACCTCCTGTATTGGTGCACCCGCCAGCACCACACCCTGACTGCCACACCTTAGAGCAGGGGTTCTCAACCTGTGGTACAGGTACCCCTAGGGGTACGCGAACCTCTTGCTGGGGGTACACCAAGCTCTGCCCCTTATCTGCCCCATCAGCAGCTAATTAAGTGTTAATTAACATGGATTTTAAATTGTAATTATTTTCGGAGCCCTTCTGTCTCTCTGATTTTGGTTTTGGGCTTATTTTTGTACTTTGGAAAATGTACTGTGGTGGGGTGGGGGAGGGAGGAGCTGATTTTGGGAAGTGTGACTTGGAGGAAAAAAGACACACACACACACACACACACACACACACACACACACACACACAGAGAGAGAGAGAGAGAGAGAGAGAGAGAGAGAGAGAGAGAGAGAGAGAGAGAGAGAGAGAGAGAGAGAGAGTTAAATAAAACATTTTTTCATTTAAAATTGTTTTAGTACTTTTTATTTAACGATTAATTGCCTAATTAATTAATTGATTAATCCAATTAATTAGCAGTTAATTAGCAGGGGATACTTCAAAAAATTGGACCATGATAGGGGGTACCCGGGCCTCCAAAGGTTGAGAACCCCTGCCTTAGAGTGAAGGTCTTTATGTGTGTAGGCTTTCTACATGTTCCTGAACCTGTGTGATGGGGATTCCTGGACAGGTGAAGAGCCTTCGTATGTACAGTTGTATGCAAATAGAGTCCTCTTGCAGACTTTCACCTCAATGCACAAATGGGGTGGTGGGTGCAATCGTGCTTCCCCTTCACTTCCAATGAATTCAAGGGGGGAGGTCTGAAGCGGGCTTTCGAGTCGTTCCTTTGTCCCTGTTTCAGTCTACCCCATCCAAGCAGGTCGAGTGTGCCAAAATGCTAGCACCTACTGGGCATCCAAGGACATTTACAGTAACTGAGCACCTTCAGATGGGCTTCTAGAAAGAGGGTCTTTGTGCCTCCCCAGGCAAAGTACTTTCATCAGCAGTGGCGTTCTTTGGGGGGGGCCCTGTGGCCTCGGGCCCCAGGCGCCACCTTCCCGGTGGGCGCCATCTTCCGCCGGGGCGCCTCTTCAGCCTCCTTCTTCGCCGCCGCCGGCCCCGCACTCACCTCGGCGCGAGTCAGCTCCTTTTAAAATTGGCTGTTCTGCGCATGTGCAGAACAGCCAATTTTAAAAGGAGCCGACTCGCACCAAGGTGAGCGCGGGGCTGGCGGCGGCGAAGAAGGAGGTAAGGAGAGCAATGGCGTTCCCGGCCCCCGAGCGCCCACCCCCATCGCTCTCCCTACCTTCTTCAGCCTCCTCGCCGCCGCCGCCGCCAGCCCCGCACTCACCTCGGCGCGACTTTTAAACAGCCACGCCGAGGTGAGCGCGGGGCCGGCGGTGGCGGCGGCGAGGAGGCTGAAGAAGGTAAGGAGAGTGGGGGTGGGTGGGCGCGGGGGATGGGTGGGGCGCCCTTCTGGGGGGGTGGGGGCGCTCGGGCCCTTCT
Source organism: Plestiodon gilberti rubricaudatus (assembly GCA_026170595.1). Taxonomy (NCBI): domain Eukaryota; kingdom Metazoa; phylum Chordata; class Lepidosauria; order Squamata; family Scincidae; genus Plestiodon; species Plestiodon gilberti. The sequence goes on along the minus strand of JANXHW010000003.1, from coordinate 7,012,918 downwards.
GGGGGGCGCCATGGCAACCCGTGCCCCAGGCGCCGGGAGGGCTAGCGACGCCCCTGTTCATCAGGCCTGTCCTGGTAGTCCTAATCCCAGGGACTGGGTGTGCTGTTTCTGTGTCTCAACCCCTCCAATCTGTACACAAGGGGAAATGTTTCGTCCTGAATCTCCCCCTCCATTCATGCTGCGATACCAGAGGTCGTGTTGCATTGTGTGTTGCCCACATCCATCCCTGCTTCCCTTTGCCTCTCTCTTTCCTCCCCTCCCCACAGCACTGAGATGACAACAAGCTCCTTGGGGTGGAGACTTTTCTCTTTACATGACTTCTTAATAAAGCACCACACAGTGATAACTGCATAAATGATACTACTGTACTAAATAGCTATGGGGGGTGTCTATCCAAGGCCAGCCCACAAACTGAAGTCATCAGGATGATCACATCTGGAGTGGCAAAAAAATTCTTCCAGCTGCAGAGGTGCATGAGGTGAGGTGAGAAGATCATGCTGGTTCCTTTCTGTCCTCAGGCTCTATCAATCTCTCGTGGAGCCCTGTCCTCCAAGGGTCCTACTAAATCATTTCTGCTCAAAATGATTGATCTCTCCATGCTCACTCCCACAGAGTCAACCTTGCCTCGAGACTGAGCAGGGGCTTGTTGTACACCAGGGCAGACCTTTTGCTAAACAATTCCCGAGAGGAATGAGACCGTGACTACGCCTTGCTATGCATCGCTCTTCCATCACTGCATGTGGTGGGGCTGCCCTCAAGCACTGTGGGGATGCTACAAGTGGCACAGAATGCTGTCGCCCAGTTCCTACTGAGACATGGGCGCTGCCAGTCCACTATGTCACAGCTGCTGTGGCTTCCTGATGCATCTCAAAGGGCCTCTAATTCCTGAACATAAGGAGAACCCAGCTAGAGGTAAAGGTATCCCCTGCTCGAAAGCCAGTCGTGTCCGACTCTAGGGTGCGGTGCTCATCTCCATTTCTAAGGCCAAATAGCTAGCGCTGTCCAAAGACGCTTCCATGGTTATATGGCCGGCATGACTAACAGAACGCTGTTACCTTCCCACTGCACCAGTACCTATTTATCTACTTGCAAATTCTTGCTTTCAAACTGCTAGGTTGGCAGGAGCTGGAACAGGAGACGGGAGCTCACTCCGTCACGCGGCACGCGGGTCTCAAACTGATATCCTACCAACCTTCTGGTCTTCAGTTCAGCGTCTTAACCACTAAGTCACCAGACCAAAGGTCCATCCAGCTCAGCAGTCTGTTTCCCACAGTGACCAGCCACATGCCTCTGGGGAAGCCCACAAGCAGGGCAGGAAGGCATCAGCCCTCCCTGCTATTGGCCGGACCCCTCAGCCACTGGCATTTTGTGGCATACCTCTTCTCTAAGCATGGAGCTTCCAAGTAACCAGTGTGACTAATGCACGTATCCTCCACGAGAGCACATGCACACTGATTAAACCATAGCACAAGAAGGAATCAGGATGCAACCATGTAGTCCCACTAAGATTTCTTGTTGTGCTAAAATTTAGTCAATGCACATATGTGCTGGTGTGCATTGGTAACCTGTAAAAAACAACAACCGCAAATTCAAAACTGTGGCAAACTACAAAGGAGTAGCTCTCTGAAACACACACATACACACACACCCAGAAATCAAAAAAGGAAGAATGGCAAATTGCTAACACATTGGGGCCACTCCAAAAACAAGATCGGGTCATTTGGAACCACGCCATTCAGAGAGAAATGTGGGTGGAGATTACTTTGTAAGCATCCCCCTAACCTGGGGGTATGAAGATACCCATGTTGACATGGCGCAAAAAGACATGAATACATTGAAGGAAGCAAAAGCTGCTGCACATGAGCTGTGCTCTGTGCAACATTTGGAAATAAAGAAATCAAAGATTGACCATGAAACAGAACTCTCCCTTGTTCCATTGTTTATTTCTTTCAATTTATTCCTTTATTTCCTTTAAATCAAGGCAGGCAGGAGACACACACCCGAACACTTGTACTGGGAGCACAGGGCCAGACCAGTAATAGGACTGTTGGAAAGCCACAGATCCAAAGGCCATGGAGGCCACACTTTTCATTGTGCCATGTAATCTCCCCCCCCCCTTATTTAAGTCATGAAGTTCAACGCGCCAAATTTGAGTGGAGACTTATTCTTTACATGTAAATGGAGTTTTCACACCTCCAAAATGTAGGTGAAAGCTTCCAGCTCCAAATCCTGCTGGAACTGCACGTTTGGTGACTTGGGACTGGAGCCACATCCCTCCCTGGACTCCTGTGCTAGGGAAAGACAACTCTCGTCAAACAAAGGAAAGGGTTCGCACCTCCAGTGGTTCTCACCAACCACCCCATGATTGAGCTCCAATCTAGGAACCATTCAACAGCTGCCCTCCAACTAGTGACATACCCTCAACTGGGTGGGAAAACAGGCATGAAGCAGCAGGGGCCCTGAGCTAGCAATAGAGGATCCTCTGATTGAGTCACCCCACCTAAGAATCGCATAGGAATCTATAGGGCAAAAACCTATAAAAACTCTGAGCACTAACACCTCGTGTTCTGTGCTTCCCCACCCGTTGTCTGCTGCTCTGCTTTGCTGCTGGTTGGTGGAGTAACGACCCAATGGCGCTGTATCAAGTCACTCCCATTTCAGCCTCCATCTGAACACTACCATGTCAGCACCCAGGTTCAGTAACACTCTGCAAACTCTTTTCCTTTCCACCCTTCTCTTCTTCTCTCTCCCTGAGTGCTATCCAACCTGTTCAGCCAGCACACGTTGGGCTGGTCAACTCTCTCTCTCTCTCTCTCTCTCTCTCTCTCTCTCTCTCTCTCTCTCTCTCTCTCTCTCTCTCTCTCTCTCTCTCTCTCACACACACACACACACACACACACACACGTGAACTAGCCTTAGGATTTCCTGTTCCAAAGTCTAGGCCCTGTATCACTAAGAGAGAGGTTGTTGTTGTTGTTGTTGTTGTTGTTGTTGTTCAGTCGTTAAGTCGTGTCCGACCCTTCGTGATCATTTTCATGTTCGTTGCATCGGTGATGCTGTCTAACCATCTCATCCTTTGCCTTCCCCTTCTCCTTTTTCCTTCAATCTTTCCCAGCATCAGAGTCTTCTCCAGAGAGTCCTCTCTTCGCATTAGGTGGCCAAAATATTTGAGCTTCAGCCTCAGTACCTGTCCTTCCAGGGAACAGTCAGGGTTGATTTCATTTAGGATTGACTGATTTGATCTCCTAGCAGTCCAAGGGACTCTCAGAAAGAGAGGTACATGCTTTAAATGATAAGTGAAGTGTCTTTCTGTGAAACCATTTTACTGCCTCTGTTCCTGTTTTACTGTTACCAGCAAACTAGTGGGGGTTGGTGGGGAGCAATCAGAAAACAGATCTTCTGCTATATGACTCTGCTTAATTTACCTCCATAGACCTTTCCCCCCCAACATCTACCACATCAGCATCTTGGCTCAACTTTTCAAGATAAAAGGTCTGAGCAAGAATGCTGCAATCATCTGAATCCTTATGACTGCAAGGCATAACAGGGCTCAGATGTCTCTTGCCCCACCATGCAGGCTTTGAATGCCAAAGATATAGAGTAGCAGAACCTCCTGGGAAAACCCCACCATTGGTTGGGACCTTCCCCCATGATGCAGGGGCAAGGCTAATGCCATTCAGTCATTCTTTGTAATCAGGGTAATTGCAGCCAATCAGAAAAGGCTGGAGGGAGGGAAAGGGGACTCTTTGGTGAGATAAACAATCTCTGGATGGAGAGAAGGTAACCGGATGGAGAGCAAGGAAGCGCAGCTATGACTTAAAAGTCATCTGGAACCCGAGGGGCAGAACAGAACCCTCGCTGTTCCTGCCAGCTCCCCCAGCAAGTGGAGCTGCTAAAAAAAACGACGCTTTGAAGCTGTCGAGCGGCTCCCTGCATTGTTGATGGAGCATTCCTCCATGCTAAGAATGGCAAATGTTTCCTCCACCCTGAAAGGAGGCTGTTCTTGGAGTGATAGCAACTTGAACTTTCCACCCCTCTGGCAGACAGGCAGATTGCTGCGTTGGGGCTGGTGGATGCTGATGTCGTCGACCCGACTCCTTAGTTCCTCCCTCGGATGGATAAATCGTTGATAAATCTTTGGATCTGTTAGTTGCTAACTTTTCTCCCACTGCCCTAACTTGCAGAGCAGCAAGGGCAACAGTGAACTCCTAGCAATTCTGTGGAAGACCTTGGTGCTGGCGCTCGAACGTGGACCCTGGCGCTGGGGAAAAAGCCGCCTGTGATTTGCAAGGAAGAAATGGTGGGCAGAAGGGAGCGTTCAACGACTTCCTCACCCACTGCTTGTCTCCTGCACTCTCCTTATCCAGCCTCCAGTTTTCCCCAGTTGGAGTGAATTTACCGTATTGGTCTGATTATAAGACTCACTTTTTTCTCCTAATTTAAGTTTTTAAACTAGGGGTGCGTCTTATAATCAGGCTGTTGCAATTTAATGCCAGTGATTTAATTAATTTTGTTTAATAGCGCCAAACTTTAAGGGTGCATCTTATAATCAGGTGCATCTTATACTCGGGACAATACGGTATTTATTTTCTTACTTAAGAGATTTGCATCCTTTAAATTATATCTCATCCCCCCACCTCCAAACAGCAGGGCACTCAGGGTGGCTTTCAATCCTAAATTAAAATACCATAAAAAACAAATCACAGTAACAGACACTGTTCCCAGGCACTGTTTGCCATGGCTAGGAGACAAGCAGCCAGCTGGGAAGGAAGACAGGGGGGAGCCGTGGGGAAGGAAATAGTCAAGCACCTTTTCTCTTCCTGCCACTTCTCCCCTTGAACGTGGACCCTGTTCTTGCAGCACGTTTAGATGCTTGGTGCATCCTCAGGTGCCCAGGCCCAGGGATCCACCAAACATCTAGTCTGGCCCCAGGTAGTGTGACAGATATATACTTCAGAAGTAGAGATAAGGTGGAGGCCATTTCTCAAAGGAACTCAACTATCTCAAGACCAAATGTGACATCCTGAGGGAGATCCGTGCCCCCCCCCCACATTTTCACAGTCCTATATGCAGGTAGCAAAAATCGGGAGGGGCATTTTGGCAATAGAGGTAGAACCAAAAGGGGGGGGCAAAAGGAGGGATTACAAGTGGGGGGCAAAAGGAGGGATTATCAGCGGCGCTGCAGCAGGTGGTCCTCCCAGTGACTGTTAGTTGGCAGCTTCCATTTTTCCTCAGAGTTGCCCCTAAGAACATTGCTATAGCATTGTTTCAGGGGGCATTCTGGGGGGGGCGTTTGTTGCTGAAAGGACAGTGGCCACTGCCAAACTCAGCCTCTTTGAACTAATTTCCACAAGGTGTGTCCCCTTCATTGTCAAGCTGAAAACACATAAAAAAATTCAACACATATTTCACAGGTTGCAAGTCATGAAGTCATGATGACTGTATGCTACCTCTGGGTTTTAGCGGTAGCTTATCTCTGAATGCCAGATGTAAGGGAGTGACAACAGGATACAGGTCTTGTGCTCCCTGAGGCATCTGGTGGGCCATTCTGAGATACAAGAAGCTGAACTAGATGGGCCCCTGTCCTGATCCAACAGGGCTCCTCTTATGTTCTTATGTTCAGTCTCTCAATATCTTTCTTCTTCTCTTTCCCAGGATGGGAAACTCCTCAGTCTGAGGATGAGGTGAAGGATTGGGGAAGGGGAATTCCCCTGAAGACTCTGGTTTTCCCCTGCCTGCCTGAATCCCCAGTACAAGAGCCAGATCTGCCACCACTGGTCTGGCCTGAGGACATTGTTCTGCCCTTGTCTCGGATTCTGGGGGCTCCCTTGAGGGCTCTGCATGGGAACCAACATCCCCTTTGCACCATCAAAGCCAGCACTTACAAATCCAGGCAAGGGCCTTTTAAGAACAAGGCTCCTCAGAAGGAAGAGGCAGAGCCAACCTCCCTTTACAGATAATGATTGTCAGGAAGCTTCAAATCCTTGCTGGAGCAACATCTGAGCTCTTCCGATCACAACATCCAGCCGCATCCCTTTGGTTCCCCTTGGAGCTGTCTGAGGTCCTGACTGGCTACCAGGGCTCTACCTCGAATTGAGCCTCTGTCTCAGTTAGATGACTGGCCTAGTCTGCTACCATGTCTAGAACAGAATATTCTGCAGAAGAACAAGCACAGTAAATATATCCTGGAAACATCTGGCTCAGAAAGCAATATCCCAGCACTGGAGGATCAGTTTGCAAGAGAAACCTGTCATACCAGGATCCACCTTCTTGAGTTACCCAGCTCTACCTTCTGAATCCCCAGGTCTAAGCTTCAGGAAACCCAGTGGCTAAGGTTGTGCACGTTTTTTTTTCCTATTTACTTATTCCATTTGTTTCCATTATTAAGAACTCCACTGGTTTAGCTATTATTTGGGAAAATCACATTAATTTTGTTACTTCATTATTATTTCATTCATTCGTTTTTGTAACTCTCATTCATTAATTCCCAACAGTAGTCACTAATGGAGCTAAGCCTCTCCATTAGAGTCTGCGAGGAATGTATACACCCTGCTCCCTGTAAAATGGAAGTTCGAGGGGTGACCCTCTTGCCTTGAAGGTCCCCTGCGGATGATGGGCTTTTGACTCCAGCAGCCGTTTTTCAGGGTTTTTCAGTTTCCCATAGATGCTAATGAAGTGAAAGTGGAACCTACGAGAGAATTTAAACCCTCTGCAAAAGAGCTGCTGAGCAGAGTAAAAGTCCAGCCCTGTACGGACTCAAAGTTCAGGGTGAACAGTGTTTATATCTCCCCAAACTGCATGAGCTCTAAATGAATAAGTAATGGCTTATTCATTAATAAGCTATTGGTTGTTCATTCAGGATGTTGGTCATTCTTTTCAGAACAAATGAAAAATGAATCCAATGGACCTCAACCAGTTCATTTTTTTCATTCAGTCCAAAATGAATGCACACCCCTGCTGGCAATGCTAACCAGAGATCTGTGGGGTGGGACAGAGGGCAGGGAAGACACACAGGCAAACAACGTCTTTGACTTCACTTTTAAAAATGCAAAAGGTACAGGGACCCCTGCTGGATCTGGATTTCGCTGATCTAAAGTCTTGGGCCTACACCATGTTCGGAGATTTACGGCCCAATTCTAAGGGGCCTTTATGCCACCGGAACGAGCATTCTGGCAGTGTAAACCCCTTTACAGCTATCGCAAATGGCTATCGCACCAGCTCATGAGTCCGGCCACCACTGCAAGCAGTGAGTGGCTGGGTCTGCACAACAGTGGACAGCGGACGCCTTGCCAGAGCAGACAAGCCCACACAGAGGGAGATGGGGAGGGGGGAATGGGAAGGGGGTGAAATGGGAAGGGAACAGGAGTGGGGAGGAGGGCGGATCAGGCCTGGACAGGGGCCGGGTTTGGCATCAACAGCGCCCACTAAATCCTAACCCCCTTCCCAGGCCTGATCCATCTTCCTGAGTCAACATGGACTTGCGCAAGTCAAAGTTGACCTATGGCGACTGCTGTGGCTTACTCTGGAGCAAGGGGGGAAGTGTCTTCTTACCGCGAGGCCTCCAGAGGCGAAAACTCCCCCATGGGATACTGCGGAGGCCATGTTGACGCTGCTGCACTGCCGCGCAGGGAGTTAGGATTGGGCTATTTCATTTATTTATTTATTTATTTATCGATTTCTATCCCGCCTTTCTCCCTGGGCACCCTTTATTTGTGCCCTAAGCTTATGTACAACCTTGCAGTTAAATACGTTTTCAAGACAGTTTGCAAAGTAATAACAGCAGAATCAAAAAATTCAATGAGGATAATCTATGAAAGCAAGAAAACAGCAGCATCGAAGTAGCAATACAAGAACGACGTGTTCGAACGTCTCAGTTTGCCAGTGCCAGAAGGACTTTGAAATAGATATCATTAGCGGGTCTCCCTGAGGATTCTGCAACCAAGTTGCCACACAGAGATGGTCCTTTCTCCAGTGTCCAACTGCCTGGCCTCAGACCACAGGGGCACCAGGGAAGGACCACAGCGGGGGATGGCAGCAAAGGAAGACAGACAAGCCAGCAGGAGCTTGGCCCATTGGTAGGCCCTTCCTTGTCCTCTGATTCCGAAGTCAGGGAGATGCTAGTGATCCTGGCATCTATTAATATTGCTTATAAAAGGATCAAGGGTTGGGGGGGGGGGTTAGTGTGCAAAGACAAAGATATACTTGGCACCAGCTTTTGGGGGGCCCTTGAGCGCAAGCCCTATAGGGCCTCCTTTCCATGTCAGCTATTGCCCCATGCCCCAAAACTGGGCAAGAGGCAGAACACGAAGGTGAGTTCTCTTTCATGTTGCTGTCGAACGCTTCTCTGTCTCTGCCCAGAAGCTAGGCCGACAGTGGGGAGCTGCGGTGTAAAGAGAGGGCCCCGCCGGCAGTGAGGAATTTCATCTGCTGTGTCCGCTGCTTACAACCCCCATCACGCAGCGAGTGTCTCGACTCCCCTGATTTACTGCACAATGAGGGGGAAACAGCAGCTGCAGTGGCCAGCCCTCCATCTTCCTGCATGCCAGGCAAAATGATCAAACTCTGCATTGGAGCAGGGCACCCAGGAATTTTAAAATGGCACCCAGGAAGAAGGATGGCTCCTCCTGTGTCTCCCATCGCCCAGTAAGCAATGGAGCCACTTTCGAAGTGAGGGGGCCATTGGTAGCAGCAGGCCTATCACTGGGCACACTAGCATCGCTGCAGGGGGCGGAGCTCTAAGTTCTACTGCGGTCCGACCCCCCGTTACACGGGAGCATGAAGTGCCCCTGCCCCCTTGCCTTCGGAGCCATTCAAGTCGATGAAAGCGATTTGAATGGCTCCGAAGGCGAGGGGGCGGGGGCACTTCGTGCTCCCGTGTAACGTTGGAGGGTCAGACCGCGGCGGAACTTAGAGCTCCGCCCCACCTTCAGCAACGCCAGTGACTGGGGATAGTTTGGGCATGACCAGGCTTGTGAATCCCTCCAGGGACCTGGGACCTGGGCAGGTGTCCAACCAGGCCTGACCGGTGATGCCGACCCTAGACACACTGGGACAGTGCCCTTCAATCAGTGGTACAATTTGCAGTGCTGGTACGTAGCAGCCTGACAGGTGGTCCTTGACCCCACTTCCATGGGGACAAGACAGCAAGACTGCTGTGTGTAGCCTGACCCTGCTGGAAGCGGAGGTGGCCAGGCCGGCAGGGCGCTAGTGGCAACCCTTCAAAAGAGGCTGCAGGGTGCAGCGTGAAGAAGGATCCGGCGGCAGCCGCCGGCCACCACCAGGAAGCGTATTCCTTGCTGCCCGGGCAACTGTGCGCAGGGGCTGTCTCTGGTGGCAGCAGCGTGACTCAGACAAGTGGTCCTTGCCAAGCCAAAACCAGTTGGAAAGAAGTCCTTGTCCTGGGGACTGGAGCCGTTCCACAGCCCTGCCATTAGAGAGGGAGAAATAAAAGAGTTGTTCAATTACAGCAGCAGCCAGGTACGGCAGGCTTTTCCTTAATAGAAAGTCAAAACGATCCCTTCAGCTTGGCTTAGAAACTTTAGCTCTGGCTTGCGCAGGTTAATTAAAAAAGACCTGGAGAACTTCCAAGGCCTCACTTTTCATGTTTAACAGCTCTCCATCCTGCCTGCCCCCCCCACCCCCTGCTCCAAACTCAGACTTCACCAGCCAGCTAGAAGAAAATGTAGCATTGTGAGAGAGCACATGGCACCCCCCCCCCGTGCCTTCTTGGACCAGGGGTGTGCACAGGCCAGGAAAAGAGTCCAACGCCCACAGCTGAGAGGTCCCCAACTCTGCAGTCAGAACAAACGTTGCATGGGAAACACATTTGTCTATATTTGCATCGTGTGCCCCAGGGCCAGCCTGAGCAACAGGAAGCAACAGGAGGCCTAAGGAAAGCCCTGCAGGATCAGATCAAAGCTTTGCTCAATCCAGCAGCCTGTCTTTTGTATCATCTTCCTGGTATAGAGGCGGCGGCAGCAGGCAAGCCTTGGATGGACTCCCATTCGTTTCTTCCTTATTTACCAGCTGCATTATAACTTTTGCCTCCTTCCTCTCTTCCCTCCTTTCTGCCATTCCCTTGTTCCTCCTCCCATCTCCCCTTCCACCAGGGCCCTTGAGGTACAACCTTCTGGGAAACAAGCTGATATCACACTCTCTCCAATTGTGGGCAGCCAGCCCACCGGCAGGACATGGCAACAGCCTCCCACATGGTCCCCATCTGCGAGTATTTAGTGGAATACAGACTGGGACGGGACATGTCTACCTGGAGGACTGTCTACACCCCTATGAATCTATCGACCTGGCAACTCAGTTGCCACTGGAGGCCCTTCTCCTGGTGCCTTCAGAGCTTCAGCAAGAGGCCAGGGCGGGCAACAGGGGCCAGCCAGGTCAGGCGTGGACCAAATATCCTCACTTGTAAGAGGACTTGCCTGCCCAGACTGCCCCCCTGAATCTCCCCACTTCTTGTCAGCTGTCACAGTTTCCCCCATTTACTGATGGGCTGGTGAAAGCAGGCAGCCTGCCCATGAGGCTGACTTGCATCGAGCTAGAGGGGGTGGCAAACTGACACACACACCCCAATCATCTGTCCAGTGCCCTCTCCAGCCCATCGCTAACAGAGCTGCTCTGGTTGATGCTCTCAGCAAGCCAGAGGAGGACTGGGGCAGCAGCAGCCCCCTTGTCCCACCGCTGCCCGCCAGGCATGCCTGGCGCAAGGTCATGTTTGCGAGTTACGTGTTTTAAGCAATGTTGTTACATCCCCACAACGCCATACGGCAGGAACCGCCAGGTTGCCAGAAGCCTTGTGCAAACCCCTGCAGCCCCCAGTGACAGTGTCTTGGGTGCTGTCATTGCCACCAGTACTGAGGGTTCCGGGGTCTGCCTGGCTGGTTGGACCCTCTGATGGGCTGCTGGGGCCCTAGGCCAGGGCCTGACCTCTGCCATCCCCAGGCACAAAGACGATACACAATTCTTTTCAGCAGACCAACAAATGAAATAAATACTTCTGTACATGGCAGTTTTGCCACAGGGCTGTTTTCTCCAACTCTGTCCATGCACGTGTGTTTATAGGTATAATGTAGAAGCAGCCTACAAGCTCCAGCCTACATGAAGGAAACATCATTGTGAGTCCTTGCTTCAAGCCTACAGCTCTTCAGGCCAGGAGCAACACCCTTCTAATCCAAAAATGGCCTTTCTGTCATCAACTGTGGCGTGTCCCCCCCCCTCTTGCCAAGTCTTTGTGCCTTTCAAAGTCCCCACATGTCACGGATTGAAAATAGGTTTTTCTCTTTGCTACCACTCACCTGCAGGTGTAACATGACCTGTCATCTCATCTTTTGCAGCCTTCGGCTTAATTCTGGGGCTGTGGTTTTGGTTTGCCTGAGTTTCTCTTGGTTTGTTTTTGGGAGCCTGATGACATTGAATAAAGGCGGGATATAAATCATTCAAATAAATAATGAATTCCAAACGTGGGCGAAAATCCAAATCTTGAGTCAAGGAAATGCAACATTTCAAACGTAGAAACGCCAGGTTTCCGAAACAAATGTAATGAGTAAAATCCATTAGCTGTCACCTCAACACCCAAAGAGCAACTCCGCGATCCTCCCCAGGATCCATTTCTGAAAACTTGACAATTAATTCTTTTTAATTTGTTAATGTGCTGATTTAGTCTGAACACAGCCTCTGAAAAGACCTCAGACCCTTCATCCTTAGCTGGCATCGGTGATGGGAGTGACTTGCTCCAAAAGGAACCGAGCTGCCTCTCCAGGTTTCTTTCTCCCTGCTCTAATGCCTGGACAGCAGAACACAGGGCGATGCATCATTGCAATGCGCAGGAATGGGGGAAAGGACCGCATGATGATGATGATGATGTCATATGACATGCTACATGTGCAGCGGTGGGGGAGACAGAGTCGTGGCAACTCCATATCTCTTTTGAAATTCAGTTCCATCCTTATTATTCGGATGCAAACACCGTGAGAATGAACATCCGTTGTCATGACTGACCAGAACAGCAGCAGCGCAATCTAGATCGCCACCCGATGCCACCTCAGGTCTGCTGCTGCCACCTCTGCGCGCGCGCGCGCGCACACACACACACACACATACACACACACACACACACACACACGCACAACAAGCCCCTCCTGGCACAGTTGCTTCAAATGCAGAAGTGCAGGACTTCCAGTTTGATTTAAAGGGGCCGTGAGGTCCCTGTAACTCAAACCAGAAGTCCTGCGCTTCTATGTTTGAAGACACCGCTCCAGGAGCCAGGACAGAGGTGAGTGATCCACTGTCCGCTCGGTTTTAGCAGGTGTAGAGCAGATCAGCACAGGTTGCAACCGTGGCAGGCTGGAGGGAGGGGGCCAATCAGAATTGCCCACCCCAAGTCACTTTTCCCTCTGCAAGGAACTGATAAGGGTGCCTACTACATCCCAGCAGGCGGGAAAGCCTCTTAGGGAAGGACAAAGTACATTTGCAAATTCTTGAAGCTGCTCTTTGGTTTGGTTTGGTTTGCCAAGTCATGTCTCCTTTGATATGACATGACAGCAACATCGAGTGACAACTGACGTGGTGTGTGAATGGGGCTGCGCCAAAAGTTCTCAGAAACTTGGGGCAACGGCGGTGGGGGCGAAAGGGGCCGCTGCCTGCCTCGGTCTGTGTCACCACTGCTATTTCAGAGCAGTGCCAAAGACAGTGACACTTGGCTCGGGGGGGGGGGGGGTTGCTGGCCGATGGCAGCTATTCTCCCCCCCCCCACACATTACCTTCCTCTGAGAGTGATGCTGTGTCCTGAGGGGGGTTCTGGAAAAAATGGCAACCATACTTGCTGGAACACGGCTATAACTGCTGCCAATGACATTTCATGCCCCTTACACACACACCCCAGACAGTCAACCCTTCCCCCATGTTTACTGCCTGTGAATGGGATGTCCAAAATCATGGGGGGGGGGAGCCACTTTGGTGCAGCCCCATGTGTGGAAAAGTGAGCACGGGACGTTCCTATCGTCTCCCCTCAGTGGCTGCTTTTCAATGGAGACGCTTCTTCGCAGAGTGAGCTGCTGCCAGGCTTCAAGAGCGGAAAACGCGCATGAATGTACTATGTGGATGGAGGTGGGAAGCCCTTGGAGAGGCTGACCACGTGGCCCCCCATTGTGCAAAGTCTCGGCTCCACCCACCCAGCACCAGCTGCTGCTGCCAAGAATATGCCACCGCACTGGGGGACGAGAACCCCAGCAGCGCGCTGCAGTCTTTTGACTGGCCCCGGGGCGCCCTTCCGAAAGTCATGTATGCAGCAGTCTTTCCTTGCCAAGGCAGCATTTTCAAGTTGATGGCAGGCATTCTGATTCGCCTTGAATAGTTTGTTCCAGCCGATCCTTCCCGCAGCTGACTCCAACCCCCTTTGTGCCACCACCAGTGGCAATTTATTAATTCCTTCTTTAATTCATTATATTGCACCTAATCAACCACGCTGGAGGGGGCAGGAACAATACCTTCATAAACAGCACGCCTAATAAGAATGCCTGCCGTGTGTCTGCTCAAAACTTGCAAAACCAGAAGCCTTTCCAGGCTGGGCTGGGCAACAGTTCAACCAATTGAGCAGCTAGGTTCCTTCTTCCCCATTTACGGATTTCTCGGCAGGCCTTTCATAAGGTCATGTAAACAGGACTGTGGCATTGCCAGATTATCAGTCTGCGGAATCCTCATTCGAGAGCCTCAGCGGTTTCAGCTGGGTCTACACATGCAGCAGGAAAATAAGGAGTGACCAAATGTTGCATTTTCGACTGGAGGTGGGAGAGATCGCTTTCAAATGTTGTCCCATTAAGGAACTCCCTGCAAGCAGAAAACTAGCACATCAGGGAGAAAGGTTCTAACTTAGCCCCTTGCTAGCTGTGCTGGTTTTCCATTTGCACCAAGTTTTCAAAAACGTATTGCCCACTGAACACAAGGGGGCTTGCTTCTGATTAGACATGCCTAGGATTGTGCTCTAAGGTTTAACAAGCTACACCTGCCCACATTCCTTCTCCTAAAGGTCTAGCACTCTGTCCCAGTTGCAGATCTGGTAAGCCTACGTATGGCTGTAGGTCCAGACCTCCTACTGTTCCCGGGGCCAGCAAGGCACAGAGTTGGCTGCTCCTTGCAGGATGGGGTCCTCCCTGTTCCGGAGCAATGCTGGCCCTTTAACCCCAGGGCTGAACCAGGTAGAGCTGAGGGTGAGGGTGAGAGAGAGACAGCTCAGGAAGGGGCGGGCCCAGGGCTTCATAAGTCACTCCGGGCCAGTGATGAGAGGGCTCTGGACAGGCTACCCGAGGGCTGCTCTGTGTCTGCTCCCCTGGGGCAAACCCAGGGACGGAGCCAGGAGGAAGAAGGGTGAAGCAACCCTCTCCGCCCTGCTGACTCTGAGGCCTGGTTGGGGAATTTGGGGTGTTGAGCCAGCTATCCTGGCTTTGTTTCTACCCTGCCACTGGGGCCAAGAAAGACTGAGACCCCCAAGTGGGACACGACACACCCCTCTTGTGATGACCCTGTTGGGGCGGGGGAAGGGATAACTTACACCCCTCACTTTGCCAAGTGTCACCTTTTGCATGTGTCACCTTTGCAAGTACAACCACTGCTACCAGAGATGGCAGCAGCTCTGCATAGGAATGAACGGCTTGTGTCCTTCACTTTGAAGGGCCAGACAACTGCACAGCAGCCACATCTTGCCCACCCATGCACGCCATCAGCTGTCTCCAATTCAGCAGGGTCAGGCCAAACAGAGCAGTGCTACGTGGTCATCATGGCCGTTGGGCCAAATGCCACTGGTACCGCTAGCCAAAAGGCTTTGCGTTGAGAAATTGGAGATACGGTGCTTCAAAGTTTCCATACCCTCAAAGATGGGAAATAGTCACACAGTCAGTGATATTGCTATAAAAACTATATTCAGGTGTCAATAAATGATCGCAAATTATGGTAAATCACTAAGGGATAAATTAATTCATCCATTTTATTTCCATTTGTGAATATTTTTTTGCTGATGGCAATATATGCCAAATAGTGGAGAAAACAGAATTATTACAGACAACAATTGGTTTTTCTTCATTATGTGCCTTGCAAATAGTATGTGACAAATACGGGAAAATTACACTTTTTTTCTGTTCAAAATGAAGCAACCCATGAAATGGTTGAAGATGATGACAAAAGCTTTAAATGCAAATGTGAGACTCAAGAAGCACTTACTAGAATGGGTCCTGATCACATTCGCGCTGTCAGAACGGAGACGAGTGAAGTCTGTGCCGATGGTCTTCTTCACATTTTTCTGTTGTCAGCAGGCCAATGAACTCTGAGTGCATAAATACCGTCGTTTTTGCAAACCTTGATGGTATCACAACATCTGCTGCATGAAAACAAGACGTTGCACCACACATGCAAACAACCAGGCATAGTTTCTCAGCTGGCCTACGTTGCGAATTACATCTTTGAAAGTTTCTTTCCCAGAACGATCCACAGTATGGACAATGTTATACCTACATCTGTTGGGATGCTCAAGATCCATTTCCCCACAACGTTCACCATGGAACATACCATTTTCTTTGGAGGAAAAGACCTTCTCTCCAGATCTTCTCTAAATTGTTTTTGTGAAGGCCTGCAGGATCTAACCTCCTTTTGATAGTTTTGATTTTCTGAATATGAGTTTTGGTGTATATTTTGATACGCATGATCTATGGCAGCAGGTCATTGTTGTTGGGGCATTTAATATTGGGTGGCGTTCTGAGTGACGCTTCTGTTGAAAGCACATTCCATGAATCGAAGCAGGACCCAGAATGCCACCCTTGCAAAGTGGAGTTTGTGGATGGTGAAGACCACCAGCATGAACATTGGGTTTGCTGTGCTGACTGAGCAGATGTGATCAGGATCTGTCCCTGTTCCTCATGTTCTAACATAAAGCTGCTATCATCATCCTGAGCCATGATGTAGTTGCTTCACTCCAAAAAAGAACCAATGTTGTTTTCTTACTTTTGTCACATTCTATTTGGGAGGCAGGTAATGAAGAAAAACCAATTGTCTTGTGCAATAATTCGGTTTTCTTCATTATTTGGTACATATTGCTATAGCAGCAAAAAATATGTACAGGTTCAAAAAAAAATGATGAATTAATTGATCCCCTAGTGGTTTGCCATCATTTGTCAAGATTTTTTGCTATATGAATAGATAGTTTTGCAGCAGGGTCTCTCACTGTGTGACTATATTTGGACTTCGAGGTTATGGAAACTGTTGAAGCTAAATATTGCACATTGCCCAAAGGTTACAGAGTGGCACCTGCTAGTTTTCAAATGTACACGTCAAGTAGATATAAAAACAATTGTCAAATGCTTGGCACACCAAAATTCCAGGTTTTGAAAACTCCTCCAGGCTATTTCCCTTGCAGCCATTGATGTGCTGCCTTCAGCTCTCTCAATAGCTGGGACAGACAGACAGATGTAAGAATACAAGAATAGCCCTTTTGCTGCTCTGATCAAAGGTTCATCTAGTCCAGCATCCGGCTTCCTACAGTGGCCAACCGGAGACCTCTAGGAAACCCAGAAGCAGATCATATACCCACCTCTCTACCTGGAGGTAGCATGTCGGCATAGGCTTGTCTCTATGAACGTGTTTAAATGTGTTTAGTTTAGGGAATGAGTGGGAAACCATGGGTGGTGGTGACAGAGGAGGAGGGTGTGAGCATCTGCATCATCCTAGCGCATGCGCAACAAGCAGAGTTGGCACGGTGACATGCTGCTCCCTGGGTGCTGAGGACCCAGCTTGCCCTCCAGCCTCCACTCCCTCCATCTTTAATGCTGTGCTTCAGCAAGCCAACAAGTACGACTGTTGCTTCCCTACTCTCTCTCTCTGCCCCCTCAGGGTCAAAGCAGGCCTCCTGCCATCTCCCATTTCTTGGGACCTTTTCCCTCCACTGGTTCCTTGTACCAACCATGACTTTTTCTTTCTCCTGCTACTTGCTCTCCTTCAACATTGGAAAAATATACACTTGGGCAACTTTCTGGAAGGAAAACTCACTCAAGGTGTTGAGACAGCCACAGGGCCGGCCCATCTGTGAGGCCAACTGAAGTGGTCACCTCAGGCAGCAATTGGTGGGGGGCACCTATCTCTGTCTGCCTACTTGCCTCCACTGCTCATCCTTCTCCTTCCACTCCCTGGATTAGAAAAGGAAGAAGGGGACAGGAAAGAGCAGGAAATGAGGAGGGGAGGAGAGTGCTGAGCTAGAACATTGGAGAGTGGGAGGAGCAGAGGCTGGCACATCATCGGGCTGGGGGCGGCATTTGGCATGCCTCCTCAGGTGTCAGGAGGTCTTGGGGCCGGCCCTGGACAGCAAAACAGCCTCCTGCCCTGAAGTGCTGCCAACTCAGTCCCTAGCGTTGCCCAGTGATTAGGCTGATGCTAGCTGTGCCAGAATATAGGGAGAAAGTAGCCCTTCCTCTCACCAGAACATCCCATGGTCTAGATGAGGAAGAGCTGGTTCCATTCTACAGCATAAGAGCAGGTTAAAGCGCAGGGATGGCTGAGAGAGAGGAATCGGAGGTCTACCGTACACTGTGCTCTAAGACATTTCCGAGCAACACAACTGGCATCAAAGTCAACAAACCCAGCGCCTTGCCAGTGAAAAGGCAGAGAAAGAGCCAAGTAAAAAGTGGGCCGGGCTCCAACCACATCTTGTGGCTTTCCTCCACCTGCTTGTGTGCTCCACAAAGGCCAGTAGCCATGCAGCTCAGGATGGGCTCTTCGGCTAATCTCAGCAAAGCTGAGATTCTTGAGAGGAGAGGAGCTTGCCAGAAACAACAACAGCACAGACCTCTCCAACTCGAGCCTGCCTTCTTGAGAGTTGGCTCCATCTCTCAGAGAGTCTCAGTCACCTTCTCATTGCCACTCAGCTTTTTAAAACAATACATTTTTTAAAATAGTGGCAGCAGTGGTTCAGTGATGAAGACGCTGAACTGCAGACCGGAAGGTAGGCAAGACAGCAGTTCGAGACCCACGTGCCGAGTGACGGTGTGAGCTACTGTCTTCGGTCCCAGCTCCTGCCAACTTAGCAGTTTGAAAGCAAGAAATTGCAAGTAGATAAATAGGTACCGCTTTGGCAGGATCCGCAGGAAGGTAACAGTGTTCCGTGTGCCTTGACGTTGAGTCATGCCAGTCAAATGATCACAGAAGCATCTTCGGACAGCGCTGGCTCTTCAGCTTTGAAGTGGAGATGAGCATCGCCCCTAGAATCGGTAGCAACTAGCTCTCGAGCGAGGGGAACCTTTACCTTTTACCTTTTTAAAACAAACAGAAGAAATTCTGATTCCCACATCTGTGAGTACCGGTGAACAGTGAAAGATTCTGGGTTTTGAACTGAGCATCTCATGACCTGAGGCTGGACCCTCACTTGTGAGTTACCTGGATCAGACCAAGCACAAATGGGGGTGTGCAACAACATTGACCCCTGTGTGATGGGAGGCAGTCAGCTCTTTCTGGGTTGTTGCCCAGCCCGCTAGAAAAACTATCTAGCTTGGTTTTCTGCAATCGCCTGGTCAACAGAGCAGGACTTTCTACCTGTCGGGATCCAGGCAGCCACAACATAGCTCAGGTACACTATTGCAGATCTGTATTAGGGTACTGCCACCCCAGGCTTGGACTAGCTCAAGCAAACTTAACTGCAATGTAGGTGAAGCAGAACAAGGGGTTAGAGATCCTGAAAAAAATACCTTTTCCCCTGCTTACCACCTGTTCATAATTCTCGTGGATTATTCATTTTTAGGCAGGCTGCCCATAATCAGTAGAATGTTATTATGGATGGAGTTTGTCCATATTTCTGGGAAAGCAAAAATTGTCTGAACCAACTTCAATCAACCCTCCCTTCACTTTCAAAAATATGTATTTTAGGGAGGAGGTTTCTGAAGGCAGGAAAGCACAAGAATAAATATTCTTTTCTTAAAAAAGAAAACCAAGTTGTTGTTTTAAATAAACTTTAATGCACAGAAAGGCTGACTCCAAATTACTGGCTGTTTTTCAAAAACATGTTTGGTAATGTCAAAAAAAATCCTTCCTTTTCTGACTATTGCTTTGGTACTCCTTGTGAGAATGCTTATGATTTAACCAGTGTTAGTGCTGTTCTGTATATTTAGGACTTTAGGATTTTATATTGTTGTTAGCTGGTCATCGTGTGTGTCTTTGTACTGTTTAACATGAATTGTCAGCGACTTTGAAGGCCCATCTTGGTGGAAAAGCTGAACTAGAATATTTTAATAATGATAACCTTTTGAGCTACTGAGCTGCTGGAGTCTGCTTTACGACAGTTGCAAAACACGACCGGCCATTCTGCGCAGCCAGCCACTGCAAGTGGCATTGCTCTAGGTGGGGCGATGCCACTGAGAATCTTTAAAAGTTGCAAGTGGTGAGCAGCCATGGCCCCGTACCAACAGCCTCCAGAAAAGCCTCGGAGCAGGTAAGTTGGTGCTGTGGGAGGGTGGGGGTGGCAGGAATGGGGAGGGGAGGAATGAGGTGGAGACTGGGGTGGGGAGGGGTGTATGTCAAGGCCAGGATGGGGGTGGCATTGGTGGCAGCAGCTCTGCTGATATCCTATCCCCCTTCTTGGCCTCAATCCACCAACCCGGGTCCACTTGGACGTAGGCCAGCAAATAGCTGGTGCCGGGCTGAGTAGAACCATCAGGGCGGAGCAAGCTTACTCTCGAGCAAAGAAACAAATGTTCCCTTACCTTGAGGAGGCCTTTGCAGCTTGAAATACCCCTGCGGCCGGTATGCACTGTGCGCCACTTTGGCGCAGTTGCGTTGGCACCAGGGGGGGGGGGTTTGCAATGGATTGGCCTGTTGGTGAAAGAGCCAGTAGCCTCCCAGAAGGTCACCATCAACCCCCACCCCCCATCTATGGGCATCATGGTCAGAAGTATAGATTTTATTTGGTTGGTTCCTTGTAAACGTTTGACATGTTACCCTTCAGTAAAACAGCATACAAGAAGCCAAAAGTTTAAAACAAACTCTAAAAAGACATGATAAAAGACAGAAAAAGAGCAGGAAAAGACAGTGAGAAATCTTGCAAAGGCTGCAATCCTATGCTAACAGGAATGGAGCTCCCTTGCTCTGGGACTGCGTTCCTCTGATTTGGGGGTCAAAGAAGAGGAGGTGGCGGTT
The DNA here is from genome assembly GCA_026170595.1 of Plestiodon gilberti rubricaudatus. Classification (NCBI taxonomy): domain Eukaryota; kingdom Metazoa; phylum Chordata; class Lepidosauria; order Squamata; family Scincidae; genus Plestiodon; species Plestiodon gilberti. The sequence goes on along the minus strand of JANXHW010000003.1, from coordinate 6,992,749 downwards.
TCCATCATGCCTGCTGCTTCTGAAGTTCCCAAGAGCATCTGGGCAGAGAGTGTTGGATGATGGATCTTTGGGTCTGATCCAGCCAGGCAATTCTTGTGTGAAAGTCCTCACGCTGGAGCAGATCCTGGGAGCTTAAGCAGCTCTCACACCCTTATCACTACAAAGGCACGAGGAGTCTTCAGTCCTGTTCTAGTCGCTCCCCTGTCTTCTTCTTTGGAACAGGAATGAGGAAACACAATCAGGGCTGATCAGGATCAGCCCTAAGTCTTTGGCAGCTGTGGGACTTTGCGCCAGACCTCCCAGTTCCTAAGGGACAACACACTGGCTCTTGGAGATATAGGTGGGCCCCCATATCCGCTGGGGATATGTTCCAGGCCCCTCCGTGGATACTTGAAACCGTGGATAAGAGCGAACACCCTCTTCATGGTTTCCTGAGGGGCCCCCCCACCCTGCCTCCCCTGCAGGCAGGCATGCTTGCCCCCCCCCCAGCTCTTATTTTTCTTTCAGCAAGCTTTGTTTCTTCCTTAAAACAAACAGAGAAGCAGCCTCCATTGCAGGCAAGTAGAACGAGACTAAGTCCTAGTCTCTAGTACTTAGTCTCATTCTACTTGCCTATAATAAGCAGCCAGAGGCTGCTTTTCCTGTTTCTTTAAGGAAGAAACAAAGCTTACTGGGGAAAAAGTAAAAGCCTGGGGGGGGTGTCCCCACGATCTGTGGATAACTGAAACCTTGGATAGCGAATCAGTGGATATGGGGGGCCACCTGTATATATCTCTGGGCATCCCTGTTAAGAAATAAAATCTTGTAAACATTCCTGTGGTACCCCATACATACATACATACACATTTGCCTCTTGCAGGACCTATGCAGTCCCCATGTGCGGCACTCCAGACCAATCAGGCCGCTCTTTGTGCCACGTTTTCCTTGTCCTTTTTTCCCCACTGCTTGATGTGGAACTTGGCTCCGACGGAGGCAGCTCTTCTGAGAAGTGCCACAGCAGCATTGCACGCTCCTGCCCCGGCCGCCGGGTCTCTGAGACCGTCTGGCTCGACCGTTGGCCCCACGCTGTGTAAATACCACTTGTAACTTATTTAGACTCTCAAGTGACTCAACCTCCAAACGTTTTTTGGGAATCATTTTTCCCAGAGAGAGTTTAATGGGGATTATCGTGCCAAAACCCTGAGCTATGCCTCACTTTCATCCCTCTAATGCGATCCATACATCAAGAGACACTAACAGAGGCAGGGCGGGCTTCTGACAAGAGGAACCTGGGAACAATCAGCCAGTGCTTCCCCCCTCCCCTGTTCCTCCCCAAACTGATACATTCCTTGAAATGTAAATAGAAGGGAGTGTTTGCAGTCCTTGCTTGCATTATGTGCAGCTGGGGAGGGAACGTGGGGGGGGGGGCAGGGGAGTGGTCCATTCACTAGACTGGATTGAGACATCTACGGAGCAGCTCTGCAACCTGGAGACGACCCCTACCTAAGACCCTTTCAGGGGTCAGATGCCGATTGGATATGCACCGACCTCCAAGGAGCCCACTTAATCCCAAGAGCAACAGGCATGTGCACGCGCACACGTATGCGCACAGACAGCACGGACTGAAGTCGCTGCAAAGCCGCAAAGGCAACTGGGATCAGCACTTCTGTGCTGTATCTAATGTGGTGTTGCTGAGGAGTCCTTCCACACCACATCACGCCATGCCAGGGTCATTTCAGTACTTCGGGTAGACACACCTAACGGCATCCCTCTCCTCAGGTAACAACAAGGAACGCTGTCCCCTAGCTAGGACATCATCCTGGGCAAGGCTTATTGAAACAAAGGGGAGCTGCCAAGACCACGACTGAATGTTAAGCACAATGGTGGCAGTGAGTTTTTCAAACCTCCTGTAAGAGCCATCGGTCGGTCGGCTGGCAGCTCTTCCAGAAAACCCCTTTGCTGGCTGTGGCTGATACTAACCATTGCTACACTTGGAACAAAGACCAAAGACTTGAAGCGACAGGCTTGTGCGTATGGCATGCATAGCTAGAACAAGGTTCGTTTCATGACTTATAACAGGGGTCACCAAGGGCCAGCCCCAGAGTGCACCAGCCCCACTTCTCTTCCTCACATCCCCCTGGTGAAGCCTCGTTCAAGGAGTTGTGCATCATGAGGTGGGGATGGCAACGTAGTGCAATGATGTCATGTCATTTATTTTTTTATGTTTTTATTTTTGCAGACATACAGCCCAATCCTGTCTAGGACCTCCACAGCATGCAAAATTACGCTGCGCTGGATCCTATCCTGGATTGGGCCAGCACCGGCGCAGGTGGAGGTCTCCTTGGGGTAAAGGGATGTTTGTCCCTTTACTCCGAGTAATGACCCAGCCACCCCAATGGGTCTCCTTGGATGTGTGCCAGCAAAATGGGCGGTGCAAATCCAGGAGGCCCGTGTAACGCCGGCCAGACCCGAGGATAGGATGTGGCGGAACACGCCACCAAGGATCCCTCCCCCTTCCTGGGCCCAGCCACCCAATCAACCCCTCCCATTCCACCCTGTTCCACCCGCCCCCACCCCCTGCCCCCCACCGCCTGGAACAGCCTTTACCTGTGTCTGCCGGTGGAGGCCTCTGTCCCACGGAGAGTGAGCGATGCAGGTCTCAGTGCTGGTGTTGCTTACTTTCCGGGTGTCTGAGCCTTATGGCACATTTGCAACACCCTGCAGTGGCATAGCAGCAGCCGCTCCGCTCCAAAGTTACACAGGATTGCGTCATTCCTGGGCAGATGTGGAGAAGCCACCCTTGGTGTCCCTTGTAATTCCAGTTTGGCTCTCAGTGAGCAGCACTGGTAAGCTGGCTAGAGACGAAGGCACTCCAAGGCACAGTCACATGGCACCTGAAACACGGAGCTGAATGGCTGGCTTCCAGAGACAGGGTCTTCTCCGTGGTGGCACCATAATTGTGGAACTCACTCCCTTGAGCCTTCAGGCTTACTAACTCTCTGTTTTTAAATAGATGCTGAAGACCTTCCTGTTTCGGCATGGGAATGCAGGAACTGGTTTTGGAATGTTTTTTCTTGTTTCTGTGCTGCTGTTTTGCTTTTTATGTCTGCCTGTGTGGATGCATTTTAAATGGTTTTTAGTGTTTTTATTGCAAGTTGCTTTGCTATTTTTTTAAATGAAAAGCAGTTCAAAAGCAGCGGACCACAATTGCTGACTTTGATTTATATTGCTTATTCTGAGTAAGATCTGGTTCCATGTGTAAAAAGAATCAGCATAAAATGTTCATAATGTACTATTACATTGCATAATAGAATGTTACACATTTTTGTCATGCAAAAGTTATGTTTTCTTGATGCAGCACGTCGGTAGGATATGCAATGGGACCATCATAGTGAGGATGCGCAGGGACAAACGTGAGGAGGAAAGCAAGGGGCAGAGAACAAAGCAACATGTACCATTTGTGCAATGTTCAGGCATCGTGAATTAATATGTGCACTGTTCCCAACCCATTTGGTCCCACGGTATGATTTTCCCAGAATTCCCAAATGTCAGTGTGATCCACATGTCTAAGGGACCCCCATGTAGAAAAAACCACCTGCAGAAAAATTCCCAGGTGTACCATGCACCTGGAGCACAGGCGGTGCTTTCGGGACTCAACGGGACTTAAGGGTAACACAATTCATGCATTCATTCCTATGTAAAGCATGGACCTGACAACACAAGATTTCAAGCAAACACATAGTTGTGTTTAACACACAGCTCCAGGGCTTTAGGGGTGTTTAGGGGGATGTCTCACCTAAGTGTACCTCAAGTTTCAAGTCCCTTCCTTTAAGGGGTTTTTTTTTATGACCCTTCAAATTAAGTCCCGTTGAGTCCTTTGAGGTACGCCTAATGTTGCGCGTGTGTACAGCTGTGTACAGCTGCTCCCCTGCACCTGAGGTGCTCCAAACAAGGTGGATTCAAAAGCCAGGGCCCTGGCCATGAAAACAAAGCCAGAGTTTCATTTTTAATTTCAGTGAGGAGGGGGGGCCAGCCCTCCAATTCCAGGGCCTCATTTTCCCTAAAAACAGTGATCTTTGCTCCTCTGGGGGGGGGGGTTAGTGGGGTGACCCTAGAACTCTGAAAATTGTTTTAAAACATAGTTTCATCTGTCTACTTTCCACAAAAAAATTCCAGAGACTTTGGGTAGGCCATTTTTTTTAACTATTTACTTTCGGGCGTACTTCTAAGGACTCAACGGGACTAAATGGGGCTCAGCATGGGACAACTTCCAGGTCTGCCTTCCCGCCACAGCCCTTGGTACAGGAGAACCCCTGATGCAGGCCTGTGTTTAGAGTCCTGCTAGGAAGCTGTACAGAACTCTGTTGAATAGACCTGTTGCATTACCAACCACTGTGTGGAGCCGGAATCAGTAGTCCAGACTCAATCGAAAACACACTGTCATACAATGGATTTGTAGGTTCTGATTAGTGCCAGAGACAGATGCAGATACAGCTGCTGGTTTTTATATTTCCAAGAGGAGAGCCCCCGTTGCTTCTCAATCCCAGCATGTTTTTTCTCTAATCAGAGATATTTTAGGAACATCAGAGGAGCCCTGCTGCTGGATCAGACCAAAAGGCTCATCTAGCCCAGCATCTTGCTGCTTCCCACAGTGGCCAGCAGCCAGATGTTTCTGGGAAGCCCACCAGCAGGGTTTGGGGACAAGACTCTTCACCTGCCGTTGCCTGCCAGCAGCTAGTGTTCAGCAGCATGTTGCCTCTGAACCTGGAAGTTTCATTTAGCCATCATGACGGACAGACCTCTCCTTCTCCGTGAATACGACTGATCCCCTTTTAAAGTAAACCAAGGTCGTGGTCCTTTCAACTTCCAGTGGCAGTGAATTCCATAAGCTAAATATCTGCTATGTGAAGGTGCAAGGCCTCTGATGCTTCATTTGTCTGCAGAGGGTTTCCCCTACCACTATCCTAGGACATTTGGTAAAATGATACATTACACGTGATGAATGTCCTGTCATCGTCCTCCCTATTTTTTGCCTATTTTTCTGTATTTTGGGATACTTTTAGCTCCTCAGGAGTTCCTGTGCAGGTCCAGCAGATGCAGCATTCTTGATCTTTGTTTGGAAACACCATTATTCCCCAGCCGAGTGCTGAATGTGGATTCGGGGTCTGGCTTCCTGTCTGGGGTCGCTATTCTGCTTAGCAACAAAGTTACCTTGTCCACTGTGTAGGAAACCTGTCTGGATAGGTCCAAGGGGCAGGATGGAGAAGCCAGGTGGGTTCTACTCCTCCAGTCAGGTAACTTGATGACATCATACCACCAAGGTAATATATATTCATCAGAGTACAGGAAACGTGTTCTCTGCCAGTTGCCTGAGTGACCCGTTGGTTGGGAGCTCAGAGAGGAGCACCCATTTGCTCACCCACAAGTGCAAGGACTGGGGATTCCTTGAACTTAAGTTAGAGACCATCTAGCTAGATTGTATTCAGGAACTTTTTGTTCTTGTTGTTGCTTTGACTGCCAAACTGGCTCCAGCTTGTGTCCCACTTCTCTGGGTTTAAGGCAGTGACACATGTGGGGGCTGTGGGCTGAGAGTTTTCAGTAGCATCCCAGCTCCATCTGCTGGGTGTTGACTGGTTACTGCATCCATTTGATGAAACCTTTTATTTATGCTTTCTAGCTTTCTAGCCAAGCTCGGGTATTGTCCATCAGCCTGCTTGTACTTTTACTACCCACCTTACTTTCCCCATATTGTTCAATTCCCTGTCCGTTTAGACTTTTAATAAACATATTGACCCTTTGTCTACTTAGTCCATGTTCATGGGTAATTCAGTGGTAATTCACATCTCTGGACCCAACAGATGTTACTGTGGTTTTGATTTTTAATAAGAACCCCTAGAGTTCAGTGCTCTCCCGGGAGGGCTTTTTCCCCAGATGTCTCTCCTCTGCCTGGTCTCTGAGAACTGAGATGGTGGCAACAGATACAAGCTACGAAAGCTTTTTTTTTCCCTGTTCAGCCACTGGTCCAGTAAAGGGAAAGAGGAGCAGGAAGGGGTGCATGGGCACCAACCACTAGGCTCTACTCCACTTGGTCAGCTGACTCTACTCTTCCTTCTCCCTGACAACACTTGAGACAAAACGTCACCAATGACTTTCCCAGGTCAATTTTCCTCTCTGCCATTCCTCTCATTGCTAGTGTCAGTCAATGATGTGACTCAGACAGTAAAACACATGACGCAATGACATCATGACATAGCTAAGTGTGCCTAACTTTGGGGGTGGAAGGAGCGTGGTCCTTTTTTCAGCAGCAATGGCATGTTAAGTGAGATCATGTGTACTTCTGCCTTTTGCTCTTTCACAAACTGTAGGCCTTGATACCAGACCCTTTCAAAATCTTACAATACACTGTGAATCTTTGTTGGTCCTCACAGAGGTATTGTTGTGTTCTGCATGCTTGGATCTTTTCCAATAGGCCAACATGGCTATCTGCCTTTCATACTTCTTCACGACAATTGACGAATGTATATATGGAGTTTGTGCCACAAGATGTGGTGGTGGCCACTTAGAGCTTGGATGGCTTCAAAAGAGGATTAGGCAATCATGTTCCCATGCTCAACTTTGGAATAATCTCTCAATTTGGCTGGCAGTTCATGACTACAAAAAAAGGGAGTTGCGGGTTTCTGAAAAAAAAAGACATCCCGTGCATCACATGGAATTAAGGACAATCCTTTACCAAATAAGGGATGTCCCTTAAAATAAGAGACATCTGGTAACCCTACCTCGAAGCAGACGTATCTGGGAGGGGAGTATTCTGATGCCTTTTCCAGACCCCCACCCTTTCTTGTGGCTCCCATGATTCACACTCAGCCCTCCTCAGTGAACATCAAAACAAACTTCCAGCTAACAAACAAAGAACTAGTAAAACACAAAGGATGAGACAAGTTGTCTTCAAGTGTACGGCTTGATGATCTGAGACCAGAAGAGGGCAGGAAGGAACTGGTTTGGACTCATCGTTGCCCTAAGTACTCTACTGAGCACGGCCCTTGCAAAATGTAGGTCCCCATTTGGCGTGATTAGGTCCCCCTGAAAATTCAGGTCCCCCTGACGTGTTGAGTTGTAAGTATAGATTTTCTACGACACAAGAACCATTCACATGACCAATGGCCCAAACCTACTGGGCACTTACAGAAGCGGAACTCCCAGTCTGCCGCCATACGTGCAACAGCGGCGTTTTAAAAGGCAGTGCCGCTGCTGTGTGCTTTAGGGCCGCTGACACAATTGGCCAACAGGTCTCAGACGCCATGCTGGAGCATGTAAGGTGGTGGAGGTGGCAATTCAAAGGTGGGAGGGGGAGGATCAGGGCAGGCAGAGGGAGTGTGGAGGGCAGGGCGGATCCCAGCAGCGCACGTTGGGATGATGCTATCCCTGTTTTCTCCGCCCAACATGCCCCCTGCCTCTCTTTGGACTTGCACCAACAAAAGAGCTGCCGTAAGTCCAAGGACACCCATTGATGGCTAGCAGCCTACGGAGGAGTAAGTAAAAAATATTTTGCTGAGCTCTCCCAGGCCACCTGATTGCCCCCCCCCCATTGCATGCAGCACACAGTCCGTCAGCATGACTGCATGGCGGAAGGATGGTGGGGGACAGGATTGGGTCCCAAGTGTGGTAAAAAAAATGAAAATTCGGCAGTGCCCGAGTACCTTACGTGCTCCAGTGTTATATGCCCTGCATGAACTATGCAAATGAAGCACTTGCTTGACTTCTCTTTGTTTGCATTATAATTAATTTTGTTTCTGCTGGCCATGAGGGCAGACAAGCAGCCCACATTTACCTCAGGTTTGAAGAGGTAAATTGGCAAACAAAATGTTTTCCTGCAACGCTACTTATTTCTTTAATTTGATACCTCAGGCGTCTCTCTACAGCCATAAGCTCTGCTCTAAAAAATGTCCAAACTGGCTTTGGATTCTCAAACAAACACACAGATATTTGAAGCCAGTCCAGCAATAAGCAGCCCACTCTCTGTAGTGCATGAGATCTCCGGAGCACAAGGTTTCGGAAATGGCACAGTGAGTGAGAGGGAGCAAGCAGAGCACCCAGGCTGATCTCCTCCAGACCCTGAAAAGCAAGGAAACGCTGGCAGGGGGTGGAGGGGGGACAAAGTCAGTGCCCAGGGAGCACCTGCCTGGGGGCTGCTGAAGTGGTGAGATGGAGAAGGCCGGCCAGCTTCTGGAAGGCTTGGACTGGGAGGGTGAAGGAAAGACAGAGATGTCTCCTGCCTGTGTTATTGGCAGCTATATGAGGGCTCTGGGTGTGCGTATGTGTGCATTAACTCATCTTTATTTTGCTGTGTAAATTGCTTTGTGAACTTTTTTGTTGGAAAGCGGCATTTTCTTAATAATAATGATAAAAAAATATGGTTATATGAGCCCTCTATGTGTGTGTGTGTGTGTGTGTGTGTGTGTGTGTGTGTGTGTGTGTGTGTGTGAGAGAGAGAGAGAGAGAGAGAGAGAGAGAGAGAGTGAGAGAGAGAGAGAGGAGAGCCCTGTCTGTGTTCATGAACAACAAAAAGAAAAAGATGTATAGGGTCCTCTCTCAAACATCGGTGGTCTCCGTTTGTAAAATGGGTAAATGTTTTCATATAATATACAGTATGTGTGTGACCTAACCCAGGGGTGGCTCACTTGCATCCATCACCTGATGCTGCCCCTGACATAATCGCCACTGCCATTGCATGCCCCCCCCCCAAAAAAAACAGGGGAGAAAAGAAAAACACAGCCACTTAACTCTGTTCCTTCCTGCACGATCCTTTTTGACAAAACAGGAAGCGCAGGTCATGCTAAGAACTCCTAGTGTGTCCTGCACTTTCTGTTTTATTTAAAGGGACTGCAAGGAAGGAGAGAGGCGAGTGGGTCGGAAAGCAGATCACCTCTGCCCACTCCTGAAAAAACCACCTGGGCAGTGGGACTCACCTCACTGGGCCAAGCCACACTCACCTCACTGGGCCAAGCCACAGGCCACTGGTTGGGTCAGGGCCGGCTCAGCCATGACGTGAACGAAGCAGCTCGCATTGAGTAGCAGGGGAGCAGCAAACTCGGGGTGCCCTTCACCCTGAGGCTGCCACCACCTCCCTCCAGCCCCCCGTGGACAGAGCCACATCTATCCACTTTCCTACCTCCTTTAAAGGGACCGCGTGAAGAAGCAGCGAGGTGAGAGGGTAGGGTAGGGAACAGGATTGATGCAGCTCTGCCCAGGGGGAGCTGGAGGGAGATGATGGCAGCCACAGGGTGAAGGGTACCCCGAGTCTGCCGCTCTCCCGCCAGCCACCAATAGACATGAGCTGCATCGCTCACATCATGGTTGGGTTGGCCCTGACCTGGCCTGTGGCCTGTGGCTTGGCTCACTTTTTAAGTCATCTGCTTTGCATGTAAGTTATTTTCTGGTTTCTGATTGTGGCATAGACACAGTCTGGATAGCGCTGTGACTCCTGGGTACCTGACATCACGTGTGGATATTATTACTTGATGGCAATAAGCTACCTGTAAAGTGCATTAGATAGCTGCACACAGGGTATCTTCTGAGGGGTTGGCCCCTGGATGTTTGCAGGCTTTACTCCCAGAATCCATCCAAGTGCCAGAATTTCACATGTTAAGAGGTAGCAATCTTACCCTACTCTTGATATCCTTTAATCCGGCAGCGGGGTGAATCCAAGGTGGGACAGGGATAAAGAACAATACTCAAATACCCTTGTATTCAATGGAGTTTACTCTCAGGTAAGTTTTACTGGAATGCAGATCAAGTAGGCTGAGGTCATCAAATCAACATATCTATATTAGGCAGAGAAGGATTTGCCTGTCATTAGGGACCACAGTGCAGGGCAGGGTCACTGTGTCACATTCCGTGGCCCGTGAGTCGTGACTACAGTTGGACCTTTTTATCTGCTGGGATTCTGTTCCTGGAACCACAGTGGATAAGAAAATCAGTGTTATATGAAATCCGGGGTGTATGTGTGTGTGTGTGTGCGTGGAAGCGGTGACACATTACCTTTTTTCCAGCATATTTGCCGCTTCCCTTTGTTTAAACTGAATTTGTTTAAACTGACGGAAAAAAACAAAAGCCACTACTGGAAGCAACCTGTAAATGGCGCCAGAGAGTCCCGGCTGCATTTTTCAGCGGTTTGACACGCGCAGCAGGAGGCTGGAAGTGGCTGGTAGGCCCTCAACAATGCTGAAAAAAGCGGTAATGTAGTGCAGTTGGACTCCCTCTTCCACAGTTTTGCCATCCTTGTTGAGTCAAATCTGTGGATAAAAAAAACTGTGGATAAAAAGGTTCGACTGTATTTGGTCCAGTGAAAGAATAAGGGGGTACCAGACCTCTTAGGACGTTTTGGAATCACAGGCTTGACCCCTCTTCATCCCATGCCACAGTACACACATACCCCGTATTTTTCGCTCCATAAGACGCACTCCCCCCCCCAAAAAATAGGGGGAAATAAGTGTGTGTCTTATGGAGCAAATGTTTAATTAGCAATCTTACCTGGGCTTGTGGGGGCTTCAGGGAGGCCTGCACGACCCTCTGCAGGCCTCCCCGATCTTCAGTTCAGCGATAAATGGCTCTTTTCAGCCATTTCCGGTTTTCACGAAAACCGGAAATGGTTGAAAAGAGCCATTTATCGCCGAACTGAAGATCGGGGAGGCCAGCGCGACCCTCTGCAGGCCTCCCCGAAGCCCCCACAAGCCCAGGTAAGAAAAAAAAAATCCCTATTTTTAGCTCCATAGGATGCATGCGTCCTATGGTCCGATGCCTCCTATGGAGTGAAAAATACGGTATATCAAAACCAGAGGTGCAACATGTAACACATTGTTATGCCGTGGTTATAGTGGCACAAGAGGAGGCTGTTAAAGATAAAGGAAAAAGAGTTTGCATGCCTTCTCCCTCACCCTCTTTTATATACAGTCCCGAAGAGGCTTTGATTGCGCTCTGGGATCTCATTATGCTATTTTGACAGACAGACCTTAGAATGCTCTATGCAAAGTAGGTATCCAGGTCTTCTCCAAGTGGAGTCGCAGGCGACACTCTTCATGAGCCTTGGAGCACTCAGAGGACTGGCCAATGAAGGGGCCTTGCAGGCTTGCTAACCAACCACCTGATCAACATTAACTAGATGTTACATTATACATACAGCAGCTGCTAGACACACGAGCTGAGTGTCTCGTTCCTTTCCTTTCCCTCCATAGCACAAAATACAATTTGCTCATGTCTTGATGTCTAAGGGGATCTAGGAGATGGGATTGTAGCTCAATTGCAGAGCGCATGCTTTGCAAGCCAAAGGTTCCAGTCCCTGGCAGCATCTTCAAGTAGGGGTGGGAAGACTCCTGCCTGAAATCCTGGGAAAGTGCTGCTGGTCATCGTCAGCAATACTGAGCTAGAGGGGTCAACGTCTGACTCAGCTTCCTGTGACATCACTTGGCGTTTCCCTAACTCATCAATGGCAACCAATGAAATGGAGCGGAAACACCCAATACTGTGACATCGAAACGCAAGTCTGTTGGAAGATATATTACCTGAGAGCAGGGAGGGTGAACACAGAACTTCCATTTTCAGTGGCAGTCCCCAGTATATTTCATGCTGTATCAGCCTTGGAAAGAGCTTGTGGTTTAGAGGGAGGAAACGTTGAATTGTTATACCCCGTCGATACGGCTTTCTTTGACGCTGTTCTGGCCTTTCTTTCTCTTTTCTTCCTCCTCCCACATGAACCTGCCAAAACGTTAAGAATAGATTATGATTGCAGGGCCCACATGAGAGCAGACAGAGAAGTACAAGAGACAGAGTCTTTTTGGCAGTGGCACCAAACTGTGGAATGCTCTCCTGCTGGAGATGTGCTGAGCCCCCTTCTCTTTGTGTTTCAAGATGTCTATTGAAGATGTTACTATTTCAACAGACTGGGAACATTTTAATTTTATTCTGCTAGTCCGCTGTGTGCATCACGTAACAGTTCCTTTTGATGGGAAGGTAGGTTGGTGAGGTTGCAATGAGATTTCTGCTGCTGCCTTTAAGTTGGTTCAATATCTGCTGCTGTTCTTCTGCAGTTTTGTTGCAACAGTTTTTGTTATTTTATGTATTGGTTTTAAATCATATCAAAGTGGAATATAAATAAAAATGGCGACGACAGTCATCCATCATGCAATGTTTCTAGGCATACAATAACTTTTCAAAGGCCAATTCCTCTCTGCAAGAGGGGGCTGGGAGGAAGAATTCCAAGTCATTCTATATCACCCTAGATACCAGAATGAGACGAAGTGGAGAATCATAACAAACACCAGCATATAAAAATAGTCCCCAACTTGCCCTTGGGTGGTCTATTATAGATCAAATTTCACTGTCTACACGTAACTAAGAACTGCACTAAAGATTTACAACGATCGGATAGTGTGACCCTACTTTGGACTGCGCCACTTCAGACTCACACAGCTATGTGTGAGTGTGTCGGGGGGGGGGGGGTTGTCACATATCAAAAAAAAAAACCCTGCACCTAGAAAACTAGCAACTCTAGCTGAGCCTGAGAAATGACTCCCTATAACAGGAAAATGGGGGTGTGTGTCCATGTGCAGACACCTGCTGTGCTTACCTGGGGTGGGTGGGCAGAGTAAGAGAGGAACTTTACCAATGGCAGAGGCTCCCGACCCTCGCAGAAAAATCCCCACCACTCCCCCCCCTTCCCACCAACCCTCTCCCCAAACTAGCACCAGTTACAGCATGTGCATGCAGACATATACGTTCCTCAGTTGCCAAAGCATAACCCCAGCATCAGAGAGTGGTGCACATTTGTTAGCCCTGAGCCTGCAGGCCGCAGGGGGGAATTGCACTGCCTGCGTGGGATACTTGCTTTTCGCTCAGCCAATACAGTACAAGGAGCTGACACGATGGAGAACCTCCTCCTGCCTGGGGCACAAGCCCCCAAATCCCACCCCCACCCCAACACACACAAAGGACTTTTTGCTGAGAAGAGGCAATGCCCCTTCCGTCCTGGAAAAACTGCCAGGGGTAGGGGAGCCGGAGGCTGCCAACTCGGGCAGACGCTGGAGACCTTTTCCCAGCATGATGTCATGTCATTAAGACAAGGACGCCCAGTTAAAATCTCCAGGATTGCTTTTGGTAGTCACCTGAAGATCAAAGCAACCGCAGCTGCAAGGATGCCCATCTCAGTACACAGCCCCTTAGATCCAGTCTCTCCAGATCTGCCCTTGAAGGACCACCACGATAGGAGGAGAGGGGAACCAATGGAGCATTTGTTGTGGTGGGAAGGAAGGGGCGGCAAGAGAATAAAGATGCTGCCCCCCTCCACGCACCAGTTCTGCAAGTCATTCCTCCCAGGGCCTCTGAGAGGCATTTTATCAGGGGGTACTAACAAAGATTCTTTTGGGCCCTTCTCAAAGGGGGAGGGGGCAAAACAGGGTGGGTTGAGGGGAGCAACAGCCAGAAAAGTCTCCGGAGCCCAGGTCTACTAGGCTTCCTGATGCAGCGCTCAGGTCTACCCACCCAGCAGACCTGGTCCGGCCACCATTTTTCACTCCCCATGAGGCCAGCCGAGATCCCAGGAAATGTTGGGCTCCCTCCTTTGGCTCCTGGGCCCCCTTTTTGACCCTGGGTCCGGGTACAATTTACCTTACCCCCCTCTCATGGGCCCTGATTCCTCCCGCCACGCAAATTCCTTGTAGGTCCGTCTTGTCAGGCTCTAATCTCCCGGCCAGAGTCTCGCAGTGTGGTCTGGGCGGCCCTTCCTGTCGTCAGCTTCTGCTTTCCTCTTCTTTGTCTGCAAAGGTTCACGGGAGAGCAAAGCAGCGCTGGGGCTCCAGCAGGGAGGCCGAGACAGGAGGCCACGGTTTGTTCCGGATTAGCTTCCCTTCAGATTTCAACTAGGTGTTGGTAATTTAATCGAATCTTGTGGGGAACAGGAATGCAGGGCCTTTCATGCGGAAATCCCTCCCCGGCTGCCAGCAACTCCTCCTGGGCCGCCTCAGTCTCGGACTCTGTCGACTTGAAAACGCTCCACCATTGGCGCACCTGTCTGTAACAGCCGTCACGGAGGCCCTTCTCCTTGTCAGCCCTGCCAGAAAGGCTGAACCAAAGCGGAGGAGAAAGGAGATGCTTTGCCTGCCTGCCTGTCTCTCGTTTGCTCGGGCCCCTTCCATTTTCTTGGCACTTAAACAATATTTAATGGAAAAAGTCTTCTTGTGGCTTTAATTAAAGTGATTCCAGAATGCAAGGAATGCAGCATTGTATTTCTGCTTACTCCCAGACATATTCGCCGGAACCTCCCCTCCGGCTGGGAAGAATCGATGTGGTAGAGCATTGGAGAGGGAAAGAACTCTGGGAGTCCAAACCCTGTCCCAGGGGAGGCTAGGTTCGGACAACGCATCCTCGACCCGGCAGGGGCTACGTGGCGAGTTGCAACAGCTTCAAATGCCCACTTCCAAAGCTAACATCAGCCCCCCAGATAAAATTGTCCTTGTGTTCAGGGGGGTAGTGGGACTGGGACTGCACCCTTGAGCCAGGTCCCCTGTGCCTCAAGAACTCATCTGAGCAGAGGCGTAGAAAGACTGGAGCGAGCAGAGCCGCGGCTCCAGGCAGCACCGCGGCGCCGGGCAGCGCTGCTCCGCTCGCTCCAGTCTCACGGAGCGTGCGCCCGCCCGGTGATGCACGCGGTGGACACTCCGGGGCTTTCTCCGGCTCCGAGACCGGGGAAGAAGGCCTCACCGGCCGGGGCTTTCTGAAGGCGGCCGACTGCGTCGCCAGCTATTTATACTATTTTTTTCTGCACATGCGCAGAACGTTTTAAACGTATAAATAGCGGGCGACGCAGTCGGCCGCCTTCAGAAAGCCCCGGCCGCCGGTCGTGGTGGACGCTCCGGGGCTGTCTCCGGCTCCGAGGCCAGAGGACAGGGCCTCGGAACGCCCTGGTAAGCCAGGTCACCCCCCCCCCGAGCGGCACCCCCCCCCGAGTGGCACCCCACCGGGGCGGCGACGCCCCTTTGGGGCGGCGCCGCAGCGAGTGCTCCAGGCAGCACTCGCTGCTGGTACGCCTCTGCATCTGAGTCCCTATGATCTCCCCTCCTCATTTATGTCACTATGTCAAAGGGTTATGGCCTAGCCTAGACATGTAACTACACGTGTAGGGTAGACTGGGTCACTTGAGACTGCAGCGTGGGGTTCACATTTTATTGTCCACATTAAAAAAAATCCCTGCAAGTAAAAAACAACAACATAGCTATAACATCAGCAGAAAGATTACACCTCAGTCCACTCCCTGTTGTGCTAATTTCCTATGTGCATGAAGTTTTTGCCTTTAATATGAAAAGCATGAAAAGCAATGTATTCTCGGCAGCATTGAAGCGGGCTGTGGCTCACCCCCTGCTGAAGAAACCCTCCCTGGACCCCACCATATTGGATGATTTCTGGCCAGTATCAAAACTTCCATTTCTGGGCAACGTGATTGAGCATGTGGCTGAAGAGGTCCTAGATGAGGTGGATTATCTGGACCTCTTTCAGTCCAGCTTCAGGCCTGAAAATGCTCTGGTCAACCTGGTGGATTATCAGAGGCGTTTCTACGGTGGGGGCGGTACTGTAAGTTGTGCCCCGTCCTAGTCCCCATTTACAACCAGGAACGAGGAGGCCCCGCCCCCTCACTGTCGGAGCCATTCCGTGTGGTGAAGGCAACGGGCAGGAGACTCCCTGCCCGTTGCCTTCACCACACGGAATGGCTCCGACAGCGAGGTCTCCTCATTCCTGGTTGTAAACGGGGAGTAGGACAGGGCGCAACTTACAGTACCACCCCTACCATAGAAACACCTCTGTTGATGATCTGCACCAGGGACTGGCCAGGGGGAGTGTGTCCCTGGGGGTCCTGCTACACCTCTCAGCAGCTTTCAACTCAACACCATCATCCATGGTGCCCTTATGGGTCAGTTGGTTGGGTTGGGACTTGGAGGCACCACTTTGCGGTGGCTCCACTCCTTTCTGGGCGACAGATTCCAGAAGGCGTTGCAGGAGGACACTTGTTTGGCTACCTGGTTTTTGGCACTCTCTCCCCCATGCTGTTTAACATCTACATGAAACCACTGGGGGAGGAGGAGGAGATGATGATGATGATGATGATGATGATGATGGTGGTGGTGGTGGTGGTGGTGGTGGTGGTGGTGATGATGATGATGATGATGATGATGATGATGATGATAAAGCAAAGGTCCTCCTGGTTTAGAGAACTGCAGCGCAGGTGCTGGATAGAAGAAGAAGAAGAAGAAGAAGAAGAAGAAGAAGAAGAAGAAGAAGAAGAAGAAGAAGAAGAAGAAGAAGAAGATGATGATGATGATGATGATGATGATGATGATGATGATGATTTCATCCAGAGTTTGGGGTTGGGTGTCACCAATATGCAGATGACACCCAGCTGTATCTCTGCCTGTCACCTTATCCCAGGAGGGTGTCAAGATCCTGGCGCACTGCCTGGAGGCGGTTGGAGATTGGTTGTGGGTTAACAAGCTGGAATTAAATCGGAACAAAACAAAGGTCCTCCTGCTTTGGAGAACTGCAGCTCAGGTGCTGGGTTGGCAACCTGTCCTGTGTCAAGCACAAAGGAGTGGCAACAGGATACAGGTATCTTGTCTGTGTGCTCCCAGAGGCATCTGGTGGGCCCCTCTTCAGTGAGCCACATTTCAATTCACTGGCTCTGGAAACAGAATCTAGAAGATAGGGGTAATAAGTCAGTGGGGCTCCAGTGTGGGTCGCAGAAGGTCCCAGGTCACTCCCTGACATCCCCAGCAGGGCTGGGAAAGACCCCAGCCTGAAGCCAGCAGGTGGCTGGAATGCTGCAGGCAATACTGAGCTAGATTCACCAAGGCCAGCGCCTGACTCAGAAGGAGGAGGAGGCAGCTTCTGATGTTCCTATGTAGACCTTTCTAACGAAAGCGTATATGGCAGGACAGCCAGGGAAGTGTATGATGAGACTAGTACACTTTTGTCCTCCCCCCCCCTCCTCCCCTGAATTGCCAGGAACTGTACTTAAGAAAGAGGGAGGGTCATGCGGTTGGGAAGTAAGGAACTATGAGTGCACATGCTGGGGGGCAGTTGCCTAAGTAGGGGGGTGGCGATTGTGTGAACCGGCCCTCTAAGTGTAATTGAAATACACAATGGCACAGCCAGCTACAACACGAATTGCCATTGTATTTTCATCCTTACTTCTATAACCATAAGGACTAACAGCTTGAGTTTTTAATAGGAAAAAAATGAGAGGTAGGATTATCAATATTGACCAAAAAAAAAAAAAAAACCAGTTCATGAGCTGCACAAATGAATCTAGACCAGGGGTGTGTATAATGACCCACCTCTCATTTACCTCCTGCAATAAGAAACAAATACCCGGTAGCTGCATGACTATCTGTTACAGCGCCATCTGGTGGAATGCATACTCCTCCCAGTGCCTCAAAACTTCAGGAGACTGGAGACAGGGGTGGGGGTAGGGCACGCGCACGCATAATCACATTTGCTTGCATGCATTGGTCCAAACCGGAAATTTGCTGAGATCAAACATTTCAGAACATTGCTATTTAACTTTCAGCCACATTATTCAAATATTAACTGAATCGCAAATATTTATAGACTGCGTCTTGAAAGTGGTTTTACGATCCAAGCTGCGCAATGTGCAGGGTAATTGCCTGCAACTCCTGAGTTGTCTTTTAATTCCGGCAGCCAAATGCTGTGTGCTGTGGCAGATGTGTGGTGGAGGCTTTCTAATGAGCTAAGATGTGATCTAGGTCCTAAGTCCTATTCTGGATCAACTGGAACGATCTCACCTTGCTCACAGGGATGAACCTAAACTGCATTGCTGCCTTGGGCGAAAAATAATTTTGCTGTCCCCTCCTGCACCTTGCTATCTGCAAGGGGGAGCATGTTCCCCCCCCCAATTTTTATTGCACCCCCCCCCCCACTCCATAAATGAATGAGGCAAGGGAAAGGGGATTGCAATTGGGAAAATTGTGGTTGGTGAAACACACCTTCTCCTTGCCCCGGTCCTTGGTCTCCCAGGGTTCTGGGTATTGTTTCCCCCTTGATGGTTTTCTTCGGTCTGCACTTCTCAAATGATCCCATCCACCCTGCAAACCCTCCTGACGGAAAGATTTGCATGCGTCCATTTAGCAGAAAGGCCCGGAGGGAGTGTAAAGTCAGCCAGCAGCTTTCAGGGAATAAGGGTAATCAAGCAGCCTTCATCCCCTTCTGCAAAAGAAACTGTTCATAGATCAACTTCAAAATATGTAGATTCCTGATATCTAGAAGTGTTGGGGAGGGAATTCAAGTGGATGTCACAAATCAGAACATTTTTGCACACAGTGAAATGGTTCCAAGAAACAATATTGAAATGTCTAAATTCAGTACATATTTGTAGAGAGTTAATGGAAGTGGGAGAGCTCCAGCCCGCTGGTACGAATGTTTGCGCTGTGATTGGGGCTGTTGCTGAATTGCACCCAAAGGTAAATGGGGAGGTTCCAGCCCAAATAAAATATCCAAGGAATCTCGAGGGGAGAGGAAAAAACAGTTGTGTGAAGACTGGAAACAATTCTGAGAGGATGATTTCACACAGCCCTGCCTGAGACAAACAGGAAATATGACTGACAACCAGGTCTGAACTGCTGCGTTTATATTTTCAAAAGGAGAGCAGCCAGCCATACTTTTTTGTCCCTGCATGCCTTGCTGCAACTTGAGATCTTTTTGCACCAGGCACAGTCGGACTGAAGGAAGGTTGTGAAACACCCCCTCTCTCTACATCTTAAGTTTATTGTAAACTACATTCTGGGGCTTTTGCATCATGCCCAACAATCTTTTTCTCCTTGTTTTCCTCCCACCCTCACCCTCCTGCGTTTTGGGTTTTTTGTGCTTAACATGCAGCTTGGAGATGTTTGGGGAATCCAAAAGCTTCTCACTACTTGTGTGATATTTTCATTGGTCCTAATAAAGCTATCACATGACTGGTACATTTGAATTGTTCCCTAAAGAATCACCTTGGCTACCCGCAGTTTTATTTCGTTGTTTTTTTTATGAACACAGGTAAGTTAGCCAAGCTCTGCAGTAGGTGTCATCTGCATCTCACCACTGCTGGAGATCCTGTAGTGTTAGGGGGTCTGGAGCTGGTGAAGAAAAGGCTCCACGCGGAGGGCACACTTGACAAGCAAGGGCTGCTCCTGAACTTCACCCAGGGTGAAACCACGTCAAGGTGAACGCAGAGGTTTTGCCTGAGGCAAAACCTCTGAGATTTTGAGGGAAAGTCCAAAGAGCTTTGACAAGATGTGCAACTTTTCCAGCTCCTGCACATCCATCTTTTCAAACAGGAAAAGCAAAGGACCATCTTCTTTCTCAAGAGCCAGTCCAAACCTCATTTGTCACCAAGGACTGTCCTCCAGATCTTTCCCCCTGCATCTGAAGTTAGGTGCAAGTTTGATGCACCTAACTGCCTGAGGGCAGTCCGCCTCAGGGGGGACATGATTGAGACGTATAAAATTATGCATGGGATGGAGAGAGTGGATAGAGGGAAATTCTTCTCCCTCTCGCACAACACTAGAACTAGGGGACAGCCACTCAAATTGAGTGGAGGGAGTATTAAAACAGACAAAAGAAAATATTTCTTTACACAGCATATAATTGGTTTGTGGAATGTCCGATGTGCCCCCTTCTTCCTTCCCGCTGCTCGGCAGCGGCAGACCCCTCCGGGCGCCGAGTCCGACCCGGCGACTCGGAAGAGGAAGTCAGTGCCTCTGCACTGACTTCCTCTTCTGACTCACCCGACTCGGACTCGGGCGACTCTGACTCGGGGCCCGAGTATGAGTACGACTCGCATGAATCGGACTCGGGCAACTCAGACTCGGAGCCCAAGTACAAGTCGCCCCCCAGAAGCTTGCTCCCGGGGCCCTGTGCACCAGGGCCCCCTATGTAACAACGACGCTGGATGGCACCTGGCCTGGATGCCATTAAAAGGAGATTGGGCAGATTTATGGAGGAAAAGTCCATCACAGCTTACAAGCCATGATGGGGATAAGCAACCTCCTGGTTGGAGGAGTAGGTTTTCTCTGTGCCAGGTACAAGGGAGTGGCGACAGGATACAGGTATCTTGTTGTCTTGTGTGCTCCCTGAGACATCTGGTGGGGCCACTGTGAGATACAGGAAGCTGGACTAGATGGGCCTTTGGCCTGATCCAGCAGGGCTTATGTTCTTATGATGGCAGACTGGAAGGGCCTTCTCAGACATGGCACCTTGAATATGGAATTTCCTCCCCAGAGAAGCTCCCCTAGCTGGCACCAACTTTGATTGGTGCTGATATTGGTGTTGCATTACTACCAGATGAAAATTTTATTATTTGCAGGCATTCCAGCACATTCTTTACCTGGTTGTAATGTTGTCTTATGGCTTTGCTGGGTTTTAATGTTTTTTGCTGTGGTTTCTGTGACATTTCACACCCAGTTTTATTTTATTGTACAGTATACATTTTTAAATAACATGCTGTGCTGGACTGGAAATTCATTGCACTGTGCACATGTGGGTTCGTATCCCACCCTAATTGCCTCCTCGAACTTCTGGAGAACCTTGGAAGTGCCAGGAGACTGGAGGTGAGCAAGCGTGGTTCTTATCTTCAAGAAATGAAAGAAAGAAGACCTGGGCAACTATTGACTGGTCAGCTCAACATCAGTACTTGGGAAGGTGCTGGAGCAAAACATTAAGCAGTCTGTCTGTGAGTAAGTGGAAAGGAGGGGAGTGGTTGCCAAGACCCAGCATGGTTTTCTTAAGAACACGTTTTGCCAGACAAATCTGATCTCCTCCTGTGATAGAGTGATTATTAGCCTGGTACATCAGGATAATGCTGTGGACATAATATACCTGGATTTCAGTAAGGCTTTTGACAAGTTTCTGCAGCATCCTGGTGGACACATTGGTGGGATGTAGGCTAGATGATACTACTGTCCGGTGGATCCGTGACTGGCTGACAAACCATACTCTGATAGTACTTGTCATTGGATCCTCATTTAATATCTATATGAAGCCACTGGCTGGGAGAGGTCATTCGGGGGGTTGGGGTAGGGAGTCATCAGTATGCTGATGACACCCAGCTCTTTCTCTCTTTTCCACCTGACTCCAAGGGAGCGGTCAATGTCCTGAATCATTGTCTGGAGGCAGTTGGGAGCTGGATGGGGGCAAACAAGCTGAAACTAAATCCTGATAAGATAGAGGTTCTTTTGGTCCAGAAGTCTACGATTCAGGTGTTGGACCATCGCCCTGCTCTAAGTCAGGTGTTGGACCATCGCCCTCCCCCTGGAATTAAGAACGGCTCCCTCCTTAGAGACCTTTCGGCGGGGCCTCAAGACGTTTTTATTTAGGTTGGCATTCGATGACTGACATGGCGGGCTGGCTTTTTTAACAAATGGCTTTTTTAACAAATGGCTTTTATAGGTGACCCACTGGGACTGTCAGTTTTATTTGTTTTAATTACTTGTTTTTAATTATGTTTTATTGTGTATTATGTATTTTAACATGTTCTTAACTGTAAGCCGCCTTGATTGCCCTTATTGGGAGAAAGGCGGGGTAGAAATCTATTAAATAAATAAATAAATAAATAAATAAATAAGTGGGGCTGTACTCCCTCTAAAGGAGCAGGTCCACAGCTTGGGGGTTCTCCTGGATGCACAGCTGCCCCTGGATTCCCAGGTGACGGCTGTGGCCAGGGGGGCTTTTGCCCAGCTTCGGCTGGTGCGCCAGCTGCGACCGTACTTGGATCATGCAGACCTGGCCACAGTGACCCATGCCCCAGTGACATCTAGATTAGGCTACTGCAATGCACTCTATATGGGACTGCCTTTGAAGACTGTTCGGAAACTGCAACTAGTGCAGAACGTGGCTGCCCGGGTGGTTGCCGGTACTTGTTGTTTTGACTCAGTCAGGCTATTGCTTCGGTGGCTACACTGGCAGCCGGTTTGTTTCCGGGCACAATTCAAAGTGCTAGTTTTGACTTTTAAAGCCCTTTATGGCTCAGGTCCAGGTACCCCTGCTAACTGGGCAAGAGGCACTTTTTCAGTAGGTACTCCTCTTATATTTAGCAGGGGGAGAGTAACTGCTCCCCTTTCACCCCAGCACAGTGTTTTTCTGGTGGCTGTTAGCTGGTGGTGTTCTGCATCTTTTTTTAGACTGTGAGCCCTTTTGGGACAGGGAGCCATTTAATCATTTGATTTTGTCTGTAAACCGCTTTGTGAACTTTTTTGTTGAAAAGCGGTATATAAATACTGTTGTTGTTAATAATAATAATAATAATAATAACAATAATAATAATAATAATAATAATAATAATAATAATAATAATAATAATAATAATATTTGAGGGACCGCCTCCTTCCTTATAATCCAACTCATACTCTGAGGTCATCGGGGGGGCCCTGTTAACCATTCCGCCATTGAGGGAGGTGTGACAGTGGCGAGGAATAGGACCGTCTCGGTGGTGGTGCCCCAACTATGGAATTCCCTCCCCCTGGAATTAAGAACGGCTCCCTCTTTAGAGACTTTTCGGCAGGGCCTCAAGACATTTTTATTCAAGTTGGCGTTCGATGGCTGACATGGTGGGCTAGCTTATTAATAAATGCAATCATAAGGTGACCCACTGGGTTTGTTTGTTTTAATTGTTTTAAATACCTGTTTGAATTGTTTTTATTGTATTGTATTGTATTATGTATTTTAACATGTTTTAATTGTAAGCTGCCTTGATTGCCCTTCTCGGGAGAAAGGCGGGGTAAACATTCTTTAAATAAATAAATAAAAATCGTCTTGGAAGGAAGTGACAAGTGGAGTGCCTCAGGGCTCCAGAGGTGTCGCTACGGTAGGGGCAGTACCGTAAATTGCACCCTGTCCTAATCCCGTTTACAAGCCGGCACGAGATGGCCCTGCCCCCTTGCCATTGGAGCCATTCCGTGTTGTAAATGGGCTTGTAAATGGGACTAGGATGGGGCACAACTTACGGTACCTCCGTTACCGTAGCGACGCCACTGCAGGGCTCTATCTTGGTTCTAGTGTTGTTAAATATCCTTATAAATGACTTGGATGAGGGAGCAGAGAGGGTGCTAATCAAATTTGCAGATGACACCAAACTGGGAGGGGTTGCTAATACCCTGCAGGGCAGGAAGATGATCCAGGTTGGTCTTGACAGGGTGGAAAACGTGGCAACAGTTCACTTCAAAAGGAATTTATGTAAAGTTTTTCATTTGGGTATGAAAAATCAGAAACACGAGTATAAGACTGGGGCTATTTGCCTGAGCAATAGTATGCATTAAAAAGATCTAGGCATTTTAGTGTGAAATAAGCTCAACATGAGCCAGCAGCATGAGGAGGGGGAGGCAAAGAAGGCAAATACAATTCTGGGCTGCACCTACAGAAGTATAGTATCAAGAACGAGAGAAGTAACATCTGGCAGGACGTCTGGCTCAGTTGGTTAGAGCGTTCATCTCACAAATGCCTGAAGATCTGCAGGACAGCTGTTCAAGACGGCCGGAAGTCTGTCGGAGAGCTGCTGGCACGCCGAGCTGATACGCTGCAGAGCCCTGTGGGGGAGTGGAGCAGCTGAAGCTGAAGCCTGCTGAGGTGAATGCCAGAGAGAGAGAGAGAGACCTGGACTGTGAAAGTAACATCTCGAATGAAGGGTTCTATGAAAGATTAGAACGTTATTATATTGTAAAAACCCTTTGGGTTTAGAACAGCCTGCCCATGTACACCGCCTTGAATAAAGTCGGAGGAGAAATCCAATGACCAGAAAGGCGGTATATAAATACTGTATATTATTATTATTATTATTATTATTATTATTATTATTATTATTATTATTATTATTAAGCAATGGTAACATTGTATTCTGCTTTTGTCAGATCCCACCTGGAATACTGTGTCCAGTTCTAGGTGCTACAGTTTAAGAGGGACATTGACGAACTGGAGCGGGTCCAAAGGAGGGGGACTAGCAGTAGCGTCACTGCAGGGGGGGCGGAGCTCCAAGTTCCGCCAGGCTCTGAGCCTCCGTTACACGATGGGAGAAAGCGGCCCCGCCCCTTCGCCTTTGGAGCCATTCCAGCCGACGAAAGCAGTGATGCTACTGGGGACTAGGACAGTGAGAGGGCTGGAGACCTTGTCCAATAAAGACAGGTTGAAGGAGTTGGGCATGTTTAGTTTGGAGAAGAGATGGTTAAGAGGGAAAATGATTACTATCTATAAATATTGGGGGGGGGCTGTCATATGGAAGATGGAGAGGATTTGTATTCGGTTGCTCCAGAGTGCAGGACCAGGAGGACAAATAGGTTTAACTGCATCAAGGGAGAGTTTGATTCAACGTTAGGAAGAACTTCCTGATGGTATGAACTGTTTGACACTGGAACAGTCTACCTTGGAAGGTGGTACGACTCTCCATCATTGGAGGTCTGGATAGCCACCTGTCGGGGATGTTGTAGGTGTGGACAGCCTGCATTAGCAGGGGTTGGACTCAATGATCTTGTAGGTCCCTTCCAGCTCCATGGTTGTATCATTCTAAAAAGTTCTCTTACTGAAGGATGACTTATAAATCTATAAAACAAATAAAAAATAAGAATAAGTAGGTTACTTCCATTTAATTTCTGGGGTGAAGTAGTTCTCTCCCAGGGCACCCACCTGCTTTGTTGTGCTTAGAAATATACTGCTGAAGACGAGGTGGTTGTTCGGCTGGCAAGGCCATTCTTGTGTTTGTAGACTTGCTGACTCTTTTCAACACCCTGGAGGAAAGAGCATAAAGTACCACTGCATCTTCCAGAAACAATTTGAAACCAGCCAACCATTTGTCAAGAGTAAAAACCCTACAGCCGCAGGGGCACACTTCACAGTGGTTTCAGCAGCAAAACATACCCTTTGGTGAGAGATCAAATCAAAACGCAACCATAAAGTTCACACCTTGTCTGGTTCTGTCTTCAGGGCTTCGCAGCTCCCTGTTGTCAAGTTGGAAATAACCATTCTAAGGGCTAACATTCTCAGTGGCACCTGTCCAATTGCTAATCTCATGGCTTGATGACCTCTGAAGATGGCTGGTTGATGAATGTGTGAACTGCCGCCAGCGGGACCTGATCCAAACATGCCACAGAATCACTCTGGTATTTGAGGGGCTGCCACTGTCGTAGCATCGTTACTGGTGATCCCAGGGAGACGAGGAATCTGTGGAACTCCTCTGTGGAACTCCTTGCCTTTGGAATTCCGCTGTGGAACTTCTCTGTGGAACTCCTTGCCACAGGATGTGGTGATGGCACCTGGCCTTGATGCCTTTACAAGGGGTTTGGATAGATTCATGGAGGAAAAGACCATCACAGGTTACAAGCCATAAGCAACCTCCTGGTTTTTTTAGAAGTAGGTTTTCTCTGTGCCAGGTGCAAGGGAGTGACAACAGGAAACAGGTTATCTTGTTGACTGTGTGCTCTCGGAGGCATCTGGTGGGGCCACTGTGAGATACAGGAAGCTGGACTAGATGGGCCTTTGGCCTGATCCAGCAAGGCTGTTCTTATGTTCTTATGAGGAGGATGTGGAGGCGACTAAACGGAGGGTGACCACAGGATTATTCATCCACACTTACGTAGGCTTCGTTACAACAGATAAAGCGACTTGGGAGTTGGGCCAAAAACCTCATCCACTTCAAGTGGGTTTTTAGGAGGGCGTTAAAGGAAACAAAAGAGGTCCCACACATTACAAAAGGAAGAAAAAAATAGAAAGAAACAACCACAAAGGTTGTAGCCTAGCCAGTTGTCTGCTGTGCTGATCTTCTCCTTTCTGGGAGCATTTGTTATGTAGGGGACTTGAAAAATCTGTTCCATCCCCGCAGGCTGAACTGGTCCTGCTCATTCTCCCTCCTCTGGATTCTACCACCTCTTTCCCCCACCATTGTGATACATCACCATCAACATCATCATCATCGTTATCATTACATAAACAGATAAGTTGTAGGGATTGAAGCAAAGTTGCAGAATCCCCAGGGTAAGACTGTCTTTGGACCCACTGATTTCTTATAAACCAGGGGTGGCCAAACTGCGGCTCCTGAGCCACATGCAGCGCTTTGACATATAATGCGTGGCTCTCGGAAATATGTTGGCTGAGCTCCTTTTTGCATCACAATTAATATAAAAGGTAAATAAGAAGTTTTCAAGCTTTACAATTACCGTATTGGTCTGACTATAAGACTCACTTTTTTCTCCTAATTTAAGTTTTTTAACTAGGGGTGCGTCTTATAATCAGGCTGTTGCAATTTAATGCCAGTGATTTAATTAAAATTTTTTAATAGCACCAAACTTTAAGGGTGCGTCTTATAATCAGGTGCGTCTTATACTCGGGACAATACGGGATCTACCAGGTATAAACAGAGAGTCCACTGGATTAAAACCTAAGTTTTCACGTTCATGGTGAGTGAATATATTTCAGAATGTAAATGCTTCTTAAATATTGCGGCTCTCAAGCATCTGAAGTTTATCGTATGTGTCTCTTACATGAAGCACGTTTGGCCACTCCTGTTATAACCTATTCAATATGTTTTCTTGCATTTGTATTTCACCCTTCTTCCAGGGAAGCAAACATAGAGTCATCACATTTTATTCTTAATGACACCCCTGTGAGGTAAGCTGACAATGCCTAGGTCACTCTTGAACCCACAAGGTGTCTTTTGAAAGCCCGAGTTCTTGGAAGTACCGGTATGTGGTTTAATCTGACATGCATTTCTTGTGGACATTGGAACTGAGAACCAAACAACACCTCATTGCCTCCAAGCAACTGATTCTTTGACTCAGGGATTACAAGTCCTTCTGTGACATCAGAGCAGTTGAGCCAATAACAGCTAAATCTGCCAGGACTCAGGGCCACTGAGGAATCAGAGCAAATTACCCATCAACAAGAAATTATTATAGGTGGCGATTGCAAAAGTGAAGAGGTGGTTCTCCAACACTCACATTGTGCAAAGAGGCTATTAATTAGTACTATTGATCAAGAAAACGGGAAAAACAATGAGACTAAACTGGCAGACCAGCACTCATTCATGTCACAGGCAAGAAGTGAACCATGGATTCTCCTGATTGGGAGTTCGGTCTCTTAGCTGCTATGCCACACGAGCTCTCCACTTAGCAGGGAATAATCTTCCAGGGCCAGATTCCCAGTTCAGTAGGAAGCAACAGAACGTGATGGGAATGAGGTTGTAGCGTCCTAAGACCTTTGAACAATGTCATTGTGGGAACTGGCCTTCCATTGGCAGAGATGCTTCCCCAGGCCAGAGAAGCTTCTTGTCTTGGCCACGCACCCGAATCTCACCTTCTCTCGCTCCTTCAGTTTCAGGCAGCCCTGTGACAATGTTGCAGGAAACCTCCTGGTCTGAATCCACTTCTGAAGGGATGTGGCCAACATCTTTTAATCTGTTTTCATTCCTATTTCATGAGAGGTGAATAATTAATGAGAAACAGAGAAAAATATCCTTCCCCCCCCCCTTTCTTTCAGTGAATTCACATCAAAGGAGAGAAGAACGTTCCCTCAGAGGGGTCATCAGATGGGGGGTGAAGAGAGAAGCGTCGCAGAAATCATAGTGGAAGCAGCAGTGGGCGCTGAATTAGCAGACTGCCAAACTAACGTTCTCCTCTTGGGTAGCCACCTGCCTCCTGGAGACACAGGGCTGAACTCCAGAGAAGGGATGGGAAGAATTCGGCAACAGTCCTTTTTGACCCGCTAGGCTGGACTAGGAATGCCTGGTCCTGAGTCCGACCATTGGGCCACCCAGCTCACTGTTTCCAGCAATGCCTGGAGGCAGCTCCCTCTGCAGGGTTTTAGGTCAGACTTGTTCCATCCTCTGCCTTCCTGGAGATGCTGGGGTTGAACTGGGGCCTCTGCATGCTAAGCAGAAGCTCTTCCACTCAGTTCTGATGCCTTCCGGAACTCTTGGACATTCCTCGTTTGCTTCCTTGGGGGCCGACCTGACTTTCCTCACACAGACGGAGGCTCTTGGTCGGCCTTCTTGACCAGAGGGAATCGCCTCCAAGAGGCAGCTGGCTTGCAGCCTGCAGAAGTGCTCACGGGCGGCTCTTTGGGGGGTCAACGTAAGGCTCCAAAGGTTCAGGGGCTCCTCTACTTAGCATTGCTGGTGGTGCAGCGCCTCCAGTCTCTTTGAACGGCAGCCTTGCAGTTTTGAGTGGAAGTTCAGCAAGGCTCAGGCCTGCTTTGAAAACTGTTCCCGAGACCTTGTGCCAGCAGTTCGCTCTGAACAGACACCGGGGGGGGGGGGGAGCTCGTTTAGCCCCACATGATGGACTGGGGGCCTGTAAATCGTGACAGCAGCACTGGCTCTCCATCTCTGTCCCTGAGATGGATCTCAACAGTACCGATCAGTTTATTATTATTATTATTATTATTATTATTATTATTATTATTATTATTATTATTATTATTATGCATTCTTTCTATCCCACTTTTCTGTTTAGAATACGCAAAGTGGCTAACAAAAGTTTATAAAACACATCAGTAATATACTGTATTGCAGACAGCAGCAGTACAATCAGAGCAGGATCGGACTGGGCAAGGCTAGGTGCTGAGCCCTTGGCCACTGCCAATAGGACCAGCAGCTGCAGGGAGCGTTTTTTATAGGTTATGTGGCCTGTGTACATAAATCTGTCACTGAAAAACCAACGTTGACAGTAGTGAGGGAGAGGCTTCAAGATGCCACAGATCTCTTTGCTACAGACTAATAACAATAACAATAACAATAATACCAATATTTACAGTATATACCGCCTTACTTGGTCATTGGATTTATTCTGCGACTTTAATCCAAGGCGGACTGTGGATCTAAGGCGGTTTACATCTGACTGTGGGCAGGCTTTCCCAAACCCCCTAACTGGAAATTTAAAATTAAATAAATGTTCAATGTTGCATGAACAATTTCATCCCAGATGGTTTCCTTCACAGTCTGGCCTCTCACTGGCCTTTGCCTCCCACGCTCGGCCGACAGCACTCTGCCTCCCACGCAGCTGGCAGCTGGCAGCTTTCTCTCACAGAGGGCTCACAGCTTTTTGTAAGCAGCATGTCTCAAACTGCCGAAGATCTTCAGGCTTACGACGCGACAACTCTACCAACTGAGCCAGACCTCCTGCCCTTAAAACAGTTACTATTCCAGTAACATAGTAAAAACAGTTACTATTCCAGAATTCTGTTACTTAGATCTCAGCAGTCTGCACGTACTTAGAGGCACTGTGTCCTGCAAGGGGGAACCCTCTTCATTCTCGTTATGGGAGAAGCACTTTATACATGCCTTGTGTATTAGGACTTTTGAATCAAACATAAAGATGGCTTATACTGGGTAACGGAGTCAGATCTTTGGCTCCTCTGACCCTGAATGTCAGCGGAGAAGAAGCCCCTCTCAGAGGCTCCAGGCAGGGCTGCTGGGGTTTTTCCTATCTGAGAGTTTTTAATTTAACTGAAGGTGCTCCAGGGATTGGCCCCTTATGAATGCAAAACACGTGCTGCTCTGCCACTGAGCAACGGACATGCCCCCCCCCCCAACAAGGACGCAACCACCCTGAAGAAGTAAACCATGCATTCATGATTTCACTAAAACGAGCAAAAGCAAACGTCACAGGCCGGAAGTGGGAGGGAGGCTCTGGAGAGCAACAGCCCACCACCCCAGGAGGAATCCACAGGCTGATATGTTGATAGCGGCTCCCATGAGGCCTTTGGGAGCTCAGCTCTTGCCCGACCACATCTCTGCCTGCTCTCCGTGATGGATGGACACCCAGCTCGCTAATTCCCCCATTTTATCATGTTCCTGCACACCTGGAACTGACGGAGTCAGATCACTTTGGGGGAGGCAGAAGCACATCAGCTGCAATGTCAGCTGTCACTTGCGCAGCTGCAGGCGGCGGCCCTGGGGAGGCGGGATGATGCAGCCAGGCGAGGGCAACGTGCGTCCCACCGCAGAAGGGCCTCCTGCACCTCCACTGCGCTGAGGGAAGGTTTATCTCCAGTTTGGCTCTGGGCTCTGGCTCTGTCCAGAGTGATTTAAGAGGAGGAGGACAGAGGAATCTATTGTTCAGGAAAACAGAGAAGAGACAGGAGAGGGAGGAGAAGGGAGAGGAGGAGTACTAAGTATTGAATTAGCTAAGAGTCCCTGCCTGGGAATTCAACTTATGGTCTGAACGTGCAGAGTCAGGGAATGATAGAATGGTGGAAATGAGGGGGGTACCTGGAGGTCATTTTGTCCAACCCCTCTGCCCCAGGGAAGGCAGTTCTAATGGACGAGTCCATACAATAGAAGGTTCAATCCTGGCCATAGCCTTATGAAATGGCTTCTTTCACTCTCCCTCTTGGGCAGGTCTACTAGAGAGAGAGGCACGCATGCGTGTGTACACACGTACATACATGCATGCATGCATGCATGCGCGCGCACACACACACACACACACACACACACACACACACACACACACATACACACACACACACACAAACCTGCTTGACTTCCAGCAGTAGCTGGAGCATCAGCAGCAACCAATCACTCTGGAAGCGATTGGCACTGGCTGAGCCCAAAAGCCCCCCCACCCCACTTCTGCCACCCTCATTCATGGATGCAAAGTTAAGTAAGGCTCTTGAGCAATTTGGGGTGGGCTAGGGGCATGAAGTGTGGAGTGAGCTCACCACTGTTAACAACTGGTCTCCCAGTTGCTGGTGGATGCCTGGTTTCCCTCCACAAGGTTCAAGATGGTTTAGTGGTTTGGGAGTCGGACTTAGACCGGGAAGATCCAGGTTCAAATCCCCGCTCAGCCACGAAGCTTCCTGGGTGGGCCAGTCACTATCTCTCAGCCCCACCTACCTCACAGGGTTGTTGTGAGGACAAAAAGGAGGGGAGGAAATATGTACACCACTCTGAGCTCCTTGGAGGAAGGGCGGTATAAAAAAAATGTGACAACTCTGGGGGGGGGGAGTGGTTTCATGAAAACGTTTATTCACCTACCCCCCCCCACCCCGAACCCCCCCTGTCAAATGAAAAATTTCTGGAAAGTTTTTGCTCAACTCTTGTCCCAGCAACTTTTATCCCCCTGCAGGTATTTATTTGTTAGAGGCTGTTTATCCTTCCTTTCCAATTCCACAAAGAAAAGCTCAAGGTGACTTCTACAGTGAAAACGAATTATATGACAAAACAGTCAACAATAATACAAGCAAATTAATTGAAAAAACAGTGAAGGAAACACAAACAAGCAAAAAACAAAATCTGAGTTGCAGCACAATTAAAAGCTGACTGGAAAAGTATTATTATTATTGTTGTTGTTGTTGTTGTTGTTGTTGTTGTTGTTGTTGTTGTTGTTGTTGTTGTTAGACAATGGAAGAACACTGGCAAAGAGGGAACCAACAAATTTCTTGAGGCAGGGAGCTCCATATGCTGGGTGCCATCCCAGAAAAGGCCCTGTCCTACCTTCCCACCAATTGTACCTCAGGAGGTGTCCAGATGCCTACAGGCATCCAGAACTAGGGGACATCTGTGAAAATTGAGTGGTGCGAGAATTAGAACAGACAAAAGAAAATATTTCTTTACTCAGCAAGTAATTAATCTGTGAAACTCGTTGCCACAGGATATGGTGATGGCACCTGGGCTGGATGCCTTTAAAAGGGGATTAGACCAGTGGTTCTCAAAGTTCTCCCCATGACGCGAGGAAAACTTTGAGTGCTTGTGGGGGTAGGGCCAGTGGCGGTGGCAATCTCAGGGATCTCATTGGAGTCCTACGCATCCATGCATGCTTAGGCCTGCGACACACCGCCTACATTTCAGTGCGGTGTGTCCGGTTGCAGCGCGAGAGTAGCCGACGTGCCGCAATGCAACACAACACACCCTGTCTACACCGAAGGAAGCCACATGGAGAAGGGTAAGACGTCCTGCCCCGCCCCTGCTCTCTTTTAGCCAATCAGAATGGAGTCTTTTCAGACTCAGGTCTGATTGGCCAATGCGTCGCTCCGCGTCCCACCCCCACAGCACCAAACGCGGTCTTTCATCGGCCAAACATGGCCGAAGTTCAATTTGTTCAACTTTGCTCGCACTGCAACA
Source organism: Plestiodon gilberti rubricaudatus (assembly GCA_026170595.1). Classification (NCBI taxonomy): domain Eukaryota; kingdom Metazoa; phylum Chordata; class Lepidosauria; order Squamata; family Scincidae; genus Plestiodon; species Plestiodon gilberti. The sequence continues at coordinate 6,960,636 of JANXHW010000003.1, read as the reverse complement.
CAGCTCTCCTGCTTGTAAAAGACAAGACACACCGAGTTTTTTCAGCCGCGCATGGACGCTGCTCTATGCAACACACCGCAGCATGGCTGGCGGTGTGTCACAGGCTCTCAGGAGCAAGCCCACTGCAGATAGGAGTGTAGCCTTAAAGAGAAACACAACTAAATTTTGCATGATATACTACAGTTGTAAGCCATATTCCAGAAGGTAAATTGGCAGCATAAGGATGTAAGGCTGAATGAGACCCTAAGTGCAAAATATGTCAGCCCGGAAATAGTAGATGTGAAAGCTACTGCTTAGATTGAACATGTGTTGCCTGAATGTGTGGAGGTGAGATTGTGCCTGTCGCGCTGGAGGAGAGAGTGGGGCCGTGCCTGTTTTCGCCTTCCAAGCTTTAATTGGCTCTTGTGCAAAGAAGCAATCAACCTATGACAGGTCAGCAGGCATGATCCTGGCCCACCTTCCATCATATGTAGCCTACCTTCGCATGTCTGAACTGTGTGTAAAAGGCCTTAAGCAAAAGCTCAGACTCAGAGTGATCCAGCGCCTGCTACCGGCAGAAAAGACAGGACTGCTGTCGCTTGGGGGGCTCTGAATTCCACAGCTGTTGTCTGCTTACAGCCCCCTCGGTTCATTGCAGCAGCAGCAGCCCCCACAGAGGAGGCTGGTCAGGAACAATGAAGGACACATGGTAGCGCGCCCCCCCCCCCATGCACAAGGTATGCTAGATGTGTGGAAGAGGGGCCCCGGGGGGGGGGAATCCCTTCCCTGCAGCCCACCCACCAGCATTGATTGTAGTTAGATTCCAGTCATCCATACAGGGTTCTTTTCTGGGGGGGGGGGGAATCACAGCTTGTGCATAGCCCTGCATTGCATGTATAATAATGCTCTACTAATTGAATGTAATAATAAAGGCAAAGATGGATAATAGCAGGCATGGTATTGAGTTGCAACTGCCTGTTACTCTGTAATCAAGTCTAGCGCTCCCAAGAACTGGGATAATATGACTTAATGTATTCTTGAAAACGCCAGACTCCACAGCCTTCCCTTCCTTCATTAGAATCTGTGCCGGCAAGGCCCACCATCTTCTCATTTTGACCTTTGGAAAGCCTGAAGGGCAGAAGTAACATTATTGTTTTAAAACATTGTGCAGAGAATTATTCCTTAAGTATTTGTTCGGTGAGCAAATATATTGTGACAACACCCTGGCAGCAATCAGGACTCCGCTTCTAATTAGAGTGTTGGACGTCAAGCCTGCCTGTGCGGCTCTGCTGCTTCTTAGTCTTCTGGGTGCACGGACAGGTTGCAATTACTTAATGTTGAGGGGAAAGCACTCTGTGCATGCACAGGGACTTTTTCTTTATTATTATTATTTTAGTATTCACAGATATGACCTTAATCCTAAATGCACGGGGAGAGGTTGTCATGAGGGAATGGCAGCCTGCACCTATTTCTTTATTATTCACATAGTCACAGATGCGGTATTAATTATTAGTGAGGGAAAAGGCCCTCTATACATTGTATGGTACTCTTTTTTTATTATTGGATTTTTAAATACTGGATCTGGCTCCAGTGCTGTTAATGGATTCTAGGCCCTTGCACAGATTAAAGCCTGGCCACAATCCACAGCCATGCATTCAGGCAGAGCTCCCATTCTGGTATGGTGTGCTGCTAATCCTATGCATGTCTTCTCAGAAGTAAGTTCCACTGAGTTCAATGGGACTTCTTATTCCCACCAAAGCGTGTATAGGATTGCAGCCTAAGGCTGGGAGATACTGACTTTTCAGCTGACCCTTGTGGTTGTGCTTTTAACAGCAGCTGGATTGGCAGTACAGTAGTTAGTTGTTGCTTTTTGCTGATCTCCATGCCATAAAATGCTGTACAGGTGTGCCCCCATATCCGCTGGGGATATGTTCCAGGCCCCTCCGTGGATACTTGAAACCGTGGATAAGAGCGAACACCCCCTCCATGGTTTCCTGAGGGCCCCCCCACCCTGCCTCCCCTGCAGGCAGGCATGCTTGCCCCCCCAGCTCTTATTTTTCTTTCAGCAAGCTTTGTTTCTTCCTTAAAACAAACAGAGAAGCAGCCTCCATTGCAGGCAAGTAGAACGAGACTAAGTCCTAGAGAGGCTCTGCAAGGTTTCTGTTAACCTTGCAGAGCCTCTCTGGTACTTAGTCTAGTTCTACTTGCCTGTAATAAGCAGCCAGAGGCTGCTTCTCCTGTTTCGTTAAGGAAGAAACGAAGCTTACTGGGAAAAAAGTAAAAGCCTGGGGGGTCCCCACGATCCGTGGATAACTGAAACCGTGGATAGCGAATCAGTGGATATGGGGGCCCACCTGTATTTGCTTATTGCTAGTTCTGTGTTCACTATCCTTGAAACGTTTTGAGATGAAATTAGGCCTTTCAAGTTCCCCATTTTATCCCATAATCTCACCTCCAATGCCCACATTATTTGGGCCTGTTCACACCTCCTCTTGACAGCTCCTTAGCACTGTTTTAAAAATAGCTTATCCTTGTTGTTGTTGGCCATGTATTACAACCAATTAGGGATCATGTACCCAGAGCAATGAACTATTGATGCCATGTAACCAATCAGTTGGGCTACTTGATGATGTCATGAAGCCCATCCAGATTAAATGAGACATTGCCCTCACTCTGAATGGGGTGAGCGGAGCGGAAATGCATCCTCAAGTTGCTGAAGCAACTGGGTGATGTTTCCCATTGTCCTGTGTTGCTCTGAGGCAATGTCATTGCCTGCCCTTGATATGTGTATATGTAGGCTTACCATATTTTTTACCATATTTTTAGCAACCCAATCCGGGACCCCCCCCCTCTGATTTTTGGGGGGGCGCCAATTTATTTTATTTTTTTATTTTTGGTTTTGGGTCTGGCTTTCTTTAAATGGTTATTATTTGCCCCCTTACTGTGTCTGTTATTCCGTTGCTGCTGTCGCTATTGCTCCCGCCGCCACCATTTTCCTCCCGCATTGCAGCGCACAAGCGACCCGGGAGCCCTTCCAAACGAAGGGCTTCCAGGCCGAGCTGCACACATGTGTTTTGCGAGTTGCACGCATATGAATTTTGTGAACCACACACATGTGCACAAGGGGCCCAGGAGCCCTTTGTTTGGAAGGGCTCTCAGGCAGCTTGTGAGGCATCCGGGAGGAAAATGGCGGCGACGGGTGGCACAATCCGGGATGGCCGCCATACCTCCCGGGATGCCGAGACCGAGCCCAAAATCCTGGAGGATCCCGGCCATTCTGGGACGTATGGTAAGCCTATGTATATGTGAAGGTTAAAAGCCCTAGAAAAACAGAACTTGCAGGCCGTCTTTATTGCTAATCAGCTTGCATTACGATCCGATCACTTTCTGTGGTAAGAAAGTAGCCTGCCTGCTACAGTGCAGAAAAACTGGAGCCATCATGTGGCTGCTTTGCAACTGATTTCCCTCTTTTTCCCAGTACAATGGCTGAAGATTTACCCCTCCCCATTGCCAAAACATGTTGGTGTTTGGTGGGATATTTGTCACAGTGGGCAAATGCTTTTGCAAACAGTTGATTTCTACAAATCAAGTATCTGTTAAATACAATGAAGCAAGATAGGGCAGTATTTTTCTAGCCAGTTGGCAACTCACTCAGTCATTGATAGGCCCATCAGCCATGAAGTTGTCCAAGGCTATCTATCACTGCATCTTGTGGCAATGAGTTCCATAATGTGACTCCATTGTTCATATTATATTAAAAGACAGATGCCCACTTTTGCTGTTCTTCTTGCTGTTGGTTTTGTCTTGATCTGCAGCACAGCACTGCCTCTCTGGTTCTCCCAGCAAATTATGTTTCAAATTAATCCCCTCTCCCCTTCCTTTGCACACATCCCCCTCCCACTACCTCCCACCAGATCTGCTGGCTGTCCTGTTTCCCAAGCTGAATCCAATTTCTCCATTTCCTGTCCCTGTTCCCAGTTTGCCTAGGTCCCTCCCTTTGTATCATCTCTTTGTCCTGCTCAGTAGTCTCCAGTTCCCCTCCATTTATTATCTTGCTACAGGGCGCTTCCTCCCCCCCCCCCCCAATGAAGATGTAAAATAGAAATACACACTAACAATTCCCAGGAGGCTCTCATAAGACCCCCAGTGCTCTCCCCACTCTGCCTCCCCTCCTCCTGGCTCAGCAAGATGCCTTTCTCTCCATTACCCCTTTGAGTCTGCAAGCCAATTTTCTACCCACATGTCAGTGTGTATAATCTCCAACTAATTTTTTTTTCCTTATTCACTTACAAGGTTCCAAGAGAGACAAGAACCAAACTTCACTGAAAATCTGTCTACACCAGGGTGACATCTCCTGTCAGCTCCCTCTGTCAGGATCCGTCTTTGATAACTCAGCCCCTGGCTGCAGTTCGTAGGAAAGCAGCAACATCCTTGTAGCATTTGACATTTATTTTCTGTTCCATGTAGGTCACTCCAGCTGGCCAATAAACTCCAGGGTTCCCCCCCCCCAAAAAAAAGCTCACTTAAGGGGGGGCTCTACATTTCCCACATTTGTCCTGTATGTTTGCAAATGTTCAGTTGTCACTGATGGATCATTTGTTATGGCTCTCTTGAATGTTCTGCCATGTCTATTTCTGGGTTAAAACAGTGCTTTCAGGGCAGCAGAATATTTCCATCTTTTTCGGCTTTCTTCTCTGCCATTCTTTCCTTTTCCTGTGCTGTATTAGTGCCATTTTTCCTTCTAATTCACTGCATCTTTTTCTTCCTAACTTACACCACAACCCTTTGCATGTCTATTCAGAAATAAGTCCCATTGTGTTCAATGGGGCTTACTCTTAGGAAAGCGTAGATAGGCTCGCAGCCTCAATCTGATGAGCGATCTCAACCTATCAGGGATCATGCAGTCACCCAGATGATATGACTATCCCACAATTCCCAATCAAGTTTGGCTACATGTGACAACACCGGGCTGGTTCGGATGATACAGCATTTCTATGCCTGGACTGGTCCCACGCAACAGGGGATGTGAATGCTTTGAGAGCCAGCCTACACATCCTTTCCCCCTCCCCTTGTGCCTGAGCACCAATGCTGAATTGCATGGGGGTCAGTTCATCTGAAATGTCCTCCTAAATGCAGTTCCCATACTACTTTAAAGTCATATTTAAAATATGTATTGAGGGGCGGCTCAGAACAACAGGGCCCCCACATGATGAACTGCCCCAGCATGAGGGGAGGTGCATGCATGGGGCATTCCTTATTTACATAGGACATGTAAGTATCATCCAAACCAGCCCACAGAGGACCAGTGAAGCCAATGAGAGTGAGGGCAATGTTTTCTAGATCAGTCACACAGGTGAACCCAGCTAATCAGGGATCACATAGTGAACAGGATGATGTCACAATGCTACTTACCTGGTCAGAATTAATGCCCTGCTGGCTGTCATTGAAGGCAAATGGAATGCGTTCAGGGTGATGCTTCCAAAGCAGTGACCAAGAAGTGCAGGAAGGTGTGGGTGATTTTCAGCAATGAAGAAAATATTCACAAAAAGCAGCGAGCCCTACCATTCATACAACCATTTCACCTCTTGGCGGGTGCAGGAAAGCAATTGTATTCAGTTGCTCCAGCCTTGTCAGGCTGGTCCTCTGAGTGTGCTGTAATATGATAGATGCCAATGTTTTTTTCTGGTATGTTTTATGTGCCTTTTAACCACTCTGGCGTACAGAGCATATGGGCCACTACAAACTTATACTGGTTTTATATCAGCTTAAAGGTCATGGCTTCCCCCGCCCCAAGAATCTTGGCAATTGTATCTTGGTGAGAGTTTTGAGAATTCTGTTAGAAATCCTATCCACAGTTTCCAGAGTTCCTTGGGAAGAGAGAATTACCATTAAACTAGTCAAACCCTGTTGTGCAGATCAGTTCTACAGAAATTAAGCTGGGGAATTATTTTTGGGCATGGAAATACAGTATGTAGTTGGGAAAGCTTGAGACCTGCTACATTTTTGTAGTATAGTAGGCTCCTCTTAAAGGCAGAGGAGCTCTGCCAAAAAAAAATGGTAACCCTACATAGGCTGAAAAACCAGCTTTTTGTTGTACGCTGTAAGAAAGTATAGTTACAAGCTTTTTAATTTGACCTGCCCCTGGGCCTCACCACTTCAATAAGGGATGCAGATTAAAAAAACAAACCAAGAAACTTAAAACATGAGTTTCAGCCATCAGATTGTTTAACCTTACCCTGGTCACTGCTTTCTTTTTTTGCCCTGAAATCCAGCCCGCATTCTCTTTCATTCCCTTACCAAAAGTCTGTTTTGGTGCTGTTTGCATATCTCTTCCCTGTTTCATCAGCGTCGGGAACATTTCCCTCTGAGTGTCGAGCTCCACATTGAAGCCCGGCAAGACGCAATGCAAACTAATGAGCACAACAACACCGGATTTCTGCATGGTGCAATTTCAAAAGCAGCACAGTCCTCCCCACCCAGGAACCCTTAGCGTTTGTATCGCACTTTCTGAGCACTTCACGTGCATCGCCGCCTTGAGAGAATCCTTACAGCAACCCTCAAAGGCAAGCAACTATTTACTACCTCCATCTTGCTGCTGCAGAGCTGAGGTGGAGAGGCTTGCCTATGAACACCTAGCAGTGGTGAAACAAGGGTGGAGCGGAGGCAAGTAGTTCTGCAAGACTCCGTTACACTGGAGTCAGTGGCCCCTCCCCCTTGCTGTTGGAGCCATTCCAGCAGCAACAGGGGAGTGTCCTGCGTGTTGCCTTTGCTGCCAGAATGGCTCCATCAGCAAGGGGGAGGGGCCGCTGACTCTAGTGTAACGGAGTCTTGCAGAACTACTTGCCTTCGCTCCACCCTTGTTACGCCTCTGCCGCCTAGTGAGCCCAAGGCAGGCTGAACGTCTGACCACCTAGCAGTGGTGAAACAAGGGTGGAGCGGAGGCAAGTAGTTCTGCAAGACTCCGTTACACTGGAATCAGCGGCCCCTCCCCCTTGCTGTTGGAGCCATTCCAGCAGCAACAGGGGAGTGTCCTGCGTGTTGCCTTTGCTGCCAGAATGGCTCCATCAGCAAGGGGGAGGGGCCGCTGACTCCAGTGTAACGGAGTCTTGCAGAACTACTTGCCTTCGTTCCACCCTTGTTACGCCTCTGCCGCCTAGTGAGCCCAAGGCAGGCTGAACGTCTGACCACCTAGCAGTGGTGAAACAAGGGTGGAGCGGAGGCAAGTAGTTCTGCAAGACTCCGTTACACTGGAATCAGTGGCCCCTCCCCCTTGCTGTTGGAGCCATTCCAGCAGCAACAGGGGAGTGTCCTGCGTGTTGCCTTTGCTGCCAGAATGGCTCCATCAGCAAGGGGGAGGGGCCGCTGACTCCAGTGTAACGGAGTCTTGCAGAACTACTTGCCTTCGCTCCACCCTTGTTACGCCTCTGCCGCCTAGTGAGCCCAAGGCAGGCTGAACGTCTGAACGTCCTGATTGGCAGCTCGGTCTCAAAGCCCCCAGATCCTAGAGCCTCCACTCGCTGTCACCTCAAGGTCACACCTGATCCTTTTCCAACGCACAGGCCATGCCAAGTGACACACAGTGCTAAGGACCACTGGAGTGACTAGGACAAAGACTCCACTCCAGTCCTACCCCCTAAGCCTAGCTGTTTTTACAGATGTGCCCCAGCACAGCCATTGTAGCAATATGAAAATAGTAGAGGGAGCTGCTTTGTACCAGATTCCCTGGAGACCAGGTCAGGCCACACCATCACCAATTTCTCAGTTAATACAGAGCCAGAGGTGTGAACGGAAGGCCTCCGTATGATCATGATGAAAGCTATTAAGTTTGTTTTAAAGCTTCTCTGAGGCTTGGGGATTGAAAGCAAGCATTGCTACTGGAAACATGGTGTCAGAAGGGACAGAATCCTAAACAGATGAAGAACGACAAACAGTGAGTTGAGGATAAAAACCCTTATAACAGAATAAGGGAAGGGGAAATTGAAGATCTGTATAGATCCAAAACCTTTAAATAAAGCTTTGAAAAAGGCCGTTTCCTCTACCCACTGCTGAAAATATCCTGCCAGATTTGTCAAGAGCAAGACTTTTTGTCAGTCTTTCAGTCCGTGACTTTAAAAATGGATTCTGGCCTGTTCATTTGCATGAATTATCCAGTTATTTGACAAAATTTGCCATTGGAAGATATCGCTGGATGAGAATACCATTGGGTATCAGTCTTGCACCAGACGTCTTTCAAAACAGGCTGACAGTGGCCTTGGAAGGACTGAATACAACAAAACTGCAGTGAATTACAGATGTGCCAATTCAAAAATTAATTTTAGAAATTCTTCTAGGTAAATCAGAGGTCCAAGAGAACTCAGGACAGAGTGAACTCATGGAATTCCCCCCCCCCCGGTGCAAATTCACCTGTGAGTAAGACCTAGTGTGCATAGTGACTGTTGAATAAACACGCATAAGTTAGCACTCTAACTTTTTTTTATAATTGTGTATGAATATGTATTGTTTAAATTTATTTTATGTATTATTTTAAATTATGTATTTTAACCTTTGTTGTAAGCCGCCTTGGGCATTTGCCTTTCGGCATAGGAAAAGGCGGAATATAATTTTTTTAAATAAATAAATAAAATATTTCTAAATATTTATTTGGGAATCATTTAATCCCATTTTAAAATTTTTATGCATTTGTTTTAAACCAATATAATTGACTCCAAGACTTTGAGATGAAACGAGATACATCTTTAGATGAAGTACACTGACTCCTGAGTTACAGACGGCTGTGTCAGTGCTCTCGCACAGGTGGAGCGTGTCCATTATGGTACTGGGCTGGCAAGCAGAAGCGTCGCCTGATAGGGGGCGTTGGGCCCCAGGGCGTAGGGCGCAGGGCTCAGGGGGTGGGGCGGGGCTCCTTAGTTTTCGGGGGGGGTGCATTTTTCGGGTTTTTTTTACAGTTTTCGGGGGGGGGTTAAGTGTTAACGGGCATGTGTCTGTATATGTATGCTTTCCCCCCACTTATCTTTAATATTGCACGCTTCCAGGGACGATCTGCTTCCTGCTCCGGGCACATTCTTCTCCCTGCGCCCGGGCGCGAACTCCGTAAAGCCCCCTGCAGTGCTTTCCAGAGTTTGCGCAGGCGCAGAACGTCACCTGGAATCTTCATTGCTCTGCGCATGCGCAAACTCTGGAAAGCGCTGCAGGGCGCTTTACGGAGTTCGCGCCGAGCGCAGGGAGAAGAATATGCCCGGCGCAGGAAGCAGATCGTCCCTGGAAACGTCCAATATTAAAGATAAGTGGGGGGGAAAGCATACATATACCCCGAAAACACTTTAAAAACGCCAAAAAACTTAGGGGGCGCTGGGGCGGCGGGGGGGCGGCGGGGGGGCCCGCACCAACCCGCACCGGGCGCAGCGACGCCTCTGCTGGCAAGAACTGGCTGTTTCGAGGTACATACGTTCTTACTTCTGGACAGACCTTTGGAATGGAACCGGAACGTATGTTGGGGACCTACTGTATAATAAATCTAAAGGTAGAAATAAGTCACAGCAGAAGAAAACAGTTTCCTGAAGAAATTTAAAGCCATTTTTTTTTTTTTTTTGTATACAGTCTCGGTGGCGTGCCATGATAACCTCTTGCATTTAGAAATACATTACTCAGAGACATGAGGGATTGAACCTAGGACTCTCTGCTTGCAAAACAGCTGCTCTGCCACTACTGAGTTATACTGGCCTCGCCCAATAGTGACAGCTTCCCACAGGATGTTAGGAGATCAACCTCATTTCTTAAGTTGCACTCGAATCTTCCAGTTCTCTTAAATTTGCTCTGTTGTGGGAAACGGGGCGACAGTGACGGCTTCTTCCATCCATTTTTCCACCAGAAGTCCTTTGTCTGCCCCCGTCCCCCATCTGCTGAACAGCACACCTGTAATTCCCCCCCCCCTCACTACAACGGGCTGGGGAAAGAGATGAGCCAAGGGCTGAGAATGGAGGAAGGAGGCAGGAGAAGCTTCTGTTTAAAGATCCAGGGGGATCTCTGAGCTGGCAAGAGATTTACATCTCAGCACTCTTTGATGTAAAGGGGAAGAAGAGAGAAAGGAAGAAAAGGACAAAAGGCCCCATTTGCAATTAGATGAAATCTCTTGACTGGAGATGTTCAATCAGAATATAGTTTTGATTTATTAAAAAATGGAATGACTAGTGTGGCTACATAAAGAAACCAACATGGAGACTATTTGGGACACTTCTTTTGTAGGCAGTTAACAGTTCTTTTAACAGTTGTTTTAACAGTTGTGTAACAGGCAGAAAACAACAGGTGTAGGTTTGCCATGGTGTATATGGCCCTTCTTTAAGTTAAAGAAGGGGGGAGGAAGAGCACCCTGGAGCTTCAGGTGTACACACACACACACACACACACACACACACACACACGCACGCACGCACACACACACACCACCACCACCACCACCACCACCACCACAGCACACAGCACACAGCACAGCCCTGATCCAAACTGAGCCCCTTTTAAGCTGCTCCCTGAAAAAGAAAGATGTCAGGTGTTCCAGAGATACCATGTGATATCTAGGTGGATGTTAAGTGGTGCAGGAACTGTGCTCTGCACGTGCTCAACAATGCTGTGTTTACTGCACATGTTCCGACCTGGACAGAGAACTGGAGCTGAGCTCTGGGGAGTCCTGACCCCCACAAAGCGCCACTTGAAAACCTCTCTCCTGAGCTGCCTGAGCATGTTTGGGACAGGCCAGGCCAGGGTGCCCTGGCATTGTTAGGAGCTGCCACCTGCTGCCGGTGTTCCCTGCCTGCTGCTTGGGAAACACTGCGTTTGCGAGATCTGAATGTGACTTGCAGCAAAGAGCTGGCGTCGTCACCCGAGCCTCTCTCTGAGGCCATGAGCTGGAGTCTGGGCAGAGACAGGATCCCACCTCCAGCCCGCAAGTTCACATCTGGTCCTGAAACCCAATCTGGCGGAGGAAGCTCTGTAGCTTGTGCACATGGCTCAAAGGAACCGACCGCTTAACCCCTTCCTTCGAGCTCAGCCCAGCTCACTGCTTCCCGCAAGCTGGCTGAGCAGGGAGACTCTGGTCGGCTCCTTCCTTTCCTGCCCTTCCTGCTGCCCCGGAGCCTCTCACTCTTGCAGCAAAGCTGGCTCTCCAGACTGGCTCTCCAGACTCTGATCCAGAAGATGCTCCTGTCCTCCTTTCTCCTCGCAGCAGCAGCGGCCACCGTTGTTGCCCTGGGTGGCTGGGAACAACACGGGCACAGTGTTCGGTGTCTGACACGTTTACAGTGTAATTTGGGAACAGTTTCCACATGGCATGCTCTAGTCCCACACCATGCAGAAAGTGTCTGAAAACAGGGACCACGGGACGTGGGCGCATGATGTGGGGTAAGGGGCCAGGAGGATCTTCTTGACCCAAGATGGTATTTGCATCCAGGCTCCCATTAGAGGGTGTATCTCAGGCCATGTGTCAGCCTCTCACCCCAACTGGCCCAGCGCTGCCCATAGTCCTGGCATGGGAAGAAACCATGCTGTTTTCACCCTAGTCCGCATGTTTAGAGGTATGACAGTGCAGTGTGCAACCAGGTCACACAAAAGTGTCTCCTGTACCACAACTAGGTTGCCAGGCCTGCAGAGGTTCAGATCCTGAAATGCAGGGGGTGGAACCTGGAGGCTCTCAGGGGTGGGGCCTAGAAAATCAGGGGAAGATGCATGATGGGATTATTCTAGAGGAAGAGCTTAGAAGACTTGGGGAAGGGGAGGGTAGCACCTCTGGTCAGGAGCAGAGGCTGCTGTCTTGGCAAGTCAGCCCAGGAAATAAAGGGTGGTACCAGCAGCTCTGGGGCAGAGCCGGATGAATGCAAGATGGAGCTAATAGGAAAACTCTCACGTCAGCTGGAAAACAGCCTGGCTTCCCTTTGATTCTAGCCCCTCTCCTTGAGACTTTAGTCCTGAGAAAGAGGCTAAACCCTGAAACTTCCAGTCAAGCCCTGAGACCAGGCAACCTTAGTCATAGCAGTAACATGTGAATCAGAACCAAAGCACCTGTTCTGCGTTAGGGCTGCTGTGACATCAGCACCAATTTGGCTTCCCCCATTGAAATCCTTCCAATTATAGTCTGAAACGGGTGCCGAGAATCAGGGATGTGGCTCAAGCCTCTGACTTCAAGTCTCGAGTCAAGTCTCAAGTCTCTGGGTCCAAGTCTCAAGTCAAGTCCCACGTCTTTGCCCCCAAGTCCCGAGTCTTTGGTTGCGAGTTGCGAGTCCCTATCTATTTAATGGGAAAATGGTTTAAACCTGAATAAAATTCAACTTGTTGTAAAAAGCTCCAAGTCTCGAGTCTTTCGAGTCTTTTACAATCACCGAGTCAAGTCCAAGTCAAGTCATTGACGCGACTTGAGTCAGACTCGAGTCCGAGTCAATAGACTCAAGTCTACGTCTCTGCTGAGAATTCCATAAAGTTAAAGCCAAGAACCTCAAACTACAATTCCCAGGACTCTCTAGGGAAGCTGCGATAGTTACACTGGTACAAAACCAATATACTTTATCTTTATAGTGTAGACAGGGGCAAAGGGCTACAGTGAGAGCATCTATGTGTGTGAGCTGGGTGCCTGAATTCACTAGAAGTGGGAGAGGGAACTTTTTCAGGGTGGTAGAACTGGTCTGAATACAAAGTTGCTATGAGTCTAAACCACTTTCACCTCTATGTTTCTGCATCTGTCTTCACCCTTTAAGATTCCTCCCTTTCTTCCCAGAACTATAATTCCACAGAGGGGGGGGGGGAACGGGTTTAAATCTGTAGTGTGGATAACACCCTGTGAGTCACCATGGAACAATACTGTACTTGTGACTATTAAGTATACAATACCATTAGTATACATGGTGCTTTACAGAGTTACATAAGCAAAAGGAGACAATCAGATCCCTGCCCCAAGATGCTTACAAGCTACGTTACTGTAATAGGGAAAGACAGCACAGGAAGTGGAGGCAAGGCTAATCAAGGACAAATGTGAGCAAATACAATTGCATGTACAGTTGCAGATCTCTGCCCCAGGAAGTTTCCATCTCAATTTCTACAGTGAGATGAGAGACCATGGAGGGAGGGGAGGGGAAAACAAAGGCAATAACAGAGAGAGGTTAAAAGGCAGGAATGCGAACCAATCCAGTTGCTACTATACATACACACACGCGTCGTGGGGACAAAAGGGTTAAGCCAGTGGTTCTCCAACTGGAGAGACCACCTTGGGGGCTGCAAGACACTTGAATGGGGGAGGATCCTACAGTAGACAGAGCCAGGGACCCCTTCCTCCCCACAGTCTAAATCTAGCATTAAGGTAAAGATGACCCCTGACAATTAAGTCCAGTCGTGTTGCAACTACCCAAACTGCTATACTAACAGCCCGATCCTGTCTAGCAGGATGCAGCAGCGCACATAAGGTGCCCACCACATCCTACGCAGGATTGGGCTGCACCGCCACAGCCAGAGGCTTCCTCAGAGTAAAGGGATGTTCGTCCCCTCACCCTGGGTAGAGCTCCAGATGCTCCAATGGGTCTACTCGAATGTGCACCAACTACTTTGCTGGTGCACATTTGAGTTGGCCATGTAATGCCGGCCAACCCAGGAAGGGGGATAGGATTTGGCAGAGCGCGCCACCGCCAATCCCTCCCCCATCCAGCCCGGCTGACCAATCATACCCACCTCTGGAATGCCCCGTTCCACCCTCCCCACGCCAGGTGGGGACTTACTTCTCCACCACAGCACTCTATCGTTCTGCGTCGCAAGCCTCTCTGCCGGTGCCACTTACTCATCAGGTGCCTCAAACATGCTTTCCGGCACGTTTGCGACACCTTAGACTAGCAGAGCAATTGCTCCGCCAGTCTCATTGTAGACAGGATTGCGCTGCAACTCCCCTTTGGTCATTGCAGAGAAGTAGGGAGCAATGATGGCTTCTGGCCACAGCAGCTGCTTCACTCTCACCCAGCCTCCCTTCACAGGTAGAAACGGCCAGGCTGGGCAGCGGTGTGTTGTCTGTTGGACCCTGACTGCTGAATTCAGGCTCCTCACAGCTGCTGGAAACGTAACTGATGTATTAGCAAGGCTGTACACTGGACCCATCTAAGTAAGCAAGGCTTAACACAGGCCTGCAGCTGCAGCAGGCAAGGGGAAGAGAGGCATGGGGGGGGGGAAGGTTGGGTTGCACTTCAGGGAATAGTATCGGAAGTGGGTTTTGGAAGTGGGTTTTCTCTGTGCCAGGTGCAGGGGAGTGTCAACGGGAAACAGGTTATCTTGTTGTCTTGTGCTCCCTGAGGCATCTGGTGGGGCCACTGTGTGATACAGGAAGCTGGACTAGATGGGCTTTTGGCCTGATCCAGCAGGGCTCTTCTTATGTTCTTATGTTTAGTATACAGTTAATTGCATACAACAGAGGCGTGCGTCCTGTGCACCCGGAGAGTTTTGTGAAGGGGTCACTGCAGATTGCAGTTTGGTGTACCATTGCAGAATTCGAAATAGTGCTAGTCCTCCTGACAGTCATCTGAGGCTGTGGTGGGGCTGCAGCTCCCTTCTTTACGGAGGATGCCCCCCCCCTTGGTCAGGTCTTCCCTGGCTGGGCCTATACTATACTGCTTCCCCCCCCCCCACCAGATCTAGGGTGTGGTATGCTCTTGGTTGGAATGCTGTTCCCCAAAGGGGTTGGAAAGGAATCTTACTGCTGTAAGCACACGAGCCTTGCTTTGATGAAGCTGGCGAAGGCTGTTTGGAGTCCACGCCAGATTGTTTCCAGGCTGGCTGAGCTCCAAACTGAGGCAAAACCGCAGCCCCAGAGTTGCCCCAGCCGGTTCCCTCCTCCTCTGCCTTTGCCTGCACCGCTTCTGCCACGGGGCCAGCAGGCCTCCTCTTATCAGTCAGTTTTACCCTGGAAACCTCCAGCACAACCCCTGTGTCACTCCGTGGCTGGCTGGGGCGGCTCCCTCCCCTCCTTGCCGTGTTCTCTCCCGCTCCCTCATTTCCCTCTCTTTTTCTCTTCAGTCTTGTTATGCCAAAGGAAAACAGTTTCCAAGTCAAATCTCCGAGTTGCAGCATGCAGGCGGCGAAGACTCATTTGACTTTCAAATCCTTGGGAAACAGGGAAGTGTCTTCACTTCTGATGCAAACAAACATTCTAGGTAGAGGTGGTTGCTGGGGGAGATTCATGCCCAGTCTTTGTCTCATTTCGGGGGGGGGGGAGTGCTGTTTTCGGGCTTCAGTCTGGCAGCTCAGATACATGGGGTGGTTTATGCTGCCCACAGCAAGGGTAGATGCCATCATTTTTGTGATAGGGCTCCTTTGCCTTTCAAAGGAGACAGTAAGGCATCAGAAATTCAACAGATGAAGACTCCCCCACCTCATTACTTCCACTCAATGTCAGGAAAACGTGAAATTCTGCCAGTTGTGTACTAGTTGTTGTTGCTGTTCAGTCGTTAAGTTGTGTCCGACCCTTCGTGATCCCATGAGCCATATCCCGCCAGGCCTTCCTGTCCTCCACTATCTTCCTGAGTTCGCTCATTTTCATGTTCGCTGCATCGGTGATGCTGTCTAACCATCTCATCCTTGGTCTTCCTCTTCTCCTTTTGCCTTCAATCTTTCCCAGCAACAGAGTCTTCTCCAGAGAGTCCTCTCTTCGCATTAGGTGGCCAAAATATTTGAGCTTCAGCCTCAGTACCTGTCCTTCCAGGGAACAGTCAGGGTTGATTTCATTTAGGATTGACTGATTTGATCTCCTAGCAGTCCAAGGGACTCTCAGGAGTCTTCTCCAGCACCACAGTTCGAAAGCATCTTTTCTTCGGCGCTCAGCCTGTAGTGAAGTTGCTAAAGAAGTCCTGAAAAGAGGTGGGAGCTAAGAAGAGCTCTGCTGCTGGAGCAGATAAGGAGCCCACGTGGTCCAGCATCCTGTTTTCCATGTTGGATAGTCAGAGAGGCTTTCAGAAAACTCACTGGTGTTGCACCCAGTTGAAGGAGGAGCAAAACCCACAGCTGTTCTCTCTCTAAAGCAGCGATGATGAGCAGCCGAGGCTAACGAGGGGGCTGCATGATGAGTCACATGGCCCTCCTTTATCTCAGTGGGTTGCAGTATTGAAATTGGGGGTGTGCACACTACATGACCCATGATGATGAAAGCCCTGGGGAAATCTGCCAATCCTGTGCATGGACGATGGGAAACCAAATGTCTCGCGGGCCACACAGAGAACCCCATGGGCCACAGATTGCCCAGTACTGCTCTAAAGCATCTGATTAGACCCCCCCTTCTTTACACCAGTACAGGGCAGCTTTGCCACTAGGAAAGAGCCCAACTACATGTTATGATAAAGATACAGTATAGTTCGGCCCTGTGGGTTTGGCACTTTATAATTTTTACAAGTTGAGCTCCCCCACAAAGATTTGGACTGTGGTACATGGGGAGGAGTATTTAGCCCTTTCTGACTGAGTTGCAATTCTGATTACCCACCCCGCTGCTATTAGCCCTAGGAGAGAGCTGCCATTGGCGACTATGGAAGTTTCCTTCCAGGGCTACTATCGGCTCCAGGGGTGCAATTTTAATTGAGGAGAGGATGCAGCATGGTGGGAGAAGGTTAAAGATCTCCTCCTCATGTGCCATGGCCCCAGTCCTGCTCCCCCCCCCCCGCCCCTGCAGCCACTGTTCAACTTCTAAAAACACAGGGTTGAACTATGTATGTAACATAGTGTGCAGTTTTGCACTGAGCATAGGTGATCTCGCCTAGGATAGAGCTTTGCATGGAGATTTGCTTTTCCATTTGCAGCAGCAGTGAGCAGATGGCAGAACGTTCTTTCCCCCGTGCTGTCTTGGCGAAGTTATTTTAGGACAGTGTTAGCAGCTCTCACAGAATGAATTCCAGGAAGAGTTGTATATACTGTGTGCTTATTAGTATTATTAAATTCTTGTAATTGTACAGCTAGGAAATATAGCAAAGGAACTAGCTAGAACAAATAATCGTATCAAGGAACATTGAGGTGAAATTAGACACGTGAAGAAAGCATATACATGATTTTCTTTTCTGATGCCTCTGAACATTTACACTGTTAGTTTCTTGGGGTGAGCACCGAACTCTTGCATATGCCACTCTGTGAAGGATTCAGTACCGTATGCTGAGGGTGCTACATGAATGGTGGCCAGATTTTTTGACAATGTGCTGCAGATCAAATCCAAAACATATGAGAACAAAAACCACAACGTACATGCCATGTGGACAATCCCAATAGTTGCCAACCCCAAGGTTCATATTGCTTAGTTCAGTAACATCAGCATTGAGGGTGAGCATTACACCACCATCATTCTTTTCTGAGAACCCAATACTATCATCAGGCTTTGCTGCTGGAACTCGTGTTCCCAACATATGGTGTCACAAAACATGACGCTCTAAAGCGCACTACCAAGCTACTGCCAGAAACGACGAGTAGTACTGGCAGCACAGCAGTGGCCCACTTGGATCCCCCAGCACCGGTCAGTCAATGATGGGAGAGGGCCATGGTTGGGGTGGAGAGGGGGAGGAATGGGATGTTTGGGGAGAGGAACGGGGGGCATGTCGGGGGAGGGAGGGTGTGGATCCAGCAGCAGTTGTGCACGCCGGATCTTATCCCCTCTTTTGAAAACCTCATTGCCCTATAGGCAGCCTGAGGGCTTACATGGAAGTAAGTAAAAATGTTTGTGTTTTTTTACTTACCTTCCTTTTGCCTTCAGGTCCCCCCCCCCCCCCCCAGCATGCAGTGCATGCCTTTTTGGAACGGCTGCATGCTATAGTGTGGTGGGGGACAGGATTGGGCTCTGATGCTTGTTAAAATTTGAGCTAGAGAAGTATTCAACTCCTACACACACACACACACACACACACACACACACACACACACACACACACACACACACACACACACACACACACACACCACTCTGGTCCTTCGGACTGATCTATTCAAGCCTCTCTGCTTTTCATCCCACCCACTGAGCTGGCTGGTACTGGTGAACAGAAGAGACTGATATCCCAGTTCCCTTTCTCGCCTGGGATATGGGAAATGTGGGTGTCTGTAGCCCTTGGGGAAATTACACTTCCCAGGTCTACTCATGTCCGGACCACTGAGTTGCAGCACAACAAACACCAGAGGAGGGAGCCTTGCTACTGCTGGAGCAGCAGGAAGGTAAGCAGGTGGGCAGGCAATGAGGTGCATGTTTGCAATAGGTGGAGGGCGTTGGAGACAACCTGTCTTGCATTTGGTTTTCCTGAATTTTCCTGGAAGAGTCTTAAGGAGAAAAGGGGGTGTTTTCTCTTTTCCCTGAAGATTCACTGAGAAAACCAAATGATTTCCAAAGTGAGCTGGGTGGGACTCATCCGTCTGCACTCCAGTGTGTTGGAGAGCAGGTAGCGTTACAGAGAGGCAGGCAGGAAAATAGACCTGACTATGGCACAACCAGACATGCAGGGCCTCCTGTTCCTGGCCAGAAGTACCACACGTTTCTACTGGTGTTCTACAAATAATTGCCTATTGGAATGAGGAAGACACACACACACACACACACACACACACACACACACACACACACACACACACACACACACACACACACACACACACACACGAGTTGATAGCAGCTATTATTTATGCCCCAGAGAGCATGAAGAGGCCACTGTGCCAGAGGATTGGAGGATAGCTGATGTCACGCCAATCTTTAAAAAAGGAAGGAGGGGGGACCCGGGAAACTACAGGCTGGTCAGCCTAACACCTGTTCCAGGTAAGATGGTGGAAAGTCTCATTAAGGATAAAATCTTAATACATAGAAGAACAAGCTCTGCTGAGGGAGAGTCAGCATGGCTTCTGCAAAAGTAAGTCTTGCCTCACAAACCTTTTAGAATTCTTTGAGAAGGTCAATAGGCATTTGGATGCGAGCGAACCCGTGGATATTATATATCTGGATTTTCAGAAGGCGTTTGACACAGTCCCTCATGAAAGGCTCCTGAGAAAACTCCATAGTCAGGGAATAAGGGGGGCAGATTATAACACTGTTCTAATGACGTTGATGTGTTCACACGTGCTCAGGTCCTGCTGCTATGTAATTTACCATCATGATCATCATTCTCCCTACACGGCAGCAGTAGAAGTTGGTGGGAGGAACTCCTCTCATGAGAATGAGCCAGGTTGGGACTTATTCTGAGGGACTACAGCAGAGGTTCCCTAACTCCTGGGAAGGCCCTCCGCTGCTCTAAGTAGCAGCGGGGCCTTCCCAGGGGTCGCGATGATGCGCCCGGGATCGCGCCGCCGCCGCCACCACCGCCGCGCCCGGGATCGCCCTTGTTACTTTCATTGGTGGGCAGTGGGTGTCCGGCGGGGGTTGTGGGGAGCCTGCGGACCCCTCCGCAGGCCTCCCCAAGCGTCGGAGCAGCGCTTCCAGTGTAAAACTGGAAGTGGGTTGCAATCTCCTCGGAGCGCTGCTCCGACGCTTGGGGAGGCCTGCGGAGGGGTCCGCAGGCTCCCCGCAACCCCTGCCGGACACCCACTGCCCACCAATGAAGGTAACAAGGATGATCCCGGGCACGGCGGCGGCGGCGCGATCCCGGGCGTGCCGTCGACGTCACCGTGGGTTGCCATGCCCCTTAAGGGCATAGCAACCCTTTGTTCCCGGCTGGGGCGTCGCGACGCCCCAGTTAGGGAACCACTGGACTACAGGCTTCTTGAAGGCGGCAGCATCTGGGATGTCTGACATGGTGGCTTTTTAACAAATGGCTTTTAACAAATGTAAATACAGGTGACCCACTGGGGTTGTTTGTTTTAATTGTTTTAATTATTTGTTTTTACTTATTTTAATGTACATGTTTATTTTAATGTTGTAAGCCGCCTTGAGTGCCCTTGCTGGGAGAAAGGCGGGATACAAATTCTTTAAATAAATAAATAAATAAATCGCCCTGCCCACTGTCTCCTCTCCTGAAGCATTTCCTGGTAGCAAGAGATTCGCCCCATGCTGGCCAGAATACATGTCTTGTTGGCACAGTAGTAGCCAGAATACAAGCTTCCCTTAGCTGAAAACACAGTGCAGACAACTGTACTTTTCTGCACTAAACGTTTGAAGTTGAACAGTTTTATGTATTTTAACCTTTTTCTTTTTTATAATTACACCCAGGACAAAGAGTACTCTAATGTACCAGTGATACAGGAATAAGTATTCTCTAGGAGGTTTTACTTGCTAGAAACTTGATTTGTGTTTGTTAGTACCATTTTTAATTTTCAAAATAATACAAAAGCAAATATTAAGCAAAGTGGAATATCAAAAACATTGTAATGAGATCAAGAAATTTACAAAGCACGTCTACAAATTATAATAACCAGCAGAGCATAGCAAAGGGGAAAAGCTACAATCATCAGCCCAGCACATCTTTTCCAGAAGGCTGCCGGAGTTGGGGTGGAGAAACAGAATCACCATTAGCATATTATATAAAAATAAACCATGGCAGTATAAATGAACCTGAATTTGACTTCCACCATTGCGTTAAGTTCTCCATTAAGGCCAGATGCCATCCCAAAATGTTAGCAATGGTTTTTCGGATGATTTTCAATTACTTGCTGCTGCCTTTAAAAAAAAAAATAGCCCTATTAGATCTTTATGTAACTGGTTGGTAGCATTCCTCTCAAACAGAGACCACAAAGCCCAAACTGGATCTATTGCAACATTTTATTGAGTAATTTTGACTGTTTCAGGGATCTCCTTCCCAAAACAATGCCACCTGACCGCACTCCCACCACTTGTGGATAAAAGTCCCTTTGTCTGACAGCCCCTCCAACAAACAGGACTAACAGCGAGAGAGATGTTTCTTTTTGTGAAAGAAAGAAAAAGGAATGAAGAAAACCAGCGAGCAGATATTCTCAGCATGCTGCTATTCCTTCAGAAGTTCTAAGCCAGGAATCAGATTCTGTGCTTGCACAGTGATCTCGCAGGTGCATAAATCATAAACGGTCCTGAACTGTGGTAGCTGGTGCAAAATATGCGTGGTTTAGTATGTTCTAAGAAATCTGCATTTATTAATATATATAACCAGGATGGTGTAGTGGTTTGGGAGTTGGACTTAGACCTGGAAGATCCAGGTTCAAATCCCCGCTCAGCCACGAAGCCTCCTGGGTGACCTTGGGCCAGTCACTATCTATCAGCCCCACCTACCTCACAGGGTTGTTGTGAGGATAAAAAGGAGGGGAGGAAATATGTACACCACTCTGAGCTCCTTGGAGGAAGGGTGGTATAAAAAAATGTGAAAAATAAAAAATAAATAAAAATAACAATTTGAAACACTTCTTATCCTAGCTGCTGTCCACCACATGGCCTTCAGTGCAGGCACTGAGGAGGACTAATTCAGCTGCCGGATTTCAAGTCAGAAGCCTTTCAAGCTCCCTCCTGTGTGTTGGTGGCCGTCAGCGGACAAAATGCAGCGGTCTGCCAAGAATAAGCAAACCGGAGCAGGGACTTCAATACAGCGAAACTTTAAGAAGCCACCAGACTGCTCCAAGAAAGTGTACTTTGGACGGAGGTTTATGTCCTAATGAGTTCAGTGGAACTGGCTTGCTTAGAAGTCTGAGTGAGTCAGAAGCGGAGAACTTTGGTACAAAATGTGTGTCAAGTGGTGAAATGGGGGCCATAACCAGGCCCCCGGCTTCCTATTTCTCAGCACTGTTTTGCTGAAAGGGGGTGGTGGTGGCAGCCACCAGGAGGGTGCCACTGCTGCTGGTGAATCACGTCTACAATGTATGGTTGCGAGAGTTGGACCATAAGGAAGGCTGAGCGCCGAAGAATAGATGCTTTCGAACTGTGGTGCTGGAGAAGACTCCTGAGAGTCCCTTGGACTGCTAGGAGATCAAATCAGTCAATCCTAAATGAAATCAAGCCTGACTGTTCCCTGGAAGGACAGGTACTGAGGCTGAAGCTCAAATATTTTGGCCACCTAATGCGAAGAGAGGACTCTCTGGAGAAGACTCTGATGCTGGGAAAGATTGAAGGCAAAAGGAGAAGGGGAAGGCAAAGGATGAGATGGTTAGACAGCATCACCGATGCAACAAACATGAAAATGAGCGAACTCAGGAAGATAGTGGAGGACAGGAAGGCCTGGCGGGATATGGTTCATGGGATCACGAAGGGTCAGACACGACTTAACGACTCAACAACAACAAATCTTCTCAAAGTGCTGGGAGACTGTGATAATTTTGAGAAGCATGTAGTGGTTGTGGTTTTCCTGTTTTTGTAAGTCGCCTTGGGTCCTTTTGGGGAGAAAGGCGGGATAAAAGTATTGTAAATAAAAAAATAAATAAAATTGGGGTGAACAGGAGGGATACTTAACTTCACCAAACTTGTCAGAAAGCAATGGAGCAGTCACAAACATTATCATAAGTAGCCTTACCAGAGGAGGAGCTAGGGTCCGGTGCACCATGAACCTTTTGCACCCCCCTCGAGTCCCAACAAATTCATTACGTCTAATATTGACAATGATAAGAAGTAAGAATTAATTAATTAATAATTAATTATTAATAAATAATAATCCCAAAGCTTTCACATAAATGTAACATTTCACACACACACACCCAGACCCTTAAACGGAGCTACACTGAAGGACTCGACTTTTGCTGCATCCGTGCTATGTCCGGCCAATCAGAGCCGTAGTTTGACCTGGGGGCGGGACACCAGACGCACACGGAACGCGAACGCAACGCGAACGTGGACAGTGTAGCTCCAGCTGTACAGTACAGTACACACCCTAATAAAAATGGGTCCCCCTATGGGGGGGGGGAGAAAGGTGGGATATAAATTCAATAAATAATCCAAATAAGTAATAAATAATAATTTATTATTATTAAATGGCACACACACCCGTGGCAACCCCCCCATGAGGCCTGGCATCCCCCACCCCTTAGCTACACCACTGAGCCTTACTCTGGAGTTGTATCTTGTAGTATATCTCACTCCCACTTTCCGATTGGCTGCAGTTCAATTTATATTTCTTTTCACTATCTTACGTGTATTCTAATGCCAACAGAAACATGTGCGAGTGGGGGAGAAAAAAAAAAGAACTCTGCAAAGACTCATGTGACTTAACTGCATTGATGTCTTGGGCTAAAAATGTATTGTTTTAATATTATCTTCCCCGAGGCTTTGGAGATGGGGTGTGTGAGAAAACTGAAAGAATAAAACCAAATCCTAACAACTTGAGGCTGTTTGACACAGACAAAGACACGGCCTCTGCATAATCCCTTCTGACTGTCCCTGATTAAAGGGGTTGTGTGGGAAAGTGTATTGCACGGACAGGACCTCCTAGAATAGGCTTGGACTGTGCAATTGATGACTCATCGGCCTCAAGGAGCACCAGTCTGATCACAGAAATCCTAGCATCAAGCTGGCCAGTGTCACTGCCGGTCATTTCTATGCCCAGAGCAAGCCTTCAATTCTACTTCCCCACCCACGCACACATAGGAAACCAGCATCCAGATAAGCGTACAAATTGCTGTGGATTTTTTTTTTCAGGGTGCTATTGATAGAAGGTCAAGTTGTTGCTGTTCCTGGGCTGAAATGAAATATACGCCCTAACTTTGCAGCCTTTAAAAAAAAACAACTTTGCAGCCTTGCCCGTTGCCTCCCCTCCCCCCACTTTTGCCAATCATTTTTTGAGGGGAACTTTGCAATGGGTGGGTTGCCAATATAGTGCAGAGGGGGGCAGGAGAAAGGGAGAGCTTTGGCAACATAAGGACGCCCCTTACCTCCCAGCTCTGTGTGCAGATCTCAGCAGCAGCAGCAGCAGCAGCAGCAGCAGCAGCAGCAGCAGCAGCAGCAGCAGCAGCAGCTAACTTGCTTAGGGAGTTGGAAAATGCTCATTATCTTGCGGCACTATAGGCAGCTCCCTCCCATACAGGCTGTTCGCCTGGGTGACCTGATTCTTGGAGTAGAAAGGAACAGAGTGAGTGCCATCCAGATCACACTTACTCCAACTGTCCCTATTTACGAGCAACGACACTTCCCATGTTCTGGGGTCTCTGTCCCTGGAAAATCACTGTGCCTTGTTTTGTCCCCTTTCTTGCCTTTTGGAGATGCCTTGTTAGAAACGAGACTGTGTGAATTGCTGGCATTGCCATTCTTTGAGATTCAGCACCTGCCCCAGATTTCTAGAAATTTAAGTCTCTGAGTGGGTGGGTAGAAGTTTCTTGTCTCTAGTGCACACGTGGACACCAAGATACCTTGCGCACTGCCCCTCCTGCACACAAATATTTCACAGTCTGCAGCTGCTGCAATAGATTTTGAATGGTTGAAAACAGATTGTAAGACAATCACGTTTTTCTCGTATACCTCTGACCAAACCATTTTCCTCTTGACATTTAAATCACTGGAAGTAGGATAAAATTATCATTGTTGTTGTTGTTGTTGTTGTTGTTGTTGTTGTTGTTGTTGTTGTTGTTGTTGTTGTTGTTGTTGTTAAGAATAAGAATATTTATATACCGCTATATGTAAGCAGCTGGGTGGGCAAGGAAAAGCTGGGAGGTGGCAACAGTGGTGGTGAGGCACACAAGAGGTTAAAAAAACCCATAGTTTTTGTGGTTGAGGGGTGCACACTAGCAGGAGTGCTGGAACTGCCCCAATTCAAGCAGCACATCTGCTCAGGCTAGACTCTGAAATGGGCAGGGCCAGTTGCTCTCCCCTTGCTAATGACCACTTTAAAATGTGTCTAAAATAGCATCGACAGTCAGTTCTCTTTGTGTGCGAATTTTCTACCTGCGAAGTCGCTTATTATCTGCGAGGGGCTGAATTGCCACCTACCTCTCCATATCCGCGGTCTGCTCTCGCCATCTACGATCTTGATGGGGCCATTGTTCTCACAGGTGTGTACTCAGCTTTTTTTTTTTTTTTTTTTTAGGTCTCCATGTTGCTCTGGGAGCAAATTTCCCTGCCTTGCTGCATTTACTGTACAAGGTAATCTCTCTCTTCTGGAGTTGCTCTGTGTGTATGTGTGTGTGTGTGTGTGTGTGTGTGTGTGTGTGTGTGTGTGTGTGTGCGCGCGCGCGCGCGTGCATGCGTGCGTGTTCTGTTGAATTTCATTTGCAACACAATGGGAACTGTTTGTGCTCTCTCTGGACTTCCAGGGTACTGTACAATACTTTTTATATTCACATAATGTCATTAGGAAGGAATAATAATAATAATAATAATAATAATAATAATAATAATAATAATAATAATAATAATAATAATAATAATAATAGTAAATTTGCTAGAGTTAGGAATTGTTCCATAACAAAGAGCCATTGTGGTATATTAGATGCTGCCCCCGCTATCACCCAGCCCATAAACTTCAAGGTAAGATTCAGGCTCACAAAGTTGATATAGAGAATGGCGAAGAGGGTCCCCTGGAACCTAACCTCATTTTTCCCATAGGCTCAATGATTCGGTATCCGCTAATTCGGTATCTACTAGGTTTTCCAGGAACCTGACCCTAGCGGATAACAAGAACTAACTGTATCTCCTGTCCTTCCTGGGCAGATTGTTTGATGAATAAATCAGTGGAGAGAGAACTAAATTCCTCGGAAGTGAGGTAGACGAAAACCTTCTCAGCTGTGCCACCGTGGCTGCCCATTCGCCTTCGCTGCACGGAATGGCTCCGACAGCGAGGGGGCGGGGCCTCCTCGCTCTGGTTTGTGAACACGGTACTAGCACGGGGCGCAACTTATGGTAGGGCCCCTACCGTAGAAACGCCTCTGGCGGGAGGCTCACTTCATGCCCACTTTGTGGTCTTTTTGGCACCAGTTGAAGACTTTTTATTTTCCCAGGCTTTCAAAATTGTTTCAACCTTGGTTTTAAGCCATGTTTTGGATTGTTTTATTTTATAATATTTGATTTTTATGGGTTTTCTGTTTTGTTTTGTAAACTGTCCTAGAAATGTGGTTGACAAGCAGTATAACAAACTGATAAGAAATATAAATAATGACATCCATAATTACTTTTCGGAGTGTGTTGCAGAAACTGCCAGGCTTGACCTTCCCCACCACTCACCCCACATTTGGTTCCACGTGTGGTTAGCAGCATGAAAGTCTGAAGCTCTGCTCTGTGTGTGTGTGTGGGGGGGTGTTGCTCTGTCACTTGGCAAAAGAGGACCTTCCCTTTCTGATCTGAGAGTCATCGTCGGTTCATACAGCATGCACAAATAGGTTTTTCTTTTCTTGGGGTGGTTTCACATCTTCATGACGTTTTCCATCCAGTTAATCTGAAGGGATCTGGTTACCGGCCTTGTGTGTGTAGCGAAATATATCACCAGCCTTGTTGTGGTGTGGCGTGGCGTATTGCGTTTTGTGGTGCACAAGAGGATTAGAAGAGGCACTTTGCGGACTGCCCAAGCTTGAAATCTGTTACTTTCAGGAATTATGAGCAGTGATTTTATCGCTGCTGCAGGCGGGTTGCTAGCTGTACATTCTGACAATTGGAGAGCGCACTGCTCTTTGCACATGCAGACGCCGCCTTTCCCCCTCGTCTTCTGATGTTTCACCAAACGTGCTTGGCCAGAACATTCTCTCTCTGAATTATCCCCAGTTGTGTCTTTTTCCTTGTGTGAGTGTATTTTTCTTCGAGCAGAGCTACCTGCTGCTCTTACTGCCAACTGCCAAGTAATGGGAATTACAGCAGGTGACTATAATGTTGGGGGGGGGGGTTATGGAGGGGGAACTTTCCCAATGCTAACCTTTCCAAATAAGGCTTGAATTAAAATCTTCAGAATAGTTTCATTAATAGAGGGGTCCTCATCATCACATCTCAAAACTGATGGAAGCTATTTGGCTAAGATGGGTTTTGAACTTATGGAGCACATGCAAAACTCTCAAGTTCAATTTCAGATTAAATGCTAAAGAGCAAAGAATGAATTGCACCTTGTCCCAGGTGGGAGCCAGGTCTCTCCTGGGAACCGTGGCGGCCCTGTCCTCAACATCCACCAGCAGCCACTGCCCTGGACCAGAACAGCCCCAGTGTTTCCCATCAATGGGCAAGGCCAACAATGAATGGGCAAGGACAACAAAGGTGAGAGGAGGGAACAATCGAACCAGGCCGCCAAGGCAAGGTGGACATGTTGACCAGCTCTGTCTCAACAGGAATCACAAAGATGCATTGCTTCCCTGTCCGTGATTCAAGGAAGACAAAACAAGGCTGAGGAAAACTCCCGCAGCCCAGTTGGTCAGGAGACTTTCATTAAGGAAGAGATGGCCCAAATTAATTGCCAGCAAGAAATGTATTTATTTAACATATACCTCGCTTTTCTTTAAAGTACCGAAGGCAGCTTACAAATACTGTAAAAAATGTCAATAAATACAGTCAATTGAAAATTCCCAACCTCTCAAAAACCAAAAACATATTATACAGACTCAAACAGTAGGTTAAAAACAGTCAGAAACAGCAACTGCAATTCTAGGAAAAGCTTGCCAGAATGAGATCTTCTCTGCCTACCTAAAAGCAGGAGGGGGGGGGGGGTGTCAGTGTATCTTCTTTGGGAGACTGTTCCAGATCTTGGGTGCCATAACTGAGTCCTTCTCCCAGCTACCCACCAGCTGTATCAGTGATTGGGGGGGGGGGGGAATAGAGCCTATAAAGTGGAAAAAGACTTCTTGAGTAGGCTTGTATGGGGAGAAAGCATTCAGTTGAATCCATCAGGGTTCTGACGCCAGAAAAAGACCTAGAAAGGGGCTTGGGAACATACAGTAGCTGAAGGTCTGTTTTCTTTCATGCAAACTTGCCTGGGAATTAAGATTCTCATCAGGAATCCTTCTCCAAATGTCCCCACCTTTAGAGGTGAGACTTGTGGTAACCAAGGAAAGGGTCTTTATGGTGGTGGCCCCCATTTGTGGAATACTGTCTCCAGACCGGGAGCATCATCTGGCATCCTCACAAGTATCTTTTAGGATAAAACGGAGCAGGCGAAGACTTTTTCTTTATTTATCCAGGCATGTTAATGTATTTTTATTGATCACTGTCCACGTGGCTTTCATATGAAAATATCCTTATATTGAATGGTTTTCATCTATGGCAGCGATTTTCAACCTTTTTCATCTCCTGGCACTCTGACAAGGTGCTAAAATTGTCAAGGCACACCATAGTTTTTTTTGACAATTGACAAGGCACACTGCACTACTGGGGGGGGGGCAGTGGCGTCACTGCAGGGGGGCGGAGCTCTAAGTTCCGCTGAGATCGGAGCCTCCGTTACACGGAGGAACGAAGCGGCCCCGCCCCCTCGCCTTCGAAGCCATTCAGGGAAGCGAAAGCAACGCACTGCGCGTTGCTTTCGCTTCCCTGAAAGGTTTTGAAGGCGAGGGGGCGGGGCCGCTTCGTTCTTCCGTGTAACAGAGGCTCCGATCTCAGCGGAACTTGCCCCCCCTGAAGTGACGCCACTGGGGGGGGCTCACATCCCCCAATGGTTCTACTAATAAATGACCCCCTTCAATTCCCATGACACACTTGCAGACCATTTATGG
The DNA here is from genome assembly GCA_026170595.1 of Plestiodon gilberti rubricaudatus. NCBI lineage: Eukaryota > Metazoa > Chordata > Lepidosauria > Squamata > Scincidae > Plestiodon > Plestiodon gilberti. The sequence continues at coordinate 6,932,142 of JANXHW010000003.1, read as the reverse complement.
CACACCAATGTCCTGCGGCACACTGGTTGAAAATCGCTGGTCTGTTGCTTTGTCCTGTTTGGCTTTTATGCTGCCTCTGTGTCTTTTCAGCTGGCTTCACCTGCTGCTTTAGCCTAGGCTTACCATCCATCCCAGAAAACCCGGGACCGCCCCGGTTTCCAGGCTCCGGTCTCGGGTCAGTCCCGGGCCTTCCGGGCCTGGTGGAAGCCTCCGTCGGCGCCGCTTGCAAAGTGCGAAAAGGCACTTTTTTCCCCGGTGCAACCATCTTGGATCTCACGATATCCAAGATGGCGGTGCCCAAATCTCACGAGATCCAAGTTGGCGGCGCTGAGGGGAAAAGTGCCTTTTCACATTTTGCAAGCAGCGGCAGTGGCTTCAGCAGCAGGGTGGAGGCTCCAGAGGACGGAGGGCGATGAAGACGGCGGTGGCAGAATGATGGTGACAATGGCGGCGGCGGACGATGACGAGAAGACGAAGACGTCTTCTTGTAGGGATGCCTACGTGTAGGGATGCCTATTCTTCTTGTAGGGATGCCAACAGTTTCATTAGCCTCTATGCCAGGGCCGAGCTGTGGATAGTAGTTACAGAGGACGGGACCAGAGGACAGGAGCCATAGCCAGGAAACAACTGCTGCCCAAGCTCTGTAGGCGTTTTGGGCTACGCAGCCCAGCCAATGGCCAGCCAACTCAGAAAGATGCTCCAGTTGGCTGTCCTGGCGACTGGCCACCTGGGACAGCTGCACAGAGAGCGGAGGATTCCCAGTTCTTCCACAGTAGCATGATCTGCAGACAAATCATCTGGTGAGGACGTGCCCTTGAATGAGCAGGCTCCTATCCCTGCTCCCAAGGGATGGGCACTTCATAGGGGAAGATTGAGGTCAGGAGAACCTTGAGGTATGCTTCCTATGGGGCAGAAGGCCCCATCCTGTCTTTTTATCTGTGCCACAAACGTCTGGCTTTTCTCAGGTCTAATTTATGGCTTTGCTTTTATAAATGGACATTTTTTGCTTCCCAGGCCCGACAGAGCATTGCAGAGGCCTCTGGCACGGAGATGCAAACTCCTTTCAGCGACACAGCAGAGTTCATCAAAGGCCTGAGACACCATTTCCCCCCACAGTAAAAGTGTCAGGGAGACGGGCGTGTGGGGAAGTGCTGGTGACAGCAGAGCCCTTAATTAGCACTGATGCTGCCGAGTCTGCGGCCCCAGCGCCGTGCCGCCTGTTTCTGGGAATAGTGTGAAACAGAGGGCAGCAGGGTGCCCTCCTGCATGGTGACCTCTCGTGCCCTCTGGCTGGAGTTTAGCTTTGGGGTGGAGCTGGAGTTGGGGCCAAAGCACTCCCAGGCACTTATGTCATGCGGGCTGGAGACAGACAATCGCCTGCGAGCACTGGAAGCTGTGCAAAAGAAGCATTGTTTTCAGGGCTGGAGTTAGGGGCAGGTGAGCCCGGAAACAGCCCAGGGTGCTGCTGAGCATTTGTGAGTCTGAACATTGGAATACATTCGCTTCTATATAGAAACAACAAGTGTGTTTCTATTTGCTTATATGGAGCATGAATAAATACAGCTTTTTACAGACTCCAGTCCATGCATGCCAAGTTATTGTCTTATATGACAGGGTTAAGTCGAGCTTGTGGATCATGGATCAAAGTTCTGCTTAGGACTACAAATGCAGCAATAATAGTAATTTATTCAAAAGCTGAACACGTGGAAGACGTCCCTCACCCAGGGCACCATTATTTAGCCTCAAGCAGGTCCTGAGCGCTTCCCACTGTATTTGACGTCACAAGGACGCGTGTCACCCCAAGGCGGGGGGGGCGCGTCACCCCCCTGCCCTAGGGTGACTCGGCGCGCGTCACCCTAGTGACCCCCCAAACACTCCCCCCCAAAGCGCGGCTGAGTACTTGCCCCCGCTGCTGCCGGCTCCTCTCTTCCTTCGTCCGGCTCGGCCGGTGCTCCAGGACCTTCTGAGAAAGGCCCAATGGCTCAAAACGTGAAGATTTACGTTTTTCGTGCATACGCAGTACATTTTCTGAGGGCGAAGGGCTGCCCATTTGCCCTCAGAAACGTACTGCGCATGCGCGAAAAACATAAAACTTCACGTTTTGAGCCATTGGGCCTTTCTCAGAAGGCCCTGGAGTGCCAGCCGGGCCGGACGCTCCAAGGCCGGCTCCCCGGCCTCGGAGCCAAGGGTGACACGCGTCACGAGGGTGACGCGCAGGGGTGCGCACGTCACCCCTTTGCACGTGTCACACACACCCCCGGCGGCCTGACCCACCTGCCACGCTACAGTGACGCCCTTAGGTGGCGACAGTTGCCAGGAGTACTTTTTACTGACTTCGGCTGATTTGCCATACCTAGAGCCATCTGATTTAGCCCAGTTATCCAAGCATTGGTCATATCTAGGCTAGACTATTGCATTGTGTTGTAATGGGCTGGGGCTGCCTTTGGAAAATAATTTGGATGTTTCAGTTGGTCCAGAATGCTGCTCCCGGAGTATTGGTGGGGCCAGGAGATGGGTACATACGTATAACACCTACATTGCACCAATTACACTGGCTGCCAATCTACTTCCAAGCTAAGTTCAAAATGCTGGCGTAGGTGTATATAGAGTTTAACCATCTGGGGCCAAGTTAAGAACTGCCTTCTCTCACATCAGCTGGCCCCTGACTGATCTGCATCTGAGGCTCTGCTCTGTTCTCTGCCTTTGACAGTGATCTGGTTGGCAGGCACAAGAGACAGGGTCTTTTCAGTGGCGTCCCCATCGTTGTGGAACTCCCTTCCTAAAGAGATCCACACAACCACCTTGCTTGCTGTTCAGGAGCATGAAAAAGCTGACTTCCCTGACCTTATGAATGATTTTATGATACACTGGTTTTTCCTGCAATCTAAGCCATTGCAGCAGCTCGGTCAAAGAATGTTTGCAGGCAACAGGTAATAGACTTTTTTTTTTAACCTATCATACCTGATATCAGACCTAATGAAGGATTTGTCATACATTTTTCTTTTCCTCTGAAAATGAATATTTTGTCCTGAGAATGTGAACCAAACAAATGATGGCAGACTCAGAGCCTTCCTTTTGGAACTGCTAGCGAAGAACCAGCGGAAGGACAGAGCAGAGTGTGCCTTTCGTTTGAGGCTGGGCTGAGCCCAGGAGGTTTATTTCTGGCCAGGGGATACCCTGGCAATTCCTGTTTGGGCTGCAGAAACTCCCCCCTCCCTCTCTCTGGTCTCCGGAGAACCCGGTGCCTGCTGCTGACCCAGCGCTTCTCCCCACCTGGTTGCTTTTCTGCGTTCTGCCTCGGGTGGCCTCAGGTTTCCTGCTTGCTCACACTCCCCTTTCTCCCTCCTCCTCCTCCTCCTCCTCCACCACCAGCTCTGCCTTTCCAGCTAGAACCAGGAAACTATAAAACTTTACAGAGTGCGGCTGGAGAGAAACAGAAATCGCTGGTGCAGATGCCAGAGGGGGCCGAGGCTCAATTCACAAGATTTTCCAGGGTTGGGGCTCGCCAGGAAGGGATTTATCCACCTAAGAGGAGCCATAAAAACTAAAATTAAATTCTTCATCTCGGAATAATAATAACAATAATAATATTTTTTTTTTTAAAAAAATGCCTGCTTGGAGCCAGGTCCCTGTGCACCACGGGAGGGACCCAAGATGGATGCACCTGCTCAGGAATCAGAGGCACCCCAAGAATCGATCCAGTTCTCAAAGCAGTTCTTGTTAGCAGGCTGCAGGGCAGAACTAAGCAGCCTGCCGAAAGTGAGGGGCACCCCCCCATCCTCTATCACGGCAGCTGACAGCAGTGGGAGGAGCCAAATCTAGACCTCGGTTTCCCATCAGTGCTGCTGCCAGAAGTTAGTACACTGTCAGGTTCCCAGCCTCAAGGCAGGGTGGGCAGCCATCTTGGGAGACAAAAGAGCAGTCAGCTGGCAGTGTAGGGGATTTGTCAAGTCCCCTCCAACAAACTGAGGGAGTCCTGCAGACATGGGACCTTCACATGAGACAGTGGCAATGGGGTTTTGCCCCTCTGAGGTCCGCTGATTCCACAGAGAAAGAGGATTCTGGGCTGGTTGCATCAGTGTCCCCTGTGTGAACTGCCTGCATTTCCTTCTTGCCGCTGGCAGACCCCATGGTGCTGGGAGCAGGGGACCAGTGTGCGGTCTACGGGGCTGCTGGATTGCACCCTGCAGCAAAGGTCAACTGATTGCACTAGAGATAACACTATAGATCAGGAGTGTCAAACATAAGGCCCATGGGCAGGATACGGCGTGCAGAAGCTCTTCATTTATTTATTTATTTATTTATTTATTTATTTATTTATTTTTCACATTTTTTATACCGCCCTTCCTCCAAGGAGCTCAGAGTGGTGTACATATTTCCTCCCCTCCTTTTTGTCCTCACAACAACCCTGTGAGGTAGGTGGGGCTGAGAGACAGTGACTGGCCCAAGGTCACCCAGGAAGCTTCGTGGCTGAGCAGGGATTTGAACCTGGATCTTCCAGGTCTAAGTCCGACTCCCAAACCACTACACCATCCTGGCTCTGGATCTGGCCATCCTGGCATCCTGGCTTTATCTGGTCCCTATGATAATTGGGCTCTCCCAGCACCACCGCTTTCAACTGCTGAGCTTCAAAAAGACACATTGGCAAAAGTGGCGCTGCTGAAAGGGCAGCACGGGGAGAGCTCTATTATTATGTGGGCCACCCTTTCAGCAGCGCCACGTTTGCTGAGGCGTCACTGTTAAAAGGGTGGCCCACGTGATAATTGGGCTATCCCAGCGCCACCCTTTCAGCAGTACCGCTTCTGCCGAGGTGCTGAGAGGGAGAGATGGAATGAGGCCTCCGAAGGCAAGGAATGGTATGGGGAAAGAAGCAGATTAAGAGGTGTGAGGAAGGGAGAAGCTGCCAAGGCATTGGGAGAGCCCAATTATCACATGGGCCACCCTTTCAGCAGTACCGCTTCTGCCGAGGTGCCACTTTGCAGAGCACCTCTCAGTTGATAAGCTGTAAAGCGCCGATGCCTCGGCAGACGTGACGCTGCTGAAAGGGCAGCCTGTGTGATAATTGGGCTCTCCTATATCTTGAAAGTATGATTTGCATATTTTTTCTTCTGTCATTTGCAGAGTTCCTAAGTCAGAAAAAAAGTGCTTATTTCTGGTCATCACCTGCTTAACGACGTCACTTCCTGCAGAATGACATCACGTCTGGCTCCCAGCAGGCACCATCCATGAATAATATTTGTCCTGCTGCATGGAACAAGTTTGACACCCCTGCTGTAGATGGACCAATGATCTGACTCTGTAAATATAAGGCAGCTTCATGTGTTCATGTTGTTCATAATTTAGAATAACACACGCTCTCTTCCCCTCAACCACACCAAAATTCCAGCCACGGTCATGATCTTGGGTGTCTCGTGATTTGGTTGTCTGTTTCATCCAGAACGGTGGCATAAATGGGACTGTGGCACATTGCCCTCTGCTCTGCCTGGTGTGGAAAGCATTTATGCACTGAGGTTTCCTGCTGCTCAAGGTCGTGCCCCAAATTGGTAAAGGCTAGTCTGCGAATTGACCCACCCTCAGACACTTCCTGGTTTAGTTTTTCCTTCCAGCATCAAATTTGTTGGGATTCTGTGTTATTCCGGCTGGTTCATCTCCTGGTTTCTTTTATTGATTTTGTTTCTCTGCGTGTGTGTGTGTGTGTGTGTGTGTGTGTGTGTGTGTGTGTGTGTGTGTGTGTGCACCGCACACGCACACTGCCTGTGGTTATTCTCGAAGCAGTGAGTTGGGGGCTGGGAAAATAACATCAGCAGAACAGCAGCAGTGGAAATGGAGCAGAGTGGTGGTGAAGAACAGCCAGCGTTGTTTCACTTGGAAACGCTTGAGACCGTTGTAAAGGTGCCTCTGGTGCTGTGGGCCTCTTGTTGCGGGCTGTGGGGGCGGGTGGCACTGCTGCTCCGTGCGCCACTCACTTCGAAGACAAATCCCAGAAGGCCCTCAGGAACATGGCACATGGAGAGGCCTTGCCTAACGGCTCAGTGATGTGGCGAGAGAGAGAGAGCAGCCAGGGGGCTCCGTAATTGGCACCTTATTCGAGCAGAAACCTCTTGTTAGAATGGAACAGTTTGTCGGCTGTGTGGTCATACTTATTGTCAAGTTACAGCGTAGTGATCGCTTCAGGGAAAGAGAGGGTGGGGGTCTCTTCCATTTCTCAGAGGCTGCCTTCCTTCCTTCCTTCCTTCCTTCCTTCCTTCCTTCCTTCCTTCCTTCCTTCGCTTCTGCCCCTTCTCTTTGTTTTAAAAAAATGGTTCTAGAAAGAGCACAGACGGGGGAAAGATGTTCCTCATGCTTGCATTGTAACTACGGCTTCCAGAAAAATGTAACTGCACAATCCTATGCATGTCTACTCAGAAGTAAGTCCCACTGGGTTGAGAAGTAAGTCCCACTGACTCCCAGGTAAGCATGATAGGATTGCAGCCTTAACAAGCACTCCTGGTTAACCAGGCAGCCATTTTAAAAAGACCCATTATTATAAAATTATAAAACTCATTATTATAAAATGATTATACAGTACAGTACTGACAAAATGAGAAACTGCTTTTCCCCCTCTCTCTCATGCAGAGAGAGAGAGAGAGAGAGAGAGAGAGAGAGGGGAAACCCTGCCTGGAGGAGGCTGGTGATGCTGCTTCCTCCAGAGGTTGTGGGTCCCCCTGCAAGCAATCACTCTGGGCACCCCCTCCCTCCCCTCTCCCCCACATGCTGCCTCTCTGCTCACTTCTCAAGTGGAAAGGCCTGGCAGGCGGATGGGAGGAGGTAGGGGGAGGACCGCTGCTTGGGGAGCATTTTGGGTGGGAAACTGATGCAGGAGAAAGTGGTCGACGTCCTTGGGCCCCACCGTCCAGATCGGATCAGGCCCTCCTCCTCGGCTGCTTTTTGGCCTAAAAAAGAACACTTTCTGTCTGCTTCTGGGTTTAAGCCTGTATGTCAATCTTGGGTTTAATGTCATGATGTGTAGCAGCTTGGCCCTTGTTTGTGTGCCTCAAGAAAGAAAGAAACTAAATACTGTACAGTCATGGCTTTGGGGAGCTGAAAGTCCTCATCCAGGGAGAGGTTGCCTGCTGTGTTTCTGCATAAGTCATGGTTCTTAGTTCTGCCTTGCTTCCGTCCGTCTTATCAGATACTGCTGGATCTCGTACACAGTCATCGCGGATGCAGACTCTCAGCAGAGTTACTCAGTCCCTGCTTTGGGCTGGCCTCCTTCCAGTCAGCGGTTGCACTGAGAAGAGTGATTCACACAGAAACGTCAGGGTGGGATGGATGGATCCATCCACGAAGGCTGCAATCCTTAGTATACACACTTTATTGGAGGAAAAGGCTTCATCCTGTCCTTCCTAGTTTTTGATCTACTTAAAATCTCCCCCCCCCCCTTATGCTTTTTATAAGGTTCAGGGACTTCTATCTTTTCTCTCCCTGGGAGAAAAACCATGGAGGGATTTGAGTTGGGAAAATGTTACCCTGCCTCTCTCGCCAGTCTTCCACTAATCTGAAGCCACCTGCATCTGCTTTCATTACCTGGGAGTAAGTTCCATTGAACTCAATAGGACTTACTTCTGAGAAGACATGCATAGGCTTGCACTGTAAATGTAGTTATAGATATTAAATGAGTCATACCACAGGCCGGGAGAGAGGTGACCTGGCTTTGCTCCTGGATGCTGGGGGGGGAGGGGTTTGACCATGATCCGGAGTGCTTTTTTTGCCCATTCTCAAACGCCTTCACTTTAGCCTGCCCCAAGACCTCCTGGTGCCTGAGGCAGGACACCAAAGGCTTCCCCCACCCCCACCTGGTGGCACCAGGACTTGGAAAGGAAGAGGAGCCCTGTGGGCCCCCTAGACCTTGAGGCCTGGCTGGCATAGTGTGTGCCCCCCCCCATGCTTGGGCCCTGCGTTTAATACCACTCTTTTATAGTAATGAGTACTGAATTTGCTGAATGTCCTCTTCCTCCCCATCCCTTTTCCTTCTGTATTGTGTCTGTTGTAAGCCTGCAGGCAGCACGTCCTGGCTCAGATTTTAATTTTTTGAAAGGCAAATAAATAATGCAGAGGGAACATTGGCTGGTGGTGCAACTTGTCATGCAGGGATGAGAAAAGCAGCACCATCCAGAATTCCCTCTTCTGCACAACTCTTGAAGGCACAGAAGTTCCGTACTCCTTAGCATCTTTTGGCGGGCGACCCTATCATATTCGAAACAGGCAGTGGGGATGACGACGGCCCAGCATCAGATCTCAAAGCATGCACAAGCAGGTCCCACCCACTCCTTGCCACATCCAAAGAGGTCCTTCCCTTTTCTTTCTGCATGGATTAAGCCCATGCAGCTTGTCAGACCAATGAAGTATCACTGAATTGAGGTGAACTTGCTGCTCTGACAGCTCCCCAATGCCCCCCCTACCCCCTCGAGGGCTTGGCTTTGCTCTTTGAAAACCGACACTGCAAAAAATATGTCACAACAATGGGGCTGGAGAGAAGGTTGGGGAGGTTGTGACAGGAGAAAAAAACACACACAGAGAAAATTGGTCGGCATTTGATCCCCGTGTATTGACATATTGCAAAAATCAAACAGCGTTGCCTCAGATATCAAATGATGCATCTTTACAAGCAAAGGACTCCAAAATCGCTGGAAAAGAATAGCTTTAAAAAAATATGTACTTTTTTAATCAAGAGAAAGGTAACATTAAGGAAGGATTTTTGTTGTTTTTGTAATTTGACTTCTGAATCTTTGGTCACTCATAATCAAAAGGGCTAGAAACTGAAATTGGATTTTTTTTCTGTAATAGATTGACCCCATGCTGGGAGACAGGGTGAAGAAGGTTTGCTCTTTCTATAGCACTCTCCAATCCTTGCACCATTAATATGTGCAAAATGCATGTGTGCGTGGTAGGTAAGTAGGTAGGGTGCTGCTATTGTTCCCATTGTACAGATCAAAAGTGGGGGCAGCATGGTAATTACAGCAGCTCAGGATGTGCACAGGTCAATTCTGCAGTTGGGAGAGGAAGCATTCCTGCCATAAAACAAGCGCTGTTTCCTACCCAGCCATATCTATGTGACAACATCACTGATGGCAACGAAGCTGATTGACAGGCATGCCAATGCTTCACAGCCCACCGGATCACCAGTTGCCTTCCTTCTGAATGGGCAAGTACTGACCTTCTCTGTTGTTGTTGTACCATCACTGACCAGAGGGGTGTTTGGTCTAGTGCAGCGGTCAAGGGACTGAACTATAAATCGGAAAGTTCATCCTTTGAATTCACCAGGCAAGCCTTAGGCAAGCCATTACCTATCGACCTCAGTCCCCCATCTGGGATATGGGAGCAATCATATTGACTCAGCCTACAGGGTTGTTTCCACAAGGTAATACATTGGAAGCACTTTGTAAAATCTGAAGCACTACACAAATGCTCAGTATTGTCGTTGTGGTTACTATCTTCAGTACTGCTGAGTGTGTTTTGTGAAAAGTGCCCTCCTTTCAGCTCAGGTGGTTCTCCATGGGGGAAAGACTCTGTTCCAGTGTGAGGGAAAGGGCCGTGGCTGACACACAACTATCTTGCACATCCTCTGGATCTCACAGAGACATTTAAGCCTCATTCATAGGCAAACTTTTAATCACTGCTGAAGAAGTGCCTGCCCACCCCGCTCCGAGCCTCTTTCCCGTCCTTCTTCCGCTTCAGTAGCTGACCTGGATGTGACTCTGGACACAACAGGCACCCTAAAGGCAGGTCATTGTACCGCATGTCCCCATGGGAAGTGAGGCCAGAGCAATAACTCAGGCAGAAACACAGCAAGCAGCCTCCACCACGCGTGGAGTGCAAAAGAGCCTTTAATTCTTTAATTCCTCTAGGCACAGCAGCAGCAGCAGCAGCAGCCTACAGCCTGGCCAGCACTTGGGGAGTGGCTGCCCTGCCTTGTTCTGATTTTCCAAGGCTGAACCCATACTCCAGAGCCCTGACCCAAATTGAGTTCTGCAAACAGTCAGTGACCTATTGGTTTGTCCTTGGATGCTCAGCCCCTCTGGGCCATTGTCAGGAGCTGCTTGACCCAGAATGGAGAACTCGCAGGTCTGTGCACACGGCCGAACCGCCCCGTTTGGTGAGCTCTGCGGGCTGCAGGCTGGAGCACCTCGCTGGGCATGGAAGGGCTCCAAGATACTGCAGCAGCAGCAGCAGCAGCAGCAGCAGCATCTCCCTCCCATTGGCTCTCCTCCGCAGAAAAGGACTGAAGGACCAGACTTTGCCTCTCTTGGCTTTGGCTTGACTCCTGAACAGACGAGGCTGCCTTGTGCTGAGTCAGGTCTTTGATCCGTATTCTTGGCTGGCAGCAGCGCTCCAGGCAGCAGGGGGTCTGTCCCAGCCATACCTGGAGGGGCTGCCAAGGATTGAACCCGCCCCATTGTGCAGGCAAAGCAGGGGCTCCACCACTGAGCTGCAGCCTCTCCACACCTCAGCCTACTGCGAGGACCCCTGGCTCCCATTCAACAGGTGCTTCTTGCAGCCCAGCTCTCTGACACTTCTGTGCTTTCAGCGAGGGGTGTACAATCCTTGTGAATGAATGGTGACAAAATGATTGCTCTCTGGGTGCATGAAACACACCATCAGACTGACCCCCCCAATCCTGGCCTGGTTTTCTCAAGTCTTCCCTTTACTTGACCAAGTCAGTGTCGCCTCCGTCGCCTGGCTGCTGCTGGCACAGCTGTAATAAGCAGATAAAATTCAATAGAGCCAGCTCAATTAGAGGCCAAATAAGCCCTTGAGAAAGAGAGAGAGGAAAGGACTCATTAGTCTTATAAATGTACATCATATGCATGGCGCAGCGCAAACCCACTTAGAAGGAGATTAGAGCCCAGTCAGGCTTGCAGGGAGACCCTGACTATATCTGGGCTGCTGTGTCGAAACTAAACATTACGGCAGGAGTCACAGTGGATTTTTCTCCCACCTTTTCAATACTTGCCAGTAATTTCAAATGCTGATTCCGTTGTCAGACTTTCCCCTTCACTCATGCTTCAGGTGGGCTGTTTGTGTTTTAAAACTTCTGAAGTGCTGAATGTACATTTATGAATTTAAATGTCTATTCATCACTAAAAACACATGGTACAATCTATTTAAAATTAGTTGCAAAATTGCTCTGGGTAGGGGAGTGAGGTAAGTGATAGTGCAAGCACTAGCCAATCAGAGCTGTGCTCAGAAGGCTTCTGCTGCTGCAAACTTGAAGGGGTGATTTTCCCTGATCAGAACACTTGAGAGAAAATGATTTGTTTAAACAAGATGTGATGAGTGAGCTTCCGAAGTAGCCCTGGCAAAGAGTTTGTTTGCATCAATTTTTTCTCTGGAATATGCTCTGGAAAAAGCTAGAGCTGCCTTTACCACGACCTGCATAAAAGGACTGATCAGTGCTCCACTTCGCTTTGGTTGTAGAGGAAGGGAGTCTCCCTTTAAAGAGGAATGTCACTTCCTCATGAGTGCTTCCAAGCAATGTCTGAAGGAAGCACCCAGGGAAATGGCCTTTTCTGTTGTGGTGCCTGTGTTGTGGAATAACCTCCTGAAGAAAAGTCATTTGGCAAAAAAAAACCCTTATCATTTAGATAGCAAGTAAAAAGAGCGTGCTTGCCCTGGGCTTCTGGTAAAGAACGTTGATGATGATCATTCTGCTGTTGTGGACAGTTGTGTTTTAACTTGTGATTTGTAAATTTTTCGGTGTTTGCTTCTAAGCTGCCTTGGGCAGCACTAAAATTAAAAGATGGGATAAAACACCAAATAAACAAAGAAATAGTACCGTACTTCTGTTCATCTGTTTCATCTCAGGAGAAGGTTTATTGTTGGTATAAAGCATAAAGCTCCCCTGGGGCCATGGTGGCTTAGTGGTTAAGATGCTGAACTGCAGACCGGAAGGTCGATAGGACAGCAGTTCGAGACCCGAGTGCCACGTGACGGGGTGAGCTCCTGTCTCCTGTCCCAACTCCTGCCAACCTAGCAATTCGAAAGCAAGAAATCGCAAGTAGATCAATAGGTACCGCTGCAGCGGGAAAGTAACAGCGTTCCATTAGTCATGCTGGCCACATGACCACGGAAGCATCTTTGGACAGCGCTGGCTCTTCGGTCTTAGAAACGGAGATGAGCACCACACCCTAGAGTCGGACACGACTGGCTTTCGAGCAGACGAGACCTTTACCTTTACTAAAGCATTTGCTACAGTCATTATCCCAGGTACAAAGAGCCTGGCTGGATTGGACTGAGGGTTCATCTAGTCCAGCGTCCCGTTTTCAACAATAGCCAGCCAGAAGCTTTGAGAAGCTCCAAAAGCAGGAGTCCCCCATTGCTTATTCCAGCATTGGGCACACTCTGAATATACTGCCTCTGAACATGGAGGGTTCCCTAGACCTATTTTCCATTATCATTTCCCCCCTAATGTACAGCTCCCTGCTTGAGTGCTCAAAGAAAAGGATGGGAACCCCTCCTTCCAATTTTAGCCAAAGGTATGCCCCCCACCCACCCCCAGTCTTCTGAAACAGTGGCTAAAGGAGCTGGCAGGAAAGGCAGTGGGGCTGCTGGGCCCCCTCTGTTTCCTGAACACCACTCCTCTGCCTCATCTCATCTAGGGTGCCAAGCCTTGAAGCCACAAATGCAAAGTCCCCCTGAAATCGGATGAGACAATTTGCTGATCCTCAGGGATGTGGATCAAGTCTCTGGGTCCAAGTCTCGAGTCAAGTCCCAAGTCTTTGCCCCCCAGTCCCGAGTCTTTGGTTGCGAGTTGCGAGTCCCTATCTATTTAATGGGGAAAATGGTTTTAAACCTGAATAAAATTCGACTTGTCATAAAAGGCTCCAGTCTCGAATCGAGTCTTTCAAGTCTTTTACAATCGCCGAGTCAACTCCGAGTCGAGTCATTGATGCGACTTGAGTCTGACTCAAGTCCGAGTCAATAGACTCAAGTCTACATCACTGCTGATCCTAGTGGGAAGGGGCCACAGCTCAGTGGTAGAGCCCCAGTTTTGCATACAGAAAGTCCCAGGTTCAACCCTAGGGAGAAACATCCCCGTCTGAAATCCCAGAGAGGCACTGCCAGTCAGTGTGGACCGTACTGAGCTAGATGGACCATGGTCTGGCTCAGTAGGGTAGGGGACAACATCCGACCTTGAGGACTTTGAATAAGATCAAGGCCACTAACCAGTAAGTGCTTCCATGTCCTTTGGGAGCAACGTTCTGCTTTTTTCATGTGTTGTTCAGTCGTTAAGTCGTGTCTGACCCTTCGTGATCCCATGAACCATATCCTGCCAGGCCTTCCTGCCCTCCACTATCTTCCTGAGTTTGCTCATTTTCATGTTCGTTGCATCGGTGATGCTGTCTAACCATCTCACCTTTTGCCTTCCCCTTCTCCTTTTGCCTTCAATCTTGAGTGCAATTGTGCGGTAGTTTGAACACTCTTTGGCACTGCCCTTCTTTGGAATTGGAACGTAAACTGACCTTTTCCAATCCTTTGGCCACTGCTGAGTTTTCCAAATTTGTTGACATATTGAGTGCAGCACTTTAACATCATCATCATTTAGGATTTTAAGTAGCTCAGCTGGGATATTATCATCTCCGCTAGCTTTCTCATACACACAAATAAAGCAAAAGCCCTTTGAGTGTGGCCCTTGCTCAGACTAACAGCCCAATCCTAACCAACAATGCAGCCCCCCCCCCCCGACGTAAGGGCACTAGCATTCTCTAACCTTGAGGATGCCTTCGTGAGTGACTGCCCCCACCACAGAATGCAGCATGTGCCCCCTTGGCACGGCTGCATTGTCACTGGAACGTTGTTTAGGATTGGGCTGTTCGGCCCATTTCAATATTTTAGTCCATTTGCGCCTAGTTGTGCCAGGTGACTGAAACTGCTTGTCCAACTCTGGTGATTTAGCACATCTGCCCAAGGACCTGCATCATGTGATGTACGCCAGTCTCTGCAATGCTGTATTTTTTTTAAATACTCACTCTCTCTCTCTCTCTCACACACACACACACACACACACAGAATTAAGTAAGACATTTTTTCACATTTAAAATTGTTGTAGTACTTTTTAACGATTAATTAGCTAATTAATTGATTGATTAATCCAATTAAGTAGCAATTAATTAACAGGGGGTACTTCAGAAAATTGGGGCCGTGATAGGGGGTACCCGGGCCTCCAAAGTTTGAGAACCCCTGTCCTAGTGCATTGGAGGCCACTTCTAAGGAAGAGCAGGATCAAGCACTGCAGTGGAATTTGGGCTGAATCCTGTAATGGTCCAATGACTGCTCAGGCAGCGCTGGTGCCTTGCCTTTTCCAAGGCACGCAGGCTTTTTTCTTTCCTTTTTTTAAATTAAGTGGAGAGCTGTGTGACCCACCAGAATTTATTTTCACTAGAAGGCTTTCCTGATTATTTTGCCACTTCTCAGATTGTATTGGATTTCTCCTGCAGCCAAGACATTTTGCATCTGAATGGCTTGGGAGGAGCGCTTTTATCTCCGGCTAATTGCAGATTGCAAGCAAATCCTCTGCTGTTCTGCATCCTCCTCTTCCTAATGATACCCCAGTTTTGTCAGTGTTACATTCTTGCTGCTGTGAGAGGAGTTTGCATCACATGGAAATTACCTTCATTTCTCTGTGTCTTGCGGGTTGTTAAAAACTATTTTTGTGAGATCTAATGTTTATTGTAGTTACATTAGAATATAGGAAACAATGGCAAAAGAGAACATCGTATACTTAACTTTTATGTTGTTAAAAATGGCTTCAAATTCATTATGCGGTTGGGATCTTTGCAACAACCCTATAAGGTTGGCCCGTACTTTTGTCCATGCAGTGCAGATGGAGGCTGAGAAAAGGGCTTGCCAAAGGCCACGTAGTGAATTCTGGGTCAAGGCAAGGTGTGTTTTATTCAGGTACAGTCAGGGGCAGCATGACCCAAAATCCTGCCTGATGCTTCATCACGGCAATGCGCAAGGAGCATGGTAAGGAGGGGAATGAGCTGCTCTCACTCAAGCAAGCAGAAAGCAGATCATTGTGGCAGGTTGGAGGGAGACGACAGCAGACACAGGGTGGAAGGAGGAACCCCGAATCCACGACGGCACCCTTGGGCCCCTCGCAGTCTGCCGCTGCTGCAACCCTCATCAGGTGGGTCTAGTGAATTCGTGGCGGCATCCGGGCCTCTTAAGTGAGGCCCATCCTCCAAAGTCTCTCTCACCTGGACCTGCCGCTGAGTGAGAGCCCCCCCCTGCCAGCTGTACAGAACCCCATGAAAGAGACCAGTCTGTTACCAGCAGTAGTGCAGTACCTCGTTATTACCAGTTCCAGTACAGTTTGAGACCAGTTTGCTTGTCACCTGTGTGGAGCTTGAATGTGGTGTTGTGATTGCAGTGCAAGATTAGGACTGTTCAAATTCCCACTCAGCCATGACGTTCCCTGGCTGATCAGGCTCTCTCAGCCTAACATACCTGGCAGGGCTGTTGTGAAGATAAAAGGGCAGCAGAGGGGCAAGGTGCATGTGCACCCCACTCTGTGCTCCTTAGGATGAAAGATATGTAGTCATAGCCAAGACTGAAACAGAAGCATGAGCCGCTGGTGGTGGTACTCCGACCTGTCTCTACCGGCCCACTTTCACGACTGAAAGATGAAAGCAGAGTTCGCCCAGTTTTGTCCTTCTATTCCCTTTGCCTATGGAGGAGCAAGAAGGAATGGTCAGTGCTCCACAATTACGGCTGCGCATCTGAGGCCAGTCGCAACTGTGCTCAGAAGTGTCGTGCCAACCAAGACCTCCTCCCTCTACCAGTCCTCCCCCCCCAGCAGCCGGCTGGCGGCTGAGGAGCATAATGAAAACCTTCAGGAGGGCCTCACTCCGCCTTCGGAGCGTGCGCTTGACACCTGTGGGCTGGAGGGGAAGGAAGTGTCAATAACTTCCTCCGAAACTCCCTTGACGGCGGCGCCGAACTGCAAGCCTCATCTTGCGCACTTGGCAGATGGATGAGGAGGGAGCGGCAGGTCAGGTTTCCTTTTGCCCTCGATAAAGGGAAACTTCCGGCCGCTTTCCAAGTTTGCCGGCAGAGTCTGCAAAGGGCAAGTCCTCCAAGAATGGCCGTCGCTTGGAAGCTGTTTTCCCTCAGAGGCATAATAATAATAAGCCTCTCACATCATCGGGACCATTCAGTCTGTAGCAGCAGCCTGTGCTATGGGGCCGACTTGAGCACCAGCCACGGAGTGGTTGCAGTCGAGGAACAGCATATGTTTCCCTCCTGCAAAAGGGCCACAACAGAGACAGACTGCGGAACATCCTTGATTTCCCCCTATATCCGTTGCTTTGCCTATTTTCCATCCACTTTTGACCTTCCATCCTAGGAGGCCTTCTGTGGCATCATGAAGGCCAGGGATACGATGCCATGACTGCCGTGTTTGTGTGTATTGTTTGCCCTCTTTCTCCTTCTCCCCCAAGCTGACTAATAGCAAGGAACTTGGCTTGGAGCCGGATCATTGAACGGTGGAGCTTACCTGGTTCCAGAGAGCAGAAAGAAGGGCTGTGGCTCCTGACAGAGCACCTGCTTTGCATGCAGAAGGTCCCAGGTTGAAGCATCTCCAGGTATGGCGGCAGACCCTGTTTCAAACCCTGGAGAGCAGCCGCAGCCGGTTTGTGTTGACAGCACTAGCCTAGATGGCTCAATGATTTGAGTCAGTTTAAGGTAAATTCCTATAAGTGTGCAATTCAGGGGTAACCTAAGTAACCAATCCAAGAGGTAAAAATGAATTCACATCCAGTGGTTGTAAAAAGTGGGGTTGTGCACCCTCTTTGCACCTTTGCCCTAGTCTCTCATCCAGAGTATTGAATGCGCTGATGAAAGTTGTCTGCCTGTCCAGCTAGCTGCAGGTTCAAGGACCACAATCCTGGACTAACCTGAGTACCAGCAAGTTGTATTAGGGAGCAGCGGCGTCACTAGGGCGCGCGCCGCCCTGTGCGAGGGCGCGCGCGCCGCCCTAATGACCCCCGTGCCGCCCGACAGCAGGCCGGCGAGGATGTCTCCGGAGCCGACAGCAGCGGAGCCTCCGCTGCTGCCGGCTCTGGAGACATCCTCGCCGGCCGGCTGTCTTGGGCAGGAGGAGGCCTCGGAGCGTCCGCCCTCGGCAGAGCTCCAAAGCCTTCTGAGGGAGGCCTGATGCGTGACATCATATTTATAAGGTTTCGCGCATGTGCAGTACGTTTATGAGGGCAAATTTGCCTTCAAACGTTCTGCGCATGCGCTAAACCTTGTAAATATGACGTCGCGCATCGGGGTTCCCTCAGAAGGCCTTGGAGCTCCGCCGAGGGCGGACGCTCCGAGGCCTCCTCCGAGGCGTCGCTGGAGCGCAGCACAAGGGAGAACCGCCTGCGCGTGACGCGCGGGTGCATGCGCGGGTGCACGCGCGTGACCACGTGTCACCCATTGCGCGCATCGCCCCCAGGCGGTCCGCCCTTCCCGCCGCGCTCCAGCGACGCTCTGCTAGGGAGTTTCTCTGATTTCAGCTTGACTTTGAACTTCTGTGATATTCTTTGCCAACACCAACCCACCCCTGGCATAAGCCACATGTACAATTCACACGCATAGCTGAATGTGTGAACTGACTCCACTGAAACATCCCTTGGAAGCTGATGGGATTTTTCGATGCCCAATCACGCATATGAACACTAATACTAACACTTGATGCTGCCGGCTATACATGTGTCATTATTTAGCATGTATATGTTGTCTTAGTGCGTTTAGTGCCTCATGGTCATTATCATTCCATTTGAACCACAACTCTGTAAGGTAGGCTAGGGTGAATATCCACATTTCAGAAATGGGAAGGGCTAAGAGGCAATGCTTTACCTACGGCAATCCAGTGAGTTCATGGGTGAGGCAAGATTCAAATGGAGACTTCCCAATTTATAGCTCCGTTTCTTAGTCTTGGCTCTGGTCACACAACTGTGGCCACTCCAGCATAGCATCCCTCCCAGTGCCTGCTTGCTGGGAGCCTCTTTGGAACAGGGAATAAGGAAATGGCCAGGGGAGTGGGTCGGATTGCTCCCGAGCAGCCCTCTGCCTCTCCGTAGAGACAAGATGACTTCCTGGTTTTCTGGGGCATTGCAGGCAACGAAATAAGTTGGTAGACCTCCAGAGCGACAGTGGAGGAGACTTGTGATGAATCTGAGCTCATTTTAGGGACTACAGGTATCCCCCACTTAATGATGGATCGCTTAACGACGACCCGGATATACAACGGAGGTCCCCAGTAAAAAAGACGCATCTTTTTAAAGCCCCAGCTCATCAGCTGTTTGGCTTTAGATAAGGGCTTTGAAGTTCAGCACTGGGGCTTTAAGCACTGGATTTCAAAGCCCTTATCTAAAGCCAAACAGCTAATGGGCAAGATAAGAGCTTGGATGGTGCTGGTGATAGGGCAGTGAGGAGAGCAGCTTGACGTCTTCCTGTGGCCAGTTTGCTAGGCACTGCTTTGTGGATAAAGTCACTCTCGCCTGTCATGACCCGGCCTCCTGGTTAACAGTTCCAGTCGCTAGTTCGTCTGCTCTTGTGTATCCCAGTGTTATGGATTCTTTTCACCTTGTACAACCTGGGGATGTGGGCCGGTTTCTTGGGAGCAGGAGACCTTCTGCTTGACCCTTGCTTGGCTTGGCTCTATAGACCATGTCAAGGAGCAGAGAGGGTGGTTAATTCACCTCTGAAAGGGGGGCGGGCTGTTGCCAGAGGTATTGAAGCTGGCTGTGGTTTGCCCCTTCCTGAAGAAGCCCTCCATGCTGGATAACTGCTGGCCAGTTTCAGACCTCCCATTTCTGGGCAAAGACATTGAATAGGTTGTGGCGTCTCAGCTCTATGGTGTCCTTTGGGGTGTTTGGCTAGATTGGGCTGGGGGGGGGGCACTGCACTGAAGTGGCTCCACTTCCTTTGGCTGATAGATCCCAGAAGGTGGTTCTGGGGGACTCCTATTCTTCACCCTGGCCTTTGACCTGTGGAGGCCTTTGACCTTTATTCTGACACCCAGGTTATTTAAAATCTACATGAAATCCTGGGAGGGATCATGCAGGAGTTTGGAGTTGACCATCACCAATATGTGGTTGACACTCAGCTCCACCTCGGTCCTACCGAATGTTGGGGAAGCTGCAGAAATCCATGATCAATGCCTGGGGTTAGAGGAGGACTGAATGATGGTGAACAAGTTGAAATTATATCCCGAGAAAGCAGAGGTTCTCTTGAGGCCTACGCACTGGCGTCGCTTCGGTAGGGGCAGGGCTGTAAGTAGGGCTGTAGGTCTCTTGCCTGCTGCTTTCTCCACACGGGAACGGCTCCGACAGTGAGGGGGCGGGGCCGCCTCCTGCTCGCTCGGTAAAGAGACTACGACGGAGCGTTACTTACAGCCCCGCCCCTACCGAAGCGACGCCACTGGGCCTACGATGACGGTATTGGACCAGTGACCTGTTCAGAATGGGGCTGCAGTCCCTCTGCAGGTGCAGGTTCGCAGTTTGGGAATTCTTCTAGATTTCTTGCTGCTTCTGAATGATCAGGTGGTAGCTGTGGCCGGGGGGGGGGGGTTGCCCAGCTTACCCTCATCTGAACGGATTGGGCCTGACTGCACATTGGTGACAGCAAGACTCCATTACTATAAGGTACTGTATATGGGACTGCCCTTGAAGACAGTTCAGAAACTACCATTAGTGCAGAATGCGGTAACTCGTCTGGTCATGGACATTTGACTCTGTCCGAGCACTGATCTTTCAGCTGCACTGGCTGTTGGTTTGTTTCTAGGCTGCTATTGAGACCGCTATTGACGGAGGTGAGGGGGATGGCGGCGCGGAATAGGGCCTTCTCGGCTGTGGCGCCCCAATTATGGAATTCCCTCCCCCTGGAATTAAGAACGGCTCCCTCTTTAGAGACATTTCGGCGGGGCCTTAAGACATTTTTATTTAGACTATCATTCGATGTCTGACATTGTGGGCTGACTTTTAACTTTTAACCTTGAACAAATGGCTTTTAACAACTGTAAATAGAGGTGACCCACTGGGGTTGTTTGTTTTAATTGTTTTAATTTTTTTTAATTGTTTTAAATTGTTAATTATTTTAATGTATATGTTATTTTAATGTTGTAAGCCGCCTTGAGTGCCCTTGCCGGGAGAAAGGCGGCATATAAATTCTTTAAATAAAATAAATAAATAAATAAATATTGTTTCTGGGCCGCTTCAAGGTGCCGCTATTGACCATTTAATCCCTTCATTACCCTGGCTTAGAGCCAGGATATCTGAGAGACTGCTTTCTCCCATCTGGGTGGCCCTCCTGGGTGTTCAGCTGGCGGCAACAAGGAGAAGGGCCTTCTCTGTAGCGACACCACAGTTATGGAACGCCCTTCCTGTTGAAATAAGAACAGAATCCTCCCTGCTGGCCTTTTAGCAGGGTCTTGAGCAGTTTTTGTTCTACACTGACTTTCTCACTCTTATGCATTGTGTTTTTAATGCCTGTTGCTTTTTATTGTTGTGGGGAAATCCCTGGGGAAGCTGGAGCCCACCAAGAAGGCATTTACCTCTTTTTATTGTTTGTCTATAATCTGCATTTTGTAGATGTTTACTGTATTCTATATTGTTGTTAGCCGCCTTGGTCCTTTTTTTGTAAAAGAGAAAGGTGGGATAAAAAAGTTTGTGTAAAATGACTGACTGACTGACTGACTGACTGACTGACTGACTGAATGTTTTCCTCCTAGGGCAAATAGCAGTTGCAAGGGGGGCTGATCAAGATTGGGGCTGTAGTGGCCCCACAAGGGTTAACGCTCCCCTCCCCCATGCCATGGTCCTCATTCAGTCCCCCCCTTTCTATTTAGTACAGAAAAGATTAAGCATGTCAGACCTAATGACACATCAAACTTAATATGCACTTTGGTCCCAAGAACTAGCCATGTCACAAAGCCCACCTCCATATGTTTTTGCATGAGTCACTGTTCTGAGCAAGAATTGGAAGGAAGCAAAGGCAGAGCAATCAATCATGCAGAGACATGGCGAGCAGCAGCCTTCCTTGTGGGGGAGCTTTGCATATTTCATTCATGTATTTTAGACAGTTTGAGAATGAATGAGTGGCTTACAGGCTGGAAGAACCTGGGATCTAGCCCCACATTAATAAGCTAGAGGAGCTGTCCCCTCTAGTAGGTGGGCTTCATTTTATGAGCAACAAACATCTCAAAATCTTTTTCAAAGACCCGCCACCCCCACCCCCCCTGCAAAGAATCACTCCTGCTATCCCAGGGTGGCGTGATAACGGTTTCTCTGCAGTGTGATTAAATGGGAAAACCCAAGGAAATGAGGATGCTTCCAGAGGCAGCCTCAGAAGTCATTCACACAGAATTGACATCACTTTCAGTCTCGGGATCAAGGGGTGATGAGGTCTGATCCACCTGATATATCAGGGAGCGCTGACTGAATCAGAGTGACAGCACTGTTTATTTTGCTGAGGCACGCAGTCAAATCCCGCAGTCAAATCTTACATACGAACACCGGCAGGACGAGTCATACAGGCGTTGCCAAAGACGGAAGAGACCAACAGACCCTTCCAGTATCTGTCAAACGGGCAGGTGGAGCTCAGCCAAAACGGAGTCAGATCACATATTTGAATGAAGTTTCATTTCCTTCATCTGCCGCAGTATAAATCCTGACCCCCCCCCCCCCCGGCAACCTGTAACAAAGCAAAGCGGTGTTTGCAAGTTCTCATCATGTGCACCTGGGCTCTCCAGGGCCTTGACTTGTTTACAATGTGAAGTCAGTTGTGGAAGATGTGAAGTAACAAGTGAGTACCCCTGAGCATGCACAGAATGCCTCTGCCTTGCCACTGAATAACAGAGCTCCACTTTCACTTCTTTAACGTTAAGTGCAAGTCCGGCCCTGATCAGTCTTCATCTACAATTGAAATAAAAGCTAAGCCTGAGTAACTGCATTTTCTTGCATTCGTCCTTGCTAATTCTTACCTCTTCTTCCTCCCTAAGTGTGTTATATTCCCCTTCTACTCCTAAATGTGCACCATGTAAGGTCCTCAGGGCAGGGCTCTGTCTTAGGCTCAGAATACATCAATATGCATTGATGGCCCTATGTAAATAATAAGAATACATCATAAAGGGCAGGGTTTTAAGGACAGAATATGTGGCTGCAGGGCCAACTTAAGGAAGGGCATAACTTGTATTGGGGATCAGCCAAGGCAGCTTGGCACCTATGCAGTAAGAATGGATGGAAATGCCTCTGAGCAGATGCAGAGTGCATTTCTCATAATTGAAGGTCAAAATAGATGTTCCTTTAAATGTGTGGCTTCCACGGTTACACATTCTTTCTTCATGTTGCTTGGTGACAACGAGTTGAAGTAGAAGTGTCGTGTGTTTTCCTAGTAAAGGTATCCCCTGCTCGAAAGCCAGTCGTGTCCGACTCTAGGGTGCGGTGCTCATCTCCGTATCTAAGGCCAAAGAGCCAGCACTGTCCGAAGACACTTCCATGGTCATATGGCCAGCATTACTTTCCCGCCGTAGCGGTACCTATTTATCTACTTGCAATTTCTTGCTTCCTAACTGCTAGGCTGGCAGGAGCTGGGACAGGAGACGGGAGCTCACTCCGTCATGCGGCACTCGGGTCTCGAACTGCTGTTCTACTGACCTTCCGGTCTGCAGTTCAGCATCTTAACCACTGTTTTCCTGCCCTCCCGCTATTTCAGTGGCTGCAGCAAGCAGGGGGCAAGGAAATGCTGCACATGATGGTGGTATCCTGCCATGTACCTGCTTCTCCTGGAGAGTAGAAGCAGGGGAAGCAGTGCCAGGTTATTGAGCTCCTCCCCCCCCCCATGGCATCCCTCACCTGCCCCTTTGTGGCACATTGGTCACTACCACTGAGATTGGGGGTTCAGTCACTGGTGGACCCTCAGATATGCATGAACTGTTGGCCAATGCCTGACCTGGTTCACCTCTGAAACCACCCCATGGGGAAGAAGGGGGCAGCCAGGCACGTATGGTCGCATCTAGTGTGGTCCTGCATAAGTACAGAGAGAATCCTGGTCCATCAGCAATGAGGGGAAAGGGCTTCTAGCTCTGAGGGTGCTGTATCCAGGTAGCCCCTGGAGTCCCGACACATCCTTTTCCATTCCGCACATTAAGCAGTCCCAGTACATCTTATTTTAGCTGGTTTTTTATCCCACTGCTGCCTCCTGAAGGACAGGTTGTGGCCTTGAGGAAGTATCTTTCATGCATTTCCTCATGTTTGGGACACTGAAGCATGACTTCTCTCCCCCACTTCCCATCTGTTTCAGTCTCTCATTTGTCATGCTTATTGCTCAATTACTCCTTTGGGGATCTTGAGATGTGCACAGATCCAGACCTCTGGTTTGTGGTCACTGACTTGGAATCTGGGCAGGTTGGGGTGTGCTTGACAAGGCTCACCTTTAGTCACATGCGCATTCCACGTTAGTGAGGTCAGAAGCACAACCAGCACAGCCCTGGGGAGGTCACGGTTTTGTGTGAAAGGATGACTTTTCCACCCAGGCTGTGAGAAACGGGGTGCTTTCCTCCTAGTCTTCTTCTCTGCAGGTTCTTGAGGCTGGAGGAAAGGGAAGCAGCAGAGCACAGCCACTTCCCTTTGATCTCTCAGCCACATTAGTTTCAGTGCTGTAGTCTTTGAGTAGTGAGTGTCCTTGTGGCCATTGTCACAACAACCCTCTCATGTCAAAATATAAGAAGAGGATCCACGTTTGTTTCTTCCTTGTGGCAAAATCCTCTGCCTCCTGGAAGACTGATGGTTTACAATGATAGGATATGTTGCAGGCAATAGCTTGTTTCACAAATGACCAAGCTGCCACAGAGGCGCCATTTTGTCTGCACAGTGCCACATAAGTCGGTGCACGACGGGCTCCTACGACGAGGGGGCGGGGCGCCTCGTACCGGAGAGTAACGGTGGGGCGGAAAGCTGCAGAACTTAGCTTTCCGCCCAACCTCCAGCGACGCCAGTGAGTCGGTGACACTCCTGAAGGGTCAGCTAATGGGCTGCCTAGCTATGTCACAGGGTATGCACTTTCACGTCAGCCTTCTTCCCAGCTCAGCAGACAAAAAGCACTTCAAGGTATGGGCAGATGGTGGTGGTGGTGGTGGTGGGGGGTTGGATGCGTACTAGTATGCACCATGGAGATGGTGCTATCTCATACTCTGGACTTGGCACATGGCACATAAGACGAATGTTGGTCAGTGGCTACCACTTGCCTGTTTCATTAGAGTCAGAGCAAGAGAGAGAAGCCAGCCAGCATTAGTGCTCTTGCGTTGGTGAGGTCAACCTTAACTTGCTGGTCAGCAGAGGCGTTTGTGTCACCCGGTGCGAGAACTCAGTGCAGAAGCGTCGCGGGAGCCGTCGCTGCCTCCGTCGAGCAGGGGTTGGGCCCTCCCGCCCACCCTGGAGCCGTACGGCTCCGCAATGGCCAGGAAAATTGCGCGCGGGGGGGGCGTGGTTGAGCCGTGTGATGTGTTATTGGTTCCATGCTGTGTCACGACAACACCTCATTGGCTCTCAGAACAATCTGTCTCATTGGTCAGTTTTGAGTGAAGGAAATCCACTTTTTGTTACAAAAGGCAGTTGTGTTTTCTTTTTCTGGTTATTTGGGCATACCTTTTGATAGAATACAAATACGGTTTGTTTCATTACATTCTTCGTTCAATTACCTTTCCCATGATATATACCTTTATGGTAAATAGAAGGTTTCCACAATTTTGGCCGCTAGTGGTGTCACCCCTCCTGAGGGTGATACCCAGTGCAGTCCGCACCCCCGAATAACAACACTGCTGGTCAGGAAAGCATTGGTGACTCCTCTTCCTTCAGCAGAAAAGGCCTTGCCTTGGTAGAAGGCAATGTATTTGGGGCAGAGCAGAGGGCTTCTTAAGGTGCCTCCGCATGATGGGGTTGTGCTTTGTCAGGAGTGGACTGGGTCAACTTGCACTGGTTCTTTGTTGTCCGCGGGTCTGGTGCAAGGAGCTCCAGGCTCCGCACGAGTGCTGCAGTCTACACAGAGGAAGGACAGGTTTTGGAGCAGGACTCTTCCCTGCTCCCCCCCCCTCCCATTCCTTTGGCACCATGAAGGTGGCTTTTTGAGCTTCAGTGCCAAAACTGGGAGGCGTTGCCAGCAGCAGGCCTTGCACTGGACTGGCCAAGGCGTTTGGAGTGCTACCATTGCCACCAGTACGGAGGGTCCAGAGGTTGGCCCAGCCGGGTGGAGCTTCTGGTGGGTGCGGGGGCCCCAAGACCAACCCTGTTGTTGGGAATGAATGCCTAAAGCTCACACGCGTGTGCGCAAGCCCTCAGAACTTCCTCCTCCTACCATCCCTTTAGTTAGCTCAGCCTCTCCCAGCTAAGGAGGGCTCGCCGCCGAGTAGTGAAAATCAGGACATGACATCTATGAAATCTGCCACCCTATCACTGACGTTGTTTCTGAATGTGAGAGTCTCGCTTCTTGGGGATATATATCGCTCCCCTCCCGCGCGTTTTCTCCTTCTTACAACGAACGGGGGTGGGTGAGTTGTAGGTCCGCATCCCCTTTAGATGGATCGTTCTACTCTGGGCTAGTGGGCCACTAGGTGGCGCGCTCCCCTCGCTGTGCTTCTTCTCGGCCAATAGCGGTGGATGAGAACAGAGAGGGCGATGACTGCTCCCCATTGATTGGCATCGTGTTCCCGCCCATTCTAATTCATCTTTCTTTGAAGCTCCTCCTCTTGTGTGGAGCCCCGCCTTCGAAGGTGGTAACTCCAAGATCGACTATCAGCCAATAAGCGGAACGCTTGGCGTTGCTAGGGGCGTGCCCTCGTGCTCTTGTCCGCGTCGAGTGGGCGCTTGGTTGCTAGTGGCGTGTCAGGAAGGATGATTGACAGTTGGGCCACGCCCCCTGGGTCTGAGCCGCGGTGGCTGAGCAGGAGCCCACAGAGCAAGAGCGTGAGCGGCTGGAAGAAGATTCCGGAGTGAGACTCGGTGCGATTTGAGCCCGGGGGTCGCTGGCAGCCGCTGTGTACGGAGCCTCCCGGGTCTCTCGAGCCGGGAAGGACCCTCGTCGGCTGGAGGAAGCCCGAGCACAGCCTCCCTTACGGCTCGGGGCGAGCGGCCGGTGCCGATCCAGACCTCGAAGCAGCGAGCCCGGGGATCCTTCAGCCCAGCCTGTGCTCCGGACCGGACCGTCCCTGAAGGCCTGGATCAGCTGAATCGACACCGACCCAAGAGGACCGGAGGATAATTGGCGCTTGTGCAATCCGGCGGTTTTGCTTGCAACTCTCCGCTGCTGACCGGAGCGACCGCCTGGATTAGCCCCGATCGGCACCGGCCCGGATCCGCTCCAAACCTGCCTGGTGGACTCGACCAAGAAGATCCATTTTCTTGTTGATTTCTTTGCTAGAGTGGCCCGGAGTTGCTGGGACCGGCGCCGCTGTCGAGGGACGGGGAGCTGAAAGGACCACGGGGCAGCGGCGGCAGCGGCAGCCCGCGGGAGGGCTGGTGCCGTCTAAGAGCCGGTTCGGCAAGAGGAGAGCGGCCCCGCCACCGCTCCAAGCCACCCGCGCGTTGTGGGGCTTGGCGTACCCGACACCAGTTCTTCTGGCACGGGAGTGGGGAGAGACGGGACTTCTTTCTCTTCCGAACCACGACCTGCCTCCGAACCGGCCGGGACTACCGGATCGACCTTCTCGACCCTGGAGGAGTTTACTCTCAGGAGTGTAAACGTGTCGGGAGATCCTTAAACCGGAGCTGGAAGTGGAGCCGGATCCTGCGCTGCCCGCTGTCCACCGCCCAGCAGCCGCAGCAGCGACCCCGCGATCCAAGCCTGCCCGGGGCTCGGAGTGTGTAGCCGCCCAGCCGGGCCCCGGCCTCGCAATGGCCGCAGCCCGCCCGGGGGCGCCCCAGCTGCTCCTCCCGGTGGTGCTGCTGCTTCTCCTGCCGGGCGGCTGCCGCGCTTTGGAAGGTGAGACCCGTCAACGGGGAGGGAAGACGAGCCCAGGTCGAGTCCTCTTCGCGGGGAACCGGGGAGGGGACAACGCTCCGCTTCCACACGCTTAACGAGGCAGCCCTCTAGGCACGCTTGTCCGGGAGGGAGCCAGTTCCATGGGGCTCGGTGGGACGTGCTTCCTCGGAGAGCGCCTGGTGGAATCGGGCTGGCGAGCGCTCGAACGCTAACCATGAATCTTCTTCTTTATTGGGGGACGAACAATGTTGTGGGGGACCCCTGGCCTGGGGAACCTGGAGCCCACCCTTCAAGGAGACATTTACCTCTCCTGTCTGCTCCTGTCGGCAGATAGACAGGAAAATGCCGGTGCCCCTGCGTCTGTGCAAGCCCAAGAACGCGTGTCCGTTGTCTCGGGCGGACACAAGCCATTGCTCTCCGTCGAATGGACGGGGCGGGGGCTATTCTTTCCCACTCCTTACCTTGTCACGAGTCCCTTGCACCCCTGGAAGGGGACCCATATAACAGGGTTGGCCAAACTGTAGCTCTTTGATAACGTGTGGCTCTCAGAAACATGTTGGCTGAGCTCCTTTTTGCATCACAATTAATATAAAAGGTAAATAAGAAATGTTCGAGCCTTTATCATTATTTGCCAGGTATAAACTGAGAGTCCACTGGATTAAAACTTAAGTTTAATGTTCATGGTGAGAAAATATATTTAAGAATTGCTTCTTAAATATTGCGGCTCTCAGACATCTCTCTTGTGGCTCTCAAACATCTGAAGTTTATCATATGTGGCTCTTACATTAAGCAAGTTTGGCCACCCCTGCCATATAACTTCCTTGGACCAAGAAGAGCCAGTCCATTCACAGATCTATGCGGAGCTCAGATGGAAGTATGCAAGCCTAGCCTCCTGGCCCGAAATGCAGTCAGTCTCCAGTTTCTGCAAGCTTTGTAGAGACTTCCACTCTCCTCCTTGAGCATCGCTCTCTTTCTCCCCCCTGTTCAGGGAGTGATGATGTCAGGCCACCAGTCGTTAGGGTGCGCGTGAAAGAGGCATGCAGGCAGGCTGGTGGACGACTGCTCCACCGGAGAGCACAATACAATTAGCTGCCCTTGCAAGTTGAATTGGACTGCAATGCTATACCTGCTTACCTGTGAGTAAGTCTCATTGAACTCAGTGGGGCTTACTTCTGAGTAGGCACACATTGGATTGTTTCAGAGGTGGCTGAGTAGGTACAGCAGGTGAGAAGAGACCTGCAGCTGGCAGTGGGGACCCACAAGTCCTTAAGCTGACCAGGGTTAAAATATGGTCAAGTTTAGACCCATCTAGTATAAAAATCTGAGTTGAATTGGTGTCAAATAGCTAGAATTATTTGCCAGCCCTGTTGGTATGAAGGAGTCACGGGCCCTGCAACTCTGCCTGTGTTAAATAGGTGAAGCAGTAATGACATTTAATTGTTCATTTGCTAGGCTAGATAGGGTTCAGAGGTGATGCTCATTTAAAATTTGTAGTTAGTGTTGATGCTTCTGCAATGATTCTAAAGTTTCTGATTTAACTCCTTTAATTGTTCTTAGGAGATTGACACCCCCCCCCCTAAAAGTTCAGATTGTGCAGATACTGAAGCCACCTGAAGCTTGCCTAGGTCTTGCAACTCTGTGTCATGGCTCTGTTCAAGAGCAATTTATCCCTGTTGTGAAGTATTGCTCTCTTACTGCTTTCCATCCCCAACAAAAGGGTTGCTGTATCCTTAATGTTCGTCTTTCTTGGTATTGTTGAACTTCAGTTTCTTTTCCCCTCTCTTAAAAACCCATTTCCTCCCAGCCCACAGGTGTTAACTCCTGTTGCATATATGCACCCTTGGGTAAAAATGCCTTAGGTCAGAGTAAAGGATGATGCTCTTTTAAGTGTTGCTGAAATGCATTGAGTTGATGGTCTGTGATTTGGGAGGGGGGTATCCTATCAACATTTTTGTGCTCCTCAACCGCATTTGCAAATAGAGGCAGTTCAGAAAGGGTTGTTGGGCCTCCAGCTCTTGCAAACAGGGGGAAAAGTTAGGTATGTTTTCAAGGAGTCTAAGGAAAGCAGTGCAGAAATTGGTAACATTTAAGAAGTTTTTAGTGGTCCAGAAGAGACATTTGATATATTCTCTGCAATTTCCTTAAACATTCATATTCAAATATGGCCTTTCATTCTTCTCTCTAACTTTCCCCCCACCTTTAGTCAACAGTAGAGGCTGCATCTTAAAAATCAGCTTCAGGGAATTTCCTGAAAGACATCAAATGTCTTCCCCCTGTTCACTGAAAGCATCTTAAGACTTGCCAGCTTCTGCACGGTGTTCCTTAGTCACACTGAAACTGTGCTTTTGACTTCCTTATTCTCCCCTGCTCCAAGTTGACTTTAAGTTTTCTCATAGGTACAGGAGATGGCAGAGGTGCTCTGTTTGTGCTGAAGTAGGGTGGGGGGGGGGGAGAGAATAGAGAAGAAGGAATTGTTTTCTCTTCTTCCAAGCTCTCTCTTGTAACAAGTGTTGCCCCGAGATTATTATTATTTTTTTCAAATTGCCTTCACTCTTGTAAAGAGCCTTATAAAATGTTCCCTCTGTTCTGGAATTCTGTGTTTTCTACACACCACATCAGTTGAAAGATCTGTGCTGCCTGGCACCCTATTCATTGCGTGTCTAGCCTGGAATATCCACCCCTCCTCAAATATCTGGAGGTCCAGAGAACATTTCTACCCAATCTCTGTCGTAGATTTGTGGGGAGAAATAACTGAACAGTGCGGTTGCAATCCTCTGTATTGGAGGATTCTTCTCTTGCTATTATGACAACGTGTATCAAAAGCAATTTGGGAACTGGGCAAGAAATGCTGCTCACAAAACCCTCCAGGTTTATTGGCTTGGTCTCCTTGGAAATTGAGGGACATTGCAGCACTAAAACTGTTTTGTTTTTGTTTTTTGCAAGTTTCTTTGGTCCTGTCTTACCATAGTACTCCGACTTCCCTGAGCGTCATGTGTTGGGGATATGGGATATCCCCAGGTTTCACTGGAGTTTATCTCCAGAGTTGTGCCTAAGTTCTTCTTTTGCTCTCGGTGGGCTTTCAGAAGGCTTTGAATTTTGCATCTTGCCTAGTTCTGCTCAATAAATTTGGGGGTGCCAGCAGCTGATTTGTGATGTCGGGGTCCCATTACCCAACTTCACTTAACCAAATGAACAGGTGGTGAAAAGCAGGTTAGAGAACATGGGGAGGTTTCTTTTGGTGTAGCAAACACTTCACTTCTTCCTGTGCCTGTGAGTTTAAATGGTAGAAAGAGAGGGAGAAGGGCTCTTCGGTGAACATGAAGGCTTCATCTGTGGAGGTCAAATCTCAGCTGTATACTAGACCTCTGTGACGCCTCTTGCTGTGAGGTGATCATTTGGGGTCTCTGTATGTGCAGAGGAGAATCAAGCTGGCTTCTAGCATTCACTTGTGTTCAGCTTTTGTTCCTGCTGGACTCCTTGTAAATGTCTGGTAGAGGCAGCGAAACGGATTGATAGCATGTATTGCAGATCTTGTGGCTTAACTTTGTGAATCGGGGTCACCAGACCCTAAATTGGCAAGGGTGACCTCTTGCATTCTCTCTTGCAGTGTTTCTTTCTCTTTAAATAAAAAAGGAAAAAGTATACTTTTAAAAAGCTGCTTCAAGATGCAGACGGTTCCTGCATTTGAGCACTTCCTGTAAATTGTGTGTGTGCGGGCTATTTTAGTGCTAATAGTAAATCCATAGCAGCAATAAATCCATGTGCTTGCACTCTGTGTAAACCGCAGTGGCTTGTCACCCGGGATCCTACCACCTCTGCCAGGTTGGGATGCCAGAAATGTGTAACTCCCAGCTAGTCACCTTTTTGCCCCGACCCGTGAGAAGTTGGGAGTTTGCAGTTGGCTGGGTGTGCATGTGCTTCTTAATCTTTTGCCTTGTCTGCTTTTTTTTTTTTAAATTGCGGTGAGAGAGACTCTGTTACATTGTGCTCCTTTTTCATGGCCTGACCTAGGAGCTAGCATGGAGAGTCTGATTTCTTTGCAAGGGAACGGGCAGCAAGGGGAGAGCAGGGAAGCTGTTTTCAGCAGCGACTCAGTCAGTAAGGGCTTTGTGCGCTGGGGAGAAAATGGTTTCTTCCCCAGATTCTGTGTAAGTGTGCTGTGTCTGTTTGAAGTTACAGTGTGTTTTTCTTCTCCGGTTCAGCAGCGCCTCAGCCTGCCGGAGAAGGAATGCTTTGGCCCAGTAGCAACAGCGGTGGCTTTCTCTGGCAAAGGGTTTTGAACGAGAAGAGGAGGCGAGGTTGGCTGGGGCACCGAGGCCCCTGTGGGAGTAGGTTTTCTAGCTTGGCCAAGGAGCATAGGAGGAGAAGAAAGGAGCCTCTGCTCCTTTCTTGAAAATGCAAGCTTTTCCTTTTAGCCCAGCTGTTCCTGGCTCGCTTGATGCAGGCCCAGAGCCCCGATCCTGTATCCCTGAAAGCCAAGCCCTTGGGTCTGAGAGAGAAAAATGATATGGTATTAATTTAAAGTGCATTAAATCACATTTTCTATAGCTCTTGGTGCTTCTGATGCAATTTCCAGCTGGCAGGGTGAGTGCTCCTGCCTCTTTCCCTGGGAAGAAGCACAAGGGAAGGAATTAATATAAGCTTGGGAGCAGAGGTAGTGGTTTAGGGGCTCAATAGCTTTCGCCAATGAATTTTTCCCCTTTGTGTTCAACTGAGTGGGACAGGCAGAAGAAAGCACAAACTCTGTGTTACAATGGACAAGTCAAGAAGGCAAGGAGTCCTCTCTCCTGGCAAAATCCCAAGGACTTTCTGTTTCTTGGCCTGGGCTAGGTGCTGGGGCAGATTTCAGAGCCTACGCACTGTGCACAAGGATTTGGGGCAGTGCTAATCTGCCCACTTGGCAAAGAGGGTCTTCTGTGCTCCCCAAGGGCATTAATGAATAGCAGTTGGCTGCAACATGGGATGGAAGAGAATGTTTTGAGGAAGTTGGAAGAGGAGCTTTGGTCTATGTACCAAGGGTCCCTAATGAAAAGAAGTTATGATGACTTAAGAGCCATTAATCACGGCCGTGGTACTTAAAAAGTGTGGCTCAAAAGGTTTGTTTCCCCCACCCACTCCGTATACATCTGGGAGTGAAGTGGGAATTGGAACCTGTACAGGTGATTGAAAATATGGAGGTGGTGGTGGAAATTATTCCTGTTTGTGAGTGAGAGATTAAATGGGTCAGGAACCATCCTCTCTCTCCCCCCTTTTGCTTGGCTTGAAGGTGGAGGCTAGTGTGAATCCCCCCGCGTAATAGTTTTCATAATAACAAAGCATGTATAATAATGACATGCGCATGCATGCACACACATATATAATATGCACACTTGGTGTAATGTTCTCCCCCCCACAATATATTCTGTTAGGTATTTCCTTGACGGAGATCTTGCTTTTTTCTTAATTACAGTTCAGTGAACTGTCTCCTCTCTCAATGGGGATGTTAGCCTTGCTGTTTGTTGATGCTTTAGGATAAGGGTGAGAGAGAATTGGTCACAGAACTCTGGAAGCTCTGGCCGAGCTCATTAAATCTCCCATTCCTTGCAAGATGGTTCATCTGTAAAGGGAAAAGGAAGCCTTTTCCTTTGTGCCTAGAGAATCTGTCAGCTAATTGGCAATGGGGGCAAACCGGCAAACCGTGCTATATGAGCATCTGAGATTTTTTTGCAGTGCTGTTCTGTACTTTCCTTGCTCTCATCTTTTTTTTTTGGGGGGGGGGGAAGAGTGCCTCCCTTTAGTTTACATGAGTGAGGCTGCAATCCTATACACACTTTCCTGGGAGTAAGCCCCATTGATAACAATGGGACTTACTTCTGAGTAGATATGCATAGGATCGTGCTGCAAGTGCCAGGCAACCTGGGGCACTGAAACTTTCAGGCTAAATCATTGTTAGCTTTTTCTGTATGTGACTTATGGTGGAGGATCTCTTCCTCCTAATGATTCTTGCCTATGTTCGCTGCTGCCCTCCCCCCCCTTTTGTTTTGTTATGATCTTCAGCGAAGGCTGACACATTGCATGAAATATTTGGGGAAACCAGTCCATTGCGTTTTTCTTTCCACAGACTGGTTTGGTCATTGCTGTTGCTGGCAGTTGGGTACTTGGAAGTTCTTAATTAAACGTCCCAAGGAATCTGAATCACAGGCTCTCATGTTGTGGTGTGTGTGTGTTTCCCTTTCTCCCTTCATTTAAATTGCAGCTCTGCCTGTTGTGCTGACTCAAACTGGTTTGTCCAGATCAAGCGTCTCCTCCTTGGGTGCCAAGCACAATGGGAGGGGGAGGCAGGTGTTCCTACGCATGTGCGGTCAGCTGAATGCTCCAGTTGGAAGCATGGAGTAGATAGAATATTCCAGAACCAGTTCTCCTCCGGGCTTGCTTTGTTTGTGCTTTCCCTGATTTGCCAAAGAGACCAGTGAGCGAAATCATCCCCTTTTCTCCTTGACACCAAACTGTGTTAAAGGGGTGGCTGGAATTTTGAGTTGTTCAGATTTGCTGGGTTCCATTGAGTGAACTACCCACAAACTCGCTTAGGGAGCGTTAAAGAAGTTATCTCATGTGGTTGATCAGGATTTTGGGGAGGGGAAAGAATACGTTTTGCCTTCCTTAGTTTGCGCTTTTAGTAAGAAGCTGCTATGAGGAGCATCTTTTGTGAGCTATAATGTGCATCCTCATTATGGTGGGCAGGGAAAGGACTGGTCCTCTTAGGGGTTCTTGGCAAGTGGAGGTGATGTATGTATGCACATAGATTGTCTGCATATTGCTGAAATTCAACAAAAGCAAAATCTGCCTGCTGTCTTGAAGGCCACTCTCTCCCTTCTCCTGCATTCTTTGAGGGGTTGGGGGCAGGTCTTGGAGCAGAAGGAGCCTGCTGAACTATGGTGGAAGAGTTTGGAAATGGGAACCAGGACGTATTGGAGGAAAGGAATACAGTAGTTTCCTGTTTCATGGCTTTGTGCCCGGCTGCGATCTGAATGAGGTCAGAGGTCTTTATCAGTTTGGAGAGTGCTGTTGGCTGTGCTGATGTGCTTGGGAACATCTGGGCCCATTCTTTTGAGAACAGCAATTCACCAGAAGTCGAAACTATGAGGGAGCTAACGCATGAACCCCCAGCTCCTGTGAACTGTGTCCCCCTTTCACTTTAGTGCCAGAAAACTTGTCTTATGGTAGTCAGAAAGCTAGACGTGAATGGAATAAGCTTCTCAAAGCTTATTGCTGGATTCTGCTGGGTGAAAATTGGGAGCCATGATTGTGTGCGTGCGTGCACGTATGTAGAAGCTGAGGGGATCTCAACAGTACAGTGGGCCCTCCTTAGCCGCAGATTTGACTATCTGCGGATAGCCATCTGCAGATGAGGGAGTCCCTCTGGAGGTGGGGTGGCGCCACAGTACCTTATTTTTTAGCTTTGCTGGGGCCCGCAGCTGCTTTCGGTCGCTTTTTTTCTTTTTACAGACACTTTGGAATGCAGCGCGAGACGCCGCCCCCACAGCTCTGCCCACAGTGGATTTGATTATCCGCGGATTTTGGCGTCTGCAGGGGTTCCGGCAAGGGCCAACTGTACTTCATTTTGCATTGAGATTACATGACCGGCCAAAGGTAGCGAACCTGCTGGGTTTGACCCAAAGGGACCTATTTTGAGCCATGTTTTTGGAGTGAGCCAGGCTCCAAGAGCAGATGTACAGCTCCAAGGATCCTGCTGAATATCTCTTGACAATGTTGGCATGGAGGGTATCTGCCTGTTTCTTTGTTCATAGCTGCATTTTATGTGTCTCCCTTCCTAGTGTGGCTGCACTGGAAGAAATACACATTTGACTAGCGCTGGTGCAAAGTGCCGTTTGCTCATGTCTTGAATTTGTATCTTTGGCAAAGGTGAAAGGATAAGGAACTGAAAGCTATGTTCCACCTTGGCAAAGTGGTTTTGCTTGTAGGAGCTCAGCACTCGGACACCGTTTCCATTGTTGAATTTCAGCTTCAGTTGCCCGTGTTCTGTTAGTGCCGTTGTGTGGACCTGACTTGTGAAGGAGCCGTCTGTGGTGCTGCTTTTGTGCATATTGTGTATATGTATGCTTGTTCCTCTTCTGTGTTTTCAAGGAGCCCACAAGTCTCCAAACACCTGTTCCTCAGCCCCCATCTTGGAATGTGAGGGAACCGAAGAAACGTGAGGGAACGGAGGCCTGGTTTGTAATCAACAACATGCCTGCTCGGCCCTCTTTCTTGAGAGAACTATGATCAACGCAAACCATGCATGAAGTTATTCAGAGGCCCAAAGGAATCTTTAGACTTCTAAGCACAGTTCTTGTGTTCCTTCTCTCTTTCTTTCACCAACTTTTGAAAGATGGCTGGCCAAGCCTTTCAGTTATGCCGAAGTCTTGTCCCGAAGCCGGCTCTTCCCCTTGTGGCACGGGAGGCAGCAGCTGCCTCAGCATTTGTTCTGACTGGTTTTGCTAGTGAAATCCATGCTAGTTTGAGGGAGGGCGAGGCTTCCTCACATCCCTGGGCCCCTTGTCTCTTGTCTTCTTTCTGTGCTTGTCCGATTGCCCCGTCAAGAGCTAGAGAGAGAGCGAGAGAGAGAGAGCCCACTTCAGGGATTCCTTGGCTGGAGGGAGCGGAGGTGGTGGTGGTGCCGTTTTGTTCTGCACACACTAGCGGCGTGGAATCTGAGGCCCCCTCTTCCCCCCCTTTATTAATGAGAAAAATGTGTAGGATTTGACCATTTGCCAGGGACAGATTTATTCTAGTTCCCCAGAAATTAAACTGAAAATGAAGAGTGGAGAGAGAGAGACAGGCAGCCAGGGCTGGCACTCCCCTCCCCCACCCTGACTCTGTGCTTGTTTTAACTTTGGAAGAATCTGAGTTTGGGCTGGGGGGGCAGGGAAGAGAAGGATATTTAGGTTTAAGCAGTTCCAGATGGGTTTAGCGTTCGCACATTGGGAGGAAGTGAGCTGAGAGCCTGGTGGAGATTTGGGTAACTGCCCCAGGCACAAGGCAGGAGGGAAATCTTGCCAAAGGGTTTCTTGCCAGCTCGCTGTTGACTCCCAGAGCCGCTCTGTCTGTGGAGTGAACCTCTGGGATAGTCTTCTTGGCACAGTCTCCTGCCCCACCCACCCACCCTAGCTGTTTGTTTTTCCTCCTCCTCCACTTGTGCTCTGGATTGCTACAAGGAGAACCTCGAAGATGACCTTGAAGAGGAGGCCTTTTCACCCCAGCCTGGAGGTGGCAGCTAGGCTGGCTGGGGAACTAGAATATGGCAGAGTGTCTTGGGCTCTTATTTCCTGCATGTTTCTCAGCTATGTTTAGGAACCTGCTGATGCCCACTTTGCTGCTCACCAAGACCCCCATTCACAAGCTACATAGGCATGGTGGGCACTTTCTTGCTGCATGTGTGAAGAGGTGCTGGTGTAGCTCCTCCAGTCTCTGCACACAGATCCTCCCTTCGATATTGTGGCTAAACTATAGCCCTTGGTAGACTCCCTTTTCTATTGAAAAGCTATCAAAGCGACTGGTACCATCACCACCTTTTTATGGCAGCAAATTGCAGATGTTAATTTAAGTGGTTTGATAAAGAACTTCTTTCTCTCCATCCTGAATCTCCCCTCCATCAATTCCATTGGGTGACTGTGAGTTCTGGTGTTCTAATTTGTGTTACTTTCTTCATGTCATTCATAATCTTATAAACTTGTATCATGTCCTCTTCTTAAGTCATTTTTTTTTAAAAATTGTTATGAAGAATGGACTGTGTGGTAGGCAGGACTTTGGGCTCTCTGTCCTACCTTCCTTTTCACACCACTGATTTATATGCAGGAAGGGTTGTGTCCATAACCTCTCCTAGGTTATGTCCCGTGGATAGACAGAGCCGATTCAAGGGCACCACGATTGGGTTGTGCAGTGGCCAGTCCTTGCAGAGGTCTGTCTCCTTCTCTGACTGCCCAAAAAAGAGTGAAGTACTGTACCCAACCCATGGCAGACTCCCTCCAGAATCCCCAGTCGGGGACTAAAGCCTAGAAGTTAAAATGGGGAGATTTGCAAACTCATTCCAAAACTTAAAGCAAATAAACTCACATCTGATGTGATAACGCAAGGGGCTGGGAATGAGCCATTTTGGAACTTCAGATTTATCGGGAGTCATGCATAATTTTCCATAAAGATGTGATAAGGAAAACTGCTTGATATGAGCACAAATGCAGCCAGGTTGGTCGTGCTGTGCTGTCGCCGCTTATCGCTGGGTCTGGAGGGGGCAGTCGATGAAAAGGATTCAGACCTGGCATTTGGATGGCTCCTGGATTGGTTTATTAATCTAAATTTATACGTACATAAGATTAATAATATTCTTTCTGGTCAAACATGTGATGGGCAGCATGACTTCCCAGTCTTAAAGAAAACCCAAATTAGGAACAAAAAGAATAGAAGTAAATGTTAACAATTAAAATGGAACTCCTTGCCACAGGATGTGGTGATGGCACCTGGCCTAGATGCCTTTAAAAGGGGTTTGGACAGATTCATGGAGGAAAAGACCATCACAGGTTACAAGCCATAAGCAACCACCTGGATTTAGAAGTGGGTTTTCTCTGTGCCAGGTGCAAGGGAGTGTCAACGGGAAACAGGTTATCTTGTTGTCTTGTGTGCTCCCTGAGGCATCTGGTGGGGCCACTGTGTGATACAGGAAGCTGGACTAGATGGGCTTTTGGCCTGATCCAGCAGGGCTCTTCTTATGTTCTTATGTTAAAATATAATGAGGATAACCCAGTGCATACAAAACAGTCCATCAGCAAAGATTACACTGGCTACAACTATTGCAGCCAGGCATCTCCAGTGCCTTTCAACTTTTTTCTGAAGATTTGAAGAGGCCGTGTGAATATCTTTTGAGGAGTTATTCCAGAGGCAAGAGACAGTGCAGAACAACCCTGTGTGTTGTCGCCAGCTAAGGTTTGGGAAGCTGAAACAGTTGTGGCGCTGGAGCAGTGTTCCCTCTGATGGTGGTTGAGGAGGGTCCTGTAGCGTGGTGGCAGAACCCCTGCTCTATATGCCGAAGGTCCAGGCCCTGGCAACATCCCCAGGCAGGGCTGGAAAAAAAACCCTCTATGAAACACCAGAGCGCTACTGCCTGTCTGTAGAGACCGTACTGAGCTCCGAGTGGCCTGACTCGGAGCAAGACCGTTTCATCGGTTCCTTTGTCTTATCGCCTGTACTCCGTTTTCTCTCATTAAGGATCCTGCTTGAACACCTCTGTGTACCTTGCTAAACCCAAATCATTAAATTGTTTAGTGTCATGAAGAAAAATACTTTCATGTAGTACATGGGATGGGGGGGCAGTTTCTGGCTACCATCTGAGAGTGGATATAGGGTAATGACTGTTGTTGCTGCCTTCTGTTTCTCCCTTCTTCCCCCCCTCCCCCCAACTGTTCCTGCTCTCTTCTTCTCCAGTGTCATTGGCTGAGTTGCTGTTGTGTCACAGAATGTTCATGGTGATTTTGACATTGAGGGAGAAGCTGTCAACAAATGGTGTAGTTTTTGCAAGGGAACGGAGGTTGATTTGGCTGGGGAAACTTCGCATGGAACCGAAGAGATGAAGGGAACAGTGTGCTGTTGCCAAGGAGGAGATGGTCTGATGAGGGAGTTTCAAAGCTTTGGGTACTGTGGGTGAGAGAGCCAAGCAGAAAAAACCAGAAAAATGTGGAATGGGGAGCGAATTCTGCCCACTGAGTTGATGAGCCGGATCCTGGGCTCAAGGTTTCTCTAGTAGTAATAATAATAATGGTTGTTGTTGTTGTTCTAGTTTGTCTGTTTGGTTTTGTAATTGAAGTGGAAGCAAAGGCGGGTTTATTTTGGTGAGCTTTTGCAGCCTACATAACTTCTCATGTTGGTCACCAATCAGGCAAGTTATTTCAGTGGCAGTATGGAGTGGGGGTGGGGTGAGTGGATCGAAATTTCCAGCTTGATAACTACACACCTCGCTCTTCCTTTCCTCCTGGTGCCTGGGGGCCACTGCTGTTTGGGGAGGGGGAAAAATGCAGCTGGTGAGAATGCAAGGACTAAGGCGAATATGCGGCATCCCTCCCTTCTTCCCCACAGAGCAGGGGGAAGTCTGTGATTGATGAGTTGAAGGTGGTAGTGAGGTCAAGCAGGGGGAGCCACGGGTCAGTAGAAAAGAGTAGCAGGCGGGAGGAACCCAGCTCTTAAAAGCTTGCAAACCAGGACTAGCGGATGAGATTGGGTTTAAGGAGGCTCCCTTAGCCAGTGGCCTGGGCCTTGCTGAGACGGGACCTGTGGGGAATGGGCGACTGAAGTCCATGTCTTTAGTGCTTTGCAAGGAAAAAAAAATACAGTACAGTCCTTCTGAATTTCTCCTTGCAAATTTCTGGGGTTGGGCATTCGGCACACAACTCTGTTGCCAAAATGCTATTTGTGTCTTGCGAAGCTGAGAGGCGTGCTTGGCCTTTCGCTTTCTTAGCTGTGTCCTGAAGGTCTTGCCAATGTCGCTGCTCTTTAAAGAGCCCAAAATGGCCGCCGCGGTACATCTCTAGAGAATCGGCTAATGGCCGCTGGTGAGTGCGGTGCTACGGATGAGTCAAAGAGGCTTGGCACTGTGGGGGTGAGAGCCAGAGGCTTTGAGGTGATGCGTGCTGGGGTCTTGGAAGCAGAAAGCCAAGCGCCCCAAATCTTGCTCATGTGTGGTTTCCACAAATCAGGCCCTTCAAAGAGAGATTCTTTTCGCACTAGCTTCCTGTGTTTGCTCCTGGCTTCTTTATCAGCACTGTTAATGCAGGGGTCTGGGCTAGAAATCGTAGAAAGCAAAACGGACACAAGAAAGGGACGTTGGCCCCTTTCTCCCGTTGAGTGAAGCAAGGCGCAGCATTGACTGGGTCTGCTTTGCAAGGGTGGTCGTCTGGCCTACTCAGTGTCCCAGCTGATCGCCTCCCTGCCGGTGGGCACTGCCAGGCCTTGGCCATCTCCGACCTAGAAGCATCGCACAGTGTGTTCCTTGGAAAGCATTGCAAAGCCTCCTCGTCTGATCCTGTCTTTCTGTAGCTGTGCCTGCGTGGGGGTGGTTTTTTAGGGTCTGAATCGTTGACATTCTACTAAGAATTTGTTGGAGTGAGATGGTACAAGTACAGGCTTTTCCCCAAAGACTTGGTTGGCTGCTGTAAAATGTCGTATAAAAGTGGCTCCTCCGACTCCCCCACAGCCAAGCCTATGTGAGTCCTTCCTGCTTGGCGGTTTCCTTCCCTCCATTCCCGCTGCCTCCCTCCCTCCCTCTTGTCCCTCCTCTTAGCTTGCTGCCTACTCTATGCCCCCCACCTCATTTTGTAGCCACCCTGTCTCTTGAAGAACCCCTTTGTCCGAGAGGCCTTGTGTCTTCTGTTGTGTTCTGCTCAACTCCTCAGTGCTTGTGCTTGTATGCACTACTTCTGTGTTCTTTTGCCGCGTACGTGTTTTTCCTCTGACCAAATGAACGAT
The DNA here is from genome assembly GCA_026170595.1 of Plestiodon gilberti rubricaudatus. Classification (NCBI taxonomy): domain Eukaryota; kingdom Metazoa; phylum Chordata; class Lepidosauria; order Squamata; family Scincidae; genus Plestiodon; species Plestiodon gilberti. The sequence continues at coordinate 6,891,651 of JANXHW010000003.1, read as the reverse complement.
TATCTCTCTTCGCAGAAGCAGTGCGCTTTGTCAACATTTATTTGACTGACCCTCTCAGGGCTTAGAATCAGTGGCGTAGACAAAGGGGGGCGGTGCAGTAACACGGAGGTGTAAAGTGGCCCCTCCCACTCACCATCAGAGCCAGTCAGGCAGCGTTGCTGGCTTTGACGGCAACTGGGAGGGGCCACTTTGCACCTCCGTGTAACGCCGTGCAGCACCGACCGCGCCGTCTCCCCCCCCCCCCCAGCTACTCTATTGCTTAGAATCTTTGTGAACATTCCTTGACAGTGCACACAGCTCGCACAGCCCTGCTGGGGAGGGAGGTGGGCCAATTTTTTGCTTATATAAAATACAGGATCAGTACATTTTCCCTCCCCCTTCCTCCCCATTGCCGGCTTCCAAGATGAAGTGAACTAGATGCCCAATTTTGCCTGAACCGGATGGAGTCATGTGCAAAAGGATACACACATCCTTTTGTGTGTAGCATTTTGAAGAGTATATCTCTTGATAAAACTGTTTGTGTTTGTATTGACGACGATGGCAGCAAATAATACTTGCAGCATGATGCCATGTCCTCTGGATCCTCCCATCCTCCTCCACCGGTTGGTGGTCCTCTTGTGTGTCATTGTTTGGGATTGGGGTGGTGGTGGTGGATTTCCCGAATAACTTTTTTCCCATTCCAGATCTGAGTTGATTTTAGAGCATTGGAAATTTTTTCCAATTTCATATTTTCTGGAAATTCACAACCCCAATTGTGGGAGCAATGCTGTGCATAGAGCTATGATTAGATTGCACCCTGCAGTACTTTTTCTAAGCACTTTTCTAAGTACTCTGATCACTTGATAGCCATGATCTCGGCAGTCCGTACAATAGCTCAGCAGGCATATTACAGAGAGGCAGGCAGGACCGGTGAGTCCATGGGTGATGTGCATTTTGAACCGGGTTTCCTGGCTCACAACCCACTCTCTTTACTTCATAAGAAGAGCCCAAGTGGATCAGCCTGGAGGCCCAACTAGTCCAGCACCCTGTTTCTTGCAGTGGCCAACTAGATGCCTCTGGAAAGCCCACTGACAGATCAGGGACATGCAGTGCGGGGGCGGCAGGTGAGGCAGAACTGCCCCGTCATCCATGGGGAAAAAAGCCGTAGCCTAACCCTGTGATTGCATGTGCGCGCCATCCGCTTGCGCCCAAGTAAGCGGGTGGTGCGCTCACGCAATCTCAGGGTTAGGCTGCGGCTTTTTTGCATGGACTACGACGGGACGGTTCCCTGAGCCAGATGTGAAGGAGACAGTCCTATCCCGCCATTGCTCTCTTGCAGCTGCAGTATTCGGAGGCAGTCCATAGCCATCTGGTCTAGTAGCCACTGATAGGCTTCTCTTTGAGCCATCCATGCTAGTGACCATCATCTGTGCTTCCCTACCGCTAGAGTAAAGTGAACTAAGTGAAACCTCCTAAGTTTAGCTTCTCTGTAGTTGAAAAATCTACTGGTGACTTTTTCCAAGGCCAATGAGGCTGGGATCATCTTTGTTTTTGCAACCCCTCCAAAAAGTTGAACTCTCAACTATCAGCAGTGTTGCTCTTGCAGATGTTCTAGGATGACTTCTTGCCTGGCCTTGGGCAACTTGCATGGGCAAAAAAGCAAATGAACAAAGCAGGTACTAATCAACCTTTCCTTTCTTCCCTCTGTTCTTTTGTCCTGTAATTAAAAGAGTTGGACTTGGGGACCAGCATTCGCCCTTGTTCTGCAATGAGAGTCTGCCACGGGCCAAGGCCTTTAGGCGCTGCTGTAACATGAGCATGGATGCTGGAGTCTACTTTTATAATTTCATCTTGTTGGTAGCTCTAAGTGGGGCAGTTTATTCCCATGCTGCAGGATGTGAGGATCCCATGCTCACAGGATGTGAGGTTTATTCCCATGCTGCAGGATCCATCCCTTGAGCTGGATGTGGCAGAGGCCCAGATCAGCAAACGTTTGTGCTGAAAATGTGGCTAGGCTGGGGCTAGGATCTGGCTGGCTGGCTGGCTGGCTTATGCTCTGGTCCAGCTCATGTGACAGGCATGAAAACTAGTCCTTTGCAGACATTGTTGTGTATGCCTGCACAAATGGTCTTGAGAATGAGTGTGTGTCCAGAATCTACACATGTGGGGGAACCTTAATAAATGTGGGGTGACTTTTGTATTTGCTTCTGTGTGCACATAACTATGTGATGAACAGTTAGATAGGTGGTAATTCACATATAAAGTAGGGCTGAGCCCAAATGCCTTCCCCGCTTTAACATAAGAACATAAGAAGAGCCTTGCTGGATGAGGCCAAAGGCCCATCTAGTCTAGCTTCCTGTATCACACAGTGGCCTCACCAGATGCCTCAGGGAGCACACAAGACCACAAGAGACCTGTATCCTGTCGCCCCTCCCTTGCACCTGGCACAGAGAGAACCTATTCCTACAACCAGGAGGTTGCTTATCCCCATCATGGCTTGTAAGCTGTGATGGAATTTTCCTCCATAAATCTGTCCAATCCCCTTTTAAACGCATCCAGGCCAGGTGCCATCACCACCTCCTGTGGCAAGGAGTTCCACAAACCAATTACACGCTGGGTAAAGAAGTATTTTCTTTTGTCTGTTTTAATCCTCCCTCCACTCAATTTAAGTGAATGTCCCTTAGTTCTAGTGTTGTGCTTTCGCTCCCCCTTTCTCACGCTGTGAAGTTGGGAGTGACATTTTGGTGCTTATGGGGCATTAAAGGGGGCAAAGTGTGTGATGGACTTGGGGGGGCTGGAAGGCATCACTGTTTTTTTTTCCTTCCCTTGATCCTAGAGTGAGGGCAGCAAGCAGTGCCCTCTGGGTTCATGACAACCTTGTGTGATGTGCACTGAACAAGCAAACAAATAAAATGAACGCACACTGAATAGTGAGCATCGCCTACAACTAAACAAAAGTGTGCACTCTGATGGTACTCTTGTTTAACATAAATGTCTCAACAAGACTTTTCTGGAGGTAGCGAGGGTTTAATTTAAGGCCTTTGTTTAATCCAGAACTTGCCATGGCTAAGCATCACAATTCCAGCAGCCAAGGACCCGCTCTAGAACACAGTGTTTCTTGAGCAGCACACATGTTGAGGCATTCCCTTCAAGCAGAATAACCACAGCCGGGGCTCTGGGGTCTGAGCCCCAGTACCTCTTTCCTTAAGACATCATCCTTTGGCTGTGTGAAGAGTGGTGACAGGATTCACAAATGGTGGTTGGTCTTTTACAGCCAGCCAGAACGTATGGTTGCCACTGACCCTCTGGCTCCACTGACTTGAGCAGGAGCTAGACTAGAGGGGCTAGACTAGGGGCTAGAGGTTGTCCCGGAGGTTAGTCTTGAGTTTTGGAGGTAGCAAGCAGTCTCTTCTGCCCCTCTCTCTATGAGCTGGGGCATGTTCCACAAACATGCTTGTTAGAATAAAATATTCATTTGTTGCTGACAAGTCTGTTTGTAGAGTCCCTTGGGAACAGTTTTTCTTAGAGGGTCCCAACTGCAGTGCATTTGGACATTCTGTTTCCAATGAGATGTGACTGTGGGGCAGTGACTAATGTCCAACAAATAGAGCTTGTGCTATAGGGATACAGAGGGTCTGTTTCATGGCAATGACAACCTCAACTGGGACCTTGGAACTGGGAACAGGAAGTGCGGGCTCTGTATCAGGCTAAGGTAAAGGTGACCCCTGACAATTAAGTCCATTTGTGTCCGACTCTAGGGTGTGGTGCTCATCCCCGTTTCAAAGCCGAAGAGCCAGCATTGTCCGAAGACGCCTCCGTGGTCATGTGGCCGGCATGACTCTCCTTGCCGCAGCGCGTAGCATGCGGCTGGAACACGGAGCGCTGTTTACCTTCCCGCAAGCGGTACCTATTTATCTACTCACATTAACATGCTTTGGAACTGCTAGGTTGGCAGGAGCTGGCCCAGCAACTAGAGCTAGCAACAGGCTAGTACATATTAATTCTGTTTATTTTCCTACCCTTGTAATATCCACTGTAATGCGCATTATATGCCTCCTGGGCAGAGGCTGTTCTGTACATTGCCTTGCACGCTTTGTACTTAGTAGTAGTAGTTGCTTTGTTAATATGGACTAGATAGACTTTGAAGCCAAGTAGAGGCCTTTCCAAAAGGCCATGGTTTGGGGGAAGATCTCAGGCACCCAGGTGCTGAGAGCTGATGCTGGTCTGGGAGTTACGAATTTGAAACATTTATCAATTCTGTGCAGTATTTTTTGCTTATAATGTGGTACCGAGGAATTTGATTCTTGTTCCCTTTTCTGTCCTGGTTTTTGTGACCCAACTCTTCAGTGCGGTGAGGATGTCCTGTGTGTTACTACAACACTAGTGCAGGGCTTTTCAACCCCTTCCCAGCTGAGTACCACCTCCAGCGCCACTCTCCTGTGGTGTACCACCGGAACTGACATAATCGCCAGTTACTTCCAAGTTTTCAGGTTTTTGGAGGCCAGAAAATACAGGCAGGAGGCTCTGGGTGGGTGGGAGGGCCCTTCTCAGCATTCCCGAGAGGCTCGGCCAAAGGCAGAAGCCTCTTGGGAGAGAAAACGCTGCCAACAGCATCGTGTTGGAGTGGGGTTCCAGTGGTCCGGTGGTCTGAGTACCACCAGCAGTCGGCCAAAGTACCACTGGTGGTACTAGTACCACTGATTGAGAACCCCTGGTGTAGTGTATTGACTGAAGCGTTGGACTGTGATGAGGGAGACTTGCAGCACGATCCTATGCATGTCTACTCAGAAGTAGCTCCCATTGTGTTCAGTGGAGCTTACTCCCAGGAAAGTGTGTATAGGATTACAGCCTTAGGTTCAGATTTCCACTTGGCTTGGAAGCTCACTTGAAAATTGTGCGCTCTCAGCCTTAACTTGCCTCACAGGGTTGTTGTCTCCAGGTATGACAAGGGGTTTATAAAACGGTATAGTCTCCCCCCTCCATCAACTGCCTTGAGGAAGAACAAGATAGCTCTTCCATTAGATGACATGAAGGCTGTGCTGACAAGAGATGTTGCAAATCAGCAATTTTTCAAAAACACTTATATTTTCAAGTTTCCATAATGCTCTTTGCCAGCCCTCCAACCTGTCTCCGTATTCGTGAGGGTCTGCAATTTGGCCTCCTTCAAATGGGTGGTTGGCAGAACTAGCTCTCGATCCTGCCTGACATTCCACAGAATTGCAGAAGGCAAAACTGTCCAACCACAGGCTGCTTTCAATATTGGTGCTCAGACTAGGGAACGGAACTGGGGGCTGATCATATGTAAGGACATGCAAAGATTGGGTTGGGGATGCTGTGTAGTTGTATCAGTTTGGGGAGTTCTCACGAAATGTAGGGCAGATGTTCCTGGTCTGCTGAGGCCATAAGCGACACTGCCAATGTGACAAAAAAATACGGGGTCCTCGTCATTCTTGCTTCTTCAGGGAGTGGTTCAGACATCCCAAAGTATATGTTTTGTTTTTGCAGAAGTTGCTCCGCAGAATAATACGTTCCTACCTGAAACGATACGGCGTTGGGCAGTTAAGTGGGCATTTCGCCCTCCATGCTGAGTGATGCTGCTCTCTGGGTAAACGCTACCCACCCCGGCAATGGGGCTGTGAGCAGGAGAAGGGGCAAGTTGGGGGTCTAGTTGTATGCACTTGGGCTAGGATGTGGTAAGGATGTAGCCTGTGACACTATTTGGCTTTTTCTCTGATCCCTGGCAAACCAAGAGGAATAACCTACGGTGGAGGGGAGGGGATATGAGGCCTGCCTGACTTGGCAAGGAGCTGTGGTGGTCACTTTGAAACCTGCGCTGTCAGGGAGTGTGGCAAGTGCCTATTCCTGAACAGGGGCGTAAAGTAGTATGTTGTTTTTTGGGGGGGTATGTTGTTTTCTCAGACTTAACCATAACCAGCCGCCTTGATTGACCTTATCGGGAGAAAGGCGGGGTAAAAATTCTTTAAATTTTTCCCTCCCACTGGTGATGCTTGGGGAATTGACCCCGGAACCTCCTGCATGTAAGGGATGTGACCTGCTACTGAGTTCTGCTCTCTCCTTATGCAGGGCTTTTTTATGCCTATAAAAATAATTGTACTGGCTCTCAAAATTCGATTTTAGGACCTGGAGGTGGTTTTGTAGCTTTGTTCCTGACTTCTTCCCCAACTCCTGCCTCGTCTTCTGGACAGAAGCTGTGTTCTGTACAGCTCCTAGCACTCCGTTAGGGTTAAGCGGCAGGGTGATTTAAAAGAGACCACTTTTAAATCAAGTTTCCCCTTGGTGATTGATGTGTTTTCTTTAACACTGGGGGTTGCTAATGGGTTAATCTAACCACGAAGGTATGTTAAATTACGATTGGATACAACGTTTACACAATCTAGCAGCATATTTTCTCTGTGTGTGGATAGCTAGGGTTTTTTTTTAACTAATTTTAGAAAACATTATATAGTACACAGCTTATTTAATTGTTAACTTTGCTCGTCATGTGTGTCAAGCTGCGGTGCATAAGGATTGTTAACTGGAAATAAAGTGCATACACACAATGGCAGACCTTTTATTCAAGTAAGCAAACTTTTCAGTGTTGCCTGCCTTTTATTTCTGTTGCTGTTTTTGTGTTTTCACTTCTGCTTCTTCTCTTGTCTGCCTCCACTCCAGAAACACAAAGCAGCCAACAGACCAGAACTTTTTGCTCCTTGCAGCCCCTGTGTCTTTTTTGTCTGTTCAAAGACTATTTAAAGATCCAGAATGTATCGGGAGCAAGGTCTGGGAGCTTAGTGTGGGCACAGCAGTTTACATTCATAAAATGAAAAGTGGCTGTCCCTGTTTATAGAGAGTATACTGTATTCATAATTTGAGAACCGAGCAATCTGTAGAACTCCTGTTGCTGAAGGGTTTACACAAGTAGGAGTAGACAAGATCAGCCAGGCGCTGTAGGTTCCTCCCAGTGCTGTGTGGGCAGCAGGTAGATTGGGATCTACTGGGAGAGTGCTGGATTACTTGCAGTAGTAGATCAACAAGGGTTTCTGGCTCCCAAGTGATGTACAATAGCAACCAGAAAGACTTCTCTTCCCCCTCCTGTCCCCAAATTAGGCTATTATAATCCCTTATCTGTGGTTACTCAGATGTGCAGTTATACTTGGGTCTGCAGTGGGCATCGGAGTTACCGTTTTTGTATCCGATTCTACCGCCACCCTCAACTGGTATTCTAGTCCTGTCTCTGGTTGGCGGACCTCTCACTGTCTTAGTCAGAAGAACCAAGCATCGTAGGACCTGCAGTCTGCTCTTCAGAATGGACTCTCCTGGAGCCCAGAAGCTCTTCCCTGTATCTGTGATGACATGCCAGTCCTTGGCGCCCAGGAGCAACCCATAATATAATGCATGGCCGATTGTGCCATAGATATAGTTCTTGCTCTCGAAAGGAGATTTCTTTTCTTCTTTGTTTATATAAAGCAAAGCAACCTTGGCCTCTCGGTGTTTGATGGCAGTGCTATTACTTCGCTTAAAAGGGTTCCAGGAGCCCAGCTGCATATTGGAAAAAGGACATGCTTGGCAATTGTTTTCTTGGAGCTACCCCCCCCCCAATAGCAACTGCTAAGGTGGGGAGATCCAGATTGGAACCACAGTGTAGGGACGGGGGGGGGGGGCTGGCTTCAGCTTCTGTTTACTGCAAAATAGCATTTTCCTTCTTAATTCTCAAATGTCGTCAATCCTACTTTGACGTGGCCATTCCCCCCCCCCTTTCTTAAACTGGCCTGTGTCTTTAAGAGTAGCCTAACATGTCTTGTTTATTACCTCCATTCCAGGCAGGAGCTCACCTGCTTTATTTTCGGTGTGCCATGTTGCTGTTTGAAAGGCATCAGGAAAGAGCTGGCTCCCCTAACTTGAGCAGGCAACAATCCTCTTGTAGTCCTATTCAAATTTACTTAGAAGTAAGTACTTCAGTCTGAATTCAGTGGGATTCAGGTAAGTGTGCCTACGAGTGTAGCCTTGAAAACCGCTGTCAGTGACTACAACTCAAGGCGTGTATAGCTGGTCCACATTGTATGGTTAAGTGGCATATAGGAGTGGAAAATGGTTTTGTTTTTTTCCCTGTCTTGATGCACATATTATTCTGGCTGTGTAGGAGAAACCCGTGATGATCTTCAGCACTATAGGTTTCTATAAGCGGTGTTTTTAATGATTCTGCAAGGGGAGAGTACAAAAACTTAGCAGTGATGTCATTTGCGGGTGGGTTGAAATGTTGGCGGCTGAGGTGGGGTTGGAAGGATGGGTGGGGGAGGCTGGCTGGTAGTGAACTCTCCAGTTTGGCTGCAGTGGCCTCTTCTCTCCTGCAGGGGGAGCTGGCACACAGCCGCTGTCTGTAGATCAAAGGCAGTCAGCAGACTGGGTTTTCCAGGCCCCTTTGAAATCCTGCAAGAGTGCTTTCAGGGGTCACAGCCTGTGACGGCCTTTCCCCTGACAGCTCAGGTTCTCTGGGGAGTGCCAGGCAGGAGCATAAACTGCACACGTCCTTCCCTCGCTCTCTACCTGCGCTCAGCTCTTTTTGTGCCCCCCCCGACACAGGAATTCACGCACTGTTGTGATCCTGGGATTGGGTGCTTGTTCCATATGCTGCCCCCTTGGAGCCCCTCAACCCCATTTTGGCCACTTCCATAGCATGCAGCCCTGCTGAGTCTTTCATGAGAAGTGCCTTGTAAGTGGGCCAGGGTACTGCAGCATGGGGTGATTCGCTGAAGGGGACAAGGAACTTCATTGCTTGTGGGTGCAATTCGGTTGGGTTCACAGGGTGGTGGGAGGGAGGAGGGCTTTTGCTGTTGAGGAGCAAGGCTTGTTCCAGCAGTTTTTATCAAGCCAGCGTAGGCTTGATGATGTGCAGCAAGGTGGGATTGACCTAGCGGCCCGCTACTCGTGAGCTTGGGGCTGGCAAGACCTGTAAGGTTCTGTGGAGGCTTGGGAGATTTAAGGCACAATGTTGTAAGCCATATGCCCTCAACAAACTCGTGGGTTGAATGATGCCCTGGCCTTATCTAAGGTGGGTTGCATGGACCGCGTAACCGCCATTTGCTGGGTGGGATTGTAAAGAAGACAAAGATTGCTGATTTTAAAGGCAACAGAGCAATTTCCAGCCCATATGGAGTTCTGGGAGGGAGTTGCATGGCTGTTTGCTTCCTCTTAAAATAAAATATAAGTGGATGTGTCTTTTTTTCCAGCACGGGAGAAAAGGAGAAAGCAGGCAGCCTTCAAAGAATCTTAACACGAGCATGTTGGAAACCACTTCTCCTGTTCTTTGAGACGGCTCTAGTTAGGAATACTTGGCATGTTGCTCCCATGATAGGTTAACTTATTTTTCACAGTACTTTTTCAAAATACATTATTTTCATTCCTATAGGAAACAGACTGAGAAATCAGTTGAGAGTCTCCTTTTTGTTTTTTGTAACGTTTTGAAACGATAAATTCCAAGATAATGTACTTCATTGCGTACATTTCTTGATGTTGTGGAGTCCTCCTCTTCTGTTATTAAACAAAAAAAAAAAATTGACCAAAAAGTTCACAGAATAGTGAATCACCGCTTGTTGGAAGGGATAGTTTTGTTAGCAGCCTTTAGCCCTTTATACAAAGGGACCTGAGGACTCCTATTCAGGAATGAATGATGCTGTGTGGGGTGTTCTTGGCCTTGAAAATAGGGTTTATTTGTAGTGGTTAAGTCATAGAATGGTGCAGGCTTGGAGAAAGAGGAATTGTGTTGCTGGGTACTTGTGATGCCATAGACACTGGCCAGGTGGTGCCTGTGCTGGTCATGCAGCCTCATCGTGTCGGTACACTGAGGCCCAGTAGCAATGCATGTGCTGGGGTGGGGAAGAACCGTAATTTCTCAGCAACAAAAAAATTACTGTTTGAATGTGCAAGGAAATGATGTTTCCAATGAGAAGTGAAGCAGTCTGGATGCCCCCTCCCCCCAAAAAATTAACAGCATGTCTATTGCACACGAACCCCCTCAACATTGGATGAATGGCTCCTTAGTTGCACATGTTTACAGTTTTAGGAAGATGGCGTGTAGTCTTTCCTTTTGTCCCAGAGAGCTCAATGCTGGGAAGGTGGTGAAGTGAAGTATCCTTCTGAAAGGCCAGGCGGGAGAGAGTCTTATGGAATATCTGTGGGCATCTGGTTTGGGGGGAAAACACATGGAAAGAGCCTCTCCTTGGGGGCTGACCCTGCTATGCCGTCGCTCTGTGTGGCTGTGCTTTTGTGTTTGCAAAATGCATGTCAGCGGGAAAAGTGCAACCTCGGGTTCTCTTCCGCAGGCAGCTTTTTTCCTCGGACAAAGGCCCTTGCTCCGTAGGTCTTTGTGCCACTGTTCAGAATGTTGCTGGGATTAATTGTACCAGTAGGTGCCTGAATGCCGAGAAGGCAAGGCTATTTGCTTCAGCCATTATTCTCTCCCAAGCCGGCCAGGGAATCAAAACTTGGACAGGAGGGAGGTTCCTGTTCTGGTGTTGGCGGCTCCACTTGTTGGGTGTTTGGGCTTGGGACTGGCTCCGCTCACTCGTGGTTTCCCTTGCAGTGATAATGAAACCTGTTCAGACTCTTCCACTTCCCTGAGTGAAACCAAACATGGGCTCAAAAGCCAGAGTAGCTGTTTGGTTGCTTTTGCTGTGGAAGAGTTGCATAGTGCTTTTGCTGTGGAAGAATTGCAACTCCTTGCTGAGCCATGTGGGCTCATTGGGTGATCTTGGGCCAGCCATCATTTCTCAGCCTGACCAACCTCACTGCGAGGTTGTGGAGATACAATGGTGGGGGCAGAGACCAAGTCGGGCACCCTGAGCTCTTTGGAGAAAGGGTGGGATAAAAGTCTCAAAGTAAATAAAGAAGCTCAAGATCAGTACGTTGATGTCAAGGGGAGACTAGACATGCTTTGAGGGAGCTGCAGTTGCCCTCGGCTGCCTGACCCGTGATTGGGTTTGAGGACTGGCAACTTATGTGCACGTGGTGAACATATGAAACTGCCTTATAGTGTAGTGTTTCTCAAACTGTGGGTTGGGACCCATTTGGTGGGTCGCGACCTGATTTCCGGTGGGTCCCAGGGGATGGAAAGATCAGATCCGTAATTGCCACAAGCCCTGAGGCTATTCAAAAATGGGATAGCTACTAATTCTCCTTCAAAGAGCTGAGCTCCTGCAGTTTGCAAGATAGCTGCTAATTACCCTGCAAGCAGCTGAACTCTTTACTTGTAAATATATTTATTTCTAGATCATTTTTTTTTAAGTCTCTTAAAGCTAGGTGGGTCCCGATAGAGTGTCATTTTAAAAAGTGGGTCCCGGTGCTAAAAAGTTTGAGAATCACTGTTACAGTGGGTTGAACCCATTTGACTGTCTGTCCCAATGTTGTCAACTCTGCCTGAAAGTGACCATCTAAGAACTCGCACAGACGTTTTCCCCAATCTTCTACCCAAAATTCTTTAAACTAAACATGCTGGGATTGGAGCTGGTACGAAGTATCTGGTACGAAGTATCTGCTGCCTGCTGCTGAGCAGTGCCTCCTCCCTCCCTCCCTCCCTACACAGGCATGTTACTTTAGACCTGTGGTGACTCTACAGCGCCTCTTTTTGTGTGAATAGCGTGTGTGAATGCTGCACACACAGGATTGGAACCAGTACCAGAGAGAGGGGAGCCTTCACCCTTTGTCCTGCTGTGGTTCCAGTCAGGACTGAGCCCACTGCATGTGTTTGGGGGGAGGGAGGGAAGGGAATCAACGCATGCATTTGGTAATGTTGTGTTGGCAAACACCAGCGGGGAAGCAGAGCCTGCAGGCTGTGGCATAACGTGGGAAGCATCTCAGACCTTGGCCAGAGTCTTGGATTCTTGTTTATGTGTGTGGGAACCCAAACTAGTCAGGAACAATGAGCACATGAGCGCCCCTTCCTTTTGGTGTCATTCCATTCCACCGGAATGGTAGTGCACAACTTTTTCTGAAGCTAAGTTGTCCCTGCAGTCTGTGGCATGTCTCTTTCCATACCAAGAAGAGGGAGCCGTTCCCTCCTTATCCTACTGCATTGCTGTGTTGCCTTGTGTGTTTGCAGTTCATGCACGTACCGTAGAACACCAGCCCAGGGCTGACTCTCGCTAGCTGTGGTTAAGTTGCTGGCTGGAGCTTTCGGTCGGACTACCCTGTTGGTAGGAGCACTAATTGACTGCTTGAAACGGCAAATGTATTTACTTGCAGCAAAGTGTCCCAGCTTGCCACTTTGGCTGCCAAGAACATGGCAGAGATCGGTGCTGTTTGAGCAGCCATTGCAAGCATCCCAAGGAACATTATGGAGAAGGTAGGATGCCAGAAGGAGGTTGTGACTTGTCCACAGAAAAATTTGGAAGTGCAGCCCTAATCGGTGACACCACCCAAAATAAGGTGCACATTATGTTCCTGATCTGGATTGAGACATGTCCCAGGTGGCGCAGCCACATCCTCTGTCCTGTGGTCTGATCTAGTTTTCCCCACCCCACCGCTTAGCTCCTTTTTCCTTCCTCTGCTGTACTATCCTGTGGCCCTCTGGGATACATCTTTCTTTCCCTCCTGCTTGTATTAGGATATTAGTGCTCTGATGATGATGATAAGAAGCAGTTGTCTCAGGTGTACTTCAGCTTGGCTACAGTAGGGAAAGAGGACGAAGGTATCGCAGAAAAGGTGGGTCTTGGAAGGGAGGGGGCATTGTGCAGGGCTGTTCCCCAGTTCAGCCAGGGTGGCTTCCAGCCAGCTGTAATTTGCAGGGTGGTGTTACAGACCTTTCAAGCCCCACACAACTGGCACTGGCTGACGTGACTTTGCGTGGGCAGTGCTGTGGCAGTGTCCACCTGTGGCAGTGTCCACAGGTCCACACACACTTGTGGGATTGCTGCACTGCCTCTCCCCAGGGCACTTTGCATTGAGGTGCCCCTGCAGGTCAGAAGGCAGCTGAGATTTCATCCACGTCTCTCTTGGCAAGAGCCACCTATCCTGTGTTCTGCCATCTCCTTTTGTGTTACGGATTTCGTGGCCACCCAAATGTAAGAACTGGTGAATTAAGCCTGGGCTGAAGGACTGACACCACGAGGTCCACCCCACCATCTTGCTTCTGTGAGAAGTAAGACTTTAAAAAAAAACAAAAAACCTTGCGGCTTCCAATGGTGAAGGGGGGCAAGTGTGGCACCCTCAAGAACGTAGGGCAGGGAGGAGACCCGCGACGCATGCATACCAGCTTTGGCAGCAGCCCTGCGTTTGAGTCATCAATTTTGGCTCTGGGCTGCACAAGGAGAGACTCTGTTGCTGCTCACTGTAGGGGGCGAGATGGTTCAAAGAGTTCTTTGCTTGTGTCCCAGCTTAAGAGGAAACCTCTGACCTGGGGAGTCGATGGGAAGTGTGAGGTGCTGGATTAGGACCTCCCTGCACTGTGGTCTTTCTTGGTCGTCTCTTCTGGGCAAGGTTGCTGCTGTCTGAGCCTTTCAGGGAGTCCAAATCACCACAACCTTTGCACCTTTTAATTTAAAGAGGCCTCGCCCTACATCTTTCTAGTTGCACACTCAGCTGTTTCTTATTGATGCCAGCATTCCCCTGCAGCGCTCACATTTCTGTTGCTGCTCCGCTAACGCACCTCTTCTTGATTGCCCACAGTTTCAACCCACTTTGACGTAAGTGGGTGCACTTGAAACTTGCATGCAAGTTTATATAACAGGTTCTATGTTGCGCACACATGCAAGCTTATTTACCTGGAAAAAAAATCCCGCTGGACTCTGTAGAACTAATAGCACGATCCCATGGACTTACGTGTACAAGACCATCACAAGGCGACTAAGGAAGAAATCTTCTTTGTGAGAAAATGCTTCACTTGTACAGTGGACCTCTATGTCTGTGATACTTTAGGATTGACCTACTGAATTGCACTGATTTGGTTCACATGGAATCTGGCTCTGTGGGAATGAGCCCTGGGCGCCTTGGCATGCTCTGCTTAATTGGCGACTTCCTGGTTTGTGTCAAACTGTAGTTTGCTGTTCTGTAAGTCCAGGCAAACGGTGGCACAGGCTCTCCCTGCAAGTCAGAATAGTACCGCAAGGTTCTCAAACTGCATTCCAGGAAAACGTGGGGGTCCTTTGGAGGTTTATTGAGGGGTTTCAGTAAGAGGTTCTAAAGAACGGCTTCCCTGCTCTCTCCCTCCCTCTGTGGCAATTTGTAGCCACAGGAATTTTATTAAAATGGTTGATGTATCTTGACAGCTGGAATGACTTTTCTAAGAGCCAGTTCACGCAAACCGCTCTCTGAAAGGGATGAAGCTCATTGGAGGTCAGGTTCCAGTTGTTGCATTGGCCTGAAGAATTCTGAATGAGGTGTCCGGTTTGAAACTCGCTGCGTCCAGACATGTGGGGAGTCTTCTGAATGAGAAGGCTGAATTGAGATAACCAGGAGCCTTATGAAAGCCACAGCAGTTCTTGCCACATGGTGGCTGTATTTGGGTGGCCAGTGGTCGTTTGTCATCTAGGACCACATACTTAAGTAGGAGGGGGGGGTAAGGTCTGGGCTTAACTGTATGACTGTCGATGGGTGACGCAACAACCTCTCATGTGATGCTTGTTCTTCAAGGAGTATGACTGTTGTTCTATGTTGGCAATTCTTTCCCCTCTCACACAACACCAGAACCAGGGGACATCCACTGAAATTAGTTGGCTAGAGAGTCAGAATGGACAAAAGGAAATATTTCTTTACCCAGAGTGTAATTAATCTGTGGAACTCCTTGCCACAGGATGTGGTGATGGCACCTGGCCTAGATGCTTTTAAAAGGAGATTGGACAGATTTATGGAGGAAAAGTCCATCAGAGGTTACAAGTCGTGAAGGCTACGCAACCTCCGGGTTCTAGAGGCAGCCTATCTCTGAATGCCAGATGCAAGGGAGTGGCAACAGGATACAGGTGTCTTGTCTTATGTGCTCCCAGAGACATCTGGGGGGCCACTGTGAGATATAGGAAGGGTAGATGGACCCATGGCCTGATCAATGAAGCCTCCTCTTACGTTATGTTTTGAGGGTTTGAATCCTGGCAAGCCCTTGTTAGTTTTTGTTCTGCTATCTAGCTTGTTTGTGTGAGGCTATGATTCTCACTGGGGGGGGGGGGGAGCTCAAATCCTAGACAAGTCCTCCCGAGGGAAATATGGTGGCCATTCTTTGGGGGAGAGTCCATGTCTCAGTGGTAGAGAACCCGGGAGAACCACTCTCACTCTGTTCGGACAGTATTAAGCTCAATGGATGGGCAGTTTGGCTCAGTAGAACTTCCTTTCTTCATTTGCTTACAACAAACACCATGTGGGGAAACTGGAGTCCAGAAACTCAAAACTTCTTCAAACGAACATGAGCCTGTGGTGACCTTATCTACCGAAACAAATGCCCATCGGGATGAGGAGATACGGAGAGCAGTGGTGGGCAGGGTGTGGAGCCCAGTCGCTTTCTGACCGTTTAATGCCATCTCAGCTCCTTCTCTCCGCTCTCAGGTGATTGCTTTAGACCTGAAGATCCACTGTGAGTCATTGACTGCTTCAGTTTTTATGGCCTATTCAAACAAAACAGTTCTCCTGGCAAGCAGATGCCCTTTCCCTCTTGGCATTTCTGGATGTGTTGGAGGAGATCTTGCCTGTTTTACGGTTGGGAGCAATAAGGCCGGAAGGTTTTATTACCCTCTGTCTTGATGGATGGTCTTGTTGTTTCTGTGTTTAGATGGGGGAGAGGGAGAGAGACTGCATTTTTCGAAAGTGCGAAAAACAGTTGGGAACACTTCTGTCAAAATATTTCCAACGTACGTTATCAGATCATAAAAGTTGTTTCCAGTTTTCTGTCTAAAGCTGCCCCTTCCCTCCTTGTACCAGAAACCTCCCTTGCAAGCATTTGGCACTGCCCCACTTTTGAGGTCACAAAGCTGCTCTTCCTCCCGGGATGAAGTGATTATCCCTGCCAATGTTGCGGTGGTGTTCCTCTGGAAAAAACAACAACAAAACACCTCCCTGCATAACATAAACATTGTCCAAACATGACATAAACACGAGATAACACAGCTGATAAGTAGCAAGACACAAAAATAAAAACTTAGTTATAAGTGGTGAGAGGAAAAGACCATGGGATACTTGAGTAGTGAAAACTGGAGTTGGAAAGGGAAACCCTTTGTAGTGACGGTGGGAGCACTGCTTGCGATGTGGTGCCTGCCTAGTTGTTGACTCCTGCACCTATTGGAAGGAGGGCGTGGAGGTCCACCTGAATCCAACGGCCTGTTTGCATGCCAGCTTCCAAGGCTCTCCCAGTTGTCTCCTCTCCCTGTCCCCCAGGTAAAAACTCGATTGAGGAGGACGTGGGCGGTGAGCAGGTGTCATAAGTGTGGGATGCCGCTCTAGGGCAAACGATGTTTGGTGTTTGTACCACTGAACAACTCCTACCAAGTTTGGTTTCAAAATACAGTGCATGCATTTGATGCTGGTAAGTCTAGATAAAATAGTCTGTGGAAGTGCTTTCCAGCAGTTGTGCTTGGCTGCTTGCAGGTCTACAACTTTTGGCTGTGAGTCTAAGAAGACACACACACACCCTCCAGTTGCCATAGACGTAGGCAGGGAAGTATGCCCAAAGTGTGCATGAGTGCAGAGGCCCATGCTCCTTTCATGACTCTCTAAAATAAATACCGTATTGTCCCGAGTATAAGACGCACCTGATTATAAGACGCACCCTTAAAGTTTGGTGCTATTAAAAAAAAAATTTATTAAATCACTGGCATTACATTGCAACAGCCTGATTATAAGACGCACCCCTAGTTTAAAAACTTAAATTAGGAGAAAAAAGTGAGTCTTATACTCAGACCAATACGGTAAATGTCATCGGCACAGCAGCTTGACGTTTTGTGGTTTACCATGTCGTGTGTTACTTCTGCAATCTTCAGAGAGTGCTCCATTTGAATAAGGCGATCTCTCTGTGTGCTGCTTGCTTGGGGTCCCTGCCTAGGAGACTGGCACTCTTGGGCTGACGAAGCCTTGTGGCCAGGACAGGCAAACTCTGCTCTGTTTTAGTTTTGGGGTTAGTAACTCTCGCGACGAGAGGAGACAACCCAGCCGCAACGTGTGCGTTTCATCCTCACGGTTCAGCCGACTGCCATCTTCTCTCAGTCTTGTGTGTTAATGTGGTGCAGTTTGGGGCCATGGATAGTGTCTCTCCTCGCAAGTAATGAAGTGTGTGAAGGCACTGGCAGTTTGAGAGAGAAATAACTAAAGCCCAGAAAGCGGAAACTGTGAGCCACAGAGCAACAGACACGTTTTTGAGCAAACTTCTCTTTGGAGAGCCACTTCTTGTGGCCCAGACCGCAGATAACAGCCAAACCTGAGAGTTGCTTAAAATAGCTATCTATTGGGTTGTCCTGTGCCTTCAACAGCTACATGATAGGGAAGGTCCAACCTGTTGAAATTCAGTCAGGGGATCTCCATGCTAAGAAAGGATTGCATCTGTTGAATTTTTGCCTATACTGTTAAAAATCCCACAAACCCTGCTAGAAAAACAAGATGGTGGCATTCTGTGTGTCTCTACCCTTGGAAATAGTGTCTCTACCCTTAGAATGGTCTTAGGATTCATTTCTACCTCTTCTTTCCCCCCCCCCCCTGCCTTTTTTCACATCAGAGCAGCTAAAAGCCTGCTTGCTAGCCCTTCCTACTTTCCCTTGTGAAAATGTTTTGTGGTTGATTCCATACTGGGATTACTAATTATTGCAAGGATAGTTTCTATTTTTAGCCTGCCCTGTAAGCTGATGCCTCTCGTCTTTCTGGTAAGCCTGTAGATCCTGACAAAATCAGGATTCAAATCATGGCACCTCTCCTGTTTGGAGCGCAGCGCTTGGCTGGCTAAATTGGGTTCCAGGTTCTTTGGTCTGTGGGTTGTTGTTGCTGCCACCTGATCTTTGGGGTGGGGGGGCACGATTGAAGTAGTGTATGCAGTATGAGGCTCTGAACCTTTGGAGGCCCTAACTTCCTGAACACAGCGTGGGGGTTAGAACGTGATATGGTGCAGGGGTCCTGTACACACTTACCTGGGAGTAAGTCCCACTAAACTCAGTAAGGCTTACTTCTGAGTAGACATTCATAGCTTGTACTATAAGAGTGGAGAGACCCAGGTTAAAATCCCCAGTCAGCCCTGAAGCTCATTGGGTGACTTTAGGCTGAAAGAGACTAGTCTAAACTACCTCACCTGGTGGGTGTGAGGATAATCTTGGGGAGGGAGAATGACCATTGCATGCTGCCTGAGTCCTTCGAGGAAGGTGGGATATCTGTGTAATATGCCCAGTGGACAGGCATGTTACACAGCGTGAAAAGGGGTAGCACCCTTGTTCAGATGACAGTGTGCCTATGACAGTGTGCAGTACCGCCCCTTGTGGCCGGTGCAGGTTTTCTTGTAATAAACATGGGATGAGGAGTCTGTTCCTATCCTGATATAGATATAGATCCACTTAAATGAGTTACTTTGTGTACCTGAGTTTAAAAATTAAAGAATGAGTTGACTGAAGCACAGACTAGACAAGCAGCTGATCACAGCTGAAAGTGTTCCTGGACAGTGTTCCATTTCAGACAGACGCTGCGGGTTCACATGTTGGCGTGCCTCTGTGCAAAATTAGCATATTGGAGAGCGGGTTTGGCTACAACCTTTTTCCTGACATCTAGTTTTGAAGTTGCAGACAGTTTTGCTGGTGGTTCTGCACCTGAACATTCAAAGCCAGCAGTGTCTCAAGAATGGTTTTGCTGGCAGACATAAGAGACTGAACTGCCAATCGGGACTCCCCAATTCAAATCTTGCCTCTGCCACGGACTCACTGGATGGCCTTAGGCAAGTCACTCCTGATCAGTCAGCCTCTGCTACCCTATGGGGATGATAATACTTGCTTACCGGCTTACAGGGTTGTTGTAAGGTCAACCTCAAGGCAATACACGTGACCTGCTTTGCACACTCAGAAAGCACTAAGTGTTCTGGCCATTGCAAGAAGTGCCGCCTGTGCAGGCCAGGCTAGAGTGGCACTGGCATGAGGCGCAAAGCGCCCACCCTGTAACGCAACCCTTGAGCCGTGATCAGGCTCCAGCTTGTTCCTTGGGAGCAGCTGTTTGGGCATTCTCCCCTGGAATGGAGAGGGGCTGCTTTTGGATTCCTGAATCCTGGGATGAGATGTAACTGAGTTGGTGAGGGGAAACCTGGAAAATTAATTGCTATTGCATGGAGACTGTTCTCGGAGGGGGGTATTCCGCAAAGGTAATCCATGGCATGATCACCGATGTTGTTCAAAGTGGTCCAGTTCCTAGTGAATCTAATCACCGTTATAGCTTAATTGCGTTTTCTGTGATGCTCCAGAATTCCACTTGGCACTGTTTTGCCTCCACTAGGCACTCAGCAATTTTCAAATAAGTTTGAAAGTCTCATGGTAGCACTGACCTGGCAAAAACCAGTTTGAGATAATCCAATGTTATAGTTTTATGTATACACTGCCATTAATTGTACATGGCACTGTACAAAATACTATCAACCAGAAAAGAAAAGAAAAAGACAAGTCTCTGCCCTGAGGAGCTTACAATTAAAACTTCTACTGTGGGGAAGACAACAGAGAAGGGAGGAATGGGAGAGAGGCATGGGTAACAAGGGACAAATGTGAGTGCATGCACTTACTTCTACTCAGAGACTGTTTCAGTTGGGAATGAGATGTGTGCCAAAAGGCAAGATGTGCACTGAATTGTACAGAGCCAGATTTGGGGCAGGGGTTAGTTTTGTTTATAAATAGCAAGAGGGAGGTCCATAAAATGTAGGGAAACTACAGCAGGAACCTTACTACTTTGCCCGTGCTGCGGTTTTGATCCCAGTCGCTCCTCCCCATGTGCTATTTTTCATTTGGGGAGGGGAAAGAGTTCCATTGAAAGTTAATGAAAGTGTTTTCCCAACTAAAAATAGCCAGCAGGGGAAGCAGCTGGGATCAGAACCATGGCAAGGGCAAAGTTCTAAAGGCAATGCCTCCTCTCTCTGCAATTTTGCCATTTTTGCGTGCGCACACACCAGCAGCTCCAAATCCAACCATGTTGCCTGGTTAGGTGCTTGTGTAGTTTGAGCCTAAGGCTTTGTGGAATTTGACAAGGGATTTGATTGAAGTGTGGGTGGGGAGGGGGGGGAGCTGGCATCATGTGAGTGATCTGGGAAAATGTTTCAGGCAAGGCATAACGGACAGAGGCATTTCAGGGTGAAGGAGGGCATCTTCTGGTATTTTATGATTTGTTTTTATTGTAAGCCGCTTTGGGTCCCCCTATTGGGGGGGGGAAGTGGAGTATAAACTTAATAAATAATAATGATAGATAATTTCTGAGTGTGGCTTGAATGCCCAATTGCTCCATTCCAAGACACTTCTTTTCAGGGCAGAGAACATGCCTTCATGCTTCTTTCACTACGCCTAGAATAGTGTAATGTTTTGTTTTTGTTTTGTTTTTTGTCTTGGTGTGTGTGTGTGTGTGTGTGTGTGTGTGTGTGTGTGTGTGTGTGTGTGTGATTTTCATTTTTTATTTCTGTCAGCAATGATGAGAGGCGCACACACACAGTTATACAGTGTATATGTATTTAAATGGCGGGACTTCATTTCAGTAAATATGGAAATCACAAAACACGTCTCTTGGTTGCCATAAAGCTTTGTTGTGGAGGATGTTGTAATGATGCTTTTGCTGGCTTGGTGGATGCCTGAGATTTTATTTCAGGATACTCTTAATGGGACAAAAAAAGCCAGTCCTCTTACATCTGAAAGTATGAAGGCTGCATTTTGGAATCGGAAGACCACTGTTATAATTACTCAAAGAGGCTGGAATATTGCTTCTCTCAGATAAGAACATAAGAAGAGCCCTACTGGATCAGGCCAAGGGCCCATCTAGTCTAGCTTCCTGGTTCTCAGACTGGTCCCCCAGATGCCTCTAGGAGCACACAAGACTACAAGATACCTGTACCCTGTTGCCATTCCCTTGCATCTGGCATTCAGAGATAGGCTGCCTCTAAAACCCGGAGGTTGCATACAGTCTTCATGACTTGTAACCTGTGATGGTCTTTTCCTCCATAAATCTGTCCAATCCCCTTTTTAAAAGCATCTAGGCCAGGTGCCATCACCGCATCCTGTGGCAAGGAGTTCCACAGGGCTCCAGGGATCCTTAGGGGCTTTTACTGTGTGTGAATACACATAGCAGGATATGTCTGCACATTTGCTCGTCTCTTCTCCAGGACAACTGCTTTGATCCTCTTCATACTTGGCTTAGCTGCAGCTCCAGCGGGGAACCAATCATGGCTGCGGAGTGAACGGTGCCAACCTTCGCGCCGGTTACTCCCAGGGTGCCAAAAACCTGCCTTACAGCACTTTTATGACACCCTACACCAGCGAAGTGCTTTCTCCGCCAGCCTATAGTTTGTTTATTTATTTATTTAAAAAAATTATATCCCGCCTTATCCTATGCCGAGGCAAATGCCCAAGGCGGCTTACAACAAAAATTAAAAAACATAGTTTAAAATACAGAAAATAAGTTTAAAACAATACATACTTAATTCAAAGACAAAGTCCACGGGGGGGGGGGGGCGACAGTATAGAGCACAAAAGCAGCATGGCAGAGCATCTTGAGACACAGGAGGCAGACTACAACCCATCACCCAAACGCGAGACGAAACAAAAACGTTTTGAGCCCTCGCCGAAAAGTCATGAGGGAGGGGGTGGTTCTCAGATCCCCTGAGATCTGAGAGTTAGGCAGAATCGGGCTACCCAGCAGAGAGTCAGCAGACTACAGCCCATGGGCTACATCCAACACATGTTGACTGGCCTGCTTAGCCCAGGGCATTATCTTTTTTTATCATATATATTTATATTTTATTGATATATTAAAACATAAAAACAATACATATTTCATAAAGTTATAGCAGGCGCGAAGCAATACATCCTACTAGCATACTATTCACTATTTTCTACGTATAATTTCCAACTAAGCCAAAATAACACCCACATTCTATTCATTAAATCCGCATATCATCACATCATTCCTCTCTCTCTCTCTCTCTCTTAAAAAGTCAATAAATGGTTTCCAATTATTCACGAAAAAGTTAACTGACTTTTCCTTAATTAAAAGCCCAGGGCATTATCATTGTGTTGATTTCCCCCTCATCCCCTACTCCTTCCTCTTCCGCCCCCCCCCCACCCCACACATCTGTTTCCTACAGGGCCCAGCCAGATGCTTCTGTGAAGCCCACAAGCAGGGGGTGGAGGCCAGGACCCTCCTCTGCTCTTGGTCTTCAGAGAGATGCTGCTGGTGAATATGGAGGTTCCTCGGACCCATCTTGTACGTGGCATTCTTGGTGAAATTGGAGCAAGAATCTCAGGTGCATTTTGAAGGTTAAATTTGGGTCTCTCTTTTTTTTGGTCTGAGCCTAGCCCAGCCCTTGGCAGATAGATTGTGGCTTCTGCAAAAGGGTTTGTTCTCTTCAGGTAGCAAGAGGCTGATCCCAGGGCTGGCTGGATTAACCGCCATGCTAAGTAAACTGCAGAATTGGTTCCCTGCCAGAGTGCGGCCTCTGCTGTGCAGATTCATTCTCCAGAAGAGCTTCTGTAAATGCAGGGGGCCTGTTCTGCTTCATCCTGGCTCCTTGTCGAAGTTTCCACAGCTCATAACATAAATGACTGTTTCTCTCTGACATGCCAGGGAACAGGGGCCATGTTTTTCAGATATAGTGGAGATTTGATATTGCCTAGACGACAGAAAAAACTGGTTGGCCAGGCCTCTTTAAACCTGACTTTAGCCAGGGCTGAGGTACAAACATGCTTGTTTTTATTTTTCACATTTTTATATGCTGCCTTCCCTCCAAGGAGTCTATGTGGCTCCTCCCCATCCTTTGTCTTAACAACCACCCTGTGAGGTAGGTTAGACTGAGAGATCTGGCTTAAGGTCATGACTGAGTGGGGATTTGAATCCAGCTTCTTTTTGGTGCAAGTTCAGCACTCTGCTATACCACACTGGCTCTCCTTTTTGCATGTCTTTCTCTGCAATCCAAAGTGAGCTGGTTGTGTGAATGTCCTTGACTGTCATTAGTAGGACTTGGAGTATCTCTGCCCACCCCTACCCTGGATCCTTTTGCCCTATTCTCTCGGCACACCCGTGTTGGGCTCTGTCCGAATGGGTCCTCGGTCTCTCATGCTAGTGGCAGGGTGTAGGGTGACCCGGCTCTACCTTGTCTGGTTCTGGTCCTAGCAGCTTCCCAGACTGTGACTCACATCATGGGTTCGTGCGGCGTTCTCGTTGCTCCCCAAGGCTGGGGTTGGGGCTCTTTGGGGAATGCTGACAGAGAAGTTTGGCTGCTAATCCGCTGCTGGAATGTTGGCCAGACGGTCAAATTCTTCTCCCCTCTTCAAAGCACATGCGCAGATCAAGGGAAGGCCTGGAGAGTCGGCCTCCTGTTGGTTCCCCGCTGGATAAACCTGCTTCGTGCCGCACCGCCCTGGTCATGGGAAAAGGGCCTCTTCAGACTGAACCACAGTAAATACCTGCCAGCTACCTCCACTGCTGTAAGGGGGAGGCGAGCAAAGGAATGAACCCTCTTCCTTCCTTTGAGCAGAAGAGAGAAACTGGAGATCTCGGGGGGGGGGGAGTAATTAGGCCGGGCTGAATTTACAACTCCTTGGAATCGCATTGCCGAAAGGAATATAGCTGTTGTACATTCTTCCATCCAAAGTTAGACTGTCACTCGGTCCCTTGTTGGTTTTTGGGTAACCCTTCCGCCCTCCTGTCCTTGACTTTGGCAAGTTTCTCTTACAGCGCAGTCCTATCCAACTTATGCCACCGGCTGAGCTCTGCTCAATCCTATCCAACTTACACCACCGGTGTAACCAGCGGTGCAGCGAGAACGGGAGGCCCCAGAATGGAAAGGGGATTCAAAGGAGATTTGAATCCCCTTTCCATTCTGGGGCCTCCCGTTCTCGCTGCACCGCTGGTTACACCGGTGGCATAAGTTGAATAGGATTGAGCAGAGCTCAGCCGGTGGCATAAGTTGGATAGGATTGCGCCCTTAGAGATGGCTCTTACCTTTGGCTTTTCGAGATGTTTTTTCAGGGCTTGCATTTTGCCTGGAGCCAGGGCAGTGTCCGACTTGTAGTGAAACAGCTGTGTGGTCTCAACAGTTTGGGACAAACACTGTAATGATGTGTTCTCAGTGCCAGGACTTGGCTTTGCAGTCTGATGAAATAGTGATGAGAGTGCCTCTGAGCATGTGCCAAATCCCTTCTTCTGACTGCTGAATCACCACAGTCTATATCTTGCATTGGGGGTAAAACCGTATCCATCAGCCTCCATGTGAACGCCCAATCATGCGAAGGTCCATGCTCCCTCCGTCCCTTTCTCCCATCCAGGCTAGAATGTATGGGAGATTCCAGTGCAAACTGAGACCGGGGGGGGGTGGGGGTTCCCTTCGAATATTGTGTTTTCCAGTGTGCAATGTGCAATAATCTTGACCTTGTGGTGTTTTTTTTTCCTCTTTCCCCCCTTCTAGAAACACTGATGGATACGAAGTGGGTGACATCTGAGTTGGCGTGGACGGCTCATCCAGAAACTGGAGTAAGGCGTTGCAATTACTTTACTTTCTTTGATTTAGGTGACTGGTTGCCATTCAGACATGTGAGGGAAGCTTGAACACTGCCTTGGGGATAGAGGACACAAAAGAGGACACAACCGTATACGTCTCGCACTCGCTAACCCAGCCCACGCTTTCAGGGATTCCGTGCTGTGTGCCTGTAATGTGCCTTTGAGTGGAGAGCACCTAGAACTGCACTGAGCATGCATGTGCACACACTTGAGCCCCACCCATGGCTGTTTTGCTAGTTACAAATAAATGGCCACGGAAGTCGGCAGCCTTCCATGTCCTCTGTCGCTGCTTCTTCCAAACAACCCACGTTGTCCCCAACGTACGGCTGCCCACTTCATGCTTGTGTGCTAGTATTATTGAATCGCATTATTCATTGCTAATGTATGGACTGCAACCCCACAGAAAAGGCTGTTGCAAGTTGATGCAGGCAAACGGTGCCTGGCTTTCTTTCTTTTTTTCCCACGCTCTCCCTCTTTTGTTTCTGCGCTTTGCTCAGAAATGCTCTGCCATCCACGAGCTCTAGAAACTTGATCCTTTTTTTTCCACCCACCCCCAACAACAAGAGTTCTCCATGCGGAGCCTTGTTCTCCTCTCTGTGGCACAATTGTGGCCAGCCAGATTGAGGAAGAGATTCCCCTAAACATCTTCCACCTCTCTCCCCAGCCTGTGTTACAGTTGATTGGAAGAGGGCTTGTTCTTAAGCCCACAAAAGTGAAAATGACAACAACTGCCTAGGTTTGCCTGTGTTCTTGGAACTCTCACTTTGAATTTGATTTTGTTGCTTTGTGGTGCCCATGCAGATTCAGCGTTTAACTTTTCCTTGTTGTTCTTCTAGACTTGTGAGTTTCTGTCTTAGCTGCGATGCGTAGTGGTTATTAGTATTAATTAAACAGGAGAGGAACCTTTGCTCTGTGATGAAGCACAGGCTTTTGCAAGGAAGAAGTTCCAAGTTCATTCCCAGCAGCATCTCCAGTTAAAAGGATCTTAGTTAGCGGCATTAGAAAAGACTTCAGCATGAGACCTTGGAAAACTGTTACTGGTCAGAGCCTATGGCACAGGGGGGCTAGGTTGACCAGTGGCTTCAGTCCGTATCAAGGTGGCTGAGCATATCCCATGGGAGTTCAGGAGAGGTGGTATCGGGGTTAGAATGCAACATTCTGATAACTTGAGCTTTCATTTAAAAGAAACATTTTCCAGTTCTTACGTTGTGGATCTGCTTGACGGTGTGCAGGCAATCAATACCTTCTGAAAGGGGTGGCTAAAATAATCTCCAGGGATTGGGGGTGACGCCTTGGGGCTCTCCCTCTTCTTAGCAAAACCAAAATGGTGAAAACTCCAGAACAGATTCTGCAGAGTAAGATATTTATTTGTTTGATCTATATCCCGCCTTTCCCTCTGAATAAACCGAGTGCTCAAGGCAGTATACAATTTACAGAAAAACAACAAAATGTAAAAATAGGAACAAAGCAGAAAGTACAATTATAAAAATCAAGAAAGATGCATTTAAAAAAGAAAAAGAAAATACAATTGCAACCCCCCAAAGCATCTAATTAAGTAGGGAAGGCCAATCAGAAAAGGAGAGTCTTCACTGGCAGGCTACCAGGAAAGGGACCAGTTCTTAATCCCACTGAGAGGGAGTAACATACCAATAAAGGCACTGCCACAAAGAAGGCCCTGCTCCTTGTTGCCATCAGTCTGGCCTCCACCAGAGACGTCTCATGCAGAAGAGCCCCTCTGCTGATCAGGGGACATGTAGATTCATACGGGAGAAGACTGTTCTTCAAATATGCTGGTACTGAGCTTTAAAGGTCAAAGCCAGCACCTTGAATTGGGCCCAGAAACAGATCGGCAACCAGTGTAGCCACAGGAGCAGCAAACAGACTGAGTCCAAACACCTAGTCCCCAAAACTACATGGGCCATGGCATTTTGCACTAATTGTACATTCTCTAGACAATCTTCAAGGGCAGCCCCATGTAGAATGTATTGCAGTAGTTGAGTTTCTGCATGTTCCAAAGCACGTACCACTGTGGTTTGGTCTTCAGATATGGAAGCAGCTGGCTCATCAGCCTAAGCTAGGCAAAGGCCCCCTCGCCACCACGATCACCTGGGCATTCAGGAGCAGGAGAGAGTCCTGGTGACCCCCAAGCTTCAGACTTGCTCCTGCAGAGGGAGGGCAAGCACGTTCGGAACATGCCGATATTCTAGTACCTGCATCATGGATTTCTGAACCAAGTGGGCCTCTGTTTTGTCTGGATTTAATCTCAGCTTGTTGACTCACATTCGAATTCTCGCCACTTCCAGACAGCGCTCCAGGGTTTCAACTGCTTCTCTAGCATTAGATGACAAAGGTAGAGCTGGGTGGCGTCGCATATTGGTGACACCATTGGTGGCGTCGCATATTGGTGACACCCAACTCCAAACCATTGGAGGACCTTTCCCAGCGGTTTCATATAGATACTAAACAACATGAGGGATAAGATGCTGGAACCCTGCGGTACCCCATACGCCAAAGGCCGGGGTGCCAAGCAGGTGTACCCCAGTAGTGTACCACCACCTTCTGGAACCTGTCAGCCAGCAGGACCAGAAGCACTGCAAAAGAGTGTTGTGTCCCCCCCCCCAGGCCCAGCCCAGCCAAATGTCCCAGAAGGACACTGGGGTCGATGGGGTCCAATGCTGCTGAGAGCAGCACCAGCAGGAATGCACTCCCCCCTGTCCAGTCCCTGGCATAGGCGACCAGAGCAGTTTCAGTCCCAAAGCCCTGCTTGAATCCAGATTACAAAGGAATCCAGATGATCTGTTTCATCCAGAACCGTTCGGGGCAGAGATAAGCACAACCTGCTCCATCACTTTGCCCAGAAACGGGAGGCTGGAGACTGACTTGCAATTCCCCAACACGGTGGAATTCAGAGGATTTTTTTCAGACGGGAGCGTATCGGTATCGCAGCCTGTTTTGATGCCACTGGCAACACCCCCTCCATCAGAGATCTATTAACAACAACCTTCCCTGTCCAGCCAGCCCCCCCCCCCCGAGCAGATCTCCTAAGCCAGCTTGGGCAGGGGGTGGGCAGGCTGGTGGCCTCGCGCTCTCGAAGATCCTGTCCACATCCTCAGGTTGTGTGTGCTAAAAAGAATCCCAAATAACAGGACAAACAGGCAATGTGAGGAACCCGTCGGTGTGGAGTCTAAGTCATGGCAGATGCGAGTGATTTTATCTGAGAAGTAATTAGCAAACTGATCACAACAAGCGCCTGAGTTGTCTTCCTCTTCCCCCCCGTGGAACCAGCTAGAGAAGATTCCAGGCCATTCAGAATAGCTCCACAGGATGATTCTCCGCAGACCCAATGGTGGCAAAAAAGCCTCTCCTGGTGGCAGGAAAGAGCCTCTTTGCTACCATCACTACTATGGAAGAGGTTCTAGCATGACTTCTAGTCCGTGCTCAGTCGGATTTGTCGTGAGGTTTTGTCCCTCAAGATGTCTGCCAAGTCACCTGGTTGCCCGCAGCTCCTCAGAAAACCAGGGAGCCGCCTTTGGCTCTGCAGTGAGGCAGACTTTTTTTTTCTCTCTCTCTGCCTCTCTGCTCGTTTCCTCACTCCAGAGGTCAACCAGTCCTAGGAGCAGGAAAATCCCCCAGAGTCTTCAGGAAACCCTCTGGATCCATCAGCCTCCAAGGAGGGGGGGTGGGAATCACAATAGACTGCTGCAGCCCCACCTCCCTGCCCCCATGCAGCAGCCATGCAAGACCCAGAAACCTTGGAGAGACCAACCCCTCTCAGCTCATCCAGCTAGTAGCGTACTGTGAGCGCCTCGCCCCCGGGGAGGAGCACGAGGACGATGACACCCCCAGCACCAGCGTCTTACGCCCCCCCCTTGTTGCCAAACGGCTCCATTTCATAGCCAAACGGTAGCGAGGAAGAGCCCACTTTCGCGCCTCCCCTGTGGTGTTTTTGGCAGCAACACTAAGAGGCGCATGGAGGCTGCCCCTCCCTCGCCTGGAGCGGCCCACGCTGGCTGCTTCATGGAAACTAGGCAACTGCATCCAGCCAGGTCTCCAAAATATATCAGGCCAGTACCCTCTTCCAGAGTTAAGTCCTGGGTCAGGATACTTTTATTCTTGACTGAGCTGGCATTTAAAGGTAGAAGCTTCCGGCTAGAGGGGTCACTGCTAGGAGCACCAGAGGTCGAGGGAGAGTCTCTCTCTGACTGACCCTCTTTTCCCTGGAACAGCCAGCTCAGCCTCCACCTCCATATGTCCTTTGACTAGTCATCCTCTCAACGGCAGAGCCAACTCTTCCCCCCCCCGCCCTCCCTGTACTGAAAACGTATCCTTCCCCCGCAAGGCCAAAGCCACTACCCAAATTAACCCACTGAAGGAAACGAAGCCCCCCAACCCTAGGCACACAAAGCAAACACACACTGCAAAACAAATCTCCCCACCTTCAGATGCCAGGAGGAGCAAGAAGGAGCCCAGAATGTCTGTCTGCCACCCCCTTTCACAAAGGCAGCACCCTCAAGCATCCCCCACCCTTCACTCACAAAAGCTTCTAGTGGTTGAAAGGGGGAGGCCCTTGCTCCCCCCGGAACAGGTGACTCCCTTTTTGGTGTTGCCCCCTTCAGTGGAGGCCCACCCCACAGGCTGGGTCCAAATGCCCCACCCCTGGAAGAAGACAGTCCAAGGGGAGTGGGTTCAACTGGTCTGGGGCTGGTGGCTCTGCTGCCCCCCCCCCCCCCCGCAAAAGGCAGAGGCAAGACCCTCTGGTGATGTGCAGGAGCTCAGGGAGTCTGGCTCTGCCTTGCTCAGCAGCATACCTACAAAGATGTAAATTTGCTCAATGTGCATATATACATTGTGGCATTCAGCTTTTGTAAGTGCAAAACTTGGAATGTTGTTGTTTTCATCTTTGGGCGGGATGCGCGCAGACCTCAATAGTCACGCAGTCGCAGCTTGCAGCGGAAGCAACGTACACTTCGGAGAGCTCCAGTGAGGTTTCAGACTCTTCTGATAAAATTTGCGCTTCTCCAACAGTTAACTTTCTCCATGTTTCCACCTACTCTTGTTGTTTTAGGAATGTTGGTGTATGTGTTATTTCTGTATCTGTATACCGTATTTTTCGCTCCATAGCACGCATCGGACCATAGGACGCATGCATCCCATGGAGCAAAAAATAGGGGGGGGGAGTTTTAAACTTACCTGGGCTTCGGGGAGGCCTATGGGGGCTTCGGGGAGGCCTGCGCGAGCCTCTGCAGGCCTCCCCGATATTCAGTTAGGCGATAAATGGCCCTTTTCGGCCATTTCCGTTTTTCGCAAAAAACGGAAATGGCCAAAAAGAGCCATTTATCGCTGAACTGAACATCGGGGAGGCCTGCGCGAGCCTCTGCAGGCTTCCCCGATCTTCAGTTCAGTGATAAATGGCTCTTTTTGGCCATTTCCGGTTTTCACAAAAAATGGAAATGGCCGAAAAGGGCCATTTATCGTCTAACTGAACATCGGGGAGGCCTGCAGAGGCTTGCGCAGGCCTCCCCGAAGCCCCGGTAAGTATTTTTTTACTTTTTTAAATCTTCACTCCATAAGACACACGCTTTTTTCCCCCTAATTTTTTTGGTGGGGAAGTGCGTCTTATGGAGCGAAAAATACAGTATTTATACTTTGCTAGATCTTGTTTTGTCCCCCGACTTGTGATGAGGTGGTCAGGAAAGTGCGAAATGAATCCATACAGTCCATGTTAATCAGTGGCATGAATGTTTTTTTCTGCAGTGGGAAGAAGTCAGTGGCTATGACGAGGCCATGAACCCCATCCGGACCTACCAGGTGTGCAACGTTCGGGAAGCCAACCAGAACAACTGGCTGCGCACCCAGTTCATCCAGCGCCGTGACGTCCAGCGCGTGTACGTGGAACTTAAGTTTACAGTGCGCGACTGTAACAGCATCCCCAACATTCCGGGCTCTTGCAAAGAGACCTTCAACCTCTTCTATTATGAATCCGATACAGACTCAGCCTCGGCCTCCAGCCCCTTCTGGATGGAAAACCCTTACATCAAAGTGGATACCATTGCCCCCGATGAGAGCTTCTCCAAGCTGGAGTCTGGTCGGATGAACACCAAAGTGCGCAGCTTCGGGCCCCTTTCCAAGAACGGCTTCTACCTGGCCTTCCAGGACTTGGGGGCGTGCATGTCTCTCATCTCGGTCCGTGCTTTCTACAAGAAGTGCTCCAGCACCATCGCTGGCTTTGCTGTCTTCCCGGAGACCTTAACAGGGGCAGAACCCACCTCCCTGGTGATCGCTCCAGGGACCTGCATCGCCAACGCGGTGGAAGTCTCGGTGCCCCTAAAACTCTATTGTAATGGGGACGGGGAATGGATGGTACCAGTGGGAGCCTGTACCTGCGCTGCTGGATATGAGCCGGCCATGAAGGAAACTCAGTGCCAAGGTAAGCAGCAGTCTCTGGTTTTTTTGTTTGTTCTGTGACGTGGAGAGGGAGGCTTTGCCGTGGAAATTGAGCCACTGGACCCTCGGAGACCTGGGCGCTGCTGGGGTGACTCTGCAGAGAAGGGAAGGGCCCTCTGTGCCTGCTCTGGGGCTTTTTCACCCAGCCTGTAGTCGGTCTTAAAGGTGGTGATGGAAGAACAGAAGCAGCAGCCGCCTTGCAGGGGATCTCTCAAGTCCAAACTGTTTCAAGGCTTTGTATGATCAAAACCAGCACCTTGAACTATTTACTGGAAGGATGCCCCAGATTCAGCTTTGAGGTTATTTCTCTTTCTGTGTGTGGAAATGAGAGCACACAAATACCCCCCCCCCACCCTATGAGTCTGACCCCCTGACATCTTAGCTTAAAATAATTTTTTTTTAAACCCTGTGTGTTTCTGGATCTTTGCCAGAGTGCCTGAAATTATTAAAGCCTCCAAGGCTTACATGGCCTGTCTAGCTAATATCTTCTTTGGCGACCTGCTGGATTCTCCGCCACCTACTACACATCCAGTCAAACATGCCTTTTGGAAACTGCTTCTCTCATCCTTCTTTTTGCTTGCCTCCCCCCCCCCCCCCCGCATACTTTTCTTCCCTCTGGTCATAGAACGCTTGTTTTGGCACCTGCAGGTTATCTCCTGAAGTGTAAATCCAATTGATTCTGAATCAGAGGAGGCCTGTGGTATTGTCCCTGTCGAGCAGCGAGACGTAGAACAGGACATGGCTTGGAGCAGCGGCTGGAGCAAGCGAGCGAGCGCTGACTGCAGCCGGCTTGGAGCCTGTGAACCTGTTGTTCTTAGATCTATAATATAAATGTGGCTCCCACACTAGCACACTGGCCCTACCCTGCTCCTCCTCCTTGTGCGCTTCTTGTAGGAACACACAGCAGAGCTTCAAAGTTCCCTCTCTCTTGAAGATCTTGTGCATGGAGGGGAAAGAGGGCCCAGAAAAGATGGGGGAGTTAAAAATGTGCAATTGGTGGTTGCTGCTGACCCCCTCCTACCCTCTCCAGCTTTAGTGGGGGAGAGGAGGATTTCTCACGTTGTGCTGAATAGGGACCCTCCCCAGAGGTCCAGAAGCACCTGCACCTGCCAAGCTGGTGCATGGATTCGTGGAGTGCTTTCTGCTCTTGGTCAGTATCAAGGTGTTAAGCCTCACCAATGCTCAAGTTGAAATCTCCTGTTTATTGTACCCCGTATTGTCCCGAGTATAAGACGCACCTGATTATAAGACGCACCCTTAAAGTTTGGTGCTATTAAAAATTTTTAATTAAATCACTGGCATTAAATTGCAACAGCCTGATTATAAGACGCACCCTTAGTTTAAAAACTTAAATTAGGAGAAAAAAGTGTGTCTTATACTCAGACCAATACGGTATTTGCATCCTACTTGGGGGGGGGGAGGCACAGAGTAGCAAATTTCGGTGTGGCACATTAGCTCACCATAATGTGTGGTCACCACTGACCACTCCCCTCCTCTGTGTCATTGTGCATGCCAGAGAGCTCTCGGCATGGGAGGCAGGTGCTTGTGACATTGTGGTGGGCTTTGCAGTGGGCAGAAGAAGTGAGACTTCTGTCTGCTCCAAAGCTCAGAGAACTCTGCAAGACTCTCTCCACCGCCAAGTGAGGAGCAGCAGATTTCATGCCTGGCTGAGCTGGCGAACAGGCAGAAGAAGCATGAACCATGCTTGCACGCTCCAAAGGCTCAGAATGATACGAGATTCCCGTCGTGTCCGGGGGGGGGGGGTGTCCCCTCATATTGTGCTGATTTGGAGCCCTTGTCTGTAGCAAGTAGATGTGTAGCACATATCCTGCCCTTTGTCAACATCTGTGTTTCCAGCCCTAGCCATGTCCAGGTTGCAATCTCCTAGATTTCTAGCAGTCTGGGAGATGATATGTCAGTGGCATATCCCCCCCCCCCCCAGTCTTTTACTTTTCAGATAAGATCCCTTCATGAAAATGCTGTACTGTAGATTCTTATCATTCTGCTTTTCCGGCTGGGAAACTGAGGCTGGATCTTTGTCTTGCCCAAGACCACCAATTGAGCTTGTCACTACTGTGAGGATTGACTACTGGCCACTCATACTAGTGTCCTACTGGCTATAACCTTGAAGGCTTGTAAAAGACTAATAGATTAACAGCAGATTGACTGCAATAATAGCAACTTGAGGGGTGGTGGCGGCGGCGGCGGCCTGTAGCTTGGTAATGGAGCAGATGTTGGTCCCATAGAATGTTCAGCTCCCTGCGTCTCCCAGCAGCTCCCCAGCACCTCAGGAGCTGCTGTCCATTAGAGCCGCCAGTATTTGGCTAGGTGGACCAATGTCCTGACTCGATATATAGCACACCTTCGTATGTTCCATACGCTGAACTTCTTTTCTTTCTCCACTGGTGAAATACATTAGAATAGTTCTTACCTTCTTGTGTCTCTCTCCTCTAAACCGTCAAGAGTAAGCAAACGAGGATTCCTAAACAAACCCATCTAAAAGATCTGCGTTGGCAAGGGAAGAGGGAGAAGGAATGCCCGTGGGGTAGACCACAGTGACAAGAATTAGTGAGTGCTTGGCACTCACGACTGCCAAGCTTTGCCTCCAGAGCCTGCAGGTTTTTGTGTCTGTAGAAAGACCGTTTCTATGAACTGGGAGCTTAGCAGGATGCGATCCAATCTTGTGTAAGCAATGTGGGGTCAAGTGGTTTTCAGTTTGCCTCTCTAGGCAGCTGTTGCCATTTTGTGTTGTGAGTACAGAATTATTCAGGTGAGCAAAGAATGTCCTTGTTAGAAACACTACAATTAAAAAAGAATGGACCTTTGGTCTGATTTTTTTCTCCAACAAGGACATGGAGGGGATGGCCTTGTTTGTATGTCTCCAGAATCTGCTTTTCAGTGGTATGCAGCATCTGTTCAGAGGTTGCCGCTGTTGATACGTCTGTTCATCGTCATCGTTGCCCCCCCCCCCGTGAGTTTGTTGAATCTTGTTTAAAAAGCTATCTAAATTCCCACACGTTGCAGCAGTGATTTCTAGGAGGAGTTGATGCGTTCATCTTCCTGTCTGTGTCACGTTTCGAAGGCAGAAACCAATCACGATTTGCTACAGGTTACTGTAATGTAGTTTTACTTGTGGGACTGACAGAATAATGGCCCATTAGCAACACCACCCACAATCGCATGCTTTGTGAATTGGCCAGTTTTCAGAGCTTTTGTTATACTCCCAGGTATGGTTTGTGTGTCTTGCTCACTGTGGCATGAGGTGTCGTGACTTGATGCTAACGGTGCACATCAACCAGGCGGAGCATTGCTTGAGCTCCTTGCATCCTGCCATCTTGCTTATCTGCACTCAGCCATTTTGTTGGACAAAGCAGGAGAGGGTTTTGGAGCTGCTCTCAGACTGTTTGGGAGTCTTCATTTTGACAGGTGTGGGGAGATCTACTTTGTCATCCAGACAGGCTCTTGGCGCAGAGCCAAAACAAATCTTCATTTGCTACCTTGTGCACGGGGAGACTTTTTAAGGTAAAATGTTCATGTGTCTCTCCTTGCGCCGTGAGAGCTGGAGATCTTCCATGTGAAGGCTTCATGTCCGTAAATGGAAACAGATTTGAAGGATTTGCAGGGCCTTGAAGTTAGCCAGGTTTCCTGTAAGCTGTGCTGGGGCTTTGAAACTGTTCATGTACTCCATGGGGTAAACCTGAAAAGGAGTTGGCTTTCCCCTCGCCCTTCCGTTCTGCTCTCGTAGCGAGAAATGGCTTTGTCTTTTGGCGATGCAGTGTCGAAGCCCCTCCCCCAAAAGGCTTGTGTGTGCAGTCCTGATCCACAAGCCTGATGGTTCTGCATTTATGGGAGGTGGATGGAGCAGATCCCAACACCCGTCGTTTGTATAGCAGCACTGACTTGAATGCAGCCTTGTCTAGAAGTCCACGCAAGTGATTTGCTTCTCCGAATCGTTCCCATCCTGCTTGCCCTCACCTGTCTATATGGCTTTGTTTCGGCGGTGGTTGTTTTCATCCCACCCTTGGACATGCGGAAGGCAACTTAAGTGGTGTCCCGTTCTCTCTTGCGGCAACCCTGTGGGGCAGGTTGGGCTGGGAAACGGGAAGCTTCCTGGCTGAGCAGCATTTGAACTAGGACTTACCCAGAACCTTTCCCCAACATTGTTGCGCCATTCATGGGTGACACAGTAGGGGGGGCATGCCAGTTACTTTGAGGGGAGGGGGAACAGGAACCTTGCTGGCTGCAGTGGTGCTTCTGGTAGTGGCTGCTATTCCTCTTCCCCCCCCCCCCCCCGAAAGCTCAGAAACAAAACGACGTGTGTCATAGCATCATTCAGGAGCTTATGGGGGGAGGAGAAATAGCTGAGCAGAGTACTGTCACAAACCCGGTCAGATGGGTCTGACAGCCTCCCCAAACTCAACCCAGAAGTTATTGTGAGAGAACTTTGGGCTCAAGCTGAACAACCTGGATCTTCCCTAGTCTTAAATCCTCCAACCCCAACAGCACACCAGCTCTGTTCATGGCACATTGACGGGCTAAAAAAGGCAGGCAGGAGGGATGGCAACACTCTCCTTCTGTGTGCAGAATGTTTTTAGCTTAGGAGCCAAAGGCAACCAGACAAGTGGGCTATTTGTAGGCTTGGTTGCTTTAATAATGTCGTCGTTCTAGAGTCGGGGGATGGAGGCAGGTAGACACAGGGCTTCTGTGAGTTCAGAATAAAATACCCCGAGCTGTGATACTTGCGGAGTCGCACGCTGCAGGTTTCAGTTGCCACATCTGAGCAGGCGGTGAGCTGAATGGGCCTCCTGAAGTCAGCAGCTTTAGATTTCTGCCCATAAAAACGTTGTCAGCATTAGAGCTGGTGTCGCATCGTGGCAAAGACTGAGCTGCAAATCAGGACTCCCCGGTTCAGATCTTGCCGCTTAGACAAGTTGCTCTGGCTCTTCCAGCCTCGGCTCCCCAGCTGCCCTGTGGGGATGATAATACTTGCTTACCTTACAGGGTTGTTGTAAGGTCAACCTCAAGGCAATACACGTGACCTGCTTTGCACACTCAGAAAGCACTAAGTGTTCTGGCCATTGCAAGAAGTGCCGCCTGTGCAGGCCAGGCTGGAGTGGTGCTGCCATGAGGCGCAAAGCGCCCACCCTGTAACGCAACCCTTGAGCCGTGATCGGGCTCCAGCTTGTTCTTTGGGAGCAGCTGTTTGGGCATTCTCCCCTGGAATGGAGAGGGGCTGCTTTTGGATTCCTGAATCCTGGGGTGGGTGATGGGGGAACGATGGTGGTGAGGCAGGGTGATCATGTTTTAGAATGTTAAGAAGCGCCACAGCTTCTGTCAATGATGTAAAAGTATGACTTTGAAAAGCTGCACGCAGGGTCTGGGAAAAGGTGGGCTGTGTGCTGTTAGCAAGAAGGGGAATAAAGGCAGCTGGAGTCAGACCGATAGGAAGGTTGGAAAGCAGAGTGGGATGGGATCCTGGGAGATGGCATTCATGGCTTCCGGTCAACGTGCACCAGGGTGTCTCGGGCGCAGAATAGAGGTCTGCAACGGTGGTCCCTGCAGTTGGCAGGCAGTGCAAAGCCTCTGGGCCTTCTGCCTGTGCTGGGTGGACACTGCAGCTCCTTCTGCTTGCTAGGGGCTCGGGTTTCTCAGCCTTCAAGTCACTGCCTTCAGGGTATGGCTGTACCTACGTAGTTCCGGTGGACCCTGACAACGTGTGACTGGTCTCATTCATGCTTCACACTTTGGGGTGTACATTTAAAACTTCTTGCAGATGAATCTGCTTGATATGGAGTCAGACTGTTCCTCTGCTTAGCTCGCTGTTGTTTTTGCTGCAGTCGTTTTTCTGTGGTTTCAGGCAGAAAGGTCTTTCCCAGACTTAGGGAAGATATCGGGGATTATAGCTGGGACCTTCCGAATGCAAAGCTGAGCTGCATTCTTCTGAAGGACTGCAGCCCCTCCCCTTACCCTTCTGCAAAAAGAGCCCCTTTGCCAACCTTCCCTGCAAGCCTCAGGTGTGTTTGCAGCTTCAGTGAGGCATGCCCTCTTTCCCTGCCTCCTTCTTTCCTAGCAGTTCTGAGAGCCCTTGTTGATGAATAACAATAAAACTGAATTGCAGCTTAAATGAATTTACAACAGGGTCCTCTCCTCCTCTTCTTTTCTAAACTTCCTGGTCTTTTGAAGATGGCCACTTCCCTTTCATCTCCCAAGGGACCTGGAGCTGGGGTACAGAGCTGTTGCAGTGCGTGGCTTGAAATCCATTTCCAGGAAGTAAAAAAATGACACTCCTGGTCTGAAAGAGCCATCGAGGTTCCGCAGAATGTGATCTTTAGCATCCCTTCCTTTTTAGAGGCTCATTTAGTGCTCATTTAATTAGCACACATTCTGGGGATTGTGCTCTTTTCTGTGGAGAGATTCCAGAGAGGCACCCCTATCAGACGAAGGAGGAGACGGGAGGAGACGACAGACAGTACCTGCAAAGATCTCTAGAGACTGTTCAGGATGGGGAGCTTCTGTGCCCACCCACCCCTTCCCTCTGGGTGTGCTCTTTTTTTTTCCCCACCGGCATTAATGAATTCTCAGGAGGCTGAATTCCGTGTTCACTACCGTATTTAGCACTTTTCCCGTGGAATCATGGCATGCATGCATACACTCGTGGAAACTGGGAAAAATGCAGAAAGTCCATTCTTGTTTGTTCTCGTCAGCCGTTGATCACCACATGGGATCCAGGAATCCTATTTGCACAGTGCTCTGGAGCAGGGGCCATTTCTGCACGAACGATCACTTTGTTAGTAAAAGAGAAACTGTGGTCGTCCTTTTTATATTAATAAAGCTGAAGATTAATTTCAGATGTACTAGGTAGAGAGGTCAAGAAAAGCCAAACTGGTAACATTACCTAGTGGCTGGAGGATATGTAACCCCTCCCTAAGTTAACGTAACACCATAAAGAGGGTTCTATGCATTTTTGCTTCCTGGCCCTTCTTTTTGGTACATCCCCACGCGTATTTATTCAGAAGTAAGCCACATTGGGTTTGATTTCCAGTAAGTGTGCATAAGATTGCAGCCAAGGACATTCCTCTTCTGGGTACCGGGTGTTGAGCTTCTTGGGCACTGTGCAGATCCAGAAAGCTCCTCATCCCCTTCTCAGACTCCAAGCAAGGCATTTTTATGCTGGAGACTGAGGCACTCTGAGCATTTCACCTGCCCAGTGCCAAAAGAGGCCCTAGCCATTCCCTCTAGCTCTAGGTTTGGGGTCAGAGGATTATCCCTGTAGTGGTACCAAGACCCTCCACAGGGGATGGTCCTCGCCCCCAGCAAGCAGAGGCTTGTCTCTGGTGAAGGACTAAGCCTCCAGCCCTAAGCACAGGGACCGGGAGAAATCTCCTTGCCACTTCGCCTGCTCAATGGAATACTTACCATGGCGAGGTTAGCAAACTGTGTAAGTGTTCCTCCCCCGCATGTATTGAATGAGTGGAGGAGCAGGATCATGCCTGCTGCCCACGTCCATGCATTTAGCATTTGTGCATAAGAGGCTGCAGGAATAGGGCTTCTCTGTGCCGTTGTGACTCCAGGCACATGCACAGTCCCTTATGCATGCCTTGGGGGAACATGTGTGTATATATCTACATACTGTGTTGGTCACCTGCTTTGCCAGATCCTCCTTTGCCTTTAGTCCAGGCGGAGGTGGCATAAGACAGAGCAGTTGAACTCCAGAGCACTCCTCTTGGCTTCTGTGGCTCGGCAGGAGCAGCTGCCTCATTGTCGGTGCTATAAGGCTTTCATATTGGCATTGCCAGAGCATGTGGGGTTTTCCTTTGTGCCACCTAAATGTTAAGTAAATCATGTCGGTGCCAAGGAAGTTACTGTACTGAATATACACCTTTCACTCGGTTGGGCTTCCTGGCTTTGGTTGTCAATGGGTCTTTTATCGCAGCTGAAAGCAGAAGTGGTTTTCCGGAGTGCCTTTGCTTCGGCGAGTTCCCCCTTTTTAACCACAGGGCACACACAGCACTCTGTGATCCTCAGAGATTCACCGACATTTTGAAGCCTTCAGAGGGGAAACCTCTCCCAGGGAGGAAGTGAATGTAATGGCTCAGTCAGCATTTTCGAAAATGTCTCCTCGGCTGCTTCACTCTTATGCTAAAAGGCATTGACTTTCTCAGAGCAGTTGGTCCTCTGTGTTTCTGCAGAAACACACTTGCAGCGCAATCCTGTGTAAGATGCGGTGGCACACATCACAAAATCTAAATCGCACATCTAAAGGGCTGGCTGCTGCTTCCTATCCTGTTTCCGGGCTGCCCCAGGGCAGCCTGGGAGCACCTAGGGGCGAAGGAAACGTTCATCCCCTTCCCCAGGTGCAAGTTGGCTGGGGCCCTATGGGCCTCCTCAGATGTATGCCAGCTATGAAGCTGATGTACAACCGAGGTGGCAGGGTAAGGCCGGCTAGACGGAGCTTGCCGCCGATATCCCTGCCCAATCCCAGTCTGGGTTGGCCAATAGCCACCCCCCCCCCAGGCTGCCCCGTTTTGCCCTCCCCCCACCCCTGCACCAACTGGTGCAGGACTTACCTCCGCCGGTGGGTGCCAGGTCTGAAGGCCGGCGGAGTGAGGGCTGCTGCCCTCCACACCAGCAGCCCTTACTCCAGAGTCGTCGCAAACGTGCTTACGCTTGTGACGGCCTAGAGTGGCGGAGTGTGCGCTCCACCACTCTAAAGTTAGAGAGGATCGAGTTGTTGATCTGGGTGTGCCGACTGATTGGACATAGGAACCTGCCTTTCAGTGAGTCAGGCCATTGGCATTGTCTACTCTCCTGGCAGCTTCTTTCCAGGATTTCGGAGAAGGGTCTTCCCCAGATTGAGGAGGTTGAACTGGGACCTTCTGCATGCAAAACAGGTGCTCTGCCACTGAACTACAGTGACCTGCCGGTAGTGTCACCCGGAATGTCTTACTTATTAGTGTTGCAGAGAGATAGCAGGCTTCTTCCTCGGAGAGACTTTATTTTAATTTTTAAAAATGTTTCTCACGGCTGGTTAGCGGTAGTGTGGCCTGACACACGGTTTGAAAATTGCCACGCTAGACGCTATCAACTTACAGCTTCCTTGAGTTGACCAGGCATGCATGCATACTGGACCGCAAACCCTGACCAAAAAAGAAATACAGATGGGCCCCCATTTCCGCTGGGGATATGTTCCAGGCCCCTCCGTGGATACTTGAAACCGTGGATAAGAGCGAACACCCCCTCCATGGTTTCCTGAGGGGCCCCCCACCCTGCCTCCCCTGCAGGCAGGCATGCTTGCCCCCCCCCCCAGCTCTTATTTTTCTTTCAGCAAGCTTTGTTTCTTCCTTAAAACAAACAGAGAAGCAGCCTCTATTGCAGGCAAGTAGAACGAGACTAAGTCCTACAGAGGCTCTGTAAGATTTCTGTTAACCATGCAGAGCCTCTCTAGTACTTAGTCTCGTTCTACTTGCCTGTAATAAGCAGCCAGAGGCTGCTTCTCCTGTTTCTTTAAGGAAGAAACAAAGCTTACTGGGGAAAAAAGTAAAAGCCTGGGGGGGGGGGGTCCCCACGATCCGTGGATAACTGAAACCGTGGATATCGAATCAGTGGATATGGGGGCCCACCTGTAGCTGACAAAAAGGGCTGTGAAAAAAATGTGAGGCGTGCATGGCCAAAAACTATCGAGGCAAACAATAAAAGCTTCTTTTAAATGCAATAGAAGCAGGAAAACTTCCAGGGTGGCGGTTGGACTGCTAGATAACAACGGCATAAAAGGGAAGCTCCAAGAGGCAATGGAGATTGCAGAGGAGTTGAATGAATTCTTTACATGTTTTCACTAGAAGATGTAATGCTGATACCTGTGCCTGACCTCCTCAGGGACTGACTGCGCAATCCTGTAAAAAAAAGCATTCTGTCGCCTGAAGACGTCGCAAACATGCTATAAAGCACGTTTGCGACTACTCGGGAGTGAGGGAGGCCGGCGCAAGGCCGGCCTCTCTCACTCCGGTGCCGGACCAGGATGCGGCTGCCGGCAGAAGGTAAGCGCTCCATGGCCGCCCGCACGGGCGGTCCGGCTGGGTGAGGGAGGGGGGGGGCCATTGGCCTAGCCAGCCCGGGAGGGGGCGGGGGATGGCGTCGGCCATATCCCTGTCCCCACCGGGTCGGCTATGCCATTACACGGCCTCCTCTACTTCCGCCAGCTATTTAGCTGGTGGAAATCCAAGGAGGCTGATAGGGCCGGCCCAGGTTTACACTCGGGGAAGGGGCACATAATTAGCCTGTGGAATTCATTGCCACTAGCTTGGATGGCTTTAGAAGAGGAATAGACAAATTTATGAAGGGCAGGTCTACCAGTGGCTAGACCTGGCTACCAGTCATGGATGGCTATGTGCTACCTCCAGATCCAGTGGCAGTATGAATCTGAATACCAGTTGCCGGGGAGCAATGGCAGGAGAGGGGAATGCCGAACTGCTGCTTGCAGGCTTCCCAAAGGCAGCTGGTGAACCCAATGGCAAACCTAGCGCCACTGGTACCTGGGGCGGACTGCTCCCACCATCCTTCCCTTGGCTGCTCATAGGTAGACCTGACCTCCACTGTGAGAACCCCTGGGGGAGGTCAGGTCTACTTGGCATTTGAAGGAACAGGCACGCTGGCACCCCCTTATGGCGTGCACCCGGGGTAGACTACCCCCTCGCCCTGCCCTTGACATGCTACTGGGTGGACCATTTCAGGAAACAGAATGTTGTACAAGATGGTCCTTTGGTCTGATTCAGCAAGGCTTCTCTTATGTAATGTATGAGAGGTTGTTCGTGCAAGTATATTTATGAATGCATAAATGCTAATGGGCTTATGATGCATATCTCTGCTATGAGGTAAGGTAGGAAGCTGTAGTAATTATAACTTTGGCTTGCAAGGAAATGCTGTTTTTGTTTTCCTTCTCTGCCTCTCCATCCATGTAGCAATGTTAGTATAACATGGTATATGGATGTGACCTGAGATTCTATGAGTCAGGGGAGACAACACTGGGCAGGATGGGCCAATGTACAGTACAATATCCAGCATTTCTGGCCCAAAGGATTGCCAGATATGGTCATTTTCTGGGTATTAGGGTGTCTCCATTGTTGTAGCTGTCAGTTTCTCTACAAACTCTGTCTGTTTTGCTAGGTAGCTGCTCTGAATGCTCCTGAGCGGCTTCCATAGTTGTTTGCAGTCCTCAAACCGGACGCTGGGCTGGTGAGCTCGCTGAGCCAGTTAATAGAGCTTTCCGGATCATCAAGTGCCGGATATCGCAGCATTTACTGTAATGT
Organism: Plestiodon gilberti rubricaudatus; assembly: GCA_026170595.1. Lineage (NCBI taxonomy): Eukaryota > Metazoa > Chordata > Lepidosauria > Squamata > Scincidae > Plestiodon > Plestiodon gilberti. The sequence continues at coordinate 6,849,253 of JANXHW010000003.1, read as the reverse complement.
GATTCACCTAGCTCAGCATTGTTTACTGGGTTTGAATACAAAAGTAGAGAAGCGCCACAACTTGGTAGTATAGAACATGCTTTGCGAACTGCAAGTCTCAGATTAACTTCTTGGCTTAAAGGGGTCTTGGGCACAGGGAAAGATCTGGGGGAGCTGGTGTCAGTCAGAGTAGACCAGAAGACTGATCCTTTTAGGTTTAAGGAAGCTTCATAAGTTCACATGATTGCCAAAAGGGGAGGAGATAATCGGCTCTCTTCCAGTTTACAAGAACTTGGCTACCTAGTCATCTGCAGTTGATTGTAATGCGCTCCAGATGATCTGGTAAATAAGTGCATTTACAGCCCAATAATTAAGATAATTTATAAGCACCCAAATAAAACCTAAGTTCTGAACAATAAATAGAAGAAGACAATGGCTCTGTTTGCAGACTTGCAACTGAAATTACACTTGAGAAAGGAAGATAAGACTACAGGAATCAGGGAGTTGAGGATTAAAGTTTTTGTTTTGTTTTAAAGCCTGGAGGAGATAAAAGAGCCATGAGGGATTAGCAGAGAAGGAAAATACTAATCAATGATCATGGCTGCACACAAATTATCCAGTGAAAGCAAGACTGAAAACATATATTTTAAAATGCCTTTTTTAAAGAGGGGGAGTACAGGCGAAGGGCAGATTTTGAATGGCGACGTGGCACAGGAATCTGTAATCGGAACGAACTATCTCTAAGGCCTAGATTCTCAGTGAGGGGATTGGTCTACTGGTGGGTAGAGGGACCGAGCTCCAGACACCTGGAGAAGGGGGTGTCTGTGAAGTGCTGTGTCCCAGGAAAAAGGTGAGACAGCCCTGAGATGTTGAGCAGGTGAGGGGGGGAGACTCCCCCCACCCCTTCCGCTAGGTAAGGTTGGAGCTGCCTCCTCCCAAGAGGTGGGGCTTTGGAGAGCTTCCACCTTAATCCACAGGTTCTCGCATGCATCTTTAGAAGAGAAGTTAGAATTGCTGTCAGAGCCGCAGTGTCTGAATGTGGAAACTCAGCTGGGTGGCTTTGAGACCAACTCTAGATTTTGACCTAAGCTTTCTCTGGCAGGGTTGTTGTGAGAATAAAATGGGATATGCCAGCCTGAACTGCTGTTTGGGGCACAACACGGTTCTGAAGTGGATGTTGTTTTATATAGTACCACCTCTGCATGGCTCTTTCCAAAAACGATTTGGTCCTGGGTTTTGAGCCAGTGAACCAGATGGGGTCTCTTATGAAATACCTGGCCCATCTGAATCCTGCTTTTGGTGATTTTTTGAACCTGTGCAAAATATTTTGAGGTTGACTGGCCTTTGCTCGAGTGAAGGAGTTTGATCTCTGCTACTCCCTCCCCCCATTTCTTTATCCTTTAATTCAGTGTTTCCCAAACTTTTTCAACCTGCAGCTCCCTTGACCATTAGTAACCATTCGCCACGGCTCCCCATTACTTTATGTGGATGCCTGCCAATTGGCATTGCACTGTTTTCCAAGAGGATTCCGTGGCACTCCACGGCGCCCCTGGCTGATTTCCACAGCTCCCCTGGGAACCGCGCCTCCCAGTTTGGGAACCACTGCTTTAATTTATGATATTTGTTGTTTAACCAGGTATACCCGTCCACAGGCCTGTTCTTCACAGCAATCTATTAATGGTTAATATTAATATAATGGGCAGATAAAACAGCCAAGCTGAGCTGTGCATGGCCATCAAACCAATACTCCACCTAGTTTATTTTCTCTGTGGGTAGATACTGCAGACAACACAATAAGGAAGTAATTTATTCCCCATTGTCAATGGGATTTATTATTTATTATTAACGGTATTTATATACCGCTTTACAGCAAAAAGTTCACAAAGTGGTTTACAGACAAAATCAAATGATTAAATGGCTCCCTGTCCCCAAAGGGCTCACAATCTAAAAAAGATGCAGAACACCACCAGCAAACAGCCACCAGAAAGACACTGTGCTGGGGTGAAAGGGTAGCAGTTACTCTCCCCCTGCTAAATATAAGAGGAGCACCCATTGAAAAAGTGCCTCTTGCCCAGTTAGCAGGGGTTAGCAGCACCCTTTGTTTTTCGGGGACGGGGGGCAGATGGGGGAGGAGGATGTCCTGTTAGAAATCACTACCCTCCTAACAGAATTACTGGTCTCGGGATTCCTTGGGAGGAGGGAATTGCTACTAAACCAGTTCCAGCTCGTAGTGTTGATATGCCTTTAGTGTCCTCTGAATAATTCAGAGAAATTGCCTCAATTTCAAATTCCTTCTTTGCTTTTCAAACCTTGTTCTTCTTGCTTAGGAGGTGCTTGCTAGTTACTTTCTAAGGACGACTCCCAACCCAATATGAGCCCTGAACTGTTACAGATGAGGAGCGGTCAGCCGCTTGCAGGACTGTAGCAGATACAGTGCTGAGTGATGCTGTTGCAAATGGGCTGGCAGAATTTGCACAGTTGGCATCATGGTGGTGGCAAACCCGCACCTGAGGAAGGACCTCTCTTGGAGATGCTTCCTGTCCAGTTTCTGGTTCAGCATCACGGCTGCCAGAGAATCGTCCGCCTGCAAACTGGCTGAGCGTACTAGGAGGGTTGGATATCTGGTCTGCCCAAGCTGAACGTCCGATATCGACGGCATGAACTTGCTGCCTGAACAGTTGTTGATACCTTTTCAGTTTACAAAAATAAAGTAATAGAGCTGACCCAGAGTGCCCCCCATCACCTGTTTTGCAGGCCAGAACATTGGGGTGGGGGGAGAATTTGGCATTTTTCATGATGCAGCTTTGTTTGGGGGCATTCTGGGGACAAACAATAGCAGGCAGCTGCAGGACAAAGAGGGCTGGGAGGTAGGTGTGTGTGTGTGTGTGTGTGTGTGTGTGTGTGTGTTTTTCTCTGCCCTGAAAATGTGAAGCAGTGACGCTGTTTAGCCCCCTGCTCCCCAATTTTCTGTGAATCATGTTCAACTCAGTCATATGTGAATCATTGAGATGATGTATCTTCTTTTCCTTGTGACCTATTTGTAACCCACTGAATTTTCTGCCCTGAAAGAGAACTTTTGTGGCCTCTGACATTTCATGAGGGTTAGAAATTACATGCTCAGAAGGCAACTCCTGTTTTTAATTTGTCCTCCGCGGAGGCTGGCATTGAACCTGCTCTCGGCCTTGGTGAGGCCTGGTTCAAATTAAACCCTTCCCGATATACACAGGCAGAGAGGATGGGGTTCTGGGGGCAGGAGGACCGCAGAAGGAGTGGGCAGTGAGATGTACACAACCGTTGGCCGTGGAAAGGCAGCTTGAGCAACGCAGTCTGCAGTTCAGAGTTGGCCTGCTTTGAAGTGAATTCTGACTTGCATTTCTTGGCTTTGGTTTTAGTCAAGTCATAGGGCGTTAGCGGAATAATATGTCGATCGATCACCTTCTTTCTCAACATTAATTCAGTTCTCTGGCCTCGGTTACTGTCTTACTCTTCAAGTCCTTCTGCCCTCGTTCTCCTCCTCCTCTTTTCCTCGCCATCCCCTTCCACTCACTCACAAATGACTATGGGACTGACTTAGACTCTTCAACCTCCGGGATAATGCCTCCACAAATCAAAAGCACCTTGGGAAAAACAGTTGCTTCAACGGAGAGGTGCCACCTCATCCTGAGCTCAGGCTCTGTGGCTGCAGCAGCTCCGCTCCATCTGCTAGCATTTATGGAAGAAGGATGGGAAGGAGAGGGATGGGTTCATAAAGCGCAGCTTTTGCCAGGCAAACCTGATTGCTGCCTTTAACAAAATTGCAGGGCTGCTGGACAAAGGGATGTGATGACTTTAATTTATCTTCAGGACTCGCTGCTCCTCTCTTCCCCCCCCCCCCCCCGTGCTGGGAAAAAAATGGCATGGAGCATTTGGGAAGGAGACATCGCTTCAGTTTAGAACGCTAGAACATTGGGTGGAAATCTGGCAAGGATCTTAAATGGGAAGACATCCCAGTTTTTATTCTTGTATAATTGGAAACTGTAACCCCTCAAAAATGATCTTTGTAGGAGCTGGAAGTGACTAGTGCGAAGAGTCCCAGCTGCGCTAATGATGTGGTTGGTGAAACAGCTCGAACTCCAGGGACGTCCCTACCAGTGGAAGGAAGGAGGGGACCCCAATGTTTTTGGCCAAGCTTTGCATTTCAGGGATCTGCCTAACCTGCCAAGCATTCTGTGCGGTAACAACAAGCACAGTGTGAGTCACTCATGTGTGATTTTTCTAGACTGAATTATTTCAGTTTTTGTTTTTAAGTTCCCACCCTTGGCCCTTGTTCCTATGGGCGGGGTCTTGATTTTGCAAGAGAGGCTTCCTCAAACCAGACCACCCTGCATTGTAGATTCAGACTTAGCAAATTGGGTTGGGTCAGCAGCACTTGGCATGGAGAAGGGAACGCAAGGAAAGCCCTGCTGGCCGCAAGATGTGGCACTGTTTTTCCGGGCGCTCCTTCTCTTTCTGAGATGACACTCAAAGAACAACAACTTCAGTCTTGATGCAATCTGGGCTGTGAGTCAGGGAAGATGTTCCTTAGCCCAACGTGACCCGTCTAAAGTCCCTGTAATAATCTAAACCAGTATTTCCTTCTGATAGCTGAGGTACACTTCCCTCTTAAGGCTGATTCACACTAGCCTTTTCTTGGCGCGCATGCCCCTACCTTGCGTCTGTACGTGCGTCAGCGGTTCTCTGAACGTTTGGAACTGGGGGCTGCTTGCCGCCTGTTGTCCCTCCTTCTGTCCCGCCTTCTTGAAGAAAGCACAGTGCGCTCCGATTGGCCTTGAAGCAGACCTTGCAAGAAACCCCCACGCCGATTGGAGGTGGCTATGATTGACCGCCACTCTCCTCCCCCCTCCCATCCGATTGGTGGGCTGCCATAGCACCGCGAGCATAAACGCTAGCTTAAACGCGAGTGCATCAAAAAGATGAGGGGAAACCATTTCTCCTGGCTGCGACGTAAGCTCAGACGCAAACATGAAAAACGCTCGGGAAGACCAAACGCAGATCCAAAACGAGCCGGGAAAAGGCTAGTGTGATTCAGCCTTTACAGTTTTACCTTTAGTAAGTATGAGACAAAGGAGGTGCCTGCCTGCTGTGTTTCTGCATGAGTCACTGATCTGGACATGTCTCCTCAGAAGCAGGTAATTCCACTGCAAATCTGTATCGGGAACAAGTGAATGATCAAAACACACTCGATGCAGGGACGCAACAGAACAATCCACCTCTCCTCTCCCACCCTGAATAAGCAACTGAAGTCTAGAAGGAGGTGTTCACAGAATAGTGACTCTCGCAGAGCTGCAGTAAGTGGCCTCCTCTGTGGGGAAAAGATATTGGACTCCCAGGAACCTTTTTTATTTATTTTGCAATCAAATTATCTTCAAGCAGCTCACAGTTGGGGAATTACATAGGATTGTGCTATGATACAATTGTGTCTTTTCAGAAGTAGCAGTTCCTGCCCAGATGTAGCAGGTCCAGTCTCTTAACCATGGTTAAGAGTTTGGAAGCAGACTTCAGGATTACCTGCTTCCTTTCCTTCCCAGAGCAAATTTCCTCTTCTTTCTTTACACTTTGTTAAGGGATGCCTTGGCAGTAATATCCATCAGTTAAGGCTGGAAATGAAAAAAATAAAATAAAAATAAAACAGGCTTCTTAGGCTTGGTTCTCATTTTCTTATTGTCAAAGAAGTGTGTCCATTTTGGGGTGGTATTTCAACTGCCCCTGTGAAATTTTGTCTATTTTTCATCCGAGTCCTGGACATCAGAAGTAAATATGCCGAAGCTGCCCACTGCAACACACACGCACACACCCCCAAAGAAAATCTGGGTTGTACGGCTCTGGGACACTCTGACCTGCTTAAATCGGCCCCAGCAAGCTATTGCTCAGCTTTGTCTCAGCTTCAGGACTGTGTTGAAAAGCAGAGAGACCTTTTTGATTTTCATGTGATTTACTTAGCTGTCCAGTGAAAGGTTCTCCCTCTGTAAACGTGCAAACTTTGATACAAACATCAAAAGTCAGCTCAGATCTAGTTAAAGCTAACCAGGTTAGTAAACCCTCCTAACCAGGATTTCAACCAGCCTGGAATTGTGGTTTCAAATCCTTGTTAAGGGGCAATTCTGGTTAACTTTATTCACAGTTAGCATCAGTGCTGACATATCCCTTAACTGTGATTTAGTCTGGACAGGGTATGAATTCACTGAAAGCCATGCCAACATGGTGGGATATAAATTTAAAAAATAAACTCTTCCCGGCAGAGAAGAAGTGCATAATCCTACCACCCACTGTAGGGACTAAACAGTGGCTAAAAATTATCCCTTTTACATTGTTGCTGGTCCATGATGTGGGGCAATCCATTCCCTACAGTGCTCTGCTCTAAATTTCCCTATGACAGCTTACAGGTAGCTGCTGCAGATTGCACAGGCCGAGTGTGCAAAGCAGCCGACAGTTCAGTTTTCACCTGTGTGGCACCTTCCTGAGAACCCCAGGCACAGCCAAGTAGACGGTATCTTACTGTAAGGATGAAAGTATCTTATTGCATTTTTGCTCTGAACACCCTGTCCCGGGGGTGCGGCTTGTTGCCAGAAGTTGTTGGGCCTGAGTCAGTCGAACACAGCTCAGTCTGCTTATGTCAAGCAGCCTGCTCGCTCTCTGGGTGGTGATGGCAGGTTGCATAACTGCCCTGGCAGGTCATCCCGGCAGAATTGGGTGCTGCTGAGTCTAATTGGTACAACCCTGCTCACCCACACATTGTGTCACAACAAATACAGGCAGCAGAGTTAGCGGAATTGCAGGCAAGCTGGCTGGCATCGTGCTGACATTGGCAAGGGGCTCCTTTTTGTTGTTGTTATAACCTGGAGAGATGGAATTGTTGTGAAAGAACAGAGAAGTTGGCAGCGGAGTAGGAGGAGATGCTTTGAAGTGGTCCATCTTTCTAGCCCATCTCCCACGTTCTCAGGCAGGCTGGGGCCTTTCCCCGTTCTGCTACATGACATCCTTTTAACCGGAGATCCCAGGAACTCATCCTGTCGCTCAAAAAAAAAAATCAATTTTAATCAATTAAAAATGCAAATTAAAACAGATAAGGGGAACCATCTCGCATACCCCCGCCTGATGGGCCGTGTACCCCTAGGGGTACGCGTACCACAGGTTGAGAACCCCTGCTGTAGCATTACATCTACAAAGAGTATGTTCTGCCACTGCACGGCCTGAAGGAATGACACGATAGCTGGCGCCATCTAGAAATGCCTGCGCTGCCTGCGGTGGCCTTGTAACTCATTTGGGTTTGGGATGTGGAAAAGCGAAGTCCAAGTCTTTGCTCAGCCAGGAAGCTCCCTGGATGTCATTTGGGTGAGCTTCAGTCTGGGCTTCACCTGCCAGTGCTTCTGTGGGGAAAAGCTGGGATCATCCCATGTACCCCACCTGGGGCTACCCAGGACGAAGAAGGGGCACACAAGAGCCAACAAAATGTGCCCTCTGATTCACTCCCATCATTTTGGGGAGTTGCATTCCACCCTCGAAGAAGAGGTGCAGAGCAAGGAGGCGGCAACTGCAAGGGTAGCCGCACACATGGGCAGAGCTTGGTCCCTGCCAGTTTTTTTTAAAGCAAGATTTACCTACCTAATTTTGGAACCACTCCAGTCCAGGCATTTCTTCCATTTTGTCACCCAGTCCATCTACACACAGGACACCCACTTTATAAAACAGGGGAGTGACAGCTCTATACAATTGCTTTAGTGTAATTTACATAATAATTATAAGTTGTTTATTATTTACATAATATTTTTTACATTATTATGCATAATTATAGTTATGTAACGTTTGATCCTGCAAATGCTTTGGTCCTGTGCAGATGTAATATTTCCTAATCGCTTACTCCTGGTTAAGAGAAAGGGAGCAGGCTCCAGGATCATGCATCCTCCTCATCTTTCGTGCACACTTTCCACTAGCTCACATCCTTCCCCTATCAGCCTTAGTGGTGGTTAAAGGTTTCATCTGCGCCACCACACCAGCCATGACAACACTAACCTGCCTTCTTCTTCACCAACTTCATACCCTGGTTTCAGCCCCTGGCTACAAAGCAAACTCTGGTTAACATTAACCCTGGTTAAGTTGGCAGAGGTATATCCTGTAGCCATGTTTAAGGCTGTTAACAGATGGGCAGAGGGAATTTGTACGTGATGGGGGAGCCTACTTCTAGTCTCTTAGCCGTGGTTAGAGATCAGGATACTGAATTGTGACTGGAAAGGAGCCTGTATTGAAGGACACAGGTTAAATGCAGGGTGTCAGGTACTGATAAAAATTAATCCACGTCAAAGTTGCACCTTATTTGTATGTATGTGTGTGTGCTTTTAACATTCTCCTCTAGGCCGAAAACTAAGCCATGCAACCCAAATGTTTTGTATCTAAAGGGTGGTGTTTGCGTCCTGGACGGGACTCAACCCATAAATAAGTACAACACTGTGGGTTTCGAAAGGAGGCCCCAAAGGTCAAGTTGTTTCGATTCAAAGCTAAGCAGGGCAGGTGTCACACACACACACACCCAGTGGGGGAGTCTGGCTGCCAAGAAAGACTTGGAGCCTCATCCAGCCACCAGATGGATGGCTGCTCCAGCCCCCCTCTCTGTGCAGAGGGTGTCAACACAAACTGTTTGGGAGGAGATGTGCAGAGCAGGAGGTGTTTGTCTCCCCCAATGGACCCTTGACTAGCACCACTTGGCAAGCCCAAACCTCGGTCATCTGCACAGGGCCTGCCTGCCTTCTCCTTTCTGCAGGGAGTGGGGAGGCAGCCTGGGGAAACAGGAATGTCCTACGCCCATTTCCCATCCATGTGAGAGAGCTGTTTTTTTTCCTGTGCCTTCAGGCATCCATCTAATTTTTTTTTCCTGCAAAGCAGAACCAGCTCCAGATGTTCTGGCCCTTGCCCCCAATGGTCAGCCCTCCTTTCTCCTTAGTTAACACAGCACACTATCCATTGGGATGTTCTCCTGCTCAAGAGCACCATGCGCTTGTACAGCTCACATTCATTTCACGGAGGCTTGTGTCGGAGAATGTCCTGGAGGATTGTGTTCCTTGGGTCAGATCTGTCTGTCTCCTCCTTTGCTGTCCTCAGTGGTGCTCAAAATCACCAACCTGAGGCAGCCTTCTTACTGTACCTCATGGCAGGACCGTCCTTGCTGCAAGGCTGATAGGTGCACACAAGTTACTCTTCTGGCTGTGCGTATAAATCTTTTGCATGGAATAAATGGGGGGGGGGGGGGAACCAGCATTTGAAAAGCTTAGGAAACTGCCTTTTACTGAGTCACACCATTGGTCAGTCTAGCTCACGATTGTCTATACTGGCTGGCAGTAGCAGTCCAGGGCTCCGTCTTCCCCAGCCCTACCTAGAAACGCAAGGGATTGCACTTGAAACCGTTGCATATAAAGCAGGTGTTCTACAACTGAGCTCTGGCCCCATCTTCTTGCCGTTTCACCTGGAGACCATCTGTACTCCTAATAGGTGAACCAATGAGTGGCTGTTTGCCGGCAGAACTTACTTTTTTTTTTTTTTAAGAGCAGCATTGTACCAGCTCCACTCCACTCAGGCAAAGAGCCCACTCTGCATGGTGAGAGTTGGACAACTGGCTGGGGGCAGAAATTAGAGCCATAGGAATGCAGATTCCAATGATCTGGCAGGCGAGCAGATTTGTATGCAAAGGTCCAGTATGAAAACCATCAAGGGGATGTTCCAACTGCAGTTGCCAGTCAAGACCTCCTGGCACCTGAGGCAGTGCCCAAGCACAGGCTTACCACCTTGGCTCTTGCTTAGCCTCTGGAGCACAGGTTCAAGGCCAGCTCATCCCAGCACTCTTGGATCAAACAAACCGAAAACTGAAGCAATGTAAGGTGTGGTTTTCTCTGGCTAATTGGTTGTGCAAGGAAACCTCTGCACTGAGACAGCCACAAGAGGGTTGCAACAGTGAGTGAAATAACCTGAGATGTGGGTTTCATGTGCTTGGCTCATGTCATGCTCTCTGGACCTCTTTGTTTGCAAAGAACAGGTCCCTGGACACAAACTGCCCAGAGTTTCCGTTCTTCAGTATTCCAGATTCCTTACTCAGCCAGGGACTCAGGGACGGGAGGAGCATATCAGTTGGGAACATGGCCAGTGAAATGCTTTAGTGAGTCCATCCAGTGAGATTTTTCCAGGATAAGTGGTCTGAGAATTGCAACATTAGTCACAAAGTTACTAACAAAGTGGTTCAGTCTTTCTTGGAAAGTTTCTTTTGACTCCCTTGGCCAAGGCGCTGTTTGAGTATCGTTGCAATGCACGTTGGCTTGTGTGCCGATTTGGCCTCCTTGTGATGTTTCCACTACATGGAGAAGCAAAAGCATGAGGTGCTGTAATGTGCCTAATTTCTTTTGTCATGCGTTTATTTCACAGTCGTCTAGGGCTGGTGCCGAGATAGTGTTGGTCTGCCTGTGGTTAAGAGAGTAGAAGCAGACTGTGGGATCTCCTCCCCTGTCCTCTCTCAAACACAAAGTTCCCCCTTTCCCTTTAACCACAGTTAAGTATTGCATAGCCCTGCCTCCGTTTCATACCAGTGCCCAGCTTGGGTTCCCACCTAACCCAAATGTGGCAAAAGGGAAAGAGGGAAGGCAGCCCTAGTTAGCATTAACTGTAGCTAAAGTCCACAGGACGTAATCCTTAACCATGGTTGAGGGCAGCTGGGAAGTCTGGCCTCTGAAGGGCACTGGCGTCACTGCAGGGGGCGGAGCTCTAAGTTCCGCCGCGGTCTGACCCTCCGTTGCACGGGAGAACGAAGCGCCTCCGCCCCCTCGCTTTCGGAAGCCATTCAAGTCAGTGAAAGCAACGCTCTGAAAGCGAGGGGGCAGGGGTGCTTCGTTCTCCCGTGTAACGGAGGGTCGGACCGTGGCGGAACTTAGAGCTCCGCCCCCCCTGCAGCGACGCCAGTGCTGAAGGGAGAGGTTGAGAGGAGGCAGCATGCCATCCTCTGGCCCAATCCTAGTCACGTAACCCTGTTTAAAAGAGGAACCAATTACCGCCTCTCCTCCCCCTGCCCCGCCACTTCTGCTTGTCCCACTTCTGCTTGTCATTGGCAAGGGGGCTCCTTAAAAATGGGCCGGTGAAGCCGACTGTGGGCCCCCTCCACTTTGTGTATTTATCCACTTTTAACCTCTTGGGGGGGATGTATCTTCTTCCCTCTCCCCCTCATTTCCTCCATGTCTGCAACAGCCATGCCCATGTCTGCAACAGGATGTGAATAGATGTCTAAGAGTTTGGAACCCGCCAGCTGCAGCCTCTGGCATCCCTCTTTCCTGCGGAAGAAGGTTGGAAGATGCCTTGTTCCAGCAACCAGAGCAGACAGAGGCTTTGAGCACTTGGTACCAGCAGCCACTGTGGGATGGGTGGGGAGAAGACCAGAGTTGGGCCTGAGTGGGGCCAAGAAGAGAAGGCAAGTGCCGTCTCCTGGTGGCCAAGGCGGCGGTGGCTGGAGAACGGCCCCCGCATCTGGCCCTTCTCCCTCCCCAGCCCCCAAGAATTGTAGGTGCTGGAGTTGATCTGCAGGTCTCTCTGACTTTGGGAGAAGGCAGCAAAAATAACTGCCAACCAGCTCAGTGCTTCCATGAGGTCAGTGCTTCCATGTGGTCCACACAGCTGCCTGTGGCTTTGAATCGCTGTCGCACCAAGCTCTCCCCATCCCGCCCACCCCCATTGTGTCTCCTCGGTTTCTGTTCTGCTTAGCCAGTTCTTTTTGTATGTACATTGGACTATTTATTTTGAATAGATGGTTCCTGTCCTGCAACAGGGGCTTAAGGGAAGTTACAAATGGGCTCTCTCTCTCTCTCTCTCTCTCTCTCTCTCTCTCTCTCTCTCTCTCTCTCTCTCTCTCTCTCTCTCTCTCAAGCAGGAGTGTGGGATTACTGTGTATAGCGACTCTGGCTGTGAGGTGTGAGTCAAGAACTACCCAGGTCAGATTCCACTGCTGGCTCACTTGCTTCAGCTATGGAAGGCCATGATTGAGACGTATAAAATTATGCATGGGATGGAGAGAGTGGAGAGAGGGAAATTCTTCTCCCTCTCGCACAACACCAGAACCAGGGGACATGCACTAAAATTGAGTGGAGGGAGAGTTAAAACAGACAAAAGAAAATATTTCTTTACCCAGCGTGTAATTCATCTGTGGAACTCCTTGCCACAGGATGTGGTGATGGCACCTGGCCTAGATGCCTTTAAAAGGGGGTTGGACAGATTCATGGAGGAAAAGACCATCACAGGTTACAAGCCATAAGCAACCTCCTGGTTTTAGAAGTGGGTTTTCTCTGTGCCAGGTGCAAGGGAGTGACAACGGGAAACAGGTTGTCTTGTGCTCCCTGAGGCATCTGGTGGGGCCACTGTGTGATACAGGAAGCTGGACTAGATGGGCTTTTGGCCTGGTCCAGCAGGGCTCTTCTTATGTTCTTATGTTCTTAAGGCCCTTGTTCTCTCATGGGGAGAGAATACTGGACCTACCTTATCAGACTGTGATAATGGTAACAGAGGCTCCATGTGAAATGCTCTGAAGACACCTATAGAAATGCAAAAAGCGGTCTTGCTGCATGGGAGGTGCCAGAACTCATTGGCAGAGCACATAGCTGGACCTCTCAGCTCCACCTCCTCCTCCCATGGGAGGGGGGAGCTTAACTTCCCAGCGGCTTGGGAAGCTTACCAAGATATTAGCCCACCTGCAGTCGGTTCTTTGCTCTTGTTTGCTTGGAGCCAAGCAGTCCTGTTGAACAGAAAAAGGGAAGGGATTGGCCTCCTCCCTGGGCTGAATGCACCCCTTCTTTCTCCAGCCTCGGCCTGTACACTTCCTTGGGGGTCCTTATGTAGAGGCCCTCCGCTGGTAATGCAAACCTGGATGGGGTCTCCAGGGGTATAGCACAGTCCAGGCAACCTGCTGAAAAATCAGCTTTGCCCCACTCCTCTGGAGAATGGGTACAGCAGGGTCTCTGTGCGGGCAGCCAATCCCTGGGTCCCAAGTTGGAGGTGGGGTACCTCAGGTCCCCTTTCCATGGGCCTGGCCCTCCTGCGGGGGGGGGGGGGGTTGCTGGGTCCGTGACAGTTCATACCCTTCCCTCTGGGCCAAGGAGGCGCCTCTCTCTTCCCTGGCTCTTCTCCTTCCTCCTCCTCGCTTTCCTCTCGTCCTCCTCTGTCTTCCCCTCTTGCTCCTCTGTCCTCTTTCCTTTCTCCTTGGTGTCCCTCCCTTGCTCTCACAGTCTCCTTCACGTCTCCTCCTTCCTCGGTCCCTTTATAGCCGCACATCACCAGCTGCCACCTGTCCGCCCCTCCCTCTTGCAGCGGGTCATGGCTGGTGACATCACCAGACGCCGTGCTGCTGCCTGGCTGATTGGCATGGCTGCTCACTGCCCCGCCCACTTGACTGGGCAAGTCAAACACGCGGGGACGTGTCACCCACCTCTCAGTCGGCCTGCGGAGCTGAATGCCTAGGCCCCCAGCAGGGTGTCTCTCCTACTGCCCGCTGGCCACACCCCGGCATGCCCACTGGTGCATACAAGGTTCTAGGCTCGATCCTTGACATTTCCAGTTGTAGTGTCCCAGACAGTAGGGCTGGCAGACACCCCTGCCAAAGAGGGCTGCTACTGTCGATGCGTGCCTCCGTATAAGGCAGTGCCTTGTGCAAAAAGGACACAAAGCCATTTTCTGCTCAAATAGCAACCAGATAAAATGCATGTACAAGTTAGTTGCAGAGAAGACACTAACAGCATTCTTCTCTCCCCACTTTTTAATAGCAAAAACCACTCGGGGGTTCTAGGCAGTAGGAGTCAATGGGCAATTTTCACAATGGCGAGAGGTGAAAAGCGGTGTGCCCCAAGGATCGGTCTTGGGACTGGTGCATTTCAACTTATTCATAAATGACCTGGAGTTGGAAATAGGCAGTGAGGTGGCCAAGTTTGCAGATGACACTAAACTTTTCCGGGTGGTGAAGACCAGAAGGGATTGTGAAGAGCTCCAGAAGGATCTCTCCAAACTGGGAGAATGGGCAGCAAAATGGCAGATGCGCTTCAATGTAAGTAAGTGCAAAGTGATGCACATTGGGGCAAGAAACCAAAATTTCACATATACGCTCATGGGTTCTGAGTTGTCTGTGACGGATCAAGAGAGAGATCTTGGGGTGCTGGTGGACAGGTCGATGAAAGTGTCGGCCCAGTGTGCGGCGGCTGTGAAGAAGGCCAATTCCATGCTCGGGATCATTAAAAAAGGGATTGAGAATAAAATGGCCAATATCATTATGACCTTGTACAAATCGATGGTAAGGCCGCATCTGGAGTATTGTGTCCAGTTCTGGTCACCACACCTCAAAAAGGATATAGTTGAATTGGAAAAGGTGCAGAAAAGAGCGACCAGATTGATTCGTGGGCTGGAGCACCTCCCTTATGAGGAAAGGCGACAGCGTCTGGGGCTTTTCAGTCTAGAAAAAAGGCGCCTGAGGAGGGACATGATTGAGACATATAAAATTATGCATGGGATGGAGAGAGTGGATAGAGGGAAATTCTTCTCCCTCTCACATAACACCAGAACCAGGGGACATGCACTAAAATTGAGTGGAGGGAGAGTTAGAACAGACAAAAGAAAATATTTCTTTACCCAGCGTGTAATTCATCTGTGGAACTCCTTGCCACAGGATGTGGTGATGGCACCTGGCCTAGATGCCTTTAAAAGGGGTTTGGACAGATTCATGGAGGAAAAGACCATCACAGGTTTCAAGCCATAAGCAACCTCCTGGTTTTAGAAGTGGGTTTTCTCTGTGCCAGGTGCAAGGGAGTGACAACAGGAAACAGGTTATCTTGTTGTCTTGTGCTCCCTGAGGCACCTGGTGGGGCCACTGTGTGATACAGGAAGCTGGACTAGATGGGCTTTTGGCCTGATCCAGCAGGGCTCTTCTTATGTTCTTATGTTCTTATGAATAGGCAACAGAATGACTCTCATGGGTGTTTCCTGGGATTTCAGGGCTTGCAGTGGTTGGTTTCTGTCAGAGTTGTGGAGCAACATCAGTTCTCTTCTGAGATGCTCCTCTTATACTGTATATCCTTCTTTAGAATTGCATTAAACCTGAGCATTGTTCCTTATCAGATTATTCCAAGTTCTGGGAAAACTCCCCTTCCAGTCAGATTTGGTATAAAGTACTGTATGCAGATTATACCAGTTTCTGGTGCAGATCTGGTAACTGATGATAGTTAGAATATGACTGTGTTCCTTCTACCCACTAGCGTCGCTGCAGGGGGGGCGGAGCTCTAAGTTCCGCCGCGGTCCGACCCTCCGTTACACGGATGCACAAAGCAGCCCTGCCCCCTTGCCTTCGGAACCATTCAAGGCGGTGAAAACAACACGCAGGGAGTCTCCTGCGCGTTGCTTTCACCTACTTGAATGGTTCCGAAGGCGAGGGGTGGGGTCACTTCGTCCATCCGTGTAACGGAGGGTCGTACCGCGGCGGAACTTAGAGCTCCGCCCCCCCTGCAGCGACACCGCTGCTTCTACCCCTCCACAATGAAGCTCTTTAAACTGTGGGCCAGTGTTTGGCTTAAAATGTATCAAAGCTCTTAAAACCATGCAGTTGAGTGGAGAGAAAAGTGTGCACATTAATTTATACAGTGTCATCAGTGTATGTAGCATAATAACATGGATGACAAGCATCCTCATTGGGGTGTCAGAGGGCGGCTATGGACTTATACCTAGATCCATCTAATCCAGCGCTGTAGCAGCTACAGATCAGCTCCTGTTTTCTGGCCCATTCCTTACTCGCTGACATGAGAGCACAAGCATTGCCTCATTGAATCAGATCAAAGGTCCATCTGATCCAGCATACTGTCTCCAACAACGACCAGCCTGATGCCCGCAAGGAATCTCAGAATTAGGGCAGGGTGGAAATAATCAGTCCCTGATTGCTGGTTTGAGAATCAAAGGTATGTGACTTGGAAGCCATTGGTATTTGGTAGCCCATCCTCCATAAATGTGTCTAATCCTTTAAAAAGTCCATCTAAGCCAAGGGGCCATAATTGCATCCTGTGGCAGTGAATTCCAAAGGTTAATGATTGTAAAGATGCTGGGCCATAGGAAGCCTAAAGAGCAGGATGGAGAGAAGGAAGCTGGAGCCCCTGAAACAGGGGCTGAGGTGAACCAAGCAGACGGGCATCACAGCCAAAGACTGACCCTGACCCAGAAGCTTCCTGACCCGGAAGCCAGTAGGCTGCTTGGGTGAGACAAGCCACCCTAGAGCCTGGGAGAGCAGCACAGGTCTGGAAATCGGTCCATCTCTGAGCACGACCACCTTGCTGAAGCTAACTGGATCTAAGTCTTGCCGGTGCCCAGTGGCGTTCCTGCGGTTGGGGCTCGACAGTAAGTCGCACCCCGTCCTAGTACCGCGTTCACGAACCGGAGCGAGGAGGCCCCGCACCCTCGCCGTCGGAGCCATTCCGCGCAGCGAAGCCGAATGGGCAGGAGCCCCTACCGCAGGAACGCCACTGCCGGTGCCCAAATGGGGGTCTGCCTGGGAGCCCCATGTAAGCGGCCTGGAGTTCCATGATCGGAAGAAGGATGGGATAGAAATGAAAAATAAAGAGATAAATACAGCTGCTGCTCCTGAGGGCTGCAGAACACAGATTTGGAGATTCCTACCCCAGTAGCTCCTGATGACCATGCACCTGTGGTGAAGAGCCCCACGTTGACTGTGCCATCACTTAACCCCATTTAGAAAGTTGTACTAAACTTGGGGTGAGCCACAAGAAGTGGCCCCAGGGTGGAGCATACATACCAAGCTGACCCATAAAAACGTCCCAGTGAACTGGCAGTTCTGGAAGAGAGATGTTTTCTAACCTAGATTGACCGTGTCAGAGGTGCTCGTTGCTGTGCATGGTCAGAGGCGGCAACCACATATGGCACGTTATATGTGTCCACTGCCCGGGTCAAATGGTCATTTGAATGAGTGGTTTTTCAAGCTGTTTTCCAGGGGAGACAAAAGTGAGCAGCTTCCTGGTGAGAAACAGGGACTAGTGGAGACAGTGTTGTAGAGATTCCTGATCATCGGCATATATATGTGCTAGTGTCCGCTTCCGGTTCACGTGGGGTAATTAGTGAGCCATTGTCTTGTATGAATCAGATATGCACCCTGGAGCCCATTCATTTGCTCCCCCGAAATAACTTGGAATGCAGAAAGATACTTTGGCAGACAAGCCGCCAGAGCAGAAAGATTTCTCTGAGAATAGAAAAAGTTTGGAAAAAAGGCTGACTGGAACCATTGGTGGTTCCACCCACTCCTTTGAGTCTCCCCTTATCCCACCCCACGGAGAGGGGATGTGGAGTCCAGACCCAGGAAGGAGAAGCTGAGGACAAGCCTTAACCAGTCATCCTTTGCAAAATGCCGTTAGCTACATGCAAACGCTTAGTTGGGTTTTTGAATGGGAATGAGATAGTTGGGGGAGAAGTGAACTGCTGAAGGCAGGGACTTTGCAAACCAGAATGTAAGGTGAGGGTCAGGTGAGGGGTTTGAGGGGGGCTGTCCATGGGGGAGACAACTTTGTCTAATTGTTTTCCTCGGCATCAAATAAACATCAACAATGTGAAAAGGTGCAATAAGCGATTGTAACCACGTGAGGAAGGGCATCCAGAAAGCAGGGTGTATTTGATCTGAGCTACCAGGAGGGCAAAAACAGGGTTACTGCCTCCATTCCTCCCACTCTGGTCTTGGGCCAGCCTGACAATTTCCTGTCGCACTCCAGATTCCTCTGGCGCTTCTCTGTGGTTAGCCATGATGAGGAGCGATTTGCCTTGGCCTCGGTTGGTCTGGTTGGCAGACTGGAGCTAGTCCTCGGAGCAGACCACACATGGGTCGGATTCCTTCGCTCCTCTTGCTTATTGCTGTGCAGTCTCATCCTGCCCTGGGTGGGTTGGAGTTGTGCTTTTGCTGGAGGATGGGAGTCTGGAAAATCTGCATGACTGCAGTAGCACTGCCAATTGTGAAACGGGAACTTGCAGTGCAGGATCTGCTGCGCCTTTCCAAAAACATAAACGTTCATGAAAAGAGAGCAAGCAGCCAGTCCTCAGGGCTACGGGGGGGGGGGGGGGGGAGAGAGAGAGAGACTGAAGGTGAAAGAGAGCAACCAACCAAAGTATGCAGATGAAGCGTATTTATGCGGATTGGCACAATCTCTTCCTTATTTACCATGGGTAGGGCCAATTCATGTACTTCGTTGGGATCATGACGCTTTTCTCTGGGAACACAGTCCTCCTGCTCTGGTTCCCAGGCCCAGCAATGGGAGGGGATACCCACTCTACTTGGAGATGGATGTGACAATTGGCTGTGCTTTGCAGGTGTGTGTCTGCTGCATGTTGAAGGATGTGCCTCTCTCCCTTTCACATTCTGCATGGATGGGGAATGTCCATGTAAAAAAACTGATTTCTCTGTGTGTAAAGCTGTGGTGGCTTAAGCCTTTGTGGTTAAGACACTGAACTGCAGAGCAGAAGGTCGTTAGGACATCAGTTTGAGACCCGAGTGTCGCGTGATGGAGTGAGCTCCCGTCTCCTGTCCCAGCTCCTGCCAACCTAGCAGTTCAAAAGCAAGAAAGTGCAAGTATATAAATAGGTACCGCCACGGCGGGAAGGTAACAGCGTTCTGTTAGTCACACCGGCCACATAACCATGGCAGGGTCTTCGGACAGTGCTGGCTCTGCGGCCTTAGAAACGGAGATGAGCACCGCAACCTGGAGTCGGACACGACTGGCTTTCGAGCAATGGATAACTTTACCTCAAAGCTGCAGTAGGGCACTAACTTTGTTATGTACCCAACTAAAGTGTCCCAAAATAGGAAACAGACTTCTGAGTTCTCCAGAACGCTTCTTCAGGCTGGATGTGGGTTATCCTGAATGTTGCTGACCCAAAACTGTCAACCAATGAAAGGTTCTTCAAAACATTTTTCACCTTGGAAAGTTTTCACAGTTGCAAATGGTGTTGGGGGTGCACTGGCAGGCCCCACCCTTGCCAACACACACTGTAGCCCCATTTTTCACCCGCCACACTAACATAAGAAGAGCCCTGCTGGATTAGGGCCAAGGCCAATCTGGTCCAGCTTCCTGTGTCTCAGAGTAGCCCACCAGATGTCTCAGGGAGAGGCACTAATAGCACTTGTCCATGTAGACAGATGTTGCATTTGGAGAGAGGCCCTCCTTGTGATTAGGGATGCTTCCTGCAAAAACAATTTTTTTAAAACAGTTCTGGATTTTTTTTAAAAAAAATCCTTTATTAGTGAATAATAAAACAATAATACAATTGCTAAACAAAATATCAATTGTAGAAAGAAAGAAAAATAAAGGAAAAGGGGAAAAATAAAAAAGAAAGGAGTATATTTACTGATTTATACGCACGCACGCACGCACGCACGCACACAGAGCGCAATCCTGTGTAACCTTGCACCGCTGTAACAGTAGATGCACCAGTGTAACAACAGATGTGCCGGTGTAAGTGCACTTACACCGGTGCATCTACTGTTACACCGGTGCAAGGTTACTCAGGATTGCGCTGACTGTGTGTGTGTGTCCGTGTGTGTATATATATACACACACAGTATTCCAGAATCTGATATATACTGTAATAGTAACACACCAGAACCAAAATGGCTTCCAGAAAATGAATGTGTTAAGAGTCTTGTCAGTACTAAAAAGAAGACTGCAGTGATTTCACCCAGAATTGCAAACCGTTTGCTAGCTTTGGATACAAACTGGAAGGAATGACCAACCTACCAGCCTTGAATCCTGAATCGTTGTCTGGAGGCAGTTGGGAGCTGGATGGGGGCTAACAAGCTGAAATTAAATCCTGATAAGACAGAGGTTCTGTTGGTCCAGAAGTCTACGACTCAGGTACTGGATCATCGTCCTGCTCTGAATGGGGTTGTACTCCCTCTGAAGGAGCAGGTCCGCAGCTTGGGGGTCCTCCTGGATGCGCAGCTGCTCCTGGATTCCCAGGTGGCGGCTGTGGCCAGGGGGGCTTTTGCCCAGCTTCGGCTGGTGCGCCAGCTGCGACCGTACCTGGATCGTGCAGACCTGGCCACGGTGACCCATGCTCTAGTGACATCTAGACTAGATTACTGCAATGCGCTCTACGTGGGGCTGCCTTTGAAGACTGTTCGGAAACTGCAACTAGTGCAGAATGCGGCGGCCCGGGTGGTTGCTGGGGCCTGTCGGTTCGACTCAGTCGGACCGTTGCTTCAGCGGCTACACTGGCTGCCGGTTCGTTTCCGGGCACAATTCAAAGTGCTAGTTTTGACTTTTAAAGCCCTTTACGGCTCGGGTCCAGGGTATTTGAGGGACCGCCTCCTTCCTTATAATCCGACCCGTACTCTGAGGTCATCAGGGGGGGCCCTGTTGACCGTGCCGCCACTGACGGAGGTGAGGGGGATGGCGGCGCGGAATAGGGCCTTCTCGGCAGTGGCGCCCCAATTATGGAATTCCCTCCCCCTGGAATTAAGAACGGCTCCCTCCTTAGAGACCTTTCGGCGGGGCCTCAAGACATTTTTATTTAGATCAGCATTTGATGTCTGACATGGTGGGCTGGCTTTTTTACAGATTGCTTTTAACAAATGTGGATGACCCACTGGGGCTGTTTGTTTTAATTGTTTTTAATTATTTTAATTCTTGATTTTAAATGTACTTATGTATTTTAATATTTTTGTTGTAAGCCGCCTTGGTTGCCCTGGTGGGAGAAAGGCGGGGTAAAAATTCTATAAATAAATAAATAAATAAATACCAGTACAAATTACAGTACGCAGAATGAGGTGGTGGAATCCTGGACTCTTCCACTTCTAACTATGGATGGGAGGGTCATATTTTGAATGCTCTCCCCCCATGTTAAAAATTCCTTGTTTGAAGTAAATTGGCACATTACAGAGAGAGCTACGCTAGATTTTTCTATTCCTGGTGGTGCTAGTTTACTACTTCAGGGGAAGGTTTTTGTTTGTTTGTTCTTTAATTTATTGGGGGGAGCATTCAGAGAGATGGCAACCATCCCTACCCTCCCTCCGATGTGCAATCTGAGTGGTACAGTCCAGATACATAATGTGTAGATCAGTGCTAATGCGCATGCGTGTGTGTGTCCTACGAACTTCTGGGGTCTGTATCCTGCCTTCCCATCACAGCCCCACCAATCCTTTGAGATGAAAATTTTTATCTGCATTTAGAAGGGGCAGAAATGGAAGTAGTAACAGATTTTACTTTTTTGGGTTCCAATGTCACTGCAGCTGGAGACAGCAGCCATGAAATTAAAATATGCTTACTCCTTGGAAGGAAAGCTATGGCAAACTTAAACAGCATAATAAAAAGCAGAGATATCACCATGCCAACAAAAGTTCGCATAGTCAGGGCGATGGTGTTCCCGGTAGCAATGTATGGTTGCCAGAGTTGGACCATAAGGAAGGCTGAGCGCCGAAGAATAGATGCTTTCGAACTGTGGTGCTGGAGAAGACTCCTGAGAGTCCCTTGGACTGCTAGGAGATCAAATCAGCCAATCCTAAATGAAATCAAGCCTGACTGTTTCCTGGAAGGACAGGTACTGAGGCTGAAACTCAAATATTTTGGCCACCTAATGCGAAGAGAGGACTCTCTGGAGAAGACTCTGATGCTGGGAAAGGTTGAAGGCAAAAGGAGAAGGGGAAGGCTAAGGATGAGATGGTTAGACAGCATCACCGATGCAACGAACATGAAAATGAGCGAACTCAGGAAGATAGTGGAGGACAGGAAGGCCTGGCGGGATGTGGTTCATGGGATCACGAAGGGTCGGACACGACTTAACGACTGAACAACAACAACAACACAGCTTTTGTGGATCTGTCAGTCAATTTGAATCCATCAGAGCAGGCAGCAAACAAGTTATTGCAGCAAATGCATTTCAGTCTGTCTGTTCTCCCCCCCCCCCCCAATCTCTTTTTCTTTCCCATTTTTCTGTATTTCTTCCTCGTATTTATTTGGAAGCAGCACAAATTAAAATTAATTTCGAGGCAAAGAAAAAGAATGAAAGAATGGAGGAAATTCCTCTGGGCAAACCCGCCTGTGAACGTGGCTGGTTCTTGCAGGCCCCAGGGGACTGGAGGGTGACGAGGAAAATCTCTTGGCTCTCCTGGCCCCAGTGCTCAGCAAACTGTCAGTCCGGCCCACAGCGGCAGCGCAGAGGTCAGCAGCAGGGATCCCGGCGCAAGCTGCTGCTGGCATTCCTGTGGCCGTTAAGAGAGATGTAGCAAAAGCCCCAGCAGGCAGGAACTCCGGCACCACAGCCTCTGGGGCTCTGGAAATAAAAATGTTCCCACATGACGCAAGGACGAGCTGAAGGCCTCACACTGCAGAGTCCTCTCCAAGTGAAGCTGACCACAAGAGACATCTCAGGGCTGCAGCAGCAGGGCGGGGAGCACGTAGCCCGGGCAGCGCATCAAGGGACACGGGGCCGGGGCCGCCTGTCGCGGATACTGCCAGCAGTTTCAGTCTGTAAAACAGCTTTATGGTGAGCTATCGTTGCTTAGCCAGCTCCTGCCAACCTAGCAGTTCCAAAGCATGTCAATGTGAGTAGATAAATAGGTACCGCTTGCGGGAAGGTAAACAGCGCTCCGTGTTCCAGCCGCATGCTACGCGCTGCGGCAAGGAGAGTCATGCCGGCCACATGACCACAGAGGCGTCTTCGGACAACGCTGGCTCTTCAGCTTTGAAATGGGGATGAGCACCACACCCTAGAGTCAGACACGACTGGTCTTAATTGTCAGGGGTCACCTTTACCTTTACTAATCTATCTATACAGTGCTCTTCAAGAGAGGTTCATGACACATAATAAAGCATACAATGCACCAATCAAATGTTTAAAAGAACCTGCCCTCAAGACAGCTCTGTGAGGTAGGCCATGACGTATTCCCATTTTACAGATGGGAGGCCTGAGAGACAGACTCAGCACCACGGCCACGCTAGGAATCCATCCCAGAGGTGACCCTTGCATGCAAGTTCGAGTCTGTTCACACAGGAATCTAATGTTTGGGAGCTGGAATGGTGAGGGTGAGGAAAATAGACGCTGTGCTGTGCTGTGCCTGGGCCAGGATTTGCGAAAGGGTTCTCCAGTTGAGAGGCATGCGAGGGGGGGATAAAGAGGGAATGGGGTGAGGGGGGACCCATTTTCTCTCTAGGATTGGGCCAGCTAAAAGTCCAAATAGACAAATAAAACTGTTCTTTCTGGCCTCTGTGCAGACCCATGTGTGGGAGCTCGAGTTGGAACATTCTAGAGCAGGGTGGTCCAACGTTTCGTACCTCGAGGGCTGCATGCGAACTTCGACATGAAACCCGGGGGCCGCACAATAAATTAAATTATTAATTAATTAATAATAATGACCGATGTATGCCCCGCCCCGCTATCTAGCATGCCCTGCCCACACTCCCCTGAAGATCGAAAAGGCGGTCGGCTCCCAACCGCCTTTCCGATCATCAGGGGAGCATGGGTGACTGCAGGGGAGGGGAGCTCCAAGAGCAGCCGGGGGCCGCAGCAGAGGCCTTCGGGGGCCGCATGCGGGCCGCGGGCCACGTGTTGGACCACCATGTTCTAGAGCTTCAGCCATGCTGCAAAGGAGAAGTCACTGTTTGTGCTGATGTCCTTGAGTTGGAGAGGATCTTCCTTCTCAGTCCTCTTAAACTATCTGGGTGGGGTTGCCAGCTGGAGTTAAGCACCGAGAAGACACTACGGGGATTATTTCCACAGGGAGGGAGAAGCTCGGACCGTGGTACCGTAGGAGGAGCCACTGCTGCCTCGCAGGAGCTGATCTCCAGACACCGACCTAAGTTGGTTCTGTGTGTGTGCATGTGCACACACGCTCATGGGGGAAGGCATTTTCTCATAACCCACTCCAAGCCTCTGAGACTGGGCAGGTTAAACACTTAAAGATATGACATCACTCATCATGTGCTGAGTTTCAACTGAAGTTCAGTCTACACGAGCAGTGAGATGGTGGGATTCCAAGGTGGCAGAATGGATCCCACCACTACAGGACACCCACTTTGAACGCTCTCCAATATTAAAAACAAAACAAAACACCTCACTGCAAGTACAATATTAGCACACCAGAGAGAGAGAGGTTCCAGCCCTGTTGCCGAGAGTTTTTAACTTAGGAGAGCATTCAGAAGTGATACTTCCACCACATGTAATCTGTAGTGATGTAATGCATTCTACCGTCCCATTCTTTTGAAGGTGGAACTTACTAGGGCTGAGGCCAAAATGCTTCTCTCCCCCCCCCCCTTTGCTACTTTATGCAAAGTCAAGAGCATTTTGTTGGTTGTGAGCATATTGGCAGTGGTTCTCATGCTCCTCACTACTGATGGGGCCTTAAAAAAATCTGCTGGATGCCAGGAAGAGGACAGGAAATATTGGTCTTGCTCTGCTTTGTTTCCATGCTGATGACATGTAGCCAGTACATTTAACACTGTGATGGCAACGGAAAGAGATCTGAGCAAGGGTCACGTCTCCTGCCCTCGTGCTGGCATCTTGTGATGATCAACATGGCGCCCAGCAGCCACAAGGTGTTCTCCAAAGCAGGTGGTGGCAAATAATGTGTATATGAAAGCACAAAATAAAAACATCTTTCTGATGATTGAGCCCACCAGTGGACTTTCGGCTCAGCATTCGGACTCCATTGAAAATGTGAATGTTGTACAGTATGATTTTCCCTCTGGTACTTGATCTGTGGTGATTCAGTCCCTCAAGAACACCATCGCTCAGGGCTGTGACCACCTAGTGATAGTTTTGGATGTGTGAACCAGCCAGATCTCTTGTTGTGTGCTAGTAACCAGGCTCTCCTCTCCCTTTTTCCATTTTGTCTCCCAGCCTGCGGTCCAGGAACGTTCAAGTCAAAGCAAGGAGAGACTCTGTGCTCCCCCTGCCCCCCCAACAGTCGGACAAGTGCTGGAGCAGCCACCCTTTGCACATGCCGGAGCAACTATTTCCGGGCAGACACCGACCTCCCTGACAGTGCCTGCACCAGTAAGTCTGCCTTTGTGCCTTTTAAGAGTTTGATTTACGTAGTTATTTTTCACTTATTGTTCCACACTGTCTCCAAAATCCAAGGTGGGTTGGAGCATCTTTCAAACCAAAGCTTAAGACTTTAAAATCAACCAGAAGAAATCCAAAAATAAAAATCTACCAAATCCAGGCAAGATGGAAACAGCATAACTAGCCACACATATGGCATGCAGACAGCCTGTCCCAGATTCCAGACAAGACAGGTACAGGTATACCTGCATGAGGATGATACGTGTATGATGCACAAAGTGCGGTTTATCCCTCTATCGAGGGCTGTTTTGCCCATTACACAGAAGGAACCTGGGTTTGCTGCTGAGCGTACACTCAAGAGGGAGCTGCAGCCAGTCCCAGGTTCCAGACAGGTAAACCTGCATGATACACATTTATCATGTTCATATATTAACATTGTTAGGTATATCCAGGGTTACTCAAAAAGGATGGTGCAAAAGTCAAGCTGATTTATTCTTAAATGAACTGACATCCCACAACCATAATGACATGAAAAGACAGAAAAACTGTCCAAGTTTCACACGCACATTGCAAATGTTCAATGTGGGCACTTGGCATAGCTAGAATGGGGCGGGGGGGGGATGCTTCGGGTGACAGCCGCGGTCTCCTTGTGAGGAGATCACGGCTGTTTGCTCCCCTTTGCCCCATTGTAGCTACGCAAGTGCCCACATCGAACATTTGTAATGTGCCTGTGAAACTTGGACAGTTTTTCTGTCTTTTCATGTCATGATGGTTGTGGGATGTCAATTCATTTAAGAATAAATCAGCTTGACTTTTGCACCATCCTTTTTGAATAACCCTGTACTTTAAATAAACATCACAGGAGTACACCTAACACAATGTACTGCATGAAACGGCCCTGAAAGCCAACCCTGGTAAGGTCTTGACATATTTCAGGAAATGGTTGGGATCTGATGAATCCCCAGGAACAGGAGAGAAAAATCCTACTTTTAAGGGTGATCCCTGGACTCATTGCGAGTGCCCTGCATTCGACAGATTGATGTGCAGATGGTGTCCGTCACTGAGGCTCTTGGACTGCAACCCTATACACACTTTCCTGGGAGTAAGTCCCACTGAATTCAGTGTAGGGGCAAGTGTAGGGACAATCTGCTCCCCTACCATCCCTTCTGCCACCTTCCCCCCCCCCTCCCAGAAGTTTGCTGGAAATGATGATGTAGTATTATTTTCAGGCAACTTCTGGGAAATAGAATGGCGGCCACCAGTTAGCCAGAAAAACATCATCACAAAACTGGTAGTGGAAAAAAGTAAAGCACTTTTAGGGAACCACCCCCAAAATGCAAGCCAGAATTTCTCACTAGAGAACTTTTGGTTCAGCTCTACTTTGAACAATCAAAAAAGTATGAATTCTAAATCTGATGAAGGGGCAGAAGTTTTGTTTTTAAGAAATCCCGGTCTTAAGTGGAATGAATTCAGGCTTGGGTTCTAGGTTGCTGTGAGCCATTTTGATGAGGTTGTCCTTTCGCAGGTGTTCCGACAGCGCCACGCAGTGTCATTTCCAACGTGAACGAGACCTCACTGGTGCTGGAGTGGAGCGAGCCACGAGATTCCGGTGGACGGGACGACCTGCTTTACAATGTTATCTGCAAGAAGTGCAGTGTGGAGCGCCGCCAGTGCATGCGTTGCGATGACAACGTGGAGTTTGTCCCCCGCCAGCTTGGCCTGACCGAGAGGCACATCTATATCAGCAACCTCATGGCCCACACCCAATACACCTTCGAGATCCAGGCCGTGAATGGGGTCTCTAGCAAGAACCCCCAGAACCCCCAGTTTGCATCAGTCAACATTACCACCAACCAGGCAGGTGAGTGCTCAGCTCTCAGCCCAGGAACCAAGGCTTGGACTTCTCTTTCTTTAACATAAACAAGGATTCAAATAGTGATTCTCCATTGGACATTGGAAATGGTACAATTCCCTCCTACTTGCTTATTCCCACCTCATTCTGCTCCCTGTGTAGTCCCAACCAGCAGCGTCACCCAGGCACGCGTCACCCTAGTGACCCCCACACATACATACCCCCTTATCGTGATTTGGGGGGGGCGACCCGATGGGCCGCTGCCCTGGGTGCCCCCCGCACCTCCCCCCCGGCACCTTTCATTTGTTCGTTCGTTGCAGCCGGCTCGGGGACGTCTTCCCCGGCCGGTTGTCCTGGGCCTTCTAACGAGGCCCACTGCGTCACAACGTAATTTATACCTTTTTTCGCGCATGCGCAGTCCGTTCCTGAGGAAAAAGCGAAAAAAGGTATAAATTACGTTGTGACGCAGTGGGCCTCGTCAGAAGGCCCACGAGCGCCGGCCCTGCGCGGACGCTCCGAGGCCTTCTCCTGGCCTCGGAGCCTCCGGAGGGCGACGTGCGCAGCGGAGGGTGACATGCGCGGGTGCACGCGTCACCCTTCTGCGCACGTCACCCTCCGGCACTCCCCCCCCCGCCCTGCGCCAGTGACGTCAGTGGTCCCAACCTAAATATGAGCACTTGAAAGTAGCCATGTGGATGTGTCACTGTGTGTCCAGGTTCCCAGTTACTCAGGTCCTGAAAAATCTTCAAATATGGCAGAAAAGTATTGGTCCTAGGGGAGCCAGGCCCCTGTGGCCAAAGGTGGGTCTACCTCTATAGCTCGCTGAAGGAACAGAACTATCCCTCACTACATGCCTTTGTTTCTGTTGACTTGGGGGGAGGCTGACATGGTTCTTTCTTTCTGCAGCTCCCTCAGCCGTTCCCACAATGCACCTGCACGGCAGCACGGGAAGCAGCATGTCCCTTTCCTGGGAGCCGCCAAAGCAACCCAATGGAATCATCCTGGACTACGAGATAAAGTACTTTGAGAAGGTAAAGCCAGTCTGTTTGCAGGGATATCACCCCACTCGACATTAGGGCTCAGGCTGTGTTCATACAGACAGGCATTTCAGTGTAACCAATGCAGGACATGCTTTGGCTTCTGCTGTGTTCTTGCAGACAAGGGGATTCGCTAATTTGGTGCATTTCTAGCGTAGCAAAGAGTGGAAGCTTGAGAGCCAGGTAGACCCCCCAACTCCAATTGTGTTGTTTGGGTCTGAGGCCAACTGCTAGTCCTCAGCTCCAGCCCCCCATCTGCTGTGCAGTGACAGTAATCCTGGTGTATTTTATTGCGGGTGGGTGGGTGGGTGCACGCACGTGCTTGTGCATGTAGACTTGTAGGATCTGCTTTGTTTTCGTACTAGAAGCCTCCTTTCCTGCCACCATTGGCAATCTCTAAAGCTCCTTGCCTATGTTAAGGTGAATGCATAAAGCCCCAGATCGGGAGGGGCTGGATTCTGTCTTGGGACGACACACCTTTTCTCTTTTTTTTCCGCAGCAGGGCCAGAGTGATGGCATTGCCAACACAGTCACCAGCCAGAAGAACTTGGTGCGCTTGGAAGGGCTGAAGTCTGATGCTGCTTACATGGTGCAGGTTCGAGCGCGCACAGTGGCTGGCTATGGCCAGTACAGCCTCCCCATGGAGTTTCGGACCGTGGAAGACGGTATGAATCTGTGTCCTGGAGCCTTCCATCCCTTTCCCTCTGCCTGCTGCTGTTCCTACCGGGCGACACTCACCCTGTCTCTTCTCCCTGTTCTGTCAGGCTCCAGCAGCAAGAGCTTCCAGGAACTGCCTCTTATCGTGGGGTCAGCCACTGCCGGTCTCGTCTTTGTGATCGCCGTGGTGGTCATTGCCATTGTCTGTTTCAGGTACTGGCTTGGAAAGGCCTGGGAGGGGGGGCTGGAGCCTGAGCACCAGGGAGGGGTAGGAGGAGCCCACCAAGCTTAGCACTGTCCCTTGAGAGTCAGGACGACGTCTGCAGAACTCTGAATACTCTCCTGCTGTTATTTGTGCATGGATAATAATAGACAGAGCTGAAGTGGTTTGTGGAGATAGAGAATTCCCAGCATGCATATGGAAATCTAAGCTTTGAAATTTGAATGGTGATTTTGGACTGAATGTTCTGGGGATATCAAAGAATCCATTTCAGCTGAGCTTGTGTGTTTGTTCCAGTGCTTAGGATGCCTTGATGACAAATTGACAAGGAGGAGAGCAAACTTGTGATGCATTTAACTCTTCCTCTCTCTTTTGGGCAGGAAGCAGCAAAACAGCACCGACTCGGAGTACACGGAGAAGCTTCAGCAGTACAGTGCGTATCAGCCCAGCAGTGACGTGTGCATGTCGGAGTTTGTTGGCTCTGCAGATGCTTGCTTATACCTAGAGTTATTGTAGCAGTGCAGGGGCTTTGCCTCTCGGTCTTGCTTGTGTGTCTGCACTCTGCAACAAAGAGAACGTTGCTCCTGCTGCCTGATGTAGCTGGTTTAGAAGGCTGCCTAGCGCTATGAACCCCCATAATTGGGCTTGTTTAGGGCACGCCCAAGCCCAGGAGTCTCTCCATTTGGAGTTTTAGAAAAAAGAGGGACAAGTTTCTAACCCTCATTGTAGTGAGGAACAACTCTCCAAGTCTAAGGCATTCAGAACAGGTTTTTCTTTAGGGCTGTCAATATGAATTAAAGGATTTTTGTAGTTGACGAATCACCTGTCTGTTAATTAGTCAAATTTGAATACATTCACAAAATTTACCACTACACTTCTAATTTCACGGGTCTTTGAAAAGGTGGTCTAACTTGAATGAGTTCTAAAGATGCCCACCTGCACTGTGAGCCGAAGGCACCTTCTCCCCTATGCAAAGCTAATGCCTTCTCTGCTTTTGCAGTCACTCCTGGAATGAAGGTTTACATCGACCCTTTCACCTATGAAGACCCCAATGAAGCTGTCCGTGAGTTTGCCAAGGAAATTGATATTTCTTGTGTGAAGATTGAGGAGGTGATTGGAGCAGGCAAGTTGCTGTTTTGTAGCCCAGCTCATACATGGAGGGGAAGCAAGGGGGGGGGCAGGCAGATGCTGATGACACTTCTGGGCATGTCATCATCTTGTCTTAGTTTTATTCATTCATTTCCTATGCAGGCGAATTTGGGGAAGTCTGCCGGGGCCGGCTCAAACTGCCTGGCCGGCGGGAAATCTTTGTGGCCATCAAAACGCTGAAAGTAGGCTACACTGAGCGGCAGAGGCGGGACTTCCTAAGTGAAGCCAGCATCATGGGCCAGTTTGACCACCCCAACATCATACACCTGGAAGGTGTCGTCACCAAGAGCCGGCCAGTCATGATCGTCACAGAGTTCATGGAAAACTGTGCCCTTGACTCCTTCTTGCGGGTGAGATATAGTTTGTTATCCCGCCAAGAGCTTCTTGCTTTCGTTTCAAGCAGATGGACTAACTCTTTCCTTGCTGATTTCCTTCGCGTTGCTGTGTGTGGAAGTGCGTGCATGTTTCCAAGAACAGGTTGCATCTTTTCACTCATCATCATCATCTATATTTCCCTTCCAACTCATTGCAGGTTACAAACCTCAGGCAGAACTGTGCATATTCTGCAATTAAAAAACACACGCCGTGAAATTCTGTGCCAAGCTGAATTGTTCTGCCTGTATCAATTATGCAAATAGAGGAGCTTTGCTTGCAATTGCTTCTTTGGCAAAATCAATCCTGCCTCTGCTAGTCATGGGGGGGAGACAAAGGGCCGCTGGGGTCCTGATTCCACTGGAAATTCTGCTGTGCTGCTCGGGGTTCCTGAGATTTCACCAGGCTTTGCCCCTGCACTTTCAGCCGTGTCTTTACTGCCCCAAGGACTAGAAAATCGTCCTTTTAAAAAAAATAAATGGAAACCAGGGTTCTCATTGTGCCAAATTCGACAGCAGGCTTCAGTTTCTGCACTTACAACGTGTGATCCCAGAATAAGCACGTCACCCTCTACGCTTTAGCAGCAGCTGGAAGCTCGTTGCCTCCATCGTGTCCCATCTGTGTTGTTCCCCCACATTCCCTTTCAGGCACATGAAGGAAACTTTAGGCCACGTTTCCACTGCAGGCGCATGGTTCAGACACCTGTAACCAGCCAACATGCAACTGTCTTCCAGCTTTTCTCAGTTTCTTCCTAGAGCTTTTAATTCTGGTGGGGCCACTGTGTGATACAGGAAGCTGGACTAGATGGGCCTTTGGCCTGATCCAGCAGGGCTCTTCTTATGTTCTTATCAGTTTCACGAGAAGACAGCATCACTGGGTAGGTAGGTAGTCACCTAGGGTGGACAGTAGGAAACCATCTGGTATCTCTTGCTAGTGCTGCAGGGTTGTGGCATGGACTTGTGGACCATTGGAGCCAAAAGGTAGTGTGCATGTGCCACCTAGGTTGGAAAAATCCCAAGCAGCCTACCTGGGTGCCTGGAAATGTCAGACAAACAGACAGCAATGTCAAATTTTATTTCACAGAAAGGTTAAGGACATTTAAAACATGGAAGAACTATATACAAAACTTATAAATCCAGCCAAATACAAAAGTTTAGTAGTTCCCAAACTAATATCAGCATCCAACCAATCAAGACCTAATTATTAAACGTCCCACCAAAATTTGATTTGAGTTGTTTAGAAACAGAGACAGGATTTTAAACATCCAGACAAGGTCCAAACTTACTTACTTATTTATTTATTTATTTATCACATTTTTATACCGCCCGTCCTCCAAGGAGCTCAGAGTGGTGTACATATTTCCTCCCCTCCTTTTGTCCTCACAACAACCCTGTGAGGTAGGTGGGGCTGAGAGATAGTGACTGGCCACAAAAGTCAGGGTCTTAAGTTATGAATACACCGTTTAGTATTTTAAAACGAATCGGGCTGTGAGGTTATGCCCTTCGTTGTAATAGAAACAGACCCTTTTCCAGCCACGCTGAGATGCTGGATGTTGGTGCCTGCATCTCTGTCTGGAAGCAAAGTGGGGGGTGGGCACAGGATCGCTGTGGGCTTGCTGTGTACAGAGCGGTATCAGAAGAGTGAATGGTGTGTGTGTGTGTGTGTGTGTGTGTGATCTTTACGCCCTTTCTCTGAGTGGAGGAATGTGATTCTGCCTCCTCTGACCTTCCTGTTTGTTGTGCTGGTAGCTGAACGATGGGCAGTTCACGGTGATCCAGCTGGTTGGAATGCTGCGTGGCATTGCAGCCGGCATGAAGTACCTCTCGGAGATGAACTATGTGCACCGGGACCTGGCCGCCCGCAACATCCTGGTCAACAGCAACTTGGTGTGCAAAGTGTCTGACTTTGGGCTGTCGCGCTTCTTGGAGGACGACCCCTCAGACCCCACCTACACCAGCTCGCTGGTAAGTGGATGTCTCGCTGGCACAGCCCTTCTCTGCCTTCTTCGAGGCCTGGCAGAGAACCCGCAGCCAGGGCTGGCCTGACCTCAAAGACCTCTAGGCACCTGCCTTTGAAGTAGAGACCTCACTACTGTGGGCGTAGGAGGCAGAAGAGCGCCCCTGAGGCTGGAATTAGAGGGAAGGAAGATGTCACTGGGGGACACCCGACACAAGACACATTGGTGGGAGATCCCAGGCAGACAGAAGAAAATACTCCTTCAGACAGTGCACACTGGACTTGGGAGTGTCCTGCCAGGAGACGTGGGGGCAGCCACTAGCTTTGATAGCTTTAGAAGAGGATAGACAAGGACATGGAGGAGCAGGCGTTCACTGGCTGGTAGGCTGTGTGGGCGGGTTCAGAGGCAGATGCCACTGGATACTAGTCATGGAGGCTGTTGTCCTCATGGCCTGTTTGTTGGCTTCTCCGAGACGTCTGTGTGGCCACAGTGGAAAATAGGATGCTAGACTAAGATGGATCTTCGGTCTGATCCGGCAGGGCTTGTGTGTGGCCATCACCGACAACAGCCAGCCGCCCTGCCTTTCCTCCTCCACTCCCCCCACGCACAGCAACCACTGCAATGTCTGTGTGGGGAATAACATCCCAGGATGATGACATCTTGTCACACTTCTTGCATTGCCAGAGGAGAGGGGAGGAGACATGGGACTGCTGGCTTTGGCAGCAGCCTCATGTCTGCCATTACGTCTAGTTCTGGCCCGAATGGAACATATCCCTGTCCCAGCTGGTCTGCAAGCCAAGCCCATAGGATGCGTCTGGGCAAACGTTTCCTACCCACTATACTAAACCAGAAAGCATAGGAACTTGGAGTGCGTTAAGGGGGCCCAATCCTATCCATCTTTCCCACGCCGATGCAGCCCCAAGGTAAGGGAACAAACATTCCCTTACCTTGAGGAGGCCTCCGTGACCGCCCCCCACTGCAGGACGCAGCTGCATCACTGCTGGAAAGTTGGATAGGATTGGGCCCTTAAGTGTATTCTATTAAATACGTTATCTGCCTAGGGATATAAATCTTTTAAAATAAATTAATTACTCTCCAAGCCAGTCTGAGACAAAAATTGCTCTCAGAGATGGGTGTGGGACCTCATTTTCAAAAGGTGGAGCCCCCTACAGTCCCTTTCATGGACCTTGCACAACTTCAGCTGCCCCATTTCACTTCTCCATCCTCCGTCCTTGGTGTCTGCAGGAGCTGTGGGGGAGCGGAGAGGTAGGCACTAATTAATTAGATAAAGTGTGTCTTTCCCCAGGGTGGCAAGATCCCGATTCGGTGGACGGCTCCAGAAGCCATCGCCTACCGCAAGTTCACTTCTGCCAGCGACGTGTGGAGCTACGGGATTGTCATGTGGGAGGTGATGTCGTACGGCGAGAGGCCTTACTGGGACATGTCCAACCAGGATGTAAGTAGGGACATCGCAGGCAGGCGGCACAAGAAGGAGAAGGAACAGAGCCCAGGTGACTGAGCTCCCCTTTTCATTGTTCCTACAGGTGATCAACGCTGTGGAGCAGGATTACCGCCTTCCTCCCCCCATGGACTGCCCCACAGCACTGCATCAGCTCATGTTGGACTGTTGGGTGCGTGACCGCAACCTTCGGCCCAAGTTTGCACAGATCGTGAACACGCTGGACAAGCTTATCCGCAACGCAGCCAGTCTGAAGGTCATCGCCAGTGTGCAGTCTGGGTCAGTGTCGTTTACCCCCTCACCCTCCCCAAGCACAGGCAACCTGCTGTGTCTGGACTAGTCAGTGTCAAGTCTAGCTCTCATGGTTTATGGCGGAAACCCTCTGGACATAACCTTGGGGGCTGGAGGCAGGCAGCAACCAGGGCCCGAGCGAAGAGCCAAAGGGTGGATGGGAAAGCGGATGACCCCTTAACTGTTCGCACGCCACAGGACTGCCTGGCCTGCTCACCCGCAGCCCTCCCCTCTCACGCCTGGCCTGACCTCTGGGCTCTCTCGTCCTTCGCAGCGTGTCTCAGCCGCTCCTGGATCGCACTGTGCCGGATTACACTACCTTCACTACTGTGGGCGACTGGCTGGATGCTATCAAAATGGGACGATACAAGGAGAACTTTGTCAACGCTGGCTTTGCCTCCTTCGACCTGGTGGCCCAAATGACAGCTGAGTAAGTAGGGAGGGATTCCAGAGCAGGGAGGCTCGCGATTGCGCCACAGCGTCGTGGGAAGAAGGACCCTGCCTTGCAAGCAGCAGGCATGCCCCAGCCTGCCGCTCTCTTGGCTGGGACGGCTCCATCCAGCTCTGGCGGGCTCCCTTGTTCACTGAGTTGGCTAGAACGCCAACACGTGGCCTAGAGGTTGCCAAATTGGCTCACTTATAAACCAATGGAGACGGCCCTTTTTTTCTTTTCTTTTTTTAAGTCCTGGGATTCAGGGACAAGTCAGGCCTGTTCAGCTGTTACTTGACCACTGGGATTGTTCACACGATGAGATCAGGAACAGGTTTCCCACCCCATCTCCTGCTTCCCTCTCTGCAGGCAGAAGTGATGACTGAAAAACATGTTTGTGGAGTTAATTACCTTTGTATCCTGACATGGGGTTCTCACCTAGATACTAAGCAGACCCAGACCAACGTCGCTTTAGCGGGGTGGCTGCATCCTGTGCCTTCAGACCATACGTGGTTGGTCTAGTCCAGGGGTTTCAAACATCAGGCCGGCAAGCTGGATACAGCCCATGGAAGCTCTTTATCCAGCCGCCGTAATAATTGGGCTCTCCCAGCGCCTCCCTTTCAGCAGCACCGCTTCTGCTGAGGCTCTGGGAGGGAGCGAAAGGAAGAGGCCTCAGAAGGCAAGGAAATCTACAGGGGAAGGGGCAGACCAAGAAGGGTGAGAGAGGGAGATGCTGCCGAGGTGCTGGGAGAGGCCAATTGTCACGCGAACCACCCTTTCAGCAGCATCACTTCTGCCTCGGCTTGATAATTGGACTCTCCCAGCATAATAATGGGGCTCTCCCATATCTTGAAAATATGACCAAAATTTGCATATTTCTCTGAAATTTGCAACGAATGAATCCCTACGTGGGAACAAAGTGCTGTGGCCATCATCTGCTTGATGACGTCACTTCCTGCTTCATGATGTCACGTCTTGGCCCTCAGCAGGCGCCATGAATGCCATTTGGCCCAGTCTATGAAACGAGTTTGACACCCCTGCTCTAATCCATGCTTGGTTGGCAGAAGGGAGATTGTTCACTGGCCCACTGATAAAGCATTGGCCACTATTTGGTGAGCCACCTAGTGCCTGCTGGTGGTGGGCTTCTTGCAAACCATGGAGGAGTCGCTGGTCTGTCATCTGCTCTGCGGAGCACCTTTTTTCTGTTCTTAAGCAAGAGTAAATACCCAGGATAACTGAGCACAGACTAGTTGTGTCTCAATCCTTATTTAAGAGAACCTGAATATGCACTCTTGCTTTGTCAGTTTAATTAAAACACACCAGTAAACCATGGGGAATCTTGTTTTTTTTAAAAAAAACAGACCATGCAAGACTGAAGTGTGCACCACTCCTGCTGTGAGCTGTGTGTTCTTTCCAATTAAAACAAAATTAGAGTTTTGCACTCAGGTACCCCAAATTCTGCACTAAGGAAAGCTGAAATCTCTGATCTGTGTAAATCATGTACATTTGCTTATTACTCCTAATTCATTCTGCTCCTTCTAATCATGGGAAGGACAAATAGAGAGAGATGCAGGCACCCGCATGATTTTCATTTTTACCCCACTTGGGGTAATTTACCCTGGTTCCCCAACCCCTGCTGTACCCTGCGTCTAGGTTGTCATGATTTAAAACTATCCAGAGGTTTTCCTCTACAGCTGTGACTTGGATGTCTGCTGAAGCATTCCATTGGGGCAATGGTTTCGAGACTCAAAACAAGGAACTTGAATCAGTCCATTCTCATAACAATGGTTTAAAAACCCATTGCCCCCCCCCCATTAGCGCATAAATGTGCCGTTGATACCTGAGTGTAAAAAGGGTACTTAGAATCAGTGTATTGATTTGATTTGTTTTACTGTGGACAGTAAAAGGATGGAGCTTGTTCTCTGAATTTTTTCAGATTTTTAGGGTCACTCCATTTTGAGCACTGGGGGTACAACGTTGACTGTTTTAGGGCCCCTGCACAAGTGCCACCTTGAGCCTTCAGTGCCCCCCCCCCCACTGAAATTAGAAATCTAATTTTAGTATGTTTTGAAGGGCCAGGGACTAGACTTTGTAATTCACTTTGATTGGAACCTCTCTGCAACAGGTGAAACCTGTACTGTAATCAGCTGGTGCACATAACGGTGCATTTACGCACCTTTGGAAGGTAGGGTTGTCAGAGCCTATTCAGGCCTGTATCTCCTCTTGTTTAGCTTTCATATAACTCTGACAGTTGTTCAAGGGAGAAACTCAGGGCGCAATCCTCTGAAGGTTTAGGCTGGCGGCTCCTTTGCGTGCTGCTTTTTTGTCATTTTTACGGCCCTTGGCAGCAGCGGCGGTGAGCCTTGCAGCGCCGCTGGCACGGCTTCTGGAGGACGGGGGGAGCGTTTTCGGCCCTCCCGCTCACCCTGCGGGTCCCGTGACATCATCCGGAGGCGTGACTTCCGGGTAACGTCATGCGGCAGGGTGGGGCTTACGCCAGGGGACATCAGAACGGCCCGCAGCCCACCACTGACCCTAAGAAGCACGCCTCAATTAGGTACCTCTCTGCTGGCTTGCAGCAACCAGGGCCCATTGAAAAATAGCTTTTTTTCCTCACCAGCTATTTAAGGTTGAGGTCGACCCGTCCCCCCTCCAAGGCCATGTTCCACAAGACTTAGCCACAGCTAGAGCTGTGTGCTCAGTGAAGGGGGAAAAGAGTTGTTTTTTATTGAGATTTCCTTGTGGTGCTGAGGTAAGGACTACTTCTGAATATGATTTTTATAAGCACCTCAAGATCAGCACCTCAAACAGAAAATCATGGTGCTGATGGAGAGGGATGCTGCAGGTGAGCTAGTCAACTGTCGAGTTACCTCAAGGCCGATCCCTTGGCTTGCACAACTGACATGGGTCTGAAAAACTGAATGTACCTCAGTGAAACCAGATTTCAGCTAGACAAGACCAAAACCACGTGGTGTAGAAAATAAGGCTGCAATCCTATAGGCTTTCCTGGGAGTAAGCAATAAGCCCTATTGACCAATAGGTAGACAGGCATAGGAGTGTGCTGTGAATCCTCTTTTGTGTAACTGTAATGTTCCAAAGTGAGTTAAAGCAGCGTTCTTTGACATCTACAATGCAAGTCAATGGGACTTCTGACCCCTCTAATTCGCAAAGGCGCATAAACGCACCATTTTTCCCAAGTATATAGAAACACCGGTTGTTGTTTTTCCAGTGGCATAAATCTCTAAGCTGAGGTCCCCTGACAAGGATTCCACAAACAAAAGGAAGTTTTTATGTTTTTTGTACCCTTGGTTCCCAACGAGCTTTAATGTAGGCCAGTGGTTATTAATTTATATTGCAGGTGGGAGGGGAGGGGGCCAAGGCTAGTTTAAGTCCACTTGGTGAGTTAACAATGCAGGTGAGATTTGAAGCAGGTACCCCCAGCTCACCCTCTTAACCAATACACAGGTTTTTTTTTATTGGTGTTGCTGGTGATAGAGAGTTTCACAGGCCCACCGCACACACTTGTCTGACCCTACAATTATCCTCTGTAGCTGAGTTCTCTTACAGTACATGTGCTAGTAACTTCTTTCCTCCTCTTGCTTTTTTAGGGACCTGCTCAGGATAGGGGTGACGCTAGCTGGGCATCAGAAGAAGATTCTGAGCAGCATACAGGACATGAGGTTACAAATGAACCAGACACTGCCAGTTCAGGTTTGACCGCCAAGGACTCTGGGTTTGGAATGGACCCACCGGGAGAATCTCCCTAGGATTCTAGTTTGTGGTGCAGCCCAGCTTCCTGTGTTTGTGGGGGGTTTTTCTTCTTCCTCACCCCAAACTCCCTTATCTTTGGGTGGAGTTTCTTGCCAATAGGCCTACGATGGAACAGACAAGGATGATCCTAGGTAGATGAAAGGTACGGCGGGGGGAGGGGGCAAGAAGGAACTTGCCTTTGGGGGGGGGGCTGGTGTGTGCTTGGAATTATGCACCGGCAACGTGGAGTCTTCATATTGAAGACAGATTATGCGGGGGGGGGGGCTCTCCCTCCACCCTCTACGCCCTTACACTCATCCTGAAATTCATTTCTGCATCTCCTTCCAACGATGTTGCGTTTGCTGCTTGTTTTAACTGGGCGGCGCTCACCTGTGGCATCGCAGTGTGACCCGCAGAGGCTCTTGCTGCAGTACGTCCTTTCACTTCCGTCCTGGCAACAAGGAAAAGATCCCCAAGTGAATGAAGGAGCCTGCCTTGCACCGTACCTCACCAAGAAGGGCATCTGGCTGGGCATTTTTCCCCATGCACCAATAGACAATTGTGCTATACCCAGCCCTGCCCAGGGAACTGCACAAGAAAGGCCTGCAGGGAGATGCCGGCAGTCGGTCCGTTTGGGCCCAGCGCGCTGGAACTGCAACACCAGCGATGGTTTCTATGCAGGGAGTTGAACAATCCAGCTCCACATCTTGCATTCGTGGTCCCGGTGTTTCCAGAGGCCCGTCAGCGCGAGTTTGCACAGAGATCACAAGGACAGACGGACATTCAAGGCAGCAGAATTCAGGAGAGGGGAGGCTGAGCTGAGTGAAAGCGCCCAGCGCCCCCTCCCTCCCCACCTCATGTTTTATGCAGGAAGGAGCAGGCTCTGTCAGCCGCACACCCATCTCTGCAGATCCTTTTCTTGACACATGCTGTGATTGCTGCCAAAAAGACTGGAACACTTCTCTCTCTTTTTATTTGGGGGGGGGGGTGTTTTGCTTTCTTCTGAAAGCCTCTGCAGCCCTGAGCCGAGGGGCAAGAGGCTCCCTCGCGGAGCTGGCGAGCTTGCATGTGTAAGAGTGCGTGTACTGGCCGTCTGGACCGTGCAAGAGGGCATGGGCAGAATAAAGGCAATAACCATTTTACTTGAGTTTCCTTCAATCGATCCCTCTTTCTTTATCTCTCGCTCTGTTCCGCTGTACAGTACCAGCAACACACAAAATGTCAAACACTTGCCCTTTTTTCCTTTGTACAGGTTTTTTTTTTCTCCTCCTTGCCTCCGGGAGCCAGGGGTGTGTGATCCCTTCCTTCCAGCCCCAGGCTATAAGTAATGAAAGCATTGGGAGGATGTATTTTTCTTCGAGCAGAAGGCAGCCACAGAGCGTAACCCTCCTTCTCCCTCGCACTGCCACAAGATACCTTGTTGGTTGGTCAGAGAGTGTTGTTGGTGTTTTTTTAAAAAATCCAGGTCAGCTGTGTCCCTTACCCATCATTCTCCGTTTTTTCCTGAGTAACTCTTGTCCAGCATACCAGCACGGTAGTGATGAATGTGGGCCTGGAAGATGGGGGGGAAGAGCGATGGATGATCCTCTTCTGGACTGCATAAAGCAAAGATGGAAGGAGGGAGTGGGGTAGGAGCAGGAGCAGATTTCATCAGGATCAGTCAAATTGCCAAGCTAAAAGGAGAACAAATCAAAAACTGAGGAAGGCAAATCCACTCTGTCACCCCTCCAGAAGCCCAGACTGAGAAAGGCGTTCCTTGTTAAGGTACAGAAGTGACCCTGAGCATGGCCTTATTATTATTAACAGTATTTATATACCGCTTTTCATCAAAAAGTTCACAAAGCGGTTTACAGACAAAAATCAAATGATTAAACGGCTCCCTGTCCCAAAAGGGCTCACAATCTAAAAAAGATGCAGAAGAACACCAGCAACAGCCACCATAAAGACACTGTGCTGGGGTAAAAGGGGGGCAGTTACGCTCCCCCTGCTAAATATAGAGGAGCACCAATGGAAAAGTGCCTCTTGCCCAGTTAGCAGGGGACCCTTAGGTACCACAACTAGGCTGAATTCTCCCACTCCCACCTGTCCTTATCCCCCCTCTCTGCTTGAGGATCTTCACAGCCCCCTTGCACAGCAGTCAACAGTGGGTGGCAAAGAGCCCTCTCAGCTTCTCAGGTGTTGCCTGTGTTGCCTGAGAGTTGGAGGGACAGAGGTGCTTGGCTCTTCACGGCCTCCTCCTCCCCTGCCACACACAGGCCCCCAGAAACATTCCAGTTCCCAGCACCTGTGAGGGTGGACCACCCCACAGTGCCAGCCTGTAGCTTCTGCCTGTGAAAAACGGCTTCTGTGAGGTGATTTCACACAGATTTCTCTCTGCAGTTTCTGCCCTGTCTGTACTTGCCATTGCTCCTCTGAGGGAGACCAGTATCTGGTGACTTGCAGTGGGGTTCTCTCTCTTCCCCTAGGGCCTAGACACCCCCCCCCTTGATACTCCTGCAGTTTGATTTTCTAATCTTCTAGGAAGCAGTGGCTTGCTTGACCAAGCCAGAAATGTTCCTTCACAGCTTGCTCATGC
The DNA here is from genome assembly GCA_026170595.1 of Plestiodon gilberti rubricaudatus. Taxonomy (NCBI): domain Eukaryota; kingdom Metazoa; phylum Chordata; class Lepidosauria; order Squamata; family Scincidae; genus Plestiodon; species Plestiodon gilberti. The sequence goes on along the minus strand of JANXHW010000003.1, from coordinate 6,808,448 downwards.
ATTGTGTTTGCAAAGGTGAGAAGTCAGCCCAATATTCTTTCTTTGGGACGCTTCTCCAAACCTATCACCATTTCACTTTGTCAGGACAGATTAGGCCCCTCATTTTTCTCTTGGGAAGCTAACAAGATCTCAACACGTTGCCAGGGGGATTCTGCCTCTCCCTTTCCTCCAAGCTGCTCAAAATGGGGGTAGAACTGTAACATTTGCTTCAAAATAGCTCAAAACAGATGATAACCTTTTTGCTAGGCCCGCTGCGATTTATCAGACTTCTGAGTTGTACAGAACTCTTTTTCAAGTGCAAGTTCTTCATCTTTCCTGGGAAGGAAGGTTTACGGAACTTAGAATCCTGCTACTTTCCCCAACTCAAGTATGCTCCAGCAAAAGAGGACTGTTGCTCAGTGGTCAAAGTGGTCATGATGGTCCAGAATTCAGATCCAACCCTTGCAGTCTCCAACAAAAAAGATCTTGGGTAATCAGACTGGGAAAGATCTCTGCCTGGGGCCTTAGAGAGCTGCTCCCAGTCAGAGGAGATAATGCTGAGGTAGATGGGCCAACAGATGGGTGCCGGAATTATTTCAGGATCCTTTGGCCAACTTGAATGTCTCCCACTTGTTTCCTGGTAAAGATACCCTTGGGTATTCTGTAGCACAAGGTTCTAGTCCCGTGATGGCGAACCTATGACACACGTGTCACAGGTGACGTGAAGTCATTTTGGGTGACACGGCACCATTTCCCCCAGGGCGCCGACACACCTTATATTTTCGCAAAAGTTTTACAGGCTTGTCTTAAACATTTAGGGCAGGGGTTTTGGCAGACCTCTTTCAAATTATTATCTAGTAAAACTCAGCAACAAAAAAAGTCACTAATTGATGTTAAATAAAATGTAATGTGTTCTATAGTTTTCAGTTCAGTTCAATTCAAAATTACTATTAAAAGTAGCAATAGTCAAGGTACTATTAAAAGTGGGGGGGAGCGCGACACACCAGTAGAGTCAAGTTAGGCATTCTCAAAAATGTTGACGCACCAAGCCCAAATGGTTTGCCATCACTGTTCTAGTCCCTACAGTGATCCCTTTCTTTCTTTGCTTGATCTCATTTTTATTATGGCTTAGTGTTAAGATTCAGATGACTACAAAGTCCCAGTTCCAAAATCCATCCCTGACACCATAATTTGGTAGTCTTACAAAGACCAGTTTGGGCAAATAAGATCCAGGACGAACCTAGGGGGAAAGATTTCCACCCAAACTAGTCCAGAGCCCCCCCCCCCATTTATAATGCTTATGGTACCCTAGTACTTTGAACAAAACTCATACATTAGCGTTAATTCTGTTTTTAAAATGGCAGTGCAATCTCTTGCATATTGTCCACATTTTCAGGTAGTTATCCCAAGAAGCACTTTTGGGGGGGGGCTCTTCTGACTACCTTGAACAAGCCATTATATACAGTAGTTCTCTTCCTAGACAAAGAAAAAGCAATCCATATTGCAGCACAGGAGGAATACTGATTTGAATTAGAAATTGCACAGTAATGCAGGCAGTTCAAGGCTACGGCTTATACCATTTGCCTCTTGCCTTGGGTGCACTGGAAATAGCGCCCAAACCAGCCCCAGATGTGTCCAGGGTGTGTGTCCAGCATGCATGAGCATACCTGTTGCTGATTGCTTGAGGCTGGTTCAGATGCTAAAGTCTCATCCAAATTGGCCCAATGAGATTGCAACAGTGTGTCCTCCCAGTATCAGGGGAGTGCTATATGTCTGATGAACTACATAAGGCTGAGGGACAGGATGGGGCAGTGGGTATCTTTAAGGCCACGGGTGAACAAGAGTTTAATTGGAACTGTTGGACCAGCGGCAAAAGGAGATGATTGTATGGGCTTCTTTTTTCTTTTCTTTCTTTCTTTTTTGGCACCTTTCACACTCTCCTACCTTCATGTGAGAACAAAAGCTACCTTTGCTTCAGAGCTGGTCATACTCCACGAAAATGTTGCAGTTTTGCATTTTATTTTTTTTGTGCTGATCCTAATGTCGGTCGTCATGCTCTCGCAGAATTTGAAATAGCGACTTCATGGCACAGGGTGGTGGAGGCTCTGCAAGACTGGAAGGAGTGGGAGCGAGATGCGGGCCATCCGAGAGTCCTATCTCTTGGTCACAAGAACCTCTGGAAAGCTCCCTCTGAGCTTTTTGAGCCATTGCAGTCAGTGCTTCTTTATGCAGTCATGAGGACTAGTGACCCTTTTAAAAATGGGCGCTGTGGTGGTGCCTCTGGCATCCTGAGGACGTTGTTTGCAGACATAAATATGCTCAGTGAAGCCCGTGTAATGCTCTGTGTGCTTTCCAGATGCAGCCCTGTTTTATATTTTCCACTAATTAGCCAATTAAGCCTGCTTATAATCTTGTCTCCTTGCTGGAGTCTCTGGGATTCCTTCCATTGCCGCACAGTTTTCCAGGCCGCAGCCCAGCTTTGAAACAATATCTACCCCTTCTCTGATTCCTTTACAACCGACGTTCGCTGAAGAAGGATAGTTAAGTGTCTGGCTTGAGGAATGGCGTTGCCTGTCACTGGGGAGCCCTGGGTTGCTTAGCAACAGGGTTCCCCGGCTGTAACCGACTGTTAGGCCCCGGGTTTGGAACTGAGCAAGGGGAGTCCTTTTTTTTCTTCCAAAGAATGGCAAATAGTACTTTTAGGGTGGCAGTTGTTCCACATTCCTTCCTTGAAGCCAGTGTGGAGAGAAATCCAACCCACATCCATGAGGTGGTGGTTCATTTTTCTCCATTGTCCCTCTTCCTCCCAGGCCCACATGGCTAACATAGACTGCTCCAATGTGGCAACCCCATGCCTGCCCCTCTGTGCCTGTGACAGCAGCATTGGACTTCAAATGCAACCTGCTACGTTGCTAGGGATGGAAGACAGCGGACCTATACAACTTGCGACCAACTAGCAGTGTAGGTTGGCCCACCCCACATACAATAAGAACATTGCAAAAATGGGGAGGGGGGTCAAGGCCCTGTCAGTGGGCCATGTTATGCTTGGCGAGTCACATGTTGTGTAGGCCTGGAGGAAAGCATGGCGTGGTTGCCAGGCAACCCCAAGGCACAGACCTCCACCCCATCACCTCCAGAAGTGGCGCAGAATGTTTCTAGCAGTTGCCCAACATCTGTGACATGGCTTTTCTCTTGCAAATGGCTTAAGGACCGCAAACTGCTGCTTCCGCCTGGCAGTTATGTTTGGCCAGAATGGGTCCCCACAGTGACCGAGTCAAAGGTGTTCTCTACCCTTAGAGTATATAGGGCAGGGATCTCAAAGTGCAAGCAAGACCTCCTGGGAAGTGACCAGGGAAGCTTCAACACAGAGAGAGACACATCTTTGTGAGCCAGTCTCACATTGCTGTACAAGCATGTGATTTGGTATCAAGTTGAACTCAGTAATCTGAAAATCTCTGCCTATAAGACCAAGAATTAGCCAGAGGATGCGAAAACATGGGGGGGGGGGGGTTGTCCAGATAAACATCTCAGCAGGGCTTCCACTGGTCAGGGTACCTGAGATGGCCATTGTATCTCCCTGTGGTTAGGGGAAGCGTAATCCATTTTGCAAAATATAAACTACTATTACTGATGTGCGTAATTTCTCAGGCTCCCAGATGGTGCAGAAGAGTGGGTTACCTCAGTGTAGAATTTGGACTTTTTAAGGCATAGAACTATTCTGCTCTGAATATAGAACTTGTGCTTCTTAGGGTCAACTACCTGCTACATTAAGATTGGGACTGGCATGTCTGATTTTTACAATTTAAATTGCAGCTGCAAGAGAGATAGAAACTAGAACTGGTTTTAACCCTTTGCCTCACCATGGTCCCAATCCAGATCAAACCACACAGCTGCTATTGGCCCCAGGAGGGAAGCTCCCATTGGTGCCAATTGCAGGCTCAATACAATGTGTCATTGGGTCTTCACATGTAGAGTTAAAAGGCTGGGGCCAGTCAAGTTCAGCCTCTTGCACTGATGGTCTATACTTATCACAAAGTTTTAAAAATGATCCCGTATATGTGCCATCTCACTCTGTTCTGTAAAATGTAATGATTTTATTTAATACTGATTCCTTGTGTGGTACGTTGATGGATGAGGAATGCAACATGAACCATTGATTTGAAAGATGTGCTTTGTCACAACGCCATGTAGCTTGGTGTGCACTGCCATTTGGGGCCAGGCAGATTGTGCACCGTAGTGAAGAGGCCTTTCATCCCTGGCAGCCAAATGCCTTGGGATGGCTCTGGGAGGGATGTCAGGAATCTGGGCACTTGATTACTTGAGACAATCAACTTTCAGGGTGCATGAAGTGAGATGTAACTGGGCCCATATTTTCCCATTTTCTCTTCCCCTCTCTCCTGCCCTTGGAACAAAAACATTCTTTCCTTCCACTGAAAGCCTGTTATCGTTGTCCTCCAACTTGCATGCATCCTATTCCTTTGGATGCACCTCACACAGTTCTTGAAGAACATAAGCTTTCAGTTCTCACACTTGCAGAAAGAAACCTGGAAAAAAGACAAGGGGGGGGGGAGTGTGGCTGAAGGTTCAGAACCCAGAGGGAAACTGGGCAAGGCAAAGGGAAAGGCCTTGTTAAGCCCTTTGCCTCTGCTGCCTAACCTGAGCATAACCGGCGATTTGCACCCATTCCAAAGGGACAGCCGTGTTGGCTTGTTTGCTGTGGCACCATAAAGACTACTGCATGTATTGTGGTAGAACGCGACTTTCATGGGCTAGAGTCCACTTCATCAGGTGTAGGAAATGTTATCCTTGGCTGCCAGGTGACTGCTACCCAGAACTGGGAGGGAGGGGCAAAGAAGGTAAACAGTGGTGTTGAAAGGCCCTGAAATCAGGTGGCGGTAGTGCTGCTATCACATTCCATGCAAAGCACAAATGTGCACAAGTGTTCACAGCAGCCATCCCTATAATAATAATAATAATAATAATAATTAATAATTAATAAATAAATAGTATTATTCTTGCTGTGCTAATTTAGTACCTTAAGGATGCAATCCTATGCACACTTACCTGGGAGTAAGTTCCACTGAGCACGGTGAGGCTTGCTTCTGCATAAGTATGCTTAGAATTGTGCTGTAAGAGGGATAATTACTTTCTCTGGTGGGAAAGATACATCTAGTCTCAACTGAGTCTGATTTCAATAACTCACTATCTCAAAAAGGGGGGAAAGCCAACTGGGGGGAGGGAGGGGGGTGTGTCTAGAATTTGTTTGTAATCAGTACTAAAGTTTATGGGACACTAAATCTGATAGCTTCAGAAGAAACAGTCTTTGTGGTCATGAAGAAACATTGAGCTCTCTGCAAATATGGATATTTTTGCTAAAGGCTTATCTATGTTACCTGGTGTGGTTTCCATGAGGGAGGGGGCATTGTTCACACAGTTTCCCATGGGTATTCTGGTTGCAACACTGAATTTAACAAAGAATTCCAGGTCTTGCTGTTCCTGGGGGTGGGGCAAGGGGTTTCCAGGCTGCCAGCAACAATAGAGCGACTAAGATAGCTGGCTCAGGACAGGGTTTGTGTTTGTTGAAAAATGGAAACGGAACACCATCCCCTTGGGAGATTTTGCTAGGCTTTCTGCCAGAGCCGGCCCATCCCTGAGGCCACCTAATGCAAGTTGCATCAGCGAGGGGTCTGAGGGAGCGGCGGATTCGGGGTGCCTTTCACCTTGAGTTGGCTGCTACCACCTCCCTCCATCCTGCCTCCAATGCAAGCCGCAATGATCTGCTTCCCACTTGCTTGAATAAGAAGAAGATCATTCCTCTCCTAGCCGTGCCCCTTATGCACTGCCGTGAATCCCGGAAGTGCCGGAGTCCCGGTACAGGACTTCCAGTTTCTGCGCAAATGCGTTGTCCCTGTGAATGAAACTGGAAGTCCTGCACTGGCAGCATGGAAGGAGCACGGCAAGGGGGGGGGGGGTTTGTAGCGCAAAGGCAGCAGACCAGAGAGCCTCAGGCAGCGTTCCGGGTCACACTGCCCCTGCTTTCCACCTCTGTCTCCTCTTACTTTGTGTCTTTGGTGCTTCACAAAAGCTTTGTAGTGTTAGCTTGCAGCACACCTCAACGTCTCAAGCAGAGTCCTGGTGAGATATTGGACCAACAACTCGCCTTTTGTCCTGAAGAAAGCAATGTCATCTGAGCCTGCCCATCATTTCCAGCACCACACTGTTCCTTAGTTTGTGAGTCTGCTGCCACTGTTTGTGGCATTTTGGTTGTGGTGCAATCCAGATGCAGTGGTTTCATCTTAGATCTCTCAAGTGGCCCCATTCTCTGTCTTCCTGAATTACTACCTGTAGTGTAGTGAGTCGGTGGGTCTTTGAAAGGTTCTGCCTTTTTCTTCATCCGCCATTGTAGTCTCGCATGCTCTGTGACACTTGTTCCTAACTTGAGAAATTGCACCTGTGCTTCCCCTCTTAAACCTCCACTTTTCTGTTGTAACTGTTGGACAGCAGCTATTCCTTGTGCTAGTGGCGGTTATGCTCTTCTTGAGGCCGTTCTTATCCTGAGGGTTTCTGGGATTGCTAAGGGAGATTCCATGTTGTTTGGCTCTCCAAGAGTCAGCTGGTGGCTGGCATGTGCCAGCTTGGCAACATGTAGTCAACACAATGTCCAGTGTCTAGCAGCTTTGAGAGCCAAAGGTGTCTTGTTGCCTATTTTTTCAGTAATATGTCACATGCTTCATGCCCTGTGGAGGAGCAGGTTTCCAAAATTGCATGATCAATTGGCACTTTTATAACCTAGGTCAAGGAGGAGGAAATCTAGAAATCCACATTGATCTTGCTATGAGTCTCACAAACGGACTTCCAAGCAAAGCAAATCAGGTCATCAGTACCTTGAGGATGTCGGGTCTTGTGTTTGTGTACGTGTGTGTTCTAGATAAGTAAGCCTTCATAGTCTGCAGAGAGAAACTTCAAAAGTATGCAAGTACTTTTAGCTAAAACATTTTAGAATTTTGGGATTAGGAAGAAGGGTGGCTGGGATATTTAGCAACCCAGAGTTGAAATTCTTAACACTACACAATTTTTTGTCCCACTAACCTTAAATAACTATTAGTAAGCTTATGTTTCCCCAAACCTAAACCCACTTCCCTCATCACCCAGGTGTACATTAAAGAAAAAAAAAGAGAAAACAAATATAACACAAGATCTTCATCCCTTTTGCAGACCAGGTTGTATTTTGGCAAAGGAAGCATATGCCTTTGTGGCAACCGATCCGTTGTTGAGCCATTTCAAGTCCTGTCCTTCTGCTCTCACCTGTGTGTAAGCACCACCTCCTTTCGCTTTCTTTACTTTCCCAGAACAGACCTCAATGGGGTGCAGACTTAAATGGGTAACTCTCATCGGTCATGTCTCCCCCCGCACTCTGCAGTGTAGGGTCCCCAGCACATGACTTTGCAGGTCTCCTGCTCACCTCTCTTTCTCCTTTGCCTCAAGCAGATAGATTTTGTTCCCCTATAGCTTGGCTTGCACCGAGTTTGGCTTCAGTGATTCTTGGAAGGTTGTCGATGCAGAAGCATCGCACCCTTGTTGGTTTTTGTGTACTGTATCTGCAACTTTTATATATATATATAATAAATATATATATTGAGATGTATTTAATGGTGAAACAAAAAGGATGCAACTGTGCATTTGTAGAAATATTTTTTAAAGAAATACTTTTTTCAATTAAATTATTTAAGAAATTTATGGAGCTCAAGTGCCCGTGTGTTTATTGGAGCGGTGTGTGTGTGTGTGTGAGAGAGAGAGAGAGAGAAATCTAGTGAGTGAAAGGAGACATTCAGCCTTGGTGTTGAACCTAATCCTAGAGACATTCATCTCTATCCCATCTAACTGTCACGCAGCTGCAAATCTTTCCTGACTATTGGCTGATACATTGTGATGTCAAGGAATGTTCCCCAACCTTCTAACTTCTGATTGGGACTGGCCATTCACAAAATGTGGACAGTCAGTGCAGATGCAGGGAAATGGAAAGCTGGTTTGACTGATGGAAATGGAAAGCTGGGTGGGTCAGGCTGTGTGCTGTTGGTAGGTGGGATGGAGAGATGAGACTGAGTGCCCGTAGGCCAGGAAGCAGAGAAGTGGTATACAAATCAATATGGAGAAGCAGGGCTGCATGTTGTGCAGTGACACCTGGGCTTGAACAAGAACAAGAAGCTTGTTCACACATGTTCATCACCTGATGACTGTAACTGCAGCATCAGGTGAAGACTGGCATGTGTGAATAGGACATCACAAATCTAATACCACAGCTAGTACTCATCCTATGCAGTGCCTTTCAGCAAAGTCTATCCACACATCCTTTCAACATGAATGCTGGCCCTTTAAATGGTTGCATAGGGGAGGGCATTTCAGCAGGTGCAGCTGCTTTAGCAGCACCATCAGCACTTGCAGCTGCCAAGATTCTGTCTTCTACACAACTCTTAAGGACACAGAGGCCCTAATGGTGGGAGGTTGGCCACCCCTGGTGTAGAGGAATTCAGTGCATGCCTGTGTGAACCAGCACTCTGACAAAGGTGGGGCACCCAGAACAGACCTCAATGGGGTGCAGACTTAAATGGGTAACTCTCATCGGTCATGTCTCCCCCCGCACTCTGCAGTGTAGGGTCCCCAGCACATGACTTTGCAGGTCTCCTGCTCACCTCTCTTTCTCACCCACCTACCAACAACATAGATCCATTGTTGCACCCATTGCCTTATACCCACCTGTCCTGCCCCAGAGAATTTCTACAGCATGGGCAGCATTTGTTGCCTCCTGATGTGCAGACTACTAGTACCGGTAATCCTCCTCCAGCTGAGAATGTGGGGCTCAAACATGAGGTTACTCTAAGCTGGTGATTGCAGTCATGCTTGTTTTGGATTCAGTCAATAGCAGCTGGATCAGTCACTCCCCCCCCCCCAGATTTGAACCACAGTATGGGGCTGCTATCCCTCTGCCCCTGCCATAGTTCCAATCTGGATCAGGGCCCCTGTGGCTGCTATTGCCTTGAGAAAACAACTCTCGTTGGCACCAGTCATTGGTCAGTCAGTGTTCTTTTGTCTTGCAAGAAGATAGTAACCCTGTAGGGAACTCTTTAAAAAGGCCAGTGCAAAAAAGAGAACTGGCCTTTTGTTCCACCAGAGCAGAGTCACACTTCAGAACCTCTGCCCAGGAAGGGAGGACTAGCACACCTGCTTTGCACGCAGAAGGCCCCAGGTTCAATCCCTGGCAGCATCTCCAAGTAGGGCTGCCAAAGACTCTGGAGAGCCCCTGCCAGTCAGCATGGGGCAAACTGAATGAGACGGACCAATGATCCCGATATTTGTGGGTAAGCATCACATCCAAGAGCCTGGCACCTGTTCAGATTTCACCTTTTCCATGAACTCACAAGGTGATCTTGGGCAGCTCAATCCTCCCTCAGCCTCAGAGTGCATGTGCACGCACGCACGCGCACACACACACACACACACACACACACACACACACCATCCTTAAAAGGAGCGCAGTGCCAGGTCTCAGGTGACAGATGGGAGTAGAACATCTAGGATGGCATAACGATCCATTGGTTTATCCTGCAGTGCTGGAATCATAGGTTTTCTTAAAACGATAGCCCGATCCTAACCAACTTTCCAGTGCTGATACAGCCGTGTCAATGGGGGGGGGGGGAGTTACAGAAGCCTTCTCAAGGTAAGGGAATACCAGTATTTGTTTCCTTTCCTCCGGGCTGCATTGCAGCTGCATCGGTGCTGGAAATATGGTTCGGATTGGGCTGCTCCTTGCTAGTTCTCGTGTCCATGGGAATGAAACTGTGCAAAGGAGGAGCAAACTTCAGCAAAGTGTGTCGCATTTTCCCTGCCAGCCTCGCCCTTCCTTGCCTCCTTGTCCTTGCAAACAGTGGACTGCCACTTTCTCAGACCAGCGACAACAGCTGTCCAGATGCCATATTTCAGAATTCCAAGTTCTGCAGCAAAAACAGCTCGCAGCACAAAGAGATGATCAAGCTGCATGACTTACTTTCTGTGATTATAGACTTTGGGGTGGGGTGGTCCCTGCTTGCAAGCTTCATGGCGCTCTGAGCCGACTGGGAAACTAAGAATTTTGGCGCCACAAAGTGAAAACAATCTTCTTTGAAATGCCAAGTGCTTATTTTGCCTGAGTGCCCTGTGGATATGGGCAGTTATTTTGTGATAGAATTCTTCAGGGTGTGCCTGCACTGCCTGCATTTACCTTGGTTTGCATTAGTACGACAATGAATTTCATCTATTAGCAGTTTACAAGCTTTGCAGGGAATGAAACAGGAAACAGACTGTGGCCACCACAAGCGTGCAGTCTAAGCAGAGTTACTTGGGTGCACGTGCAGATTCTTCTTTTAGGGAATTGGAAACACGGAGCAGGATTGTGCCCCTAGCATGCACGCCCTTTTTTATTCTGGAGTAACTGATCTGGGGTAGCTACCATCTCTGATTCTACAACATTGATTTCACTTCAGTCACAAGTACACACTGAAAGAGATGGGGAAAACCTACTTTCCCCCAATGTCACGCGTGCGTGCATGCGTTTGTTTGTTTGTTTCTGGAACTAAGCTTGTTTGGGAGCCCTGCTCCCTAATCCCAGTTAGATGAGAGTGGACTTTGGCTAGTCATGGGTGAAGAAAATGTACTCTGCTGCAAACAGTTAATGGCACCCTGCTCTGTGTGTCCCATTGAGAGGCCAAGGCCAACAAGCATCTGGATCAAGGTGGTCCATTACACATTGTATACTTGGATGTCCAAAAAGCTCACGACAAGGTCCTTCACCAAGGGCTGTGAGATAAAGTTAGCAGTCACAAATGATCTGGATGCACCTGGGATAAGTGATGAATGGCCAGGCCTGCAATGACAGCCTAGTAGTGAAAAGCCAAGCAGACTGTGAAGAAGAGCCCCAACAAGATCTCTCCAAATCGGGTCAATGGGCAGCAAAATAGCCAATGAGGTCCAGTGTAAGTGTCCAGTGATGCACATCAAGGCAAAAAAAAAAGTCTTAACTTTGCTTACATACTGACAGGGTCTGAAATGGCAGTGATTAATCAAGAAAGAGATCTCGAGGTCCATAAAAATATCCGCTCAGTGCATAGCAGCTATTAAAAAAAGGCCAACTCCATGCTGGGAATTGCAGTATTAGGAAAGGGACTGAAAAGAAGCCTGCCAGTATGTGATGGCCTTTTACAAATCCATGGTGCATCAGTCACAGCTGGAATACCGAGTTCCGTGCTGGTCACTCCCATCTCAGAAAGAACGTCATAGAGTTGAAAAAACTGCAGGAACCGCAGCCAGAATGATCACACGTTGGAAGCAGTTTCCTTGTGAAGAAGGTCTAAAACAGTTGGAGATTTTTAGTTTAGAAGACAGATGACTAAGGAAGGACATGATAGACTATCATGTCCTTCCTTCGTCATCTTTGTTCTTGATAGAAAGCAGAAAGAGGGGGAAAAAATTGTTCCTCATGACAATTTCGAACAACCCAGTCCTATGCCTGTCCTGCCCTAGGCAGGGCAGACGCCTAGAGCGACAGTGGCAAAAAACTTGTGAGTCCGACCGGGCATGGGCTAGAGCTCACTTTAAAGCTTATTCCGTGGTGGTGGTGGTGGCAGCCAAAAGGGCTTTCTTCTCTGCCGGCAGCACGTCTGCGGAGAACCGTCCAGCTGAGCTTTTCCGTGTAGTCTGGGGCCTGCTCCATCTGCCCCCCCCCCAATACATAAATCCCCTATCACCAGAGCCAATGCAGCCATGGCCAAAAGGTGTGCACTGCATGCTATGGTGGGGGAGGGGGCGGTGATGATCAGACAGCCTGAAGGAGGTAAGAAAACATTTTGCACTTCCTCCTGGTAGGCTGTTCAATTGTCAATGAGTCTCCTCGGACATACGCCACCTCTTTTGGAGGTGTGTGTCTGAGGAGAGAAAAGGGGCAAGGAGGTTTTTAAAAGAAGAGATAAGATCCGGTATGAGCCATTGCCAATGAATCCACCCCTTCCTTCCTTCCTTCCTCACCCCATCCCCAGATCCTCCCACCTCCCTGCTCAGAAATGCCCCCGGTTCTCCTCATTGCTCCCACAGCCCACCACTGACTTTCCGGCACCAGGGGCTCCAAGGAGGCCACTGCTGCGCCGCCGGCAGTGGCCTGGTCACATGCTATATAGAGCGTCACATTTTGCAATGTTGTAGTATGTTGGGCTGCGCTGCCAGAATGCAAGTTCCAGCAGCGCAGCCTGGTGATAGCATTGAGCTGTTAAACTCTGTTCATTCAATGACCTTGATTGGCAGCAGCAGCTCTGGAAGAGAGGCAAGAAAAGGCCTTCTTCACGCTATGCATGAGTCATGTATGGAACCTGATGTCATGAGATGACGTGATGGCCACTAACGTTCAAGGGGGATTAGACACATTCGAGTGCTGCAATCCCTATACACACTTGCCTGCCTGAAGGCAAGCCCCGCTGGATGGAGTAGAACTTACTTTTGAGTAAGCATGTATCAAAAATTGCAGTCTATCTGCAATGGCTGTTGTAATGGTTACATAGCCCCTTCCGATTTGGGCAGTGTAACCCCGGGGAATAAACAAAGGGGTCGCCCAGTAAAATTGGTGGGTGCCGTGGGACATTCAGGAGACACGAAAGAAGCTACAGGTACTTATTCACCCAAAGAAGCTCTAGCTTTTGAGTTCATCCCTGCAAATTGTGACAATTGTCACTAGCTTAGATTGCTTTTATTTCTTTTTTAAGGATGTGATGAATTCATGAAGGATAAGTCCTTGAAAGGCTATTAGCCACACCTGTTATGAATGGAGCCTCCATGCTAGAGGCAGTATATATCTCTTTACCAGATGCCAGGGACAAATAACAAGGGCTAGCTACCACTTTTGTGCCTCCCACGTGAGTTTCCTGAGGAATCCTGCTGGAAACTAGATGAAACTTGGATTGGTCGAGGAGGATGAGGGCATCAGCTTATGAATTCAGTCAGGGCCAGCCCATGCATAAGGCTAACTCAGCGGGTTGTCTCAGGCAGCAGATTGGCGGACAGCACCCACCACCTCCATCCTTCCATCCATGCACCTCCACTGTTGCTGCTTCTCCCTAGGAAGAGGGAGACAGAACAGAAGGTGAAGTATAAAGGAGAATGGTGGGCTGGAGCATCAGAAACCCACCCCTCTCCTCCACACTTCCAGTTGGGCTCGGTCCCCCTCGTCCTTTTCCAATATAGGGAGTGGAGGCACAGAGGCTGGTGCAACACCAATTTTTTTTTTGGGGGGGGGAGCGTTTGGTACCGGGAGTTCTTGGGCCAGCCCTGAACTCAGTCCAACTGAGGGTGCAAGGGGGAAAGTTGTGTATCGGATAAGCATCTGTTCTGAGCAGAGGGTTCATTCCCTTCCCCCCCCCCCCGCATAATTTTTTATTTAGAATTCAGAATAGATATTGGATTACGGAAACCACAGTGGGGGGAGAAATCAGGCTACCTACATGGGTAGGGAAGAGTCCTTTTTCCACTCCAGCCCCATCTCCAAGGGACGAATGGTCACTGAGCGAGGCGGAGACGTGCTGCTCTCCCTCTCTAGGGTAGAGCTGTGTGACACTCCTCCCCCCCGCCCCTTCTCCTTCCCCCCCCCCCTGCACATTCTACAAAGGAGTTCTTAGCACTGCTGTTTTCCCTCCTAATCTCCTGTTTAGGACTTAAGGAGGGGAAACAAAGGATGGGATTGTTTGAGTTTCTGGAAAGCTCTTGGGAGCTGCTGGAAGCTTCTTTGAGTGGGTGGGTGGGAGGGGGGCAGAGATTCTCCAAAGAAATACCAAGGGTGAGTCTGTGAATTCCTCCGTAGCTCCCCCCCCCCCTCCACAGTATGTGGCCTTCCAAAAACAGCAGAGAGAAACCAGGGGGTGAGAGTTTTTTTACAGGCCAGCAGACAGAAAGCTGGACTTGTGTTCAAATTGCATTTCGGCCACCATCTTCATTTCAGCCTTGGAGGAAAACAAAGCAAGGCCCACCTGAGTGACTCCACAAGCCCCCCAAATCGTCATTTGGGAATATTTAGTGGGTGCCAGTCAGACCAGGGGGCTACCCAGGCTCTCTTGCAACAGCCCATATATAGCCACCCATGCCCAGGTGATCAATCTGCTTCCCTCATGTGGGGCCTGGCTGGCCCTCTCCAATCTTCACAGTGAGAGGATTTGGGGGTGTGAGGATATGGAGAGGTTTAGTCAACAAAGGGTGCTGCGGTTCTGTTTTCCTTGGCCCTTTGCTAATCAGTTATTATTTTAGTGGTTTGTTAATTTTGTTGTAGTGATTGTGGCTGTTTTGTTGCTGAGATTTTCAATCCAGTGTGGCTCCTGGCCTTGAGGACCTCCTGATAGAAAGGTGGTATAGAAAATTTTAAACAAAGGTCACAGAGGAAATGGATTGCATGGCATCTGAGAATTTTACCTCAGGTCGGATCACTTACAAAACTGCAAGGGTTTCTGAGGGTGCGCTCCTTGAACCATGTGTTGCAGTACTGGGGTTGCAAAATGTTTTAAAAACATAGGCAGAGCCCTGTGGAATCAGACGCAAAGTCCAACATCCTATTTCCAGCAGTGGCCAACCAGATGCCTTTGGAAGTCTATAGGCAGGAGACGAGGGGGGCAGCAGCCCCTCTCCCACCATTGCCCCCCTGCAACTGGGGTCCAGAGACACGGTGTGGCCCACCATAGCCATCATGGCTTGTGGCCAGGGACAGACTTGTCCTCCATGAATTTGTCTGACTCCCCTTTTCAAGGCGCCTAAGCTACTGGCTGTTACCAAGTCTTGTGGTAATGAATTCTAGAGATTAAAATTAGGTACAGGTGGGCCCCCATATCCGCTGGGGATATGTTCCAGGCCCCTCCGTGGATACCTGAAACCGTGGATAAGAGCGAACACCCCCTCCATGGTTTCCTGAGAGGCCCCCCACCCTGCCTCCCTTGCAGACAGGCATGTTCCCCCCCCCCGCTCTTATTTCTTTCAGCAAGCTTTGTTTCTTCCTTAAAACAAACAGAAAAGCAGCTTCCATTGCAGACAAGTATAATGAGACTAAGTCCTAGAGAGGCTCTGCAAGGTTTCTGTCAACCTTGCAGAGCCTCTCTAGTACTTAGTCTCGTTCTACTTGCCTGTAATAAGCAGCCTCTGGCTGCTTCTCCTGTATCTTTAAGGAAGAAACGAAGCTTACTGGGGAAAAAAGTAAAAGCCTGGGAGGGTCCCCACGATCCGTGGATAACTGAAACCGTGGATAGCGAATCAGTGGATATGGGGGCCCACCTGTACTTCCTCCATTTCTGCCCTGAGTCAAGAGCCAATCAATTCACTGGGTCATAATCATTGACCAACATTAAGAAAATAACTGCCAGATATTCCAACTTTGAGTTTGAGTTAAGATGATTTGTCTCAGTGCACGTGTGTGTGTGTGCATGCACGCGCGCACACACACGCATGCACACTCTTCCACATCCATTTCAAGTTCTGGTTCATGGGCCCTCTGCCCACATTGCCAGTTTGTTCCTTTCGTTCCACAAAAACTTGGCACTTCCTTTGCTTAAAGCAGCCCTAGAAAAAACCTGCTGCCCGACCAACCTGTACCATCCCACACGAGCAGGTGGGTGAAGGTGAGGAAGAGGCCTTTACAGACAACCTGACATCCGGCATGCCTCCCTGTGGCAGACTTTTGCCTCTGGGCGCCACACAGTTAAACGGGCCTCGCAAAGCAGGCAACAGCAGAGACGGCAGCCAGAGTTGTTGGAACATGTTTTTCAAAGCCTCCCAACAACTTGGGTGATGTTTTCTTCAATCTGGGTTGGGTTTTTCTTTTCCTTCCTCCTACTTGCCCTCAGTCTTAAAACAACATTCTCCACTGGGGAGAATTCCTTCTGGCTTCTGCTAAGGAGTGCCAGAGCTGCTTGAGGGGAAGCCTCACCCCACAGCCTTCTTGTGGGTCACGCCATTCCCACTGCTTTGAACCAGGCTGCATGCGCCACCACTGTCCCAGTGCGCCCCAGTGTGCATCGCTCAGCATATGCAAGGCTCAGCCAGGCAACCCGCCTGCTGGCAACTTGGCTCGGCATCAACTCTGGTTTCTTTTGCTGTGGGAGCAGACAATCTCAAAGTGAGTCCTGGGCGACCGGTTCCTCTGGTCCTTCCTTCCAACTCCACCTTTGTGCGGCTGGCTAGGGCTGCACACAGGAGATAAATTCCATGCCAGAGCGAGCGAGCACTTTGCATGTCGAAAATGCTGCATCACCACGATCAGCAGCCCTAGGAGAGTGTCATCAGCCAGCCACACTTTGCTCCTGAACTTCTTCAGCCATGGGTGAGGAGGAAGGCCCTGTATGAAGAAAGCCAGAAGTGACATTGTCCCAGAGCACGGACTTTCCTGGCGGGCTAAGGGCTTGTTCTCAGGTGACTTCTACCAAATGGCTTCAATGATCAGCTGCACAACTTGGGGGCTGCTGGTGCCCCATGTGACCACTGCCCACATCTGCTCTGTTCACACATGCAAGGCTTCGCCGACTGTGAAGGCTCTGCTCTCCCTCCAGTTGACAAAGGGGATCTCTAGGGTTGTGTCAATGTGTTGACCAGCCTGGCTTCTGTGCCTTTAAGAGTAGCCTAACATGCAGACAAAATATTTCTCAGGTATGGCTTTTCCTGGCTTCACAAGCAAAACCGCTGCTGCTTGTCCTGCAAATATTAAAGGCACAGACAGGCCTTGCTGGAAAAAAAAAACAGCTGATTGATAACACTGGTCAACACACTTTTTCTGGCATAAGGTATTCCAATGGTTTTAAGGTAATTTTGGGGCGCTGATTCCAAATCTGGCACCAGTTTTTGTCTATCACATCAGGTTTTTGAGATATCAAATATTGCATTTGATAAAATCAATGAAAAACAGCAAATTTACATTTGTCTACAATTTTTTTTCCCCTGGCCTGGACGTTTGCAGCTGTTTTAGACTAATTTCAGGGTGCTGATTCCAAATCTGATCTCAGATTTGCTCTATCAAATCTCGTTTTTATGCTATCGACATACCCCATTTTCCAAAGTACAAAAATAAGCCCCAATCCAAAATCAGAGACAGAAGGGCTTTGAAAATAATTACAATTTAAAATTCATGTTAATTAACACTTAATTAGCTGCTGATGGGGCAGATAAGGGGCAGGGCTTGGTGCACCCCCAGGAAGAGGTCCGCGTACCCCTAGGGGTACCCGTACCACAGGTTGAGAACCCCTGTTGTAGCCATTGTTAGTATCACGCCCTGCAGAAGGAAAATATTAAATAAATGTGGATATCTACATTAAATGATATTATAAACACACTATTCCAACAATACTGCACCATATTTTAACACTAAAGCAGTCACTGACTCACAACAACTTGCAATCATAAGTGACAAAGAGTTAATTTTGGGTAAAATCAATGAAAATGGGGTATGCAGATAGCATAAAAACGAGATGTGATAGAGCAAATTAGTCTAAAACAGCTGCAAAAGTCCAGGCCAGAAAAAAAAAAATTGTAGACCCGTGTAATAGATAGCCCAGGCCCCAAGGCTTACCACCATGCCTTCCTACCTAGAGGTCTTCCTCCTCATTCTAGATGTGTGTGCCTGGATTATGATTACTCAGTGGCGAGGGAAAGGCACTCTGCACATGCTCACTGTAGCAGTTTTCAGTGTGAGCAATAACAATGAAACCTGATTCTGGGGCTGGTGACCATTAGGTCAACTTAATCCCTGCTCACAGTGTTAAAAGGTGGACCCAGACTTTTGAGACCAGAGCTGGGCCAAATGTCCTTGCCTGCATTTGCCAATGATGTTGTATCTGAGTGCGGGAGGGCCAGAGGGGGGTTGGCCTTCTTACCTTTTCTGCCAGCCCATCAGCTACTGTTGCAGGGGGCAGGCAGGAGTTGACTAAAATGGGTGAGAATCTGGGGTGGGGCTGCTTGAGACTTTCATTTAGTGTCTCCCCGTAACTCAAGCACTGCAATGATGTGTTGTAAAGGGGTTTTGCTGGAGGGAGTGATGGACACATCAGGATTTTCAAGGCACGATGGGAACCTCACCTGTCCAGTTGGCAGGGGCATTCCCAGCCGTCCTTTGCTTCTGCTACCTGCAGGTGTCTATACAGTCGATGATCAACAGCTGCCCTGCCTGACTCGGCCTGGACTCCCTTGACCTGAGGTAACGTTTTCCTCCATTTGGAAAGACTGGGGTGAGCAATTCCTCGTTCCCACACCATGAGCTTGGCCGATCTGGCCCCCAGTTCCCGAGAGAGAAGGCCGTAGCTGAGAACGCAAACATGTACCTCTCCCTTTAGTCTCTCTCCTGACAAGAGAAGGAAGATTTGGGATTAATTGGCGGCGGAGTTTGGCTTTCTCTGAGCTCTTGCTGCTAACTCTTGGCTGACATTCCTGTGTCTTGGCAAGGAGAGGCTCCAGGAACTGTGTCAGTCGCCTGGGCCCAGCACAGCTGGAAAAAATCAGGACTTGGCCTAGCAAAATCCCCAACCCAGGAGATGATATGGGGGGGGGGGGTTGAAAGAGCAGCAGGAGGGGCTGATCCAAACCCAAAACATCTGAATACAGGGAAGGAGGAGTGCAAGCAGCTGCAGAGGCAGGCAGGGAAGAGAGGGAGGGCGACAAGACCCCCACCTTGATATGATATGCAACATCTGGGAGGGAATCTAAAGGACTTCTCCACGATAAGAAATGTAAGATGTGCCTTGCTGGAGGAGACCAGAATCCAGCATCCTGTTTCTAACAGGAAGTGGTGCTTAATCCCACAGTTCAGATCATCTGGGACCTTCTGTATCTTTGTTCACCCATTACTGCCGATGCCCCACCTCGTGCCATGACGCCAGTGCTGATGGTCCTCTCTACCTGCCCAGCACTGCATAGGGACTGTTTCTGCACACCACCAGTTGAAAATAATCCAGTCCTTTGTTTCTCTATACCTCTGGAAGTGTGGAGAACGCCCAAGGTCCCCACAACTGCCCAGCAGAATTCACACCCCAACGTGCACCTGCACAGGGAATGACAGAGCACACCTGTGAGGGCTGCTGCGTGCTTGCCCGATGCGCTGTGTCGTTCACTACCCTCAGCGCATGTTGAGGTCCCAATTAATTGCCTAGGCAGCTTGAGGTGGATATACCGCCATGGGAATTACTTGTGCCTAAGTATTTGCAGGTTCAGGAGGAGGGTGGGTGCCAGACTCTGCCAGAGTGGCCACACCAGCCTATTCTCTCTGCACGGGAGGGGAGCGGTTTCAAATTTCCATTTCAGCTGCCAGGTTATCTTTGGCTCAGCTGGTCCTGCCTTGGGGAAAATGTTGACTCTTCCTTGACATCATGGTTGGAAGGCCTGGCTGGTCAATGTCGGAGATGGCTGGAGATGGGGAGTCACTTCCTCCCAAACTGTTCCAAACCTGGACCTGTGGATTCTTATCTGCAGTCACCTGTGGGCCTGACACACACCCCCATAGCAGCTTCCACGGAGTGGGGTTGATCTTTGTCAATGTCAGCACAACAGCAAATGTCACAGGAGACCCACAGAATATTCAGTGTGACTTCCTTCACTCTCCCTCATTCGCTCTTGCCAAGCACCACTGCCTCACAACAGTTCTTGTTAATAAGGCCGGGCCTGAAAAATAGTTCCTTCATCTCCTACCCTGTTTGGTTATTGCTTTTGTAGAGCTCATCTTGGCAACAGATGGGGACGGCCTTACATGACTTTATCACTAGCCATGTGGTTTTGAGGGTTTCGAAAAGCTTAAAATAGGAATTCA
The DNA here is from genome assembly GCA_026170595.1 of Plestiodon gilberti rubricaudatus. Lineage (NCBI taxonomy): Eukaryota > Metazoa > Chordata > Lepidosauria > Squamata > Scincidae > Plestiodon > Plestiodon gilberti. The sequence goes on along the minus strand of JANXHW010000003.1, from coordinate 6,788,635 downwards.
GAGGATGTCGAGCGGGACGGAGATGCAGCCAATTAAATTTTCCCTTGGGGAAAACTCACACCCCTGATCTGACTGATCATAATATTTGGGGTTGGGAAGGGGTCGTCCCACTTCTCTGGTATGTGCAAAGCAAAGATAACCTCTTACTGGTGCTGGTTTAATTGTAACCAGCCAGTCAGGGGAAGGCTAAGGGGCAAGGGCATTCGGCCTTGGGAATGTCTATATTTCTGGCCTGCTTACTGTGGTTTACACACTAAGCAACCGTTGTTATCACCTGGTGTTTTTTGAACCTCCGAGAATACTTTCTACGTTGCATTGCCTGCCAAGGAACTCCTAAGCCTCTGCCATCATGGAACCTTGGTGCGTGACAGCAAATTCGGTGTGTGTGTGTGTGTGTGTGTGTGTCTGTCTGTCTGTCTGTCTGTCTGTCTGTCTGTGTCTGTGTTTGCTCTCAGTTCACATGGAGCACTGGCCACTAGGCCTGTTCGTAATGGCCAGGCCAAGTAAGCTAAAGCACCACTTACTAACCGCAACACTCCATTGTGTTTGTGCATTGCAGGGTGTGTTGAATTCACTGTGCACTATCTATGATCCCCTGCAGGCCTGTGGCTAAGAGCCTTGCCAGGCAGCTGTACAGAATCCTTTTTAATAAGCTTTGTGTTACTACTAACCCTCGTGGGAAGAAGACAGTTGTCAAGATTCAGTGCACACAGTGGATGAGCCAGTGACATTCTGAGATATTCAGATGCCCAGAGCTTTTTCACAGCACCAGTCCTGGGAAGATCGACAGTAGTGGGCAAGCAAACTACTTGTCCACCAGGCAAGCTACTTGTCAGGTATGCTTGTCCACCATTATGAATCTTCTCGTTGCAACACCCCGAACCCCAGGGTTTCCATGAACAAAGCATGAGAAACACTGTGATAGACATTTGCAGGGGTCAGTGTTTTAGGGCTGTACAGAGATAGGGCAGTAGAGCACCTGCCTTGTACAGAAAGCATCCCAGTTCCAACTGCTGGCATATTCAGGTAGGGCTATAGACCGACAATACTAGACCCAGGACTGAACAGTGGCCGGACTCAGCAGAAGGCAGCTTCTTATGTTCACAGCAAAGGCGCACAAGTTTGTTTTGTTTTGTTTTAAGAAAAGTATGACTCTTTGACTAGTATCTGTCAATTAGGTAAAGGTATCCCCTGACAATTAAGTCCAGTCGTGTCCGACTCTAGGGTGTGGTGCTCATCCCCATTTCAAAGCCGAAGAGCCAGCGTTGTCCGAAGACGCCTCCTTGGTCATGTGGCCGGCATGACTCTCCTTGCCGCAGCGCGTAGCATGCGGCTGGAACACGGAGCGCTGTTTACCTTCCCGCAAGCGGTACCTATTTATCTACTCGCATTGACATGCTTTGGAACTGCTAGGTTGGCAGGAGCTGGCCAAGCAACGAGCGCTCACCCCGTCGCGGGAATCGAACTGCCGACCTTTTCGATCGACAGCTTATGGTTCAGTGGTTTAACCCACTGCTACTTTCCTATTATTAGAATAGACCTATTTGGCGAATGCAGCCAACCTGTGAAGCGGCTCAGCTGCTGCAACGTGTTGCCCAGGTGTCTGGAGGTGTGCTGTGCAAACATGGAGTCTTGCCTGTCATCTAAAACAGGCCTCTGTGAGACACATGAAAGTGCCTTGGACTGACTCACTGGTGGTCAGTATGCTCAGAAAACTCACCGGTGCACCTGGCCCAGGACTATCAACTCTGACAGGGCAGCAACTCTCCAAGGATCTTCTCTTCAGGATCTCTTCCAGCCCCGCTACCTGACATCCTTTTGACTGGACCTGAGAGGAAATTGAACCCTGAACACTTGACCTGCAAAACGTGTGCTTCACCAGTGAGTTATGCCCCCCCCCCAGGCGCATGCGCCAAGGACATGCCCCTCCTGGAAACATGTTTTGAACTGAAATCTTCCTTGGCAGGCTTCCTTGAGGACGGAAGGGTTCGTTGCAAATTTATCAATACTGAATCATTGTCCTCCCAACATCCATCTGCATTGTTATGGAAACGATTGCAGAAAAGGTTTAGGCCAAGAGGCAAAAACAAAGTCCTTGGGATTGTTCAACAAAACCTGAGTAATCCTTTACTGGAGTGTTTTAATCTGCCTCTTCGCCACAGTGAGTGGATGAGAAACCACTTCAGAAAAGGGCTGGCTGTGTGTTGGCACAGACTCGCGAACCAGATGGGCAGAGTTCCCCCCTTGCTTGGCGTCACCGTCTGTGCACCTGTGCAAGCAAACCTGAGTGAGTGCGTGCACCCACAATGGCATTCCTTAGCCATTAGTTCTGGGGTTTCTTCCCATCACCTCAGGGACTGCTTTTACTGTGCGCTGGCCCGTTTGCTGCAACAGGATAGCTTGTTGATGTGCATGGCGCTGTTTAGACTTCCATTTGTTTCATCAGACTGAAACTCTTCCTGTCTCAAACTTTGTTCACTTGCTTGCCTCTGAAACTCTTCCTGGTTCTCTTGTCTACTAGGCCTTGGAAATGAAATGCAGAGACACTTATATGGCCCCGTTGGTAGAATTACTGCATGGTTCCCCAGGCTCTTCCACCACTAAGAATCAGGCTTAAGGATCCTACAGCGCAATCCTGTGTAAGGATATAGGCCGGCCGCAGTATCCTATATCGTTCCCTGGCTGCCCGGGAGCACCTCGGAAGAAGGGGACAGTCATCCCATTCCCAGGGTGTCAGTAGGCCCCTGCTAACTGGGCAAGAGGCACTTTTTCAATTGGTGCTCCTCTTATAATTAGCAGGGGGAGAGTAACTGCCCCCTTTCACCCCAGCACAGTCTCTTTTCTGGTGGCTGTTTGCTGGTGTTCTTCTGCATCGTTTTTAGATTGTGAGCCCTTTGGGGGACAGGGAGCTAATCACTGGCGTCGCTGCAGGGGGGGGGTGGAGCTCTATGTTCCGCCGAGGCTCCGACCCTCCGTTACACCGGAGCACAAAGTGGCCCCGCCCCCTCGCCTTCGGAACCATTCAAGGCGGTGAAAGCGCTGCTCCTGTGTAACGGAGGGTCGGAGCCTCGGTGGAACGTAGAGCTCCACCCCCCTTGCAGCGACGCTAGTGGAGCTAATCATTTGATTTTGTCTGTAAACCACTTTATGAACTTTTTGTTGAAAAGCGGTATATAAATAGTTCATCATCATCATCATCATCATCATCATCATCATCATCCCAGGAATGGGCTTAGAATATCGGTGGAGCACGTCCCTGTCCCTGTGCCAAGCGGCCCAGGCCTTACCTGGGTCGTCCGGCGCAGGTTCGGCCCGCCAAGGGTGTGAGCGGCGCTGGCCTCTACATCGGCTCATCGCAAACATGCTTTACAGCACGTTTGCAACGCTTTAGGCCATGTTAGGGAGGATTGCGCTGCTAGTAAAACCACATTTGCCCTCCCTCAATGTTCTCCACTGTGATTTTTCAATCACAGTCATAGTACTGTATATAGTATATAGGACTATCAGTGGACATGGTATCTTACAGTGGCGAACGTACATGCCCCGTGGGGTGGGGGCCGCCGCCATGACAACCCCCCTCACAGATGCCACACACCCTGCCCCTGGCAGGTGTTGTTTGCACGCGCCACCGCAGCATGGAAACACCCTCCCCCCCCCCAGCGCTTTTTGGCTCCTTTTTGGAGCCAACCGGCACCAGGGAGGGTGAGAGGGCCAAACTTGCAGCTGAGAACGGCTGCGAAGAGGAGAAGGAGGAGGCAACGGATCCGCCTCTTGGGTCCCACCGCCCCTACCGCCCCAACCGTGACGACGCCTCTGGTATGTTATAGTAAGAAGGTGTAGTGATTCAGGAGTTGGACTTGGACCTGGACGATCCAGGTTCAAATCCCCGCTTGGCCATGAAGTTTCCTGGGTGACCTTGGGCCAGTCACTGTCTCACAGGGTTGTTATGAGGACAAAAGGAGGGGAGGAACCACGTACACCACCCTGAGCAGTATAAAAATGTGAGAAAGAAATAAATATACTGTAAGTAAAAGACAAGTCCCTGACTCAAAGAGTTTACAATTACAGGTACATTTTGTTATGTAGGCATTAACTACATGTTAAACATTGACATGCTAATGAACCTTTGCATCTTTATTTGTTTAAAGAAAACAGATTTGGGAAGGGGTATTTTTGGCCCCAAAGCAGCTTATCGCTTCCCCCCACGCACTGTTTCTTCACTCCCCCATACTGATTCAATTGTCAAATATGTCAAATATGATAGTTTGACAATGTCTGATGACAGAGGGTTGATGCAATTTCAAATATGATGTCTTCCAACATCAAAACACTCATTACATGTACACACACATTCAAGCTGAGCTTCCCCAGGTGTGTCAGTGGGAAGGGGGGGCAGAGATTTCAGCATGGCTGTGGGGGCCGGGGGGGGGATGGAGGGAGGAAGTGCAGTACTAGTTATGAGCTTGCCTGCCTGCCTGACATCCTTTGTAAACTCTTGAGGCAGGGATGTGGCTCTTTATCACCTCACTCTGTACCAGAACTTCCTCTTTTGACACCTCAACCAAGGACGAGTCCTTCAGCCTTAATTACCTGACAAGAGGCAGTTTCTCCTCAGTGTCTCCTGGCGTGAGAAAAAAAGGAGGGAAGGAAGATGTTGAGATTTCTCAATGTAATTGTTTTGTTTATGCTTTGATCACTTCAGGAACCGGACAATTGCCTGGAGGACTTCCTGTTTCCCGCAGGATGTGGGGCACATACTCACTGAAATGCTTTAGCACCCAATAAGAAATATGGGGAAACATTCCTGCATGAGAAGCAGTTGTCTTTTCCACCCGAAACACACGAAGCTGACTGAACAGATTGCTGAAGGCCAGAGCAAAACCTACTGTGCATCCATTCTTCTGGAAGCTGCATACAATTCTCTGCAGGCCGGCCCAACCATGGGGCAGTTTGAAAGGGTTGCATGGAGTGGCACCAAATGGACAAGCCCCCCCCCCACCTGTCTGTCCACTGTCTTCTACAGCCTGCTGCTCCACTGGGCGCCCTGATCATGGGTGCAGCCAAGGAGGAAGGGGGAGGGAGCAAGCTGCCATGACTCCAAATCACTTTCCCCTGCTTACTTGGTGCTTACGAAGGCAGGGGCAGGCGATTTGGAGCCCATCCCTTCTTGTTCCTTCCAAAGACCAGGCCGTGCAGCGTCCCTGTTTTGCCTCTTCTGTTTGTGATGAGCACAAGCAAAGGGATGCTGGGTTCGCAGCATCCCATTCAGTTCAAACAGAAGAGATGCAGAGCAGGGAGACTGCATGGCGTAGCCTTTGGAAGTAAAGGGGATGATGGGAGATGGGTTGCCTCCACCTGGTCACTCGCCTGCCTGCCCTCCATGGGAGGGGTGCACATGCACCCAGAGGGGGCAGGGGATTCAGGTGACGTGTGAGGGCACATGCTGCCCCGGAATATCTGTGACCAGGTGGTAAGCCATAAGGCGCCTCATCAGGCTCCTTCCGTTCACTTGCTCACTGACACTTCCCCCAGTCCAATCTCATACAGCTCTGGTAAGTCCCAGAAGCACATCTTGCCCACCCAGTCACTGTCCAGCTGCCAGAGAGAGAGTGGCCCCTCCCCGTGACTCTTCTATTTATGTGCATGCCGGATCACCCCACAGGAACGCAGCTTCCACACCATTGCGGATGCTTGTCAAGGGGGTCATAGGGAGACCCAGGGTCTAAGAGCCAACAACCCCTTTCATTAAATACGTAGTTTGTCTTTGTCATTTCCTTGTAAATGGCAGCTGCTAGGACTGTGATGTGGGAAGGTGCTCAATCTTTCTCCCCACTACGCTCCCAGCAAAAATCCCACTCCCAAAAGCAACTAATTGCCCCAGGAGGTAATGGATTAGAATGTCAGCTTCACTCCTGGGGCAAAGAGCAGTCAGCGGCCAAGGTATGTTTGCCTCTACATTTCCAGTTACCAACTAATTTTGGCCATAGACCTAAATGTCTTTATATGATAGAAGACCCCCAGATCCGTCGTGTTTTCACATTGGACCGATGTAATGTGTTCCCATCTAAAGAGCTGTCGGTCAGATTTAGCCGCAGTTCCGAGGCCGACACAAATTGTGGCTGCAATGCAGGGGGCCACTGAATCCTTGACTCACATGATATTTCATTGCTTTTGGTATGAAGATTTGCGCACTATTTTATTGAATCCATTATGGATTTACAGAGTTCGCGCCAGGGGCGGCAGAGCAGAGGAACGATCTGCGCCCCCGGAAGAGATCGTCGCTGGAGGAGATCGTCGCTGGAGGCTCCTAGAAACAAGATAAGTGGGCGCAAAGCATACACACACCGTGACACACGGTTAGAAGCCCCGTTAGCACTACAAAACCCCTAAAACCCTTTTAAAAAATCCGGAAAAAAACAAAAACGAAAACGAAACTTAATTATGCAAATTAATTATGCAAATTAGTTTGGGGGCATTGGGGGGGCCGCCCCAACCTCGGGGGGCGCTAGCTTCGCCTCTGATCATGGACTCTCTGTTGAAGTTATTCTGCGTTCCCTTTTGTCCTCTCCAGATAAGAAAGTTATTTTACAACTAGCAAAATACTTTTATCACGAGATGTAAAAATATAATCTCTGGTACTTTTAGTGAGTTTTTTTAAGTGAGTTTGCAGTGATTCGTTTAACTGGAGTTGGTTCTTTCTCAGAATATTTCAACCCTTTTTTATTGTTTTAGCTGTTTTCAGTGGATACGTTACTGGGTGATTTTGTATACGTATATGGTTATGCGTAATAAAGGTTATTGAATTGAATTGCAAGGAGCAGCATGGTAGCAGAGATTCATTGGGACCAAGTGCAGGAGGAAAGGGTTAAGCCCCCATCCCGTTCATCACAGTCCCAATCGGAATTGTCCCCCAGGATTAGTTGCTGTTTAAAAAGAACAAGGAAAATGCAAGAGCAAACTTGAAATTGAATGAAAAGTGTAGCTTGGCCCTAAAAAAATGAGCTGTGAGTCGGGGTGCCTCTGGATATCCCTTAGATTAGCCACCAGATTTCCCACTAGACAGCAAGCGAATTGCATGGAGTTCATGGTAGGATACAAACCCCATGAACCAAAATCCTCCTGATCTGAATCCTGGAGAGTTAATCCCATGTCTCTACCTGCTCTGTAGCTCCGAACTCTGCAGAACACCCTCGATCTGAGCAAGGCCTTGCAGAGAGAAGCCCTTGGCTGCCCCTTAGCACCTCTGGACTGTTTCATGCCTTCCAAATTTTCACAACAGGAAGGAAGGACACTCTTGTGGTCTGCAAACCCCCCCCCCCCTATTCTCCCACCAAGCATCGCTTCCTCCGGCACCTGCCATTTATACATTGCAGAAGGCTTTTTTTTTTCTGCTAGCTGTATGTTCAACTGACCATTACATGAAAAAGCATTCACAAACCTCTGTCTCCCAATGGATCTGGTTGGACGTATTATAGAATAGCTGCCAACTTGAACACATTCAGCACCATTGATTGGATAGGCAAATGGCAGCAGGTGGGGAAGGCAAGGGGAGCGATGTACTGACATTCTGCACTCATGCGCTTGCATGTGTGCTAAAGCCAACCTGCATCCATGCCCTCACTCCGAGCTTTAGCTAGGCATTGGAGGGGGGGGGAAACACTGAGACCCAAAGAACTGTAGTTCCCCTGTGTGGACTTAGGAAGCTGCCTTCTCCTGAGCCACACAATTGGTCCACCTAGCTCAGTACCATCTACACCAGGGGTCAACAACCTACAGCCCGTGGGCCAGATTCGGACCACCACCCAAGGTCATCTGGCCCATGTGGAACTCGGCTTGGGAGGCAAAGTTTCCCTCCCAGTTTGCCATGCACTGGACAGGGCATAGCAAAGCTGCCTGCCCAGGCTTGCGTAGTCCCTGTGCCGCTGTACTCCGCAAGCCTGGGCAGGCGGCTCTGCCATGCCCTGTCTGGCACGTGGCAGACTGGGCAAGAGGCTTCGCTTCCCAAGCCGAGCTCCATGCAATTGCTTCTGGGAGCTCAGCAACCCAGAGGTTTGGCGATGGCATGATGATGTCCTTGCCGAACGTCCAGCCCCTTTGCCTGAAAAGGTTGCCAACCCCTTGTGTACACCAATTGGCAGCAGCATCTCCCCTGGGGTCTTTCCCCACCTTGGAAATGTCCAGGACCTTGTGGCAGAGCATCCGCTTTGCATGCAGATTCCATCCTTTGCACCTTCTGCATCTCTAGTTAGGGCAGAGAAAGAGGCCTCTCTGAATGCCTGGAGAGCTGCTGCCAGCCTGTGTTGACAACTGGGCGATGGAGGATGGATGGTCCAATGGTCAGTGGCACACGATGGGGCAGCTGCTTCCCTGTTTCTTTATTCTCTTGAAGCGCTGAGTTTCTGTGACTGAGTTACTGCCCCTCTCTCTTTGTGCACAGTAACAACATATTTATGCCCCTAAAGTTTAGACGGCGTCCCAAACAACTCCCCCAAACAAATACCAGGCAAGAGGGACAGTTGGAGCATTGTTTCCTTGCAGGCTGCTGCCTCCTCCGACACCAGTCTGCTGGCATTTGCTTTTGAGTCCCAGGAGTTAGGGCACTGGCTTGACCTGGACTCCTGTGTGAGCTCCAAACTCCATGCCCAGCATTGCTGTCTCTCCGGCCACTTAATGAGGTGTGTCTTTGAATGCCATTTTGCCCTTGACTGGTTAAGTCCTCCGATTATCGCTTATCATTAACTGCCTCTGTTTTACATCTCTTGTATTATCAGTCCTCCTGCAAACTGGATTTATGTTGCCAAACAACGACCTCCTTTGCTCAAACTTCCCTTTCTGGATTCAAATCAGACATTTGGATTTTTCTGGTCTTCAGGCTTCATTTTGGAGAATCTGGCTTTTCTCTCTTTACATCGACCCTGTACGTTGTGCCGCACGTTGGAAAAGTTTGGGGGTCTCCTTTTCTTTTTTAATAGCTTCCTCCTTTCTCTCTTGGAAAATCCCCTGTTGTTTGTATAGCTGAGTGGCACCTGTTAGTTTCTGGGATGAATCCACCCGCCGAGGACGTTAATCTTAATTATTACTCTGTGGTCTTCTGAGATTGAGTGGCTTATCTCTACTTCCTGCTTGAGTCCAATCCTGGTGGTGACTTAAGTCGCAGCTGCCTGTCGCCTCTCTCCTCCGCTCCCCTTGCACCTTCTTCTGGTACTGGTTGTTCCAAGAGGGGCATTGAGAAATGCAGAATGTTTCTCTAGGTCTCTGTCCTGATGTCACATTTTTATGACAGGCAGGAAGTTGAAACTGCCCTTTTCTTGCCTTTTTATTGGGCTGGGTGTCTTTGATGTTTCATGAAACCAAGAATGCAGTTTTCTCTGGCACTGATCAACCTTGTGCCGACACAAACTGGTCAGCCAAGAAGGGAGCAGGTATCCCAGGACCCCCCACAGTGGTTACATAAGAACATAAGAAGAGCCCTGCTGGATCAGGCCAAAGGCCCATCTAGTCCAGCTTCCTGTATCACACAGTGGCCCCACCAGATGCCTCAGGGAGCACACAGCCAACAAGATAACCTGTTTCCCGTTGTCACTCCCTTGCACCTGGCACAGAGAAAACCCACTTCTAAAACCAGGAGGTTGCTTATGGCTTGTAACCTGTGATGGTCTTTTCCTCCATGAATCTGTCCAAACCCAAGACTAGTGATCATGGTCAATGACTATATTTCTAAAAATGTTCTTAGATGGCAGAGGGAGATCCAGCTCCATGAACAGGGCTCAAGGTTTCTTCAAGGCTTTGCTCAACAGTGTCCATAGGCTTTAGAAGAACCAGTCACCAAGGGGTGGAGGTGGCCCAATCTTGAGATGCCAGGAGCATAGATATGGCCCAGGCCCTCTCTCTCTCTCTCTCTCTCTCTCTCTCTCTCTCTCTCTCTCTCTCTCTCTCTCTCTCTCTCTCACACACACACACACACACACACACACACACACACACACACACACACACACACACACACAATTGCTTTTTTCTCCTTCCTGTCTGTGGATTGTATGACACCCCTGCTTTAGAATCTCGTTCCTTGTCATTCTGTTTGATTCCGTTCTTCAGACTCCCTCCCTGAGGTCCCTTCAGGCTTGGTATCTGCCCGACGTCTTCTGTAGTAAAGACAGATGTCAAGAATTCATTCAACTTCTCTGCAATTTCCATATCCTCTTTAAGTTTCCCTTTTATTCTCTCTTGATTTAATGGTCCAACCACTTCCCTGACATGTTTCCAGCTTTTGATGTATTTAAAGAAGTTTTTATTGCTTGCCTTGATGTTTGTGGCCATGCACTTTTCATATTCTTTTTTTTCCCATCTCTTACTGTCTGCTCACATTTTGTTGGCCCAGTGGCATATCAACTTACCCGGCTGCCCAGGGCGGTGACTCCGGGTGTCACTCCCCCGTGCGCAGATGTGGAAGTAATTGGCGGTGACGGGATGACATCACCACTTCACCGCCAGTTACTTCCGAGTCACTGGGCAGAGGAGGAGCCAGCTTTGCAATCTTGCAGCCCCCCCCCATTCCAGCTTCTCCTTGGCAGGCTGAGCCTCCCAAGGGAAGCCAAAAGGGGCAGCAGCAAGATCGCAAAGCCGCCAAAACAGGTGGGGAGGGCCGTGATCCAGCTCGGAGTGGCCGCTTCTTCGCGCACCCCCTTCTGGCTAAGCTTGGAGCAGCTCAGCCAGAAGGGAGTTCCAGAAGGGGGAGGGTGCGAAGAAGTGACCGCTCCAAGAAACACTAAGAGGAGCTTGCCACCGTCATGGCCACCTGGGCCTCTTGTGCACGTGCACCCCCCACGCCCACATGTCACTTTCACGTGCCTGCCCCCCGCTTGGGCCAGAATTGTTGTCCTTTTTGTTCTCCTCCATGACTCCACTTGTGAGCCATGCTGGCCTCCCTCCTCCTCAGCTGGTGCTGCCTTTTCCATTGAGTGGGAGGCATTCCTCGAGTTGAGCTTCCGTTATTCCGGTTTTTCATAACTTCCATCCATGCTGGCGAGATCTGACCCTCCTAATTTTCCCCTTTAGCTTCCTTTTTACCAATCCCCTCATTTTTGAGAAATCCCCTCTTTTGATGTCAAACATGTCAGTATTGGACTATCCAGTTCAACATATATGTAACTGGATGTCTTCCAGTTACATATATGTTGAACTGGGTAGTGCTACGGATAGTCTTCCCTACTGGTTCACAGCCCAATCCTAACTGTCCGCACGGTGATGCAGCAGCGCCGGCATGGCTACCGCTGTATCCTGTGGGGGAGTTTTGGCCACTGGTGGTCTCCTCAGAGTAAGGGAACATGTAAGTCCCAACAGCTGCTATGGCTCAACTTGAACCTGTGCCAGTTGCCAGAGTGGAACTACGGTGGAGCGCGTGGAGCAGGAGCTCCAGGCGCTCGGGCGGGTGGGGGGGCACGCGGAGCACTTATCGGAGCAAGGCGCCGCGCTGCACCAGCCCTCCCTCCCTCCCTGGAGCCCGGTCGGCTCCAAAATGAGCTGAAAACGGGTGGGGGGAGGGTGCAAATCAGGCGGGGGACGCGACGCAGACCCCGCCCCCACGCACCAGTTCAATCGCTGGTGCAAGTTCAAGTTGATTTGTGAAGGCGGATCAGGCCCAGGAAGGGTTCAGTGTGTGTCATTGCCGTGCCCATCACCACCCCGTACTGCCCAACTCCCCTCCCTCCACCCCCCTAAGCTGGCTTACCTGCATGGGTGGGCGCCCGTCCTTGTCCAGACCCGGCCACTTGCCGCTTGCCATGGTGAACACCACTGACCAGGCCCCACACACTGGCCTAGTTGTGTTTGTGACAGCTGTAAATCTATTTACACGTTCCCCTGGCGTCAACAGTGGATGGGATCGGGCTGTCACGTTTTTGCAAAGGCAGAGGATCAACAGTCTTCCACTTGGTTAGCCTGCACCAATTCCACCCCTGGGTTGGCTGCTCAGGCTATAAATAGTGAGGATGGCATTTTCAGCTGCAGAAAGGGCTCTCTGTTCTGTTCTGTTCCTGAGGCTCCTGTGGTTCTGGCAGCCCTGCTGCATTATTTAGTTTATTTATTTGAAAGCATTTATACCTGTCGTTCTCACCTATGCGCCAGTCCAAGGCTGCTTACAATGAGAACACAACAATCGAAACAAAGAAGGCAAGTAAAAACAACAAAAACCCAATTAAACAGTCAAGATGGCACCATCAAAGCACAGTCCACACCAGAAACCAACCAACCAGCCAAGCGCCACAGCCAGGCACCCCCACCCTCTAGAGCAGTGTTCCCTAAACTTTTTCGACCCGCGGCTCCCTTGATCATTGGCGACCATTGGCCGTAGCTCCCCATTACATGATGTTGATGCCTGCCAATTGGCATTGCACTGTATTCCGAGAGGATTCCGTGGCACTCTGCGGCTCCCCTGGCTGGTATCCGCAGTTCCCATGGAAGCCACGCCTCCCAGTTTGGGAACCACTGCTCTAGAGTATCCGACAGCTTCCAGCGAAAAGGCCCAGCTCCTCCTGCTCGTGCCTTAGGAGGCACCGGAACCCAGAGCAGCTGCAGACCTGAGCCAGACAGGACGTGAATCGCATCACCGGCCTTTTGGCATTTTGTGTTTTCGAGTGGAAAGAGCAACTGTGGGGCCTTTGAGTGTGTGTGTGTGTGTGTGTGTGTGTGTGTGTGTGTGAGAGAGAGAGAGAGAGAGAGAGAGAGAGAGAGAGAGAGAGAGAGAGAGAGAGAGAGAGAGAATCAGGGTCAGAACTGTGGCATGGGAGGAGGGTTTCGACCCTTTACCCTTCCTTGCATTGTGGTCCCGATGAGAATATTCCCTCAGAGCTGCTATATACGGGGGGGGGGGGGGGGGGCTGCATTGGCACCAATGGTAACTGGGTAGTGGTAACTGAGGACAGAGGGGGGGCATTTTCTCTGGGACTGCAGCACAGCGGTAAAGAAGGGGATGCCCCATGCCGTGGTCCTGATCCTGATCTCCCCCCCCGCTCCTTAGCCCATAGTGTGCGTACTCCTGTAGGAGTCCTGCTTGCTTCAACAGGTGGGGCCAGGGGGTGGGTGCTGCTGCTAGGACCAGGGATTCAGACCTGCGTCCGAGGTCCTTCTCCAGGGCTCCCCCCAGCGTGATCTCCTGCTGGCACCCCAGTCTGAGTATTTTGAGGCACCAGGAGAACCTCTTTGGCTTTGCCCAGACCTTGAAGTGACTGTGCAGCTCAGTGTTATGTGGCGCTCGTAGCACCGCCCGCCTGGTCCTGCCTCCTGCATTTGTTCTCTCTCCTGCCACGTTATTGTGGCTTCATTGGGAGGGGGGGGTTTCTAATCTAAATAGGGGCAGCAGGGATAGCATCAGGGGTCAGCCAGGCTAGCCATCAGAGGGCCCATCAGGAGGCTTTGCCCCAAGCCCCCCGCCCCCCGCAACCTGGCACTAGCAGTGCAGAGCAGGAGCATATTGACAAAGAAACCAACAGACCAGGATGCGAGGAGCTGCAGCTGTATCCTTGCTACCACCATGCAGGCTGTTGCAGAAAGAGACAGCTTCTTTTAGTTAATGTTAAGCAATGTTAGGTCAAGGTGACCCCTGACAATTAAGTCCAGTCGTGTCCGACTCTAGGGTGTGGTGCTCATCCCCATTTCAAAGCCGAAGAGCCAGCGTTGCCCGAAGACGCCTCCGTGGTCATGTGGCCGGCATGACTCTCCTTGCTGCAGCAGCGTGTAGCATGCAGCTGGAACACGGAGCGCTGTTTACCTTCCCGCAAGCGGTACCTATTTATCTACTCACATTAACATGCTTTGGAACTGCTAGGTTGGCAGGAGCTGGCCAAGCAACGAGAGCTCACCCCGTTGCGGATTCGAACTGCCAACCTTTCGATCGACAGCTCATGGTTCAGCGGTTTAACCCACTGCGCCATCCGCTGGCCATGAAGCAATGTTACACAGGCACAAACTGGGTGTACTCACAGGGGGGGGGGAGAGAGAGGCTGAAATAGAAGTGAAGTCTGTGGCAAAATGTTATCTCCACAATACCGTCAGTGGGGAAACAATACAATGCAAATGAGGAAGGGAAAGGAAGTGTTCTGAAAACCAAAACTGTGAACCCAGAAACATTGACCTGGACTGTTGCTGCCTCTCCTCTCTCACTTTGGCAAGCATGATAAGGTCAGGAGGGGGGGGGGAGGCACTTGGGCAAAGCTATGCCTGACCCACCACGGGCATCCATGGAGGCCAACCAAGCTCTGAAATGTGGCATCTTTTTCAATTTGGCACAGCAATGCAGCAGCAGCACCAACCCCACGGGAAGCCGCAGCTTTCGGCTAGTCTCTACATCTCCCTTTCGAACTGGCAAGGAGTCCATGCGCCCCAGGCTGCTGCACACTTGACTCTGCCTGCGTTGTTGCTTTACTCACATGGAGAGCAGCTCCTTCCCCCATGTGCTCAGGCGGCTTCCGTGCCTCCCCTTTTTATGGCCTGCCTGGGGGCCTCTCTTCAGCTGGTCTCACAACATATGAGAGATTGTATCTTTCCTTGAAGCAACTTGCCAGTGGAAATGCATACACAAATGTGTGCTTTCTGAGATTCCCATGGGCTACAGAGCACAATAAAACAAATAAATATAAGAGGCTGATTAGGTTAATGACTGCATCAAAGCCAGGGTTGTGTGTATTCTGCTACTGCATCGTGCAAGCATGGAATTTGGCATCAGATTCAGAATTCAACCTCCTGAGAATCTCATTTTTTTTCCTTTTAAATATCAAGGTCCTAGACCTCAAGGCTGAGAGGATAGACTTGAAAATATGAGAGTAATATCAATTGAAATCTTAGAAGGTGGTGGGGTGCCAGGGGAGAACTAAGGAGGCTGAACGGGATTTCCAACAACCTGGGCACAATTCCCTTTTCCCTAACCTGGATTCGTACACATCCCTCAGCAGAAACTCTCAGCCAAAGGGAGAAATTTTTATGGTGTGCATTTGCCAAGTACTTTATCATTGTGTTACAGGCTCGGTGTTTTTCTTTCTCCTGTCCCACTTGAGATTCATGGCAAACCAGGAGAAAATATGATAAAATTGTCGTTGTATAGCCAAGTGAGAGACGCATTCACCAAATATTCTGTAAATGTTCTGCTCCACTTCAGCTAAATGTTATGACTGTTTTAAATATATAGCCCTTTGTCCAGTTTCTTAAAAAGAAGGGCACAATCCACCAGGGAGTTCTCCTGCACAAGTGCCATTGAAACAAGAGTACAATTCCCATTCATTTCAATGGCACGTGCACAGGAGAACATCCTGAAGAAGAAGCTGGACCAATACTTGTTTCTGCCTGTAGGTGTATTTTCTGTTTCTTTGCTTTAAACTAATTTCACTTTCAGCATTGGCCAAAGAACCAGCACACACCCAAGGGAACAGCGAGGGATGGTTTATTTATCAATTAACTCCAATATTTATATACTGCTTTCCAACAACAACAAAAGGTCACAGAACCATTTACATAGCAAACCCCCCCCCCAATGTTCCTTATCCCAAAGGGCTCCCAATTTTATTCGGAAAGACATAAGAGAAACAGCAACAAAATGCCACTGGAAAAACCTGCTGTGCCCTCTTGTCTACACCGCCTGATGCCCTCAAAGGGGCCTGCAGAATTGATGATGTGCTACACTAGGGGCATCCAAGAAAGTTTTCTTTTCTTCTCATTTTTCATTATTCCATTCGTTTTCATTATTCAACCCCAAATTTGCAAGGTTTTATCCACCTAAATTGGCCTCAGGCAGCAGATTGATGGGGACATCATCCATAGGAAAGCTCCATCTACGCGCGCCAACTCCCTGCACTGCTTCAAAGTGCTGTATGGTGCTTCTGTGGCATCCTGTGCCGGTGGGATGTACGTCCCACCAGCACAGGCCTTGGTTAGGATTGGGCCCCCAAAATAGCAGAGTCTAGAAGACAGCTGCCAAAATGAATACCACTACTGCTATTGCAGGCACTGGCGAAAAAAGAAAAGAAAAAAAAAGCCTTCAAAAAACCCACAAAATTAAAACGAGTGACAAAAACTATTGTGATTTGTGACTTGTTCATTTTTTTTTTTAAACTGGCATTCATTTTGGAACAAATTAAAAAAAATGAGCTGAATAGGCTGAAACCCTCTATGCTGCCCACTCATTTTATTTTCTTTGAAAAAGTAGCCCAATGTAGTTTTGACACTGTGTCGCCATACCCTATATATTATACATTCCTGTTGAAACAGAAACTATTTGTACAGAGAACTGCCAACTTTGGATTTCGAAAATTCTGGCACCTGGGTGGGACCAAAGTTACAGCAGGTGGAGCCAGGAAAGAAACTGGCGTGTCAAGGCAGAACTAGGGTGACATTTGAAAGGTTGGGATGGAACATGAGAGGTGGAGCTTGGCAGAGGCTGCCTGGCTCACAGACACAGCAGATGAGATGTACAACTGTCCCTGGACTGTACCATTGCAACTGGTGGTGGGAATGAGATTTGCATCTTGGATGCTTCCCCTGAAACATTCCCTGAACATAAAAAAAAAATAAGCCTATCGGGAAGAAGGCTACGCTAGAACTCATCTCCCCTGACATTCTAGTTTTCTCTGTGCAGGGAGATTTTCATTCTGTTTTTAGCATGGAGTCACCTGCATTCCTTAACCCCCCAGCATTCCATCAATGCAAAGAGGGAGCCACTTAAAGCCCTATCCTGTTCTCAGATCAAGGAGTATTGCCCACATCTCACATTATATGTTGTGTGGGTCTGGACGGTGCTATCCTTAGCCCCGTCCACACGTGATGAAAAGCGAGAGCGTGCATGTCCCTTCCCAGCCCTGCTCCCCAGATAGCACACTGCTCTGCTTCACAAGTTAATAGGCGGGGCACACCATCCAAAACACCCTTAATCATGTGGTTTAAATACTAGCAATAGCCCCCTCCCCATCTCATCTCATCCCTTCCCATTGTTTCAGGCTCTGCTCCAATGTCTGCATGTACCGCATTTGGTTCCTCTGCAATGGCTTGTCCTGTGCTGTGTTCTCAGAATCCAAGGAGATGTTTGCTCTTTCGTTGAAGAAAAAGAAAGCACAAGGCAGCAGGAAAGCACTGTTGTTGTCCTACAATCTGCCGTTGACATAATGAGCTTCAGCAGCACAGGAAATAGCAGGGAGTGAACTAGGCAAAGTAAGAGGCACCTTCTCAAGTGGTACGTTCTCTTGTATTGAGCAGGGAGAGAGAAACTGTCTCTCTTCACCTCGGCAGGCACAGTGTCTTTTCGCTGGTGGTGAGCCCTTTGGGGATAGGGAGCCAGTGATTTGATTGTCTCTGTAAACTGCTTAGTGAACAATTTTAAGTGAAAAGCAGTACCGTATATACATATTCTTACTACTGCTATTACTAATAATATGCGTTTGAATGTGTGTGCCTTATCAACAAGATGCATCCCAGAGTCACTGAGAGATTTAACCTGAAGAGACCGTAAGGAAGAAATTGAACCCTGAAGAACGACAATTGGAAGATATGCAGGATGCCACAGGATGTGGTGATGGCACCTGGCCTGGATGCCTTTAAAAGGGGTTTGGACAGATTCATGGAGGAAAAGACCATCACAGGTTACAAGCCATAAGCAACCTCCTGGTTTTAGAAGTAGGTTCTCTGTGCCAGGTGCAGGGGAGTGGCAGCAGGAAACAGGTTATCTTGTTGTCTTGTGCTCCCTGAGGCATCTGGTGGGGCCACTGTGTGATACAGGAAGCTGGACTAGATGGGCCTTTGGCCTGATCCAGCAGGGCTCTTCTTATGTTCTTATGTTCTATTAGGCATGGTAGCTAAATGGAACCTCCATGATCAGAAGCACTATATCATGGAATACCAATGGCTGGGGGGTCAGCAACGTGGGAGGGCTCTCACCATGCCCTGACTGTGCGCCTCCCAGAGGCATCGGCAGGAAAGGGAATGCTGGAGCAGAGGGGCTGTTGGGAGAATCCAGCAGGGCTCTTCTTCTGTCTGTATGTACTGTAGCATTTCACGCCAACAGCAGGGACCTGGGTCGGTGCTGTGTGCCTGCAGTCTGAATAAGGTTAGGATGGTTAAGTGGATGGCAGTCTGTCTGTCAAGAACAGCCTTCTCAGCTGCTGGCTTTGTGAACAATAAGGCCAGAGTTTGCTGGCTTTTCAGACCTCCAGCATGGCTCACTCACTGGACAGAACTTGGCTTTTCTAGTCAAAGCAAGCAAACCACTGGCTTCTCAGCAACCCTGTTCTGTTGAAGCAGGGGAGAGCGGACGGGCGTTTCCATGCAATCCATCATGGTGTGCCCCAGAAGAATTCTACCCTCCTTCAGGGAAGTGCCTGCTTCTTGCGAAGCGATCCTTGCCTTTCCCTGGAAGGAACGCTTCCTGCCTGACTAGTTGTATATTGCAGAGCTGAAGAAGGAGCATGGGAAAGTGCCATCTTGACAAGTCCCAGTGCTGTGGATTGAATCCCGGTGGAGAGTTTCAGCGCCCCCCCCCAGCCCCCACCAACGACATCCAGTCTTCCAGATCAGCGTATTATGGAAAGCAATTGTCCCGTCTCCTGGCAGACACACAGGCTCGGAGCCAGAAACGTTGCACCGGTGCAGAGGTCTGATCATGGTATGTGTGTGTGTGTGTGTGTGTGTGTGTGTGTGTGTGTGTGCGTGTCATGTGTGCAGATCGTTAATCACTGAAACTGCAAAAACCTAAATAGCAGCAGCCTGATTGCAGATCAATTAGGATGCAGTGCACCTTGACCTAGGAGTAAATTCTGTTGAACATCATGGGACTTACTTTGGAGTAAAAATGCCTGGAGTAAAAATACTGCACATGTATTAAATGCTTTTGAGACATCCATGTTACATTTGAATGAAAACTGGAAAAACGTTCTGCCAACTCTCTGTGCCCTTGGCAATCCTCCTACTTCCTTTGCTCTCCTTTGCCAGAACACTGGAAGCCAGGAAAATGCTTACGGCTTCCTCTGAAGCACTTCTGTAGAAGATCTAGAGCTAGAAAAAGACTAGCGTGACACATGGCCTGAACTTCTGGTAAAAAATGGAAAGCCACCATTGTTGGCCATGGTTCTCCATAGTAGACCCCATTAAAAACCACATTTTCCACACATAATGAGAAGGGCCAAGTTAGAAAGAGCTGCTATAAGGAAGGCAGAGTGAACAAAAGCTCTTCTGAATTCAAGCAGGCAATCATATTTTGGGAGGTTCCTGGATGCAGAAAAACTCCCTGCATGTAGAAAACTTGCACAACAGGGAGCAGGCCCAGAACCTTTCTTCCTGATGTGAAAGGGTGTTTTTTTTTCCCCCTTACAAGAAGTTATTTGAAAAATGCACCACACCCCCACCTCCATTCTGAATTGGTTCAATCCACTCTGCAGGCTTCCGTTTCTGCCCCCTCATTCTGCTTCATGTGGTGGGCCTAGCAAGAGAGGCCATATAAGGACACAGCAAAATGCCCTCTGCTGCAGCCCACTGCATTATAGTTGGCCAGCATGGGGGGGGGGGGAGCCCCGGGAGCCATTGCCAGAGAGCACAGCCACAGTCCTGACCGACTGTGCAATGGGCAGGTTCAATCAATACTTTCCAAACTGGGGCGTCCTCATGGGAAGAGAAGCAGGATTGTGCCTGTCTGTCCCGCTGCCACCCCTTTTCCTGCTCATGTTGACCTGAGCCACCCCCTCACACATGATCTATCTCTGGAGTGCATGTGAACCGGGGGAGGTCCAGACAAACCGCCCCTCCTCCATTGAGAAAAGGGGAAAGGCGTCTCGGAAGAAAGAGCGGGACTTGCACAAAATCCTCATCAGTCACACAATGGAGGAGACAGTCATATCTCGGACCCGATGGAGTCATATCCATATCGGAGTCATATTGATGGATAGGGAGTCATATCAGACCCGATATTAATTGGGCTATCCCACCGTTGGAAGGAGGGTGCCATTGCCAGCCAACTCTTCTGGCGGAGCAAAGATGCAAGAGTCTTTTCAAGTGCACAGGGAGGAGGAATGCATATCTCCAGATTCATCCAGGGAAAATAACAAGACCTGTGCTCCAAATAGGAACACTTGGGGAAATGCTGCTGGAGAGACTGCCTGGGAGCCTTGACAGGTGGTTGGGAGCCAGCCCCCCCCGTCCCCTCCCCCGAGCTGGGCCTTCACCCAGTATTCTCCAAGCATCTATGGTGTCCCTGGATGGGCACAGCTGCGCACAGCCAGGACAAGGTGACCCCCAGGTAATTGCAACACTGCAGGCAGCAGGAGGGGCGAGGCTTGCCGGAGCAGTTCTGCTGGTACAAACATGTCCCCACCTGGATATGGCAGCTGAAGAATGTGACACAGACGGGGACGGGCAGGACTCAGACAAAACAGCTGTGGGAAAACAGAACGCCCTTCCCAGAACACAACATTCTGCTGCGCCAAGGGAGCACAGCCCGTGGGGCCCTTAAGGAAAGCCACAAGGCCCCCCCCCCCCGACTCCTCCAGTGTGGTCAAGGCAGGCCTCCCGCCACCCTCTTAGCTGTCTCTTTTACTAGATGAAAAAGCCCCTTCGCTCTCTTCGCCTTTCCTCTTCCACAGTCTGCTTCAGCTCTGCCTTGTGCTGCACCTTTCCCAGAGAGGGGGTGACCAGAACTGGGTGTGGTATTCCAAATGTGGCTCTGCCATCGACTGGTAGAAAGTCTGAACCACAGTGTCCCTCTCCAAATAATTCCCAGTGTGGAATGTTGCCTACCTCACAGCTGCTGTGCAACGACATTTTCATTCAGCTATCCACCACAATACACCAAGTTCTGGTTCCTGGTTAGTCATCACTGGTTCACACCCCACCACATAAGAACATAAGAAGAGCCCTGCTGGATCAGGCCAAAAGCCCATCTAGTCCAGCTTCCTGTATCACACAGTGGCCCCACCAGATGCCTCAGGGAGCACAAGATAACAAGATACTTGTATCCTGTCGCCACTCCCTTGCACCTGGCACAAAGAAAACCTACTCCTACAACCAGGAGGTTGCTTGTGTGAAGTTAGGATATTTTGTTGCAGGGATAGTTCAGACCATATCATCTGAGCCAGTCCCCTCCAGTATGATTAGGGACATGCACAAACATGTCCCGGTACCCCATTCATGCACCTTCCCAGTTCCTCCTATTGCACATGTGTGTGTGTTCATCTGAACCTTCCTCGTACGTGCAACTAGAGACACCGGGAAGACACTCCAAGGCTAATTGGCTAATTGCACCAGGGCTAATTGCACCATAGGGGGCTGGTTCAGGCGCTATCGTCCGGACTGGCCCCAGTGTGCATCACTGCCCACAAACTTATGCTAAACCCCATTTGCCATTTTGTTGCACATCCACACAGTTGGGAGAGATCCTTTTGGAGTGCCTCTCAAGTTGTTTGAGTTTTCACCATCCTGAATAATTGGGTGTCACCTGCAGACTTGGCCATATCACTGCTTGTCCCTAACTCCCAAACATGTATGAACAAGTTAAAAGCCAGCTCCCAACACAGATCCTTGGGAAATCTGGGAAATCCTTGGGATTGGAAACTTCCTTTCCTTATTGTGAGGATGCAAGACTTACGGTAACTGTCATCAAACACATGCATGTGTGACACACATTAGAGGCACCAGCACATTGCCAGTACTTTATTGTTGAACATACGTGGGACGGGGGCGGACACACACACACACACACACACACACACACACACACACACACACACACACACACACACACACACACACACACCCTACTCCTCCAGTCACTGAAGTCATTCCACTCCACTGCAGCTTTGACTCCAGTGGTGTAGTTCCCAGGGATGCCTTTTTAAATCTTCTCCTGTATAATAAGTGAGTGGCTGCCATTCATCCCTATGGTTGAAAAAGAAAGCACACCAGTGGAGAAGAAGATGGTAGCCTAAGCAGTATTGACCGAGATCCCACCTGGGGCCAAAGGCAGCAATGCGTCTCTGTACACACAGTGCAAAGAGACACACTGTCGTCGTCCTCCTCCAAGGCTTCTGCAACATACAGGTTCTCCCTCTGTTATAATGACAAGGCATTTGTGGGCTTCAGAACAACACTTCTATTAGAGACGGAGGGTTGGGGCTGCCTGGCACACCCAATGATTTCATGGCTGAGCTGAGATTTGAAGTAGGGATATCTAGTTCTTAGCACATGTGCTTCACCATTATGTTGTACTACATCTACACACACTAGAGGCTAAAAGTGTGTGTGTGTGTGTGTGTGTGTGTGTGTGTGTGTGTGTGTGTGTGTGTGTGTGTATGTATGTGTGTGTGTGTGTGTGTGTGTGTGTGAGAGAGAGAGAGAGAGAGAGAGAGAGAGAGAGAGAGAGAGAGAGAGAGAGAGAGAACTGAAGGACAAGCCTTCAGCCGAATATACATATGTAGAAATCCACCATTCATGCACGAAGCTCACCCGACAAGGCCATCCACTGCAGTAGCTGTAAGACACTTGGGCTTTCAAGCCAGGGCTGTGTGTGTCGTCACATCAGGACCTAATGATGTGCAGTGCACTGATGTCCAGCGCCTGCAAAGCCACCCTTGTGCCTGCCCGGAATCCTAGCCATCAGAGACTCGCCAAAAGAAAGAATCGGAGCTCGAAGCTACTAAGAAAAAGTTGAAAGCTTGTCTCTTTTTTCCTCCCTGGCTCTTTTTTTTTTTTTTTTTAAACATCTCTCTTTCCTTTGAGCGGCTGTGTGGGATCCGGCTTCCCTGTGTTCTTCCTCCACACACACAGCCTGGAGTCATTCTAGTAGGCTATTAACAGGTTTCCTTTCTCTGAACCAGTTAATGATCCAGTGTGTGAAATGTCGGGGGCCGAGGGCCCCTCAACTGGGGGCACCCCTGAGTGTGGGAGAGGTGCACGTTTTAGTGCTCATAAGATGCAACAAAATCCCGACATTCTCAAAACTAAGCAGAAGCAAGGCAAGAGTTGTTACCTGCCAGTAGCACTACCCGTGTTGCATCCTCTGCTAATCCTTACCAAAAGTTGAACCCACTGTTTCTCAGCATTTCACCATGGATGGAGAATGGATGGAGTCAACCTGAGCAGGTTTTTCCTTCCTTAGCCTTTGGGCTGCCAGCCCATTGATCTTTCTGCTGAATATGGGGGTTTCATTTCCGTGGTGAAAGTGTTCCTGGTAGATGCCTCCTCCAAGCATGAATTTCTCTCATCCTTAAAAAAGCCACTTAAATTCGCAGCCTTCACTACTACTGTACATCTTGTGGCAGCAGCAAATTGCAGGAGTCAATTAGGCGTTGTGTAAAGAAGGCCTCCCTTTTGTCTGCTCTGATCCTATTGCCAGTCAAATTCACTGGGTGACTCAAGGACTTTAAACCTGCTTTAAGAAAACAAGAGAGTGGCTTTTGGGTGCAGGACAGGCGGGGTGAAAATTATTTATTTTTATTTTCTGTTAGTTTCCCCATCATCACACTTTTTGCATACGAGGACAAACTTCCCATGTCTGTGTGTGTTTTAACTTTTTTTTTTTTGAATATAGAATATAGAATCATCAAATACAGATCTAGTTTGATTTTTCACGCAGCTATTAAAGGCACTGAAGCCTTGTCATGGAAAATGGTGGAAACCCTGGGGGTGGGGCCCTAACTTTTCTTCACGTTGACTTCACAGTACAACCCGTAGCCCTGAGACCTGCACAAGAGGCAGAATGCTCAACCCAGCAGGAAGTTGCTGTTGTGTCGCTGCCTTTCTTTCATGCCCTGGGCCTAGCTAGCGTAGGAGCAGTTCCCAGGAGGTTGTGCCCTGGGGGTCAGCCTCTGATGATGGTCTCCCGCTCTGCTTAATACTAGTGCTGCCCACCATCTATTGCCTGAGAGGGGAGCAGCAGCCTCACCTCGTCTCCTGGCTGGCAGGGTCTTCCTTTCATCATGTGCAGCCTCCTCTCCCACCCTCTTTTGCCAGCCAGTGATTCACATTTCCGCTCCTCTCCAGCTTCTCCACCATCTTGGCTCCCAGACTGCCAGCCACTCACATTCCAGAATTCTTCTCCAAACAACCTCTACCGCTCTGGTCATTCTGTTCAAGATTGAGTGGCCCCCTTCCCTCCTCCTTGAAGATAAAGCCTGTCTGTGTGTGTTGTCAAAGCAAAGTCAGTTTTTTCCCCGCTTGGCCGGGGAGCCTGGCAGCCCAAAGTCAGCTGATGGCGTCCGCGTCATAGAGTCAGACCACCAGTCCACTGAGCCCAGCACTGTCTGCTCTGCTGGCAGCAGCTCTCTGGCCAAGGTCTTTGTTGAGAGCCCCCCCCCCCCGCTTCCCAAACCAAACCCCTTTTACCTGGAGATGCTGGGACACACCCTCCCGGGGCCTCTGCAGGCAAAGTGTGTGCTCTGCCTTTGAACGGTGGATCTAAACATGTTTTTGCCAGGGAACAGAAGGCAGCCATGGTTATATTTGTAGACAGACCTAGTACTATGTATGTGTGTGCACCAGTGTTTACAATTCTGGGTGTACTCATATGGACGGACCTACTAACCTGTGAGCCCAGCTGCCCCAAATTTGAACCAATAAAAAGTATTATTGTTAGAACCATTTTGGATTTTAACTGGGTGGATACAGACAGGGGGGCAGGAAGCTTCTGAGTAACACAGAACTCTCCCCCACACTATGCTCAGTCATGTCCTCTTGTGGCTTCCAGGAGGCACATTATTTATTACTTATTTTATTGATTGATCACATTTTGATCCCTCTTTTCTTGCAAGGAGTTCTGGGGTGGCAAACACAGGGGCTCAGTTAGCCCATTTTATCCTTGCAGCACCCCTGTAAGGTAGGCTAGTCTGAGAAATAATAACTGGCTGGCCCAGGCTCCCTAGACTGAGCTTCATGGCTAAAACACAATGAAGTAGGCAGATGAGGTTCTAGTGGTTGGGAGGACAAAATAGACCTGGGTTGCTGTTGTCGAGGGTCTGGAGTTTTAGCAAAATATCACAACTAGTCTTGCCCATTTTTTTTTGACAGAGGCTGTGTGCCTTCATGTGACAGGCAGAAACTCAACAGGTTTTTTCTGGCACAAGAGATGCAGTGATGGGGAGACCTGCATCATGTCTCAGCCTTAGCTACCAGATTGGGCCAGTTCACACAACTGGACTGGTGGTGGAAGCCGGCTTGTCTTGTCTTTGCTTGCCTAGTTGTGTGGCTTATGTGTGCGATTGGTTCACTGAGTGTAGAGGCTGCCGGTTTGGCCCTCACATCCCAAGAAACCTCACTGTGGGTTGACTTGAGAAATCTCCAAAGGAGGGACTGTCATTTTGGCAGTTAAGAAACCAGGACTCTAGCGCCCCGCCCTGCTTTGAGGAGGCCTGGCATGATCAAGGCGGAGATACCAAGTTGCCTCATATAGCTGCCCACACCTGGCGAGACCCCCTGGCCTGGCCTGGCAAGAGGGCTGGGCAAGCAGAGGCAGTGCAGTGTGTAGGGCAGAGGGAGGGGAAACGGTCGGAAGGAGAAAGCCAAAAGAAAGGTCCAGCCTGCTGTCTGGAATCAGTCCAACTACCCTGTATTGTCCCGAGTATAAGACGCACCTGATTATAAGACGCACCCTTAAAGTTTGGTGCTATTAAAAAATGTAATTAAATCACTGGCATTAAATTGCAACAGCCTGATTATAAGACGCACCCCTAGTTAAAAAACTTAAATTAGGAGAAAAAAGTGAGTCATACTCAGACCAATACGGTATATATCGGGGCAAATATTCTCAGTTACCCTCCCCACAATGGGCAAAACCAACAGTTAGGAGGGTCCTTTTTCTAGACATTTATTTATCTACAGTCTTTCTTTCTTAAATTGAATGGAAGCTTTTATTCAAGAGGTTGCTGTTGTTGTCAGCCACATGACACCACTTTTTTCCATCAATCTGTTTTGGGGGTGGCCGGGTGTGTGTTCAGGAGGAGGGGGGGATTGGTCATCATTGCCCCCCATGTGACCTAGACAACACAGCTGGAACGCAGCAGACACACAAAATCTTGCCCCCTCCTCCTCTTGCTTCCCACCCCCATTTCCTTTTATCTTCTTCCTGTTTGCTCTTTATCTTCCTACTAATCTGACCAGAAAGGGAAGATGGGGGGTTCCAATCATTCCAGAGGCCCAAGACTGTCACAACAGGGCCAGATCCACCCTCCTAATAGATAGTGATGCCCCACCCAAAGGAATAATACAACTGCTCTTCAAAACATTGAAAGTTTCTGTTCTAATTCAAATTCTTCTCCTTCATCTCAGTTATTATCTACTGTTATTATAGATTTTAAAAGAATAACCACTCTGAGAGACAAGGAAGAACAAAGGACTTGTTCCAAGATCTGAATTTGCAGACTTGGGGGGACGGGGGATTGAAACTGGGTTAGTCTAGTTCAGGAAATGTATTTCTTCTCACGGCACACCGACCTCTATGGTCTTCGCCTCTTGTGATGTCAGCGTCGGCAGAAGAAGGGGGACAGACCATTTGTTACTACAGACCGTTGCCCTAGAAACAGAGACGCAGAACCCGGAAGAGTTTTTCAGCCATTTTCAACCGCTGTCCTCCAAACTCCCGCAGGCCATTCATGGCACACCAGTGTGCTGTGGCATAAACCGGTTGAAAATCACTGGTCTAGTTATTATTTAAAAGGGAGCAGCCGAAAAGGCGCATCAATATCAGGTTGGAAGCTAGTAGGTGACACAGCCTTTGACTCCAATATCAGGGGGAACTGGATCATGTGCAGAAGGCGACTCTGGCCAGAGCCCACTAATGCTGGATTCCAGATGTGGCTCGGCAGGCAGGCAGGCAGGCAGGCAGGCCGTGTCCCACAGCAACAAATACCCACCGCCGTCACTTCTCTAGACCGCTGGGTGACATAACTTGCAGCAGTTGAGTTCAGAATAAGACTCTCCTTTTGCCAGCCACTGTCTAGACTCCCATGAATTCCTTTAAGCGTGGCTCTTCTTCGGTGTCTGTGTGGTTTCCGCCAGGGCCACTGGAGTGCAGAGAGACAGTGACGCAATGCTAGAAAGAACCTCAGTTTCTGAGCTGGGTGACAACTCAGGTACAGGGTGGGGAAAGAAGGCAGAGGGGAAATGTTGTTTGCTCACAGAATTTAAGAAGGAAAAAAAGCTCATTGAAACCCTGGCCTGCTGCCTCTGAGTCATCTTCTTCCTCCAGAACCGGATGGGGCAGTTTGCCTCTCTGCCAGCCTGGGCCCTGGGCTCTGACACCAGCAGAGTGGCAGAGAGCTGGGTCAGCCTCCCAGCCAAGAGAGGGCAAGCCGCGGAGTGTGTATGTATGTATGTACGTACGTGAGATACGTATAGAGGGAGAAGCCCCAAAGCACAGTAACCCAGTGAGGGACTGGGGAACAGGCAATCCCGTCTGGCCTGTGTGGGAGAGGCGGGTGTTGTTTGTGTACCTAGCTGAATCTTACACAAACGAGACCAGCAATGTGAGTAAATTCAACCGGGCATGTTTAAATGCTGAGGTATGTGAACTGATGTTTTCATTGCTGAGCAAATAAACCTCCGTTCTGGCAGGCAGGATTACTTCCAGGATGGTGGCGGCCGGGAGGGGCTGGGTGTTCCCCCCCCAGCCTGGCTTGCAGCTGGCAAGATCAGGGAGGCGGGATTGCTCCAGGTTTTGGCCTCAATCAGGTGGAAACCCTGGTGAGTATGGGGGGTATCAGATCATGACTCAAACAGCACTCTGTTGGAGGAGATGATGCCCTCCATTTATTGGTTCCCGAGTGGCAGAAATTGAAGAGAGAACCCAGAGCACATCCTTTGCATAGAGGAGAACCTCCGGTCCGTCCTTCGCTTCTGGAGTTCAAAGCTCAGTCAGCAGAGCTGGGAAGAACCTCTGTCTTGAACCTGCTGCCAGTCGCTAGATGGATCGATGGCCTGACTCAGCGTGGCGGCACCTGGGGGGTTTCAAAGGATGCCTCTGAAGTTCCCTCTCGTGGATTTAGAGTTCCAGTTTCCCTTGTCCTAATCATGAGGTGGCGGCACTGACTGATGATGCATATGGTTTGGGCCATTTTTCCAGAATTTGTGGCTTTTGCCCACACCACAGCTCTCTATTCTTTTTGTTCCTGTAATTTTTTCCCCTTCAGGCAGAGGGGAAATGTGTGTGGAAATGTGTGTGAAAACACTGGACTGTTTTTGTGAAAGCCCAGCAGGGAAAGAAGGGCTGAAGCAAGTGTGAAGATGCACCAACGTTTACTGAAAGTGCTCAAAAACGGGAGGTGTGAACTGGGACTTGCTGTCCTAACACACACCCTCTTAAACTATACGGGGGAATAATTCTACCAGTACCATGGGCACACAATGGAGCCCTAAGGACGGCAGGGAGGAGAAGGAGGAGGAAGGAGAGAGGAACTTCTTAGAAAGCGAAAGGGCAGAGCAAAGAAGGGAAAACGTGGGGGGAGAGGAGAGATTGGTTTGGCTTCCCAGAGAAACGGGAGAAGACAGGGAAGGGTTTGGGGTGCGGGGAAGGAAAAATGAGGGGAGAAAGAGACTAGGGTGCAGAGGACGGTGGGTGGTTCAGACCAGAGCAGAAGGCTGCAGCTGGGAACGGCTCTCTGTAGCCTGAACCGAGGGCTGCAGGCAAGGAGTCAGCCTAAGAACAGGACAGGAAGGCACTTCTCCCACCACACAAACTGTCTTGACCAATGCACAGGCTCTAGGATCTGCTGGGTCAGTCGAGGGCATTTGTTTGATAAAGGAGGCCTGAGTTTGATCTCGGGCCTCCAACGAAAAGGTAAAAAGCAGAGAAGCTCTGACACACACACACAACCCGAGAAGACAGAGACAACCACTAAATGTGCAGCCACTTTGTCTTCACCCGAGATAAAGACAAGACACATTTGTCGGGATTTGGTGGGTCCTTAATGAGGCTGCACTGTGGACCCAGGTTACGGTTCCTTTTCTGCAAATCCCGGGGGTATTGCATTGCAGGGCTCATGGCGGCAAGAGGCCAACCACGTAACTTTCCCTGGACAAGGAGGGGTCTCAACCTATTACTGTGTATTAAGGACTTGCTTTGAAGCAAGTCCTTAATACACAAGGGAGGCAGCAACCTTGAAGGGAGCTGGGCAAGGGAACTGAGCTGCCTTTCTTCCCAAGACAGAGAGAGAGAGAGAGAGAGAGAGAGAGAGAGAGAGAGAGAGAGAGAGAGAGAGAGAGAGAGAGAGAGAGAGAGTAGGGGCACATAAAGGGAAGCAGCTAAAGGAGGTTGGCTGACCAGCGGTGCTGGCTTCAGCAGTGTGGGAGTGATCGAGGTGCATGGGAGGGAAAGCCAGAAAAGGGGTGTTGTTCCTGTCCTGGGTGCCGGCTGGCACAGTGGTTCTCGAACAGAGGCTGGAATGGGGTGCTTGTTGCAGCACCAGTGGGTTAACATTCCACACCCTGCAAGACAAGGGACAAGTGGTGGCATGAATGACAAAACCCGTGTTTTGTCAGCCAATCACTCCCACACTGCTGAAGCCAGCACGGCTGGTCAGCCAACCTCCTTGAGCAGCTGCTTCTCTCTCTAAGTTTCTATGCCAAGGGTTTCTATAGATTTTTGCCCCATAGAATCCTGTAGGGTTCTTCGGTGGGGTGACTCAATCAAGAGGCCCTCTATTGTGAGTCAGGCATCCGGGATGGATTCTGCCTTTGTCCCATGGGTTGAGGAAGCTGGCAGAGTGGCTCCTTGGAGCCTTGGATCATCTCCTAAACTGAGCTTCATCATGAGGTGGGTGAGGACTGCTGGAGGTGTGAAACCTTTCCTTTGTTTTACAAAAGTTTCCCAAACCCAGGAGTCCACAGAAGTGGCTAGGATCATAAACGATTGCAGGCCATAAACAGGCTGTTCTAGCCGGATTCAGAGCTGCAAAGTGTTGTCTCTTATTTGGGAGGCAATGAAAGCGACATTAACATTCAAGCCATAAGCAGGCTCCATTTAAATCTTAATTGGGGAGGGGGAGTTATTAAATAGTTCAAATGAGAGATCAGAAATGTGGCCTCTTGCCAGCAGTCCTTCTAACAGCCCTCATCCTGGTCTGGTCCTTTGCTCTCCAGGTGGGCGCTCAGCACCATGTTTAAATGCATGTCTCCCAAATAACTCCTTGAATGAAGCAGACATAAACAGAAATAAAATATTTACATGGTCAAATAAAATATTGACCATGTAACAATTCAGAGAAGAACCTGGATGAGGTCAACTGGCGACACCAATTCCCAAGGACTTTAAAAAATCATACTTAATTCATTGGGCAACACATTTCTTTTGAACGTTAAATATTTTTTAATGTAAGCACTAAAAAACCTGCATGTGATAGGCACCGTCTTACAAGAGGCATTCCACCTTCACAAGACAATGAGAAGACCCCTGTTGCAGCAAATACATGCATCAGACATTCACAAAGAAAAGCATACGTTCCCCACAAAAAAACCTCTTGTTGTTGCAAGCAAATGTATGCAGTTTTAATTGATGATTTAATCTGTTAGAACTTACTTGAAACTAGAAAGATTTCTTTGTGTGACAGCCCCAAATATCAACAAGTATTCAGAGCACTATTGACATAGGCTAGGACAAGGGACTAGTCCAGTGTTTCCCAAACGTTTTAGGCCTGGGGCTCCCTTAACCATTGGCGACCATTGGCCTTGGCTTCCCATGACATGATGTTGATGCCTGCCAATTGGGATTGCACTGCTTTCCGAGAGGATTCCATGGCATTCCACAGCTCCCCTGGCTGGTTTCTGTGGCTCCCCTGGGAGCCACGCCCACCACTTTGGGAACCACTGGACTAGTCCATAAGGCCCCTGTAGTCATGGTGACCACTTGAAATGGCCTGCCCATGACCAGCTGGCAGTTGGAGCACATGCATTAATTTGTGAGAGACCTTGCTTTGAGTCAGGGACTTGTGGAGATCAAACACAGCATAAATCTCTCTTGCACATATCCAGCTTTCATGAAAACCATGCCTGATATGAGAATGCTCCATTCCCTCCAGCATCTGGGGGACTTGTCTCTCCCCAAGAATGCTGGCACAGAAAACCAGTTCAACGTGCCCTTTAACAGACTCTGACCTTATCCTGCTGAACTGTAATGCTGGCCATGCTATGGAATCTGGATCTTTACTTGAGTTCCATAAAAACAAAAAACCTCACTGTAATTTACAGAACAGATTCTATCATTCCATAAAGCCATCCTAGCTGCACCTTCAAAACCCGTCCCACAACCTCCATAGAGGTCCAGATAGCATGAATTTTAGTTGCTTCTTTCTTCTCGTGATCTGACTACCTTCTGTGGAGCAAACAGAAGCTCTGAAAGATGTTGTAATGCAAATGTTCCTAGCCCTCTCCTTGCATCCCAGACGTAAGGAAGAGAGAAGGAAAACCAGCAGGTGATAGCTTGTGTTGCCCTAGGCTAGTACAGGTTTCCCTGCCAAACTGCTGCTGTGGTTGTGTGTGTGAGGTTGTGTGTGTGTACACCTGCCCAGGAACACATGTCACCACTCCCCTCTACTGGGTAGAATCAAAACTGTTTGTTTGTCTCGTGAGCCTGGACTGTCCTTCCAGTAGTAGAAGGAGACACAACTCCTCGCCCTCTTCTCCCCATGATTCTCTCTTCTCCCACTCCAGCAGGCTCATCTCCCGTTTCCCTTCTGTCACTTCAATCTGTGTCTTGTACTAGACGTGAGCCAGGTTGTGGACAAACATCGCGGCCTATGAAGCCAGCTGTGCCAACATTTTCATTTTGGGGCAGGCAGGCTTCCAGGAAGTCCAGGAGTCCCACTCTCCCACTGCCCTGACCTTCCTAGGACCCCACCACAAAGAGAGAGAGAGCACCCAAACCTGCATCTCCATCTTCCTCGGAAGGATTCTCATTTGCTTTTAAAAAAGCCCAACCACCTCAAGCCCTGCCTCGTGCTGACTCTTGCCACCAGACGCAGAAAGCCAGTGTCCTCCTCCTCCTCGGTCACAGTGGTGGCCTTGACCCCCTTTGGAAGGGGAACACACAGGCAGCCTCCGTGACATCAAGCCTGCTGAAAGGCCAGAGCCGCCCTGATCTCCAGAGATCCCTGCCTGCCACTGGCACCCTGACTGACCTGAGGCTAGACAGTACCGTGCCATGGTTGGCTGCACAAAGACAGACGGTCTGGCTTTACTGAACAGCGCCTTTCTGCTCCTTGAATAAACGACTGGCCCAGCAGTCAGAGAAACATCTGTTTAGGATCCGACCAGACCCCCTCCTTGTTTGCCCCTGTCTTCTCCTGCCTTCTCGATATTTGAACTCCTCCTCTTTCCCCGGCATTGGGTCTTCTGGGTGGGTTCATCAATGTCACCCTGGTGAGGCTGTGATGAGCACAATGATCACCAGGAAGTGGAGAGACCGGCCTGCCTCCTCCATCCTTTTCACACTGTTTTGAGCTCAACAGTCCCTTGTGCATTGTGCCAAGGTGCAACCAATGCACAGTGATGCACAATGGAGCCATGGGAGCCCAATGTTCAGATAGCACAAACTTGGAGGTGGGTGGGTGTCATGACATTGCGAAGATTGCTGGCACCCAGGGGCGTCGCGACGACGCGCGACACCCCTGAGCGGGGGCGCGCGTCACCCTTAAGGGGGAGGCTCCGCCCCCGCGCGTGACGTCATGCGCAGGAGCGGAGCGCCCTCCCCGCTCCATTTTTGGCTCATTTTGGAGCCAAACGGACCCAGGGGAGGGCGGGCAGGCCCACCTTCACCACAAAAATGTAAGTGAGGGGCGCCGCGCATCACCCCTATACGCGCGACGCCCCCCGGCGGCCCGCCCCCCCCGCTTCCCCCCGTCGACGCTAGTGCTGGCACCAAATCATCCCGCAGGTTTGCGCAGGAAGTGCATGCATGATGCATGTGTGCCTGAGGGGGGGATCTTTTAGAATCACCTCTCCTGCAATGAAAGAGAGAAGTCTTCACAGCTCGAACAGATATGAACATGTGCTGTGCCAGCCCTGCCCATTGGGTCATCTTGCTGAGTATTTGCTGCATTGGCAGCAGTTCTACAGAGCTGCAGGAACGGGTCTTGCCTAGCCCTACCTGGTGATGCCAGCCAGGGATTGAACCTGTGCCCTTCTGCATGGAAAGCAGGCACACCTCCTGTGGCATCTTCCCGAATGCAGCCCTGCAGCCATGTATGGTGCCCACCAAACCTCCTCTTATTGCTGCCTGCCTAGGTTGGCGAAAGGAGATGGTTGACA
This sequence comes from Plestiodon gilberti rubricaudatus, assembly GCA_026170595.1. Taxonomy (NCBI): domain Eukaryota; kingdom Metazoa; phylum Chordata; class Lepidosauria; order Squamata; family Scincidae; genus Plestiodon; species Plestiodon gilberti. The sequence continues at coordinate 6,755,383 of JANXHW010000003.1, read as the reverse complement.
TGTTCTTCACAGGCCACTGCGCTTGGCTGGCATGCTGTGTAGAGTTCAGTGGGTCACAGGTAGTCTGGGCCTAATTCAGACGTCAGACATCCCTGCCGTCGGACACAGCGACTGTCTGGGACTCACGTCACCACCACCTAGCAGAGGGGCGCTTACAGAGCCTCATTTTCGAGCTTTCATTCTGCCAGTTGTTGCACATTCCTTCCCTCACCTGCAGACATGTGCTGTGATGACTCATGCGATTCCTGCCTTCTCCCCTACCCAACCCTAACCCCCAAAGCTCATGAGATTACGGAGCCAACCGACGTTGGTTCCAGAGCAAAATATTTTTTTGCGGCTCTCATGCAGGAAAGAGTCAACAACAAACAAGGCGGGTTTGTCTTAAGTAGGTCATGGCAAGCGCCTGCTGCCAAGGGCTGTGACATAACTACTGATGCAAAGAGATATAGGCAACGAAACGGCAGTCCTATAACGCCAGTGTGCCTGGTTGCTTCCTTCGCTGAGATCCCTGTGCATGCCGGGCATCGGAAGAGTGGCCCGGAGGGAGCCCATGGTGGCCACTGCTCCTCTAGCTCAGTGTGGTCTTCAGTGCCTGGCTGGCAGCACCTCTCTGTGCTGGGGGTCTTCTTCCCCCCCCCTGTCCTTGGAGATGCCAGGGACTGAACTGGAGACCTTCTCCATGCCAGGCACATGGTCATCACTGAACCTTGTCCCCTCCCCAGCCCACCTGCTAGAGGGTTGGTGTAGCCCAAGAAGGCTGCCGACCTCAGCCTGGTCTAAGATGGAAGTACATGTAGGCCAGGGACTCTTAACCAGGGGTATCCATACTCCTTGGACTTGATACTATTGATACTATTGATCTGGGGGGGGGGATCAAGTCCTATAGTATCAAGTTTCAAAGAGATCACGTAGACATCAAGCTCTTTCAGCCAGCCATGAAATCTTAGCTCAAGAGGTGGAGGGATGAGAAGGGACGATTTTATCCTCATGCCAGCTGAAATCGTCCTATAGGTTCAGCCTTATCTCAGAAGGAGGAAAGAGGGGGTTACAGAATGCAAGGGTCTGTGTTGCTTAGCTGGACCGGCACTGGTCTGATCCTGCCATTTCTGATTCTCGACACTTGGCCCTTGAGAACACAGTGAGGCAGGATGATGAATTAGGAGCGATCAACGATTCCCTTCTCAGCTGAGGTTTGTGTGCTGATAAAGGGGACAGTGAGTCAGCTTTCAAGCCCTCAGCCTCCTGTTATCTCTGCTGATGTCACCCTCTGGATTCCAGCAGAGGAGGATCATCCTTCGCCCGTCAGTCAGGCACATGGCTTCAGCCTCTAGTTCATTCATTTCCTTGCAAAGGGCCTCTTGGGAACCCATATCCAGCACCAAAGTGAGCCCCTGCTGCAACTTGGGGAGAACGGGACTCCCCCCTGAAATGCAGCAACACAGGCGATGCAAAGCACCCCTAGAGTCCAACGAGATGCTACTCGAATGTGTGCCATGCAACTGTGTGCAAGTTTTTTCTTTGTTAACCCTGGATCCGAACCACAGCAGAATGATGGGTGGTAGAACCAATAGTGTACTAAAGGGGGGTGCGGGCTGCCCCAGGGTGACATACCACCCAGTCGGAGGGGGGCGAAAAAGGTCACAGCTGTTTAAGCAGCTGGGGGGGCATGACTTTGGCTTCTCTTCCCCGTGATCAGGGAAGAGAAGCCAAAGACACCCCCCAGCCGCTTAAACATCTGCACTCTTTGTTGCCCCCCCTCTGGCGCCCACATCTTTGACTTCTTTTCCCAATGATCGAAGAAGATAAGCCAAAGACTTGGCCGCCCCAGTCTCTACCTCCTGCCTCGTGGCTGCTCCGAAGAGACATCACTTTGGGGTGTCACCAGGTGGCACCCATCCTTGCTGCCCCAGGAAGCTGAGTACACCATTGGGTAGAACCCCGAGGTGCTCAAGTGGGCGGCAACACTCCACGCTGTGGGGTGGGGATGATATTTTTGAATATTCTTCCATGTACCAAGTAACAAACTAGAACACCAGGGAGAAAACGTTCCATCCCAGTCCATTTCCTGCTATGCTGGTCTTCTATCTGGACAGTCTTTTTCTTTTCTTTTCTTTTGTTAGATGTATTTTGTTGATTTTTTCTTGAAATTTTTTTTAATGTATTTTCTTTTCTTTTTTTAATGTAATTTTTCTTGAATGTAAGACAGCATTCAAAAGTTTAACCCTTTCTTGGAGCCAGAAGTTGCATCAGCGCAGGACACTTCTGTCTCATTACGGCCTCATTTGCTGCATGTGTTAAGAAGACCAGGCCTTAGGTGGGAGAGTTCAGGCGGGGGCGGGGGTGGGGCCGGGGCCGGCCCATCCATGAAGTCAACTGAAACGGTCGCCTCAGTCAGCAGATTGGTTGGGCTGCTCATCTCTGTCTGCCTGCTTGCCTCCACTGCCCCTCCTTTCATTTCCTGGATTGGAAAAGGAAGAGGAGGACAGAGAAGAAGAGGAAATGCAGAGAGGAGGAGGTTGCTGAGCTAGAGCATTGGAGAGGGGGAGGAACAGAGGCTGGCTGGCGCATCATCAGGTATGATGGGCGCAGCATTTGACATGCCGCCTCCGGCATCAGGAGGTCTTGGGCCGGCCCTGGGTGAGGGAGTGCCATTTGTGAATGCTCCCTCCTGTTACAAAACAGAGAAGCCTGGCCTTGCAATCCAAACACCTGAGCACAGTCCTCTCCCTGCTGTGTGGCTGTCTTTGCTATTTATTGAAGTGCTCCTCTCCATTCTGCCCCCTGCTGACCAAGCAAAAGTCTGCTGCTGATGCAGGAAAGGATGGGGACCATGTGATAGGAGTACTGGGGGTAGTAAGGCCAGTACCGACCCACACAGCTCTACCAGCCCAGGGAGTCCCATGGTTTTCCAAAGCCCTGCAGTAGTGGGGGCTCAAGGGGGCAGGGTCTCCAGCCTAGGAGCTCCGGGAAGGCTGTAGTTCAGCGGTGGGGAACCTCTGGCCACCGGGGTCCGGTCCAGTCCGGCCCGCGCGAGACAAGACCGGAGGCTCTGGAGGCCCCGTGCGTCACCTCGGTGCGACTCCTTGCCCTCTCTTGGCGTCAGCGGTGTTCTGCGCATGTACAGAACAGCACATTTAAGAAGGAGTCGCACCGAGGTGACGCGTGGCAGCGGCGCGGTGGCAGCCCGGAGCCTGAAGGTAAGGCGATGGGGGGGGGGAGGCGAGCGATGGGGGGCAAGCGCGCACGTTTGCGGTGGAGGGGTGCCAAAATTGCGCCCGGCCTAACAACCGGCCCGCAACACATTTCCCCTATGGGAAAATGGCCCTCCACCGGAAATAGGTTCCCCACCCTTGCTGTAGTTCTTCAAGTCTGTCTGTGGCAAAATTACCATGAGAGAAAACTCAGCCCAACTGACCCCACCATAGGAGCCTTTGACTGAGCTTCCTTCTTTGTAAACACTGAGAAGGTGGTAAGCTAAGGTGGTAACCCTTGGCCAATGTCTTCACACAAGGAGCTCTGGACAAGGATTTTGATCGACTCCAACAAAGGCACTCCTTAGGCAAGACTGCAGCATCCTTGGGATCACTGATCTCCATGCCTTCACTCTCAAGGGAGCTGGAGGCTGCATCCTTGCTTTCTCGGTTTAAAACACACTATGGCAGTTCTAACAAGACTAGAGATGATGAATCATGTTTCCGGCCAGCCCTCTCCTGCCTTGGGTCCTTGGCAGATTCTGGGAGAAGAAGTTTCCCCAACTCTCAATCAGAATTCCCGTCCCCCGTTCAGTCTTTGTTTCTGTTTGGTCTGCACAAAGAAGCAGGCGTTGGACCTCTAAGCTGCAGGACAGAGACTGCAATTCATTGCCTGGGGCTGGAATAGCAGGAGGGGGGGTACTGAAGAGGGGGGTGGAGCCATCATGGAGGACATTTGCAGAATGGAACCAGAGTCAAACGTTTGGTCTGGAGTACTAATAGAGACTTTTACTGATTTTTAACAGTGACAATAACACTAGCAAAATGAAAATAAACCGGCGGAGGAAGAGGGACAGACAATTCGTTACTACAGACAGCTGCCCTAGAAACAGAGCCGCAAAACCCAGAAGCCGGAAGTGACATCACAAGAGGCGAAGACCATAGAGGTCAGTGTGCCATGAGAAAAAAAACACTGAAAATCGCTGCTGTAACCTAAGTGGAAAAGGGACAGGGAAAGGGAAGAACCCACCTCCAGCATGTATCGAATGTTCTCTAAGGAAAGCAATACCCAAAAAGAGCCAGCGGTGCCGGCAAGGAATGGTGAACCGCACTGTGGGGGAGGGGGCTTCCGTCATTAGACTTCTGGCCAGCCCACATCCTCCACATCTGCCACTATCCCCTCTCAGGATGGCAACAGAGAAACCTAAAGCAAGGGTCTCAACTGGTGGTACGCGTACCAGCAGTGGTACTCCGATCAACTAGAGGTGTTCCGCCGGAACCCCCCTCCAACATGGTGGTTTGGGCCGTGTTTCACGCTGTATTTTTGCTCCTGGGAGGCTCCTGCCTATGGCTGAGCCTCTCCGGAGCTCTGGGAAGGGGCTGCCCACCCGCCCTGATCTTCCTACCTGCGTTTTCTGGCTCCGAAAATGCAAAAACCTGGAAGTAACTGGAGATGACATCACGGTGGTATGCAAAGGATGAGTGGCACTGAAGGTGGTACGTGGCCGGTCAGGGGCTGAAAAACCTTGTTTTAAGGAAAACCCCGATGAAAATGAGGTCTTTAATTGACTTAACAGGCAGATGAATCAACTCAGGCTGCAGTCTCAAGCACACTTACAGCCCAATCCTCTCTAACTCTTACACCGGTGTAACTGTATATACACCAGTGTGAGTACATTTATGCCAGTGAAACTTGCTGTACGCCGATGGATGCAGGACGGACACCGACAACCCCCCCCCCTCGGATGCCGTGCATGTGCAGTTCGGATGCGGGACGGACGCTGCTGCAACTCTGCAGGCACAGGGGGCATTCCGGGGGCATTTGGACACCCCTGGAATGCCCCCTGCGCCAGTGGAGTTGCGCTGGCATTCGTCCTGCATCCAAACTGCACATGCACGACATCTGAGGGGGGTTATGCTGGTGTCCGTCCTGCATCCGTCGGCATACAGCAAGTTACACTGGCATAATACAGCATTACACTGGTGGATCTACTGTTACACCTGTGCAAGAGTTACACAGGATTGGGCTGTTAGTGGGGATTAAGACCCCTTGAACTCAGTGGCACTTACTTTTGAGTAAGCTTGCTTAGGAAGAAAAAGCTTTGATTGATTAATTGAAGGGGGGGTTAAAATGCTTGCCTGCTTGTATGTGTTTGTGGGGGTGGTTGGGGTGTGTGTGGCCCACAATGAAATGCTGACCTACTCGGAGTCATTTGGGGATCAGTGCTGTCCCCATGCGCATTGTGGATGTCCCGAATCAGCCTGATGCAGCTTGCGTATCTTCTGGAAGCCCCAATTGTCTGTAAATTGTGTAGTGTAGGATGGTGTAGTGGTTTGGGAGTCGGACTTAGACCTGGAAGATCCAGGTTCAAATCCCCGCTCAGCCAGGAAGCTTCCTGGGTGACCTTGGGCCAGTCACTATCTCTCAGCCGCACCTACCTCACAGGGTTGTTGTGAGGACAAAAAGGAGGGGAGGAAATATGTACACCACTCTGAGCTCCTTGGAGGAAGGGCGGTATAAAAATGTGAAAAATAAATAAATAAATCCAGACTAGATCAGTACCAGATTTGTTGCCCAGTGTGTGAAGGAGTGGGTGTGGGTTAGGTTGTCAACTTCTTTACTAACCTCTGCTCTTTGACAGCAGCTGGGTCTGTTCTGCCAGCATCAGTAGGCTTTTATCTCCAGATCACATGGTGTTTCACTTGGTCAAGCCTCTGTTATGGGCTCCAAGAGCAAGTCAGTCTCAATTTACTTTCCTGGGCTGTTGGCAACCCTAGGAGCTGAAAGTGGAATATGATAAGAAATGAAGCTTGGGGAAGTAGGGATATTAACATCCCTCATTTTTCTAACTGCTTGCTCTAATGTGATAGACAGTTGGAGTATTCCCTGTGGACAGAGCAGCTCTGAATAATGAAATCCTCTTAAATTGCTATTTTTACAGGTAAGAGATTAATAGTGCAAACTCCGTTCCCCCCACCCTCTCCAGGGCTTTTAATAGAGGGAACTTGCTCTCCAGGGCAGAGAGGCCAGGCCAAGGGTGAGAAGCGGCGTTTCCATTTTAAAAGGAAGCTTCTGGGTCTCAAAGCCGCCTAGAAACCTCATCCTCTGACTGGGGAGGGTCAAACCCTTCATCGCAATGCATTGGGGGGGCACAATGAACATCCTCAGAAGCACCTTCCTTGCAGCAGGTGTTTGAGGACTGTGCTGCTTTTGGGTTTCAGGTGAAGCACCGGGTGGTTCAAATTAACCCTTCTGTGCAGTGAGATTGCCACTGAGCTGCAGGGTTGCCAGCTGGCCAGGCCAAGCAAATGCTCTCTCGCCTGCCTGTGTGTGCATCCCCTTAATAACAGCAGCTTCAATAGGTGAAACCTTTCCTGGCATGGAGCTGCTACACACATCACTGCTGTAAATCAGACCATTGTGAAAGGCCCAGCTGCAGGACCTGACTCAAGTGCTACCAATCCAGGGGCCTGGCTTTCTGGAAAATGCTGGGACTCCTCCTTGCCCCTCTCCTCCTCGGCTTGTCACCACCTCTAAACATGTACATATTTAAAAGAGTTAGAAACTGCTTTCAACTATGCTGCCACCCAAGAGTCTGCCTGCATTGTCTGCCCCTGTTCCCCCCCCCCCCCTTGATACTTCCACAGCCTGGGAGAACCCGTGGGTCAGTGACAGGGCACCTGCTTGGCATGCAGACTGTCCCAGGTTCAATCCCTGTAGGGCTTCTTGGAAAGTAGGTACAATGCCACCTGCAGTACACTAGGGGGCAGAGTATTGTCCAGGAGGCAAATGACTCCTAGGTAGAGGCAGGAGAAAATGGTAATAACGAAATAAAAACACATAATGCCACTTTCTGCGAATAAAATAAAATAAAGCCATGTAATTTTGCGTCATTCTTCATCTGCTGACACTGTACAACCTATATCACCTACCTAGTACACTTTTAAAGCGGTTACAATTGATAAAAAAATGGGAAAATTTGCAATAAAAACATGTAACACCACTGTCTGCTGTTTCATTTTGGTTAAACACTGAAATCTGCGAAAAAATAAAACCATTTTCTCCCACCTCTACTCATAGGCTACCTGTCTCAGACCTTTACTCTTGGTCACACCGGTGGAGTTGTGTCCCTACACCTCTCTCTCTCTCTCTCTCTCTCTCCCTCCCTCCCCCCCCCCGGACTTGCAATGCGCAAGCCCCTCCCTCCACAAGCTCTGCTAGCCACATGGAGTCCGCCATGCCACGAGCTCCCACACACACTTGCAAAGGGAATCGCCCCAGGATTCCCTGTTCCAAAATTTAGGACCTGTACTATCATCAGAGACATACGTGTTTGTAAATGGTTTTGTCTTTGAAACCTTTTCACTGCCTCTGCTCCTGTTTTATTGTTAGCAGCAAACTAGAGGGGGGGGTTGTTGGGGGGGGTCATCGGAAAATGGACCGTCCACTGTATATGACTCTGTGAGCAACTTATGTCCCTAGACCCTTTTTCCAACAGGGCTGAGAATGACTCCTGTGTGACAGCTGCCTGCTGCGGGGCCGTGTCGCTGCGAGTCTGTTCCATCGCAGGCCAAGAGCGACATCGATTCAGTGGAAAGCAGCTTGGTCTGTTTAGCTCTCCACCCCAGGACAGGTGGCTGCCAGAGGGTCACCCCCACGCACACACCGCTGCTCCCCGCCTTGCTGGCTGAGACAATCCCCTAATAATTTTTACAGTCGCTAATCTTAAACAGAAATAAACTAACGAAGTGCAGATTAAAAGGACATTGATTAAATGCCAGGAGAAGAATTATGAGCCTAATAAATGGCAGACTTCTCCTGCATTTGGGGGTCCTTTTATGAGGCTATTTCAACTTCATTATCAAAAAGTGTATTAAAAACCATAAAGGCCAGCGCTCACCTTGTCTCTCTTCAGAAACCCATCGGGCGCCTCCTCTCGTAAATCCCAGCTTGTTCTGCACTGCCTGGTGAGATGGAGAAGCGAGGGGCGGGGGGAGAGGCAGCCAAGGGAGCCGGTTTGCGGCCTCTGCTGTAGATGTAGATCTCAGAAGCCACTTCACAGGTAGAGCTAGCCCACTTGATATGGATCGAATGGAAAACATGGATCTTCTGCACCCAACCAGAGCCCAAAAGATTGGTCCCCCCACCCACCCATCAGTCCCTACAGAGCTAAGAACCAAATGTATTAAACTTCCTTCAAAATCCAATACATTTAATTCTTTCTTTACATATTTCTTTAAAAAATGACTGTATAATTTTTTGATGGCATACATAGGCTATTTTAAAACCATATTTAAATGTCATGTTATATTTGGCATAGGTATATTTTGAGATAGAATATGTATGAAAAATGTATTTGCATTTGTCAAGTGGGCATTTAACTTAAGATGAGAGAGAACCAGAGACGTAGTGGTAAATTTAAAGGATAGGAAGGAAGGCCATCATACACACTCCTGAACCTCCATGCCTCCATAGTCACACCCAATTAAGACCAGCAACAAAGATAAGCTGAGATGTCTTCATTTTTGTTCATTTCTTCTCCTGCCACTGATTTGTACTTTGAAACTTCATTTAAAGGTCTAGCTCATTTAATCCCAGTGGCATCGCTCCGGTAGGGGCGGGGCCGTAAGTATCGCTCCGTCCTAGACCCTTTACCGAGTGAGCAGGAGGCGGCCCCTCACTGTCGGAGCCATTGCTGTGCGGAGAAAGCAGCAGGCAGGGTCTCTTGCCTGCTGCTTTCTCCGCAGGGGAAAGGCTCCGACAGTGAGGGGGCAGGGCCGCCTCCTGCTCGCTCGGTAAAGGGTCTAGGACGGAGCGATACTTACGGCCCCTCCCCTACCGGAGCGACGCCACTGTTTAATCCCCAACTCTTACAGTGGCTGCAGTATTTTCCCTTGTTCTCTTCCCCCAGGGTAACCCACCAATGCCACCATGGGTCAACTCGGACCTGTGCCAGCAATATCACTGGAACAAATTTGCATTGATCTGTGAAGGTGAATCAGGCCCAAGAAAGGGGTAAGGATTCAGTGGGCACCATTGCCGCCGAACTCACCCCCTTCCCAGGCCTGATCCACCCTCCCCCGCCCCAACTCTTCCCCGTTCCATCCACCCCCGCCCATTCGACCCCTCCCTGCCTCCCTCCTGATCCCTGCACAGGCTTACCTGCACTGGCGGGGGTCCTCACTCTGTCTCCACACGGACCCAGTCGCTCACCACTTGTGACGTTAATCCGCCAGCATAACACACCCATAATGTATGCCCTTAATGTAACACGAGCTACATGCTGTCTCTCAGGTAGCTCTCAGAAAAGATGATGATCAAGACATAACATATTGACAAAAAGGTAGAGTTTTTATAGGTTAAAAAGTCATGTAAAAATCTTTTTAAATACCAGTATTAAACAAATATGAGGAATTCCAATGTTTTAAAATACACATAAAATCATCAAAAAAACATAAAATATTAGTCCAACGTTTCATCCAAGACACTGGACCTTCTCAAGGAACACACAGGAATGCCTGTGTGAGATGGAGTTACCTGCTAGAGAAACGCAGGTTGAAATAGAAAGCAGCACTAAAAAGGGCGGGAACCACAAGCTGTCAATTAGCACCAGAAGACAGACAGCCACTCTTGTCAGCAGTAATCCATTTAAAGCGAAACACGCGTAGCACCACAAGGATCAATGAATTCAAGATTCTGGTGTAGATCTATGATTCTTCCTCAAAATAGGCAACCATATTCTGTTTACAAAAGAAAGTTCTTGTTGCCTATTAAGCAGCGATTGGTTTTTTCTCTGAGAAATCGCCACCGCTTCTAAATTCAAACGCTGTCTATACCTTGTTTCATTGAACAGAGTTCGGGTATTGTCAAATAGAATCTTGTGCCCGGATTCCAGGACATGTTGTGCCACTGCTGATTTTTCACCCTGTGCCAACCGGGTCGATCTCTCATGCTCTGCCATCCTCGTCCTGATAGCTCTGCCGGTTATGCCAATGTAGCTCCGTCCACATTGGCAGGGGATCTCATAAATACCTGGAGTAGAGAGCGGGGGTCTGGCGTCTTTAGGGTTGCATAGTAACTGTTCTATTTTTGTTGTAGGTGTGAACAAAGTCCTTATATTAAACTGGTTAAAGACACGTGCCATTTTATCCGTAGTGCCCTGTATATATGGCAGCGAAATCCACCCTCTATCAGGATCCCTCTGTTTTTCCCCTTCCTCATTGGCATTAGGACAATTTTCTATTGCTTTCTATTTTAACCTGCATTTTTCTCCAGCAGGTAACTCCATCTGACACAGGCACTCCTGTGTGTTCCTTGAGAATGTCCGGTGTCTTGGACGAAACGTCGGACTAATATTTTATGATATGTGTGGTTTTTTGATGATTTTATGTGTATTTTAAAACATTGGAATTCCTCATATTTGTTTAATATTTAAAAAGATTTTTACATGACTTTTTAACCTATAAAAACTCTACCTTTTCGTCATTATATCTGGTCATGAAAAATCCATGCTACACATAACATATTCCCCAAAGGCACATTTCTCAATAGGCCTTTCACTGAGCCTGATGCTGCTTTTCCACTAAGGTCCTTCAAATAAAGTTTCAACGGCAGCATCTGAGCGCTCCTGTTGATGATGTCACCAGTCTGGCTGTAGGGGGAACCCTCGAGCGCCACTCCCCCTCAACCACACTCCTGGATGGACCACTATGCCCGGTTCATTGTTTATTGAATATTATTATTAAATACTGGATTTTTACAATTTGAGTTTCTTTTGTTTTGTTAAGGTATAACAGTGGGAGCTCAATATGCCTCATATGAGTCATGACCCAAATGTTGGATTTGTGAGGACATTTAATAAATTTGGTTCTTTGTACTTTTTGATGCACACTTTTGCTTTCTGGTGGAATGGGGCCCTACCCCCCCCTTTACTAGTGTGTGCCTTTATGTAAACATATGAAGCTGTGTTATACTGCGTCCCACCAGGCTGCGGTTAAAGGCACAGGATCAGGGCCCGTAAGCACACTGGCACCCCTGTGCTCAGGGTGGCTTGCTGGAGCCAGGAGGTGACCAGAGAGCTTTGAACCGGATTCTGTTTTTACTGCCAGCACTTGAACATGCAGGAGTTTGTGGAAGGAGGGGCTACTCCTCCTCCTCCTTCTCCTCTGCCCACCGTCATCTGTAAAGAGACAGGCAGCAAGCTGTGTGTGTGTGAGAGAGAGAGAGAGAGAGAGAGAGAGAGAGAGAGAGAGAGAGAGAGCGCTCTCCCATCCTTCTGGAGACCCAGCAGCACAGACTTTTCCTTCCCTCCCGGCCCTCCATCTGACCATCAGGATGTGGGGAGGAGGGGGAGCAAGAGAACGCGAAGGGCTTCACTCTCGTTTTGTTTGGCGCTTCCTCTGTGCAGTTGTAAAATGAACAGATGTTCAGCCACTAGGAGCCCCATTCCCTGCTGACCCACATCCCAGCGGCCTTGCGGCCAAGTTGGGAGTTGCTGCTCTGTCTGGAATGTGAAGAATCCCGCACTGGGAAAAAAATTAAAAGGCCGGGATTTCTCCTGCGAAATTGGAAAGGGAACTAATCCCCTGTTGTCAGCCCTTTCCGCTTTCATCTCATTAATTCCCATTCCTTCTCCTCCTCCACCCCCTCTCCCTCTGCACCCTTGGTTGCTTTTTTAAATTTAAATTTTACTTTATTTTATTTTTCTTGGTGAGGCGATAAGTTGACTTGCTGTGTTCCTTGCGCCTTCCTTCTTGCGCCAGTTATGTGATGTCTCCGCTTGGCAGAATGCCGCCTTCCAATTACAGGAGGGTGAAGCTCATTTTAATTGCATGAAGCAAGTGGGATTAAGGAGACCTTATCGCCTAATTCCCTCTTTATCTCTTAACTTCATACTTGCCGCCCTCAATGAAGGGAGGACTGTCTTTTGCCAGCGTTTGGAATTTATGAACTAACCTTTGTTAACCGATGGTTCTTCGCTCACGCCATGGAAAACAGAGAGAGAGAGAAAGAAAGAAACTGTAACCGCAAATTTACCCGAGGAGCAGGTGTGCTGAAGCTCTCTTGTAGCCAGTCTCATTGGGGAGGGAAAACAGATCTGTAAAACGCTGGTCTGCCTTCTCTTTTTCCTCAAATGTATAGTTCATCCTAGGATTCAAGGCATGTTACAACATTTCCTCTTCTCATTTGTCCTTCCAACAACCTTGGGAGGTAGGCTGCTATTTTTTTCTCTCCTCCTTTACAAGTAAGATATTGTAAAGGGAATGCTACTTAAAGTGGGGGGTGAGGCGGGGCGGCAGTGTTGGTGAATGCCTTCTTGAGAGACCATGATTTCCCATCTATCCTCAAGGAGGCTACTGTTTGACCTTAGTCTAAAAATCCCTCTCTGGCCCCTGCTACCCTAGACAATTATCAGCCAGTAGCCAACATGTCATTCTTGGGCAATGTGATGATGGCGATTCAGGTCCCAGCTTTTCTGAATTAGGCCAGTTATCCTAAATGTTTCCATCCAGTCTGGTTTCATGCCTGAGTATGGAACTCAAACAGCCTTGGTTGCCCTGGTGAAGAAGCTATGCTGGAAACTGGACAGAAGGAATGCGCCCCTGTTGGTTCTGCTGGACCTCTCTGTGAAGATCGATGGCATCAACCACGGTATTCTTCTGGCCTTAAGGTGGCTCCACTCCTACCTGTCAGGTAGATACCAGAAGGTAGTGCTGGGGCGGGAACACTGCTTGACACCTTGGCCATGGGCCTATGTCTATGAGGTCCTGCAGGATTCCATTTGGTCCGCCATGCTGTTTAATACCTGTATGAAGCCAGCAGGAAAGGTCATCAATGGGGTTGGAGTGTGGTGCCATCAGTATGCTGATGACACCCAAGTCTACTTCTCCATTTTATAATAGGGAGGCTGTGGAGATCTTGGCCCAATGTCTGGCAGCTGTGATGGGCTGGATATGGGCGAATAAACGGACGTTAAATCCTGGCAAGATGGAGGTGCTAGTGGTCAGATTCAGGAATGAGTTTGCTTGCCTGCTGTTCTGGAGGAGGTTGCACTCCCTTTGAAGGATCACGTTCGCAGCTTGGGTGGGCTCCTGTACTGGACTGTGTTCCTGAATACACAGGTAGTGGCTGTGGCCAGGAGTCCTCAGGCTCCCAGCATGCTATTGTGCAACACACCAACTAATAACTGAGGGTGGGAGGGGAATGAAATGCCTCCCCCGTCCTCTGGCCTGCTGCCACTAACCGGAGGCAGGTAGGGCTGGACACCTGGACCAGGGAGGGAAACGGATGGATCAAGAGGCAGAGCCAAGGATGAGCCTGGCTGGCGGTGCACACAAATGGGATCCTGTGCCCCAAAGCCTTCCACAACCCCGTCTTGGGTCTGTCTCTCCTTGCCCCTCCTTGTTTCTTGTTTCTCCTCCTTGCCCCTTCACTGCCGTATGTCTGTGCAGCTGCCTCCGTTTCTGCCACACAGGGAGCTGCTCGGCCAGGCTGGCAGCACAGTTGCTGGAGGACCCTCATTCATTCATCTTCATTGAGGCGGAGTGTGGAAGAGGGAGGTTGGAGAGGAGAGGAGGCAGAGTGGTGGGAACCTCAGTCAGCTCAGCAGCAGGGCCCCCCCTCCTCTGCTGGCCACGCGGATCCTGCCTCACTCGCTCGGCTGACATGCTTGCGTGATGAACACAAGGGCTGCTGCCACACCTACCTCTGCTCCTCAGTCAGACAGGTGCTGGGCAGGAAAGAAGAAGGGGGGTTGTTTGCTTGCTGCCCCATATATGCCATGGCTTGCTCCTCGGCTGTCTCCCAGTCCTTTTCCAAACACCCCCCCCCTTATTCCCTCGCTTCCTCCTGCTGTCACCTTGCTAGTCGTGACAGTGACAGTTCCTTCTCTGCTTTGCTGCCCTCCAACTTCATTTGCATATGTTTGCATTTCCAAGCATGCTCCCTCCCCATTGCTTGTATATTGTGCTCTGTGTGTGTGTGTGTGTGTGTGTGTGTGTGTGTGTGTGTGTGTGTGAGAGAGAGAGAGAGAGAGAGAGAGAGAGAGAGAGAGAGAGAGAGATTGAGAGAGAGAGAGAGAGAGGGTTTCATTACCCTTGGAATTGCCTGACAGAAACCAGATCAACTCCTAGCTTCTCTGGCCCCTTTAATCATCCAAAGGCACCCTTGGAGAATTCCCGTCATGGGGGGGGGCACTTTGGCTGACCTGCTGTTGACCCACTCCAAAATGGTGCCGGAGCAGAGAAAACAATACAGCTGCATTACCTGATGGCTTGGCATTGCCCCCACCATTCTTGCAGCCTCCTCTCCCTCCCTCCCCTCTCCAGCATCCTTATCAGCTTGAGTAACTGAGTGGCAGCAGGCTGAGCCCCCACCCGTCCCCACCCCCGCCTTGCAGTCATCCGAGAGTGACCTTAGGAAGAGGCCCTGACCCGGCCTCTTCTCGCCAGAATCCGTCAGCAGCTCCCACATGCCTGTTTTCATGAACAGATGACAACATTAAGGGGGGGGGGGTACGGTACAGGGTAGGGGAAGTTGTCCTTTCTGTACCCACAGCAAGCTCCCCATTCAGTTTATTCCGGAGGGCCCATGGCTGGGTGCTTTGCCTGCAGAAGGTCCCCTGTTCAGTCCAAAGTATCTCCGGCTGACGGCTCTCTCGTAGCAGGGCTGGGGCAGACTTGGAGGGTTGCCAGGCGCAAGAGACAGTACTGGGGGCGATGGAGGGACCGAGGCTCTAGTGCAGCCTTGCCATGAGGAACCAGCACCTGGGTGCGTGAAGACTCAGCGTGGAGCCTGAGAGGCACAAAAGCTCAGAAGCCGTGAATGATGTGCGTGCGCACACCCACACACCTGCACATTGCTGCCCATGTGCCTCATGTTCTCTTTCCCTCCAGCAGCATCCAACGGTGGGGTGTGCGCAAGCCAATGAGAAGCCGTACCACTTGCCTCCTGCCTGCTGCCCTCACTATGCCTCTGAGCAAGCGGGTCTGTGACTTTTGAAACCCCTCTCTAGCCACCACTGTTGCAATAACAATGTAAAAAGACACCATTTAACATTGTTTTATCACAACTGTGACAATCATCTTTGCTCCTGTGGGGCCCCTGCCTGGGCAAGTGTCCTTCTCATTGCCCCCCCATGCCACTGACATCACATGATCCCCTGTCATCACTGCACCCACAAGCCCCTGGGGGAGGAATAGGAGTGACTCTTTGGCTGGATCTGCATTTTGATTATTTATTTGCTGCTCCTGGAAGCCAGAAATGCCTTTCTTTCCGCATCTCTGTGTGCACAGATGGTGGGGACTCCACGATTGCTGCCTTCACACAACTGTTGCAATTCTGCTATTTTTGTTCTGTTCTGTCAGGGCATACTTACAGCGCAGACTTGTTTAACTGTCATTCTCCCTCCCCAGGGAACCCTGGGACCCGTAGTTCTGTGAGAGGAAAGGCCTAGGGAATATCTAACCGAGAATTCTCAGCACGCGGATAATTTCCAGGGTTCTGAGGGGAAGCCATCACAGTTCAACAAGTGACGTAGACCTAAAGAGCAGATCTGCTCTTAAGGTTGCCACCTTTTTCCCTGTCAGACACTCTGTTCCATTAACGCTGACAGGCAGGCATTCAAATATAGTTTTCTCCCACCTCTGTGCTTGGAAAAGCCACTCCTTGGGGAGATCTGCCTGCCTTCCCGGCACATGGAGGCCTGGGAATGAGGGGGCAGCTTCAAGTTAAGGGCTCAGCGTAACTGAGCTGGGGGGGGGGGCTCAGCCAGACCCCAGACCCTGCAACATTTCACAACTGAAAACAGGGACAGGCTTGTAACCGCCCTGTTCTCACCTCAAAGATCACGGCCCAAACCTTCCCCTTCCCACGACACATCGACACATCGCTGAAACCTCTGCCCTGACTGCTGTATTCATTTGAGGGAATATCCCACCCCCCACCGCACCCATTTTCTCTGTCCC
Organism: Plestiodon gilberti rubricaudatus; assembly: GCA_026170595.1. Taxonomy (NCBI): domain Eukaryota; kingdom Metazoa; phylum Chordata; class Lepidosauria; order Squamata; family Scincidae; genus Plestiodon; species Plestiodon gilberti. Next base: position 6,739,226 of record JANXHW010000003.1, on the reverse strand, counting down.
ATTTGCAGGTGCTGAAAATGACACCAGCAGCAGCTCAAACCCCCTCCCTCAGCCAGAAAGCTTGGCTTAGGAAGTTAGTCACTACCTCTCAGCAGAACCTACCTCACAGGGTTGTTCTGAGAATATGAGGGAGAGGGAGAGAACTTTGTACAGACCGCCCTGAGCTACACTATTTGAAGAGTAAGACATAAAGGATATAAAAACCAAGAACATATTCAATTAAAAAAAAAAAACCCTTCAATTTAAGGTCAGTATTAAGACACTTACCATTTTCCCTCACCATGTCCCCCAAAGCATAGGACATTGGAATGTAAGCTGGTCAGCTTGATTTCCATGCCATGTAAGCAGTCAGGACTCTCTACAGTCTTGGATACTAATCTACGCATTAGGCTCTCTAAGCACTTTGCCTTGATCTTTCAACTTGACATTGGGCTGGGGAGGGATGCATCCAGTCAGAAATTCAACAGGTGATGCTTCTCTAATCACGTGCTAAGTATCTAGAAACGATGCTGTTCCTTCCAATGTGGAAGGTGGTCTCCCTGTCAAGCCCACAAAGGTGCAATCCAGGATTGACAGAGGGCTCCTAGGGAGAAATGCAGCCTCAGATAAAATACATCCATTCTTAACCCCAGGCCAAGTTCATTCATTTCTCCCACCACCCCAGGCAAAGAACATCAGTCCCCCGCCCTCACTGATTAGGGCTCAGCTTTGGAGCCCCCAATGGGGGTGAGACTGCCCCAGATGATGCTTGTTCTCTCCCCAGCCGAATGAAAGCAGCGAAGAGGAGCAGGGCAGGACTCTGCCAAGCTAGACGCCATCTCTCGTGACAGCTGGCCAAGGCATCCATAGCTTCTCACACTTGTAGCACAGTCCTAGGCATGTCTACTCAGAAGTAAGCTCCATTGAGTTCAATGAGACTCCCAGCTAAGTGTGCCTAGGAATGCAGCCGTATACTTTTTTTTAAGCCCAACTGGTGTCGATCCTCGCCTTTTCTGCCTGTGACGAAAGACGCAGTGACTGCATTGATTTCTCCCCCTTTGTCAGGTTTGTAATAAGCAAGGGAAGCCGCACTTTGTGAAATGTTGGAGGTATGTGTTTTGGAGCACTGAGTGGGCTGAGCCACATCCCTCCCAGAGAGCGGTGAAGGCAGCAACGGTCTAAGAGGTACCGGCCAGAGAGCCACACTTGGAGACAGGGCTCAGCGAGTGGCAGCCATGTTTGTTGAGGGCAAAAACAGGCCCTCCAAACCCCCTAAAGGCAGACCCACCATTTTTCTGCCCACACACGACCTTATTGACAGGGAAATACAAGCCATTTTTTAAAAAATCTACTTGATGGACTTTCTCCCCCCAAAATTGCAAAAGAATGCACTTAAGAAAAAAACATGATTTTTTGAAAACGAGTTCAGGGACATAAACCTCAAGAGAAAAGCTCTAGATTTTATGAAAAAAACTGGTCGAAAACTGTTTCCATAGTCTCCAAGCCAGGTAAGACTTTGAACAGCTGTGAGTACTGATTTGCATGAGATTTGGTAGGGTGGTGGAGATGGTTACCTAGTTCCTCTGCGCCGTATTTAAAGAAGATCGAATGAAGAGTTTAGATCTTAGGAGAAAGAGAATGTTTGGGTAGAATATAATGGTAGAATCCCCCCCCCTCACCACACCTATTATGCCTGTCTAACATTAAAAATCCCCAGAAGCCCTCTTGGAATGACACCATGTCCTGACAGACCAAGGCACTTGGAGGGGAAAGTAGTGACGGGTGGAGGGACACGGACTCTGAGGACGCCATTGTTGCTGCTGCCACTTCTAGCACTAATAAAGAGGCAAAAAAAACCACGTTTGAGAGAGAAAAAGTAGAAAGTCGCCACCAAACAGTGGGAAGGTGCCAGTGAACTTTCAAAAGTTTTCTCAGTGTCCCCCCCTCAAAAAACTGCCCCAGTTTGCATGCTCCCCGAGTTCCTCCCACATCGTTGAATTCGTGCTGAAAATTCTCTAGATAATTTTTTGCTCTGCAGTGATTTAATTTACTCCTTGTCTGTCCTCTGCTGATTTAAGAGTCAAGGGGGTAAGTGTTCTTTGCATTACTAGAACAACACAATTGTCCTACAATCTGTTGTTAATTGATCTTCAAAATAAGCTTGGTTGGCTGTGGCACGTGAAGTGGTCGGCTGCACGATACATGGGGGTCCTCAGGCTCATGCGTAGGCAGCAGCATGCCCATTATTTCACGTGCACTTGAGATAAGATGTATCTGCCTCCCACTCCCATCCTGCTGGAGTCTTAATGAAGGGGCCTGAAACCGGAAGAAGCAGCTCAGACTTGCAAAATGTGAATATGGCGTTCTGCAGAGAGAAGAACTGGGACAAAACAGGGACAGAGATTTACCAGGGGTGGGTTCCAGAAAACAGGGGTTGTCCCTGGTAAAAAGGGACAGTTGAAGAGTATGGGACACAAACAGCCTGCCTGCCTGAGTCACAGCTTGCTTGCAAAATGTACGTGGGGCTTCTGGTGGGGGAAGGCCAGGTTACACTGGGAGCTGCTGTGTACTCAGCTCTCTGTGTATGTATGCAGCGGGCACAGATGTTGTGTGCTCATCATTGTGCATAAGGAGTACACGTGATGGTGATCTGTGAACCTTTCAAAAGTGGAGGAGGAACTCCACTCAAAGGATGCTCAAGGCTTCAAGGAGCTGGGGGGAGGGGGATTCAGAAGATAAGTACCTGAGAGTATGCACCCTCTAAGGCCCAGAATGAGGGGAAGGAAGCAGCCCCCTTTCGGGGTGTTTGGGGGAGGCAGGGGGTTATTCCAATATATTTGAGCAAGAGTCGGGAATCTCAAAGTGCTCTCCAAGCCTGCCCGTCCACCATTTATGCTCCAAGCACGTCCACATGTGCAACACCCACTGCTAATATAAGGAGTGATTTGTCAATGAGCAGAGCTTGGTCAAAGGAAGGTAGCCCTGCAAACCGTGGGGGCTCATTTGTGAGCTTATTCAGAACAGTGTGCTAAACCTGAGCAGTTAACTACCTCACAGCTGAGGTTTTGCAAGCTGAAAATGCAAAACTGTAGAGCTGAGCTGCCTGGCTTCTTGGGGTTAGCCACCTTTCTTAGCTTACTCCTCAATAACAGCTCCTCGGTTTTGTCAAAAATCAATACCTAGATAAGAACCTATGAGAAGAGAGTGGAAAGACGTTTCAACCTTCTGTTCAGCCTTAAAGCACGGCAGTGCGAAATGTAGAAATGTAGTTTCTTAGAAATGTTTCTGTTCTGAAACTGGATCCAGGAATAATTAATGCAGGCAGGTAAAGGAGTCTGTGCGACTGTGTGGCTGTTTATGTGTGGGGCAGAGTGTGTGCGCATGTGGCTTTCTAGGGGTGGGGGCAACCTGGTTTTGGTGGTCTCCCACATGGCCCCCTTCCCCGCAGGGCCCAGAGACATTTTAAAGAGGTGCCAGAAGAACAGTCCTAAAGCTGTCAGTTTTTACTGCTGGGAGAGTGCAGGCTCTTGGCCCCTCTCCCCCACCCCCACCCACCCCTTTCTTTTACTGCTGGGACAAAACAGACCCTCAGTTCTCTCCGCCGCCAGGAGTTGCTGGCCCTGTGGCTGGGAGGGCAGGGGTCTGGAGAGGAGGGAGTCCCCCAGCACTGCGCTGAATCCTGCCCCTCTAATTTGGAATGATGAGGACATTGAACGGGCCAAAGGGGTTGGTGAGCTCATCGGAGGCTAGAGCCCTTCCACAGGAGACCGAAAATGGCCCGCTTGGCGAGGACGCTGGCTCCTCCCCTGCGGAGTTGGCTAACTGTCGCCTGGCAAAGCCTCCCAGCAAGCTGTTTGCTGCACCCTGTGGTCCCTACACAGCTGTGGGGATGGAAAGGAATACGATAACCAGTATTGTACATATGCAACATTTTGAATGCTCGAAGCATTTCACAGACTTGATCTCAGTCATCCTTGCAAAGACTCCATGTGGTCGGTCGGCCAGTCTTCTTACCAACTGCCTATGGCAGGTGCTGGGGCTGCGGACCTACAGCCACTGACCGGGTTCATGGCTGAAGAAGCTTTGCAGCTTGCTTGCTTCATCGGCACAACTTGGGCCGGCCTGTGTATGGGGTGGGGTGAAACAGCGGCTTCGGATGGCAAGCTGGGGGAAATAGTGAACTGGTGAGAGATCCTGCCACTGCCTCCTCCACCGACTGGCCGCCGGATGCTCAGCTCCTTACTGACTTTCTCAGCCAAGAGTGACTGTCCAGTCAACACTCTCAGCGTTTGGTTGGTCAAGAAAGCCAGCAAGTGGCCGGAGGAGGCAATGGGGTGTAAAGAATCTCTCGGCAGCCTACCGTTCTTCCCAGCCTCTCACGTGAACCCCCCCCCCCGCCAGTAGAAAAGTAGCAGAAGAGGAAGAATGCTGGGCTAAAACCATTCTCTCTGGTGTGCAAGGTTTTTACTTGCAGGGAAATTTTGAGGTGGTAGCGTCCCCTCCCACCTGCAGTCTGAAGGGATTCAATGCATCACCTCTGGATTCGAGCACCGTCTTCTGCTGCAACACGAAGAAGTCCGAGCCCACCCCTTGGCCTTCCTTCGCATGACTGCTTTGACATGGGGCTGACACTGGCCCAAGTTTGTGTGGAGTTCATAGTGGGCTGCAACACTGCTGGGGCCCACAAGCTCTCGTGAAAGAAATGAAATACTGTACTGAGTATAAACTAGCACAGACCAGTCCCTCTTTGGGAAGAAAGTGGGCCGAATCCCTTGGAGGAAACCCTTGGAGATGGCGGCGTGAGGGAACCCCTGCAAGCCCCACTTCCCTTCTCCATTGGTGTTCTGTTCTCTTAGATTGTGAAGCTGTGGGTGAGGATTTGTTTTCTGATTTCTGTACAGCACCTAGCACGCCTTGATGAGTGCTTAGGAGAAGGTGCCGCTCATCTCTTGCCCTGGAATGCGTTCAGTGAAGCAGCCGCCAGCAATGCACAAGGCCCCACCCCACCCCGAGGCAGCGCACTCGTCTTCCCAAAACTCTTCATTTCCCTTGACGTTCTCCAGATGCGTTAATCATTTTTCTTTTCTTGTTTTTTGCCTGGGTTGGCACACGTGTCTGTAATTTTTGCTTTCCCAAGCGTCACTGGTAACTTAAGGACATGTGAAATGGTCTTAAGAAATGTTTGTGATGGTTTATTAAAACTCTTTTTGGCATCCCTCAAAACTCTTCAGATGCACAGAGCAGAGGAGCTCATGGGAGGAATCCGGCAGAAGACAAGGGATGGGTGGGCTGTGGGAAGACTCACCGAGGTCAGGGGGGCTGCCGAGAAAGGCATCTGGCCACAAAAGAGAGCCACTGGGTGCTTGTCCTGCCCTCCGTCCGGGAGGCCTGGCAAGCAGCTGTGGGGCTCAGCAGGCACACACATCGCCTGTTTGTTTAAGGGATATGCTGCCAGTTTGTTCCACAATCCCTCGTCGGAGGGCCCTCCTTTCTGGCCGGATTAGTCACTCGGAGGGCTGTTGCATGGTGGGAGGAGGCACGACCCCCCCCCATGAATATTCAAAATGGTGAGAACTGAGCCTCGGTAGCCAAGCAGAGACAAAACGCAAGGAAGAAAAGAAAGAACAAGGCCGGGGGGGGGGGGAGTCTTGCCCTGCACGAAGAGCACCAGGCAGGAAAAGCCTCCCCTTGTCTTGCTCCACCAATTCATTCTGCCCAGCTAGGCTAGGGTAGCCAAATGGCCAGAGTTTTGCTGGAAGTGCCCAGCGGACAGGAGAATGTCAAAGTGACAGAAAATAATTTTAATTAGAACTTGCCTACTTTTCATACGATGCATTTTTAAAGTGTGTGTGTGTGTGTGTGTGTGTGTGTGTGTGTTTGTTTGTTTGTTTGTTTGTTTGTGTGTGTGTGTGTGTGTGTGTGTGGCAGCTTTCAGCACACACTCAGGGGCACTCTGTGCTCAGGTTAATTTTTAAAATACTGTAGTAACTAGTTCTGGACTGCTAGGAGATCAAATCAGTCAATCCTAAATGAAATCAACCCTGACTGTTCCCTGGAAGGACAGGTACTGAGGCTGAAGCTCAAATATTTTGGCCAGTCAGGGTTGATTTGGCTGTATAGGTGAGGGCATTTCAGCAGGTGCAGCTGCTTTAGCAGCACCATCAGCAGTTGCAGCTGCCAAGATTCTGTCTTCTACACAACTCTTAAGAACGCAGAGGCCAGAATGGTGGAAGGTTGGCCACCCCTAGGATAGGATATTGGCACCACTGGAATAGGATATTGGTGCCACTGGGATAGGATATTGGCACCACTGCCACCAATACCACCCCCTTCCCAGCCTTGCCCTTGATCCACCCCAGTCTCTGCCCCTGTTCCACCCCCCTGCCCCCCCTCCTGCGCTAACGTACCTGCACCGGGGCTTGCTGGGAGGCTGCTGGAGTGCGGACCTGGCTACTTGCCCCTTGCAGCGGTGGCCAGGCCATGCTGTACGACGTGTTGCCTTTTGCGACAGCCATAAAGCACTCTGCGCCACCAGAATGCGAATTCTGGTGGCAGAGCGGCCCACTAGGATTGGGCCATAAGTGCAAGAATCCCAAGTGTGAAAACAAAGATTTTTGCCATAGTTTGGGTTGCACCCAAAGCAAGTTAGTCATGACTAAGCACCACTGGAATTAATGAAACGTACCTGAGTCAGTCCTATTAATCCCAACGGGTTTAGGGGTGATTAACTGTCTTTGGAGCCAACCCTTTAAATGGCACCAAACTTTAATTCTTATCTGGATATGGAGTTTCTTACTTCCCCACATAATCTCCATGGTACATTTTTCATCTTCCTTATTGATTTGTATTTTATTTTGCTTTTCCACCAGAAAGGCTCCAAAGACGTGTAGAACGCAAAGTAAAAGCGTTGGAATAAAATAGAAAACAAACAATATAATTAAAACAAAACAAATAAGAAATTCAGCCAAGAGACAAAAGAGCAATAAAACCACAGTCTTGCAAATGTGTGTGAGAGGGAGGAGAAAAACCATGATTGTTGTTATTAGAAATATTCAAATCCAAAGCCGGATGAAATAAAATGGTTTTCACTGGGCATCAAAAAGCCTGTAAAATGGGGGTTATTTGGGTATCCTTCGTGTCAAGCCCGCCTTCATTTTTATTTTTTATTTTTGGGGTTTCGTGAAGTGGTGAACAATGCATTCAAAGAAGCAATGCTTGGCAGCAAACAGAGAAACATTCTTTCAAACTTCTACCCGCTCTATTTCCTCTCCCCTCAGGCACTAGGTGGGTGTCACCTTGTCTTGGTTGTCTCCCCCCCCCTTGCTCCTATGGGGTTTGTGTGTGTGTGTGTGTGTGTGTGTGTGAGAGAGAGAGAGAGAGAGAGAGAGAGAGAGAGAGAGAGAGAGAGAGAGAGAGAGAGAGAGAGAGAGAGGCATGCTGGAGATGGCAAAGGCCGCAACACCTTGGAACCAGACCCTTTATGCTTCACGCAGCTTCACTCAGAGAGACCCCACAAAATGGCAGCTGAGATACAGCTCAGCCACCAGATCCAGTGATCATATATTTTTCTCTCCACTGATGGGAAGAAAAACACCTCTCTCTCTCTCTCTCTCTCTCTCTCTCTCTCTCTCTCTCTCTCTCTCTCTCTCTCTCTCTCTCTCTCTCTGGGACCCAGCCAGGTCTGGGCGGACAAGGCAGGAATGTCTGCAGGCCTAGGCAGGGCTCCGGCATACGCATTCCACAGCAATTAGCACAGCCACCTCAGTTCCTTCTCCAGAGGGGCCCAGGGCTGGAGCCGACCCAAGAGGCTTCTGTTTGCCTCCCTCGTCACCCAGCTGGCAGCAGTTTTCCTCCCTCGCCGGTGCTATTGCCACCTGCTCGTTATGGCGTGCTGCTCCCAAGTCCATGCTGTTTGGCCCATTCCAGAGATGCCCCTTCCCTCAATGCTCCAGCACCAGGGTCAGCCCATGCATTCAATCAAAGAGACGCTTGTCCCAGCTGGCACCTGCGTAGGAGCTGGCCTCCCTCCCTCTTGCTGCTCTCCAGAACTTCCATTTTGCCAGATCCATGAGGAAGGCAGGTGTCATTTATTCAGGGTGGAGAGGGAGAGGTGGCCGCAGCAGGGTCCCCCCTCAGCACTGGCGGGGCTGCCGCTGCCCCGATTAAGTGGATCGGCGCACCACCTGGAGTGCCTCTGTCAGTGGCGGGCTGGAGGAGGCAGTGGGATGATGTGGGAGTGCAGGGCACCCCTTGTCAGTTTGCCACCCCCTCCAACAGGCTCCAGTGGTCCGGCCCTGGCGAGGTCAGAAAAGGCTACCGCTGTTGCATCCGCTGCTCCTGATAAAATATGCGCCTTGTCACGGAGGCCACTCTAGGAGAAGCCTCTGATCCAGGAGCACCCTCAAACTGGGAACCTGCTCTTGACATGGAAGCGTCGGAATAAAATAGAAAACAAACAATATACCGTAATTAAAACAAAACAAATAAGAAATTCCGCCAAGAGACAAAAGAGCAATAAAACCACAGTCTTGCAACCACAGCGTTTGCCCAGCTTCGGCTGGTGCGCCAACTGCGGCCGTACTTGAGTCGATCAGACCTGACCATGGTGGTCCACGCCTTAGTGACTTCAAGACTGGATTACTATAACGCGCTCTACGTGGGGCTGCCCTTGAAGACGGTTCGGAAGCTGCAATTAGTGCAGAATGCGGCGGCCCGGGTGGTTGCTGGAGCTAGGCAGTTTGACTCTGTTGAACTGCTGCTTCAGCGGTTGCACTGGCTGCCCATTCGTTTCCGGGCCCACTTCAAGGTGCTGGTAATGACCTTTAAAGCCCTCCACGGTTCGGGCCCAGGATATCTGAGGGACCGCCTTCTCCTATACATTCTGGCCCGCTCTCTTAGGTCATCTGAGGGGGCTCTCCTGCGGGTTCCACCTCTATCGCAAGTTAGGGGAGTGGAACACGTGGGCGAGCTTTCTCTGCTGTGGCGCCACAACTGTGGAACTCCCTGCCAGGGGATCTGAGTACCACCCCCCCCATGACTTTTCGGCGAGGGCTCAACACGTTTTTGTTTCGTCTAGCGTTTGGGTGATGGGTTGTGGTCTGCCTCCTGTGTCTCAAGATGCTCTGCCATGCTGCTTCTCTGCTCCATACTGTTGCCCCCCAGTGGATTTTATTGTTTTTTAAAATTTGTTTATGTATCGTTATGTATCGTTTAAACTTATTTTATGTATTTTAAATTATGTATTTTAATCTGTTGTAAACCGCCTTGGGCATTTGCTTTCGGCATAGGAAAAGGCGGGATATAAATTTCTTAAATAAATAAATAAATAACTGTGGCGGCAGCCCCGTCTGGAACTGGCTGAGCAGTGGACCGACCAGCAAGCTGCACTTCCATCTTACCTAGATACTGTGAGCTTGTTCTCCCCATTGGGTCCCCCACAACTGCAAGGCAGGAGTTCAGAGTCTCCACTGCCTCCGTCCCCAGGATCGGATTACAAAGTGAGATGGAGCTGGGTCGTATCATCGTCGGCCTACTGATGACTCCACAGTCCCAAATCTCAGGATGACTAGTTCACTCAGCAGTCCCATGCTGGCTGCTGTTGAATGGCATAGGGGGCAAGGAGGAACATTGCTGGACCCCCCAAGCCAAGAAATAGAGCAGAAGTTTCCCAGCACCACCTTCTGGACTGTGCCCTCTAGAAAGAGTGGAGCCACCCATGTATGGTGCCATCTATGCGCATTCCTGCCAGGCTTTCCACAAAGATACCATGGCTGATGGTCTCAAAAGCTGCTATCCAGGATAATCCATAGTGTCGTGCTTCCCCTGTCTACCCCCCACTGCATGATATCCGTCAGGGCGACCAAGGTTGTTTCTATCTCCAAACCCAGCAGACTGAAATGGGTCCAGATAATCCCGCCTCATCCAGGAAAACATGGAGTTGGGATGCCCAAAAACATGTTTGACACATTGTTAAGAACAGAGGGATCCAACAATGGCTTTTTCAACAAAGGATGTACCATTTCAGCACAGGTGGCACAGACACTTCCCTTCAGGAGGACTGAGCACCTCGTGCCCATGTGCCTAATTCTGATCTCGCTGATCTAACCAGCCAAGACAGGTAAAGACGGGCAAGCATGCAAGTGGTTGGTCACACAGATCCAAGCATCCTGTCCACGTTCTCAGGTTGAAACAAGCAAACGTCTGGCAGACCAGGACTCTAGGAGTCTCCCAGATGACAAACGCCCCTACGGCATTTCAGCAACCATTTTGCCTCAATGAGTGCTTTGAGCAACGCCTGAAAGAAAATAGTTTTTTAAAAAAAGGGCTTCCCCCAATTTTTCTGGATTTTTTTTTGTGGAAATTAGACAGGTGAAACTATTTTTTTAAAACAATTTTCAGAGTCACCCCACTGACCCCCCCCCCCAGAAGAGCAAAGATCACTGTTTTTAGGGGAAACGAGGTGCAGGAATTGGTTGCAGGGTACCCCCTCCTCACTGAAATTAGAAATGAAGCTTTGGCTTTTTTTTTTTCTCATGGCCAGGGCCCTGGGGTTTGAATCCACTTTGTTTGGAGCACCTCAGGTGCAGGTGATCAGCTGTACACAGCTGTAAGCAGGAGCAACACCAGGTGTTGCTTAAAGCACTCATTGGGGTTATAAGTGCTAATGTTCTGTAAGACAAGAGGGAAACTGGTTTAAATATGGCATAAACAAACACACGTTTACAGATCCACATGTGCAAGTGAATTGGCTTGTTTGGGGACAGATCAGGCATCAAAGTTGTGAAAGAGGCTACAATGCATCACCCCCCCAAAGCCAGAAGGTATTCAAATGTTTGAACACGTAGAGGGGGCACAAAAAATGCTCCTCACCTGATTTAGGGCCAGCCCTGGTTAGTGGTTATTATCTGGCCCATAGCAGTTGGTTCCAGCTCCAGCTCCTACCTCATCTTTGCTACACTCTGATCAGCCCCCCCCCCCCGCCTTCCCTTTCCTTTTGCTTTGTGTTACTTTAGAAGCCTGAGTCTGAGTAGGGCAAAGGGGGTGGCTACTTGATCTCTATGCCAGGAAAAACTTTCCTCGGGCTGTTAAAAGCAGAGGACCCTTGCCAGAAAAAATGTTGGCAGCATTAGTATGTATGCTGTGTGAGCTCATGAGCTCAATCACTGCTTAAGGTAATTCTCTGGCGGATGAACAGAAGACCCTTCTTCCCTTTGATTCTGCTCTTCCCAGAGTAGAGCTCCCCAGTGAGTGTGGTCTTCCCTTGGGTCCAAAATGTCACCCCAGGGCCGGGGCTGGTTGGTCTTTGCAGCGGCCAATTTGTCACTCCATGCTTTGGCACCCTTGAGAGAGAGTCCCTATTTCTCTCTTTCTAATCTCAGCCCCATCTGGCTCCGTCCTGACACCTCACCGTGCAGACAGGGCTAAAGCTCTGGCTAGCATCTCTGCTCAGGTCAAGGCCTCCCAGGGCACAGGCCTGATAACCTCTGCAGATAGAGGCTCCTCGCTCGGCCTAGAGCAGATAATGGCCCGTTCTGTCCCTGAAGTGACAGGCGTGGCCCTGCTGCGTCCTGAAATGGCCCTGTTATCTCTCCACCTGACTCCTATTGACCTCTCAAGGCAAGGGTCAGCTCTCCTCTTGCCCCGGCCTCAGCTCATTGACCCCGAGGCAGTGTCTGTGTGAGGGGAGAGGCGAAATGGACCCTTCTGCTGCAGCATCCAGCAATTGGTCGCTTGTTGTGAATTCCAGGACTTTATTTTGGGGACCTCGTCGTCGTGTACTTCTCTTTCTCTTTCATCATGCCCTGTAAGGCCGGATCCATGGAGCGCGCTCGGAAGCTGTTTTACACTGACTCGGATGATTGTTGGGCCAGTTTGCTCAGGAGTTGCAACACTACGCTGCCAAGGGCTACAGATAGGAATCTTTCTCTGCCTTAAGTGGAGGTGTTGGGAATTGAACCCAGGGCCTTCTGCATGCAGAACAGGTGTTTTGCCAGTGAGTGACACCCCCTCCCCAGTAGGTCGTGTCTACACTGCAGCTTGACATGGAGCCTTGAAGATGCCTTAGGGAATCAGACCTGCCATCTCTTGAGTCCAAGCTTGGAACTGGTAGCAGCCAGAGGTCCTTTGTGCAGCACGATCCAATACAGGTTTACTTGGAATTAAGTCCCACATTTTTAGTGGGGCTTACTCTCAGGTAAGTGTGCGTAGGAGTGCAGCCTAAGGCCCCAATCCTATTGGCACCTAGCTAGCGCCTCTGGAGCGAGCACTTGGGCGGCGCTAAGCACTTTCTGGCTGTCACAAATGGCAGCACACCGGAGCAGCAAGCGGCCAGCTTCAAACGCCAGGGGACTCTGGACACCCACCGCTCCCAGTAGGTACCCATCAAGGGTGGGGGGGAGGCGGAACAGGGCAATGTCAGGGGCGGGCTGGCGGGCTGATTGAGACTGGGAAGGGGCAGGTTCGGCAGGAGCAGCATCTGCCGAATCCTAATTCCCTTCCTGGGCTCGATCTGCCTTCACGGGTCCACGTGCACGAGGACTTGCTCCAGCAATACCAAGTAGGCCCAAGCAGGGGCTTACCCTGGGGCAAGGGAGCAAATGTTCCGTTGGCCCAAGGGGGCTTCCAGAGGCCAAAACTCCTCTGCAGGATGCAGTGGGCAACACATGGGCACAGCTGCATCGCCGCACAGGGAGTGACGGTGGATTGGAGCTGTTGGTTTGCTCCTTGAGATCCTTTAACTGACGATGTTTGGCTAAGACCAACCCTGGGATCTTCTGTATGCGGTACATGATGTGCTCTTCTACGGGGCTCCAGGCTCTTCCATTCCATCGCATTAATGTCAGCTACTGTGGACCGATGAGTTCCCCCAACCTGCACTGGTCTTCTGCTGGGCTGCAGAAGCCCTGCATGGGCACTGCCAATCCATTTCTCTTCCTGCATCTTCCTCCTGGTCATGTGTAGTTGTGATGTGACATCAATAGCACAATTCTGAAAAGATGCAGGGAGACGAAGGAGCTGGCAGAACCAGGCAGCATCTCCCATCTCCACATGCTGCTTGGGTTTGGACCTCTGAGACTCTCCTATAACAAACCTATTTCTGCGGATTCGTTTTTGAAACATTCTGCTTCTAAGAAGTCCCCCCCTTCCCTTTGCTCTCTTGACATGACAGCTCCCTTTCCTCATCCAGAGTCTTAACAGCCTTTTTCCTCTCACCATGATCATTAAGAATATTACAAATAATTGATAGAAGATATTCTGTATTCAGCAATATGGATGCAATATTACACACTTGCCAGGTCCTGATTATCAGTTCAAAAATTACAATTATTTATGAATCAATGATTATTTATTCATCAGCTCTGCACAAGGCACTTGCCAGCCACTAAAGAAAGACAGCTCTTCCCCCCCCCCCCCTCCGTGGAGCAGGCACTTCTTCAAGAGAGCAGCATTCAGTGGTGGAAGGAACATCCAGGCCTACAAAGAAAAGAGCCTTTCCCCGTGCCGGGGGTGGGTGGGTTGCGTGTCGGTGTCATCCTCCTGGCCCTGATTTGTTTCATTTGGACTTTGACTCACCTTGAGCAGCTCTGTCTGCCCTGTTCTGTTACTTTTACTGATGCACTGTATCTGTTTTTGCAACTTTTGGGGGCAAATTTATTTTGCTTTTAAGCATATATTATAACTGTACATGCTTTTTAGTCTTTGCTGGAAGTTGCCTTGAGCACCTCCCTAGTGGGAGGGAACTCTCTCTCTCTCTCTCTCTCTCTCTCTCTCTCTCTGTGTGTGTGTGGGGGGGACTAATTTCCAAGAGTGGGACTAATTTCCAAAGGAATATGTAGTTGTAGAGGATCCCTCTTTAACTGCCCAATCTTATTCCCCTCCCACGGCTGTGCTGCATGCAGCATGCTATGTTATTTTTTGGGGGGAGGGGGGGATTGGACAGCCTGCAGAAGGTAAAGATATTTTTACTCCCCCCCCCCCATTTTGCTGGTGTAAGTCCGAGCCAGGGAGGGTTTCCAGGGAGAGGTTTGGGGGAGAGAATCCGAGTACAATTGGTTGCCGCCGGATAACCCCCTCCCTCCTTGACACCCCTGGTTCCTCCCCAATGCACCCCATTACTCCCCCCAATCCCCGTCCATGGCCCGCCCCTGCTGCCAACTTACCGGCCCCTGTGGATCCTTCTGGAGCCACTACTGCATGTGCTGCACGGCTCACCGTTTGCAGCAGTGGCTCAGCAGCGCATAACAGCAGCCTGGCTTTGTGCCGCCATAAAGTGCCTTGCGCTGCCAGAGCGCTAGTTCTGACAGATAACACAAGGCTTTGATAGGATTGGGGCCTGAAGCCGTTATCTGTGCTAAATGATAGCGTGCGCTGCATTTGATGAAAGATCAGCTCTCTGTTTCATGGGAGTAAGACACTCAAATGAAGATCAGCCACAGGTATTTTGGGCACCTATGTTAAAATGAAGCCCAGCTCTCTTAACCATTCCCCTCCCAGAAAGGCTCAGATTTTCATGGAAAAGCAAATGGTGTTCATTTGGGCTTAGGGTGAAAGCCTTGAAAGCATTCTCATACTTATCATAAAACAACCAGCGCCATGCCTGCCCTGTAGGGTTACACCAGTCAGAGCTCCACAGGTGCCATCCAATGCAAAGAGCCCAGGGCGCAGGAATGGGTGGTGGGCACTGCAGTGTGGAGGTAGACATAAGAACATAAGAAGAGCCCTGCTGGATCAGACCAAAGGCCCTGAATCTAGTCCAGCTTCCTGTATCACACAGTGGCCCCACCAGATGCCTCAGGGAGCACAAGACAACAAGATACTTGTATCCTGTCACCACTCCCTTGCACAAAGAAAACCTACTTCTAAAACCAGGAGGTTGCTTATGGCTTGTAACCTGTGATGGTCTTTTCCTCCATGAATCTGTCCAAACCCCTTTTAAAAGGCATCTAGGCCAGGTGCCATCACCACATCCTGTGGCAAGGAGTTCCACAGATGAATTACACGCTGGGTAAAGAAAAACTTTTTTTTTGTCTGTTTTAATCCTCCCTCCACTCAATTTGAGTGGATGTCCGCTAGTTCTAGTATTGTGTGAGAGGGAAAAGAATTTCCCTCTACCCACTCTCTCCATCCCATGCATAATTTTATATGTCTCAATCATGTCCCCCCTCAACCGCCTTTTTTCTAGACTGAAGAGCCCCAGACGCTGTAGCCTTCCTCATAAGGGAGATGCCCCAGCCCACTAATCATTTTGGTCACTCTCTTCTGCACCTTTTCAAGTTCCACTATATCCTTTTTGAGATGCGGCGACCAGAACTGGACGCAATACTCCAGATGCGGCCTTACCATCGATTTGTACAACGGCATAATAATATTGGCTGTTTTATTCTCAATCCCTTTTTTAATGATCCCATGCATGGAATTGGGACAATGCTTGGGGGGAATTAGACAATGCTTGGGGGGGGGGAACTGGGCTCTTGCCTACCAGGGTTGTCGTCTTTTCAATTGGTCCCTGTCACCAGGCCTTTAATAGCAACTTGATGTGCAACCATAAGCAGGTGATAACGTTTATCTTCATGCAACGAGAAGCTTCATCCTCATTAAAGGCTCAGCTACAGAAGACAAGTTGGCAACTATTTAATGAGGTTGGGGGGGCAGGGGAGGACAGTTTGGGGACACATTCGTCATATCTGAAACCATCCCCTGTGAAGTGGCATAATTTAGGTCTTGCTCACGACCCCCCGCCCTCCCCACAGCCTTAGCCCTGCTCTCATTCCATTTGCCACTGTATTCAGCAAGCAAGGTTATCAGCTGGCTGGTTTTTTATCATTCATCCCGATCCATTTTCGAGCATCCAGAGCAACAGCCTGCTCTGGCATTAGGAGGACGGGCTGCTGAATGCATCTGTGTCTGTTTCAGGATGCACTGCGGCCTGCCGCGGTGCCGCCATCGGTGCCCACTGTGCAAGATGGGAAGCCGAACTGCCAGATTATTGCGCTCTCTGGCCAGCACGTGGATCTTTGCAATGACGCTAGTAGCCCAGTTTGGAAGGCACACTTGTCTTGTGGAGTCGTTGGATCTGGAACAGACATTGCTTGCCAGGTCTTTGCCCATCATCAATATCCCAAAGCTCCACAATGGCTGCAATGCCGCCTGTCTTGTTCCCTTGAGAACTGAACTGGGCATGTAATACAGTAGCTGCAGCCTTTCTTGGTACCACACAAGTTTTGAAAACGGGGCGGGCACTGTCTCCAGGCAATTCAAGACACTCACACATCGACACACATGTACGCACACACCCGTCTTTGCAAATGTGTATCATATTCCACCTTTTTTCATCTTGTTCTTTTCAAGTCTAAACATGCCCAGTGGTGCTCTCAGTCTTTTCTCCCACCTTGCTTCCTGAACCTTTTTCTTACAGTTGCCTCTCTTGTACCCTTTTTGGTTGTGAACCATCCCCCCCCCTCTCCCTTCACCGCCCCCCCCCCCAGCAATTCAATCCCCTGAGTCTCTGTGGTTGCATTCGGGTGGTTATTGCTCACGTCGCGGTGGCTATTGACTGATAAGAACAATTTTCAGACTTTTGTGCAACGCCTGGAGGGAATTCTATTTCACGCACAAAATCAATTTTTGCACATAACACTTGATTGCTATTGCATCTGAAAGTGTTTGCTTCGTAAATACCACAGAAGCCGCTCACGGAGAGCGCTCGCTGTCTCGGTCTCAGTCTGACTCTGCCTTTCTGAAAAGGTCTGGATTTTACACACTTTTATTGCCTTCCCCTCTCCTTTCTTCCAGAATAGATTTTGAAAAATAGAACCCACATTTATTGCCTCATGATGTGTGACATGGCTTTCTTGAAAGTAAGCAGAGCCCTGGTCCCCTCCAGACCCCTGCCCAAGCTCCCCGTCTCGGCAAAAACAGCTCTTGTCTCCTTCTCTTTTGGAAAGTCCCTCGTTTGTGGTGGGAGTCCCCTCCCCATTTACACGGGGCTAGAAAGCCACAGTCATGCAGTGAGGTTGTCGACTGTTGACTTCAAAAATACTTCTGTGCAAATGCTCCAGCTATTTTGATTCAACAGGGACAGTCCTGATTTTCTGGTTCCCTGATAAATCACCCAACCTATTTGAGCTCTTGGGGCAAATGGTCATTCTTCAGACTTCATGAAGTCATGAAGGGTTTCTCTGGGTACCCTGTTATGGGGGGGGGCAGGGTATAAATCTTTTAAATAAATTAAACATTCCTTTCAATGTCTCTGAAAGTTCAGGCTCTGAGTGGGAAAAGGAATATTATTACAATTATGATACTTCATTACAGCCTAAGCAAGCATGCTGGACTGCTTACATTCTGCAATTCGGGATCTAGCCAAAATCCTGGGAATCACAGAGATAATGATGATAAGTATTATTAATAAACTTTCAGAATCCTCCAGGAGTTTGGACTAGCATTTTTGGACTCTCACTACAGTAGTTCGAATTCTAGCCAAGCATATAGGAGCTAGTGAGGTACAGAGCACTTCCAGGCGCCGCCGCAGCGCCTGGGACAGTGATGTCACAGCATACCATGACGTTGTGACATCACTTCCAGGTTCTCTCCTGATTGTGAAGTGGCTCTCCCTCTCTGTTCCTAGCAGGTTGTTATTATTATTATTATTGTTGTTGTTGTTTTTATTTTTTAAAAATCTAGTCTGCCTTTCTCCCTTTGGGATGCATCTCATCTCTAATGCATATGTGTGCAAGTGATTTGCCATCCCAGTTTCACCCCCATTCCCAGACAGCAAATATGGGGGAGGGGGCATTCTGAGGATTTTGCTGCTGGGTGACAAAATTGACAGGGTAAGGAGCTGAAACTCACTGCTAGCAGTAGCCGTGCCTCTCCTGGTGGTTGCAGTCTGGTGGCCACCATTTCTATTCCCCAGACAGTGGCGATCGTACACCCCCCGTGGGACACCTCCCCACGTGATGCCACACGCCATGCCCCCTGGGGGTGTGTGACATCATTTTCGCACGCGCCAGCAGCGGCGCGGCTTCAATCACACACACACACACACACACACACACCGCCATTTTGCTTACCTTTTTGGAGCCAAACGGCTCCAGGGCGGGTGGGAGGGCCCAATGAGAAGATGGCCAGCGCGAGACGACGAATACAGCAGAGGGGACGCATCCAGGAGGCAAGTACACACACACTCTGCCGCCACGTGCGCTTGGGGCCCAAGCCCCCCCCCGCCCCTACCCCAATGACACTACTGTCCCAGAAGCCCTCAAGAATGATGTTACGTCATCCATGTGGCATCATTTGCAGGAGCTTCTGAGGAGAAAATGGTGGCCGCCAACTTGCAGCTGCTGGAAGAAGTCATGTTGCCATGAAGTAGGTGACCTGGGAAAAAAGTGAGCTGTGGGTCTGGTTTGGCCTTCCTTTCACACTCACTCACTCACGCACACACGCACGCACACACACACACATCAAAGGTTCTTGGTGGAGAGCTATTGCTTCTGCTCTTCACACTTTTTTCTGCAAGTACAGGTTGAATCTCCCTTATCCGGACTGCTTGGGATGGGACGTTGTCTGGATTTCGGATTTGTCTGGATTTTGGAATATTTGCATAAATATAATGAGATATCTCGGGGACGGGACCCAAGTCTAAACACGAAATTCATGTATGTCTCATATACACCTGGTTTATAACATAGCCTGAAGGTAATTTTATACAATATTTTTAATAATTTTGTGTCCCAGCATGCCTTATGCTATGCCAGCCAGGTGCTGGAAAAGGTTTTGTTTAAAGTCATAACCCCCCCCCCAAAAAAACATCTGGATTTCAGGATAGTCTGGATTTTGCATGTCCAGATAAGGGGTAATCAACCTGTACCACTTTTCCAAATGCCACCTTTTGGTGGTGCCACTTTTGCGATCACCACCACTCTCCTCAGAGATGGCAGCTGTACACAGAAGCCGGTGGTTTGTTCACAGGTTTTCCTGCAGCGAGGGTCAGGCTTCCTCAGTTGTTGCTGCCTCCTGAGCTCTGCACCTCCTTCCCCAAACCACCCCTCTTGCTCAGAACCTTCTTGAACTTCAGCCTCAAAGATTTGGAAGGTTCTGAGCAAGGGCCAAGCGCTCGTGCCCCACTGCCCCAGCCATTTCCACTGCCAGCGGAGCTGGGCTAGGCAGTGCAGTGCCAGTGGACATGGGGCCGCCATGTACCGCTAGCTATTCTGTGACGTGCTGCTAGGTGCAAGAGCAGTGGTCTAGTGCAGGGGTTCTCAACCAGTGGTACTCATACCACCAGTGGTACTTTGGCCAACTGCTGGTGGTACTCGGACTGCTGGACCACCGGAACCCCGCTCCGATGCGGCACTTTCGGTGACGCGTTTTCACTCCCAAGAGGCTCCTGCCTTTGGCCGAGCCTCTCAGGAATGATGAGAAGGGCCCTCCCACCCACCCAGAGCCACCTACCTGCATTTTCTGGCCTCCGAAAACCTGAAAGTAACTGGCGATGATGTCATCGCCAGCCACTTCCAGTTGGTACTCAGCAGGAGAGTGGCGCCGGAGGTGGTAGTCGGCCGGGAAGGGGTTGAGAACTCCTGGTGTAGTGCAATTGCATGCACATGAACACAAGGGCACCAGGTTTATCATACTGTAACTGCTGAGATAGATTGTGAAATGTTAACATATTATACTACAGTTAGGCTTTCCTAGTGTCTCTGGAACCAAAAGAACAAAACCTTCTTTGCTGAAACTGGATTGGCCAGGCAGTGGTAATGAGCAGAACATACATCAGTTGGCACGAGAGCCTTCAGCAATGGGGAAAGGTTGTGGAAAACGCAGAATATGAAAGGAAAGAAATATAGCAAATAAAAGGAATGAACAAAAAGGCAGGAATCAAGCAGTCCACCTTCCCTGGGAAGTCGAGACCAGAAGGTTCTTTGTGATGCTACTGCTGCGGTGGTCAAAGAAGAACTGAGAGGGCGGCAGGCACAGGCCAGATGCTGTTTGGGGCATTGCAGTCCCTGGAGGAGGACAGGGCTGGTGCCCAAATCTTTGAGGCTGAAGCTCAAGAAGGTTCTGAGCAAGGCTCTGCCCTGGAGCATATCCCTTCAGCATGAATGATGCATAGACCATGAAGAACAACAACAGGGCTATTGCACCAAGTGTACCCGTAGTTCCATCTATGAAAAGCTGGAACGTGTGCAAGTGTAAATGCATGTGCTACCATAGTGCATATGTGTGCACGAGCATCAAGAATAGATTCACTGGATTTTGGATGGTTCTGGCTTCAGGCAACTGGCCAAAAGAAGAGCATTCTGATTGGGCCAATAAAAATCTGGACGGGTTGCTGTCAAAATCAGCTGGGGGTAAAGAGGCACTTTTGAAGTGGCGGCTCTCTCTCACTTCTCAGCGAGACAGCAACTGTCCCTCTTCCTCCCAGCAGAGTGTATCTCCCGGTGGCTGTTTGCTGCTGTCTCCCTTGTCTTTCTTTGTAGATTGTGAGCCCGTTTAGAACCATCGACTTGTTCCTTTGGCTAGGGAAAATGCTCTGATCACTTTTTCTCGCAAAGCGATATATCAAGGTTCCAAACCACCACCACCACCACCACCACCACCACAGCTTAACCAGGCACAGCCCTTCTGAGCGGAGAGTTCAGTCGCGTACAGTACTCCCCCCATATCTGCTGGGGATATGTTCCAAGCCCCTCCGTGGATACTTGAAACTGTGGATAGGAGCAAACACCCCCTCCATGGTTTCCTGAGGGGCCCCCACCCTACCTCCCCTGCAGGCAGGCGTGCGTGCCCCCTCCCCCCACTCTTATTTTTCTTTCAGTAAGTTTTGTTTCTTCCTTAAAACAAACAGAGAAGCAGCCTTCATTGCAGGCAAGTAGAATGAGACTAAGTCCTAGAGAGGCTCTGCAAGGTTTCTGTTAACCTTGCAGAGCCTCTCTAGGACTTAGTCTCATTCTACTTGCCTGCAATAAGCAGCCAGAGGCTGCTTCTCCCGTTTGTTTAAGGAAGAAACGAAGTTTACTGGGAAAAAGTAAAAGCCTGGGGGGGGGGTCCCCACGATCCGTGGATAACTGAAACCGTGGATAGCGAATCCGTGGATATGGGGGCCCACCTGTATAATGCTCCCCCCATTGGCCTGCAACATCTGTCATCCAAGTACTGTGCTAAGGAGCAACATGCACTGATTCACAGTACCGTTAGAGACTAGTTTCTGTTCTTGTTTCCTCTGTTATCCCCCCCTCCCAGTGCTTCTGCTGCCTCTGTTGTTACATCCTTTGTAGCGGGGGGCGGGGTTGCAAAGGGCTCTCCTTCCCCCCATCACTCAGGGCTTCTCCACTCTGGGCTCATATCAGGGACCAAGGGAAGCTAATTGCAGCAGGACCCCAAGAGAGCAGCAGCTGCAGGGAGTGTCCACCACTCTCCCTAGGAAATGCATCTCCACCCGGCTGCTTCGGCAAGGCCTCTGCAAGCTGCACAGGAATGGAGTCCATTCGCCCGTGGTGTTAGCCAGCAGTTGTGCAGGATCATTAAGGAATATTTAATGTCCCCCAGCTGCAATGGTGTCAGGTGCAATGTGGAGCTCATCAATCAGGGGGAAACAGCCCTGATCTCGCCACTAATCCTCTGCCTGCTGCATTGATTCATGTAACCCTCTTCTGACAAAGTGCAGCCCGTCCGGTCCAGGCAAGCAGCCTCCCCCCCCCAGCTCCCCACCTAGGCAGGCCTAGCAATGGAGGACAGGCAGCCTGCCTGAAGGTGGAGTGGGGAGCCCAGAGGAAACGAGGGATCAGAGGAGAGCACTGTGGCTCTCACAGCTGCAGCAGCAAAACAGCTGGTTGGAAGCAGTGCAAAGCAGAGCAGGCGATGGAGGTCCAAAGACCAAAGCGAACCCCAGCGGTGTTGTAGACCGTTGCATGATGGCCTGCAAGCTCCGATCCAGGGCTCAGAGCATCACAGCCTACGCTTGCATGACAAATGGGGAGGGAGGAGGGAGCAAATGCAGTAAAAAAAAAAAAAAGCAAATACAGTAACCCTGATATTAGGGGGGGGGGCTTCCTCCTTCTGGCTTATTAAAGCTGCCCAACCAAGGGAAGCTGACCAATGGGATGGAAGAGGTAGCAAAGGCCTTGTTACAGGGGGGCAAGCTGGAAGCATTAGTGAGGCTGCTGTTGAAAAAGCCCCCCCTGATGTCCTCCTCTCCCCTTTTGGGCAACTCTTGGCCAGGCTCTACCTTTCTGGGCAAGGTGCTTGAGCTCAAGGTGGTGGGGTGGTCCTGGATGATGCAGGTTATCTAGAGCCATTTCAATCTGTATCTTGGCCTAATTTGGAAACCGAAGCTGCCCTACAGCCTAATCCTACCTAACGTGGTTATGCAGCCGTGCCAGCAGGGTGCATGCAGTGTCCTGTGGTGGGGGACTTTACTCCAGGTAAAGGAACATGTGTTCTCTTGCCCAGGAGTAAGCCTTCCCCACCTGAATGAGTCTGCTGCACTAGCTATATAGCGAAGCTAGCGCAAGTCTGAGTTGACCAGGAAGGCGAATTGAGGCTGGGAAGGGGGGGGTAGGATATTGGTGGTGCTGCCACTGCTGATACCACCCCCTTCCCAACCTCAATCCACCCTCCTTCCTGCTCTAATCTCCACCTTGTTCCTCCCTATCCCCGCCTCCCTCCTGCCACCACCACCACCCCGACTTACATGCGCTGGGAGATGTGGATGGCCCGTTGGCATGCTTGCTGTTTGCAGCTGCAGCTAGGTTGCGCGGAATGGCATGTCACGCTTTGCAACAGCCATAAAGGAACTTACGCTGCCCGAACGCTAGTTCCAGCAGGATACAGCCCTAATAGGATTGGGCTGTTAGTCACCTTGATGACTAACACCCTTACATAAATGGCATCTGGAAAGAATGGCAAAAACAGAGGGAAAAGTAGGGTTCTTTCACCTCCTTTATCCCCCTGAACCCCCCCCCCCAATCTGACTGAAAGTTCTCCCAGGAGACATTTCAGCAAAGTTCTAACCTGGAAGCGTATGTATGCAAACCATGTGGGCTAACCATCCATTGCACTATGGCTCCCTCTCCACAAGGCAGCAAGAATTTTAAAATACCGGTAAGCATCTTTCATATCATCAGTTATTCCACATGCTGCATTATATAGCAAAGGCCAGTTCTCCACTTCTCCAAGGAGGTGAGTATTGGCACCTGGGATGTACTTGAAGTTTAGATTATGGGATGGAACCTGGGTTGCACTGGGGGAGGTTTGTATGGGGAAGCAAAGGAATTTCAGCCATTCGTCAGAGAAGCCAGGTTTGGGGCGCCCACAGCTCTCCCAGCAGATCCTTCAACACAGTCAAATTCTTTCTGGCTAGGCCTGGGGTCAGAAGGTGAGCCTTGCCCTGCCAGCTTTCAAGTTGGCCCAACATTTCTGATGGCTTTTGGGGGCAATCAAGTGTCCAGATGCTGCAGGGAAGGGGAAGGGCCCCCATTGCAAACTGCTTTCTGTTTGCTCTGCAGCTTTGCTGGTATCAAGAGCTTAAGCAAAGGACTAGCTACTTATCTGTGCCTTCCACTAATCCCTCAAGTCAATGGTGAATCTCCTCATGCAGGGAAGGTAAGATTGCCACATGGGGAGGGGGTTGGGGGAGAACACCCCCCCCCCCAGCATTGTTCATTTGCATGTGTCCATTCCTTTAAATCTGGGGCTGTCACACATTTCAGCAAACAATTTCTTGGAAGCCTGGTGGCCTTGGAATCCGAACCCCATCATTCATGGCCTCCTTCCACCAGCCAGTTTCACACTGGATGCCCTGTGTTTTTCAGCTAGGGCAAGGGGTCCCCTGTTTTAAACTGGCAAATAACGGGCAGTCCAGCCAGCCACTCTCCATGTCAAAAAAAATGAGCAGGATAAGAAGAGGCTTAGTATTGTGATTCTAGAATAATCACGTTGTTTTAGTCGTTTTTACCTCTATTGTGGAATGGATACCTCATTCCTAATGGTCACACAGACTGCAGCCTCTCATTTTCCCCACACAGCAACGTGTGGTGTCGTTGGCAGAGTATTGGAACTGTTCCCAGCAGCAGGGCACGCTCTGAGGGCGCATGATGGATGCAGCCGCCTTGCTGAAGCTAAGCAGGTGTCGGGCTGGCCAGTGCCTGGATGGGGTCAGCACAACCAGACAGCAGCTGCCCAGACTTCTGGCGTTGTTCCACTGATAGTGGCCAACCAGAAGCATGGGCAGTGCCCTTGGACACTCTTGGCACTCACTCTTTAGGCTGACCTACAGTGGGCATGAGGGGGGATCTAGTGGGCGTGTGCCACACAGCCGACATCAGCCTTGCTGTCACTTCTGTGCCAGCTGTGTGGAGCGCCAGGGAAGCAGCCAAGGCTGAAGCCTCCAGCCAGGTCCTTGTTGAGATTGTGAAAATCAGGCGCACTGTGCAAGCAGTGCATGACCTGATCTTTCCACAGAGTGTACCACGCAGACATGCCCTCCAGGTTTGCTTGACTGAAACAACCGTTTATATTTCTTAGGCAATCTCTAATGAAACACACAGAGATTGAGAGCCAGCCTTGGGTGAGCTCACAGCCTCCACCCCCTGACAACATGCGGACAGGACGAGGTGACAACAACCTCTGTGTGTGTGTGTGTGTGTGTGTGTGAGAGAGAGAGAGAGAGAGAGAGAGAGAGAGAGAGAGAGAGAGAGAGAGTGTGTGTGCGTGCAGGACCTCTTGGGTGTGAAAAGAAGGCCTGGATGCCAAGCTCCCTCCCCCTCCCTCTCTACACATGCAGACACACACCCTGTCTCGTTGCGTGATTAGGACCTCACACTTGCTTCTGGTATTTCTAACCTTGAATTGTCTCTTCCTCCCACAGTGGCTTGGGAGAAAGCCAGTTTCCTGCAGGATAATGACTTATCTCCTCTCCTGGAGAGCACACGCAACACATGCAGCACAGAGACAGGCTGCCATGCCGTGACATATGGGGGGGGGGGGAGAGATGAGAGCCAGGAGGAGACCAAAGTGCCCCAGGGAGGGAGGGAGGGAGGAGGCCCCGCAGCCCAGTGGGGAGGGTAAGGGCAGGCCTAGACTCAGCATCCATCCCTCAGCAAAGGTTGGGCCTGCAGGGAAGGGGTCCACCAACTGCAGCGAGGGCCAGAGGAGGCCAGGCGGCAGGAGGCAAGAGGTGCCCCGACAGGGCCTGGGGAGCAGCAGCTCCCAGCCCCCAACTGCCCTGGGGCGGGGCCACAGCCTCCCGCAGACGGACCCTCTACCCATCCCCCAGAGGAGTGCGGCGGAGCTAAGAGCAGAGGCGTGCAGACCATCTGGGCGAGGCTTCATGGCCAGCATGGCGCCTCCATGTGGGGGGGCTGGAAGAATGCAGGGGAGAAGGAAGGGGTGAATTTACCCTGGGGAGAAGGTCCAACCCCTCCCCTGTTCTGTTCCATTTGATTCTGTGATCCCAAGGAAAGAAGGAAAGCACTGACTGGAGTCCTATGTCGGTGAGCCTCCCCAGCCCCTGGAGGTCACCCTCCCCCCAAGGACGGAGGAGGTAGGCATGACAGGTATTCAGGTCGGAGGAACAACGCAGAGGTCACCCATTCCCATGTGAGATGCTGCACAGTTGTGTGTCTATGTGTGCAGAGCCATGATGGTGTAGCAATCCTGGCGTTATTATTCCGGGGTAAGCAGATACAGTGTAGTGGCTAAAAGTCAGAAGTCCTCAGTTCAACTCTCACCTCAGCCAGGAGCTCCTTAGGTCTCATAAGAACATAAGAAGAGCCACGCTGGATCAGGCCAAAGGCCCATCTAGTCCAGCTTCCTGTATCACACAGTGGACCCACCAGATGCCTCAGGGAGCACACAGCCAACAAGATAACCTGTTTCCCGTTGTCCAGAGCCGTACCCAGCCGATTTTACGTGTGGGGCGGGTCCTCGGCCCCGCCCCATAAAACTAATTAGCATAAATTATGCTAATTTTCGGCCGATTTTTTTTTTTCCGCTTTTTTTGCCGATTTTCGGCGATTTTAAACCTAAAAAAAGGGGTATTTTTAAAGTATGTATGCTTTGCGGCACTTAACTTGTGTATAGGAGCCTCCAGCGAAGCGATCGGCTCTCTCTAGCGACGTTCTTTTCCAGGGGCGCAGATCGGCGATCTGAGATCGCTCCTCTGCTGCCCCTGACGGGAACTCCTCATCGTAAGCTCATCGTTTGAGTTCGCGCATGCGCATAGCAAACAGCCATTCACGCATGCGTGAATGGCTGTTTGCTATGCGCATGCGTGAACCAAACAGTAACGTACGATGAGGAGTTCGCGTCAGGGGCAGCAGAGGAGCGATCTCAGATCGCCGATCTGCGCCCCTGGAAAAGAACGTCGCTGGAGAGAGCCGATCGCTTCGCTGGAGGCTCCTATACACAAGTTAAGTGCCGCAAAGCATACATACTTTAAAAATACCCCTTTTTTTAGGTTTAAAATCGCCGAAAATCGGCAAAAAAAGTGGGAAAAATTCAAATTTTTCCCGCTCTCCTCCGGAGCCTCCCGCCCCCCTGCACCACCTCCCGCCCTTGCGCCCTGGGGCCCACCGCCCCAGGGCCCCACATCAGCCTACGCCCCTGCCGTTGTCACTCCCTTGCACCTGGCACAGAGAAAAACTACTTCTAAAACCAGGAGGTTGCTTATGGCTTGTAACCTGTGATGGTCTTTTCCTCCATGAATCTGTCCAAACCCCTTTTAAACCCCTTTCTGCTTGTCCCCTGGTTCTGGTGTTGTTCGAGAGGGAGAAGAATTTCCCTCTATCCACTCTCTCCATCCCATGCATAATTTTATACGTCTCAATCATGTCCCCCCTCAGGCGCCTTTTTTCTAGACTGAAAAGCCCCAAACGCTGTCTCCTTCGTCCAGACTTTCTCTCTTTGCCTCTTTCCATCTGCAACCTGGGGTCACGTAACGCCAGCTTAGCGTACCGAGTTGTCGTGAGGAGCACTGCAGTAATGGGTGTGAAGTGTTTCAAACACTCTCATGATACATATACTATTTAAATTATGTATACATATAGGCTGTCTTCTTGTTTTCGCAAGTCTTCCCTTGTCTGGACAGTGACTTCCTGCACACCTGGGCAAATGTTGTAATGCCTGACCTGTCGAACAGGAAGTGGTCCAAGAAAAGGTGGGCTCTTTTTAATCCAGACACTGGTAAAGGCCCTGCTAGACGTTACAATAAATGTGTAACATGGTCTGATATGTTTTTCAAAAAGTAGCGTGTAGGGAGACCATGACACAGGTTGAGACCATGAGGGTTTTGCCCCTGCTGTAGTTTCAACTTCAATCACAATTCCCTGCCTAGTGTGCTGTTTTTACTGGGAAAATGCTTCCATTGAATGGCTGATTCAGTGCGGAGAAGGATGGAACTTCTGAAGCTATAAGAAGAAGAGGGAGAGGGAATTTCTCTCTCCTGTGTATGACAAACAGGCCTCCTGTCACTTTCATTGTTGTGCAGAAGGTGGCCTCTCTTGGCAGGTGCTGTCACCTGCCCAGCCATCCAGCACAGTCAGAACCACTCCAAGTCATGGGGAGTGCTCACAATGTTCCTGGGAAGACTTGCCTTGCAGGGACCTCTAGACCTTTATTTATTTATTTATTTATTTATTTATTTATTTATTTATTTATTTATTTATTTTTCACATTTTTATACCGCCCTTCCTCCAAGGAGCTCAGAGTGGTGTACATATTTCCTCCCTTCCTTTTTGTCCTCACAACAACCCTGTGAGGTAGGTGGGGCTTAGAGATAGTGACTGGCCCAAGGTCACCCAGGAAGCTTCGTGGCTCAGCAGGGATTTGAACCTGGATCTTCCAGGTATTAAGTCCGACTCCCAAACCACTACACCATCCTGGCTCTAGACCTTTGAGTCTAACTACACTCTGATCCATCAGTAGCTACCCAGATGCCCCTGGCATGATGCCTGTTGAATCTGGACTTCTGGACTCTGGTTTTATTCAACAGCGTTATATGCAGCTCCCTGGCAGGACTCCTAATGCAGGCCTGCAGCAGCAGGGTGTGTCCTCTTCCAACAGAAGACAGGGAGGGAGGAGTGGGAAGGCTGGCTCGTCCTGAAGGGGACAGTGTACAGTTAAGCGACAGTGGCTGAATACAACACAACTCGGTAGCTCACGTGCAGGGTAGGATGAGGCTGGTCATCTCCCCCCCCCCCATTGTTTGTCCACAGCTCCTGGTACTCAAGGATATAATGAGGGTTTCCTACTGGCGCAAGTGACTGTGCTGGGCGCCGTTTCATTCATTGCAGAATTCCTGCTTAGGGTCAAACTATACGTGGAATGGTGATTCGGCTTTTAAATGGCTGTGAAGCAGGACACAACCACAGCAGGAGAGGACTTTGCCGTTTCCATCCTGATCATGAGGCCCCCATCCCCACACACTATTTCTATTTATAGAGGGACAAAAGCTTCCATTGAAAGTCTTTCTCCCCATATAAACTAGTGCATGGGAGAGGCACGGTTGGGTTGGAACTGCAGCAGAAGCAAAGTCCTAAACCCTCTTTCCCCCCCCCCCATGCAGTTCTGCCCTATTTCAAAAACAAAATCAACAATTTTAAAAACAAAGCCACCATTCCATGCCATGTATTTGGGGTAATGCGAAGTTTGCCCTAAGCAGGAATTAATTCTGCCCAGCACAGACACTTGCCGACTGAGAAGGAACTCTTGGAAAACAGGTCCGTTTCTTCCAAAACTTGCCAAGCTTGCCAAGAAAGCTTGTAAATTCAAGAAAGCTTGTAGCTCAGAGATTCTCAACCTCTTCCTGGCCAAGTACCACCTCCGGCGCCACTCTCCTGCTGTGTACCATTGGAAGAGACCGGCGATGACATCGCCAGTTACTTCTGGGTTTTCAGAGGTCAGAAAACACAGGTAGGAGGCTCTGGGCAGGTGGGAGGATCCTTCTCAGCATCCACGAGAGGCCTTTCGGGAGCAAAAATGCACCGCCAAAAGTGCCACGTCGGAGCGGGGTTTCGGTGGTCTGGCAGTTCGAGTGCCACCAGCAGTTGGCTGAAGTACCACTGGTGGTACTAGTACCACTGGTTGAGATCCCCGGATCAAGCTGATTCTGAACCAAGCCAGGGGGCCGTGCTGAGCACTGCTGTGCTTGTTCCAGAAGTCTTGCTGCTTAGCAGATTTGTGGAAAATGTATTCACAACGAGCCATTGCTGCTGGTGGGGCAACTTCTTCCCCCAAATCTGATCTACCATTGTCAGGTCGGTGGCTCCCGCTTCCATGCTGAGAAGCAGAGGCCCCTGCGTACCACTGGGCGCTCTGGGACGTGCCCCACACAACCCACTGCAAATGCACAAGTGTTCCCATAACAGGGGTGCAGCAGAGGCCCCTGAGTAGACAAGGCGCCACGGAAAATGCTTGCTGAAGGCAGACAGGTTCAAAAGCACAGTCCTGCCCATATAAGGCTGTGCAGGGTGGAGATTTTGGCGCGCTCTGCACAGTTAAAATGGCGCTCGCAATGATTCAAGAATGGAAGAGGTTGCTGCAGTCACTCTTGAACAATTCGGAGCATTTTGCATGTGTGTTGCCTCTCTTCCCCCCCCCCCCCGCGCCTTCTTTCTCCCCCCGCAACTTCCTGCCCCCTCCTGCAATCCTCTGCTGTGAATTACTTCTGGCCATTTTACTTCTCCTCGCAGGAGGATTAAGTTCTCGATGCACTGAAAATTAACAGAGCAAATCAGCCGGCTGCTCTGGCCAAAAAAAAAAAAAAGGAGAGAAGAGCGCGCAATGGCGACAGTGGCTGGGCCGGGGGGGGGAGGGGGCAGTGCTTAGCTGGGGTGGTGGTGAGGAGTCGTGGTTAATATGACGAGGATTAAAATTCCAGTCCGATTAATACACCCTAGGTGACAGATTTTTCACAGTGTTGGGGGTTGAGAGAGACACGCAAGCTAGCAGGATCAGAGCTGGGGGGGGAGGAAGGAGGGGCAGGGCGAGGAAGAAAGAAACCCATTTACATTGCTGGGGCCAGCCAGGCAGAAAGGTCAGGGTGTCAGACAGAGCCAAACAGCTCCATTACGGGCAGATGGATCCCCCTTTCACCCCCACACTTACCCCCGACAGCTCTGGGGGAGGGGCTCATAGCAGCCGGGGCCTGCAGAAGGCCAGGGTGCCAGAGGAGAGCTGCCGTGGTCTTCGGGTACATCTGCATTGCTGGTGAGAGAGGCTGTGGGTGAAGGACGAGGCCTGCTAGCAACAGACAATCCTGGTCACCAGGCCAAGAACAAGTCCTTTGACTTGCTCAAGTCATGTCAGCAACATGCAAATACATCTGTGTGCGCTTAAGTGTGGCTGCTTCATACATCTTTGAGAATTCATGCATGTGGAACTGGGAGGAACGTCGTGCACATGAACCTTTTCCCCTTGTGGAGCAACTACTATATGTTTGCATGTGTGGAACATGTGGGTCTATACAATTCCATAGGTGCATAAAGCTTTGTATGTATATGTCAGACCATGTGTACATGTTAGCAGTTGTGTGTGTGAACATACATTGCCCACCCATAGCAGCTGGGCCCATGGAACGTTCATGTGCAGAAGAACAAGATCTGTGCTATCCAGAACCACAAATCTGTCACAGGAGGACGGGCAGCCAAACTCTGCATCTAAAATTTGGAAAGCGGCTATGGAGGATTTATCACAGCAACACTACTACTCAGTGGCGTTCCTAGAGGGGGGGCGGTATTGTAAGTTGCGCACAGGTCTACACAGCGTTACACGGTGGTCGTGCCCACTCGCCGCTGGAGCCATTCAGAGCAGCACTCCCTGCATGTTGCCTTCACTGCTCGGAATGGTTCTGATGGCGAGTGGGCGGGGCCACCGTGTAACGCTGAGTAGACTTGTGCGCAACTTAGAGTACCGCCCCCCCTCTAGGAATGCCACTGCTACAACTGAAATCATTGACATACCTGAGTCGTAGCTGCACCACAATCCCCCATTTCCTGTACATATTCACGAAGTTATGGTTCAACCAGCCCTATATCCACTAACAGTGCTGGGTTGCGCATCAGTGCGCTCTTGGCTTTGGACCCTGGGTTTCATTCAAGACAGAGCTCAGCTCCAGAATCTGTCGCAAAGTCAGTGCTCAGTCCAGGAATGAGTGACGTCACAGTTCGGAGCAGACAGCCCTGAGCACATTACAGAACGCACTTGCTATTCAGGACGGAGTCAAATGTGACTTTCAAGAAGCACGACTTCTTCTGCCCAGCCAGACTATTGGTCCACCCAGCTCGGTTTCATCCACAAAGACTGGCTCTCCAGGATTTCAGGCATGGGGGGGGGGTCTCTCCCAGAGCTACTCAAAGATGCCACAGACCCTTCTGCCTGGACCCAGCATGGACTCAGCCACTGAGCCACAGACCCTCCGTTTTAGCCATGGTTAAAAATGAGTCACTCCTTGAAACCAGGATCTGTGTCAGCTGACAATTGTGTTGATGTTACAGGTGGATGGTTGTGTGCTTGTATATGTTCAAAAGCAGCATAAATGCACAACACATAACTGTAGGAGCGATCAAAGCACAGATGAAACCCATGGAGACACCTCACCACAGGCTTTCCCATAAGTTTCTCTCTGTGTGACTAATAGTAGCTTCAGGGCGGGGAGGAGCAGATTTGTTTGGACCAGGACTGCAATGCGGGGGCGGGGGTTCTATCTTGCATTGTGCGTGTGTGTGTGTGCGCGCGCGTGTGCGCGCGTGCGTGTGTGAATTCACAGTCAGCTGCAGCTCCTCAAGCCTTCAGTAAATCCTGTGCTGAGAAACCAAGTGAGGCGCCTGCATGTGTGAACCCGGCGCAGTGACTGCGTGAGTGTTTGCCGCCTGTTCTGGCTTTTGTGTCTCCTGTGTGCAAACCTCCTGCTCTTTGCTCCCAGAAAGACATGCACCGGGCTGTTTTCTGCTCTGTTACCCTCGTCTGTGCCTGGCCATAATGACATGTTAATTGTGGCTGTCAGGGAAAGAGCTCCAGCCCCAGCCCGGCCTGCCTCCAGGCCCCACCTGACTTCCCGAGAGAGCCCGGTGCCACCCTCCCGCTTAGGGGCCAAGGCCCACCTGCTGCAGTGCGCGCAACGAGTTCCTTTCCCACAGGCAAGACTGTGGAGCTCTCCCTGTGACCCCAAGGCCCTCGTGGGAGGCCGCCCTGGGGCGGGTGTGTGTGTGTGGGTCAAAGGATCAGTGGTAGGGTCCTGTCAAGAGAAATGCTGTCTCCCTCTTGCTTCACAACCTTCCACCTTGTGTGGGAGGGCTGCAGAATGACAAGAGAAAAGGACCCTGGGGGAGGGGGGAGACTCTGTGTGTGATCCTGAATCACAGGATAGCACCGTAGGGCTGCCAAAATAGCCCCCTCCTGTGCCTTCACTTGTGCCAGGACTGAATGGTCAAATCCACTGTCTCGGAGCATAAGCAGAGTGCCTTCCCTTCCCTGCCCTGCTCAGCAACCAGAATCCTTTTTGGGAGGAGGAAGGACGGCTTCCAGGGCAGCTGGCCTGAATTCCTGCTCTCCAGCACCTCTCTTTCTTTCGAGGCAGTGAGAGCCCCGCGGCCTCGCCATCCCTCCCGCGAGCTGGGCGCTTCCTGTGTCCCCCTTGGCCTGGAACCCTGTCTTCGCGTTAATGTTTACACGGGTAACCGGGGGCCTTCTGCCTCTGCACATCGCATTTTCTGCTTGGCCACGTCCATCTGTGTCCCCGCATAATGATTTTTTATGCTACATTAATTTAACACACTGACGCAAGCTGAGAGGGCCGGGACCCCGGGCTTTTTAATTGTGTCAAAGAAAATTTTGTACACTTGCCCTTTCATTCAGAGCCAGGGTTTGGGGGTGGTTCGCACAGAGAAGGGGAGAGGGGCAAAGGAAGAAAGAGGAAGAGAGCGAGCCTCCGAACTGTGCAAGGGCAAGAAGAAGGAGGGGGGGGCACAAGCAGGGATTCCGAAAAGCCTAAGGAGAGGACAGAATCATATGCTGCAGGCTGACACACCAAGTCCTGTACACAACACAGTGGGGGTTAATCCTGAAAAAAATGACCACTCCCTAGCCCAGCCTTTCACACAGACAGCTGAAACACACAGTTTTAAAAATGCAAACGACACACTGAGGGTCAAACTGGGACTGAAGCTCCCAATGTCTTTCCCTCCCTCTCAACAGCTGCTAGCGTGGGGAGGCTATTTGGATTGGGGCCACAGGAAAGGGGGAGGGGAGCTAACCATTTATTGATTTATTTTGCTATGTAAACTGCTTTGTGAACTACTTTTTGTTGAAAAGCAGTAGATAAATATTTGCATTATTATTATTATTATTATTATTACTATTATTACTATTATTACTATTATATAACAACAACCACCTTTCCACCTGTGCTGCAGCCCTGAACCAAATTCCACCCCACCACCCCCAACTGCTATCAGCCACAGAGAGAAAAATGTACAGGCACAAAAAAAGTTTTCCCCTCCGTGGCTAATAGCAGCTTCAGGGGATTGAGGATTTGGTACAGGGGCAAAGAGTTAAGCCCTGCTCTCTCTGAGCCACGGCCTCAGTCCAAATCTCCCACCGCATGGCTGCTTTTTTAAAAAAGAAAAAGATTTTGAAAAAGAAAATTATTTCTGATCACAAAGCTCCTAAGTCACATCTCGTTTTGGGGCTGCTAATTCTTATGCCTGGAAAGGTTTCCTTGCAGGGCGCAAAAGACAAGAACAAGCGAGGAAGGCCCTCCTCTGTGTTCCTGTATGAGTCACTGATCTGCTGCACATGCCTCAGGATTGGAAGGTCTAAAGCACTGACTCATGGGGGGGGGGACACAACAGCAGGCAGGCAGCCTCCACCCCAGGCCAGTCGTTCTGTGGTGCATCTGCATTGGGAGCAACGGCAGGATCCAATTATCTCCATCGCCGCAAAGATGCATCAGAATTACCTACTCCCAGCAGAGACAGATTGGAAGGAGGCAAGGCCAGAGCCGTGAATCACCGAGAGATGCGGAGGGCAGCAGCTCCGGTGGGAGGGCTCCTGGGAGTCTTAATTATGGAAGTAATTCATTTCTTGTGGCACACAAACAGTTCTCTCATGGCCTGCCAGCGTGGCCTGGCGCACAGTTTGGGAATTCCTGGCCTAGTTGTGCTAAATTTAACAATTTTCTAGAAAAATAAATGCCGGCACTCAAGCCTGCCCAGAAAGAAACATCACCCTCCAATCTGGAAGCCGCCAGCCCCCCATTTGTGGGAACTCAGTGGCGTAGGAGGCACTCTGGGCTGCTGGGGGCCACGTTCATCTCGTCTCACGTCATACCTTCCACTAAGCCTTGTTAAGCCTCTGCCACCAACGGCCTCATCTGCCCACTTGGGACCCACCAGGTCAAATCCAGCTCCCTGCGGACTTCTACTTTCATTGACAGGGGCACCACGAGCGCACTCTCCCTGGGCATGAAACCAGAAGTCCTGCACGTCGGGCCGGGTCTCACGGCAGCGAATGAAGACGAGCACCATAAGGAGGGCAATGATCTGCTTCTCAGACAAGTGGCAGGCTGGAGGGAGGTGGTGGCAGGCTGGGGGTGAAAGGCCCCCCAAATCTGCTGCCCCCTCAGACCCCTCACAAATTGCTGCTGATGCAAACCTCATCGGGTGGCCTCATGGATGAACCAGCAGTGCATCTCATAAGAACATAAGAAGAGCCCTGCTGGATCAGGCCAAAGGCCCATCTAGTCCAGCTTCCTGTATCACACAGTGGCCCCACCAGATGCCTCAGGGAGCACACAAGACAACAAGATAACCTGTTTCCCGTTGACACTCCCCTGCACCTGGCACAGAGAAAACCCACTTCTAAAAACCAGGAGGTTGCTTATGGCTTGTAACCTGTGATGGTCTTTTCCTCCATGAATCTGTCCAAACCCCTTTTAAAGGCATCCAGGCCAGGTGCCATCACCACATCCTGTGGCAAGCATTAGTACTCTGCATTAGTACTCACATGCATTAGTACTCTACGACGTACACAAAGGGCCCACCCATGTACTGATTTTTTTTAATCAAGTCATGTACAGTCATGCACGTGAAAATGTGCTCAGACACTCTGCATGCATACAACATATCACCAAATACAAGCCCAGTGGGGAATGTGAATGGCTGTAGTCAGGTTCAAACTACTAGCATATCTTTGGGGTAAGATTTTCATGTCACACTGCCCTTCAGGGAGCTCTACATGTTTCTTCCCCATTTTCCTTTCACACCAATCCTGTGAGGTAGGGTAAGCTGAGGGATGGCGATCAACTCAAAGTTCACCTGATACACTCCATGGCTGAAAGGGGGTTTGGACGTGGGTCAGTCTAGTCCTCAACTGCCATGATAATCACAACACCGCATGGGCTGTGCAGGTGTGGGTTAAGTAGTGGTACGCCCAGGAGGAAGAAAACCATGAGCTTTGAGTCCCCCTCCCAACTGACTATGGTCCCAGAATGTGGTCAAGGGAGCGTTTGGGTGATGGGTTGTGGTCTGCCTCCTGTGTCTCAAGATGCTCTGCCATGCTGCTTCTCTGCTCCATACTGTCGCGCACCCCCCCCCCCCCGTGGATTTTATTGTTTTTAAAATTTAGTTATGTATTGTTTAAACGTATTTTATGTATTATTTTAAATTATGTATTTTAATTCTTGTTGTAAGCCGCCTTGGGCATTTGCCTTCAGCATAGGATAAGGTGGGGTATAATTTTTTAAAATAAATAAATAAATAAATGTAGGCAGTGTTTTATAACTTGAGGGAAAGGTGCTGGAGCTCAGACATGCCAACTGCTCTAGAAGGAAGACCTGATCCTTAATTCTAAAAAGCTGCAGGGAAAGACATTCTACACATGCTCAGAGGTACTTTTCTTTATCATAAAATATTTCATTTTGTCTAAGTGCGTGGTCAAAGATGGGAGAGGGCATGACTAAGAGATGGAAAGGGGGGCTAAAACAGTACCGTATTGTCCCGAGTATAAGACACACCTGATTATAAGACGCACCCTTAAAGTTTGGTACTATTAAAAAAAATTTAATTAAATCACTGGCATTAAATTGCAACAGCCTGATTATAAGACGCACCCCTAGTTTAAAAACTTAAATTAGGAGAAAAAAGTGAGTCTTATACTCAGACCAATACGGTACTTACAAGAGGTGGTTTTTTTTTCATTTACCCAGGATTGATGAAGCAAGAGTGAAAAAAAATACCAGCACAAAATTGGGGTGGGGAAGGATGACCTCTGTTCTTTGTTTCTAATCTTTAAGACTGCAGAAGCAGGCTTGAAAATCTATGAACAAGGTGAGGGAGCTGAGCAGGAGCAGGGCAGCCAGTGGTTGGGGAAAGGGTGGCGCAGCGGGTTAAACCGCTGAACCATAAGCTGTCGATCGAAAGGACGGCAGTTCGATTCCCGCAACGGGGTGAGCGCTCGTTGCTTGGCCAGCTCCTGCCAACCTAGCAGTTCCAAAGCATGTCAATGCGAGTAGATAAATAGGTACCGCTTGCGGGAAGGTAAACAGCGCTCCGTGTTCCAGCTGAATGCTACGCGCTGCGGCAAGGAGAGTCATGCCGGCCACATGACCATGGAGGCGTCTTCGGACAACTCTGGCTCTTTGGCTTTGAAATGGCACCACACCCTAGAGTCGGACACGACTGGACTTAATTGTCAGGGGATACCTTTACCTTTTTATTAAATGCCAGACAAGCAGAAATGGAGTATGCAGAAGAAGCGGCTCCTAACTGATGGGCGGAGGAGCCGTAGCACTCTCCCTCCATCCCTCCTCACTCCCTTTCCCTCTCCTGCAAGCCTCTGTCCATCTGACGACCGGTCTTATGGACCAGACCTAGTGAAGGCTCCAATCGCTGCTGCCGCTTGAGAGCTGCTCCTACCATTGAAGCTTTGGCCGTTGTTCTCTGACTCAGACCAACACCCAAGACTCCTCCTGCTGCAAAGTGGCCAGAGCCAGCCCGAGACCCCCTCCCTGGTGATACGCCAGCCTCTGCTCTGCCACTTGTGGACTGGAAAAGGAAGAGGGGGCGGGAGCAGAAGAGGACGTGGGGAGAAGAGTGACGCGTGGAAAGAAAGGCGTGTTGTGTTGCTAAGGGTCATGATTTCTGGAGTGCTGGAAGGCCCAGGTTCAAATCCCCACTCATCCGTGACGCTTACTAGGTGATCTCGGCCAAGCACTGTCTCATCACCAGCCTAACCTACCTCACGGGGTCGTTGTAAGGAGAAAAGGGAGCCCTGAGCTCTGGGTCAAGGGCGATACATAAATGTGCAAAATGAAGCAAACACGATCCACCTGCCGTGGATTTTCCCACCTCCAGCTGCAGTCACATGCTAGTTCTTCTGCACAGTTCAACTGGCCTTGTGTGTCTTTTTTTTTTTTAAGTTCCAGTCCAGAAGAGGAGAACACCATCATGATTATTCACTGCGACTGCAAAACTCTTTAGGCTACCACTGTCCTAAGGACTAGAAACGTGACACTGATGCAGCAGGTAAGCCAAAACAGATAAGGGAGCTGTCAGTAGCATACATCCAGGCTCCCGAGCTCTCACACTGCTCCCAGCTCCAGAATTTGCACGTTTGTGAGAGACACTGAACTCCTCCACGGCCCTTACTGCCAACACTTGTCCTTTCCTTCCGTCACACACGTGATGGGCTGCCTGCCCGAGTCAGCGGGGAAGGGACGGAGTTTGCCCAGGGCAAGGCTTTCATTCTCCAGTCCCTTTGGGAACTTCTTCTCATGGGCACCTTCTGGGTTGGGGGGGGGGCTGACTTGGAGGAGAAGGAGGAGGGTGAGTGGTGGGTTGTGTATGTGAGCCGGGGGTTAAGTGGTTTGTTTGTGTTAGATGAATGGCGAGTGGAGCCTAACAAGGCAGATCGAATGGGGGGTGAAGGGCTGTCCAGACGGGAACTGACAGCTCGATTTCAAGCTTGTCATGCATGGATTTGGGGGGCATTGAGGAGGGAACATTCCTTCACGGAGCACCCAGCTCCCCTGGCTGCAGAGAGACAAGCCACCAAGAGGAGCTGCCTCCGAAGCTCCTCTCCGGAACAAAGCCTCTTTGGGAAGCCTGGCTGGAAAGGCCTGCGAAGGAAGGAGCCAAGGCCTGGAGCAGCCCCAAAACTCACATCTCTGCTGCTCCCCACCGCTCGCCCTCCCGCCCTCCCGCCGTGATCTTCGCAATCCCAGCAGCCCTGGCACTGACAAGTCGCAGCTCCCGCCTCCATGGCCTGCTCTGGTCCCCACATTTCGCAACCATCAAAAACAAGGGGATAGATAGTGCCCAGAAAAAAACAAGACGAACCGAGAGGCATCGGCTTGTGTGCTCCCACCCACCCTGGGACATCTGGTGGGGCCACTGTGAGCTACAGGAAGCTGGACTGGAGGGGCCTTTGGCTTGATCCAGCAGCAGGGCTCTTCTGATGTGACCTGGCAACCGGCCACAGCGGGAGACACCTGCAAAATAGGAAGGATCATGCTGGGGCAGGCAGCATCCAGCCAAAATGAACTTCTTTGGGTCCTCTACTGGAAGAAGTGGGATCTACTAGTGCTTAATGTGGCCACAGTGGCCTGGCTTGCACCCTCAGCATGCTCCTAAGTGCTCTACCACACCCACTGCTTCTGCCACCATAGCAACCCTCCCAACAGCCCTGTGAGGTTGGCCAGTATTATTAGGTTGATTTAGAGCTAGGGTCTGTTGTTTCAGGCTTAGGTGGCCAGCAAAGCTATTTGAAACTCCAGCACATGATCCCCCCCCCAAAAAAAACCCCAGACCAAATGAGCCAAGCAGCAGCAGCAACAGCAGCAGCACCAATAACAGCATCAGCAGGCAGAGATCAATTAACGTCATGAGTGCTCAGTGATGGACCCCAACAAAGAGGCTCTGACAGAGGTCTGCCTTTGCCAGTCGCCTAATGCCATGGAGAGGGATCTCCTTAGGGTGGAGAAGCCCTGCCACATTTCATCCCCTTCCATGAATGTTGCTGAAGTCCCCCCCCCCCCGCCTGCAAATTGACTCTGCCCTATCATAGGTAGGTTTCTTAAGAAAAAGGTGTTCCTACCTTAAGGCATCTAACAGCCCAATCCTATCCAGGGCTGGCTGGCTGGCCTGGAGCATGCAGTGCCAACAGAGTGCGCACTGAACGCTATGGGCCAGCTGGGAACCAGGCAGCCCGGAAGAGGTACATAATGAAAAAAAATTACTTACCTCTCCGTAGGCTGCCTGGTCCTCAATGGGTCTCCTCAGACCTACACCAGTTATTTTGCTGGCATAAGTCTGAAGAGCCTTCTGGGGGCGGGTCCAGGCCAAGAAACGGGGATAAGATCCACTGCTGAGACCCACACCCTTCCTGCCCCGATCCTGATGGCACCTGGCCTAGATGCCTTTAAAAGGGGTTTGGACAGATTCATGGAGGAATAGACCATCACAGGTTACAAGCCATAAGCAACCTCCTGGTTTTAGAAGTAGGTTTTCTCTGTGCCAGGTGCAGGGGAGTGGCAGCAGGAAAGAAACAGGTTATCTTGTTGGCTGTGTGCTCCCTGAGGCATCTGGTGGGGCCACTGTGTGATACAGGAAGCTGGACTAGATGGGCCTTTGGCCTGATCCAGCAGGGCTCTTCTTATGATCCCCACCCCAATTCAACCCCGCTGCCACCTTACCTGCTCCTGCAGGCTCCGGGCTTGTCTGCTGAATGAGACTGAGCATCACCTCTGACTTGGAGACTCTATGGCAGCTTGCTGGATCCTTGTTTCCCCCACTGGCTCTTATTCATTTCTGTTTCTCGTGATAGATTTTGGTGTATACAGTATACAATACATTCCAGCAAGAGGCCACTGGAGTTTATGCCAGTGTAAAGTCTTGCACTGAGTGTGCCTCCCTGACTGGGAGGTGTATTGTGCCTGAGATTAGAAGAGAAGCCCTGCTGGATCAGACCAGGGCCCATCTCGTCCAGCATCCTCTTTTTCAGCGGCCCACCAGATGCCTTCTGGAAGCCAGCAAGCCAAGCACAAAGGCAACAGGCAACAGCAAACTGGTATCCAGAGAGGCATAATGCTCCCAAACCTGGAGGTTCCTCCTAGCCCTCACAATTGGTAGCTGATCTTATCTCCTCCTCCTTGAATTTGTCTTCCCCCCTTTTAAAACCAGCCAAACCGTTGATCATCATCACATCTTATGACAGTGAATTCCAAACATTCATCCTGTGTGGTGTGAAGAAGGGCTTCCTCTTGTGTCTGTCCTAATCTATTGCCTGTCAATTTCACAGCAGGACCCAGAGTTCTAGTGTTACAAGAAACAGAGGGAGAGAGAGGAAGGAAGACATCCTTCCAGTTCTCCCATTCTGTGATCTCACATGGTGAAAAGTGTTCCAGGCATCACAGCACGCCAGCAGGCACAGCCAAGAAGGAATTAACAACTTTTTTACTGGTCCTTTTTAAAGCGGCCTACTAGCAGAAAGGGGCTCACATAGATCCATCTATACAAATTACAGATTTATTACTACATGTAAATGTCTCTACTACCACAAAGAACTCTTCATATAAGAACTACTTCATATAAAAATACAGATTTTTCTTTAAGTCTTCAAAAGATGATATCCATAAATTGCAAAAGGGGTGTGTGTGGTTTTAAAATTAGCAGGCAATCCTCATATAAATGCCAGATACATTTCACCTTTCAGGCTTCTTCAATGGTTTAATAACCAAAAGATAAATATCCATCAAATTCATACTCTTCTACAGCATTATTCAGTGGTAGCTTGGCATGCAGAAATTAGCAGGTGAAGGTTTTCCTGGCATGGAGAAGGCAGCTGCCAACTTTTCAACAGGCCTGGGTGACTCTGCCTTTTAACAATGGCTTGATCAGTAGTAATTAGCAGGTGATAAAGTGTTCCTGCAGTAAAAGTTGTACCTGCTAATTTCTACATATCAAATGGCTGTTAAAACTAAAGTCCAGCTACAGAGGCTGGTTATGTAGGGGAAAATATCACCTGTCTACTTTTCTGCTGTTAATGACATAGGAGCAGGGCCAATTAAAAAGTTGGCACCCTGAAAATGGAGATTCCGCATAGGCATCCTGACGACAGGTCTCTCCTCCATGAAAGTGCTTCATCAGTCCCTTTTGCAGCCATCTACGCTAGGGCTCAGACCTCTCCACTCTTGCGGGAATGAAGCCCATACATTAATAATCAGGCATCAATTGAACAAAGACCGTCTGTCTTGAACCTCCTCCCAATCAGTTTCTTTGGGCAACACCACCACAGCTCCCCTACATTAGTTTCTCATAATTCATGCACATGGGGTGGATCTTCCTTCGGCTGCCTGTGGTTTGCTTGAGAATAAGACACACTTTCTGTGGCACGGGAAATGATACACAGGTACACCGCTGTGAGCCTCCCTTGTGCTGCAGCAAAGAAGGAAGCCGTCTCTCATCTTCACCCACCGGAAACGGGCAGGTGTGCTTCCACCGAGTCTCTCGACTAACAAACCTTTGCTTGGGATGGTTAAACCCTACAGCAGGTGAACGCCGTAGGAGTTCACGGGTGGGGAGAAGGGGAAAACGTGGCTTGCAATGTAGGTGCCTGACTGCTCCATGCATCAGTGGACCCCACCTTACAATGTGTTCAATTTAAAATCAAATCACTTTACAATGAACCATCTGTACCAAAACAAGATTCACTATATGGTAAGTTATTCACTCTACAATAGACTCACGATTGTTGCCAACAGGACCTTGTGGGTCATAGATAAGCCAACGGGTGATGCGAATGCAAGTGTTTGGAAGCTGCGTCTCAGCCAAGAGCAGTGTTTTTAACATCATGGCTGTGCGTAGGGCAGGATACAGCCTTGTAACTTGTGTTTTATAATGACAACATTGTGTAGTTCAGTACTTCCCCCATATCCGCTGGGGATATGTTCCAGTACCCTCCGTGGATACTTGAAACCGTAGATAAGAGCGAACACCCCCTTCATGGTTTCCTGAGGCCCCCCTGCCCTGCCTCCCCTGCAGGCAGGCATGCTTGCCCCCCCAGCTCTTATTTTTCTTTCAGCAAGCTTTGTTTCTTCCTTAAAACAAACAGAGAAGCAGCCTCCATTACAGGCAAGTAGAACGAGACTAAGTCCTAGAGAGGCTCTGCAAAGTTTCTGTTAACCTTGCAGAGCCTCTCTAGGACTTAGTCTCGTTCTACGTGCTGCAATAAGCAGCCGGAGGCTGCTTCTCCTGTTTGTTTAAGGAAGCAACAAAGCTTACTGGGAAAAAAGCAAAAGCCTGGGGGGGGGGGTCCCCGCGATCCGTGGATAACTGAAACCGTGGATAGCGAATCCGTGGATATGGGGGCCCACCTGTAAACTGATAACCATGGCCCCTAAAGAGTGCAGTAGGCACCTTTTAAATCACCTTTTAGTGAGGGAAATAACTTTGTTCTGTGGTGGGCGTTATTGGGTACACATTACAATATTTTCACAATACAGGGGATACCTGTAGTAAGTGGTGTCTCCGGCACAGAGTATCACCGTGAAGTCCGGTTCGCTCGACTTCTGATCACTCCAGCCAGTGCAGCATCTGCAGAGCAGGCCTTCCTTCCTTCGCTCAACTGCAGAGGGCAGCTCGGAGGCTTCTGGGAAGCAGCCACCCGCCTCCAGCCTGGCCTGTCCCAGCCCGCGCTTGGCCCAGTGTCTGCACCCCGCCCCCCCCAATGCGCTACGTGGCCTGCAATATTTGCAAACACGCAGAAACAGCCCTTTGAGGCGGTCGGCCCAGCTGCCGGCTTTGTGCCCGTGCGTGCTTATTTGGGGCTAATTACCATTCACAGGGTGGGTTTCTTTCCTGCTCCTTTCTGAATCAGTGAGAACCGCCAAGCGGGTCCTTTCTGTCTCCGAATTCATGTATTCATTCATTCTTCCCCCTCGACGCGCCGCTAATCATCTCTCAGGGAAAAGACAAAGATCTAGGCCGGTTCACTACAGACAGAGGCTCTGAAAGGCTGGGGGGAAGGGGAGGGCGGAGGGTGGGAAGAAGATGATCATACTAGCCGATGGGGCACCCGGCCTGCAAACCCGTGTGTACACATGCGTGCTGATCTCCTCCATCACCACCATCATCATCGCATTCTGCACGACCACACACAAACACAAGCACACAGCATTGGGGGGGGGGCCAGATGTTGCAGAGGAAAAGCGGGGATCCCAAAGGCATCCTGCCTTTCCAAGGCATAGGCTTGGAACACCCGAATCAGCAGGCCAGTGGGAGGGGGGGGGGGCTGGACCTTTCTCCGTGCACCAGTTTCCTCTGACAAATGCCCCCCCCCATCGTCTGTTTTTAATTGCTTTTTTCCCATTTGGGCTCCAAAACTGAAAGTAAACACAGCTGTGTGTGGTGGGAGGGGGGGAGGGCCTTGTGGAGCCTTTGCAGAAGAAAACCATTGGGCACAGAAGGGGTGCTTGCCTCTACTGTACCTGTCTGCTTGTGCCTGCATTTTTTCACCTCTGACGCTCACAGCAACTTTGGCGTACATGTTTGTTTAATGGATTTTTATACTGCCTTTCAATCATGTTTTCAATATGACTTACAACATAAATGGCAACATCCCATTGGTGACATTAGACCAGTCTCTCAGCCTAACCTACCAAACCAGGTTGTTGCAAAAATAAA
Source organism: Plestiodon gilberti rubricaudatus (assembly GCA_026170595.1). NCBI lineage: Eukaryota > Metazoa > Chordata > Lepidosauria > Squamata > Scincidae > Plestiodon > Plestiodon gilberti. The sequence goes on along the minus strand of JANXHW010000003.1, from coordinate 6,695,574 downwards.
ATGGGATAGGAAGAACAATGACAGCTGCCCTGAGTTCCTTGAAGGAATAAAATCACCATTTAAAAAATAATACAAATTACAGACTATGAAAACAGCCATTTCCAAGCAGCAGCAAACTCAACTCTTATAAGCCTTGGAGACTAAAAAGGTCTGTTCCTGGTGCCAAAAGATCGCCCTGGGGTGCCCGGTGAGTCTCCCTGGGGAGGGAATTCCACAAAGTTAAGTCAGAGGAAGGGTGCAGGGGGGAATCTTGAGCACTGCTTCCTTAGCACTGTGGCCCCGATCCAAGTCAACTCTCCCAACTACTTTTAGTAAAAGTAAAAGAAGTCGGGAGATTCAGCCATGGATCTTGTTCGCAGTTCTCCTATGTCATGTGCCATTTGACCCCGAGCAATCAGAATGGAAGTTGACATTCATGTTGAGGACACAACTTTCCACTTGAGGTTCAAACACCAAGTCGACTCTTCTATCTGTTTTACAGGGGGAAGGGAAAAGAGAGACCCAAAATACAGTGTAAAGTGATATCTTAAGCAAGCTCTTTTGAATGCTGTTCTTGACTAGTTTATTCCTGCACAAAGTGTATGTGTGTGTGTGTGTGTGTTTGTAACTTTGGAAGCGAAGTCATCTGCAGTCTCTTCAATAGCCTTCATCCTATAATGCCCACCTTTTATGGTCTTGCATAAAACATCTGGCTCAGTGCACATCCCAGCTTTGACGTTTCAGTTACCTTGCAAGCATGGAGCTAATCCAGTTTGCAGTCTGTTCTGAATTTTCAATAGATTCCAGCTCTTCCATAATATCAAAACCATCATTCACTCCTTCTGGTGATGGGAAATGGATTTTTCTTAATGGAGATTTGCTGGAGTCCCCGCGTGGTCTGTTTCAATGTTATATTGTTGTTCCCAGATACTCTTGTCTGTTAGAAGAGGCCTAAACAGTTCATTCTTGTGGATTTAAAAAAGGCACCATTCCCCCCCCCCACCCCCATGAGATTCACATTTAGGTTTTTCAGTTTTTCCGTGGAGGCATTTCACCAAATGGTGCATTTATCATGATAAGCGATGCTTATTTTCAAATCGAGTGGAAACACTTGTTCTCGGGCGGATGTAGTTTGTCTTGCACTGCAAGCACATCTCTGCTTGTGACCAGACCTGAGCTACACAGTATTATACTGTATACACCATGGTGGATAATCTGGCCCCCAATCTGGCAGTGTCCATAAGCAGGTGCCTCCTCTCCTCTGGCTCCACCCACTATCTCCAAGTGAGGTGGTGAGTTCCCAGGAAGTCTGTGAGACCTGCAGTCCATTTTCCCACTTGCCAGGAAAGAGGCCTGCCCCAGCCTGGGTAGCTGGAGTCCTCCACTCACGCAGCCCTTCAGCCCTTCCTGCCATCTTCAGAATGCCCTGACTGACAGCAGTGGGTTGAGATTAGGCACCACTGCCCTGGAAAGGGAGTCAGGCCCACTGCTGGATCACAGGGGGAGCATCATTCATGGTGAGGCAGCAGGCAGGGCCTTCTTCTCCCCCCCCCCCCCGGGGCCAGCTTTACCTCAAGAAGTCTCTAGTCCAGGAAAGCTTCTGTCCAAATACATCTGTCAGCCAGTCACATTGTTTACCAAAGCAGACCCCTCTGGGATCTTGACTTCTTCACCCTCCAAACTGGAAAACTCTCTCGAGGCTGCCCTGCTCCCACCACGGCTGTAAGCACACCTGGCTGTGATCGGGGCCTTGAAGGACAGGTCTTGAGCTGTGGGAAACAGGGGGCAGGTTCTCTTCCAGGTGGCAAAGAAGGCAAGCCCTGCAGGACCCGGGAGAGCAGCCAGGGAGGGAAAACAGATGTTGACAGCCCAAGCGGTGGAGGATGTGGTAGGTAGTTGTGATTTGAGTGTTGGATAGGAGGAGCAGGGAGACTTATTTTATTTTATTTATTTTATTTTTCACATGTTTATACCGCCCTTCCTCCAAGGAGCTCAGAGTGGTGTACATATTTCCTCCCCTCCTTTTGTCCTCACAACAACCCTGTGAGGTAGGTGGGGCTGAGAGATAGTGACTGGCCCAAGGTCACCCAGGAAGCTTTGTGGCTGAGCGGGGATTTGAACCTGGATCTTCCAGGTCTAAGTCCGACTCCCAAACCACTTAGGCTCAAATCCCTCCTCTGAGATTCCCATGGGTGATGTCAGACCAGTCACAGTCTCTCAGTCAAACCTACCAAGCCAGGTTGTTGCGAAACTAATACGGGATGTGGGACAAACAATGTCAGCTGCCCAGAGTTCCTTGGAGGAATGGCAGAATAGAATGCATTACATTGATCTGCCAACATTCAACGGAGGCATAGTCTTGCCATAGTAGCCCTGCCCCCTCAATGAAGGGGTGTGATTCTGGCTTGGCACTGTGCCCTGTGACGCACCTGGAATGACCCCAGATTATTATGTCTTCTTTCTTCCAGTAGGAACCCACCAGGAAAGCAAAACAGCCTTATGGGAAGGGTGTGCTGGTTCTGACTCCTACTTTGAAAGATCAGAGCTTCGAGTTCCAGGAAGAAGGAAAATGCAGACACCTCAAGGTCAAGTTCAGTCTCTGAGGAGTTGCCATTAACGCAAATTAAGGCTTGTGCTAGGCTTGCCCGGATGAGGTGCTTGGGCCTGGCTTTGCTGGGCACTGGGGCTAACCATGCAGTTACACACAGACACAGGAGGGGCTTTCAAGAAATTCGCCTGTGCTTGCATTTTTAAAGCAAGGTTCGGTTTTGTTTCCCCAATCCCTGCTGAGTCCTTTAATCATCCACGGAAATCATTTGGAGATGTGGGATGCCCTGGATACATACAACAACCTGGAGACTTGCAAACTTGTGGCCACTGAGGACAGCTCTTTGCACGATGCTTGTGTAGAACTCTTCCTATCTTGAGAAGTGTTTGGTGCAATATGTAGCAGCAGCAGCAGCAGCATAAAATATAGGAAGCCAGCAGCAACAGGCTGCTGCCTTGCTACCAATTTGAGAACTACTGCTCTCAGGCAATGCCATCTTGTGTCGAACCTTCGCTGAACAATTCTGTGGCAAGGGAAACCGTTTGCATTTTTTCACCATGTTGGAGCTTGCTCTGGCATGCGGGACAGATGTGGATCCCACCAGTGTACCTGCTTCTGCACTCCTGTACTGCCCTGCTACTCACTCCACCTATACATTTGAAAAGAGAGAGGAGGTTATGACAAAGACATCACACATCTCTCGCGCTATTTTTTCTCAAGGCTGCATGAAACATCCCAGAAGGGAAACGCCAAACAATCCTGCTCTTTCTTCAAAAGTGACTGTTTGTTCTTTTAAACCGAGCCACTCTTTGAAACCAGTTTCCGAGTGGAGGGCTTGAGGCCTGGTTCACCAAGATCTGAGCCCAGGCTTGGGTTGTGTTCTCAGCTTGCTGGGCACCAGCCTGTCCGAAAGCAAGACTCGCCGCTCCTGCTTTGTACTCCTACTCCGCGCTCCCTCCCGAGGCTGGCTTCGTTCTTTCTCCACCACGCTGGGGTCACATATAAGCTTGACGCTGCAATTTGCTGATTGCTCTAGCTCACAACAAAGGGGGAAAATCATCTTCCTGCAGCCGCTGCCCTTTGGCTCCTTTTTTTCTCTCTACCGGCCTAATTGTTTATGAGCAATTCCCACTGATTCCCACTTTGGCTGCCTGTGCCTTCACGTCACACCCAAGGCCTCGCGTCCTTCTCCCGGACCGCCAACATTAGAGACGACGACGCTAGCACAGTTTGCCAGGCTCAGGCCTGGAAAGGAGCTCGGAGGGCTGGTTATGCTTGCTTCCTAGGACGGCCGAGTGTTAGGAGCCCCAGAATTCTTCTCTTGCTCAGATTAAATCTCCTTTTTGAATTCCTCTGAATTCAGCAAGCAGCAAGATAGAAAGAGGCTGTGGGCCTGAAAATAAATGCCTGGTGGGAGCAACCAGCACCCCCCTGCTCAAGAAACACTTGCTCCAAGGGTGTGTGTGTGTGTGTGTGTGTGTGTGTGTGTGAGTGAGTGAGTGAGTGAGTGAGTGAGTGAGTGAGTGAGATAGATAGAGAGAGAGAGAGAGAGAGAGAGAGAGAGAGAGAGAGATGGGGGGGGATTTGGATTGACTTGGAAATAAACTGAGCAGTTCCCCAATCCTTAGTTATGGGAAGTCCCTGAGCTTCTTTTTGAGTCAATGCAACATGAGCTGTGGGGAGCTTGCCCAGTCGCGTCACCAGGACGCGCGTCACCCCAGAGCGGGGGCGCGCGTCACCTTTAAGAACGCCGCTCCGCCCCCGCGCGTGACGTCATGCACGGGCGCAGAACACTCCCCCCCCGCGCCGTTTTCGGCTCATTTTGGAGCCAAACGGACGCGAGGGCGGGCAGGTGGGCCCAGCCTCAGCCACAAACTGTAAGTACCGGGGGGACGCGCGTCACCCCCGGGAGGCCCGCCCCGCGCGCTTCTCCTTGTCAACGCTCCTGAGCTTGCCCATCACTAGCAAACCTCACATGCTCTCCAATCCTTTGCAGGAGCAAAGCGGGACACACCTGTAGGGTCCGTATTCCTCCCATACCAAGGCTCATTGCTGAAGCCCTCCCCACTGCACCTCTGCACACTGCCGGACGGACGCTTTACTCCATCAGCTGTATTCATTCTTCCTGAAGTGGCCTGTGCTGCACTCCTTTCAAAGCCAAGAGGGAGTTTGTCCTTTGAGTTAAAGATATACTAAAAAAAAAATGTCCTAATACTACATTAGTGTCAGATGACAATCAACTTCCCCAGCCACAAAGTGTGACATGACAGACTTGCCCACCTAGGGCCTTAATGCACATGTGTGTGTGTGTACATTTACAAGCATGCGCCCTACAGACAAGATGCAAGAGAACAGACCGCTAGAGACCGGGGAGGGGGCTGATGACAGTTTTACAGCCCAACCTTGTGTAGCTCTTGCATTGGTGTAAGAGTAGATCCCCCGGTGTAAGAGCACTTATGCCAGGGTAACTTGCCGTACGCCGACGTACAAAGGACAGACACCAGCGTAACCCCCCTTGTACGCCACTCATGTGCAGTTCAGATGCAGGACAGACGCCAGTGCAACTCCGTCGGTGCAGGGGGCATTCAAACACCTTCTCTCACCCCTCCCTGCCCTCACGGTCGGAGTTGTGGTCAATGGCGAACAGATGGCGAGAAAAAAAGGGGGGGAAACTCTGAGCCAAAATTGCTTTCCCACCCCCTTGAAAACCCTCCCTCCCCGTCGCCCTCCTCCTCCGAGGTCTCCACTGCGCCTGCCTGCCTGCCTGTGTTGATGCCGGCCATTAAAGGAAAATGACTCGGAAATGGCAAGTCGTTACCCCCACGAGTGCGAGTCAAGTGCGAGTCCCATGGGTCGTGAGTGCGAATCATTTGACTCGAGTTCCCATCCCTGCAATGGCTCTCTAAGAGAAGCACATTACGCTGCTTGCCAGGATCCCTGCTATCAGTGAGGGTAGGCCACTCAATTGCAGGGATGGATGGCAGATTTTGCTCTTATCTCAACAGGGTTCCCAGGTCTACTTATCTGCATGGCTCCACCCATTTACCTGCATAGCACCATCCCTTCAGCTGAGTGGTTAGTCAGGGTGTACCGCCCCTCCCAGCTGGGAGGCACCTCCCTGAAGCCTCTGCTGCTGTGATTGTCTTTCCTGATTCCTCTGCCCCAACTAGTCTCTATTGTTACGGAGCAAACAGAATAGAAATGCAATTTTCTGCTTGTAAGTCTTCATGTAACCACATAAAAATTAATAAAGCATCATTAAAATAAAAAACAAAACATTAAACAATTAAAAAAACAGCAGCTATCAATCAATGCAATGGAAAATGACCAATGAAGTAAGAAAATAAGACATTTCCCCACCCCCCAAGGCAGTACACAGATATCTCATTTTTCCATCACTCAAACTGCAATAGTTTGTTGCTAGGAAAATGCAATTTTTCCTCTGGCTCTGTCCCATTCATAATTTTTACAGATGTTCATATTTCAAGGGCTCTGTCCATAATAATTGGAAAACTTATTATGAATACAGTTTGTCTTCATTTGGAGGGGGGTTGTGAATTATTTCACAGCAGATATGAAATAGGATGAGGGTGTCTTTTGATGAAGGCAGAGTTGTCTGTCCATTGACTCCTGCTAGACAAGTTTCAAGGAGAAAATGGAGTGTCTGGGGAAAAAAGGGCTTGTGGAGGCAAAAAAGTTCAACAGCCAGCATCTTTTCCAGAAAGAGAAAATAACGAACAAGGGTAAGTTGTTTTATAGCAATGCTGCAGTACATCAAGTTATTTTTATCTTTCCTGGCCACTCGGTAAACTGGAAACGCTATGGAGGATGATAGCAGGAATGATGATCGCTAGGTGCTGTGCTCTCATTCCACATTTAATGATCAATGTAATAAAAATAAAGTAACTATACAAGCGTCATTCTACTGTCGTCACAACAACGTGCCCCCCACATTTCACACATTAAGTAGGGACCCTGATTTGTACTTGTGACACCGCTATATTCTCACGCAGCCTGAAGCCACAATGACACATTGTGGACGGTTGTTCTTTGCCTGCAGCATTCATTTATTCTGCATTTGCATCCTCTGCATTAATATTAAGGCACAGAAGATGTTGACCCGATTATTGATAGATTATTGTTCTATAGTTCAAAGTGTATCTCACCAGCGTGTGAAATGGCAGGCTGTACATTGCATGGCATCTGAATGTATATACATGAGCATGAGAAAATACCGTATTGGTCTGAGTATAACAGCCCATTCCAACCCAACTCCTCTCCAAGTCAGGCATAAGTGTGGCCTAAGTGCAGCCTAAGTTAGGCAGAAGTTATGCCTGAGGTAGGTCAGAGTTATGCCTGAGTTAGGCAGGCTGCAGTTTCTGTGGCCCAGCACCACCCCAGGATCCAGGCAACACTTACCTCCCAGGCAGGCAGGCTCTTCTCCAGGCTCCGTGTCTGGCTCAGGCATGTGCAGGCCTCTGTCTGCATGTGTCAGCGTCCATCCATGGCAGCTGCCGCAGGGTCTGTCGCAGCCCGGTCGCAAAGGGGCTGACCGCAGGCATGGGGGTTGCGCCAGTCATGTGGTGGGCGCAGGGCAGGTGACAGGTGAGCGAGGTGCCTGAGCCCAGCCGCCACAGGGCACCCTGTGCATCAGCCACCTGCTGCAGGGGAGAGTGGCCGTCCCCTCCCTCCTGCAGAAGGCGATGCCACCCCCAAGCCACGTTGAGGCTGCACTGGGGGGTGAGCGGGGGAGGGAAGGGGAGGGGGGTGGAAACGTCACACACAAGTGGGGTCTCATGAGGACTGGAACTGCCTCTGACATGACTCGCCCGTGCGCTGCCTGAAGCCCTGGGCCTCCAAGCCCAGGGGAATGCCCACAAAGAAGGCATCCCGGCGTGCCTGCTGCTCTGTGCCCCGGCCAAGACCGAGAGATGCCTTGGGCTTGTCTGCTGCGAGCGTGAAGGGCTCACACAGCTCATCACACCCCCAGATGGGGCGACGACGGCGCCTCGCGGCAGGCGCTCTGGCAGGGTGGGGGGTGGCCAGCAGCCATCATCAGGGAGTGGGAGGGGAGGCAGACACACAGGCAGGCAGACAGGGGGTGCTGGGGAGGGGCATGGGTGGGTCAGAGACAGACAGACAGACAACAAGGCTGGTGGGAGACAGATTCCGAGAGAGGGGTCTGCAGAGACCGATAGGGACACAGGGGGCGCTCCGCAGATGAAGGTGATGCATAAACAGGCGCCTCTTATGCAGACAGACTTTGGGCGGAAGTGGCTGCATTACGGGCGGACCTTCGACGGAGGCGCCTGCATTACAGGCGGACCTTCGACGGAGGCGCCTGCATTACGGGCGGACCTTCGACGGAGGCGCCTGCATTACGGGCAGACCTCCTGGCTGTCACTGTTTGCCTGCCTGAGAGGCCCCCCCGACTCCCCCCTCCCCTCTGTGCCATGGGGGTCTGGCAGCGCCCCTGCTGGGTTCTCCCAGGAAAGGCCGTGGCAGTCCCTGGCTAGGACTCATGTAGGGGCTTCAGTGCTGGGGGTTGGCTGTGTGTGGGGGGCAATGCTTGTGTAAACACTGGGCACATATGTTTCACTGGGGCTCTGCCCAAGGGGCGTCTTTATTGTTCTGGAACGTTAGCAGAGATGGCCAGGCGACGCTGCTAGGGGTAGTCACAGCAGCCAATCTGAAAGCAGCAGCAGCAGCACACATGCCCCATGGACCTGGAGATGCAGGCTCTTCCCCTGTGGAACCACAGCCTGCTCCATAGAAAGGGGGGGGCAGCAAGAACGACAGCCAGGGAGGTGGAGCAGCAGCAGGAGCAGCAGCGCCGGCAGCTGAGGAGGGTTGCAGGGCTGGCTCCCTGACCTCTGGCAGCATCGAGGCAGAGGACCGTAGGGCAACCAGACTGCAGGCCCAGGGGTGCTCGCAGGAAGGTAGGTGGTAGTGGACGTTCCTGGGGAGACAAAAAACAAGGGGGAGTTACATGTCAGCTGGTATGTGGAAGCAGTCACCATTGACGACAAGCCAGTGTGTCGGTTGCAAAAGCCTGCAGGGAGAGAAATAAAACACAGCTGATAGGTGTGACACACATAGCATGGTCTGAGCTGCTTACCTGGGTGTAAGGAGAGCATGATCCTGTAAGGGAAAAGGGTCAAAGAGAGAGAGACAACAACACAACTTGGGGGTCACAACCATGGCAAACCTAGCAATACTGACCTGTCAGTAGACCCTGTGGAGAAAAGGGGGGGAACAGCTGGTGTCTACATAAGGCTAACAGTTCCACACTTGTGGCATTGTGTGCTCACATGACTACAGGCAGCAATCAGACACAACAGTGGTAAAGAGGCATGTATCCTATATATCATAGCAGGCAGCTATGAGACAAGACACTGGTAAAGAGGCATATCATAGCAGGCTAAGCAGGCAGCTATGAGACAACACATTGGTAGAGAGGCATGTCATGGCAGGCTATGCAGACAGCTATGAGACAAGAAATTGGTAGAGAGGCATATCATGGCAGGCTATGCAGACAGCTATGAGACAACACATTGGTAGAGAGGCATGTCATAGCAGGCTATGCAGACAGCTATGAGACAACACATTGGTAAAGAGGCATGTATCCTTCCTATATTTCTAAATGCAAAGAGGCAGCAGTCAGACCATATGTCAGCACAAACCCTGCTCTTACGTGCTCTTACCTGCTGGTGTTGTTGCCTGTGGGGGGGGGGGGTAAGAGGGGCTGGGAGAAAGACATGGGTTAGCAAACACTTGCATGGAGGCAGCTGCCCAGGCACAGCTGTAAACAGGTTGGCCACAGCCAGAACAGCCCTCTCTGCCCTAGAGGGAGGCAGAGAGGAGAAGTGGGGTGTTTGTGAATTTTGCCCTCCACCGACAAAGTCCCACTTTGTGGCTGTGGGGGACAGAACCCCACACCACATGCTCAGAGAGAGAGAGAGAGAGAGAGAGAGTGACTGGAGGTCTGGGGCTGGGCTTTTGTGGGAATGAGGCTGGGTGGGGCTGGGTGCTGATAGGCTCCCTATCTTAGGCATAACTCTGTCGGTTTCCAGACCTAGCAGGCCCAACTCCGTCCTAACTCTGACCTAACTCAGGAGTAGGGTGTTAGAAATTTTCAGGAGAGGGCTGGCTTGGGTAAGGTAAAATGGCTCCTATGGGTCTCCTCGAATTTGGGTCCACCTTTTTGGTAGACCTAAATTTTGTGTCAGCATTTGTGTTGGAGGGGGCGTGTCTGTGCTTGCCAGGGTCTGGAATCCAACGTTAATTGGTTGCCGCCCCCGTTACACCCACGGTCCGCCCATGTTCCGCCCACTTTTAGGTCAACTTTAGGTCTGACTTGTGCTGCTTAGCCCTTGGGTTGGAATGGGCTGTACTTAGTCCGTCGGTCGTAACTTCGACCTAACTTTGACCTAACTTCGCCCTAAATGGTTGCGTTCCAGACCTAACTTCGACCTAAACGACTTAGGCTGACTTTAGGTCTGACTTGGGCTGCTTAGCACTTGGGTTGGAATGGGCTGTAAGACTCACTTTTTCCTCCTAATTTAAGTTTTTAAACTAGGGGTGCGTCTTATAATCAGGCTGTTGCAATTTAATGCCAGTGATTTAATTAATTATTTTTAATAGCACCAAACTTTAAGGGTGTGTCTTATAATCAGGTGCGTCTTATACTCGGGACAATACGGTATACGCCCCCCCCTGTACCACTTCAGAGGCAGATTGTTGTGACTCACATGACCCATTTTCAAAACTGGAGATGCCGGGATGACCCACGTTTGCTCTGGAGTCCACCGTGATTCCTCGTAGCAGCCCTGATAATGACCTTTGCTTCCTGTTAATTGTAATATCAGCCCAACACACCATGCAGGTAGATTTTTTTTTTAAGCAAATGCTTCTCCATCTGCCTTCCTGATTATCTTTGGAACTGACTGCTGTAGGCGGTGGCAATGGCCAGCAGGATGGGTTAGGTTTGGAAACGAGGATGCACCCAATGCATGATGGGAGGAAAGGGCAGACTGCAAAGAGCTGAAGACTGGCCCAGAGTTCCCAAGAACCGACTTCCTTCTCTAGCAACTGAATCCCATCTTTGTTCCAGCCCTAATCCCCCATCTGTTGTTGCAAGGGTCGGCAAAGGGGTGGGGGGCCTTGGGGGTGGGGGGGGAGAACCTTGCTCGTTTAGGGCCAGGAGAGCGTGGGGTTGCTCTTTTTCTAGCACCTTTTCTGCTGAGTAAATCCCCTTTCGGGGGCCTCAGGAGTGACCTTCCCCTCGGTGCAGCTACTAAGCCTTTTGTAATGGGATTTCATGGCAGAACAGGCAAATTAGGGGAGAAATGAATGTACTAAGCCCCTGATTTCCTTTCTGGCTGGGTCCCTCTCTCAGGCCCAAGGAGGGCTATGCGGGAGCTGCGCTGAACAAAGGCGGACCCCTCAGCACTGGGACAGGCGCATTGGGAAACCCGCGGTAGCAGCGGTGGCAGCAGCAGCAGCCCTGGGGGACTGGTCTGGAGCACTGGGAGATGTACAAGAGGGGAGGGAGACGCGAGACCAGGAGCTGATCAAGGGAAAGGGAACAAGGTGAGCACTCTGCCAGGCAACTCCAAGCAGAGCAAGAAGGACAGTACATTAAAAAAAAAACAAAAACACTATCCTATTTGCAAGCAGATGTAAAAGAGAAGGCAAGAAGAACAACTGGCACAGTGGGAAAGGGTAGGGATAGAAAGGGGCAGAAACGACAAAGGATCCTAAAGGCTAACATATGTATCATGAGTTTTGTCAGTGAGAGCCTGCTACTGCGTGAGAAAACAGGGATCAAGTGATATGCGTGCTGCAGGCATGCATGTCTAGATATACAGAAGAATGGGGAATGCTCCATTTCTCTCTCCTCCTGTGAAGCACCAGACATGCTTGTGGCAATCCTACCCCGGCTTAAACATCTCATGTGTGGTGTCATGCAAATGGAGCCTCAGCCCACCAGGGTTGGGTGTTCCTGAAGCCACCTGAAGGCTTGAAGACTTCTTCTGATTGAATCTTCGGTTTCATTTGGCTATTTAGCATTCTGTGTTTGTAACACGGTAAGTTCATTGAAGGCTGAGATATCAGAATGAATGCCATTTGCTAAGCATGCTCAGGGCACACATCTAACTTGCTGGTTTGAAGACCAGCTCGACCTCTGCACTCCTTTTAAAGGGGGGGGCAGGGGAGGACAACGTAAAATCCACTGCAATGCAATCTCTCCACTGGAATGAAAGTTGGCGGGCTTGTTCAAGGCAACATTCTGCCTTATAAGGAGAAAACACAGCTTAATCCCTGCCCCTATTTAAGGTGACCATACAAGATGAAAAACACAACATGTGTAAGACTGAAGCCTGGTTCACACTAGCCTTTTCCCGGCTCGTTGTGGATCTGCGTTGGGTCTTTCCGAGTGTTTTTCATGCTTGCGTTGCAGCCAGGAGAGATGGTTTCCCCTCATCTTTTTGATGCGCTTGCGTTTGGGCTTGCGGGAATGCTAGCGGTGCTACGGCAGCCCACCAATCGGATGGGAGGGGAGGAGAGTGACGGCATGCCAATCATAGCCACCTCCAATCGGCGTGGGGGTTTCTTGCAAGGTCTACTTCAAGGTTTCCGAGCGGAAGTCTGGGAAAACAGAGAACGAGTACGAGGAGCTTGAAAACAGGAATGGCGGGAGGCAAAGAAAAAAGTTCAAACTCCAGCTGGGAGAGCGATTTACAGTTTGTTCTCGCGGTTAGGGATCTTCCGAGAGAGGAGAAGGTGAAGGGTCAAAGAAGGGTCGCTTTTTGGCCAATCGGAGCACACTTCTGTTCACCAAATCACTGCTGCGCTTTCTTCAAGAAGGCGGGACAGAAGGAGGGACAACAGGCGGCAAGCAGCCCCAGTTCCAAACGTTCAGACGCACGGACAGACACAAGGGCAGGGCATGCGCGCCGGGAATAGGCTAGTGTGAACCAGGCTTCAGATATGGCAAGGGAAGTTGGTGCACACACTCAAGTCATGGTTCTATGTTTCAAGTTCAGATACCACACCTATTTTCAAAGGGAGGCAGAAAAGAGGCCAACGGAGAGAAATGCAGAGTGACACCTGAAGCAAGACTTGGCTTCCCTTCCCTGCAAGGAAAAGAGAAAGAGGTTGAGCTTTTTGGTTTAGTAGAATAGACAACTGAGGGGTGGGGTGGGTCATAAATGGTTATAAAATAACACTGGTGTGAGACAGTGGATAGAATTTTTCTCCAATGAAATGTGGTGGACAGTAGAATCTGGACAGACCAGAGGAAATATTATGAATTAGGTTCACATATAGGATAAGAGGCCTCTTATCCCGTATGTGAACCGCATTCGTTGTATATTCTGGCCGGCCATGAAAGTTTTAGATCCTGTTTAGAGGAAATATTATTTATACAAGTTTGCATAACTAGCATACGGGGCCAGCCCAAGATCTCCTGGCGCCTGAGGCAGCCTGCCAGCTGATGTGCCCACCACTCTTCTCTCCCTCTTCTGCTAACTTCCCCTCTGCCTTTTCCAGTCCAGGGAGTTGGGGGAAGAGGTGGCGCTGTGGAGGCGGGTAAGTGGTAGCGGTGGACGTCGTCCCCCCCCCCCCGTCCATCTGCTGCAGGAGGCGAATGCCTCAGTGAGCCTCATAGTAGAGAAACCAGCCCTGTTAAGTTGCTATGTAATTCACCAGCTTCAGCCCAACCCCCTTTCCAGCCACCGACCCGGCTTGCCCTTGTCCTCCTGCTCTCCAGATTCAGGGGGGAAGAGATGCTCCTGCCCCCCCACTTCCTCTTCCTCTCTGTTCCCCCTTTTTCTTTTTGAGGGGGGCAGACACAGGCGGGTGGTGTGGAGTGCCCATTTCCCTCCCAGATGGGCCAGCCCTGTTAGTCACTGCAGAAGGGGGTGCTGACGAATGCTTGAGCAGCAGATCAGACACATTCATGTCGGAGAGGCCAGGGGGGCAGAGCGCCCTTCAGCGGGTGGATTAAAGAGGGCACAGGCTGCCCCCACCCCGTCACCAGGAGAGCAACCGCCACCCCTGTTCCCCACATAGGGCCAGTTGACTGCTCCACGAGAACGGCTCCTGCACCCAGTGCCAGAGGCAAGGTGCAAAGGCTCCTTGCTCCTTCACCTTTGCAGAGTTTAAACGGGTGCAGAGCAAGTGAAGGAGCTGCCAGCACCCTTCCTGGCTTGCCTGCCTGCCCTGCACCCGAGCCTGGCAGCGGGGTGGAGAGAAGCGGCATTTGGTGCTTCGCCTCAGTTGCCCAAAGACCCGACAGTAGCTGTTGGTCATGGGAGGGGAGTTGTGTGGTGGTCTTCCTGTCTTGCTTGTGGACACGGTCTGGCTAGACTTTCACTCTGGCCCAGTGGGCTCCTTCCGTTGAATGAAGGTCTCGATTAACCAAGTCTGAAATCCTCTCCTCGGCAAGGCCAGGGCCATGCCTGCTGAACGTGGGCTGCTGGGACTGGAGAGAGGCCTGCCGTTTGCTTCGCTGCCAGCCTCGGCCTGTGAAGGCGTATATGGAAAGCAGAGGGTGATCCCTGGGGAACGCCAGCCCCACGGTCATGATGGCTGCCCATGTTGCCCCCTGGCCCTGCCACTTTCTCCACTCCAGGAGCCGCACACCCGGGGGGGCGATCGCCACCCCTTGCCCACAAAGTACGAGGAAGGAACTGCAGAAGAATTGTGAGGCGCCTTGGTGCTGCCATGGCAACGCCAGGCGTGCTGGCCCAGCAACGGAGAGCAAACACTTCTACGGAGGTGCAACGAGGGGCCTGGCTCCCGGCATTAATGTTTCTCCAACGCAAAGACTTCATTAGTGCAAGCAAATAAAAGCCATAAATACTCATTAATTTGCCCGCTAATTGATGTCCTCCAAACTCTGTTTACTCGGCAGCCCCACGGCTTCTGTTTAGGGCACAGTTGCCTCCTCGTTTCTTTTTATGCCTCGGTTAATTAATTGACCATCGTTCGCTTTTAGTGGATCGTATCTTGGTGACAGGTCCCAACCGGAGCTCCGTCTCCTCAGGTGTTTGGGGAAGGTGGCTGCCTGCCTGCTAAATCGAGGCCTAATTGATCCTTTCCCTAGGCTCCCCCCTCCTCCTCCTCCCCCATGATTCATCCCTTTTTCCTGGCAGAGAACGGTGGGCTCTTTCAGCCATACAACGCCTCGGTCCTGTTTCATGGGGCTGCTCCCGAAAAGAGGCCCAGGTGGTCCCTCCGTGACTCGCTTCCACTCGAGGAATCCTCCCTCACAGCTTGAAGAAGGCCCCATTATTCCAGAGCCCTGGCCGCTTCTACAATCCTTGCTTGTCGCACCACATTTTCCTCTGTGATGTGCACACACCTCGGTTTGTCCCCCTGCCCTGCCTGGCTCCACTGACCTCCTGCATATAAAGGCTCTTCGTATACCAGGCCAGAGCCCATGGACAGCGTATGCCCTGTGCCACCAGAATCCCCTGCCCACTGCTGCCTCTGGGCGCGTGCATGCGCGGGCACACTCCTCCCATGGAGGCAGGTGGGCAGGTACTCCCCTGTCCCCCATTCCCTTTCCTTACAAAGACCACGCTATCCAGTCGCCTCGCTTTGCTCCTCCTTTGCACCCCCTGCTCCTGCTCATTGCAAACAGAAGCGGTGTGGAGCAGGGAGGCTCCATGGTGTGGTCATTGTAGGGAAAGGGAAGTGGGGCGGGCTCCAAATTGCCTGTCCATGTCTACTTGGTGCTTTGTAAGCACCCAGTCGCCCGGTGGGGAGAAGCAATTTGGAGCTGCAGCAGTTTGCATTTTGTTTTTCTTCTATCCCCTGGGCTGCCACTGCTGTGATCCTCTTCCAACTTGCTCCCATTCAGTTGGAAGATGATATGAGCCCCCAGTCGAGTGGAAGGCTGGAGAGGGCAGCAGACAGGCAGGCGGGGGGCTCCTCCATTCAGCCCCCACGCGGCCATTTCAAGCCAGTGGCTGCGTTTCCACATGCAGTCGCATGCGGAACTGCAATGTTCCTTCCACACCACAGTGATAGATTGAGTATTCGGGTGCTTGCATTGCACTATGTGCCGTCTACATTAGTAGAAGAAATGTGATGATTTGAGTGTGAGGAAAATACGGGTGAACATAATGACAATGTTGCGTGAGCCCACTGTTAAGAGGAGTGAACAAAGGGGGCGGATCCCAGACTAACACCTCTCCTTTGGGGGGGGGTCCATTGAAAGAGCACCTGCTTTGCATAAAGAAGATCCAGGTTCAATCCTGGACACCTCCAGGTAGGGCTAGGAAAGACCAGGGTGTCCTATTCCACCCCCACCTGCAAAAGCCCCCCACCCAACACTGAGCTAGACAGACCAAAGGCACCACGCAGTAGAAGGCAGTTTCCTAAATGCCTAATAGGAGTCCCTCATCATCTTCCACCCTGATATTGCTCAACCCGCTGACTGCCTCGCCTACAGGTTAACCCCCATATTCAACAAAGCAGCAGCCCCCCCCCCATTTGCAAAGGGTCCACACAGCAACAAGCTCCTTGCTAGCTCTAAGAAAGATTTTCACTATTCCTTGGCTCCCCTGAACTAATTATTTTAGCATCTCCCCTACATGCAATTTATCTCTCTTGTTTGAAAGAGGCAGTTTAATTAAGATAAAAGCTTGGCCTTTTCTGCTCTGGGAATTGGCCTCCTCTCTTACGGGGCGCATATCTGATGAATGGATGTAACATCAGGCTGACCCAGATCAAGAGAGGCTGGGCAGCGGGCATCAAAAAAACCCAAAGCAGAGAGAAGGGAGAGAAACAGGATTTGGGGATCTAAGGGCCTTCAGTCCAGCCGATGTCCTTGGACAGAGAGTGGTCTGTAGAGTTTCCTTGATATTTTTCATGGAAGGGATTTCACAGCCTTCCTTAGCAGCTTATTCCAGCCCTGAGAGCCAGCCTGACGTTTCCTGTACCCAAATGCAGAGCCAGAATGGGTGATTTCCAACCAGGGTTCCTTCTAGTCATTGCTTCAGTTGGGATCCATCCACAAGAGGAGAGGAAGGCTACTCTGTCGACCAGGCACAAGCAGATGGTCTGGCTTTGGGTACTTGTGCCTGGCGCACAGCCTGTCAGGAGGCTTTGTACCGCCTGCCAATCATCCGCACTGGTTTATGCCGGGGACCTTCTGGCGCCCTGAATTGTGCCCTCTATTTGCACCTCAGTTTCTCCACGCAGCAGTGACTCTTCTAGGTTTGCCAACAAAAAGACAGTCCTGGTATGGGATAAATGGGAGTTCTATCCTGCAAGCTTTAAAAAGGTGGTGCTGCGGCCCTGAACATGACACGAATGACATTATTCCAGGGAAGTCTATAGCAGGGGTGGCCAAACTGTGGCTCCTGAGCCACATGCGGCTCTTTGACGTATAATGTGTGGTTCTCGGAAATATGTTGGCTGAGCTCCTTTTTTGCATCACAATTAATATACAGTAAAAGGTAAATAAGGAATGTTCAAGCTTTATAATTATTTGCCAGGTATAAACTGAGAGTCCACAGGAATAATGTTCATGGTGAGTAGGTAAATATGTTTAAGAATTTAAGTGCTGCTTAAATATTGCAGCTCTTGAACACCTGAAGTTTATCGTATGTGACTCTTGCATTAAGCAAGTTTGGCCACCCCTGGTCTATACTATAAGCATGAATGGCAAGAAAACGTGGTTCGTGGGATGTGTGTGCAGGGAGGGCTTTCTGTGGCAAAGACGGCCTTCTCCTGCAGGAGCCGGTCTCTTTTCTCGGGTGGCCCTGGTCTTCACACACACCCCACCCCACCACTGAAGATGAGCCACGTGGCTCAGGATCTTTGGGGCAATGGCAGCCCGGCTCTGGGACTCCTTCCCTGGGACATCTGCCTGGTCTCCGGGCCTTTCAAAGTCCTGCCGACTCTTTTCTTTCGGATGCCTGTGGGGATTGAGGGCTCATGTTCTGTTGCGACGTTCCTTTTTCCTTACATGTGTCACTTGTTTATCGTGCTGTTTTGCTCTTTCTGCTGTTTTGGTTCTATATTTAGGATTCTTTTTATCTACTTGGTTGTTTTATATTTTGTACATCTTGTTAACCAATTTAGATTTTTTTTAAGCAGAAAAGTGAGGTACAAACATGTTAAAATAAATATACACAAATAAATAAATATCCTGCTGGGCAATGCTTTACTTTTCATCAGAGAAGCGAATGACAATGATACACAAATATGGGAGAAAGCCAAGCAGTGTACTTGGGGACGGGTCTCAATCGCGCCGGCTTCATCCTAAGCCAAGTTAGCGGTTATGACAGCATAACTCAGGTGTTGCAATGGGGGTCATCATGGAGTGGGGGAGTGTCAAAGCACAGCATGAATGGGTGGGAGAGGCATGCTGAGTCTTTCCTTGCCCATACCCATACCCGCATTTGATAGAAAATTGGTATGACCTGTATTGTAATATATGAATGTTGCTCCAGTGTCCTGTTTGGCCCTCTGCATAGCCCCCCTGCTGGGTTCTGCTTCTTGGCCATACTGGAGTAAGATGGGACAGAGGGAGGGAGGAACACAGAACTTTAAATGGCGACTTAAGTGAAAAGGCAGATCTCTGCCTTGAGGAGCTTACAATCTAAAGCTTAGCAGTGGGAAGACAACACAGAGGCAGAAGGGAGAGTGACAAACTGTGACAAACGGCGAAGGGGTTTTGAAAAGTTTTTTCCGAAGTGTGATGAATGATGTACTCCAAGGAAAGACACTTGGCTGGCTCCTCTTCCAAGCAGCACCTTTTTGAAAGTATTCCTGTGCCGCAGCGGTTGCCTTTTGGGGCTTACGTGCACACACATTCCATAACCACGGGCTCATCAAATCAAAGCCCTCCTTGTTGCACTCCCAAGAGTACTACGTATAATATGAAAGCACCACCAAAGAGCAGTGTTTACATGTGTGCAGCAGATCTCTTGGATCCCCCTGCCCAGCTGCTACAGGGCATTCTAGGAGGAGAAGCCAGAACCCAGAGCTCTAGAAGAGAACCCCTGGCTTAGGGAATAGGGTTGTTGGTGGCCCTCATAAAAGGCCAAGGCAGAAAGGGTGGCTGCTAGCGATTGGACGTTGATTTGCATGGTGATACCCAGTTTCTGCTGAGCCCCATGTGACCTTCACCATCTCAGGATGCACTGAGGGCCACAAACTGGAAGCTTTTTTTAAAAAAATCCACCTAGACAAGTATATGGGGATATAGGCCATCAACTGCTACTACTTTCTTAAAATATTTATATCCCGCAAACGTCCAACCCATTTAAGAGACTGTCAAGGTGGCTAAAAACATGCAAAATATAACAAAATAGTCAGACTACAATTAACGGCTCAATCCTATGGTGCCGCTAGGCTGGCATAGCGTGTGCTGCACCGGCCTAGGGTGTTGCAAACGTGCCATAAAGCACATTGTGACACCCGGAGAGGAGGGAGCGTTGGCGCGAAGGCCTGTGCCGTCCCGCCAGTGCTATATCCGGATGATCGCGGCTGGAGCAGGTAAGATCTGCTCTGAGTGGCGCAGGGGCTGGGGGAGGGCAGGGAGAGTATGGGCGGAACAGACCTGGGAGGGGGCAGGATCGGTGCATGCCGAGTCCTATGCCCCCTCCCAGGCCTCTTCTTCTGCCTGCACAGGGCTTCTTGGTTCTGCACCAGCTATTATGCTCGAGCAGATCTGAGTAGCACCGTTGTGCAGGCTAGGGCTTTACCCGGGGTAAGGGGACAAATATTTTAAGAAAGGTCGTGCTGGATCAGGCAAAGGCCCAGCTGGTCCAGCATCTTCTTTCCCATAGTGACCCACCAGCTAAGAAAGAATTAGGATTGGGACCACCCCCTCCCCGTATTGGCCGTAGAGGCAGTATCCTCATTTTTAACAGAGTATACCTACTTTCACCTGACAAGTGTTGGAGGAGCGCCTGATAAAGCATATGCACTGGGCTAGTTTATGCTGAGCTTAATTTCTCACTTTGTAAACGTTCCTTTGAATGCAAGTTGTTGAGGTTCCTTTTGGGTGCAAGTCGGATCAGTGAGTGGTGTGGAACTAGGTCAGAAGAATTGTGAACAAGGAACACGCCTCATCTACCTGCCGCACACCTTTCTCTAAAGTACACCTTGCACTGAGGCCCCCCCCCATTATAGAACGCCTCTTTCGGAGAGCACTTTCTCGTGACATAATTGGTGCGCTTCCCTCCCTTGCTCTGGTGAGCATCTGCATCGGATATTGAGTGTGGTCAGATGAGGAGGTGTGAGTGCTGTAGTGGAGAGCAAGTTGCATCTTCTCTCCGCTGACCCACAAAGCGGGAAGCTGTCTGGGAATCGATCCTTCTGGCTTCGGCAGGCAGGCGTGTGCCCCGCAGGTGTCATTCCACCCCCAGAAGCTCGGCAAGGCTACCGGTTTGGGATCCATCTCAGAGTCCTCCTGGGAGCACTCGACACGCTCTTTGCTAGCTCTCTTCGATCGAGAAAAGAGCTTCCCTCTTGAAAGCTGGCCTATGGCCTGAGCAGCCCCCCCCCCCACCCAGTTGGATAGTTTCATGTGCCTCTTGGCACTTTTCAGGGTTCCTTAGATCAGTGGTTCTCAAACTGGTGGGTCGTGACCCACCAGGAAAACCAGATGCAGTCGCTACCCCCTTAAGGGGCGGGTGACGTGAGGTTATGTCAGCGACATCCTGCTGCTGGCGGGGAAAAGGGTGAGTTTTTACTTACCAGGGATCATGCCGGCCCTTCGGAGGGTGTGGGGGGGCGTGCCCCCTCTGTGGGCCTCCCTGCGCTTCAGATCTGCTCCCTGAAGTAATTGAGATCCACTTCCCGTTTCAGATGAAAACCCAGCTTCAGGGACCTGATCTGAAGTGCGGGGAGGCCCGCAGAGGGGGCATGCCCCCCCACACCCTCTGAAGGGCCGGCGCGGCCCCTGGTAACGGGTGCCACTTAGTGGCATGCTGAGCCTTTTGAAGTGGCACACGCCGTCGTTCCTGCCCAAGCGCTGTCACTGTGCTTTAAATATTTTCATTGCCTTAGAAATATTTATTTATTTATTTAAGTGGCATGCTCAAGATTATCTACATAAAATGTGGCACATGGCGTGCCATGGGTTGGCCACCACTGCTGAAGCGGAATCCATTTTCAGCCTCTCTTTTTCTGGCAGAGCTCCTTTGCCTCTAATAGCCCATCGCCAGGCAGAAATTCAACCAGTAGTGTATCTCCAGCTTCATCTGCTGAAGTCATCTACCAATTTATGCAGTTTTTCAAAGGACAGTTCTGCCAGGGAGGAACAGGTTATCATATGTAAAATGTCTGCAAAGCCAACTTCTGGGAGGATTTCTCACCATCCTACACATTTCGCACTCAGGTCTGACCAACTACGCATTCCAAAGACACACATCAGCAGACATTTTTACATTATTGGTCATGTTTTTAAATAGATGGGCAGCCTATTCCTGCACAAGTTGCACCGACTGGCCTAAATGACCAGCCACTGCATCTTGTGCAGGATGCAGCCCATGCCGACGGGGACGGGGCTCCCCTCGGGGGAAGGGGACATTTGGTGTAAGCTAGGGTATAAGCCCTGGCAGCCCCCAATGGGCCTCCTCGAATGCCAGCTATTTAGCTGGCGCACAACCAGGGAGGCCGTGTAAGGCTGGCCAGGCCCGGGAGGGGGTTAGGATTTCGATACAGCACGGCACCGATATCCCCGCCCCCTCCCAGGCCTGGCCGGCCAATGGCTCCCTCCCCCACCACCCTGGACCACCCTCCCCATGCATCCGGGAGAGCCAGTAGGAGGGGCCACTGGGGAGAGTGCGGTGAGTGCACCACAAAGCCGTAAGGCGTCGCAATGCACACTTTGGGAACCGCTGCCCTAAGAGATCATTGTTTTATGACAGCGTTTCTCAAAGTTCTCCCTGTGAGTCGGGGAGAATTGTCAGTCCGTGTGGTGGCGAGGCTCCCAGGATTGCGCCACCGCTGGGGGAAACAGGGTTATTTTTAACTTACTGAGGGTTGCGCCATCCCTCCAGAGGGTGTGGAGCGGCCCGCAGCCCACTCTGCAGACCTCCCCGTGCTTCAGATTGGCTCTCCATGGCGATTGCAACCCTCTTCCGGTTTTGGACAAAAACTGGAAGTGGGTCGCAATCGCCATGGAGAGCCGATTCCCCCCCCCCAGTGGTGGCGTGATCCAGGGAGTACCACTGCGATCCCATGATTGCTGCCGCTGTCGCCACACCCCTTAAGGGACTGGTGGCCCCTTCCGGTTCTGGTGGGTCGTCGTGACCCACCAGTTGGAGAACCGCTGCTTTATGGCAACGCTGCTTATTCAATTTTTTCTTTCTTTTCCATGTATATCTTACGCTTCCTTTGAAGAGCGTCCATAGCTCCGTGGTGGAGCACCTGCTTTTCATACCAACGTTCCCAGGTTCAGTGCAACGCTGCCATTTCTGGTCAATGTATCTCAAGTAGCAGAGCTGCCCAAAATTCTGGAGAATTGCTGCCATCCAGAGTAGACAATACTGGTCTAGAAGGACAGATAGGTTTATTGGCACAACAACCCTGTGAGGTAGGCTTGGCTGTGGCTGGCCCAAGGCCACTTACCTAGTGGGCGAGAGCGGATGAGAGCGGATTTGAACCCAGGTCTCCTTAGCTTACATCGGACACTCTCCCTGCTCTGTTGCACCAACCTGTGACCTAGGAACCAAGCGAGGAAAGCTTCTGCGCGCATTCAGATAAGGGAGTGGTGGTGGTGGTGCTCTGGGTAATGCATTTGGGCCAATGAGCAGCAGCCCCTTCATTATCCGGGCTCCAGGAACTGCCAGATTGATCACTTTCTTCCAAACGGTGGCAGGACACGGCCAGCGCCGAGTCGGCAGCACAGCTGCTGGAGCAGATCAGTGCCTGATTAATGCTGCACAACTTGTTATATTGTCAGATAATTATCCCCAAACTGTATGACTTTTCTGCTAAGTGGCAGCACTTAATTGCATTTTTAATTACACTGTAATAATTCCAGCCCAGACTGAGCGAGAGGACCGAGCACAGTGCAATGGTGGTGAGGCCTGCCAGGAGCCATTAACCTGTCTGAGAAGAGGGGAAGGGGCATCTCTGGGCCATGATGTGGGCTGACGGCCATCACTTCTGTAATGGCCAGCCAGCATTCCCAGAGTGACCCGTGAGGAAGGACCCGGCAATGGAAGGCTATAAAGATGGTTAAAGCCGGATGACCGGGGGGGGGGAGGAGGGGGGATGCTGTCTCCAGCTTGTGGAAGTCCTGCACTGCCAAGGGGAGGACCACTCAGGGCTGCTGCCCCCATCTAGGAAGATGCTTCGCAAGCACAGATTCACTGTGCAAAGGATGGAGGGACACTGTTCCCGATGTCAGTTGAGGTGGGAAGCGCTATTCAGTAAAGAGGAAAGGTCTGAAAAACCACCACCACCACTCTTTCATTCTCCTCCCTTAAAGATGCACGGGGGGTAGACGACGACGTACCAATGGCTGTTAGCCGCGATAATAACTCGGTGAGCCTTCCGTCTTCAGAAGCAGGGGCAGGAGACAAAGAGGGGGCTTCTCCTTCATGAATTTACCTATGGCCCTCACCACATCCATGCTTGAATGATGTGTTGTGTGAAGGCCTTGCAGCGGCATTGGGGCTAATCCCACAAGGCTTTTCTTCCATTTCCAGTTCTTGGGCACTTTCTAGAACGGCTGCCAGCTGGGCTAGGAGCAGAGTGCCAAGAATCTGGCTGGTATTTTCCTTTGCAGGATCCTGCTGAGCCCAAACCTCCCTCCCCTTCCTCTGCTCTTTCCCCGAGTGTGAGCTCTGACAGGCTGCTCCTGGCCTAGCAATCCTGACAGAAGCCTGCAGCCTGGGTAACAAGCAGGTTTGGTGCTCACAGTCCGGAACATACTTTGGTTCCGGCCAAGTGAGAGCCTGAATTTATCCATTAGTCCTGGCTCTCCGACTCAGGGCACCGGGGGAATACATCAACTGGCTGGAGCTGGGGGAGAGGGAGTCGGCAAGGTCAGGAGAAGGGGGCCAGACTTGGTCCAGCCAGACTTGGGGAGGACTCATCTCCCGGCACTAATAAGAAGGGAAAACTCGGCGTCTAATCGATAGAGCGGCTGAGTGGAACATCTCCAGCTGCCAGCACTAAAAGGAAGGAAGAGGCCTTGTAATTGGAAAGGCAGAGCTGGCTGAGGCCTCCCTGACAGATGCCTCCGTCCTATCCCAGTCAAGGCTGGCACCCTTTGGGGATTGCCGCCTGCTGCTGCGGCTTCCTGGTGCCCGTCTCTCTGCATCTGGCTGTGCAGGTGGTTTGTGGACTCCGTGGCGTTGCTAGAGGGGGCGGTACCAAAAGTGGGGCGAGCTACTCCTACGTGCGGGGCGCCCACTTGCTGCTCGGAGCCATTCTGAGCAGTGACGGCACCAAACAGAGCATCAGCATCCCGCACATTAGCCATCGCTGCTCTGAATGGCGCCAACTGGCGAGGGGGTAGGGCCGCTTACTCACGTCTTGCCCCACTTACAGTACCGCCCCCCCCCCTAGCAACGCCACTGTGTTGATGGATGTGGCGAAAGAGGAGAGGGGCCTTCAATAGCCACACGTTCATCGCATCCAGGGCTTCCCACATGTCTGACAGCGGAGGGCACAATCTGAGATGTCAACCTGTGTTCTCTGGGGTCAGACCTTTTCAAGCCCAGGAGTCTCTTTTAACCTTGAGTGGGATTTGGGGTGCACATTTCTTTCACTGCTCATGGCACTGTTTTTCTGCTTTTCTCCCTCCTTTTCCGTAGCATTCATTGCATGACTATGAAAAGTCTGAAGCAGGGAATAAGGTCGTGTCTGCTGCCCCAGCCTCCAAACCCCACACATTCGTTTGAAAGAATCCCCACTCCAAATGAGCAGTAGGCTCTGTTCAGAGGTTCAGGTGAACACGTGGCGTTTGGGGGGGGGACAGAGGTGCAGAGTCCCACTCCTCACCTCCACACGTTCCTTCCCTCATGGCATGGGAATGTGTGGACAGTCCTAATGTTTCCGACTCTACCCCGTTTTTCCATTTCTTCCCTATCTCCTTCTCTTAAAAAAAAATTAAGCGGGCGGGGCTTCAGGAGTTGGCCAGGTGGACCCTCGACCAGAGCACAACCTGGCTGACCTGTGAGGCAGGCCCTGCTCCACCTTGACGCCTGTGGCGGGACAAACCTCTGCTGAGCCCCGGCAGAACCACTAGGCCTGGGGGCCCCTGCCGCCTCCCCGCTGCCTCCTCTCCTCTAGGAAACACAGTTTCTCCAAACGCAGCAGAAAGGAGCCCTCCCCACCCCTCCAAAGAAGCTCCTGAGTGCCCAATGGTTTGTTAATTATTCAACCCGTTCGTATTTTTGTGTGTGTTTAGGGTTTCAGTTCCCGTTCAGACAGAAAGCAAGCAAAGGGATGTTCGTTTCAGGTTCAGTTCTGATGCCCTGGAGAAGCCTCTCTGCTCTGGGTTTAGGGCTCCGGTTGGGGTTTGGTTTGAGCTCAAGGAATATGAACGCATGAAGCTGCCGACTCCTGTCAGGGCTGGCTGCATATCAGTCTCTCTCTCCCAGTCGAGTCGACCCTGGCAGTGGCCCTCTGCGGGCTCAGACAGACAGAAGCCTTTTCTCAGCCTTGCTCACTGAAATCCTTTCCAGCTGGAGTTGCCAAGGAGGTCTGGACCGGAGATCTCCACCCCTGACTGTGAAGCCCTCTGGAAGCCCCGCCCGCCATGAATACTGCTGGCCTCGACTGACTGCCCACGTGCTGCTCTCCCCCCTGTTCTGTGGCAGTGCCCAGAGGTGTGTCACCCGCCCTGCTGCACAGCTTCCCCAAGAGGCACAGATGATGATGCATTGCAGGGCTGCCCAGGCCAGGTCCCCACGCGAAATCCAGGCACCAGCTCAGCCTCCGCACCGCGAACCTCCTCCTGGGGCTGTTTTTCCTTCCAGCATTTCCTGTGCTGAAATATGGTGCCCTCCTTCTTACACACAACACATGCACACACACACAGACCCAGCCCTGGAGGGGAGAGGGCGGCTGTGTCTCCCTCAGCCAGACAAGGGAGGGTCAAAGGGCACTGCATTTAACATTCTTCCTGGCTCTTAATGGCACAGAAAACCAGTAGAGACAGAATAGGAAACAGCTGGGAGCCTTCAGTTCAAAAGTGCTAAATGGGGCAGCTCTTTACCTCCCCCAAAACACCCCCAGGAGGCTGGGAGAGAACATGGCCGATTTCTGCGCAGCTGCCTTGCAAGGCCATTGGATGGTGCGCCGGGGGCAGGGTGGTGAGGGCTGGGGAATGTTTGAGAGAGAAAGCTGCTTCTTTTTGGATTTTGCAGCTTATCCAGGAGATTAGGTCAGGGGATGGCGGGGAAAATGCCTCTATTAACCAAGTCTCCGGTTGTTGTGGGTGGGGTTCACCAAGGGTCAGGCCTCGGAGCAACGGAAGGGGTGGAAGGTAGATTAAAAGACGCCATTTGGGGCTAAACTGGCTCTGACGGGCAGACAGAGTTGTTGCAAAGGCAGTCGCGAAAGGCAAGCCAGTGGACTCAGGAAGCCGGCCTCTGCAGCGGAGTTAGTCTTTTGGCCTACCTAGTTCAGTGTTGTTGTTGTTCAGTCGTTAAGTCGTGTCCAACCCTTCGTGATCCCATGAACCATATCCCGCCAGGCCTTCCTGTCCTCCACTATCTTCCTGAGTTCGCTCATTTTCATGTTCCTTGCATCGGTGATGCTGTCTAACCATCTCATCCTTTGCCTTCCCCTTCTCCTTTTGCCTTCAATCTTTCCCAGCATCAGAGTCTTCTCCAGAGAGTCCTCTCTTTGCATTAGGTGGCCAAAATATTTGAGCTTCAGCCTCAGTACCTGTCCTTCCAGGGAACAGTCAGGGTTGATTTCATTTAGGATTGACTGATTTGATCTCCTAGCAGTCCAAGGGACTCTCAGGAGTCTTCTCCAGCACCACAGTTCAAAAGCATCTATTCTTCGGCGCTCAGCCTTCCTTATGGTCCAACTCTCGCAACCATACATTGCTACTGGGAACACCATCGCCCTGACTATACCAACTTTTGTTGGCATGGCTGGCACCAATTGGCAGCAGGTAGCTCTTTGCCAGCCCTTCTTGGAGATGCCACAGGCTGGACGTGGCCCTTCTGCATGCAAGGCAGATGCTCTACCACTGAGCTGCAGCCCCGTCCTGCCCTGAACTGTAGAGCTGGAGAGGAGGAAAAACACCCCTCCCCTCATCATGGAATGTTGACGTGTCAAAGAGATCGTGGGAAAGGACTGTACCATGTCAGAAACAGTGCGTTTATATCAGCTCTGCTTGCCACACCACATAAATAATAATGGTGGCCAGTTTGGACATGTGCAGCCCCCAAGGTGGCCCATGACATCGAGTGGAGCACACACACCTTCCCTGTCTCCCCAGCGCACTGGCTTTGCCTCTGCCATCTACATAGGGATAGATCACCTAAAAAAGCCGGTGCATGCATGTAAAATATCAGGTGGTTGATGGCTGGAGCTTTTTTCCAGCTTTGGAGTCAGATGGATGACTGCGCAAAAAACTTTAAAATATCGTTGGGGACCCACTTGCAGGCTCACAGGGCTGTAGCCAACCATGAGAAAGAAAGGGGGGAAGCTGGAGGTGCCTCAAGGACACCCCAAGCCCCCTCCCTGGATTTCTAGCTGTCATCATGATTTCAAAAATAAGCGTCTTCTCCTTGAAGATACCATTAAGAAAAACATGGACGTGATACTCTACCCAATTGCAGAAGGATGCCCGGTCTGGACTTCCAGTGTTCTGAGTGTGAAGGCTTTCGGATGATCAACAAGCACTTGTCACTTCATTTTTGTTATTCAAATCTAAATTTGTCGTGTTAAAATTAGACAACGAATTTAACTGGATTTGTTTAGCTGCTCTTTCTTTCTAACTTATATAACACCCCCACACTTGTTGATCGCCCTCCCCAGATAATGTCTGGCTAGAGGCCTCTAGCATTATATGGAGAACCGCCAGAATGTCCATTTCAGGGGGGCAGGTATAGGGTGCTGCCTGTCCCCTAGGATTTCTCTCCACCACCACCCCCTTTATGCATGGCAGCCCTTGGGATAATCTGCCCCATGTCCCTCGCCTGGGGTGGTGGATGGATAGATAGCCAGCATAGCATAGCCCATTTGTTTCCCCCTCTTTATTTGGCTGGGGCCCCTCCTGTCAGCACAGAGAAGGGTGCTCACAATAGGCAATCGGCCCCAGGGCCTCAGGTGAGGGAGTCACCTGTGGGTCATAGGGATGAGATTTATCTCTAACCCATGGAAGAGACAAGCAGTCATTGTTCTTGCGGACAAAAGGGTTAAGGATGCCAATCAGCATCTCTCCAGGTACACCCACACCTTGGCGGTCGGAGGGGGGGGGGAGAAGTGATTACTACGCCCTAGCTTCAGAAAGGTCCTTGAGCCATAAATATGGGTGGGAAAAGAAGGCGAGGCATTAAGTCCAAGATAGTTTTTGCTTAAATGAGATAGCATGCTTTACAATACAACTCCAATCTTATTCATTCTCACAACAGCCTTGTGAGGTAGCCTGCTGCCTTTATTCCTTTTTCACAGATGAGAAACTGAAAGAAAGTGACCTGCCTCTGACTGACTATGCCTCTGGTGAAGAGCGATCATACGGACTTTGTTACTGATCACGTTTGTATCCTCCTATGCTTCATCTGAAAAGCTCGGACAGCATCTATCACATTGCATCCTCATAACAGCCCTGTGAGACAGATTGGCTAGAAATTAGTGACTTTCCCAAGTTGAATGGAACCTCCATGTACAGTGACAGCGTACCTTGGAATATCAGATGCGAAGGAAAAACAACAGCAGAGGGATAATGCATTCATGACCTGTTTGGTCTGTTCCAATAAGACCATTCTTAAATTCTGTGCTTTTGTGCTAAATCAGAGCAGGAAGCTAAGAAAACAGATGCTTTGAGTAGGTCTGTACTGTGTAGGGGTGGGGTGCAGGGGTGTTATACTATGACATGTGCCATGAAAGCCAAGTGGCCTGCAGTGGTCACGTAAAATTGGTAAAGACAGGGGCCCCGTCACACAGACTCGGGTCATTTTTGCCTTGAATGTGCACCACTGTGGATAAGACATTACTGCACACATCAGAGGCCCATTGAAATCAGCAGCGATTGCAGTATATAGACAGCACAATGCCATTCCATATCAAACCAAAGAAGACGCCGGTAGTTTTAAACCTCCAGCCTGAGCAAGCAAGTCCCCCGATCATCCGGGAACATGGGAAACCCGCTCCCTGAACTTCCCCAGGTCCTGCAGACCCCTGATTCTCTACACCACTGCGGGTGGTCAAGCTTTCCATCTCTGACGCCTTCCCCGTCTCTCCTTTCACACACTGACCCTTCACCCCAAATTTATGGCTTCTTCCTGGCCATAATTAAATCCCCTCCTGCGCAGCGCCCCTCCCCCGACTTTCTCATGCCCCTCCACCCCCAAAACACACGCACAAGCACGGAGCAGACCAGTCCCCCATGATCTTTATGGAGCTGCTTCTAATGGGCTCACACAGCTTTATGGGTTACATTAAATATTTCATTTATTCCAGGTTGCACATTACTGTGCATTTTATGGCAGACCCTCTGGGCCCCGAGTGTAAACGTCCTGGTTCTGAACAGCAAGAGAAGGGAGATGTTGTCGTCGGTGAGGACTGGGTTGGTGGCAAGAGCCGAAGAAGAGCTGAAGCCTCCGGGTTGCTGGAATAGCCACAGCCAGGCCAGGCAGAGAGGCTTCTCAGAGGCCCCTAAGCAATCTGGAGCACCTCTCCAGACAATGGAAAGCGCACACAGATATTGCTTGTAAGAGAAAATAGGGGGCCTACAGTATATTTCTCTACCTATTACATTCATATCCTGTCTTTCTTCCACCATGGTAGCATACGTGGAGTTCCCAGGCAGCTACCAGACCTAGATGGGTAGTCCAATCCAACGTAAATCCCCATGTGGCGATGCAGAGGCGCCGGCGTGGGCTACGCTGCATCCTGGGGATTTTTGGCTGCTGGAGGATTCCTCAGGGTAAGGAGACATTTGTCCCCTTACCCTGCCACCTCAGCAGCCACAAGGGATCGATTCAGACCTGTGCCAATGATATCGCTGGCGCAAGTCCTCATTGATCCATGCAAGCAGATCAGGCCTGGGAAGGGGGTTTGGATACAGCGCGTGCCAGCGCTGCCGATCCTACCCCTCCTGGGCCTGATCCGCCCACCCCTGCCCTGTCACTGTCCTGTTCCGCCTCCCCTGCCCCATTAACTCCCCTGTCCCTGCACTGGACTTACCTGCTCTGGCAGGCGGCCTCCTGACAGCCAGCATCGCCAGCGGGAAAGCTTCAGCCTGGGTGCACCGGGGCACTTTACGGCACTTTTGCCCTTGTTAGGATTGGGCCAGCAAGTCAGCTGTATCATGTGCCTCGGACCATCTCCAAAATATAATGACACTCTCAGGGCCATGTGTATGCTGTGATGCTAGGGCATGAAAAACCCCACAGAAAGTGGTATGGGGCCCATAATTCAGCTGCATTAAAATCTCAACTATCATTTGAAAAGAAGGGCAAGTTTCTAAAGTATGTCCGGTATAATCTCAGAAACGACTGTCAGAGGGACTGCTAAAATGAGATTTTTAAGAGCCAAAAGGCGAGACTTTGACTACCTCTTCTTGCCCCACCCCATGACTAGCAAGGGCAGAATAAATTATACAAGATAGTTAATGCTAACAGTTAAGAATACACTTTGCAAATTAAAAAAAAATCCTGCACACGTACTGAATTGTGTGTTTTATAGAAGTTGAGAAAGCTCTGCTGGATCAGGCCCAAGGTTCGTCTAGTCAGGTAACCTGTTTCTCGTAGTGACCCTAGGAGTACTGCCTGCAAGCAGGATGTGAAGGCAATAGCCCCCCCTCCCCGCTGTGGCCCCTCCCAACAACTGGCTTTCAGAGGTAGACTGCCCCTGAACACAGAAGCTTCATAGAATCATGACAGACTTCTCCTCCATGAATCTGCCTTATGACAGATTCGTTCTGCCAGCAGCAGCCATCTCCACACCTTGTAGCAATGAATGTCATAAGTTCACTATGCTGCAGACCTGTGTGAAGAGACACTTCCTGCTGCCTGGCCTCGGCTGACTTCATTAACGTCACTGGACTGCAGAATTCTGCTGCTGTTGTCACAGAATCTTGATTCCTTTTTCCCGCAGAGCAACCCGTGGCCCTAATTATCCTGTCGTTTCAAACTGTCCTGTCACTTCTTTGAATACAGTTCCCTGTCCGGTTAAGTCTGAAATCAGTTTTGACACCGAGGGAGTCTCCTGACGGCTGTGCCTCCCTTCGCCAAGGCATCAACCGCATCCTGGCAACAGCTTCCCGATTCACGCACCAAACGCTCAAGACTGGCATAGCAACTGGCACATTTTTATTATTCCCAGTTATTTATCTGATCGAGCCAAGAGCATTGTGTGCAGCTGCCTAACACGCTACCCCACACCTGCGACGAATGTGTATACCAAAGCAATAACATGGCAGCAGGGAGCGGCTTAACTCACGTTTCATTGTTTAAGTGGAGATTCTCCTCCCTGTTTCTGTAAATGGAGAGCCTGGCAGAATCGCCAGCCTGTGCCAAGAGGAACCCTCTTGGTGTGACACTTGGGTTGGCTTTTCCGCCAACTGGTGTGTCATCTTGTTTACCTTCTGCACAAACTTCCCTGTCTGCTGGGATAGTCTGACCAGCCCTGGTGTGTGTGTGTGTGTGTGTGTGTGTGTGTGTCGGCAGGGAGGTCCATTTCATTCAAACCTGAGACACTTTTCAGGGAAGCATATAGATGCTCATCCTTTTAAGGGTCTCTTCCACTTTGGCTTCACAACCTTCACATCTGGACAAAAAGTTATTCTCGGACTGGAGACAGAACACGCGATGTGTGTGTGTGTTTCCTTCAGAGGACTGCAGGCAGTTTGAAAGGCCAATCCCTGCTCCTAATGTGTACACCCCTCCCACGTTTGCCTCTCCTAAACAGGCTCGGCAGGTTTGGGGCTCCTGGATACTGAAACAATGGTTGGCTAGAAAGCCAGCCAACATTTTTGGCCCTGGATGGGGCTATTACTGCAGGTGGCTCCTCACCCTAGGACACTGGAGGAACCACAGCAAAGTGGCAGAACGTATGTTTGGCGTGCAGAAGCGTCAGTCCTCAGCATTATTTATTTTATTCAAAAGATTTTATACTGCTTTTCCAGTGCTCAAAGCGGTGTACAACAATAAAAATCCCATAAAACCTACCATTGATAAAAACATGAAATAAAACCTACTCCTCATGCTGGTGCCTCCTGCTCCCAGGCGGTGATGGGCATGTGCAACAGTGGCTGGGTGGGGGGCATTTTGTAAGTCTCCCCCCACCCCACCCCCAATTCATCTATTCAGATGTTGAAGTGGTGTGGATTTCCCCGCAGAAAGCCACAATTACGGCAGTGCTATAAAAGGGCTTCAGTGAGGTTGCTCTTGTGTGTGTGTGTGTGTGTGTGTGTGTGTGTGTGTGTGTGTGAGAGAGAGAGAGAGAGAGAGAGAGAGAGAGAGGTCTGCCAGATCCCAGGCCTCGGAACTTAGCCAGTCCGCCAGGCCCAGGTTATCAGGAGCGCTTCTTTTTCCATCCCACTCTGGGCTCCACAGCTGCTTCGAGGAGTGGAAGGGCCTTTCCACTTGACCTGTGGCCTGTGCACTTATTAGTGCTGCTGCGCTTGCTGGGGGAAGCCGCCTCGCTTGCCATTCAATTACAGGAGAAGAGGCCTGAGAAATGGGATGGACGCTTTGGAGCATGCAGAGCGAGGTCTCCAGAAGGACCAGCCTGCCACCGCCAGGTTTGCTTTTCCCTGCCCTCTTCCAAATTCATGCCTCTCTCTCTCTGCCTACAGGGTAGGAGGGCTGGCAGACAGTGGAGGAGAAGGCCTCCCTCAGGCAGCCGCCCAGAAGACCCAACGCCTAACCCTGAGATCATGAGTCACACGTCAGGACACAGAGAGGTTCACAAACAGAGGGCAGGACTGCCCAGCTCTGCCCTTCTAACTGTACGTGGTGACACTTTCTCAGTGGGTGCGACTGCTCTCCCAGGCGGCTGTAACTCCGGGAGATTCCAGAGCTGGGGGACACACAGGCTGGCTCGGGTCACCACTTCCAGACCCACTGCAGACTCCGGTTCCACTACAGCTGAGCTGACAAAACTGGGAGCTATTTTGAGTGTGGAGGACAAAAAACAGCCGAGCTTACAGGTGCAGTAGTGCCCTTCAGGCCCTTGGTGGCTTCCATTTTCATTCCCTTCTAAATTGCACGGCATGGTAGAGCATCATTCAGTAGTGGTGGTGGTGGTGGTGGTGGTGGTGGTGGTGGTGTGTGTGTGTGTGTGTGTGTGTGTGTGTGAAATGGCAGCTGCCAGCTCATAGGCAGAGCACCACCAGTATTTGGAGGAGGAGCTCAACTGCAGAACAGGCAGGAGCAAAAAGAAAGAAAAAAAACCTGGGAGAGTGGATTTGGCACACCTTCCGCCCCCGCCCCCACTTCCCAACATTTGAGCAGAACGTTCTCCACTGAGAACTTTAGACTCACAGCAGGGCACTTGGCCAATGCCCAGGTCCCCAGGGGAGGAAAACATACTGGGAATAAAGTGTTGGATTGGGAGGGGGTGTCTAAAAATGAAGGAAGAGCAGTGAAGCAATGGGTGGGAAAAGAAAAAACATACATGAGACTTTGACCTAGTTGCTGACAGGATTTGTGCCTCTGTGTAATTTGGCGTAAGGATGGAGGAGGGGAACACCTGGAAAGAAGAGGAGGGACAGGTGCTCACGGGAGACCGTTTCCTGTAGCCGGGGATTTTCCTGTACGAAAAGCGGCTCTGAGTGTGTCTGGATGCACCTTGGGGCAAGGGGGAACGGTTATTTCCAAGGCACTTGCGTATATTTGCATCCCTCCTGCCATAATCAAGGCTCCAGAATCGAGGCAGTTGTGGCTTGCTGAGTGAGGAAGCTGCTTTCAAAGCCTGCCAGGCAGCCGAGCCTTTGAAGTGGTGAAGGGTTGTGAGCAAGAAGAGATAACACAACAGCAGCCTGCCAGTCAGCACCAAGAGAGGGAAAATAATGCAAGGGGGGGGGGGAGAGAGAGAGAGAGAGAGACCCTGGAGTCCCACAGGTCAAGCATATATACAGCATGTGTGCCTATACAGAGGCCAGAGGGGTTTTCAAGCTATATTCCAAGTTGGGCTGTCGCCTGATTAAAGACTATTAATTGTATAAGTTCTAGCAGATGGATCAGTCGATTAACTGACAACATCTGCATACATTTCCATATGAGAAAAACAGACCTTGTTTTTCTGTGCTGCCTCATCTGAGCAGCATTCCACCTTCTCTTTCACATATGCTATCTGCAGTTATCCATACTTCTATTAACAATAATTTAAAATATAAAATTCCCAGAGTCTTCCCTTTAATTGGGGGGGGGGTGGCATCTTTTTGTCGATCAGAATGTTTTAGATCACTTAATCTGACGGATTAATCCACAAACTGTTGCAGTCCCCAATTTTCTAGGAACCCTGGAGTTTATTGGAAGTTCATTGAAAGTTCCTTGATTCGAAGATCCCTGCCTTGGGGGGGGGGTGTTGTTCGTTGGACAGAAAGGTGGGGGTATACATATTTTAATTAATAAATATGATCAGTACTGTCGGAAAGACAGCATGCCTGCCATCTCTGCTGCAGTGGAGAGAAAGTGTTTGCATGCTTCAGGAAAGTGCGCTAGCAAGTCTCTAAGGGCCGGTTCACACATGCGTGTGCACAATGCTGGATTCCTCATCATTCAGTTACTCACCACACAGCTGACACACCATGAACAGACTCCAGTGAAAAGCACATACCTTGTGGTTGTGTCATGACTCATGACATAATATAATAGAAGAACCATCTGTGGGGTTTGATCTGTGGTGGCTCATTCACACATGCAAGCTGGGAAAAGAGACAAGAATCTGACGTTTGCAACTTGTGGGCAGGAGAGGGCAGGCCTACAAGGGCATGTGAGGCTGATTGAATGACTAGGACTGTCAGTTCATAAGAAGAGCCCTGCTGGATCAGGCCAAAGGCCCATCCAGTCCAGCTTCCTGTATCACACAGTGGCCCCACCAGATGCCTCAGGGAGCACAAGACAACAAGATAACCTGTTTCCCGTTGTCACTCCCCTGCACCTGGCACAGAGAAAACCTACTTCTAAAACCAGGAGGTTGCTTATGGCTTGTAACCTGTGATGGTCTTTTCCTCCATGAATCTGTCCAACCCCCCTTTAAAGGCATCTAGGCCAGGTGCCATCACCACATCCTGTGGCAAGGAGTTCCACAGATGAATTACACGCTGGGTGAAGAAATATTTTCTTTTGTCCGTTCTAACTCTCCCTCCACTCAATTTTATTGCATTTAGTCCCCTGGTTCTGGTGTTGTGCGAGAGGGAGAAGAATTTCAGTGCTTGCCTGCTACTTTCTCCTGCTCAGCTTGCAAATGTGTCGGTGGATTCATATTACAAAAAGCACGCTGTAAGTCTCCAGCACTCTCCCCTCACAACAAGGCAAATGGTCCCATAATAACTAGGGACTGCTAAAGCAGCTTCCTTCTACCGGAGGAAGTGTGGAGCTCCTGGAATAGGCCACGAAGCTCCTCTCCCAGTTCCATTCTGGCCAGGCCAAGCTCTGCCCATGCCTCCCATTCAGTGGGGGCTCAAATCTAGGCACTGCCCTCCACCTTCCCCTGCGCCCACTTCTTCAGGCATGGGTGGCGGGTGGTGGTGTGGGGAGAATGCTGCTGCCCTAGCTAGAGTGCGCTGACCGAGGCAACTGCTTTTGACAGGCTCAGCTCTGAAAAAGCAGGACACTTTTCACCACCCCCACCAGCAGTAGTAGTAACATCTGCCTCCCAACAGGTTTGCAAAGGAGGCCGAGATTATGCAGAGGAAGAGCAAAGGCAGCAGCAGCTGTCAGAGAGCTGACAGTGCAGGCCAGCCCAGGGAGACGCCGGGTCCACGGGTCAGTAACAGCTTCAGAGCACTGAGACAAGGGCTTGAGCTCCCCGGCACAGCGAGCTGGGTGGGCGGAGGCAGCAGAGCGCCAACCAAGCGGCACCCAACGCATGTCACCAACGACACAGCAGCCAGCCTGGCTGTCCCTGGATCTGTGATGCATCCACCCTTCCAGGAACGCGCTGCTGCTGCTGTTGATCCACCCTAAAGGCGCATCCAGCCATCTCTGTGTCTTGGACAATTCTCTGGGTTTAATGGATAACATGCAGGCTCTCACTCCGCTGTAGTTCTGTGTCTGACTCTCTAGGTGCTCCCCCCCATGCTTCTGAGTCCTCTTGAAAAGTCACTTGTTCCATATACAATCATTTGGGCTTACCAGATCTCCAACCGGGACAGAGTGCTAGACCTTTAGGAGAAGGAATGTGGGCAGGTGTAGCTTGTTAAACCTTAGAGCACAATCCTAGCCTAGGATTGTGCTCTAAGGTTTAACAAGCTATACCTGCGCATGTTCCTTCTCTTAAAGGTCTAGCACTCTGTCCCGGTTGGAGATCTGGTAAGCCTACGGCCATTTCAGAAACAACCCCAGACATTTTGATGCCTGAGGCTGAGAATCCCCTGAGAATCAGACAAGCCAAAGATCCCCGGGCCCCATGGTGGCAAAAATATACGGATGTATGTATTTTTGTATGTATGTATTTATTTATTTCTAGGATGGAGATCTCACTAGAAAACGTTTCAGGGTAGTACTTTGGATCCGGGCTGTATGTGGGGGAGGCTGGCTAACCCTTTCCCCCGGCACCGGTTCTTCCCAAGTTAAATAAATTGCTCCCTGAAACCTTTAGCTAAGGTGGGGGAAATTTACAGGTATAATTTATGCCTGTAGGTTTTCCCTCCATGATTAATAGCAACTACAGGAGAGGAGAGCAATTCCTGGCAAATAGAAGGGGCAGAAATGGAAGCAGTAACAGATTTTACTTTTTTGGGCTCCAAGATCACTGCAGACAGAGACAGCAGCCATGAAATTAAAAGACGCTTACTCCTTGGAAGGAAAGCTATGGCAAACTTAGATAGCGTAATAAAAAGCAGAGATATCACCATGCCAACAAATGTTCGTATAGTCAGGGCGATGGTGTTCCCAGTAGTAATGTATGGTTGCAAGAGTTGGACCATAAGGAAGGCTGAGCGCCGAAGAATAGATGCTTTCAAACTGTGGTGCTGCTGGAGAAGACTCCTGAGAGTCCCTTGGACTGCTAGGAGATCAAATCAGTCAATCCTAAATGCAATCAACCCTGACTGTTCCCTGGAAGGACAGGTACTGAGGCTGAAGCTCAAACATTTTGGCCACCTAATGCGAAGAGAGGACTCTCTGGAGAAGACTCTGATGCTGGGAAAGATTGAAGGCAAAAGGAGAAGGGGAAGGCAAAGGATGAGATGGTTAGACAGCATCACCGATGCAACGGACATGAAAATGAGCGAACTCAGGAAGATAGTGGAGGACAGGAAGGCCTGGCGGGATATGGTTCATGGGATCACGAAGGGTCGGACACGACTTAACGACTGAACAACAACAACAACAACAACATGATGCAGGCAAAAGGGGTTAGTACCATGCTGTGTTGGTCCCAATCCAAATTATCTGCACCTGGCTGATTTGCAGGGGGGGGGGGGAGGATGTTCGAAATTCCAAACATCAGTTCCGATATCATGTCTAGTTCGATCCTCAAGGCAAAAGAGAGGAACAGGGCAGACTTTGCCTGACACCGAAAAGGTAACCAGGAAAGTTGGCCTGATGTGATGACACCACGCAGAGCTCTGTGACCCAGAAGAAGCCGCAAGTCGCTTAAGAAGCGACTCGTGGCTTCAGCTCACAGGTGGGGCCACCAAACAGAGCCTCCCAAAGGCAAGGGGTCACACACACACACACACACACACACACACACACACACACACACACACACACCCTGGCTTCGGCTCTGGTGCTCTGCCTGTGAGCTGAAGCCACGAGTTGCTCCCTCAGCTCGTAGGTGGAGCCACCAAACAAGCCAATGGGGTGTTACCCCTGACACCCCTTGGTCTTGGGCTTGGCCTTGCGGCCAGCGCTGCTTTGGCTACCGTGTCAGGCTACTTGCCGCAAATGTGCCGGCTATGAGGTGGGAAAGCACTAGCAGCCAGGGATGGGGGTTGGGGGCCGTTTTTTGGGGGGGTACCTGGTGTGGGTCGCACTCCCCGCACTTATGGAACGATGCCTATGACCGCCCTGAAAAGCCACAAAATAGTCCTTATGTGGCCATTTGCAGCCCTTCCCCTCACCTTTGCTGATAAAGGCTAGTAGTGGTTTTGCTGCCTGCTTGGTTAGGATTGTAGGCAGAGGGGAGTTCTCAAGTCTAGTGTATCACTGGTGGGCAATGAGGGTGGCGGGTGGGTCCTGTGTTGTGCAGGCCTGGTCTGAGCAGGACGAAATTGCTGGTGGCTGACGAGGACCAGAGGAACAACATTTTCAAGGGTGACCAACACGTGCGTTTACACACTGCCACCTCTTTTGCGTGATGATGTAGCATCACGTCACAGGGCATGGGGGGGGAGTAGGAAATGGCAGCAGGCAGCCACCAGGTGAAGCAACTCTGCTGTCAGTATGTTTCACCCTCCTCCATCCCCAAATATGAGAAGGGACTGTGAAGTAGGGGGAGGGTTCAGGTTCAGCCCCAATCAGCATTGATCCTCTACTACTCCAGGAAATGAACAGCTGGGGAGTTTTTTCCTGAGATCTTTGTCAGTGCTGCTGGTGAGGGATTTATATGAGTTATGCCAGTTGTACTGAATATGATGCTGATGGCTTTTAGTACTTTTCAGTCGGAACCAGGAGCAGGAACATTTAGAAGAAAGCCAGGAATTTAATTGGCCACGATAGGGGAAAAGAGTGTAGCTAAGTGCAAAAGATGTGCATGATGAGAGAGACAGAAGATGTTGTTTGCAAAGACGCTGTAAACGCTTTTAACTGGATTGTACACATAATTATTTTTAGTGTTCTCTGGGACACGTTGCAAAACAGCACCGAGTCTCCCTTTCCCCCAGAATCAGGCGCAGTTTCCGAGCATCCTCCTCCACCGCCTAGTCTGCATTCACACCTCCCTTTAGCCTGGATTTCAAGGAGGTGGACGTGTTTTCAGACACACTTCACTAAGTGGGTGTGAGTGGGAGGCGAAATGCTGCTGGAGGGCGGAAGAGCAGAGCTGTCAGAGGGTGTAAGACAGAAGCCTGCGTTAATTGGGAGTGGGAATAGGCAGGGAGAGAGAGAAAAGCCATTGCCACACCGGTCCTGGTGGTGCCAGCCTGTGATGGCAGCAGTCAGCTGCTTACAGAGGTTTTCTTCCTCCAATTGCCCTCTAACCACAAGCTTGAGACGAGAGAGAGATTCCCCCAAAGGGCCAAACCACACATTATGTTAAATGTGTTGCAATGTGCTTCGGACTGGCCTGCTCTCTTTGGAAAGAAAATGCATCAGCCTTGATCCAGCCTGGGACCGCAGCAGGTGGGGGTGAGGAGGAGGTGAACCTTTTCCCCCCACTGTTTCCCTGCCACCAACTGCCCCAGAGCCTGTAGTGTGCCTCCATTCCGCAAGGAAATTCCCTGACTGCAGTGAAGGCATCTCCCCACGGCCTTCCACCATCCCTGGCACCCACAACCTGGAGGCTTTGACAAGGTGGTGGATGCCCCCTGAACTCCCACAGTAAGGAAGACAGTGAAGGCTAAGGCAAAACACTCATTTCCTGCTCTTTAGCCCCTCAGCTGAGCCGAAGGCATCAACTGGGGGCAAATTCAGTACCATGTATCAATGAGCTGATTTGCTGGAGAAGACTCCTGAGAGTCCCTTGGACTGCTAGGAGATCAAATCAGTCAATCCTAAATGAAATCAACCCTGACTGTTCCCTGGAAGGACAGGTACTGAGGCTGAAGCTCAAATATTTTGGCCACCTAATGCGAAGAGAGGACTCTCTGGAGAAGACTCTGATGCTGGGAAAAATTGAAGGCAAAAGGAGAAGGGGAAGGCAAAGGATGAGATGGTTGGACAGCATCACCGATGCAACAAACATGAAAATGAGCGAACTCAGGAAGATGGTGGAGGACAGGAAGGCCTGGCGGGATATGGTTCATGGGATCACGAAGGGTCGGACTCGACTTAACGACTAAACAACAACAACAACAACAACAACAACAACAACAACAACAACAACAACAACAACAACAACCTGAATAAAGACT
Source organism: Plestiodon gilberti rubricaudatus (assembly GCA_026170595.1). Taxonomy (NCBI): domain Eukaryota; kingdom Metazoa; phylum Chordata; class Lepidosauria; order Squamata; family Scincidae; genus Plestiodon; species Plestiodon gilberti. The sequence continues at coordinate 6,655,684 of JANXHW010000003.1, read as the reverse complement.
CTCCCAGCCTGGCAGGGTGGTGGCACCAGCAGTTGGCCAGCACCGGCACTGGCTGAGGCCCTACACCAAACAGAGGGCCCTCATGGCCAAGCCAACCCCAAACTCTCAGTACCATGTGCCACCACAGGGTGGGAAGGGGGCACCGTGGGGGGGCAGTGCATACCTTTTCCCCTGGGGCCCCAGGCACTGCTCCCAGGCCAGGGACACCTGATGATGATTCTAGTCCCTGTTGTAATTCGGCTGACCACCTGTTGCCTCGTGGTTCCTATTGACTAATGGGAGGTACAGTACTTGGGTCTTTTCAAAAACAGCACATAGAAATGGCCTGCGTAGAAATATCTGCCGATTCAGGCACAGGAGGAGGTTACAAGCTGGCGCAAAAGGTGCAGCTGTCAGTCAGTGGAACTGGGGTGTTGCATGATTGACAGAAGGCGTCAGAATCCTTTTTGTACAAGAGATCAGAGAGCATCCACCTGAACTGTGTGGGTCAGGGTGACGGGAAACCAGGCAGAACTAACTAGGAGATTAGCAATGGAGGAAACAAACATGCTGTGGGCGGATGCCAGGGAGGGCGATCACGAAAATGTCAATATGAACCAGCCAAAGGAGAAGAGTGAAGCAGCTTCGGTGGAGAGGAAAGCTTGCTGTGGCTAAAGGTGGAAGGACAAGCAGCTGCTCTGGGACGCCAGGTGCTCCCGATTGCTGCCAGTTCCCAGGCCCCCTACCAGTGCCAGTCCCACTTTGATGGCCTCGAGGGAGCCTGTGCTTGCAGACAAGCCAAAGATCAATATGGAAACTGCAACTGATTGAGCCTGTTGGACCTTTCTGTGCCCTTGACCAGCATGTGCTGGTGGCGGACTGCTGCGGACTGCTGCCATGCAGAACTGGTAGCAGCTGGCTGAATGAGGCCAACCAGGATATCTTGCCCTAGGGCCTAGGCGATTAGAATAGGTGTCAGGATCATGTGGGTCTTGGTTGGACCAGGGGCCCTGTGTCTGCTGGGGTCCCTTACTGTCGGGTGAAGCTGCTTAAATATACGAGGACCAAACATATGGCCTCCTTTCTACCAAGAGAGCAAAAAGGGTAGTACGGCACTACCTTCCACGGCGCTGCGGAGGGTTCGTTCCTGCAAAGCCAAGCGCTGTGCGGAACACCTCTACTATAGGAGACATCATTAAAGACGAGACAGGAAACCAGTGCTGATTGGTCTGTGCTGGTCGAAATACACTGCTCCCATTGGCTGCAGTAGCTGTCATCAATCACACCCAGGGTGAAAGGCACTGTAGAACAAAAGGGAGCAGCGCTTGGGGAGGTGTTACTGCAACTTCTCCAGACTCCAGCAGAGCTTCACCTCCAGACAGCCCTTCATTTCTCCCTGGCTTAGCTGTAGAAACGTACTGGTCACGTGTCTAGCTCTTCTTGGCCCTGGCAACTAGCTTACACCTCAAGGTCATCCTAGCACTACGCACTTACAGGTGCCTCCAGTCTGCTCGTTCCCCATCATCCCTCCCTTGCTGCTGCACCCCACTCTCTAAGGACGGGCACTTCAGCTTTGAGCCTGCCTGGTGAACATCTCGGTTTGGGGCAGTCTCTTCCTGCCCAGTAGCTTGACCCACTGCCAGTGGTTCCAGAAGAGGTGGTCTCCAATCCTACACCCCCCCAAGCCTGGCTCTTCCGAGGCTCCTGTGAAACAGATAGCTACGTGGCCTGTGGGTTCTGCAGCCCTTGTGTGTCGTTTGCCACGGGTAGCACAGGCGGACCTGCCTCCCTGGAGCAGGACAAAGTTGCTTTGGCCGCAGTTCATGGTGCGCGGAGCCTTTCCAATCATGTCGCCACCCAGCTGCAGGGAATGCAAGGAATGGAGACTTCGTGGAAACCACGCTCAGTATGCTAGCTAGAAACATCTCCTTTCTACCTTCAGAGCCTCCGTTCCACGTTTAGTTTTTGCCTGGGGACCCCCTGGATGTCTTGTGTGCAGGCCTGGCCCAGCCATGAAGTTGGCTGCCAGGCAGCCAGGCAGTGCAGGGTCCCAGCATAATCTCTGACAACCACTTTCGAAGAAGTGGTGGGGAACTCTGTGTCAGAGGAGGCCAGCCCGCCCTTCTGATCCAAGAGGTTTGGGTCACCAGGCAGGTGGCAGGTGGGTGCGTGCCATTGACGGTGTGTGTTGCTTGTGCACACAGGCAATCTGGGTAGGGAGATAGGCGGCAAAATCTGGGGAATGGGTGACAAAATTTAGGGGTGATTGGCAGTGGCTGCCCTTGGGCTGCCCCTGCTTGTGTGCATGGAAGAAGCTTCCTAGGCTGCAATCCTAGCCACACTTATGGGGGGGGGGAGTAAGCCCCATTGACTATAATGGGATTTACTTCTGAGTAGACATGCATAAGATTGGACTCTGAGTGAGACGTGTTTTGGGGGCAGATAATCCATTCCCACAGGAAGTTAGTTGGCCAGAACAAGATACAGGTATCTTGTTGTCTTGTGTGCTCCCAGAGGTATCTAGAGGTTCACTACTATGAGATACTGGAAGCTGGACTAGATGGGCCCTTGGCTGATCCAGCAGAGCTCTTCTGATGTTCATATCTGCTAACGTTTGAGCTTCACTGTTGCCTTGTGTGAACTTCGAGTGTGCCCTCATTTACTCCAGCTGTCTCTTTACCAAGTGCAATCTTTGTTTTCTGGCATTTGTGCTGGTAAATCACTGCCCCTCTCTTGTGACTATATTTTTTGCCTCGTTACAAACCTGTTAGTACCAAGTGCTGCTACATTCTCATTCTCCAGGGCTCCTCTCCCTTTCCAGGGCCTCTAGAAGTGAAATCTCTGAGTAGGGAGTGACCACATCTTGTCTCTAGGAAATGGGTGTAAGTGTAGAGGCAAGAACTAAGGTGCCGTGCAGGGCAGACACGGCCTGCCGTTTCACACACTCAGCTGCTGAGGAACATTTTGAACTGTGGAGAACTGATGTCAGGACAATTACACTTCTCTCGAATGCTTTCACCAAGAATAAACACCCATCAGGATTGTATATAGGTAGAAGACCGGCAACTGCAGAGTCAATTTACTCATGCTAACTAGGCAAAGATAGGCTTACCAGATCTCCAACCGGGACAGAGTGCTAGACCTTTAGGAGAAGGAATGTGGGCAAGTGCAGCTTGTTAAACCCTTAGAGCACAATCCTAGGCATGTCTACTCAGAAGTAAGCCCCATTGTGTTCAATGGGATTGTGCTCTAAGGTTTAAGAAGCCTAGGATTGTGCTCTAAGGTTTAACAAGCTGCACTTGCCCATATTACTTCTCCTAAAGGTCTAGCACTCTGTCCCGGTTGGAGATCTGGTAAGCCTAGGCAAAGAGGTTAGTCTGAGGAGCCTCAGCGGGTGTGTCAGGATGGGAAACAGGGATAGGATCTTGCCATGCACTGATATTGCTGAGATCTACCCCCAAGCTGCCCCCTGCCTACCCCACTGCCTGCCCCGCTCCTCCCTCAAACTGCCCATGAGCTGTTCCTGGCTGCCACTGTATCTGCTCCAGCACAGCGTCCAGGGTCCGCTGGCAGGCACGTGGAGCCTCCTCCGGCCATTTGCGCTGGTGGCCCAGAGCACATGATAATGATGTGCCTTTCACATCACCATAACAGGACTTACGGCAGCGGATCATGAGGCCCTGCATAGGATTGGGCTGTTTGCCAGTGGCTATTTGCTGGTCTCCTTTGTTAATGCGAGTAGATAAATAAGGTACCACTTGCGGGAAGGTAAACAGCGCTCCATGTTCCAGCTGCATGCTACGTGCTGCGGCAAGGAGAGTCATGCCGGCCACATGACCACGGAGGCGTCTTTGGACAACGCTGGCTCTTCGGCTTTGAAATGGGGATGAGCACCACACCCTAGAGTCGGACACACCTGGACTTAATTGTCAGGGGTCACCTTTACCTTTGTGGATTTCTTTTTTAAAAAAACAACAACTCCCTTTTGGAACAGGAAACCATCTTTTCATTCCTTTGCTATGTAAACCACTTTGAGAACTTTTTGTTAAAAGTACTATATACTACTACTACTACAGTACTATTATTATTAATAATAACAATTACAACAACAATAAAAAATATTATTACTGTACTCTTGGTAAATAGTAGCCTTGCTAACTGGGCAAAGAGGCACCTCTCAAAGTGGTGTCTTCTTATATTTAGCAGGAGGAGAGCAATTGTTCCCCTTCACCCCAGCATGGTTTCTTTTCCAGTGGCTGTAGCTGGCTGGGGTCTCTTCTGTATTTTTTTTTTAAAAGATTCTGAGCCCTTTAGGGACAGGGACCCATTTACTGTATTGATTTTATTTTAGTATGTAAACCGCTTTGTGAACTACTCCTGTTGAAAAGCGGTATATAAATGTCCATCATCATCATCATCAATGAATACTATATGCAGACATTAGAGGAGAACCTTCAGAATGGGGGGGAGGGTAAGCACCAAGCAGAGGCGTCACTAGAGCGCGCGCTGCCCCAGGGCGGGGGCGCGCGACACCCTAGTGAGCACTCCCCCCCGACACACCCCCTCTCTTAATCTTGGCGCGCCGCGATGGGGGGGAGCTCCCGACGGATCGCCGCTCCGGGCGCCCCCTCAATCGGGAGAGCCGGCTCGGGGACGTCCTCCCCAGCCGGCTTCCCGGGGCCTTCTGAGGAAGGCCCGCTGCGCGAACGTTATTTATAACGTTCGTTTGCGCATGGGCAGACTGTTACTGAGGGAAAAGGGCAGCCTTTTCCCTCAGTAACAGTCTGCCCATGCGCAAACGAACGTTATAAATAACGTTCGCGCAGCGGGCCTTCCTCAGAAGGCCCTGGGAAGCCGGCTGTGGAGGACGTCCCCGAGCCGGCTCTCCCGATTGAGGGGGCGCCCGGCCCGGCCTGGCGAGGCGGGAGGCCCCCAGGCGCATGTGCGCGCGTCACCTGGGGCCCTCCGCACGCCCCGCCACGCCACAGCGACGCCTCTGGCACCAAGAATGATCCCTGATTTGAGAATTGGAGAATTAACCTTCTTTTTTGTTTGTGAAAGATTGGAGTGTTTGTGACCTCCATTGTGCCAAGCCTTCCACTATGACTTTTCATTATACTTTGTCTTCCATGGTTGGTCTTCCCAATAAATTTCCAAGGAATTCCCAGGGTCCTTGGAAAACCATTCTGCTGGAAGAGAAGGCTTGCAGAAGCAGCTTGCATGCTCTGGGCTTGCGGGATGCTGGAGCCTGTCCAAGTTGTGTTCAGAATAGAACACCTTATGCTTGCTGCTATCTGCCACCAACATTTCAAAAGAGAATGAGAATTTGGGTTAAATATTGTAGTTCCATCACTTTCTGATCTTAAAGTACTAGCTGTTATTAGTGAATTCAGCATCAACACATTGGTCTGACAAACACGTGCTTTGTATGCTCCTGATATTCTAACATATTTGGAATATGAGCGTTGAAAAAAAAAGCAGTATAAAAATCTTTTAAATAAATAAAACAAATATTTGGAACCAAATAATTTTCATTCTTGAGGGCATAACACATAGGTTATGCGAGAACCAGTCTTTATGCACTATGAACTACAAAACACATGATGCGGTGTGAGTGAAAGGATATGCATCCAGAACCTTTTCTTTACACAAGGGATCAAAAATATTGGATGAGCTGATGATACGTAAATGGAAACTGCCAACATTTAAACTGACAGCCATGGAAACCCATGGCTCAAGACGTGGAAATGGTACATGGCACAAACAATGGAGTTCCTCAGTGGGTTTCAGATATCGTAATACATACTGTTAGCTGCTTCCCTGTCTTTCCTTCTGAACCTGAAAATAAATAGCTGAAAAGACACCAGAAGGCTCCTAGAGTCTCACTTTCAAAGGAGGCTGGAGTTGCACAGGTTGCCTTGAGCTGCAGGCCAATCAGTGAAAAAAGAGCAAAGCAATACTGAGTAGAAGGAGGGATCCAGCTCTGGGCCACGCAAGCCTGGTCAAAGCATGGGCACTGCCTGGGAGCCCAACTCCGCTACCCCTCTGTGCACCACAACTTCCTCACCCTCCTCTTCCTCCTTGCCTGGTGTGAGCAAACAGGGTGACGTTCCAGATCCTGATTCAGGAGGTGCATTCTGGGAGCTCCCAGCATGCTCTGCTCACCCTGTCTCTTTGGAACAGAATGGGTGCAGAGGAAGGAAGGAGATGGTGCCAGAGCTCCAGGTAAGGCAGGGGACGAGGTTCTGGATTGCCACGGCTCCCTCTCCTTGAGAGAGCCAGCTGCTTTCCTAAGCCACCTGGTGTGGGAGGGAAGGCAGCCCTGGGTGGTACTGGCAGCTTCCCCCCCCCCTTGGGCCCTTAGACATCTAACATTCAGGGCGTGCCTGAACATTCTTCTCCTCCTAACAGAGACCATCACTCCAGCACATAGCAAGCCACAAAGAGCACCTATGCGGACGTTCCATTTTCACACACTTAGTTTGGGGGGTGGGGGGCAGAAATCCTGGTAGGAGGAGCCAGCGAGGTGTACATACATAGGTGTACCTAGCACAAGCTCTATGTACTATTCTGTGTATGTGCAGCAACCCACTGACATTTCACAGATGAAAATAAAGAGATGTGCTGGTAAGACCTTCCTTCTCATACCAAAAAGATCACTGCTTGAGTGCCCTCCCTTTCCTGCTGCGTTCAGGTTCTGCAAGAAGAGCCCAGTCCAGCCCAGTCAATCCAATCAAGTCATGGATTGAAATCGCCAAATGGGGGAGTGTTCTGTTGGTTAAAGACAGACTGTACACAGTATTGGAAAAACACAGTGCCTGTCCTGCTCTCTGTTATCAGCCGTTCCAAACAAACCTCTGCGACTGCTGTTTGTGAAACGGCAGGCTGCGCTCCACAAGTTGCCGTCGTGTTCATGCATTTATAATATCCATGTAGCGCCAGAGACAGGATGCGTCCGCCCACCTTTTCAGGGCCATTATGTAAAAAGTATAGTTTGATCCTGCCTGCTTGTTTTTTCTAATGTACAAAGCAGTCATGGGGGTGGGGGTTGGGGGTGGGGGGTAGGTTTGGAGCTGCATCCTGTGGTGCACAGGGAGGGGGGGCTTTCACTCTTTCCCATCCTGGGCAGGGAAGGGAGCGGATGAATTCTGAAAAATGACAACTCAGCATCGCACAACAATGCAGTTTTTAAAAGCATCTCCCAAAGGCGCAAAAAAAGAAAGAAAAGGAGAATAATTTGGTGATGTCTATCTGTCTGTCTCTGTCTCTCTCTGTCTCTCTCTCTCTCTAAATATGTATGCATATGTGTATTTCAATAATCTCCTCCCTAGAAATGTATTGCCTCTTTCCTGCTTGTCAAAAGAAGCAAGGAAAGAGAACCAGCGTGGTCAGGACTGAGTTGGCGGGGAATCGTTTTCAGCTGGGAAACTTCTTCTTGGTGTGAACGACAAATATTCATCGAAGTGAAATAAGGCTTTGGCAGGCTCAAGGCGGAAACAGCACCCGACTCAGGGCAGTAGCGTCAACTGTCTGTCTGTCACAGCCTCTGGCTTCTCAAATTTCCTGGCATCAAAACAGGACTATAATAATGCTAACGTCGTGGCTTCTGATGTTGAGAGGGGACCCCGAGCTCAGCCAGCCCTGTGACAGCTACTTCTGATTCCCAACCAACACGGGAGAAGGCCACAAAGACCACACGGGTCGGGTGGAAGGGGGCTCAACTGATAGCAATGTGCTGAGGTCGCCTGACCATCCGGCAACATTGGGGGTGTTCTGCCTGTTATCTGGCTGTTCCAGTTTGGCCAAATACAGACATCATGTCTCTGTGATAAGCACAGCTTCCTCGTCAATTCACGTCAAGGATTTTCCATAACTTGAAGAGGGCATTGCAGCCCCTTTTCCTTTTCTAATCTAGTAACCTTATTGGCGCATTTTCGGATGCAATCAACTAGATACAAAGTAGGGCCCATTCATATCCAGTTCTATTCATTCCAAAACACATGTGCCACAGAATGAGTGGAAGGAGCGAAGATTTCATTTGTGGATTGCTGTTTCTTTTTTTACATAAAATACAGGGTGCCTGACGTTTCCTCGTAAATCCAGGCTGGAGCGCCATCATGCAGCTGCCTCCTCCTGCCTGCCGTTTGAACAGCCCAAGTACTCTATGATATCGCATTGTAGTGGGGCAGAGTGAGTATAAGAAATGCCTGCCACCATGGGGAAAAAATATTACTTCTCATCCTTGTCAATCATCTTTGGCTTAAAATATAATTGTGCACAAACCTTCGTATGGTAATTGAGCATGGTATGGAGATGAATTGACCAACCTTGCAGACTGGCTTTATGCAGGCAGCAGTCCATTGTCAACTTCTTATCCACTTCGAGGGGCTCTGGGTTCAAAACATTCATTCTGGCAATTTCCTGTGGAGCAGCTGGGAGGGACTGGTCAGGAGACAGAGTCTTGGCACTGGGTGCAGGGGGTGCTCCTGCCTGGTTTGGGGGGAAGACGTGGGGCCAACTAGGATCTGCGGAGGAGCCACATACTCTCCAATATTTCACCGATGCAAAGAGAGACAACGTGTCACTCTCCTGCTGCTATCAAGGAGGCAAGAAAGTCCCTGAGTTTCCCAAAGGCTCTCTTCCACCAGATGTTTGCAGGGTTGGTTCACTCCACATCAGCCTGTTTTCTGCCAATTTAAAACGAGAACATTGTTTGGTTACAGATGTATTAGAAAGTCTTTGGTTGTCTTACAGCAGGTTATCAAGAATGACGGCTGTCACTAAGGGCTCAATAAGGGACAACTGGGCTGTATGATGCCAGAAAGGTTTAGCACAGAAGTATGGAGCGTCTCTTTCACGCAGGCTTGTAACGCAGGGATCTGACTGAAACCTTTCTATAAAGAATGAATGATTTAAAAGGTAGGAGGAGGCGAGACCGTGGATCTGGCGGAGCCATAAACGTGGAGCACGCAGTAGCCAGTTCTGTGCGATTTGGAACAAGAGCATGCATGAAAGGGGCACAGATATGGTGCACTGTGGGAGGAGGAGGCGGCGGCAGTTGGCTTTTCCTAGGATTTGCTACTGTTTCCTCCCCCTGCTGCCCCCCAGACTGGAACAAGATTTCTTTTTTTTTTTCCTTGACTCTCCAAGGCCACAGTAATCCATGCATAGGAACAAGAGGGCAAAGGTGCCACTTAGTCATTCTGAACATGCTGGGATGGTGGCCTTGGTGCTTCTGTGCGGCAACAAAAGATAAGTGAGCAGAGTAAGAACTCTGCAAGAGCCTGAGCAAGGGAATCGCGGGGAGGAGGAATGGCGCTGCTGCTGCCTTTGCCGCAGGGTTGCCACTCAGGCTGGCGGCAGGATGGGCTTGAACAGGCCTGCCAGGCAAAGCCCCCCGGAGTTCGGCTTGGACCACAACCAACCTGGAGGAAAACATGGTGATCCTAAACAACTCTGAGCTGATCAAGGCAGCAGCACCCACTAGGAGGTGCATACAGAAGCAGCAGCCCAGCCATAAGGGTGAACCCCTGGCCTTAGGCAGCGGGCTGGAGGAAGTGGCAAGCTGGGAGGGGATGCTCCTGTGCCGTACCCTGTGCCTGCCTGCCGCCTCCTCTGACCATGTCACCTGGTTGCCCCTTTCTCCACTCTTCCCGTCTGCTCAGAGCGTGTGCAGGGTGGGGGCTTCCCTTCTCTTCTTCCCGCTCTGCCGCCATGTCTTGTAAAGTGGCTGGCGGAGAGAAGGCTGGAAGTGAAGCCCTGCCTGCCACTGCCAGTGTTCTCTTCGCCGAGCCCCCTTACAAAAGCAGCAGCAGCAGCAGCAGAGTGGGAGCAGGAGGAGAAAGGCCAGAAGGTGCACACTGGTGGGGGCGTGAATGCTAGCAGCATGTACGCAGGCTGGCAAGAGTAGGGGGTGGGCTTGGGAGGGGGGAATTCAGGCGGCGGATCAGCTTAGACTGCTCTAGTCTAGTGCATTGTATACAAGCTTGAAACGTTGGCCCGCCCCTGTTCATGCCGACAGGGTTCTCACCGTTTTTATTCGCCCTGCTGCTCCGATGCCTTTTGCAGTCGCCGGGCCCAGGAACCTTTCGCAAGGGAAGCTCCTCCCACTGCACACCTCCAGTTCAGGACAAGCATCCTGTGCTATGTGTCTGTAGCCCTGTACATTAAAGGCAGAAGAGCAGGGTCCCTAAGAAAAGGTGGCAATTGTGTTGCTCAATAGACTTGCTTAGGTCGAGCGGCTGTCGCTGGTACAAAGCTGCAGGGGCCTGGAATCGATTTCTGAAGAGGCCTGTGAGAGCCGGCCAACCGCTCCATCTCCACAGACGCTGAGAACAAGGGCTCAGTTGTTGGTCTCGGAGCAAAGGAAGCCTCTCTTCCGGCGGGCCGCCCTTGGCCTGTGGCCCTTGCTCCCCTCTCGCCCTGGCACCCAGAGTCCTGAGGGGCAGCCTTGTCTTCCTGGAACACAGGGCACTTCTCTGCACGCGCTTGGCGGCTCCTTGTGCGATGCTGTGCTGCGGAGAGCGTAGAAGGGTGGCCTGCAGGGCGCTCTGCCTTCCGGCCCGGGGCCTGGACTGTTGTGGCAAGGGGCAGAGCCTCAGCCTGCCAAGGCTTTTGTGAGCCAACACCAGGCATGACATGACCCACGGACTGGAACGGGCTTGCTGGTGGTTGAGTGTATAACATCATTTTAATTACAGCAACCTTTCTTTTTTCTTTTTAACAGCCACCTCGCTTGGCAGTCGTCTCTCTAGTGCCTTTGCACTCATTGGTCAGAATGCTGAAGGCAGAAACAGATTTACTTCTCACCGGCAGCTGGACAGGAGGTCGGCTCAGAATAAAGCTGGCTCATTTTTCCTGATGGAGATTTATATCGCTATAAAGGAGCTCATAAAGAGAATAGAGACTTAGGGCCAAACTAGACACAATGACACAAAGGGTGTTCTGTAGTGGGGACTTCAGGTGCCTTTTCCTTTCTTCAAAAAGCAGCTCTGTGTGTGTGTGTGTGTGTGTGTGTGTGTGTGTGTGTGTGTGTGTGTGTGTGTGAGAGAGAGAGAGAGAGAGAGAGAGAGAGAGAGAGAGAGAGGGCATGTCAACGAAAAATCTAGACCAGTGGTTCCCAAACATTTTAGCACCGGGACGGACCCACATTTTAAAACGACACTCTACCCACCTAGCTTTACAAGACTAAAAAAAAAGTTCACTTTACTAGCCCTCAAGCCTCTGTTTTTATCCTTTTTACTATGGTGGGGGGACCGCCTTCTGGAGTGTTTGTGGAGCTCCACCTTCATTGGATTGAGACTATTCTGGTGGCCTTTGTTCCCCTTCACTTGCCCTTTGCTAAGAACCGAGGCACATTTGGCTACTAGCGAGTAAATGAGCATGTGGGGCTCAATACATTTTCCTTGTCAACTTGGAGGGGGGACTTCCTTCTTAAGAGTTTATTGAAGTCTGCATTCATCGGATTGGGACCATTCTGGTGGTGTTGTGTTCCCCTTGGCCTGCCCTTCCACATGGACTGAGGCACATTTGCCTACTCACGAGTAAACGCACAAGTGCTGCTCCGTGTTGGTTTGCACAAGGCTCAATACATTTTCCTTGTCAGCTATCAGTTTGTCAGTTTCGCGACCCACCCCAAAATGGGTCACGACCCACAGTTTGAGAAATCTTGGTCTAAAACCCTTCTCTCGGACATTTACAGCCCAATCCTATTCACACATTGCACTGGTGGACTGCAAGGTCTGCCAGCGTTCCGCTCGGGCCGCTTGTGCGGCAGGCGGCCTCTGCGCCGCTGTTCTGCAGATGCGCAGAAGGGTGCACATTGCCGACAGTGGCCCGCAAACCAGCTGTCAATGGAGCTCGGCTGGCAGAGTGGCAAATTCGGGGATGGACTGCGGGAGGATCTCAGCAGCACTGGCACACACCGAATCCTATACCCCACTATATGCCCCAGAAGGCTGCACCTTCACTGCAGTGGGGAGAAGAAGGAAGAAAAGACTCAGACCCAGAAGTGCCAGCCACAATGGAAAACAAATTGAATTGCATTTGGAACATTTCAGGTCATGGAGTGTGTGTGTAATAATATGATCCCTGTGCATCATAATATTTGAAATTTTGTGTCAGCCATCAGCAATCCAACCTCAAGCAATTTAGCATGGGGACGGGCTGTCGAGCATTTAACTTTCAGGATGTTCAGCCTCCCCCCAATTAGGGCTTTTGATTAAATGTTGCATTCTAAAGTCTCTCCTTGGCTAGTTTCGGGGGGGGGGGTGGCTTGACGAAGGGGGTGTGACTATGGGACATGCCCTGACTATGGGAACATCATGAAGAGCCCCTGCACTACAACATTTACCACGGCACCACTGGAAACGAGTGCAGTCGTGGCAGGAGGTAGATGCTGCATTTTCACAGCCCCCAAATAGTGTATTTGCTGTTTTGACTGAAGAAAGGCATTTTCGGCTCCTCCCAGGCCACACAATGAATCCATGGCAAAGATGGGAGATCCATCGCCGTCTCCCAGGGGCTCTACCTGGGAGCAATCAGAAAACCACTTTTTGCAAACAGTTTGCGCACGTAGTGGCGCTCGCTGGAAGCCACTAATGGCCGTGTGGCAACCTTTTAGTCTTAAATGGAGACTGCAAAGGGTTAAGTTGATGCTGAGAGCAGTCCTCGGTGTGGGAGCCACAAGCACGCATCCAGCAGGCTCACAGCCCAAGACTCTGCGTCTCGCGTCTTCTTCCTGCGCTACACTTCAACGGACATCCAGTTCAGTGCTGGGCCGTTGCATTCCGCAGCGGTTCATTGCCCCTATTTGCGGAGCCAGCGGCTGCCAGAGCTCCCTGTTCCTGCCCTACCCACAGATCAGGGCGCTAATGATGTCGTACAAAACGTGTGTGCAAAGAGGGCCTTAAATTATTCAGCTGCTTGTCAGCACAATTAAATTAACTCTTCATTGAGAACCATGAATATTTCACTACAGAGATGCAAAAGAGCTCTCTAGGCAGTCCTGCTGGCCAAGGTCCTGTTGCAAAGTGATAGAAAGACTGAGAGCATGGCTGAAATGGAGAGCCCGCCTTTTCCCTGGCCGTCAATCCAGCACAGATCTGACCCTGCCTATTCTGACTGGTAGGGAGGGCGGTTTTGTTGGTTCCAAACTGCAAAAATAAGGGAACTTCTGCTCTTATGGACTCGAAAGCAAAACTGAGCTGAACCTTTAATGGTTCCCACTTTTGTGTCAATGAAAGGCTCTCAACAAAGGAGAACTTTTCATCACATCACATCAGTAGTAGGGGGAAGCAATTTCTTCAGTGCTCTTTCATGGAGATAGTTTTTCAGCTATGCAGTCCTTGGATGACCAGTCAGATATGACCTAAACCATATCCCTTATGAGTATACAGTGGAGGTGAAGAATAGGTTTAGGGCACTAGACCTGGTAGACAGAGTGCCTGAAGAACTATGGACGGAAGTTCGTAACATTGTACAGGAGGCAGCAACGAAAACCATCCCAAAGAAAAAGAAATGCAAGAAAGCAAAGTGGCTGTCAGATGAGGCTTTACAAATAGCTGTGGAAAGAAGGAATGCGAAAAGCAAAGGTGAAAGGGAAAGATATAAACAACTGAATGCAGATTTCCAGAGAATAGCCAGGAGAGATAAGAAGGCCTTCTTAAATGAACAATGCAAGGAAATCGAGGAAAACAACAGAATGGGGAGGACTAGAGATCTCTTCAAGAAAATTGGAGATATCAAGGGAACATTTTGTGCAAAGATGGGCATGATAAAGGATAAAAAAGGCAGAGACCTGACAGAAGCAGAAGAGATTAAGAAGAGATGGCAAGAATACACAGAAGAACTATACAAGAAAGAGCTTAATGTTCCTGATGACCACGCTGGTGTGGTCACTGACCCAGAGCCAGACATCCTAGAGAGCGAAGTCAAGTGGGCCTTAGATAGCATTACTAACAACAAAGCTAGCGGAGATGATAATATCCCAGCTGAGCTACTTAAAATCCTAAATGATGATGCTGTGAAAGTGCTGCACTCAATATGCCAACAAATTTGGAAAACTCAGCAGTGGCCAAAGGATTGGAAAAGGTCAGTTTACGTTCCAATTCCAAAGAAGGGCAGTGCCAAAGAGTGTTCAAACTATCGCACAATTGCACTCATTTCACATGCTAGCAAGGTTATGCTCAAAATTCTACAAGCTAGGCTTCAGCAGTACGTGGACCGAGAACTACCGGATGTACAAGCTGGGTTTCGAAGAGGCAGAGGAACTAGAGATCAAATTGCCAACATGCGCTGGATCATGGAGAAAGCACGAGAGTTCCAAAAAAACACCTACTTCTGCTTCATTGACTACGCAAAAGCCTTTGATTGTGTGGATCACAACAAGCTGTGGCAAGTTCTTAAAGAGATGGGGATACCAGACCACCTTACCTGTCTCCTGAGAAACCTGTATGCGGGTCAAGAAGCAACAGTTCGAACCGGCCATGGAACAACTGATTGGTTCAAAATTGGGAAGGGAGTACGGCAAGGCTGTATATTGTCACCCTGCCTATTTAACTTATATGCAGAGTACATTATGAGAAATGCAGGGCTGAATGAATCGCAAGCCGGAATCAAGATTGCCGGGAGAAACATCAACAACCTCAGATATGCAGACGATACCACTCTAATGGCAGAAAGTGAAGAAGAACTAAAGAGCCTCTTGATGAGAGTGAAAGAGGAGAGTGCAAAAGTTGGCTTGAAACTCAACATTAATAAAACTAAGATCATGGCATCTGGTCCCATCAATTCCTGGCAAATAGAAGGGGCAGAAATGGAAGCAGTAACAGATTTTACTTTTTTGGGTTCCAAGATCACTGCAGACGGAGACAGCAGCCATGAAATTAAAAGACGCTTACTCCTTGGAAGGAAAGCTATGGCAAATTTAGATAGCATAATAAAAAGCAGAGATATCACCATACCAACAAAAGTTCGTATAGTCAGGGCGATGGTGTTCCCAGTAGCAATGTATGGTTGCGAGAGCTGGACCATAAGGAAGGCTGAGCGCCGAAGAATAGATGCTTTTGAACTGTGGTGCTGGAGAAGACTCCTGAGAGTCCCTTGGACTGCTAGGAGATCAAATCAGTCAATCCTAAATGAAATCAACCCTGACTGTTCCCTGGAAGGACAGGTACTAAGGCTGAAACTCAAATATTTTGGCCACCTAATGCGAAGAGAGGACTCTCTGGAGAAGACTCTGATGCTGGGAAAGACTGAAGGCAAAAGGAGAAGGGGAAGGCCAAGGATGAGATGGTTAGACAGCATCACCGATGCAACGAACATGAAAATGAGCAAACTCAGGAAGATAGTGGAGGATAGGAAGGCCTGGCGGGATATGGTTCATGGGATCACGAAGGGTCGGACACGACTTAACGACTGAACAACAACAACAACAAGTCCTTGGATGAACTCTGAGGAAGCTACCTCTTTTACGGCCCAGTCCCATCCACTCCAGGCCTTACGCTGACGGAACTTGTGTTTCATCAGCGCAAGGCCTGTGTGCAAGGCTTGGAGCCCCCACCGGAGCAGGTAGGTTGGTGGGAGGGGAATTCTGGGGCACTCCGGAAGAGGATTGGGGCTGGGACCAGGACTGGCTGGGGTGTGTGTGTGATTAGGGCAGGCTGGGGATATCCTGATATCCTATGTCGCTGGTCTGGACTTAACATGCCCCCATGGACCCACTTGTGAGCTGACACAGATCTGAGTAGGCCCATTGCGGACAAGGCAGTGGCAGAGAAGGTAAGTAAAGGTATATAGGTCCCCCCAGACACATGCCACCACTTTTGGTGGCGTAAGTCAGCGAAGAGAAAAGGGGTGGGCAGCTTCAAAAAGGAGGGGACAGGACCCAGCATGCGCCTTGCCGCTGGATTCACCCCTCCCGTCGCATCCCCGCACCGTTCCCCTCCCTCCCCATCCAGTAATGCCCCCAGTCCACCTATCCCTGTCTACCCCCCACCCCCGACTTACCATCCTCGGTGGGCATTCGTGTCCCTGCCACCGTGCTCAAGGCCTCCATGGCCTTTCTTGTTTCTGACGGCAGGTCAGAAACACCCCACTCCACACGTTTCTAGAAGGCCATCTATGATGGCCATCATGCGTGCTCTGCTGCCAGAACACAAGTTCCAGTGGTGGGGAGGAGGACAGTATTGGGCCCTGAGTCAGGCATTTGGTCCACCTAGTTTAGTATTGTTGCCCCTGACTGGCAGCAGCTCTCCAGAGCTTCAGACAAAGGCCTGCCCAGCCCTACCAGAGAGGCTGCCAGGCCAGGACGGTCTTCTGCCTGCAACTGCAAAGCCTGGGTTCTGCCACTGCGCTGTGGCCCCCCACACCCTGTGGCAGCAAATCCTATTGTGTGGAGTACTACTTTCCCCAGCTTGCCCCAAATCTCCTGCGTAGCCATTTCATGGGATGCCCCTGAGTCCTGGTATGATGAGATGGGGAGGCCATTCAGTTCTTCCAGGGCACATGGCTCCCAGGGATGTCTCTAAGTCACTAGGTCACGAGTGCGAGTCATTTTTGCACGAGTCCGAGTGTGAGTCAGGGAAAAAAGTGAGTCAGTTGCACTTGCAAGTCGAGTCATTTGACTCGACGCCCCATCCCTGATGGCTCCTAGGCAGAGCACTACAGTCCTCCCTTGCATTCTCTGTGACTTTGCTTGAAGGATGGGGGGGGGGGGACACTCTGGCAAGAATCAGGCCCTGTCTGGGATTCAAGGGCCTGATTCCTGATTTAATCCCTGTCTGGGATTCATTTGATATTGGGCCTTCGAGGATTCGCAGCATCGATCTTCTTCACAAGCTCTCCTGGCTCTGCTACCCAGAACCTGCCACCCGTGGGCTGACCATCCGGGAGGCGACCTGATGTGGGTTTTGCATTAGTGGCAGATTGAGAGGGACCCAGGGGGGCGGCAGATCATTTGGGGTGACTTTCACATTGAGCCTGCCACCGCTGCCTTCCTCTGGATTGCGGTTTGTTGTGTGTTTTCTCTGTAGCGTAGAGGTGGCGAACCTCAGACCCCATCCGGTAGTGTTCCGGGTCACTCCACCCCTGAGGCAGGTTCATATCAGCCTAACAAGAGATTGTCCACATACAGAGAAGATTAGATCTATACCTCCAAGGTAGAAACCTGGTGCAGGGAGACATTCCGTGGGGGGGGGGGGTTACACAGCAGGGAGGCTGTTGTGCTCATGCGCTGCATGAGGACATCCCAGAAGCACCTGGTCGGACTTCTGACCAGATGCACCGCTGGTCTGATCCAGCAGGGCTCCTCTTATCCGCATTAACTTTCTCTCCAGGAAGGAGTTTGGTGTCCTCTGTGCCTCGCGCATGACTTTTGAGTCTGACAGGAAGGGAAAGCAGAGCTGAAAGCCCTTTTTGCATGTTCAATATCTGTGCAGTTTTTACTTACTTGTGGAAGGGAAAACAGTCTCTTGTCTCAATAATGTATGTTTCAGTAGGAGTTTTTTTAAAATCATTTTTACATTTATACTCCAGTGTCCTTCCCTCGTGGCACTCAAGGCAGCGTATGTGGGACTCCCAGGTGGTCTTCCTTCCATCCAGGGATTAGCGCCAAACCAAGCACAGCTTAGCTTCAACCCGCGTCTGCATCATGTGCCCTCACTCAGGCTCAGACCGCGCCTTGGGACTCTGCAATGATTCAGGATTTTGCCGTTTCTGGCCATCCAAAAGACACCTTGTCTCATGGCAAAATGGCTATTGGATTCTTCCCCCATTTCCTGGCTCATGTGTAGGTGACAAACCTGAGTATGTGGGGGCAGTAAACTAGTAAAACAAGTGTGTTGAGGACTAGCAGCTTTAATGCACCTACTTCCAGGACTGCCCTAGCACAGGACAAGTTTGTGGCTTGCCACTGCCTATCCTTCAGCAAATGTCCCCCCCCCGTCCCCCGGATGCTCTCCTGTAGCCCAAGCCCTCCCATTGTTTGCTAGCTTCTGCCCCGTCCCATCTTTGAGATACTTTGGAATGGCCCGTCCACCTCCTTCATCCGAGAACCCACCTCTCTGCCTACTTCCCAGATGCTCCTGCAGCTCCCTTGTCCCAGTTCCAGAATATGTGGAGGAGATCTCCTCGGCTCTCCGCCCACCCACCTCCCCTGCTAACCTGCGGCTGGAACACGAACCGTCTCTGGGATTCTCATCAGTTTTCTGTTCTGAACAATTAATAATTTATTTCATTATAGGGGGAAAAAAGGAAACGGCTAATGAGATGAAAACAAGCCAGAAACATCTGCCAGGGCTGCTTTCATCCTGGGCCCAGGGCCTCCACGCAGGAAGCAGCGAGGCTGTGGACAGCATCGGAGGCGGGTGTCCCTGCACACCAGGCACCCCACAGCCTGTCACCGCCTCCGTCTCCCACCATGCGCACGCGCGCGCGCACACACACACACACACACACACACACACACACACAGGCTCTATGTGCCTCCTCCTCTCTTTCAGATGGCAGGCACAGGCCTGGAGTAGCAGAGCCTCGCGGCCAAGCCTAGCAGAGGCTGGCGTGTCCAAGTCACACAAGGCAGCATTGTCGGGATCTGCTGTGTTCCTTCTCCAGAAGCAACAGACAGACCAACAGTCCCTGCTGTATTCGTGAGTGTAGTTGGGGTGGGTGGGTGTAGGAAGGCCAGGGGGGACAGGGAGCCGGTACGTTGTATAGTTGAGAACTGGTGTAGTCGAGAGGTTAGGGGGAGACCGAGCTGCAAATCAGAAAGGCCCTGGCTCACATCTCGCCTCTGTCAGATGACCCTAAGCAAGCCAGTCCCTCCCAGCCCTGCCCCCTGGGGATGAGAGCAATGCTGCTGTATGTTCTTTGCAGGGTCTTTCTTTGTCAAATTAATACACACGGAGCCCTTTGAAAGTGCGATGCCTTCCCCGTTGTGGCACCCAGCCTGTGGAATTCCCTCCGGCTGAAGATCAGGACTGCTCCTTCTCTGCTGCTGTTGGGGGGGGGGGGCTAAGACTTTTCTGTCCCACTAGATCCTTGATTGATTGATTTCTGCTCTGTGGGGTTTTGCTTCTCCTCACTGGTCGTAGTTGCCCTGTGCCTTTTTACTATGTTTGGGATTGAGGTTTTATTTTTTTTTTGTAATTGATGGTTCATTTGCTTTTGATGGTTGTGAGCTGCCTTGCAGTGTGTGTGTGTGTGTGTGTGTGTGTGTGTGTGTGTGTGTGTGTGTTTGTGTGTGTGTGTGTGTGTGTGTGTGTGTGTGTGAGAGAGAGAGAGAGAGAGAGAGAGAGAGAGAGAGAGAGAGAGAGAGAGAGAGAGAGAGAGAGAGAGAACTGGTGGCCTGTCCCTTCCTCCACCTAGCCTCTGCCTCCTCCTCTCTTCTGTGTCTTCCCTGGTCAGTTTTGAAGATGTCACAGAGGTGGAGGAGGCGGCAGCAGCAGCATGTGCAAGTGCATACGCCAAGGAAACAAAACCAGGAGGTGGAATGTGGCCACCCCTTTGACTGCTGCCTTGAGCCTTCCATCGAACCAGGAAGAGTGTGTTTTGAAATAACAAATAACTCTATACAAATGTATAATACTGTATACAAATTTGTATTGGGGTTGGGGGGGGGGTTGGGGAGGTGCAGCTTCCCACGTGGCAGGTGGACTGACCACCTCTGAGGAGGGACAAAATGTTTGAAGCTTTTAAAGTTATTAATAAATCATCTTGAAAAGATGAAAAGGGGGGGGGAGAGAAACAGAGAGACATCAGGCTGCACATATGGTGTGGAGAAAGTGGCCAGGCATCTTCCCTCCCTCGCCTGAAATACTAGAATTCAGGGTCAACCCAATGAAATTGATTAGCGGTCGATTCAAGACAGACACCGGAAAGGACGTCTCCATGCAGCGCATAGTTAATAATGTGCAGTGGTGGCCAGTGGCTCAGAGGGCTCTGAAAGGGGATTAGGTGGATTCGTGAAGGAGAGTAACTGAGAGCTGGATCCTTTCCCCTGCCACGCTACGGACGGACGGCATGCAGCAGCCACGCCAAAAAGGCACACGCTGTGTGCTGTGTGTGGTGCAGGGGGCAGCCTGAAGGCAAGCAGGAGGTCAGGAAAAAACATTTTTACTTACCTCTTAGTCCAAGTAAGTCCTCAGGTCGCCTATGGGTCTCTTTGGACATAGGCCACCTATTTTGGTGGCCTGTGTCTGAGGAGGGAAAGGGGTGGGGAGAGAGGTTTTTGAAAGAGGGTGTACGTTTTGGTGGGCACAACTGCCACCAGATCCACCCCTCCCTCCCCTCCTCCTCCCTGCCCACAACTCTCCCCCCCCCCCCCATGCCAGCTTACCTGCACTGGAGCAGGTTGCCGGCTGTGGCAGCAGACGTCTGACACTGCCCCCCCCCCTTTGCTACTGCAGGTCGAAAATGGCTACTGGCGGCGGATCTAAATCGGGACATCCATCCACCCCCACTGTTTTACAGTTCCAACAAATGCGAGATCTGATCAGGGATCTTCTGCATCATGTCCAGCTTGGGCCCTAGCGGTCCTTTTTGCATGTGTGTGTGTGTGTGTGTGTGTGTGTGTGTGTGTGTGTGTGTGTGTGTGTGTGTGTGTGTGTCCTGGTCGCCTGGGCACGTCATCATTCCCTTAGAAACACTGAGCGTTGCAATCAGTCTGGAGCCCTTGCCAGGCTGTAGCTGGTTCCGCCTGTCCTGCTCACATTCCCGGCTCTGGCTTCACCACAAACAAGCCTTGAGAGGCACCTGCGTCCTCCTCCTCCTCCTCCTCCTCCTTTGCCCCACCTCCCCTCCGCTTTGGCCCCTGTTGTAGCTAGCAAAACAGCCCATTGTTGGCAGCTCCCATCCAGATGAATGGCTCATAAGTGGATTAATTAACTTGGTCTGAAGGATAAAGCCTCTTTCTTTGGAAACATTTGTTTTCTTTCTCTCTCTGGCTGCACCAAGAAAATGGGGGCAGGGCACTCCAGGGTAAATTGCCATCTTGTTTCCTGGCAAAGTGCCTATGCCTTCAAATTCAACAGATGGGATGATGTTTCCCCCCATTGCTGTATCTCTTCACGTGATTAATTCCTTCCTGTCCAGAAAGAAAGGTGGCTTCTGGTCTAGCCACCGTCTGTGAGGAAGGAATCCCATCAGCGAAACGAGGTTGCCAACTCCACTCTGATCCAGCCGCAGCCCAGCTGTGGGCACTATGGTCAGGTCAGAAGGTGCACGGCCAGCTTGGCCTTCTTTCCGTGCAATAAATGGGCAGCCCTGTGTTTCGCAGAGCTCACTTTGCTTCGTTGATTGACAGGCCTGGTGGTCAGTGGTGCAGCACATTAGGCCGGCACTTCTGTGCAGCAGGGCAACAAGTGTGGCAACATTTGCTCCTGCTGTTGCTTATGAGACAACACGGGAGTATAGATTGTGGAGACAGGGTGAGAGAACGAGTGGGAGAGTGGGGGGAAGCCCGGATTTCCCCCTATTTGGGGCCAGTTTGCCACCAGTTTGGACCTTCCAATCACTCCAGAGGCCCCTGTGAGGCCTCAGCATCCTGGAGGGGCTGCTGAGTGATTTGGAAGCCATGTTTGCCCCAGTGTGGTGGTGTTTGTTTGCGCATCTTTTTCTTCCCCCTTTGGACAATAAACCAAGAACGGAGCATTGAGCTAGCTCGTTTGGGATTGTAAATCCCACCTGATCACCAACACCCCGTCAATAGAAAGGAAACCCAAGTGACTCTCCACCCCACCCCCGCAAGAGACCAATCTCACAGGTAAAACCTGGCTAATACCCACAGGTATCAGCTAGACAGCGGGGTCACACAACCCCATCGCACTACTAATTCTGCCACCCAGGATTGTTGGATGCCTGCCTAGCCAACTGTGCATACAAGTGCCAGGATCCTGTAGGGTAAGGGAAGAGTCAGCCCTGGCAGGGAGCCACGTCTGTGTTTTCTTTATGATTCCAGCTTGCCTTTTCACCTCTGCGCCAACCTTTGCCCAACCCAATCCAAAACTTCCTTTGCTTTTTTCTGTGACTTCTCAAGTGCTTTATGTTATTTATTTTTTGCCTTTTCTTTACCCCCCCTCCCCCGTTTTGGGTGGTCATCTTTTTAATACCACAAAACTCTTCTTGTTAAGTGTCTTAACCTGTGTAGTCTCAGTTCACAAGGGAGGGAGGGAGGTGGTTGCCCCCCATCTTCCCAGACTGCCAGCCTTGGCTGCTGCCTGGCCTTTCCGGGGATCCCCAAGGACTTTGGGGCTCCCCACTCTTCTGGCTTCCCCAAGGCTGCAGCAGTCTCCCTCACTGTTCCTTGACCTTGAGTGGAGGGAACCATCTACTGCCCCAGTTTAAATCCAGTGGCAGGACAGGATGGGTTGAGAGCGGGTGCCCTGCCATCTCTCTGTCCACCACACACAGGCAGAGGGGGGGGGGCTGCTGGGAAGGCTGCTTCCTCCTTGGCCTGGGAGGGAGGGACCCTGGAGGGATGCTGCTGCCAGTCAGAGTGCTGGGCTAAAGGTTTCAATGGATCATGGCCTGACTTGGTTTGAGCAGCTCTGTCCATTCATTTGGCAGCTATCAAGAGTGGGGACTGATCACTGGGATGGAATCTGTGGTGGTGGTGTTAACATTTTGCCTGGGGCACCGAGGGGCCTCGGGCCTGTTCCGCCTCTGATTAAGCCTCTCCTTTCTGCGCATATCGTCCCTCACACTGCACGGCTTCCTTCAATCCCCCTCTCCAGCTTAGAGGCTTCATTCAGCCAGAGTATGAATAATTCAGCTCCTTTAATCTTCCTTATTAACTTGCTCCCTCAGGCCTCGGATCATTTGTTGCTCGGCTCTGAAGTGCCTCCAATTTGTCCATGTCTCTCCAGTTCCTCCAGGACCCAGGATTGGTGAGAAAGGGTGGAGGAAGAAGCTGAACGGATGGGTATATATATATGTGTGTGTGTTTCCCCCTCCCTTCCCTGGGGCAGGAGAAAAGAGCTCTTTCTGCCTTGAGATGGGAGAGAAAGGCGGGTGTTTGGCAATGCCTCCATGTGGAAAGATGTGCATGCATGTCCCCCACCCGCCTCCTCAAATGACAAGAATCCTGCTTGGCTCCTCAAGGGATCCAGCTGGGTGGTCCTTGATGCTACAGAGAAGGTGAGGGAACGCAAGGACTGAAACGATGCCCCCAAAGCAGGACCGAGAACGAAGTCAAGCTGGGAAGAAGAAAAGATCGATGTGAGCATATGATGGCGGTTTGTGTCTTATGATCGTCTACTTATGTTGCCATCACTGTACAGAGTGCTTTACAGAGGGATGTAAACACAAAAAAGCCAGGATGGTGCCAGGATGGTGTAGTGGTTTGGGAGTCGGACTTAGACCTGGAAGATCCAGGTTCAAATCCCTGCTCAGCCATGAAGCTTCCTGGGTGACCTTGGGCCAGTCACTATCTCTCAGCCCCACCTACTTCACAGGGTTGTTGTGAGGACAAAAAGGAGGGGAGGAAATATGCACACCACTCTGAGCTCCTTGGAGGAAGGGCGGTATAAAAAATGTGAAAAAATGTGAAAATAAAAAAGAAGGTCTCTGCCTCCAAGATGCTTACAATCTAAACTTCTGTGGGGGACGGGGGAAGAGAGGCGGGTATGACAAGGACAGGTCAAGATAACAAGGGATGAAATGGAATCATTTTAGTAAGGAGGGCTAAGGGGGCAAGGCAGTCATTCTAAAACCGCTGGGCAGCATGACGATGATGCATGATGATGTAATCAGGCCAGGTGTCAGAGTGAGGTCCATGCAGTTGGGTAGCTATAGAGGCTCATGGGCTGGCAGTGGAGCTGATCAGCAGCCCTGGTCCTGGAGGGGCCACAGCTTCGTCACAGAGCTCAGACTGTACTTTGCATGCAGGGGGCCCCGGCAGGGTCAGACCCTGGCAACATCCGCAGGTAAGGCTGGGAAACACGGAAGCCTTGCTGCTGCCAGTTAACGGAGACAATGCTGAATGAAGCCAGATGAAGAAGCAATGCTCTAATTCTGTGTAATGCAGGGAGGGTTTGGCAACCTTCTTTGGCATAGGGGCCAGATGTTCAGCGATGACGGCATCACATCGTCGCTGAATGTCCGGGTTGCCGAGCTCCACTGTGCTGTGCGGAGCTCGGCTTGGGCGGTGAAGCCTCCCATCCAATTTGCTGTGTGCCGGTCAGCAGAGCCGCCTACTCGGCCTCACGGAGTCCCGGTGCCCCTGCCACCGCCCCAGGGGAAAGTGCCACCCGTTGTTCCGCTATGGGCTGGAGACTGTGGGCCGGATGAGTTCGGGTGGCAGGCCGGATCCACGGCCTGGATTTGTGGGCTGTAGGTTGCTGACCCCTGGTGTAAGGCATTTTCACATGTTCAAGCTTGATGCTGCTCTCTGTGGACGTCCCAGGCACTCTCCCATTGGAAAACAGGATGCTGCCCCCTGCAATGACGCAAGGACCACAGGGGCAGCCCCCCCATTTCTCTTTCGGAGGGTGCCTGGCTGCTGTGCCCCTTTTGGCCCTCTCTTTGCCTTCTGCAGGGATTCGAGTGTATGTTTGCCTTTCAAGTCACTAGGGTTGTTTTGGAGTTTAGATATAGTGGGTGGGAAAAGGGCTAAGAAGCCCCCTCCTTCCACATCTCTTCTACTCTACCCCTCCTGTAATTTTTAATTTATAGAAAGATATTGGGATATGTGTTTGTCCTTTCTGTCAGTTCCCTCAAAGCAACAGCACCTCCCTACACAAGACTGCTTCTTGCTAGTCAGTTACAAAATCTCAGGCTTTTTTCTTTGGCTATATCTGAATTGCCAAGTTTCCATCTCCTTGCAAGTAGGTGGAATATTAACATATATTTCAGTGGCTTAAAATAGCCACTGACCATCGAAAGCTATTAAGCAAGTCCCTTCAGCTAGGAAGCTATACAACCCTCTAGAGATAAGCCCTTTCTTTGCTTTCTATTCTACAAGAAGAGCACAGCCCATACAAGTCAGGCAAATAGCCGGTGGTTGCTTTGCAGCTGGATCCTCTCTGCAACGCACAATGGATGCGCTTTTCCGTTTCCCGTGCTGGAGCCTTACTGTCTTCCATTTTCTGTACGGCTGTGTCAGATGCCAAGGGAAAGAAAGGCCGTTCCAAAGCTGCCTGCTGGCTGGGAAGTGAGAGAGAGAGAGAGAAGGGAAAAAGACCCTTCCAGGGGCCTCTGCCCAGATGTTGTCAGTTAGTAGCGATAAGATCTCAGCATATTAATGCAAGCAGCAGGGGCTTCACAGGGTCCGGGATGAGATGCTATCGCTCTTCAGGAATGCGGGGCAACCCCAGGAGAGGATGCTTGGTGCTCACTGGCTCAGGGCACAGTCACAGGCAGGCAGGTAGGAGAGGAGCACAAAGGAAGACTTACAGCACAATCCCATGCACGTCTACTCAGAAGTAAGCCCTATTGTGTTCGGTGGGGTTTACTCCCTGGAAAGTGTTTCTAGGATTGCAACCGAAGGCTTATGAAATGGACCCTTCCCCAAACTGTGGCATTCATCATGGGGCAAGAGACTCCAAGCTGTACATTGATACCCCCACTTAATCTCACTCCGATGCACATGAGAAAAACATGGTCACTTTCCGAGCATCACTTCTCCCACTAAAGCATAGCTTTTAAGTGAACTAAAGGCAGCATGACAGAGTCGCCATTTTGCCCATAATGGACATACCTGCACTTGGTGCAACTTTCACTCTACTCTTGTCTCCTGATGGAAATCCTTACCCCCTCACACACACACACACACACAGCTTTCCATCAACTAGGAGGCTCCTGTAAAGAACCAGCATCTGGAGGGGGCACCTGATTAACTTCAGCGCAGTAGCTACGTTTCCGCATTGTGTCATTCCTGTTTTGTTTGCCCTCCATCTTCTTCTTCCTCCTCCTCCTCCAGCTGACTTGTAACAAAGACCTTGGCTTTGAACCACACATGGGACCTTGAAGCCCACTTGATTTCAAAAATCGGAAGGTGAGGGGGGGGCTAGGTGACCCCAAGCAACTGAATTGACGGGAAAAACTGGGGCAATGCCCAGAGACGATAAAAAGTGTGGTAGTCACAACCCCCTCTTTGCCCTAGTCTCACATTGCCAGGGCCTCCCCCGCTTGCCAGCAAGACGTGGATGAAAGGATCAAGACTCTGGACCAGTATACATGGGAAAGAGCCCAATATGCTGCGTTAAGATATTGCTTTATTTTCAACTTCACCTTTAACCTCTGGGGCCCAAAACCCTTTTGCCCAAACCCCTTCATCTTGCTGCTGCCTATGCCTACTCTTTGAACATGTCTTGTTTTCTTTTATTCTCTTTCCATCATTTATGTAATTTTAACCCCTTTTTAATAAACTTCCTTTATTATTATTAACAGTATTTATTAACACTATTTATATACCGCTTTTCAACAAAAAGTTCACAAAGCGGTTTACAGACAAAAATCAAATGATTAAATGGCTCCCTGTCCCCAAAGGGCTCACAATCTAAAAAAGATGCAGAACACTACTAGCAAACAGCCACCAGAAAAGACACTGTGCTGGGGTGAAAGGGGGGCAGTGACTCTCCCCCTGCTAAATATAAGAGGAGCACCAATTGAAAAGGTGCCTCTTGCCCAGTTTAGCAGGGGTTTCACTGTTTATTTTTCACTGTTTACTTTGCTGTTTACTGTCTCAGTTCGCTTGGGAAGGAGCTGGTTTGCCGCATCTTCCTAGACTGCCTGCCTTCTGCTAATGTTTGGTTTGAAGGGGACTCCCAGATTTGGGGGCTCTTTGCTATTTTGGAGCCATTCGAGCTCCAGGGCGGGCGGGAGGGCCCAACACCAGGACGAGCGCGGCGGAGGAAACGCATCCCGGAGGTAAGTACGCCACGTCCGGCCCCCGCCCTGGGGCCTGCGGCCCCCCACCCCAACGACACTTCTGCCTGTGGCACCCCACACCTCAAGGGCCAGGATGCCGAACAGGCGTCCCCCAGCACAACCATCTGGGACCTATCTGCCAAGTAGGAGCGGAACCACCACAGAACGGTGCGCCCGACCCCCAACTTGGCCAGTCGGCCCAGAAGGACACCATGGTCGATGGTGTCGAAAGCCGCTGAGAGGTCCAGCAGAACCAACAGGGACACACTCCCCCTGTCCAGTCCTCAGCATAGATCATCCACCAAGGCCGTTTCTGTCCCAAAGCCTGGCCTGAAACCAGATTGAAAGGGATCTAGATAATCCACTTCATCCAGGACCCTCTGGAGTTGAGACACCACCACCCGCTCAATTACCTTGCCCAAAAACGGGAGGTTTGAAACTGGCCGGTAGTTGTCCATTATTGTGGAATCAAGGGAGGGCTTCTTCAGAAGGGGTCGAACCACCGCCCGCCTCAAAGCGAGCAGCAGCACTCCCTCCACCAAAGAAGAGCTGACCACTCTCCCCGTCCACTTGGCCAGCCCCTCCTGGGCAGATCTGATTAGCCAAGCAGGGCAAGGGTCAAGCAGGCAGGCAGTTGGCCTCACACTCCAAAGGAGCCTGTCCACATCCTCAGGCTGTACAAGCTGAAAAGAATCCCACAACACTGGACCAGCAGATGCCAAGGGGACTGTCAGATATTGGACTGTCAGATATTGACATCCTCAGATCCGCTTTCTTCCAGAAGAACTGCAACTGGCACACCGGCTGAAGCCAGACAAAAGCACTCCTGACCACGGGCATCACTCGAACCTCCAGGAGCACAGTCAACTGCAGGCGTGCCCCAGACTGTGAACCTGTTCCTTCCAGGGGAGTGAGGCCCGATACAGAAGAGTCTGCAAAGTTTAAACCCTGTACTGACTCAGCTTTCTACTGACCAATAGCAGGTTAAATTTATTAGCCCACATTCAATCTTTCATTGCAACCAAACCTCAGTTCAGAACCTCCACAGCCTCCCTGGAATGTGATGGAAAGGAGAGGGAATGCTGGGGAACCATCCATGCACGATTGTCTGTTGGTAGCCTGTTTGTCACATCTGAAGCTGTGGAAGTCACACCTGATTGGTCCAGACGTATCTAGAGAAACCTGATGAGTAGGACACCACTCTGGCTCCAGGAAGACTGTGATTATTCAGGATGGAGTGTGGCCATCCGTGAGACTGGTGCTCCCCACTGGTGTTGCTAGAGGTGGGGCGGAACGGTAAGTCTTGCACAGCGGTAACTGCTCCGTTCCATGGTGGCCCCGCCCACTTGCCTTCGCCGCTCGAATGGTTCCGACTGGCGAATGGGTGGGGCCACCATGGAACGGAGCAGTTACCGCTGTGCAAGACTTACCGTTCCGCCCCACCTCTAGCAACACCGGTGGTGCTCCCTTTCCCCATGCTGCTACCTGCATAGGACGTCTGGCTCAGTTGGTAGAGCGACCGTCTCATATATGCCTGAAGAACTGAAGGACGGCAGTTCGAGATGGCTGGAAGTATCTGTGTCTGTCGGAGAGCTTCCGGCACGCCGAGCTGATAAGTTGCAGAGTCTCTGTGTGTGTGTGTGGGGGGGTGTGGAACTGCAGCTGCAGCACTTACGTGGCAGCCAAGGTTGCCTGTCAGCTGAAACGTGGTGAGGCAAATGCCAGAGCGAGAGCGAGAGCGAGAGCGAGAGCGAGAGCGAGAGAGAGAGAGAGAGAGAGAGAGAGAGAGAGAGCTGAACTGTGAAAGAAACATCTAGAATGAAGGGTTCTACGAAAGATCAGAACATTATTGTATTGTAAAAACCCCTTGGGGTTTAGAAAAGCCTGCCCATGTAAACTGCCTTTGAATTAAAGTCTGAGGAGAAATCCAATGACCAAAGAAAAGGTGGTATATAAATACTGGTTTGTTTGTTTGTTTGTTTATTATTCATAGGCCAGCTGCAGGGGACAGCAGACAGCTCCTGTATAACTGCACAGGGGCTTCTTCACTGGGGGTGCAGTAGGTATAGGTTTCATTCCTCATCATTGTCTAGGGCAGCCTTTTGTCAATGGAAGCAGCAGGGTGTAAAACGCAGGCTTGGAGACGGCCCCTGATCTCTAATCTAGCACATAAATATGACCAAGAGAGGCTAATTGATTGTTCAGGCTCACTACAGTTGTATCGGCTGAAATACACGCAGGCAGCAAAGCAAGAAAACTGGAGGCAATTTGACTGTAATCTGCAATCTGTCAATTTAGCAGCGTGACTAAAGCGCCCGTGAATGGGAGAAGAAGGGCTGGACGTCTATAATATTGATACGCAAGAGTCCAACGGGCAGAACTAACTGAGTCTGCAGTAGAAAGAAAAACCAGTGCGGCGGCAGCAAGCGGCAGTGCAGAACACATGTCCATTCTGCTGCATCCCTGAGACAGAGGAGAGAGGGAGAAAGACGAGGGTCTTCCACTCATCCAGATCCTTGGAATGGGGGGGGGGAGAGTATCCTGTGCAGCAACATCAGCATGGGGCAAACGCTATATGGAATAGTTTCCTTAGCACCCAAGTCCCTACAGAAGCTCCCCACTTCTGGGCTCTGTTGAATTTTGGGGGACAGGCAAAAAAACTCCATCTTCAGTCAGGGAAGCAACCCTGTGTCACAGCCTATGCCCCCCTTGTCCCCCCCCCACAACGACTCTTTCAGATGCAGATCTCCCAGTCCAGTTGCCACTTCCAAAGACTGGGAAGGACACCCTTCTGGCCTTCTTAACTGCTTAGCAACCACCTGATATAGATGCTCCCTTCAGCGTAGAGGAATCCCACTTGCATGGTCCTCTCGCTGCTACCTGGCTTATCTCCCCCCCCCGCCCCACCCGCCACCATCACAGGTCCAGCAGCTGCTCCCTGGTGCTCCATTTGTCCAGTGGCAGAGCCTGACCTTGCCCCTTCCACCAGCTCCTCTCTCTCCCTTCCTTTCTTCATCATGTGGGCCGGGTGGGAGAAAAGGGCCTGCAAGCCGCAATGCCTGTTTTTCTTAGCCTGGTTCCAAAAGAGGCCACAGGTCAGCCATTCCTTTCTGCCTCACCTGGTGAGGAGGCGGCCATGGATCAGGATGCAAGTTCCCACCCTCCCCTGCCTCACACCCACACCCCTTCCCAGTGGGCCGTGTTCAGCGCGGCACAGCGCTAAGACAGAGGGAGTCACACGCCATAAATCAGGCTGGCCGGCCAGACGACGACTTGTGGGCTCGAGGCCTGTTTGTTTTGGAAATGAGTGAAGCGCTTTTCAGAGGAGCTGGAGATTTACAGGCCGGCCTGGGCTCTCTCTCCGCGGGAGAACAAGGAAAAGGCATTGCCAGGACCTCGCAAATGGAGAAAGCAGAAGGCAGCAGAGGAACAAGGAAGGGAAGGAGGGAGGGGAGGCTGTGCCTGGCCCAGTCCTGCCAAGGAGAGAAGGGGAGGCTGAGCCAGGGCAACCCACTGTCATTTGCAGAGCAAATATTTGGGGTGCAAAGAGCAGCCTCGCTCAGCGGGAGACTGTTTATTATATAGGGGCACTACCTGCTCACCGTGTTTATTGACTGTTCATACCTGGGGCGCAGAGGGGGGGGTCTCTCTCTCTCCCTAATAAGCAGAGAACCTCTGGTGGGCATAGTGTGTCCCTCTTTCCTGCCAAAGGAGCACTGTGTGTGCCCACCGGTCACTCGTGCCTCCAGTTTCCAAATAGGGGGGGGGGGAGAGAAGAACTTCTAAAGGGCTTGTGCAGGGCTAGGCTGGGAGAGGAGGCAGCGAAGAGGGATAGTGGTTATTATTTTTGTTTCTAAAAAAATGAACTAAGGGAAAATTGTTTTCTAGTGCTATTGATATGTTTGTTGTCCCCACTCTGAAAATTAAAATTGCAATGTAGGCTATTAAGGGGCATTAATGACCAGCTTTCCAACTCTGTATTTAATAATTAAAATAAAATGATGTAACTAGATGCACATGATTAAACTTGGCTGCAATAAGCCTCTCAATGTCATGCTTATTTTGCCCCACTGGTGTGGAGAATGGCTGAGCTGTTTAAAATTTGCCAGGCTATAGAGTGGCAATTCTTGACTAACACCCTCTCCAAAGCAGGTGGTGGTGAAGGGGGGGGGGGCTGAGCACAACACACAGGGACCAACAAAAAATGGGGCTTTTGGTTCTACACAGTTTCTTTCTCTCATCTCCACCATGCCTGACTTGGATTCACATGGAAAAGTAGGCCTTTGGGACACTCACGGCCTCCCCCAAGGAGCTCTGAGAAACTGTCGGTCCATCTGTCTACTAGTCTACTACTTCTACTAGTACTGTCTACTCCAGGGGTTCTCAACCCCTTCCCGGCCAAGTACCACCTCCGGCGCCACTCTCCTGCTGCCCACCACCGGACGTGACTGGCGATGACATCATCAGCAGTTACTTCTGGAGTTTCAGGGTTTCGGAGGCCAGAAAACGCAAGTAGGAGCCTCTGGCCAAGGGCAGGAGCCCTTCGGGAGCAAAAACACACTGCCGAAAGTGCTACATCAGGGCAGGGTTCCAGCGATCCAAGTACCACCAGCAATCGGCCGAAGTACCACAGGGGTGGTACTAGTACTACTAGTACTACTGGTTGAGAACCCCTGGTCTACTCTACTCCTACAGGCAATGGCTCAGGCAGAAGCGGCCTTTCCTGTCGCCTGCTATCTGATGATTCTGTAACTGGAGGTGTCAAGACTTGAACTTGGGGAACTTCCACCACTGCCAGCAAATTCATGTAGCCACCGGAGGTGGGTTGCATCAGCGAAGGGTCCGAGGGGGCAGCAGATTCAGGGTGCCTTTCATCCTGAGTCCGCCGTCACCTCCCTCCAACCTGCCCCCAATGCAATCTGCAATGATCTGCTCCCCGCTCGCTCAAGCAAGAAGCAGATCATTCCCCTCCTTACCGTGGTGCTTGCCACGAAACCGAGAAGGGTGGCAGTGAGGTGCAGTGAGGTCCAGGCCTGGAGAGGCATAGCCACATTATACTTACAGTAACATACATATTACCGGTATATTATACAGTACTCACTCTCTCCCCCATCACCGTCTCAGTATATCTTAACCTTCCTTGAAGCTCGCTCGCTCCCTTCCCCACGGAAATAAATTAAAAACACACACCTCACCTCTTCTTCCCCCACTCAGAGCTAGGGAGAGCTCAGCAACACACACCCACACCCCAAGGCAGCAGGATAGCTGCCACTCCTGCAGGCTGCTACCTTCCCTTTTGCTTTTTCGTGGTTTTTTTTTAAAAAACAGAACTGAGGCAATTCTGCCTGCTGCCTCCCCAGAGTTTGATGATGCAGGCGCCCTGCCTTTTTTTCATTGGAAGCCAGCTACCCTGCCTGTTTCTCATTGGAAGGTAGCCATGATTGCAGCCTAACTGACTAAGGCAGCTCTCCTGTATTGCAATGTACTGTACACAGTATCTTCGTGTTCGCTGCTTAACTCGTTGACTGTGCTGGAAAGGAGCCAGGCAGAAAGGGAAGGTACTTTAAAATAAACGTTTTGGGTTTGGTGAGACGTAGGCTTACCATCTTCCCGGAATTGACGCTGGCTTCAGCCTAGAGCGGACCAAAGCCCCTCCCAAGGGTGCACTACGTCTGCCCAACGGGGTTCCTGCTTCTGTTGTGTTGTTGACCGGACGTTCCGGAAGCCGGAAACCCATTGGACGGACACAGTGCACCCTTGGGAGTGGCTCGGGTCCGCTCTAGGCCGAAGCCAGCGTCGATTCCGGGACGATGGTAAGGCTAGTGAGACATATAAAATTATGCATAGGATGGAGAGTGGATAGAGGGAAGTAGTTTTCCCTCTCGCACAACACCAGAACTAGGGGACATGCACTAAAATTGAGTGGAGGGAGAGTTAGAATGGACAAAAGAAAGTATGTCTTCACCCAGCGTGTAATTCATCTGTGGAACTCCTTGCCACAGGATGTGGTGATGGCACCTGGCCTTTAAAAGGGGTTTGGATGCCTTTAAAAGATGCCTTTAAAAGGGGTTTGGATAGATTCATGGAGGAAACGACCATCACAGGTTACAAGCCATAAGCAACCTCCTGGCTTTAGAAGTAGGTTTTCTCTGTGCCAGGTGCAAGGGAGTGGCGACTGGACACAGGTATCTTGTTGTCTTGTGTGCTCCCTGAGGCATCTGGTGGGGCCACTGTGTGACACAGGAAGCTGGACTAGATGGGCTTTTGGCCTGATCCAGCAGGGCTCTTCTTATGTTCTTATGTTCTTATGTACAGGAACCTTGTTGTCTTGTGTGCTCCCTGAGGCGTCTGGTGGGGCCACTGTGAGATACAGGAAGCTGGACTAGATCCATCCAGGGCCTTTGGCCTGATCCAGCAGGGCTCTTCTTATGTTCTTATGCTGTGTGGCTCTGCCTCCCCTGACTGCACGTCCCTGAAGGGCATGTCTTCCGATTTCATGGACAGGGCAGCTCATTCATGCAGGAAGTCCTGCACTTCAGTTTTGAGGTGGCACGCAAGGAGCAAAGTAGCACTTGGGGGGGGGGTTGTTGTGCAGAGGCAGCAAATCCGAGACAGCAACAGGTGGCATCCCCCAGGTTGTGCTGCCCCTGCCTTCCACATGCAAGGTATGTGCTCTGCTGCAGCCACTGAGCTATGCTATCCCCCCCCCCCCCCGGGACTGTATGCTAAGAGATCCGTAACTGCCTCACAAAACTACTTTTTACCAAGCTCTTTGCAAGAGAAGTGAAAACTCCTAAAATGGTTTCACTTTACAGTATAGACTTCTGTTCAGTGTAATCTTTTTCTGCTGGCCAGGTTCCTGACACCACAGACTTTGTCTGGATAGCCGCTTAGTGATCTCATTCTTTTGATCAGAAAGTTTCCACCCTGGACTCATGATTAGTCCGGGTCTAGGATTGTTCAGGACCTTGAGAAGATTATACAGGGTCAGCAACTCACACAGATGGACATGATGGACCTATATGCTCCCGAAGTGAAACTGTTTCCTCTGGTTTCTCACATGGCCTGTTTCATTCTGAGGCCTTCTGGACTTGCTTTTTAAAGAGGTAGTTCACAACAGGGTGGGATAAAAATGTATAATAAATAAATCAGCCCCTGGTGTGGTACACCAAGTTGTGGTGTGTGTTAGACTTGTAAGAGGAAGAAGCACACAAGAGGCATTTCCAAGCATTATGCTCCTTGTGCAGCTCTCGCCGAAGCGTTGACCAACTAACTGGCAGGTGACAGATGAAACTCAGTCTGCAAAGCATTTTTGATTGACCTGTAGTGGCCTTAAGAAATGTAAACCAAAGGGCGTCCACAATGATGCCCTCCATTTAAATCATAAAGGAAGGAAATGTGATGATGGGCAAAGATATACTTCTATACTTCAGTGCTACTTTACTCCAGTGTTTTTCAAACTGTGGGTCAGGACCCATTTGGTGGGTCGCGACCTGATTTCTGGTGGGTCCCAGGTGATGGAAAGATCAGATAAGTAATTGCCACAAGCCCTGAGGCTATTCAAAAACCAGATAGCTGCTAACTGCCCTTCAAAGAGCTGAGCTCCTGCAGTAGATTGAGGTGTTTTTTTAACAAATAAATACAATGTTACTTGTAAATAAATAAATATATTATTTCTTTCTAGATCACCTTTTATTTTTAAAGTCTCCTAAAGCTAGGTGGGTCCCGGTAGGTTGTCATTTTAAAAAGTGGGTCCCGGTGCTAAAACTTTTGAGAACCACTGCTTTACTGCATAACAGTGAAGCTCTTCCTGTTTAGCACAAGCTGGAGCAGGGCTGATTCATCCAGAAAGTGAGGTGAGGTGGGTTGCCTTGGGCAGTGGACGGGCACAGGAGGCACCCAGCAGTCATTTCCGCAGCCGCCTCCCCCCCCCCCCCCCCGCTTATCTCGTCGTCCTCCATCTTTGCTCTGCCACTGTTTTCAAATACAGCAGAGCGGACTGAAAGAAGGAAATGGGGTTCTTCTTCCTCTTCTTCTTCTTCTTCTTCTTCTTCTTCTTCTTCTTCTTCTTCTTCTTCTTCTTCTTCTTCTTCTCCTGACTGCCTTCTTCTGGCGCACGCGTACTCTGTGGTTCTTCTATTTGAAAACCGAGGCAGAGCGAAGGGGGAGGAGGAAAAAGGTAAGATGGGACAGTGGGTGGACGAGTGAGCCGGGAGTCTGCATCCTGTGCTGCTGCCATACAGTCTGGCAGTGGAGCTGGAGGAGGTTGTGGCAGCCTCGGGGGGGGGGGGGTTCCCACCTCTGTCCTGCTGCTGTTTCCTTTGCTCTTGGCTTGGAGGGGGTTGCAGCAGAGAGGGCACATGCTAAAGCACGCACCAAAAACACATCTCCGAAAAGGGAGGGTGAATTTGTGTCTGCGTGTGTCTGCGTCTGTGGTCTGGCGAGTGGGGTGCTGGTACACATGCTCACGTGCATGCTGGCAGGGGGGTGGCACATCTGCTGCCATTTCACGCCCCGGGACCATCTCTGTTATAGGGCCTGGCCTCTTGGGAGGGGGGTTGAGTGGCATGGCACTACCTGGCACCTGGACTTCTGTCAGGAGAACTAAGGGGTCTCCAAGTTAATGTGTTTTCAGCAGTAGCAGGACCACGGCCACCAGATGCAAAGGAGGAGAGGACTCTGGTCCTTGGAATACCTGCGAAGAATTTGGGCTGCTGGAGCTTGCCAAAAAGGAGCAAGAAATTCTGCACACACCATTTAATTCCTTTTGATTTTTTACAACTATCAAACGACAGGCACCCCATCTTCTTTTGCATCTGTGGTCAGCCGTGCTCGACAGCACCCTGTCTGAGACCAATTACAGCCATGGCCGTACTGGATGAGATGGGGAGCTATGAATCCCCTCTCAGGTGCTAAAATCCAAAAGTGGCTGTAGTGTGCTGCCTCTTTAAGATGCAAGGCAAGGAGGCCTCAGTATGAGACAGGCCGTGTGAGCAGAGGAAAGAGTTTCACTTTTGCAGCAGAGGTCTGTATGAGCGGTGGAGCCTGTATGATCTCTTCCCAGAACTGGACTGACAACCAGAGCCATTCCTCAGTTCGGCTGCGCTTGTTATTTCTCCAATTAAGGTTGTTTTGCCCTGAGCTTTTTCCAGTGAGTTGTAAGCAATAAACAGTTGGGTAATTGGAAGAAGAAGTGTGTGCTGTCTTCACATATCTGGCAGTGGCCTTGTTCAACCCCTCAGCAGAAACTCTTGCTGCCATCAGAGAAGAGACAGACCCGAGCAAGCTCCCCCGCTCCCACTGCATTTTTCTCCCAACCATTGCAGCACTAGATTTGGCTAATACCTTAGCAGCAGCCCTCACCGGATTAGGGAGGGCTTAACTGGTTCCAGTTCTCACACAGCTGTCGGGGGAGGGTTAGGGGTAGGGTCTCGCTCTTTCCCTGCCGAGTTTGTCTACAAATTCTGCCCTGCAATATCCGACGGGAACCTCTTTGAACATTCACTGGGGTTAAGCATCATTGCCAAGATAAATGGGCCCTTGGCGAGGCGGGGGCTACGTGGCCCCAAGCCAAAGCCCGCCTCTCCACCTCGTCCGCTGCAGACTGAGCTTTCTGCGTCAGTCCCTTAATCGCAGCTCAGTGATTTATGTGGGGGAGGCCAGGACCCCCAGTTCCACTGAGGCGCTCACTGCCCTGGGAAAGGGGAGCTTCACATCAGGCAAGACTGGGGAGGCATCAAGGCCTCCCTGTCTGGGCCTGCTGCCCGGCACCACACACTTAAAGTACTACAAGGCCTGGCGAGGAGGCAGGGCCAGACGGAAGGAACGGAACTGTATTGGGGCCCAGCCAAGCTCCAGTCCTGCGTCAGCTACGGAAGAATGAGGTGGCCACCCAGAGCTTGCCTTGTAGCCCATGCCTTCCAGTGTCTGAGGCAGAGAAGCCAAAATGGTGCCCCTCTTCCTTCCCAAACACGCTTACTGGCACAGGGCACAGTTGGGGTTGCCAACCCTCTGGGATTGGTTTCCAGGAATCCACATCAGTCTCCAGTCTAAGAGGGTCTCCCTGTCTTAATGGCATTATGATGCTTCATCACAGCCTACGCAAGTATGCTGGACTGTTTACGTTCTGCAATTCGGGATCTAGCCAAGATCCTGGGAATTGCAGAGATATCGTTGTAGGATTCTTGCAGTTCCAAGCAATGCTATTTTCTGGAGCTGAGCTAGTATAACTTGCTCAAGGCCAAGAATGTGAGATGTTTCTTCAGACTTCTAGGCACTGCTCTGAGGGTGCCAATGACAATTGGCACAATATTGACCTTCTCCCAGAGATGCCCAAGTTCTACTCGCGGGTCTTGACATCGTGTGATCTTCTCATGTTCTTTGTCTTCAGTTCAGCTGTCTCCTGGGATTGCAATACTGATGATCCAAACTTGATGTTTTTCTTTGTCAACTACTGTTATATCTGGCGTGTATTGTGTTCTATCTGTCTATAATCTGAAGTCCCAAAGAATCATTGCTTGGTTGTTCTCAGTGATTTTATGAAGTTTATGAACCCATGAATTCCACAATAACGTGAAGTTAAATTGTATTGTTTGCAAAGATTCCAGTGAACCATAGCTGCAATTGGAATCTTTGCAAACAATACAATTTAACTTCACATTATTGTTATTGTTGTATCATGCTGGCTGGGGGAAAAAACCCTCAGGAATAGCTTCAGTCAGTCGGCAGTCCTAGGCAGAGTCCACTGAAAAGTTCTCCTGCACAAACCTCATTGCTCACATAGGGGAATTTCTTGGTAGACTATACCGCATGCATGGGTAAGATGTGGCTTATCACCCAATCTGTTACTTTTCATGGAGCTCACAATCCACTGCCTGAGGACACTCACTCATCTTTCCTCTTACAGACGTGTGTCAAGGCTCAGGCATGGAGTTTATTTATTTATTTTTATTTTTCTGTATTTATATACCGCCTTTCTCATCATCAGATTTCTCATCAGATTTATTCAAGGCGGTTTTACATAGGCAGGCTACCTTTAGACCTGATAAGGGTCTTTACAATATTGTTCTATTCCTATATAGAACCTTCCATGCTCGAGATGTTTTCCCTTCTGAAAACTTGTGCTTTGCACTTCCAAGCTTCACAGTTCACCGCAGTTCACCCTCAGACGGTTGTCTTAGATGTTCTCTCTCTAGCTGACTCCTCCGCATTCCACCCTCTCACGATGCCTTCTCAGTGTCTTTGCGAGGTTCGTCAGCAGCTTCTGTCTCCCATCCAAGCGGGAACCGAGGTCAACCCTGCTTAGCTTCTTCAGGCAGGGCACCGGCTCAAACCTCCAGGCCACACCTCCTGCCATATATAATTGCCTGTATAATGGCTCAATCCTAAGCACGGCTGGCATTGCAGCCTTGGCACTGGTCTAGGGTTCTGCAAATGTGCCGTAAAGCACATTTGATTTGCCTGACCTGCCAAGTAGGCGGTGCCGGCTCCGAGGCCTGCACCGCCCGCCAAAGAGGAAGAAGGCCAGCGTTGTGGAGTAGGTAAGTCCCGCTCCTAGTGGGACTGGGGTTGGGGTGGGTGGGGAGGGGGGCATAATGGTGGACTCCAACCCTGACACGGGGCTTCTCGGACCTGCGCTGCCAAAATAGGTGGCGCTGACCCAAGTAGCCCCATAATGGAGGCCGGGGCATTACTCAGGGTAAGGGGACAAAGACCCCCCCATCCACTCCTGTCCAGCACTGGATGCAGCATGGGCCTGGCGTCCACACTGCACCCGTGCTGGATAGGATTGCGCTGTAAGTTGCTGGGTAGAATAGGCAGAAAGTACTTTTTTATTGACCAGATGAGAACAGAAGGTCAAGCTGCCAGTATTTAGGCCAGGGGTGGCCTTTAATGGTTGTATAGGTAAGGGCATTTCAGCTGGTACAGCTGCTTTAGCAGCAGCACCATCAGCACTTGCAGCTGCCAAGGTTCTGTCTTCTACACAACTCTTAAGGACACAGAGGCCCTCATGGTGGAAGGTTGGCCACCCCTGATTTTAGACTATGGCCAATCTGGACAATTTTCATACCAAATCTGTATTTAAGTCTCATTCATGTCCACAATATGCGGTGATGGCCTCTAGCCTGGATGGCGTTGCAAAAACATTGACAACCCTCGGTGCTACATTGTTCAATTGGATTTATGCTGTGGAAAGAAGGAGTAACTGATTGTGTTCTAGCAGGGCTCCTGTGCCTTTAATGGCAACATGGCTAGAGGAAAATGGCCAAGGAAGCTTTCCCCATGTGGTCAGCTTCACCTGCATGATTTCTGTCTTTTTACGTAGCTGTGAAAGGTACAAGAGTTTTTCCTGAAAAACGTTGACCATAAGATGAAAGGAAGTCTACCAGTTCATCCAAAGGCGGGTCAAGTTGCGCTGCAGTTGATTTCCACCTGTCAATTTACATGGAGGACTAGTTGGGACGCTCCAGGCTGGATTGCCTTGATAGGAAGAAACTCCAGCAGGGCTGTGACATTCCCCAGAAATAGCCCTCCTGTGGCTCCCTCAGCAGGGAGAGCCAATTTCCCATAAGGACGCTCCTTGGGAGCCAATCGATTCTTAATTAACAGGGCCCCTCGTCAGCGCCTTCTCTAATTACTACTCAGCATAATTGATTGTTAAACTGTCATTAACTAAGCCTGAGGTTTAACCCAGCAGGAGGTGACAGCAGAGGCTGTGTTGTGTGCACAAAAGTGGCAAAGACCATTTACACTACCCACACAGCTAGGGAGGGGTGTGTGTGTGTGTGTGTGTGTGTGTGTGTGTGTGTGTGTGTGTGTGTGTGTGCGTGTGCACGCGCACGCGCACGCGCTTGCTTTACTAAACTAAAAAAAAGCAAATTTAGAAATATTACCGGTATTTGCTCCAGTACATTATTCAAACTTTGTGTTCTTGCCGGAGTCTGCCCTAGATACCGCTGCCCTAAGGATGATCTGATCCAAGAAATGTGACACAGAGTCCCTTGCAAGGGGCACAGAATTCTAAGACCATGCAATCTGCACATGATCAAAGAGTCACACATCCCAATGTCCTCTGCAACACTTGCAAAGCATCCTGGGGCACACCTCTCCGATTGTTTGCATGTGGCTTAATTAACACCTTTAGGGCGAAATCCAGCTGCTGCGGCCCAGAGGTCTACTCAGGGAATGGGATGTTCGTCCCCTTCCCCGGGTGTAAACCAGGGCAGGCCCAATCAACCTCCTCGAATTTCCGCCAGCTAAATAGCTGAAAGCTGGCGGAAGTAGGAGGAGGTTGTGTAACAGCCGAGCTGGACCGGCGGGGACGGGGATATGGCAGACGCCATTCCCACCCCCTCCTGGGCCAGCTCGGCCAATGGCCCCCCTCCCTCTCCGCCTGGACCACCCATGTGGCGGCCGCCGGAGCCTTACCTTCATCCAGCAGCCGCATGGACATCCTGACGACGGAGTGCGGGCAGCCGGCCTTGCGCAAAAACATTGCGCAAAAACAAGGCGGCCGGCCTTGTGCAAAAACATTGACAACCCTCGGTGCTGCATTGTTCAATTGGATTTGTTGCAAACGTGAGTCATTGCAAACGTACCTTATAGCACGTTTGCGACAGCTTCCGGCGATGGAACACTCGTTCGCTCGGAGCTGTAGTCAGGATCTGGCTGCCCAAGAGATATTTGCTGAAGACTTGAGTTACCATTACAGCTAAGGTGGCTCTGGTTGTCAGGCCAATCCTACCTAAACTCCTGTGAGGTGATGCAGCGGCGCCAGCGCAAGCTGCGCTGCATCCCGCGGGGGAGTTTTGCATGAAGGAGGTCTCCTCG
Source organism: Plestiodon gilberti rubricaudatus (assembly GCA_026170595.1). Taxonomy (NCBI): domain Eukaryota; kingdom Metazoa; phylum Chordata; class Lepidosauria; order Squamata; family Scincidae; genus Plestiodon; species Plestiodon gilberti. The sequence continues at coordinate 6,615,010 of JANXHW010000003.1, read as the reverse complement.
GGGTAAGGGACATTTTCCCCCTTGCCCCGGGATATGCCCCAGCATGTGCAACTCAGGTCAACTCAGGCCTGCGCCAGCGATATCACTGGTGCAAATCCATGTTGATCTGTGTCGGCGGCTTAGGCCTGGGAAGGGGGCTAGGATATGGTGTGCGCCAGTGCCGCCATTCCTGGCCCCCTCCTGGACCTGACATGCCCATCCCCTGCCCCCATTGCTGCCCTCCTGCACCCTGTTGGCCCTCACCACCCTCCCCTGGCCCTCTCCCTGCTCCATTCTGCGCCCTACGCAGACGTACGTGCTGCAGCGGGCATCCATCTGACCATGGGCTCCAGCGGGAAGATGCAGCGATAGGGTAGGATTGGGCCATGTGACACCCAACCTTCATTCATCACAGGACAAATCAATGGATATATTTTTAGTAAATATCATCTATATTTTGGTTGGGACTTTTCCTAAGGGAATAACAGGCCGATACTAAAGGGGAAGGCAAGCAGAGCAAACAACAGGAAGGAAGAAGAAACTGGGCTCTGAGAGTTTATTTATTTTCACATTTTTATGCGCAGCGCTGAGCAGTCAGCGCTGAGCTGACCAGAGAGGGGGGAAAAAAGATGTGAACTGAAAAAACTGTGTTATGAGAATTGTGAACTTAATTTTAGAAATTCTCCAAGTTAAACTGGGAAGGCAAGTAGCGTCTCACTCTGGGCAAAGGGAACCTGCGCAACTCTAATTGAATGAAACAGGGGAAATCCATTTATCCTTTACTACAAGGCATGAAAAAAGGTCCTACATCCTGCATTCTTCTTCATCCTCATCCTGACTTTTTAAAAAAAGCAGTTGGAAGACAGAGAGCTCTTTGCTGGCTCATTAGGAGAGGTCAGGGTGCTGGCTGGTTTGAAATCCCCTGTTCAGACCTTGCTACCAAAACATCAAATCTGGATGCAGAGTTCCCTAGCCAATTTCCCCAGCCCCGTTTTTAATCATCCCCTTCTTTGGGGAAAGGCTGTTGAGCAACTAAATGCCCAAGTTCAGGGTCAGGCACTGGACGTTCTGAGCCCGCTGGATTGGGTATTGCCTGGACGCTGGAGGCTCCTCTGCTTGTTGTGGCCTCCACCACAAATCTCTGCCTCCTCAATATTGCTGATGGTCATGTTCACCTGAGGAGGAGGAAACCATCTTGGTGTGGTTTCAGGACTTCATCTTTCCATAAAGATGGAGGGCCCTCTTCCATTTTTTTAGGTAAAGGTAAAGATGACCCCAGACAATTAAGTCCAGTTGTGTCCGACTCTAGGGTGTGGTGCTCCTCATCCCCATTTCAAAGCCGAAGAGCCAGCGTTGTCCGAAGACGCCTCCGTGGTCATGTGGCCGGCAGGACTCTCCTTGCCGCAGCGCGTAGCATGCAGCTGGAACACGGAGCGCTGTTTACCTTCTCGCAAGCGGTACCTATTTATCTACTCACATTAACATGCTTTGGAACTGCTAGGTTGGCAGGAGCTGGCCAAACAACGAGAGCTCACCCCATCGCGGATTCAAACTGCCGACCTTTCGATCGACAGCTCATGGTTCAGCGGTTTAACCCACTGCGCCACCCGCTGGCCTTCCATTTTGTTAGTCCACTTAAAACCAGATATGGTTCATGGGATCACGAAGGGTCGGACACGACTTAACCACTGAACAACAACAACCTCTGCAGTAAAGACAGCTGTGTTTTCTTTTCAGACTGCCCAGTTTACGGGATGTTTTTCTTTGGGTTTTTTAGTAGGGAGGTCAAGACAATCATGGTTGCTATTGCATCCATTCAAAGTCCACGCCCAAAGTGCTTCTTTGGACCACGGCCTCATGTCTGGGACCATTCCCAGGTCCAGCAGGGACACGGCCAGGTGTGCCCTTTTGTGCCGAAATCAAGGTGCGAAAGGAAGCACGGCAGCTCCCGTGGCAGAGCAGAACCGACACTGCGGAGCCCTCCCGTCCCTCCAGCAGCAGCAGCAGCATCCATCCCCTCCCTTGAAGTTCCCCTATTGGCACCGTGAAATGAAAGCATTAGGAGCAGGCGGCGGCAGGAGACTAGCCGGCCGGTTGCGGGTGCCCTGGCTAATTGAGCCGTTTTGTTTCAGAGCACTTGAAAAGAGCAAGAGTGAATTGGCTCTGAGAGGCGTGGAGAGAGGGAAGGGGAGCCATGGTGTGTGTGTGTGTGTGTGTGTGTGTGAATATATATGCAGGCAAGAAGACAGAGCGATGCCCAAGGGGCCAGCACCAAAGAATGGCAGCCACCAGGCTAATCCCCCACCCAGCCCAACTGCACCCTCCCCCCCCTCTCTCTCATGCATACACCAACGAACACCCTGGGAACCCAGTGCTTGTGGACTCTAGCATAGCAGCTGGAAGCCTGCCTGGAGCATCCTGTAAAGATGGGAGACCTGGAAGGAGTTTCAGGGGTGGTCACACAGCACCATTTGAAGGCCCACCCTTGGATAGATTGAACCGAAATCCCTCCCCCCCCCCCCCCCTGGTTATTTTAAGAGTATTTGTTGCTAGAGTTTCAGTTCCAACTAAAGCTGTTCCTGGAGATTTTTGTTCCCAACATGATAGAATGTCAGTAAGCCAGGGGAGGTTTGCTAAAATCTCCGGGATCGCTTCTGGAGATTGATGCTGATTCCTAGAGGCACCAGGCCAGACTTGGAGGGTTGGCAACCCCATTTGATACCTCATCATAACTACACATACAGCAAAGCACACATCGATCAACTATGCAAGTCAAAGTGCAACTCCCCCTTTTTGGAGAACAAGAAGTGTGTGCCTTTGATATGCACCCCCAGCACATAAATCGATTTCATTCTTTACAACAATACTGAAGTTGTTTATTATAGTTAGTATCTGAGGCTCCCCTATTCTATCATCATCCCCCCCACTTTTGTGACTCCTGACTTCTCTGTCCCAATGGCAGCTTTGTGTCAAATAAAACCCTGATCTGGGTCAGCACCATGTTAGGGCAAAGAGCGAAAGTCCCCTCCCTTCCACAGCAGGTCCAGTCTGGATCAGGGCCTCGGCGGCTCCTATCCGTTACAGAAACGTTGAGCATATCACTTCTAACGATGTGCATAAAATTATTTGTAGTTTGGCAAACAGCAATACAAAATGATGAACCCGTATCTAGACTCTAGTACTACTTATAGACTGTAGGTCGGGGTGTGCGCGACAGGCCTGAATGCTGCTCCATACAAAATAACACACCCCTGCACCACAGAAAACTAGATGTCAAGGAAAATAGTCTTGTCCCTGACATGCTGGTTTTCTGTGTCCTGAGATTTTCCGTTCACAGGAGGACTCTTTCGGATGGGTGCCTAGCTGCAGCTGGAGCATAGGTTCACCATCTCATTCCCTGGGCCGCTGTCTTCTCCATCAGATGACGACTGCAACTTGCCTTGTGGGTTGGGAGGGGCTATATCATTTCACCTGGCACAGAGCACTGGTAATTGCAATTAAACCATCTGAATATGTGCACACATGTACCATAATTTGATTGACACATGCCAATGAGCAAGACACATGCTAGAAGAAGACCATCTAGCTACCTTATTAGGCCTCCTCATTGTCACTTTATCGCTGGTCAGAGAGAGACAATGACATATGCTTCGACTCCACGCGTATCTCCACATCCCCGGCATTAGGTAATACTCTCCCCCACACTCTCCAGCAGCGTACCTCCATGGCACTTATCAGCCTCAGCAGCCCTCGCAATCGTTGCCTTCCGGGGAGTTTCTGCCTCCCTGTCACCCGGCAGATTCCAGGGCCTTGACTGCCGGAGCCGATGGGTGAAGCCTTCTCAGCAGCGAGAGGTGTTGCAGGAAGAGTCTCTCTGGTGCTGACATTTTATCAGACCTCTGCATTTGCAGCGTGACCGAGCTGGGGAGAGACGGTCTCTGTGCAGGAAACTGGGATGAAGGGCTATTTTCTCACAAGATCACCAAGTCCACACGGCGCGACTGACATCCTGACAGGCTGGTGGGTCGCAGGCTGCGGGGCTCACTAATTTTAGCGGTGGAATAAGAGCAGCACAGGCTTGACCTTTGCTCTGTCGTCTCCCCAGCTGAAGAGGCATCCATGGCTTCGACTAGCAATCACCAGTGGACACCGGACCATCTGGATTTGACCCTGAGGCAATTTTCAGTGCCATCCTATGTACTGTATGTCTTCTCAGACCGTTAGCCCCACTCGCTGAGTTCAAAGAGACTTGCTCCCAGGGGAAGTGTGTATAGGATTGCAGCCCAAATCTGGCTTTTGATGGACCTAGTGAAATGTCAACCAAGTTATAGTACAAAGTCTGCCCACAGTTTCACTCTCCAAGAAAAGAGACTTGTTTCAAGCTGTAAGAAACATTCATGTTTCACCAAGGTATTTTGGGGCCTCTTCCTGAATTTTGAGCAGATTTCTTTAGCCCCATCCTAACCAACTTTCTATCACTGATGCAGCCGTGCTAACGGAGCGTGCACTGCGGTGTGTGTGTGTGTGTGGGCATTTGCTGTGGCCTCCTCAAGGTAAGGGAACATTAAGGGAACATTTGTTCCCTTACCTCAGGGCTACATTGCAGCTGCATCAGCGCTGGAAAGTTGGCTAGGACTGGGCTGTAAGTTAGCCTCTGATCTTTTACGTGTGAATATATATTTTTAAAAACATGTTAACGTATGGAACTTACTGCCACAAGATGATCTTAGATGGCATAAGACAAATTCATGGAAGACAGGTCCATCAATGGCTACTACTAGCCATGATGATGATTATGTGGCGTTTTAATTACAAAATAGAACCTATTCCATTAGTTCTTGAAATCCACTTGCTTGGAAGAACAACAGCAAGCGAGAGCCATTGCCTTCATGCCCTTGGCCAGATGTTCTTGCAACAGGACTCTTCCTACACAGTTCATCCTTTACTCAGTTACTGATAATCCTGCTCCTGGCTTCCTTTACTCTGCCCAATAGGCACAAAAGACTGGGATAGTTGATAAGCTCTTGATACTTCATGTTTTTAAAAAATATAATTAAAATGGCATTTTATTTTAAATAAGAATGTAACCTTAATTTAAAAGTTTGCATCTGTTTGCATTTAAATTGCTGTTTTGCATTGACGTAAACCACGATGGCAACCGAAGCCAGTGTTACTCCCATCGTAGCATTTCCCTGGAATAAGCCCTCACTCCGCAGCAGCAGCCTGTGGTGGCCAAACAGAGACATATAAGGACAGGAAGGCTGGAGTGAAGATGCCTCGAAGTCCTGGGCTGAGTGGAAGAGCGTGAAGGTATCCACCTGCAAAGTGTGCGGGATGCAGCTTGGGCTGGAAGCCAAACTCATCTCTTATCCTGTGCCAGGTCTGTAACAATGTGCATTCATCAGTCACAGCACCTGGAGAGAGGGAATGCTTTGCTGCACATCTGGCCCAGGGAAACGTCACGTCTATCACTGGCAACAGCTGGAGGAAACAGGCCATGAGACAAGGCATCTGGATCGGAGACTGATCTCTCCATGGATCAATTCCTGGCCTTGAGCATCGAGGAGGAATTGGGGGAAAGGGGAGGAAGGAAGGGCTTCCAAAGGGTCATGCAACAAGTAGCGTATGACGGAGAACGCACTGGAGCTTAGCACGGGACAGTTGGGATCCAGCACTGAGTCGGGCAGCATTGGTGCGACTCCAACCATGCGTTTGACCACTGAGAATTTCAACAAGGGATATTGAAGCCCCAGAGTCAGCTCTCTGCACAAACATGACCCTGTAATTAATTAAAACCTTTTTTGATGAATTGCATCTGTTAAGCAATGAATTAATAATACTTAGCATTTGTATAGCACTTTTTGCATATGCAAAGCATTTCACATGTATTATGTAGAATATGTCCTTACGCAACCCTGAAAGGCAAAGAAGTATTATTACCCCCCATATTGCAGCTGGGGAGCTGAGGCTGAGAGGGAGTGGTTTACTTAACTGCCACGAATCCATGAGGTGCCTTTAGGGCCTAAGGCCACCTCATAGATTCGTGGCAGGGGTGAGACACAAACCAGGGCTCTCCAGCCCTGCAGACAGCGCAGTTTGGTGCTAAAAGGTTTTTTAAAAAAAAGCTTTTAAAACGTTTCTTTTTTAAAGGTTTTAGCGCGGACTCTGTACTTGTGGATAGTCAAATCCGCGAATATCAATTCTGCGTATAATGCGGGTCCGCTGTATACTTATGCTACCCCACATCATAATTTTATTTTACGGCTTAGTATTGTTTTTATTTTGAATTACCTACGGTATATATGGGGGCACCATACCCCTTTCAGTTCTTAGGGCCTCTAAAGGTCTTAATCTTTCTTAATCCTTCTTGGGGGTTCTTGGGGGGGGGTGAGGTGAGGAGCGGATGCTCCTGAATTGGCAGGAATTCCAAGGGAGGGGGGGAAACAAGGGGCACAGATGAAAGGGGGATGCAGAAGTGGGGGGTTGCCAATGCTGCTATATCCATAAGAACAGGGTGCAATGCACACCTTCTCCCTTCCCCAAACAGTGAAAACTACTAGGGGTGTGGCACTACCTGGACTCCGGATTCCTTTGGAGGAGATATCACTGGGGGAGGCTAATCAGGTCTCTGCACTCATTGGTTTATTTTTTACAAGCACACAAGCTGAGCGTCAGTGGGGACGAAGAGCAGGGCACTCCAGATCCCCAGAGAAACACTCCTGTGCTGCCCAAAGCAAGGTGTCTTCCGTCAGCCTTTGGCTCTCTCCCTCCAGTTTCTGCAAAACACACTTTGTGTCTTTGTGTCTCACGTCCAGCCTGTCTCCTGCTGCTTCTCTGGTTCTTCCACACATTCGCACATCTCCATCCTGCGGTGGCACTGCAGGAGCTGAAGGACCTTCCTGGCTGGGAGACCTCCCATTAGGGAAGCGTCGCGGACCATTAATTAAGAACCATCCACTGGTCTCCCGAATGATTAGCCTAAGAAAGCATTGGCCAGCAGCAGGCAATCTTGGCTGCCAAAGCGCAGCCTAATGAAGCTGCCTTAGACACCAAGGCAGGCCAGGGGTCCACCTAGCCCAGGATTGTCTGTCTGACTGGCAGCCTCAGGCACAGGGCGTTCCCAGCCCTTGTCCCTGGAATGTTCAACTGGAGATTCTGGAGCCTGAACCTGCAACAAGCTGTGGCCCTCTTGCTTCTGTGGCTCGATGTTCAGCCACTAGCAGGCAATAAGACTTCTCCCCTTGCCATGAAGAGCAGACCACACTCATGGTCAAGGGAGCCACAGGAGCAAGCCAGGCTGTTTTCTTCTGGTCAGTAGGTGTGATGAATTACACCCCCCCCCCCATTTTGCCTCCCCCCCCCTTGTTTTTGGACACTTCTAGCCTCCAGAAGCTCTGGTCCAAGTTCAGCAGCCACTGCCTAGCTCTGTTGTTGTTCAGTCGTTAAGTCGTGTCCGACCCTTCGTGATCCCATGAACCATATCCCGCCAGGCCTTCCTATCCTCCACTATCTTCCTGAGTTCGCTCATTTTCATGTTCGTTGCATCGGTGATGCTGTCTAACCATCTCATCCTTGGCCTTCCCCTTCTCCTTTTGCCTTCAGTCTTTCCCAGCATCAGAGTCTTCTCCAGAGAGTCCTCTCTTCGCATTAGGTGGCCAAAATATTTGAGTTTCAGCCTTAGTACCTGTCCTTCCAGGGAACAGTCAGGGTTGATTTCATTTAGGATTGACTGATTTGATCTCCTAGCAGTCCAAGGGACTCTCAGGAGTCTTCTCCAGCACCACAGTTCAAAAGCATCTATTCTTCGGCGCTCAGCCTTCCTTATGGTCCAGCTCTCGCAACCATACATTGCTACTGGGAACACCATCGCCCTGACTATACGAACTTTTGTTGGTATGGTGATATCTCTGCTTTTTATTATGCTATCTAAATTTGCCATAGCTTTCCTTCCAAGGAGTAAGCGTCTTTTAATTTCATGGCTGCTGTCTCCGTCTGCAGTGATCTTGGAACCCAAAAAAGTAAAATCTGTTACTGCTTCCATTTCTGCCCCTTCTATTTGCCAGGAATTGATGGGACCAGATGCCATGATCTTAGTTTTATTAATGTTGAGTTTCAAGCCAACTTTTGCACTCTCCTCTTTCACTCTCATCAAGAGGCTCTTTAGTTCTTCTTCACTTTCTGCCATTAGAGTGGTATCGTCTGCATATCTGAGGTTGTTGATGTTTCTCCCGGCAATCTTGATTCCGGCTTGCGATTCATTCAGCCCTGCATTTCTCATAATGTACTCTGCATATAAGTTAAATAGGCAGGGTGACAATATACAGCCTTGCCGTACTCCCTTCCCAATTTTGAACCAATCAGTTGTTCCATGGCCGGTTCGAACTGTTGCTTCTTGACCCGCATACAGGTTTCTCAGGAGACAGGTAAGGTGGTCTGGTATCCCCATCTCTATCAATATGAAATCGGTAGTGTGCTGTTGAATGAGAGTTTCCACCATTTGGGGATCATTTAGCCTCCCAAACTTTCGATGTGCCGCATCGCATTTCCCTGCCCTTCACTGTAACTGGGATCAACGGAACAAAATGCTTTGTTTTAGTGGAATCCTCAAATTAAAAATGGGTGGGGTGGGGGACAAATATTACAGAGCTATTGACCCCTTTCTTATAGGAGAATACACTGCATCATTCAGGGGAAAACATTTTATATACATCCTCGGGGGTTAGTTAAGCATCCAAATGCATAGGCTGGGTAAAACGAAGTTGGGCTGATCCACAGCAAGGCTAACTGGCAGGTCATTAACAGCCAAGAGGAGCAGGGAGGATCTGTGTGGGCTGCTTTGGTTGCTTTGAGCGGGGCAATATTCCAGCAACTGCAGCAGCAATAGCTGAGATATGGGAGGAGCAGACATTTTTCACCGTCGTCCCTCCCTCTTGAAGCGAAGCACTCCGTAAGCTACCCCATCATCATAAGCCGTCAGGAGCTGCAGATAGCCCAGCTGTCCTGGTCAAAAGAAGTCCTGCCCTCCAGGGACCAAAGCATCTGGTGCTATCTGGGCTTGCTGGATGGGGGCAGCGGCTGACCAGCCACAGCACCAGCAAAAGTAGCATCCGAGGTCTGGGGAGGGAACATTTTTAGCCCTCACCCCCCAGGCTGTTATCAGTCAGTGTTGCTTTGTAAAAACAATGTTATCTATGTATTGTGTATTAATTGCCACATGAAACAACCTCCTGCCCACTGAGAACTTCCAAGGAGGCCTTGCTCCGTGTGCCGTCACTAAATGAGCCTGGCTGGCATGCATGCAAGGAAGCGCCTTCTCTTTGGTCCCCCCCCCCCCCCCCGTGTCCCTCTCTCCTGGCCTTTAAGAGCGAAAATTGCTGAAATGTATTTATTTTGTCAGGCTATGGAGCGCCAGATGATAATGGATGCAGCTGTGTTATGTCTTTGCTTTTGCCTTGTTTTGAGGCTTTCTACTCTTACGCTGCATTAGCTGCCTTAAGACCCATTTAGATAAAAGGCGGGATATAAATTGAAATAATAAATAAACAAACATGCCTTGTGGTCCCCCACCTTGGATGCTTGCTATCAGGCAGAAACATGGGCTGTACTGAGCAGAATATACAGTAAGTAAGGGGGATGGAGAAGGCACCGTTCATTTCCTGGGGTGTCCTGGCTGGACGCAAAGAAGACATCATAATATTGGGCCCCTGCAACAGCACAGCAGCTGCCATTCCTGGTCCAGAGGGAGACTTCTGAGCCCAGGCCTGAAGACAATAGCTGATTTTGTTCGCCCAGAAGCCCTGCATTCCCGCTTTGTGGGAAGCCCCTTCTGGGACCGGCCTAAACCTGTCACTGCCTCTGCCATCCTTCTGAAGAAAGCACGAACAAAATCCTTTCAGTCCCAGAGGAGAGGAGGCGAGCCGGTTGATGAGAGACCCGAGCTGTTAAAATGGCCATCAACAAGTCATACTTCACTACGGATTAGAGGGAGGTAATGAGAGGGATTAGCTGAACTTTTGGGTTATCGGGTGGGGATTAGCGAGACGGCTTCTGGGGACCCTCGAGCTGCTCAAGGGGCAGAGCCCCTGGGATGGGTAGCGCCTGTGCGGCTGGCGGCAGGGCCTTGGCATCTGTCCCACAAAATACCCAGTTAGTCACAAGAGTGGGCAAGAGCCAACTCTGACGTCCCAGAGAGTAAGCTGCAGATACCATCCCAGAGTGGTTCAGGTAGGTAGTAGACTACCTACCAAGTAGGTAGTAGACTTACGTCAAGGACACAAGGCCCACCTCAGGGTGTGGCAGAGGCTCATCGGTTTCCATGAGGTCTGGTGGCATGCATGTCCCAACCAAAGAGTTTCAAAATTCGTCTGAAATACTAACTGCAAAAGACAGAGTTCCCTGTGATGCAAGAAGCAAGGCTTTATTAGCGCCAGCCAGGCCAGGACTCACTGGCCCTCAGATCCAGGATTTGTTTCCAACATTAGAGCTGCGTTCTTGAAGAGGGGGCTTATGAATCGCCTCTGGATTTATACCGAGTGACCGTTCCTCACCACTAAGCAGTGGCTTTGCGAAAATGCATAGGGTTTGTGTTGTCTGTGGAATTTGACTCTGGAATTCAGGCTCTAGACAGGGGTTGACAGTGTGACTTCCGCTTTCATTTATAGGGACAGTGCATTCGCACATGAAAGCGGAAGTCCCGTACTTCCGGGTTTCACGGCAGCGCATGAGGAGCATGGTAAGGGCTCGGGGTTGTTTTGTTGTTGTTGTGCAGAGGCGGTGGCATCAGGTGGCACTGCCCCTGGGCATGGGTAGCAGCCAGTGTGTTACAGGGCTCTATGCTGCAGCTTCCTGGAAGGGCTCTTTGTGCCGATCAGCAGCAGGGTTTCTTTTAGGCCAGGGATGGGCAGCCAGGCTCGAGAGCAGGCCGTACCAGTGCCGCTCCTTTCTCTCAGTGGCCCACAGAACCGAAATCGGGTCTGTGCGCTAGCCAGGACCCCAGGAATACCCTGGGGGGGTGGTGCATGTGCAACTGTAAGCAAATGTCTCATGGGCCACTCACAGAACACTGAGGGGCTGCAGGCAGTGCCATTACTCCGCCCCCATGTGACGGGAGCGGCCGATGCGACAGCGCCTACGTGACGCGGGGGCGTGACTCACCGCACGCCTCCAATCACACACCACCACCCCCGCCGTTTGGCTTCCTTTTTGGAGCCAAACGGGAGCCAGGGTGGGCGGGAGGGCTGACATGCGGCCGTCTCGGCTGCGAAGAACCAGCAACAAAAGTAAGTCGCCCCTGCGATTGCGCCCTCCTGAGGTCGGCACCTGGGCCCCCCATCGAACAACGCTACTGGCTGCAGGTTGCCCACCGCTGTCCTAGGGGAAGAAAGGGAGAGAGCAGAGGGAGTTGGCTGCTGGGCTACATTTAAGGGGACAGCACACAACTAATGTATTAATACAACAGTACAAGATAGAATCAAAGAACAAGGCTTCCAGGATTCAAACAAACAAACAAACAAAACAGGAGTGCCATGGTATCAGGGGTTGGTCAGTCAGGGCACTGGCCAAGGGCCCCTTTGGCCAGGCTGACCCCTGGAGCCCCAGTACAGGCAGGAGCAGTAGGTACCCAAAGCCCCTTCATGAGGGGCCTGATGCACAGCGTTGCCCCAGCAACCAGGCACTGGCAGAAAATATGGCTTGTGGACGGCTCAGGCCTTGGGCACTTTTTTCCCCTTAGAAGTTATTGCCAGGAAGTGATTTGCAGGCATAATAAACATGCATATTTTTGTTGTCACCCAGTATTTTACTCAGAGTCTCAACAGTCCTCATATTCTAGCAGTGAGTGCTCTAGTGTTCTGTTGCCCTAAACACACAGACAGGTTGATCAGCAGCCAACCTGTGTGTCTATTTTACCAGCCAAAAGGCACATTCATGGGTAGGTAAGCTCCAGCGTTGCAGACAAACTCATTGTGCATCTGGGTAGCAACTGCTGTGCTCCCCAAGGCAGCCGGTATTCCAGTAAGTATGTATTTACCACAACTGTTGCAGAAAAGAAGCTCCACATAGAGGGGTTTCCAAGCATCACACAAATGGAATCAACACATCTGACACCTGCAAGCCACAAGGGGCATTATCAGTTTCCACTCTGATCTTCGCTAAATGGCAAACTAGGGCCCAACATGATCAGCTTGAATAGGGTGCAGTCCAGAACCGCAATCTTGAAATACTTTTCTCACACGTTGTTGTTTTGTTGTTGTCTTGTGTGAGATTAAGAAGGAAATGGGGAACAGTGAAAGCTCAAAAGATATACTTTAAAAGATATAACAGTGAAAGCTCAAAAGATATACATTTTTAAGGGAAAGAATCAACACTGTCAGGTACAAATTAAGCAAGGTTGAACAAGAACTACCAGTATATAGAGTACATCTAATTTTAAGTAACACTGCATAGAAGAGACTGGGAAAGGGTGGATGACGTTATATGGAAAACTTTTCTCTTCCTTCAAGTCTGGCACTATATCAGAAGAAGAGTCCTGGTGGAGCAGACCATTCATCTACTCCAGCATCCTGTCTCCCCCATTGCCCAACCAACCAGATGCCGCAGGGAAACCCAGAAGCAGGACACATGTTCATTTGTTTCCACATTTATATACCACCTTCCTCCAAGGAGGTCAGGGCTGTGAAGATGCCTCTTCCCCCTAATCCTTCTGGCCTCACAACAGCCCTAGGAACGGAAGAAGAATCCGCTGGCTCAGGCCAAAGGTCCAACTCGTCTAGCCCCCTCTTTCCCACAGTGCCCCACTCACCACCTCTGGGAAGTCCACAAGCAGGACCGAAAGGCACGCCCCTCTCCTACCATTGCGCCCCTGCAGTTGGTACTCGGGCAGCCCAATCCTACCTAATCCCCCTGCGCTGATGCAGCTGTGCCAACAGGGTGTGCACTGCATCATGCAGGGGAGTTTCAGGTTCCAGAGGTCTCCTCTGGGTAAGAGAACATATGTTCCCTTTCCGGGGGGTAAGCCCTCACTCGGTCTACTCAGATCTGCACCAGCTACTTTGCTGGCACAGGTCCGAGTGGATCTGGGAAGGCAGTTCGAGGCCAAGAAGGGGGATAAGGTATCAGCAGCACCACTGACACCAATACCCCCCCCTTCCTGGCCTTGATCCGCCCCCACCCCATCTCCTCATTCATTCTGCCCCTCCCCATGCCGCCCACTCCCCCACCCACACCGCCATCAGAAATTACCTTTCTGTGTCCAGTGGTGGGCTTCCTGTGCTGCCACCATTTGCGGCAACGCTCCTAAAATGGCTGCCGGTGGGGTGCTGCACCCGTCGCCGAAAACCATTTTACGACATCACATATATACTGATAGAGTCTGAGATCTGGGTAATGAACCAGGAAAGAGAGGGGCAGGTAGGGGGCGAAACTGGATGCGGAGGGGGGAGGAACGGGGTGGGGAGGTTGCAGGAGAGGGTGGATCCAACAATGATGGCATGCACCAGATCCTATCCTCCTTTTCCGTAGCCTCCCTGCCCCTTTTCTCTCCTCGGACATGTGCCAGTTAAAAATCTGGTGCAGGTCTGAGGAGACCCATTGCAGGGTGGGGCGCTTATAGAGGGGAAAGGGGATTTAAATCCCCTTTCCCCTCCAAAGCCTCCCGCTCCACCCCCCCTTCCCTTGCTGGATACAGCATGCGTTTTCGAATAAGCGGGGGGGGGGGGAGAGAATAGGATTGGGCCATCACCAGTTCATCAGAGAAGGTCAGTTCAGGCTCAGGTATATCTGCCCTGCCTCTTCTGTAGTGAAGACAGATGCAAAGAATTCATTCAGCTTCCTGGCAATCTTCCTGTCCTCTTTAAGCGTCCCTTTTATTCCCTCCTTATCTAACGGTCCAATCGCCTCCCTGGCAGGCTTCCTGCTTTTGATGTATTTGAAGAAGTTTTTATTGCTTGCCTTGTCTTGATGTTTTTAGCCATGCACCCCTCATCGTCTCTTTTTGCATCCTTCATTGTCTGCTTCCAGTGCCAGAGTTTGTGCTCCTTTTTGTTCTCCTCATTTGGGCAAGACTTCCATCTTCTGAAGGAGCCCTCCTTGCCTTTTATAGCTTCCTGGACTCCACTCATCATGAGTTATGCTGGCCTCCACCTTGTGTCTTTCCGACTTAGTGTTAGACGTTCTAACTGGGTTTCTGTTGTGGTGGCTTTGAACATCCTCCAGGCAGTTTGGAAGGATTTGACCCTCTTGACTTTCCCTTTCAGCTTCGCTTTTCCTCGTCCCCTCATTTTTGAGAGGTTCCCTCTTTTGAAGTCAAATATGCCTCTGTTGGATGTCTTTGGAAGCTTTCTGGTTACATATATGTTGACGTGGAGAGCACCACGGCAGCTTGGGTTGCCAACTCTCCTGGACTGGTCTGGAGTCTCTACGAATCCGCATCCATCTCCAGGTGACTACTGAAAACAAGCCCGGAGACTTTAACAGGTCCTCAAGGACTGTCCAACATTATGCCATGGCGGGGGAAAAAAAAATCTCCAGGTGGCATTGCTTTAGTCAGAGTTGGCAGCCCAAACAGTCACTGTTCTCTACCATTCAACAACATCCCGTACCGGGTCCTGGGTGCCAGATAGGATTGCATCCAGGGCCACCACCTCCCCTCTGGTTGGTTCTGAGCAACTACGGTATTCTAGGGCTTGGTTGTTTAGTGTATATGGAACATTTCTCTCCTTGTCATATATCCTGAACATGAATTTACTCCGTCTATGTGAGGATGATTGAAACCACTCATTAGTACAACACTTTCTCCTTTGTGCCTTAGAGGGTTGGGGGAGGGGAATTTAAAGGGAATAAATAAAACCCAGCCTTAGATCCAATCCAAGCCATGCATGGCTTGGAAGAAGAACTGCATGGACTGTAGCATTTCAGATCAGGCTGGAGGTGGAGGAAGTTGGAATGCTCCTCCACAGGGGAAAAGATATCCCTCCTGGAACATGAAAATGTCGGAGGGAGCAGTAGGCTATTAGAAAACTCCTCTTTTGCAAGCAGGGCCTTTTCTTAGGGGGGGGGGGCACATACGAACAAGTGATGCCCTCCCCCGGCAGTTTGCAGTAATATGCTGTGCAGTTGTCCTTGCACCTCACTGTGCTCCAGCAACTTTAGTTTGCGTTCTCTGGGTCCAAATTCTCATATAGTGCAAACCTTGGATCCCTGCTTAATAATATCTGTGCTCTGAGTTAGATTCCACTTCCTTCATTGCTGTTGCAGCTCAGGGAGCTTGCCTGATACAGCCCCCCCCCCCATTACCAAAGTTACTAATTGACAGGCTGGTGACAGACAATTCATTAGCAGTTTAATCCCAGACTTTCGTTCCTTGCTGCCCTGCAACAGCGTTCCTCTGCTCTGCGAGAAAATTCTCCCTAAGCAGCCTGATTCCCAGGTGATCTAGTTGGGCTTGCTGTGGGATGTTTATAGGTTTTCTTGGCATGAAGGGATGAAAAAGGGCAGAGAAGGAGGCGGAGGAGGAAGCCAGCTTTGTAGTCTACCAAATAAACAAGGGTCTCATCATGAGGTTATTATAAGCAGTGTCCTCAAATGTCCCTTTGCACCCTAGCATGGTCCCTTTTCCAGTAGTTGTTGCTTGTGTTTCTTCTGCTTCTTTTGTAGATTGTGAGCTATTTGGGGACAGGGAATCATTTATTGATTTAGAACCCAATCTTCCTATCCAACTTTCCAGCCATGCCAATGGGGTGTGTGCTGCACCCTGCAGTGGTCGCGGAGGCCTCCTCAAGGAAAGGGAATATTTGCTCCCTTTCCTCAGGGCTGCAGTGTGGCTGCATCAGTGTTGGAAAGTTGCATAGGTTCGGGCCCTTATTTTGCTATGTAAACCACTTTGTGAACTACTTCATCTTGTGGAAAAGTGGCTTATAATTTATAAATATTCTTAATTAGCAAAAACAATATCTGGAGATGCGAGAATTGAAGAAAAAGAACAGGAAAAGAGCATGAAGTATAAAGATTTGCAAACTGAAGTTGAAAGCCTATGGCAGAAAAGGGCTAAAATGTTGTAACAACCATTGCTGGTGCTTGAGGTGTGTGTGGTGCCCGAAATCCTGGAGAGGTGATGCCATCATCGGTGTAGACACTGCTGCCGCACTAGCAAGACCAGCTTCCTGCAGCATCCTCCAATCTTCCCTGCTCAGAGTCGGAGTCAGCACTACCGCACTTGCTTTGCCAGCAAAAGGGTCCGTCCCAGGCACACTGGCATCTCCAGGCAGGGCTGGAAAAGACTCAAGATTATTTTAAGATACACCAAAACAGATAAAGCATGGGTGTTTGAAAATTAACCCATCACACAGGTCTCCTCAGCAGAGAGCTGTTATTGGCTGCAACCCCTCTGTGGTGTGTTCCTGCTGCAGCAATACCCAGATTTGTTGCTGTATAACATGTGCCACGGCCGTGGGGTGGTGCAGTGGATTAAACCACTGAACCATGAGCTATTGATCGAAAGGTTGGCAGTTCGAATCCGCACGACGGGGTGAGCTCTCGTCGCTTGGCCCAGCTCCTGCCAACCTAGCAGTTTGAAATTGCAGGTAGATAAATAGGTACTGCTGCGGCGGGAAGGTAACAGCGTTCGGTATTGTCATGCTGGCCACATGACCACGGAAGCGTCTTCGGACAGCGCTGGCTCTTCGGCTTCGAAACGGGGATGAGCACCGCACCCTAGAGTCGGACACGACTGGACTTAAATGTCAAGGGACACCTATACCTTTAACATGTGCAATGGCCTGATTCAAGGCCCACTTTGGACCACAGAACTGCCTTGGCCGAATGGCAATAACTCTGACACAGCCCTCATGAACTACAATGCCTAATGGCCGGCCAATGGACACAGCAAAATGAATAACTGCTCATACACAACCGAGGAGACTAAACATCGAGGCAGGAGAATTTGAGAGCCTGGCATTAATAAATGAGGATATTGACATAATTGATGTGTCCGAAATGTGGTGAAATTACAACAATCAATGGGACACTGTGAAGCCATAGTACTAATTATATATGAATAACAAACTCGAGAAAAGGAGGGGGAGGAAGAAAAAAAAACCCAGTGTAAATATTCTTAATGGAGCTAGAAAAAGCCTCACTCCAAGTGCAGCTACCTGTGACTAGTAAGCTTTGTGGTGTGTGTTGTTGTCATGCAGTGCCGTTGAGCTGAGTGTGTGATGCCGTAGTGCCATGTTGTGGGACGTTCCCAAATTATGATTCAGAAACTCTAAGCCAGAGATGTGGGGGGCTTGTTACTGATCACTTTTGTAGAACAATTCTACAGTGCCTATAGACGAGCCTGTAATGCTGCGGATGGCTCTTAAATTTGAAACACAGAAAAGTGCTGCTAGCCCTTGAAATTCTGCTGTACAAGAAAATCACCCTGCAGGATGAGGGTCATCCACTGGGGCTAAGCTACTGCTGGAGCACTCAACTTGTCTGCTTGGCTCAAAAAACCAGAAGTGCCCAGCATAACATGACTACCCCCACTCCTTCGTACAGCTAGGCTTTACTCCTTCCATCTTTCAATGCGTATTTCAAGCCAAAAAATAAGGCCCCCCCCCCAAAAAAAGTCACATAAAAGCAGGATACTATGCAGACCTAGCATGGTGGTGACACTGCTTGTGAACATAACCTAGAAAAGCCCTCTATTGACAGCAAATGTTACTCTATGCATGCTCAGAGGCACTCTCATCTTTTGTAGTACTTCATAACCCAGACCACAGCCTAGGAATACACTATTATGTCCCCAACATACATACCGTATTTATTGGTGTATAAGACGCATTTTTTTGTCTACATTTGTGACCCAAAATAGTAGGGTGCGTTTTATACGCCAATACTAAAAAAATCCCTTTTCCCCCCTGGCCCGTTTTAAAGCATTTTCGGGCTTACCGCATTTTTCCGGAGCCAGAGAGCTCCTTGTGCTTTCTTCCCTAACTAATCTATCCGATCTACAGCTGTTTGTCGGGTTTAATTTATGCACGTGCATGAGTTGAGCTTCTCAGCAGCCAGCAGAGGGCGCTGTGCTCAGTTCAGTTCAGCTGAGCTGCTGAGGGCCTGCTCTTGAATGCAGCATGGGTAAGCTTCTGAACTGGGCCTAGTTGGGAGGCTTTGAAAACTGCGTAGGTGGGGTGGGGGAAAAGAGTTGAGCCTGGGGTTTTTGTATTTGGGATTTATGTTGTTTAAGAGTTGGTAAGAGTTGAGTCTGGGGGTGGTAAGGTGGTAAGAGTTGAGTCTGGGTTTTTTTGTACTTTTATGTTTTTTACTGTGGAAACTGCAGGGGTGGGTGGGGGGAAAAAGAGTTGAGTCTGGGGGTTTTGTATTTGGGATTTATGTTTACTTTGGAAACTGCATGGGTGGGTTGGGGGGAAAAAGAGTTGAGTCTGGGTTTTTTTTGTACTTGGGATTTAAATTCTGGTGCATTTTGTTCATGTGTCTTATTGCTGTGTGTTTTAAAAGAGATCCTGGTATTTTTGTGCAATTTATGTAAATTAGCTAATTAAGCAGCCAAGCAGTAAGTGGCCAAGTGGCCCAAAAATGCTTTAAATCTTTTTTTCTTGAAACCCAGGGCCAAAAGGAAGGTGCGTCTTATACGCCGGTGCGTTTTATACGCTGATAAATACGGTACCAGTTCTGTTCCAGAGCTGTGTCCAGAAATTAGAAAGAAACAGCCGTCTTTTGCTGGCCCAGCACTATTGTGCCGATGTAAAAGTATCACAAAGGATGTACAGTACTGCACCTGCGCAAAAGCGCCAATACAGCCACCCCTAATTCAGATGTCCATAAGTCAGATGTTCGTAAGTCGGGGAGCCAGTGTATCTGAAAAAAGGCCTGGGGCCGAGTTCCAATGAACCCTAGTTTCCTGCAGCTTCAGTTCTGCCAAATGATCCTGACTAGCCCTGGCAGGAAATTCTTTCATTTCTTATCGGTCTATCCACTCCTGTCTCTGCTGATTCCTTTTGCCTGCTCCTCTGAGAGCACACATTCCAACCTACCCTCTCCTGTACGCTTCCTTTCCCCCCCCCCACGCCTCGATCCTGCAGCCCCCTCCAGAGAGGTCCCCTGGCTCCCCAGGGAGCAATTACCAGCCTCTACTGCTTCGCTCGCTGGCCCTTGGGGACGGTGCGTCAGCCAACACAGGCTCCAGAGGCAGCAGGAAACAGCCTCGCCAACGGGTGACAGAGAGGCAGCCAAGACTGGGAATGGAAAGAACTGCCAGCCTCCCTGCCTGGCAGCTCTCTTGCTTTGGGCACTGCTGGCAGAGCTAGGCAAAGGAAACGAGGTGATGCCGCCTCGCACAAAATGGCCACAAACAGCCTCTCGTCTAAAGTCCTCGTTGGGTCTCCAACTATGGCAGAAGATGGCAGAGTCAGGAAGACTAAGAGCCACCTGCCTTCATTGTTCTTGTTTGGGGCAGAGTTTGAGTTGCTTAAGGCTGACCTGAGGAGCCACTATGCCAGCTGAGAGGGCACACCCACTGGCAGAGCAGGGAGGGGACTCTGGGGCTCTCCTCCGTCTCTCCCAGGCCATTTCTTTGTGGCTACTGAGGCCACGTTGCCCACAGTTGGTAGGTACGTCGGTGGAGGAGAGATCCGATCGCACACCGCCATTGAGGCCGCGTTGTGACAGGCACCAAATCTCCGTTCAGATCCATTCCGATTCGTTTCGGTCAAGCACAAGCTGTCTTCTGTCAGTGGCCAGACCTCACGAGTTCCCAAGGTCTTCCAAGAAAGGCAGCCTATTGTCTTTATAAATGCCAAGTCAGCTAATTAGTGTAAGTGCAAATTGGCGTCTTCCCATCAAAGGGAAGCAAGGCCCACATCACCGGGTTGCTTAGTCTGCAGAAAGGTTGGACACTCAGGCTCTCTTTCCTCTTTTCATAACATTGTGAGGTTGGTTAGGCTGAAAGGCGGTGCCTGGCCCATAGTCGCCCACATGGCTGTATGTGGGGGTTTGAGGCCATTTTTTCCCTACCCTTTATTCCACACCATGTGCCTAAGAAGTATGTATGCCAAAGGCACAATTGCTTTAAACAAGGGGTGACTCTTTGACCTGTGTTAGCTATTATGTAGTACAGTACTTAACTTAGGGGATGTAAAAACCTCATCGTAGTTGCTGTTAAAGTACCGGATTTGTTTGTCATTTAATCTTGTATATTTCCAAGAGGAAAAGAAGGCCTTGAAAACTTGCTGAGAATCTCTCCCCCTGCACGGAAACCTTTTTGTTCCCCCCTCCACTGAAATATGAAACAGCACGAGGATTGGAACCATGAGCTGTCGATCAAAAGGTTGGCAGTTCGAATCCACGACAGGGTGAGCTCTCGTTGCTTGGCCAGCTCCTGCCAACCTAGCAGTTCCAAAGCATGTTAATGCGAGTAGATAAATAGGTACCGCTTGCGGGAAGGTAAACAGTGCTCCGTGTTCCAGCCGCATGCTATGCGCTGCGGCAAGGAGAGTCATGCCGGCCACATGACCACGGAGGCGTCTTCGGACAACGCTGGCTCTTCGGCTTTGAAATGGAGATGAGCACCACACCCTAGAGTCGGACACGATTGGACTTAATTGTCAGGGGTCACCTTTACCTTTTTAGCACTACCTCTGCCTCCACGTGGAGGCCCTTCCGAGAACCTTTCTGAGCCACTGTACTTCAGGGAGGGACCCGCCAGAGTCGGATGGGCTGACGATCTCCCTGGCTATCTCCCTGATTGCCTCTCATGTCGCAGCAGATGGCACAGTAGCTCCTGGGCCCAGGCAAATAACGCCAGAAGTACCTGGACAAACACAGCCCTGGCAACCTCCGAAGCGATGGCACCTGTTCCGAGTGGGGCAGATGTGACTCACGGACTGAGTCAACATTAGGAGCAAATAGTCCTGCTCTTTAAATTCCCCTTTTCTGCATCTATCGGGGAGTTCAAACACTGTAAGAGCTTTGGAAAAGTCAACAGGCACTGACCCAGATTGCGCCGCCATGGGAACTGGGGAGGGAGGGAGGACAACAGTGTAGCTCGCAGTGCCTGGCTAAAGAAAGGCCCCGGGAAAAGGGGCACCTGCCGTGCCCTGCCCATCACTCCAATCCTGGGCATGTATGTTTCCTTGGAAGTACAGTGAGTGAGTGGTGTTGCTTTCAGTGAGATTACTTCCAAGTAAGCTTGGGGGCGGAGAGAGCATGAGGAGGCCTCCAGACCACGACTGGGGGGGGGTCCTCTCCGCCTCCCCCTGAACCCGCTGACAGTTTCGCCCATGTTCTCGCCCAGCTGCTGCTCTCTGCCCGGCCTTTGGCATGACTGGCGCTGGCGCGTTGCATGGTTCTTGCTTTAGGTTACGTAACTGAACACGTGTATTACATTCCATTTATGAAGGCTTGTGATGAATTCTAGATGCTTGTTCTTGTGTGTTTACATCCAAACTAGATTTGAGTGGATAAAATTTAAAATTCCCACATTCCAGGTTCTCCGATCGGTTTTATATTAAAACAATTCAAATAGTTGAAAACCATTTAAAAGTTCAATCCTTTACGTTTCGCCAGCCCGAAGCTTGAAAATGTTTGTATTTGAGTTATTTATTTCTTTGGCTTGCTATTGTTACGTCGTTATACTTTGAAGTTGTATGCAGTGGGATATATTGTTATACTGACGGACAGTTGCTCTTATCCATTGCAATGATTGACACTTTGTTGTTTGCACTGCTTTGGGCTCAACTGGAAAAGTGGCCTCCAAATATTACCTATCAAATCAAAATCAGGGGACATTCCAAAGTGTTAGCAACCCTTCCCCTGTGCTTTTCACAGCAGCTTGATAACAGAAATAAGCAGGTGAAATTTGACCCCACTCCTTCCTCCCCATGCAGGAAAAGCACCGTGTGTGTGTGTGTGTGTGTGTGTGTGTGTGTGTGTGTGTGTGTGTGTGTGTGTGTGCGCGCGCCCCCATTTGTTGCTAATGATGGCACAAGAGCAGAGTCAGGAAAAGGTGGCAACATTCAGAGCATGAGGGGCTGTTGTGGAAGGAGGACGGATGAAAAGTCTGATACAAAATATTTTGGATCCCCCCCCCGTTCCCCCCTTTCTTTGGTGGAAGTTTTATTTATAAGATGGAACTATCCCCTGCTAACTGAGCAAAGAAAGAGACAACTTTTAAAGTGGTGACAGTTAGCAGAAGGAGATCAACTCTTGCTTTTCTCCCCAGCATAAAATCTTTTCTGGTGGCTGGTTGCTGGGGTCTCTTTTGTGTCTTTTTTCCCTTGAAGATTATGAGTCCCTTTTGTGATAGGGAACAACCTTCTCATTTGTGTTGCTATTACACAGTGTCGAGAACATCTTTTTATTGTTGAAAAGTGGCATATAAGTATTCTCATACATTGCTTGATTTATTTTATCAGTGTTGCCCCATTCACTCCAAATCAGTCGCACGGCACGTGAGACCCAGAGACTCTAAGTTTTTTCCTCCGTGGCAGACAGCAATCTCAGGGTTGCTGACCCCCCCCCATCCGCTATTGCAATGTTCCCAATTCAAACTGAGTATCCCCTGACCCCACATGGCTGCTTTGTGGAAAAAGAAAAAAACATCATGCCCAAAATTCCTCCCATCACGACACTTTTGTCATTTTTAGGTTGGCTCAGAGGAGTGCAACTAAGGGCGCAATCCAAACCTACTTAGGCCGCCGTTATAACCAGCAGCCCAACAAAAATGGGAGGCCCCAGAACAGAAAGGGGATTCAAATCCCCTTTGAATTCCCCTTTTGGAGGGGATTTGAATCCCCTTTCCATTCTGGGGCCTCCCGTTTTCACTGGGCGGCTGGTTACAACGGCGGCCTAAGTAGGTTTGTTTTGCGCCCTAAGATTACTAAAGAGGACAGATCTTTTTTCTTGTCTCTTTTTCAAGCAGTCAGGACTGCTTAGCTCATAGACAACACGACAGCAGAGACAGAAGAGAGGTCTACACATTACTGAGCACAGTGAATGGAATAAGTATTCACACTCTGAAAACATTGTTGCCCAGCAAACCTTGATGATGCTAGGTAGGAAATATTTATTCACAGGCCATATAAGTGATCTATGGAATTCATTGCTGCGGGATGTTGTGATGGCTCTTTTCCAAAAACTGAAATTCACGCAGGAACAGCTTCTCATTGGCTGACAGGCAGGGGTGGAGCTTCCATGTTCAGAGGCATTTTACCATAGGGGAGGGAGATAGCTGTCACCATTATACAACTCTGCTTGTGAGCTTCCCAGCATGACTACTTGCTTGTTCAGGTGAGCCATCACCAAACACACACTGCAGACAGACCTTTCAGATTACGGCCCCTCACCTCAAACACAATTCTTTTAAACAGTCAGTTAACATGTTGCGGTGATGGGGGAAAGGAAAGCAGGGTACTCACCTGCTCTCATGTTCCCAATCGTGGGCTTTGGTTAGTTAGACTGCGTGGTAGCCAATCTGAATGGTCTGCATGGTGATATCACAAAGTCAATTCAGAGTGAGGGCAATGCTTCCTGCTTTCATTAGGAATGAGTGAAAACTTTTGTCCCCATTTGCAACCTCCCCAAATTGCCCAATGACACACACACACACACACACGCACTGGAAGTGACGTCGCTGCTGGCAGCGGTTTTAGAGCACCTAGAGGCGTACGGCAGGCGGGAGGGCCAAATCCGTCGCTGTGGCCACCACTTGTGCCGACGAAACGGCCCATTTTGCCGCAGTGCCAGCCACCGTTACACCCCACCCGCCTGGGGCCCACAGCCACCACCCCTGCCAATAGGGCCCCCCCGCCCCATGCCCACTTCCGCTACTGCAAAGGGGGAAAGATTAATGATTAAAAATTACCAAAAGGGGGTGCTGCTAACTGAGCCGGGCTGTCTTCTGTTGACACCCATGAGACTCAACTCAGGTTGCAGAAGCCTAGAAAGCTCCACCTGAGCAACTTAGTCCAACAAGGAGGAAGGAGGCCTTAAATACCTCCAAGTCTAGATTGCCCCAACCAGGCTCCGCCTCTGAGCCTAGGCGGCAGAGAGATTTAAAGGGAAAGCCCACTGGCCTGAAGTCTTATACTCCTCCTTCACACCACTGCATTCCTCCTGGCTGGTTGCCAGCACTAATGTACAGGCTCAGGGGAGTGCAAGGTTTTCGGGGCATGGGAGCAGCTGGTTCCTTGGGGAGGGTGTGCTGGTTCCGGGGTCTCTAGCTCTGGGATCTCTTGTGCCGCCTGACTGGCAGTTTCCGGCCCAGGTTCCGACCTGGGGTTGAGACTTGGAGCGGGTCCAAGGCTGGCCCTTTGTTCTGACACAACTGATCCCCCCTCCTCAGGGTCAGAAGACTCCAAACTCAGGGCCAGGGTCATGACTGACTGAGGCACCTCTGAAGTAGTAGTTCTCTTTTTGTTAGCAACTGCCCCCCCCCATCACCCTAGCATAGCGCTTTTCCCAGTGACTCTGTGGCAGTGTCACCCTTGCGTCTTTCTTTAAGATTGTGAACTCATTTGGAGAGGGAGCCGTCTTTCCATTTCCGATGCTATTTTGAGAACCTTTTTTTAAAAAATCAGAATATAAAATAACGATTTTCACGTGGGGTAAAAGTGTTTGCCAAAAGTGCCCCCCACTTTTGGCTCAGCATAAACAAGCAGCTTGTTATGATGACTATATCACCTCGCGATACAGGTGCTTACAGATGATCCCTGAACCGTGTGAGACAGGCCTGGCAGACAGGCCTCGGCTGGCTCCCGTTACGGCCCTCTGTGCCCCAGCCCTGCCCACGTCTCACTCTGTGGCAGGCAGCAGATCAGTCCCTGCCAAGCATCCCACTCATTCCCGGCTTCCTCATACCCCTCTATACCGGCAACAAGCCCCTCAGGAGGAGCTCAGGCTAAAACCTGGAATGCGCTGAGCCCCTGGGGAGGGCGCTGTGAGCGCCGGGGCCTCCGTCCCTCATGTAACTGAAGCTGGTGTCTCCCATCCCTTTTTGTACCACAGATAATGAGCCAGGCGGAGGCCCCTGCAATGACTCATCAGAGCTTTCAAAGCCTCCATTGTCCCTTCAGAATAGAGCTCCCCAAAGGCTTTCCCTCTGTCTCTACACACAATGCCCACAGGCTCCGTCCCCTCTCCAGTGAAGCATCTTTCGGTCCTCGGGCAGGGAGTGAAAGAAGAAACAGGGTGTTGTCTCTCTGGAAAGCAGCCTCATTGGTGCCTGCAGGACTGCTCTACCTGCCCTTGCATGGGCGGGACAAGGTGGTGGGGCAGCCAGATGCAAGGAAAGGCTGGGATCTTGTCCCATTCATAATTGTCTCGGAGAGAGTCAAGGGAAGGGGCTGCACCGATAGGAGGAGAGGGGTGTTGCTAGGACCACACATGCTCGCCCTGCTGCATCATGCTAACACGTATTTCAGCGATGGCATGAAGCATGGGCACATGCGGAAGGAAGCCCCTCTCCCTTGCTTAACAATGCCTCCCCTTCCCTTCAAGCGGCACTGTTCAGTACAGAACGTAGTAGAGGGAGGTACGTTTTAAGCCAGCACCCTTTCAAGTAGATTCCCCTTTCCGTTTCCCCCATGCATTGCACTGGAATCTAGAGGGAGGCGATTTTTAGACTGTGAGCCCTTTTGGGACAGGGAGCCATTTAATCATTTGATTTTGTCTGTAAACCGCTTTGTGAACTTTTTGTTGAAAAGCGGTATATAAATACTGTTAATATAATAATAATAATAATAATTCAGCACCTACTTTTGCATGTAACCCTGTTCATTAGTACAGTTCCATTGGAATGTAGAGGCAGATAAGTCCGGCAGCCCAAGCCTATCCTGCCCCGGCATAGGGTGTTCAGCGTAGGCCATAATGCCCAAGCTGAATCTTATCTGGGGAAGGCCATCATGACTAGAGGTCTACTTGGAGTAAGCAAGCATTTGCCCATTTACCCCAGGCAACACCCCCCCCCCAGCCTGTGCAATGGGGCTACTCAGTTCTACACCAGCTCCTTAGCTGTCATAGGACTAAGCAGCCCTGTGTCGGGGCTGGAGGCCTGGGAGGGGGGATAGGATATGGCATCCAGCATGGACGCTGGTCCTACCCCCCCTCCCAGGCCCAATCCCCCCACCCCTGCCCTCCCCCACCCCATTACGCCCTCTCCCCCAGCACCCACAACGCTCAGAGCAGCCTTAACTGCTCCAGCGCATGCAGGGCCTGAATATGGCGCCGGCAAGACGGAGTCTCCGGGTGTCGAAACATGCCTTATGCCACGTTTGTGACACCCATGGCAGAGAGGATTGCACCATTAATTCAATAATCTTCACTTCAAATGGTCTCTCATGTGGCATCTATGATGAAACAAGATGTGATTGCCCACAAAGAACACACAAACCTGACAGTCCACGGGTGCAATGAAGCCATCTGGTCCCTGCAAGCCACGTGTGTACTCTGAACCTACCCCCTACATATTGACCACTTGCCTATTTCAGAGAATCATAGAGTTAAAAGGGACTTAGAAGATCATCGAGTCCAACCCCTGCAGCATTCCTGACAGATGTTATCCAGCCTCTGCCTAAAGACATCCAACGATGGAGAGTCACTCTAGCACCTTCTGAGGCAGACTGTTCCACCACCAAACACTTTGCACTGTCAGGAAATCCCTTCCTAATGTTTAATCAAAATCTCCCTTCAACCCGTTGTCATGGTCCTACCTCCTGGAGCAACTGAGAACAAATCCACTCCCTCTTCCACATGGCAGCCCCTCAGATATTTATAGAGAGTTATCATGTCACCTCTTAACTGTCTCATCTCCTCCAAGCGAAACATGACCAGCTCCTTCAGCCCATTGTCATATTTGCAAGGCTTATCAGGATGACAGTAGGGCCAGCAGCAGTAGAGCCAGCATGCAGCCTTCATTGTAAGCTGGGTGGCCCCCCCCCCAGCTGGAACAGAAGCCTCCCCCCAGCTGGAACAGGAGCCCCGTGCAGCTTCCCTCTTAGAGGGAACATTGCCAGCAGCATAGGCCCAGATTCAGATTTCAGTACATTGTCTCCTATGCCCCCTATGGCAGGACGTCTGGCTCAGTTGGTAGAGCGATCATCTCATAAATGCCTGAAGATCTGAAGGACGGCAGTTCGAGATGGCCGGAAGTGTCTGTGTCTGTCAGAGAGCTGCCAGCACGCCGAGCTGATAAGTTGCAGAGTCTCTGTGTGGGGGCAAAAGATAGCAAAAGATGTCCACAGAGGCCCTTTATCACCAAGTCACCTGCTTCCCATGTCTCCTAAACGCCACGACACCCATCTCCCGTTTCCCTCTGCGACATTCCCCAGCCCCCTGCCTAGAAGGGGGGGGGGACTCACACCAACATCATCCGACTATCAAGGGAATGACGAATGTTCCCATTCCTGAAGCATCGGAACAGAAATCAGTTCACAAGTCACCCTTCACAACTTGTCCCAAGTTTTAGAAGTGGGTTTTCTCTGTGCCAGGTGCAAGGGAGTGACAACGGGAAACAGGTTATCTTGTTGTCTTGTGCTCCCTGAGGCATCTGGTGGGGCCACTGTGTGATACAGGAAGCTGGACTAGATGGGCTTTTGGCCTGATCCAGCAGGGCTCTTCTTATGTTCTTAAGTTTTGTCCTAAATGTGGATCATTCCTTCAGAGGCGTCGCTGGAGGGGGGGGCGGTACTGTACGTTCCGCACCATTCTAATCCCCATTTACTCCCCGGTACAAGGTGGCCCCGCTCGCCGCGTCAGAGCCATTCTGTGTGGCGAAGACAACGGGCAGGGAGTTTCCTGCCTGTTGCCTTCGCTGCCTGGAATGGCTCCGACGGCAAGGGTGCGGGGCCACCTCGTACTAGGGAGTAAACGGGGATTGGAACAGTGCAGAGCTTACAGTACCGCCCCCCCTCCAGCGACGCCTCTGCGTTCCTTCCACGACACTCTCCCAGAAACGTGACTTCCCTGAAAGCATCCTTTTGGTTTCCAGCCCCAGCTTGTACTGGAATGACCAGGCCTCTGAGTCCAGCGCGCCTCTGCCCCCAAGCTGGCCCTTCCCTTGGTCGCCTCTGGCAGCAGCACCAGAGGAAGAGACATTATTTTTCAATACGACTTCCTCCTCTCCCCCCCCCCGGCTGTTATTTTTAAAAGCTTTTAAAGGAACAAAGCCCCATCTGGATTTGGGTAAGGCAAGGCTGCAATCCCTGTGTGACTGTACCGAACAAAGAAGTGCATTGTGGGAGAGATTTGTATTATTGAAGTCTTATTCACCAGAAGGTCACACGCTCCGTTGCTTATCGTCAGTTTGTGGGCGAGGAATAAACAAGAGTTCGAGGTGAGATCAAAGGGAAGGTGGCCAGGAGAACAATCTCCCTTGTCCTGGTTCCCCTGCTAATGGTGCTGTTCTCAGGAGCTGCTGCCTGTGGCCACCACAAAGAGCCCTGCCTGGCGCCAGATCAGTGGCTCTTGGGGCCTGCTGCCTGCTGCTCCTCCACCCTGCTCTGCCCCAGCTTGCCAGACCCACCTGCCACAAATGCTGCTCATCCACCCTTCTTCCACCTCCCATTGTTTCCGCTTCTGTTCCTGGAGGTCGAGTTGGGCCGTTCCTGCATCCGGCGTAAATGAACCCACCCATCAGTTTCTTTTCCTGCTTGGCCAATGCGCATGCTGCAGGGCTCGCAGCAAGGAAGAGCTGATGAGCCACATGCAGAGAAACACGTGTGGCATGACTCTCAAGACTGGACTACTTTTGCCAGCAGCTCCGCAGGGGTGCTCAGAACTACTGCTGGATCTTCTGATATGAAGTAAATCAGGCTTAGCACCAAATTGCCCCTAGGAAGTGTAAACCCCAGTGGTAGATGCACTTCTAGTGGTCGTTCCAGAAATTCTTGGGAAAGCTGCCTAATGAAAGCACACCAAGAGCGGAAATGACAATTTGTGTTTGTTCTCCAACCACGCTGTCTGATCCGAAGTATCAGGGTGAAAGGAATAGATTAACACAAATGCTCATCGGGATTTAGTCTGGAGCAAAGCAGAAAATATGGATCATACCATTATAGCGGGGTAGAAGCATGGTCTCACTCTTCACAGCGTCACTTAAGTACTGCCATGCCACAGCATATTGGCCCCGCATCAGTGGCTCATTGGCAATGGCCACCTCCGTATCTCTCTGTGCCGCCAGGCGGGGGTGGTCTCAGCCCAGTGTCAGCTGCTCATTGGCCTTGTTACTGTATCTCCTGCACCCCGATTGGTTCATCCTGGCGGCAGCACTTCCCTGACCATTGGCGTTGGTAGGTTATGGCAGCTGTCTGTCTCTATCCACATTTGACAGCTGTGGGGTTGTCTTTGGGCCGCCACCCCATGATTGGTGGGTGGTGCTGGCGTTTCCATGGATTCTGGTGGAGTTGCTAGAAGGGGCGCACTTCCATTAAGTTGTTTGGGCCCTTGTTTCCCCCTCCCCTTTTCTGCTGATCAGTTTAAGATGTTGCTTCACCACTTGAGATAGGATTGCAGTCACAGTGTACATATTCATTCATGTGTTGCCTTTTTTAAAAAAAGAAAGCACAGTCAGAGTTGTGAAACTGCTCTGGTGAAGTAGTGGTGAAGCGAAGGTTTGTGCTCTCACAGGCACCAACCAATCAGTGCTGTGCAGAACAGGCTCCTGAAAACTTGCAGAACTGATGCTTCTGGAGCTTGATGCTAGAGATAAAATGGCCTGGACGGATCCCAAAATAAGGATGTTTCCAGAGCTGTTATACCACCCAAATAATGCTATGTCTATATGCAACTTGATATAACTTGCATCAATCATAGAATCATAAAATCAGGGTTTATTTTGATAGCTTTTGGTGCAGAATATCAATTACTGCAAGTGAGCCAACCTTATCATTCCCTCCCAGTAAGAAGACCTTGATGTCTGTCTGTCTGTCTGTCTGTGTCTCTCACTCACTCACTCACACACACACACACACACACACACACACACACACACACACACACACACACACCTCCTTTATCTCTTCTGCTCTGTTAAAGTTCATCAGCACACAGTGACTGTATGTGGAAAAGTCTTGATGAACTTCATGTTGAGCAGGCAGCACAGGAAATGAAACAGGCATTGCGGGCCGATGGGGCGATGTCGGAGGGTTGGAGGAGGGGGTGCCGATGGCATGGCTTCTCGGAGGTTTTTATGACTTTGCTAACACAGGAGGACATTCAATAAAAACCAAACTGTGAATGGAAATTTATGGGCAGCGCAGTGGCCAGGGTTGCATCCACCAGACAGAATATTTAATAGATACATGCAAACCTCTTCATGTGCTTAAAGTTCTAAATTAAAAAAAGGTTTATTTACGATTCCAATAAGATGGGGGGCTTTTTGTAAGGGGCTGAGCTTGCATTATCATCGCCTGGCAGCTGCGGGGTCCTGAGCAAAGCATATATCACCTGCTGGCTCCTGCAAGCCAGATGTTGGGCTAGCTAGACTAAGCCACCAGACCTGCTGGGCCTGGCTAGGCCTTTGCAAATGAAACCCTCCCGAGAGCCTCCTGTCCTGGGCCTCTCTTGCTTACACACTTCAGCTCCTTCAAGGGCAGGCTGGTTCGTGCAGCTGCTAGGATAGCCGGGAGGAGGAAGCATGAGGAGGAGGTCTGGGAGAAAGGTGCAAGTGGCAGGACAGGGCCCATCGTGGTGTGGCACCGCTAGGGAGCGGGAGGTCAGGGCTACCTCTGAGGCTCAACATCTAAGAAGTGGAGGATGGAGCCCAGAAATAAAGGGTGGAGCCTGGTGGGCTGGGGTGGAGGAGTTAAATGGGGCTCGGTTGGGGCAGAGGATGGTACTACTTGGTGTGGTGAGCAAGAAGGAAAAGCCTGACTTGTGCCCAGTGCGTCAGGGTGGAGCCTGGTGGACCTAGAGGAAGAACAAATAGGAGAAACTACGATTCAAGCACAACATGGCTGTAGTGTGCTCAGAGACGGCCCAAAGTGATTTGCCCCCCAGCCTGATGCCCCTGCCAACATCAAAGTGATTGGCCCCCTGATACCCCTGCCAGGATATTTGAGAGACCGCCTACTTCTATATAGTCTGGCTCGTCTCCTTAGATCATCAGATAAGGCCCTTTTGCGGGTACCATCGCCCAGGGAGGTGCGAGGGGCGGCGGCCAGAAATAGGGCCTTCTCAGTAGTGGCACCAACCTTATGGAACTCCCTCCCCTTTGACTTACGAACTGCTCCCTCTTTGGACACTTTCCGGCGAGGCCTAAAAACCTTCTTGCTCAAAGAAGCCTTCTGAGTCCTTGTCTATTTTAACATTCTGCTGGTACAGGTGGGATGCTGCTGATTTTTATTATCTGTTTTTAATGTAATAATTTTGAAAATCAATTTTTAGATGTTTTTATTAGTTTTTGTTAATTGTTTTTTATTGTTCTGAAAGTAATTATTTATGTACGTACACTTTTGGTATTGTATTTTTTCTGCTGTAGGCCGCCTTGGGACCCTTCGGGGGTTTGGGAGTTGGTCTTAGACCTGGAAGATCCAGGTTCAAATCCCCGCTCAGCCACGAAGCTTCCTGGGTGACCTTGGGCCAGTCACTATCTCTCAGCCCCACCTACCTCACAGGGTTGTTGTGAGGACAAAAGGAGGGGAGGAAATATGTACACCACTCTGAGTTCCTTGGAGGAAGGGCGGTATAAAAATGTGAAAAATAAATAAATAAAATATTGTAAATAAATAAATAAATAAAATCAAGGGTAAAGGGTAGGTATCACTCTTATTGCAACAATCGCCCCCAATTTAAGCATTGTTTTTTCTCCCCCACCCCGCGCAGCCATTCTCCTTTGTGGGAGAATGCAAAAGTGGCCAGTTCGAGACAACCATTAGGGCTGGGGTTAAACCGAATTTCCCTGACCCCTGCTGACCCCAGCTGTTGAGAATCAAACATACGGTACTCTTATTTTCATAGCCCTGCCACCTCATCATCTCCATAGCCCCATCGCTGGGTCGGATTCTGTTCTTGGTCATTAGAACGTGTCGTGACAGAAGGTTGGAATTCTGGCTTGGAGAGAGAGAGAGAGAGAGAGAGAGAGAGAGAGAGAGAGAGAGAGAGAGAGAGAGAGACACCTTTAAGTCACTCCTGTGCTATTTATTATGTGAACATTGGATCGCTCTTAATGCAGAACAGAAAGAAAGGAGGAGAATGCTATTTGTAATGCAGGTGAGCATTGTGAGCTACATGGGCTGTACAGTTGTACTGCAAACTGATTTCAGTAACAACTGGTGTGAAAAAGCCCTGGCGTTTTCTGAGATCCCACGAATTGCTCTGTGCTCATCATAGACAGAGGCTGTTGTGGTTCGAGTGCTTCCCCCTTTCCTTAGGCCCTGTGAGTCAGTTTCCACTGACATTCAGGGGCTTATCCGCTTCTACTTTTCCTGAAGTGGTGCCCCTGAACCTGCATTCGTTCCCATCTGCCCCTTTGTTTTCTCCCTATCCATAGCAAGTGCTGCATTTGGAAGGAACTGCGTAGACTTGCGTAGACTGGCTGTCCTTTCTCACCGAGGCCGACCTTTAATGGAGGTCGCATTTGTCAAATTTGAATTAAGTGCCTCTGAATTAATTTGAATTAGCCAAATTAGACTTAATTTTGAGCTGATCTGAATAAACTTTCTGTATATGCGACTCTGGAGAAAGAGAAGGTGATCTAATTTGCCCTCAGTCTTGCAAGTCCTGGACAGCTGCAAATTTCCACTCCTGCTTGACCCCAGGTTGGTTTCTGCCTCTGCGCTCTCTGTCCCCAGGAGATTCCTCTGTCGCTTGTCACAGGTGGTCACCTTCCTTCCTGTATGGCGTTATTATTATGGGAATGCTACTGAGGGTGCAGTGGGGGAGATGATCCCTTTTTTCTGAAAGCAGCATGTGGTATATATGATGATATAGGGCATCGTTGCTTGTGATGTGCGAAGATCCCAGCAGCAGAAGTGCCCTGGATTTCCCTCCAAGAATCCTGGCAATTATAGTTCCCTGGTGGTAATTAAGAATTCCCTAGTAATTAAGATGGTAATTACGAATTCCCTAGAATCCTGGTAATTAAGATTCCCTACTTCTGCTTGGGACCACACTAGATGTGCGGTGGACGTTCTGTGAATCTGGGTCTCAGCAAAAGGCACCTTTGGGGCTCATCGCAGCTGGGCGGGGGCAATTTCAGCAGGAAAACAGGGGAAAGAAAACAATCCCGACTTCTGCACCATGGGCTCCAGCCTCCAGGCACCTATTTGAAAGTGAAATGAGACTCCCAATTCAACAATCACATCATGTTTTCATAATAGCATAATATCTCATTCGGCCTTCATTGGCACTGGCCGAGCCACAGTGCCATCGGGAGTGGGGGGTCTGTGGGAGAAGGGGGTAGCGGGTAGAAGGCTCATCCCCGACACAGGTTCCCGCTTCCTCCTCGCTCGCAGGACTTGGGCTCCCAGGCTCTGAGCCCTGCCTGCTTGCCCTCCCCCCCCCCCCCCACTACATCAAAGCTTGAGCCCGGCCCGGCGTTAGGAAGGCCCCGGGCTAATCATTGACAGCAACAAGAGATAAGAAGCCCTGTTCTCACCCAGCCTGCCCGGCTTGATAGGTTGATAGGTTGGACCCCGGAGCTCAGCAGCGGAGGCCAGGCTGTCTGGGACAGAGCAAGGCCGCCTTGTACTATACACTCAAGAGGTTGCTGCTGCTCTGCCTGCGCACACCGACGCCTGATACACCAGCAGAATAGGGGGCTACGATGCACAGGGGGCAGGCAGCAGCCCCCTCTGAGCACCAAATGCAAACGACAGGGGACACCCCCTTCACTTCCACGGCAATTCTTACCTTCTCAAGTGTATACACGTTGGCATACAAATGAGCGCCAGACTTGTCGCTGCCTGGGGAAAGGCAGTCTGGAACTCTTCTAAACCAAGCAATGCCATCTCTGCAGGCTGGCAGCCCTTCTCTTCCTCGCTGCTGCTGCTGCTGCTGCTCTTCTTGGCTGCTGTTGTTGCCATCGCACTTGCAAGGGAGAGAGCCGGCAGGCCGGCCCAGCCACAAGGCCAGGTGAAATTCTCGCGGAGTGGCAGAGAGCGGCAAGCTGGCAAGGGGTGCCCTGCTGCTACCGCACCCGACATCTTCCCGCCGCCACCCCATTCTGGCCACTGCCAAAAGCACAACATCAATCAGCTCTCAGATCTCCGTCCTGCTGCCTGAAAGCAAGCGGGAAGAAGAGCCGGATCAGGCCAGTGGCACACTGGCAGCCACCCACCTCTTCTTCCTCCAGTGCTGCTGGGGGGAGAAAAAAGCTGCCTCTGCTGCTGTTGCTGCCACGGTGCCACCTCCTCCCCTCCCCCACCTAGCTGCTTAGGAAAGCAGTTGGGTGCCAGGGGGGGGGCAAGGTGAAGTGAGGCGATCTGAAGCCCCCCCCCTTGCCAGCTTGCCCCTTCTCTGCCCCCTTCTCTTCAGCTCCAGATCTCTGCTCCTTTCGCTGTGTGTATAATAATACACATGGCTGGATGGTGTGTCAACCAGCCGCCCTGAAGAAGGCCAACTCAAGCCTACTATTTATGGGCCACATTTCAGTGAATAAGGCCGGGCTGTCTGGGTGACCATATAGCCAGAAAGAAACTGGCCTGACAAACCCCAAGCGGGACTGTGCATACGGCAGTGCACAGAGAAAGGGCTGAATGTGATACTGAGCATGGAATTCAATGTCCTGCACATCTTCATTTTGGTTTGTTAGTTTTTAATACAAGTTTCTAGGATTTATAACTGAAAAAACTATGCTTGAAAGTGTCTGGGCAAGACTGGAACCTCAAAAGTCAGCGAGATGCAGCCTGAATGAGATACCCAGCAACCGGGGGGGGGGGGGTTTGGCTCCAGTGCCCTGCATAGCCTCTTGGCCCTCTCCCTTGTCAGGCTTTCAAAGCAAACTATGCAAAACAGTAGCCATGGCAGAATGCGTTGTGCACCATAAGAAAAATGGTGCACATTTGCCCAGTTTGTGCAGTGTAGACAGACTGCAGCATTTGCTTTCTGCAACACATTTGTGGATTGCAAACACGGTGCAATTGCACTTCCCTTTCCACCCATTCACATACCCATGGATATGTTGTGTGAATAAGGCTGCAAATCCTATACACACTTTCCTGGGTGTAAGCCCCCTTGAATACAGTGACGCTTATTTCTGAGTACACATGCGTAGGATTGCACTGTGAGGCTCTTTTCTAGCTTGTCCCAAATCCCACTGGGACGCCCAAACACCACTGCTTTGGCCTCTGTGAGCTCATTATCTGTGTGCACGCAGCATGTCAGCCTTCTTCCCTCCTCACGAGGGGATCACCTCCTTCCAAAGAGCCTTCAGCCTCCTCTTCCTTTCCTTCAATTATCTTTCTCCACCTTTATACACACACGCACGAACGCGCACGCGCGCGCGCACACACGCACACACACACACACACACACACACACACACACACACACACACACACTTTGTACAGAGAAAAGAAACCGGGAAGCTGACATTTCTGTCCCTACTAAATTAGTTACATCCTAAGTGTTAAAAAAAAAATGCTAGATTTAGGAGCCTGGCTGAACTTCCAAGATGTGCTTGTGTTCTATAATTTATTGGTTGAAGAAAGCTACAAGGTGGCTAATGAGGGATGGGGTCTGCTTCCCACAGACATCTCTCTGCTTTCGCGGGACTGAGACAGAGACAAGGCCAGAATCTCAGGGCTGATGATGGGGTGCCTTGGCTGACCCGGGAAGGGCACGTCAGGGCAGGGGAGGAGGGCGTGGTGGGCCAAGACGCCCCCTCTGCTTGGGTGAGCAGGGAACACAACTGGCAACACCATAGAGCCGCAATGATGAGGCAGCTCAGTGTGACAACTTAACTCTGCTGAAAGGTGGAGGTGTGTGAGATGAGTGGAGGGGAGGAGGAGTCGGGCTCAGAACTGGCACCAGCAGATAGATAGGGTCATCTGGGGCCTCATGCTTCACCAGGGCCCTTTAGCTCTGTATCAGTCAGAGCAGCAGTGCTGTCTTCCAGGTGCAACACGGCAACCCTGTACCTAGGAAGCTGCCTTATACCGAGTCCGGCCATTCATCCATCTAGGTCAGCCATGTCTACACTGACTGGCAGCAGCTCTCCAGGGTGACCTGCCCAGGCAATTAAAAATGAGTCCTGTACACGAAGCACATGCTCTTCACTGAGAGTTATGGCCCCTTCCCTGTAAAGTCTGACAACACTGTCAAGTTCTCCAGTGAGTCTGTGGCAGGCAGCAGCTAGGGAGAAACTGAGTGTATCTACACGACAAACTTAAACTGACTTCACAGTTATTCACTCTCTCCAGGGAAACTATATAGTGCTGTAGGGTCAGGGATCTCAAACACAGACTGTTCAGTGCTCTCACCAAACTATACTTCCCAGGTTCACGATAATTGAAGGGATATATCACCGGTATAGATTTGTAGTGTGGATATGCCCAGAGTGTGGGCAGGGCAGCTCTGGAGCAGAAGGTCCTGTGCAGCGACGGTAGGGTGGTCCTACAGGCAGGGATCTCTCTCTACTCTACTGAATGTGTGGGTATATAGGCAGCAGGGTTGGCCAAACCATGGCTCACGAGCCACATGTGGCTGTTTGACATATAATGTGCAGCTTGCAGAAATATGATGGCTGAGCTCCTTTCTGCATCACAATGAATATAAAAAATCTCAAGCTTTATCATTATTTACCGGGTATAAACTGAGAGTCCACTGGATTAAAATGAAAGTGTAATGTTCATGGTGAGTAAATATATTTAAGAATTTAAATGCTTCTTAAATATTGCGGCTCTCAAACATCTGAAGTTGATCATATGTGGCTCTTACATTAAGCAAGTGTGGCCACCCCTGGTATGTCAGATAACCATTGTCCTTTGTCCACTCTGGGGAAGTGGCTGAGGTTAGCAGTGGAGGAGTGAAGTCCTTTATTCCTAGAGGAAGCCTGCTGCTGTTTGAAAAGGTGAGTCAGGCACAAGTTCATGAGTGAGAGCAAAGCAGCAGGGAACCTGCTTCATTCTTGCCGAACTCTGAGACCGTTTTCAAAATGTCGTGATTCAGCAATAGAGCAGGTGAAGTACGAAGACAAAAGCAGCTCCTTTGGGCATGTTCAGACTGTGTGCCTGTCTTCACTACTGAGCAGCAGACCAGCAATTTTCAACCAGCGTGCCGCCGTAGCACATTGGTCTGAAGGTCCGCAGTTGTGCCGCAGGAATTTGGAGCACAGGGGTTGGAAATGACTAAAAAACCTCTTCCAGGTTCTGTGGCTCTGTTTCTAGGGCAACTGTCTAGTAACGAATTGTCCATCCCTCTTCCTCCACCGGCTCTTCCACTGGTGGAGGAAGAGGGACGGACAATTTGTTACTACAGACAGTTGCCCTAGAAACAGCTGCAGAACCTGGAAGTCTCCCAGAAGCCGGAAGTGACATCACAAGAGACAAGGACCATAGAGAAGACCATAGATTGGTTCTTAGCAATTGGGGTGCTACCAGCAAGAAGGCCCTATTTCTCGCCGCCATCTCCCTCACCTCCGTCAGTAGTGGCACGGTTAACAGGCCCCCCCCCCGATGACCTCAAAGGGTGGGCTAGATTATAAGGAAAGAGGCAGTCCCTCAAATACCCTGGTCCTGAGCCGTAAAGGACTTTAAAAGTCTAGCACTGTGAATTGTGCCCGGAAACGAACTGGCAGCCAGTGTAGCTGCCGAAGCAACGGTCCGACTGAGTCAAACCGCTGAGCCCCGGTAACCACACAGGTGGCCACATTCTGCATTTTAAATTCATTTAGTTCCATTTTCTTTTTGGAAAAAAAAATAATGCCTGTGGGGCCCAGAATGAGCCAAATGGCCTATGAGTCCTTTGGTTCATTCGTTACTCCCGTTCGTTTTCAGAACAAAGGAGCTGGCAGCAGGGTGTTGGCGGGGGCATGGGGTATGTGTGTTACCTTATAGTGTAGCAGAGCGGAGCAGGCATTTTCCTTTGTTTCAGACTTATGGGAAAAAACATGCTGGTCATCACCAGGATGTTCCTTTGCAACTTTAAAAGCAGTTAAAATGAAGGAAAAAATACTGCTACTCTGCCATGTTACAAGGGAACCCCTTTTCCATTATAAAAACAAATGCATTAAAAAAGGAAACATGGGAGATTTCTCTGAAACAGACTGGTGTACTAACAAAGAATAACAGAGTGAATAGGGGCTTAATAACGAAAACAAATACTGTAAATGAAATTTAAAGCAATCGTATACACCTTTGGCCACAGCTCAGTGGCAGAGCATATGCTTTGCATGCATACGGTCCCAAATTCAATCCCTGGCAGCTCCAGCTAAAAGCAACTCAAGCTGCAGAACCAGGAACAGCTTCTCTGCGAAGCGCTGCCATGGTCTGAAGCAGACAATACTGGGCTAGATGAATGAATGATCAGTAGCTTGACTTGCTCCAAGGTATCCCGTCTTGTAATGTCCAGGTAGACTGAAGCTACACAGTACGTATGTTTCTTTCTAAATGTCGAGGGATCGGGATTTGAAGTTGTGAATGGGCATGGAGCTCAATCAGCCAGATTGCCTGGAAAGGACAAAAGAGGGTTGACAAATCTTAATGGCTCCAGAAACTCCTCCAATGGGAGCTTCCATCAGGACCCTCAAGAACATCATCTGAGAGGAAGGGTCCAGGTGTCCGGGGATTCTTTACACCTTGTGAGTGAAGACAGAAGTCGCAGGTGAGCTGGCCGATTCTGGAAGAGGCAGAGAGAGGTTTGGATTTGATGTGGCTGAGACTGGAATGGAAGCCAAGAGGAAGAGCTGCCGGCTCACCTGGTTAGAACAACACCCATCTCACGGAAGCGGCCTGCAGGAGCTTGCTGCCTCCCCTCCATCCAGGGCTCAAATCTGTACGCCGTAGTTGTCGAGAAAGCAAACATTACAAAGACACCATAAGTCTCTCTAGAGCAGGGTTTCTCAACCTTCAGGAGTCCCCGTACCCACTATGCGGGCCCCCAAAGGTTGGCGTACCCCCGGATCCCCCCACATCCTGTGTACCCCGTGTACCACCCAAAAGTGCACCCCAAAGTGTCTTTTTACAGCCTGCGGCACAGTCGAGTGGGTTCTCCGGCTCGCGCCGCAAGCTGGAGGGAAAGGCTATAGCCCTGCCGATTCAGCAGGGCTGTAGCCTTTCCCTCCAGCTTGCGGTGTGAACTGGAGAACCCGCTCGGCCATGCCGCAGGCCGGAAAAAACCACCTTCCCCCCATTTTCCGCTCCCCATTGTCAGCTGCTGATCGTAGCAGCTGATAATGGGGAGCATCTCGCGTACCCCAAAGCTGCGGTCCGTGTACCCCTAGGGGTACGCGTACCACAGGTTGAGAACTACTGCTCTAGTCCTCCTCCAAAGGATGCCCATTGGGCAGGGAGAAGCTGTCGCCCGGGCGCAGGAAGAAGATTGTCGATTCGAACGTCCTGGAAGCGCTCCGTAGTTCAGATAAGTGCCGGCAAAGCATACATTTACACTAACAATCCCGTTTTTGACAGTTTAAATCGCTGAAAAAATTAAAAAAGCCGAAAAAATATCCGAGTTTCAGGAGGCTCCCGCCCCCCCCCAGAGGCCCTCCGCCCCCCCGCCCTGGGGCCCGCTGCACCACCGCCCCATATCAGCCTACGCCATTGATGCCCAAACCTGTGTTGTGCTGTGTCTCTCTCTGCTCAGAGAAGTGGGGTGTGAGCACGTCACGTGGGCGTGATTAGGCTATGCCTGGACGTAAGGCAGCAGCACATGTCATGTCATCCCTTGAATGGCAAAGCTTCTTTGCTGGCTGCAGGCCCCCCATGGCTGGCCCCAGCTGCCTCCAGACCAAGGGCAGGGTCCTCCTCCTCAGGCTGCTAGCTAGGCACGTGCTGATCACAGCCTGAACTGTTGAAGGCAGCAGACAGTGCTGTATCTCCCAGCTCTGGCTTGTGCAATGCTGAGATAAAGAGGAGGCCCTGGGATGGGTCTGTGCAGCTGGAAGGAATCTGGAAGGGGAACTAATGGAACCTCCTCTGGACAAGCTTCACCTCCTGGCCTGATTGCCTAAGCCGCTTCTTAGCCCCTGCAGCTACTGCTCGCTCCAGTGGAGCAAGCTGTCAGCATGTACTGAAGATGAGCAAGAAGGTGGCAGATCCTGCGCATCAGTGGGGCAGGAGAACACACCAGGACCAATTTGATGCATATAAAGGGCCCAGAGCATAGTGGTGGAACTAGGACACACAAGCAACCCAACAGTCAACTTGAAAGCCGCTGAGCTTTTAGAGGGGGTCCAAAAACCACACACTTTTGTGAGTGTTCGGCTCAAGCATTTGCTAAGGGCTTGAAGGGGTTTGCAAAGCCCCTGCTCCCACCACCTCCCCTTCTTCCCCTACCCAAAAGCCAAGTGCTGACCCTAAGGGCAGGTGTGCCCTTGAAAACCACCTGGAGACTCCAGTTAGTGCAGATCACTGCTGCACATCTTTCAATCATGTGATGCCATTGCTGTGTGAACTGAACTGCTTGCCGGTCTCCTTCTAGGTGCAATTCAAGATGCTGGTTTTTCCAGCCCAATCCTATCCTT
This sequence comes from Plestiodon gilberti rubricaudatus, assembly GCA_026170595.1. NCBI lineage: Eukaryota > Metazoa > Chordata > Lepidosauria > Squamata > Scincidae > Plestiodon > Plestiodon gilberti. The sequence continues at coordinate 6,574,419 of JANXHW010000003.1, read as the reverse complement.
GGCCAACCTGTAGTATGCAGCGGGCTGGGCTGACCAGGGGCCGTGACATGACAGAGAGGTAAATAAGTAAAATAATTTTTTACTTACCTGCTCCTCCATGTCACGGTCCGCAATGGGCCTACTTGAATCTGTGCCAGCCCTTTGGCTGGCAGAAGTCTGAGTGGGCCCAAGGGGGCGTGCCAGGGCCAGGAAGGGAGCATACGATATCGGCAGCGCTGTTGCAGTCGATATCTCTCCCCTGCCCTCCCCCGACATGCCCCCCGCCAGCCCCAATCCTCCCCCAGCCTGCCCATGGCCCACCCTCACTGCCAACCTATCAGCACCAGCGGTGGCTGAGCCCTCTGGTGGCACGCATGCGTGTAGGATCTCCAACAGTTTGCGCTGGGCCCCCCGTTCTTCCCACCATCGCTGTGGCTGCTGCATAGACTTTTCCTCCACAATTTGCTCTAATCCCCTCTTAAAGCCATCTGAGACAGTGGCCACCTCTGCTGCATCTCGTGTGGATTGTGAATGCCATATAAGCTCAGGATGCAGCATTGAGCATGGAAACATTGAGCATGGAAACACCATGGAAACAGGGGGAAAGGCAGGATAGAAGCGTGTTAAAAATGAATGCAAATACAATTAGTGGGAGGAAGTGCATCTATTTGTTCCCTTTAAACAATGTGTTAGCAGAGACCTGATTCTTTCTGTTTTGGGGGGGAAGGTCATTCAAGGGAATGCCTCTTCCCTGTGTTTGCCAGTTCAAAGGCATCCTTAAACCTGAGAGTCAAGAGGCAGGGTCTCATGATGTCATGTGGCTGCCAACTGCTGATTGACCAAAGCAAATGTATCTGGCTCCTCATCTCCTTTCACTCAGGTTGGAGAGGAGGTGCAGTAGCACACACCCAACTTTGGGTGGAAGAGAAGAGGGGAGAGGCAGCGAAAGTGGCGAGTGGGTGGAGATGAGTCTGCTCACCTGGAGGCCCAAGCATGGTCCTCCAGTTCCTGTGTCTCAGGCCAAAAACTCGATTTGGCAACCCTCTCCTCTCCAGTGAAGTTTGAGATCTTTCAAGGTCTAGTGGTACTTGAGGCAAGGCCTTCTTCACATTGGCACCATGGTTGTCATGAAATGGCCCCTCCAGAGAAGCCTTTCAGACCACCCCTTGGGCTGCTGGAACCTTTTCGTTCACCCAAGCAATTTTAACTGGAACGTGAAGGCAGTACTGCATTGTCTTTTACAGGGACCTTAAATGTGTGTTTTGTACTCAGGAATCTGATGCATCAAATAGGGTGCACATTGGCACTCGCCCTCATCCAGCATTGTCTTCTTTTCAAGACCTTGATGTGGCAGGAATTAGGTCTGAAAGTTGTCTTGTTGAAAGTGCTAAGGTAGCATTAATCAGGATCCAATCTCAGTAATGCAAAAAAAAAAAAAAAGCCATCCCATCTAATCCGTAGCGTAGCTGTCATAGGGCGGGGGGGGGGGGACCACTCCAGACGGTACTCACAGTCTCCTCGCGAGGAGCGACCACAGCGGTGTCTTTCAGCATGAGCGGGGCCATCCTGCACCGACCATCCAATAGGTGCTTGTGATGCTTGCACAGCTACCTCTCAACCAGGCGGCAACACTCATTATTGCAATCATGGATATGCTACCTGCAGGAGGAATTTATTTCCACGGGACCAAATATTGCCATTTTGTGTGCCAAGGAAACATATAGTACAGTATTTGCCTGAGGAGGCCAGCTAGGTGGGGGAAAGATGTGTTGATCTCAAGATGTGTTGAGCTAAGGCTTACACCAAATTCACCAGCCAGCCAGGAACTATCTTTCTGTAACAGGGGGGGTGAGGAGGAATCATATTTAATAGAGTCCTTCCCCACACAAACTACAATCCCCAGGATTCTTTGAGAGAAAGCTATGACACTGGTATAATAAACTGTTATACGTTTGCAAAGTGTGGATCTGCCCTAGTCGCAGCTGCGCATTTATTGCAGAATGAAACAAGAGAGGGTTTCAGGAATCTGATAGCAAGCAAGGGGGGGGGGGCTGTTTGCTGCCTCTGTTTGTCCATATAATCCTTTTGCACCGTTTTTATTGCAGTAAAGCCCACCAGCCTCATGAATGTTCATTCCTGTGGTTCCTTCTAGTCTCCCAGGCGCTAGTCCACGTCTTTCTCTCTCACACACACATCCCACACAGCCGCCCACACCCATCCCACCCTGCTCCTGCAGAAAGCATGAGAATCCCCACAAAGCTGACCCCCTTCCTGGGGGCAGGCCTGCAGCTGGGAAACCCCTTCTCTGAGCCCCGGCGCGTTCTTTGTTGTCCTTGCGACTGAAGATAAGTCTTCGTGGGCACGGCGCACACTTTGAACAGGGATTTGGATAAAGAGCTCCCAGTCCCTCCCCAACACTTTCATGTTCTCAGCCTCGGCTCCGCCAGACGGGCCTTAGCGAGCGGCCGGCATCCCGGGAGAAAGACGGACGGGCCCAGTGACAAAACTCAAAGGCTGCCCCTGGGCTCCTCTCCCATAACAAGGGCTTAGGCCGCTCTCCGTGCCTGCTGCTGCTGCACCCTGCGATGACCCAGAGCAAGGAGCAGACCCCACAGCAGGGGGGCCTTGCTCGGCTTTGTACGCTGCTGCAGGAGGGGGATGTAGCTGGGGGGGGGGAGGACAACATCAGGCGCCACAGGAGGAGAGAAGAAATGAAAGCAAGCAGCATGTTTTGCCAGCGCCAGTGGAAAAATCCATGAGAGCAGCAGCCACTACCAAGAACAGGAGCGCGACGCTCAGCCAGACTTTGCAACAACGCGGCTGGCTCTCCACAGACCAAGGCTTGCAAAGGCACTGACTGCAGTCGCTTTGGATTGAGCTAGGCTGAATTGTGTGTCTGTCCCCTGCAATTTTACTGCCCTGGAGGCAGCAAAATAAAGAGGGGGCATTTTTGGCAAGTGGGGGGGGGAAGCAAAATTGCAGGCAAGTCTTGGGGGACTGGGGACTCCTTCGAGTGGCTGGTAGTTGCTATTTTTTTTTCCAAGAGTCCGCTTGGAACAATGCTTGGTGAGCGGGGGGGGGGGAATTTGGGGGCAACCTTCACTCCCTTCTCTGAAATGTGCCGAGAACTTTTGGCTTGGCTCCAGATGTACCATCTTTTCATCAAACGATCTCCAAGGCAGTTACCACACACGGCAGCAATGCAAAAAAGGACCCTCCCAACAACAGGTCTTGTTCTTCGGGCCGCCCAGTGGCAGAAACCAGAGAGAGTGTCTCTCCCCTGGCAGCCTTCTGACTCCCTCCAGGGCAACTGACAGCTGGAGCCCCGTTCTTTCGGCAGGGACCTCTGCCAGGGGAGGCTGCTTCTTACTTATGGCAAAGCAGTCTTGCCTGGGATTGGAAACTGACCCAGAAACATACAATAAAATTCAGACTTCTTTACCTTGCAATCCTAAAGTCTATATGGCAAAACAGTGTCATCATACTGAAACATTTCTATGGCAGGCTCTGGAGTCAAGACCTCATGCACAGAGAACTGGAATTGTGTCAAGTTAAAAATGGTTGTGGACCTTCAACAGCGGTGCAGTTCAAATTCCTAGTTCACGCTGCTCAGATAGACTGCTCCTACTTAGAAGCTGCTGGGCAAAAAACTCAGCTTGGCTGCTGCTATCTCGAAAACAGCATGTTTTCCCTTACCCCTCCATAAGCCTCCTGCTCTGCAGTGGGTCTCCTCGGACCTGCGCCAGCTCTGTAACTGGCGCAAGTCCAAGGAGAAGAAAGGGGTGGGGAGGCTGCAAAATGAGGGGATAGGATTCAGTGTGCATCATTGCCACCGGATTCACCCCCTCCTGCAGCCTCCCTGCCCCCGTACCCCTCCCTGCCCAGTTTCACCCCTCCCTGTCCACCCCTTACCTGCTCCAGCAGGTGTGGTGGGAAGCAGCCAGGGAGCGCTGCCACCTCTTGTGGCACCGCTGCCAATGGAGTCCTCTGCACACTGTCAGCGGCCATTTTGCGACAGCAGAAGTGTGTTCCGCTGTTGCGACGTGCTCTGGCCGGCAGCCCAGTCCTGGATAGAATTGGGCTGTCAGTCAGTGATGTTAGCTGTTCCTTAAAGTTGCACTGCGGGCTCAGAGCCAACGACAAGCTGCAAAGGTGCTCTTCTTCTGCCTGTCCTTCTGCTCATGATGATCAGCCTCACTAACCAAGCTGACGTTTGCTTTACAACTGGCAGAATAAAAACATGCTTAATTATTTCTTACTCGCTGAAAAGGAATCATGCAATGGTTCTGCACAAGGGTTTTGAGGCTGCAGTTGGAGTGGTAGAGGCTCAGCCAGCTCAGGCTCTGGCCAAGGGCCCAGCCCAGTGGAGGACTCACCTGCCAGGCCGAGACCTGAACCCACAGCATCAGTGGTCGCAGTAATGCCCAATGCCAATGTGCCATTAGGGGGTAGGCTGAGGGCACCATGGGGGCACTGGCCACGGTCAGGTGGACGAAGTTGAATCCAGACAATATATAGGTGATGGACAGGAAATGGCTGTGGTCTGGCGGGGGATAAACCTGCCCGTGATTGATGGGGTCCATGTGACCCTACCTGTCCAGGTAAGATTCACCAGGCATTGTCTGCAGACTTTATAGTCTAGTTATATATTTCATTGTATTGATTTATTTATATCTCTCCTTCTCCAATTTCTTCTGACCTCACTGTGTTGGGAAAAGTTTTGCCTGTTCAATTTCTGACTGTCAAGTTCAATCATGGCCTATCAAGGACAGAGGTGCAAAGTGTGGTGTGTGGTGATTAATCCCCAGGCACGTTGTCAGAAGAAGGCAGTAGGTTGGGGGGTTCAGCACCTGAGTGACACTGAATGCAACTGCAGAATGGCGGGATAATTCACAGTGGCAAGGAGGGAACAGAAGTGCGGGCTCCATCTGCTCTCTCCACCCACATGAAAAATATGTGTACATGCACACACATGCTCAAGTGTGCATATACATGCATCGATTCATGTGTGCGTCATACATCCATACACCTATCCCCTTGTAGACACACAAACATACACATAGTTTTTTTTACCTTCCCTTCCATCTACATAGACATACTGTACATCCATAGGAATCCTCTCTCTCTCTCTCTCTCTCTCTCTCTCTCTCTCTCTCTCTCTCTCTCTCTCTCTCTCTCTCTCTCTCTCTCTCAGACACACACACACACACACTTCTTTTTTTCCCCCTTTCCTCCTGCTTTTTCAGTGGCTGTGGCAGCAGCGAGAACGATAAGGAGAGGGCTTGCTCAACCTACCCAAGTAGGGCCACCAATGATTGCCTCACTCTATATCCAATTTTCCCCATCTCAGCACTCAGTAAGTATGGTAATACTGTACCCAGGCATTTATGGGAAGCAGTGATGTCAGTTTTGATGTGATGTCCCCACTCTTTTGCTTCAAAAGTAGGACGTCTCAGGGGCCGTCTCTTGCCTTTTTGGGCCTTCCACTTTTGGCCCTTGGCTGTGCATGGGAGTTCATACATTCCTAGATGAATTGTGGGGACCTGCCTGCCTGCCTGCCTGCCTCCAGATGCTGCAGTGCACAGTATTCATTCTCAGCTCCTCACACAAGAGCAAGGAGCCTTGCAGCACTGTTTGGGGCTTGTGTGGTTGGCTGGGATGTGGTGGCGATTGACACGCTTAACATGCCGTAGGTCCTGGCAGCCACCGATCTTGAGTTCTTCTTGTCATGCTCTTTTGCATTTTTTACCCCTTTTCTTTTAATGTACACATTCATATTGTTCTACATCGTTCCCAGAAACCCTGCCTTGTCTGTGAGTGGCCCCGTTTTGCTGCCCAGCTGATTGGCACCAGACCACCCAAATTCACGATTCGAGGGCTTTGCAGCCATGAAAAGCCAGGGAGCTTCCTTGGGGTATGTGGAGGAAGGAGCCGCCTATTATTCAGGTGCAGCAAAGCAGCCTCCTTGACATCCACGTCCAGTGTTCTGAATCCGGCGTCTGTCTGCACCACAGCTGCCCCAACGGCTCCATGACTGCCCTGTGCTGCCATTGTACCCTCCCCGCTCCCCACACAACCCCCTTCCTGCCAGTGCCGCAGGCAGAGGCCTGAGGAGTCACCTCGACCTGGGGCCCTGTCCTTGACTCTCTCTCTCTCTCTCTCTCTCTCTCTCTCTCCTCTCTCTCTCTCTCTCTCTCTCTCTTAGTCTCGATCCTTCCTCTTCCACCACCCTCCTCTCTGTTCAAGACGTCTGGTGCAGGCACTGCCAGGCTTCAGTGGCGGCATATACGTGTGTGCGTGCGTGTGTTTTGCTCTTTTTGACGTGTCCTAGTGGGTCAGAAGCCAACAAACAGGCCTTATCAGCAACAACCTGGGAAAGCGACGTGGGAAACAGCGACAGAACAAACAACCAGAAAGCAAGTTAAGACGCTTCTGATGAGTCAACAGCCAGGACCAGGCTCCGCTGTGGTTTGCAGAGCCAGCCGGGGCTACTCTGAGTGGGGGGGGGGGTGGAGGGCAGACAAGGCCAAAGTCTCAGTGTCCTTTCCTTTTCGTCCACCTTTTCCAAAACCGACCCCATCCACGTTTTGCTTTCCCTTCTATCACCCTATCACTGGGTTGTTTCCTATGCATATCACTTTTCTCCAACCACCCTGCAGTTCATGCTCCCCCCCCCCCCCGGTTTCATGGTCTCTCACTGGGCCCTGGAGCCTCTGTCTAGCGTATTCTGGAGACATCCCTGGAATTGTGCTGCGCTGGGCCCCTGGCTCACCATTTCTTTCTGGATCAGACCCACTCTGGAAATGCTTCCTCCTCCCCCACCAGAAGCTGCGGTTCCAGCTGCGTTCCAATCTGGGTGGAACAAATACAACAACACCCATCCTTCACTCTCATGATCGATCAGCAATCTTGCTACTAAACCAGGCCTGGCAACAGCTCGGGCACTGCTGCCCTGCTGTCCCTATTTAATAAACAGCAGCACTAAAAATGTTGCCATTAGGGGAACAAACTTCCAGTTCAGACTGAATATGTACTACTGCGTATTGGAGCTTTCCTGCCAACTGGCCCAGTCCTGAACGGATGGCTTGCCAAATACTTCTGCCCACCATTCTATCATTGTATTGACTTTTGAACACTGCTGAGTGTTGTTGTTGTTTTTCTTTTATACCACTTGGCTACACCAACCAGCAGTGACTTTCCAGGGTTTCACAAAGCCTGGGGTCTTAGTGACTTCTGGTTTGACCAGAAGTTACTTTAAATCCCATCGGAGAGGCTTGCAGAGTCCTCTGCAGGCCTGCGCAAAGATGAACGGACCTCCGGGTGAATCGGTGCTGAACCTCCGGAGGCCCCCCGGTGCATTTTCATGGAAATGGGGAGTTCCAGGAGGATGCTAGAAGAGGCTTCTGGCACTCCCCTGGAGCCCCCCTCCCGGTGCTTATTTATCGCCAAACAGCTGATCGGCGCTATGCAATTGCATAGTGCTGATCAGCTGTTTGGCGCTAGGTAAGCAGGAGGGGTGCCAGCGGGGTCTTAGAAGAGGCTTCTTGCACCCCCTGAGGCATGGTACCCGGGCACAGCAACCCTTCGCCCTCCCTTAGCTACGCCACTGCTTATTATAGAAGCTATTATTACGTAGTAGTAGCAGTATTATTATTATTATTATTATTATTATTATTATTATTTATATACTGCTTTTTCAATAAAAAGTAGTTCACAAAGTGGTTTACATAGCAAAATCAATCAATCAATGGTTCCCTGTCCCCAAAGGACTCACAGTCTTAAAAAAAGATGCAGAAGAGACACCAGCAACGGCCACTGGAAAAGACGACAGGCTGGGGTGAAGAGGGACAGTTGCTCTCCCCCTGCGAAAAATGAGGGCACCGCTTTAAAAGGTGCCTCTTTGCCCAGTTAGCAGGGGCTCATTTCAGTTTTAAGAACTGAAATGCCCTCTTCCCTATGTTTGGGGGCCCAGGCTGAGTTGCCTGCCCCTAAATCTGGCCCTGGGGATGTGTGGTGATGACCATCAAAGAGTTCAGATTTCTGATGTCTACATATGGGAAAAATATGCGTTCTGGCTTGCAAGATGATTTATATTATGGAGCTGATACATAAAACTTTCTTAGAATCTCTAATACGTATTTGTAGATGTTACTGAAAGCCAGACACGCAGTGTCAGAAACAATGTGTAGGAAACTATCCTTAAGGCAAACGGCTTCCCCGGTGGGAAGCGTGTGCAAGATTCGGGTTTTCACCCCCGGCAAAATGATAAGGCAACATATTATGTTAAAACTGCATAAATTTACATGAAACATGCACAATTATGCAAATGAGGGCACCTGTGATTTCTAGCTTTCAGGAAATAGCACAAAGGGGCCAGCTGGTGGCGGTGGGCCCGGGCCAAGCAGAGCAGTGAAAAAAGTACTCATGCCTAGGATATAGATGCACACGGAGAAGTCATAGGACTAAGCTTGGACATTGTGCATGAACACATGTTCCAGCCCAATGCAAGGCCTGTAACGTCCCATTGATTTCAGTGGGAGAGACTGAAGCCTTGAAATCAATGGCACCTCATTGTGCTTTGCGCTGGCTGGGTGTTGCTGCTGCTGATGATTTGCACATCTCCATTCCCTGAAATGCAACTAAGCGTGGACATTGCCAACCATGTGGAGACCACAGGTGTGGTCACATGACGAGAGGACTGTGATCTCTGAGAAGGGCCAAGGGGAAATCTGTACCTTCCAGATTGTGGCAGTCACTATGGCAGGGATCCATGCGCTCTGGTTCAGGTGTTACACTGCGCACACAAGCAGGCCCCCTCGTTGTGGGGGTGCTACTACAGCTTCCTCATGAGAGCCAACTATTGCGGTGTAACAGCACCAAGAGGCTTAGGCTGCAATTCTATCACATTTACTTGGGAGTCAGTCCTATTGAACTCGGTGGGCTTACTTCTGAGTAAATATGCATAGGATTGTGCTGTTAGAAGCGCAATCCTATGCAGCATTAGGTATGCCCTTTAAATCAATGGATTTAGGAGTCCCTAATTCTTCAGGCCAGCGGGTGGCGCAGTGGCTTAAACCGCTGAACCATGAGCTGTCGATCGAAAGGTCGGCAGTTCGATTCCCGCGACGGGGTGAGCGCTCGTTGCTTGGCCAGCTCGTGCCAACCTAGCAGTTCCAAAGCATGTTAATGCGAGTAGATAAATAGGTACCACTTGCGGGAAGGTAAACAGCGCACCGTGTTCCAGCCGCATGCTACGTGCTGCAGCAAGGAGAGTCATACCGGCCACATGACCACGGAGGCGTCTTCGGACAACGCTGGCTCTTCGGCTTTGAAATGGGGATGAGCACCACACCCTAGAGTCGGACACGACTGGACTTAATTGTCAGAGGTCACCTTTACCTTTTTTAAATTCTTCATAGGCTGAGTCCTATAACTATAAGGCTGTTATCGCATGGACACTTCCTCCGGAGTAAGCCCCACTGAACACTGCCAAGTAAATGTACTAAGACTGGATTGTTAGGCTGCTATCCTGTCCATGCTAAGCTGAAGTTAGTAGGACTTGCTTCTGAGTAAATATGCATATCCAGTTGTCATGGTCTCACCTCTGCTATGAACTCATGCAGTAGCACTAGACAAACTACTCTCTCTCTCTCAGTCTCGGTCCCTGTCCCCAACCTGCAATAGTGATACTGGCCTCCCTTACGAGACTGCTGTTTGGATGACTAGCATAATACTGCACTATATAAATGCTAAGTATTTGTATTAGGAAGCACCAATGTGGTGTAGTGGCCAGAGTGTTTAGATCAAGAATAGTGTTCAAATTATGGGAGGAAAGGTAGGGGACCTATAATGACATGAAATCCCCACCTCCTGATTTCCATCCGTTTTAGCCAAATCATGGCCCCTCTGTAGCCAGTAGGGATGCCATAAAAGCTAGGGGGGCAGGCCCACTCTGCTCCCCTCCGTAATTAGGGCTAAGCCACCCAGGAAGATAAATGCATGAGCAGGCAGATCAGTGCGTAGGTTTAAGCCCGAGCTACATTGTCGACGGCTGCGTCGCGGCTGCGTTCCGTGTGCGTCTGTTGTCCCGCCCCCAGGTCAAACAAAGGCTCTGATTGGCCGGACATAGCGCGGACGCAGCAAAAGTCGAGCCGGGCTCGACTTTTGCTGCGTCCGTGCTACGTCCGGCCAATCAGAGCCTGCTGTTTGACCTGGGGGCGGGACAACAGATGCACACGGAACGCAGCCGCGACGCAGCCGTCGACAATGTAGCCCAGCCTTTACTCATGGCTGCGCTCAGGACAATGTCGTGGAGGTGTTTAACTGATTACTTCCATGCCATTTTCCCACTGAAAATTGCACCCCTCAAATGAGTATTTAACAACACCCCCAAGTCAAGTGGCATTTTAAAGCCACCTCAAGCACCTCCCTTTGGGAAGAGAAAGGCAGGGTAACAGTATTTTTAAACAAACTTCAGGAAGTCGAGAAAGCAGCAGCTAGAAGTGGCACACAGAGGGGGTAGAGCCATGACTCGGGGGTAGAGCATCTGGTTTGCATGCAGAAGATCCCAGGCTGGCAGTGGCTGCAGGAAGGAAGGGTTGGGCAAGACCCCCGACTGAAACCCTGGAGAGCTGCTGCCAGTCAGAGGAGACAAACCTGACCAATGGGGTGACTCAGCGGAAGGCAGCTTCCTAGGCGATGTGTGAATCAGCGCCAAGAGCAAACAAAGGCGCTGCTCTCCCCTGTGCAGACAGATGAGCACAGAAGTGGGAATTCCCCAGGACCAACAACGAAACTGGCCCTTTAAGTCCCTGCCGCTGGCATTCCGGAGGGGTGAGACGATTTCCGAGAGCCAGTGGGCTGCACAGTAGTTGCCACTCAGCATGTCTGTCTAGGAATGGGAAGAGGCCTGAAGTCACAATCCCCACTCAGCCATGAAACTCATGGGGTGACCTTGGGCGAATTGCCTTCTTTCAGCCCTGCCTCCCTCACAAGATTGTTGTTGTGAGGATAAAATGGGGGTGAGAAAGAAGAACCATCTATTATGCAGCCCTGAGCTCTTTGGAGGAAGGGCGATACTACAATTCATGTCATGCATTTTTGTACATTTGTGGCTGAACAATAAAATAACATCATATCCTTCCTCCAGTTCTGGACTCCTCCAAACGTAAAGCTCCCAGTCCTGTTTGAGAGTTTCCCAGAGTAATAACAGAGCAGGCCCCAGATGACACTCTTAAGGCTGGCACAAGACCTCTTGGCACCTCAGGTGGTGTGCCAAATGCCCCCCCCCCCATTACCTGGTGATGTGCCAGCCTCTGCTCCTCCCACTCCCTGGATTAGAAAAGGAAGCAGGAGATGCAGCAGAAGAGGAAGTGTGGAGGAGCGGAGCGCGATGGGCTAGAACACTCCTCTGTGTCACCCTCTTCCTTTTCCAACCTAGGGAATAAGAGGAGGTGGTGTGGAGGCCGTGAGTGCCCCCTGTCAACCTGCTGCCTGAGGCGACTGCCCCAGTCAGCCTCAAGGATGGCCGACCCTGACTGCTGCTCTCTCTCTCTTCTTTCAGACTGAAGGAAGACAAGACAGAAGAACTTTTGGTCAATTGGAACGGCTGATCTGGGGTTACGTATATACAGCCTGTCTTTGATGAAATTGTGTTTCCTCTGAAGGATCAGGTCTGCAACTTGGGGGGGGGGTGCTGCTCTGGGACCACCCCCCCCCCGGATTGCTCCAGGATGGTCAGATGATGTCTGTGGCCAAGGGCGCTTTTGCCCAGCTTCAGCTCGTTTACCAGCTGCGCCCTTTCCTGAAGAACGCAGGCCTGGCCACCGCCCTTCACGCATTGGTCACCTTCTGCACCACCAGAAGAGGCTGTCTTTGAAAAGTGTTTGGACTGGCAAAGGCAGCTGGTCCTGAATGGTGCAGCCAGCCAGACTGCTGATGGGAATGCGGGGAGAGGACAGGTGAGGAAGAGGAAGGCCTCCTTGGCTCCCAGCTCATTTCCAAGCCCCAGCCAAAGCGCTGGCCATGACCTTGACAGCTCGGGGAGCGCAGAATGTGGTGGGCTGCCTCATGACCCTGCCTGCCCCCTGGGATCATCAGCGGAGGTCCTGCCCTCACGGTTGGGGGGGGGATACAGGACGAGGCCCCTTGGGGTGGCAGCGCCTGGTCTTTGGAGTGTCCTCCTCCAGGACACCCATTTGGCCCCCACTTTGCAGTCTTCCGTTATTACCGTCCATTTTGTCAGGGTTATAATCACAATCATTTTACTCCTGGTTTATTGTTGGTTTGGGTATGAGATTGCTGCTGGTCTGGGAGGGCTTGCTGCTATACAGTCAGGCCTTTTTATCCGCTGGCGTTCTGTTCCTGGAACCACAGTGGATAAGAAAATCAGTGTTATATGAAATCCGGGGTGAGGTGGTGGTGTCGGGAGCGGTGCCACATTACCTTTTTTCCAGCATCTTTGCCGTTTCCCTCCTCTTGAGTTTGTTTAAACTGACTGAAAAAACAAAAGCCACTACTGGAAGCAACCTGTAAATGGCGCCAGAGACTCCCGGCTGCATTTTTCAGCGGTTTGGACACATGCAGGAGGCTGGAAGTGGCTGGCAGGCCCCCGACAACGCTGTAAAAAAAGAGGTAATGTAGTGCAGTTGGACTCCCTCTTCCACAGTTTTGTCATCCGTGTCGAGTCAAATCCGTGGATAAAAAAACTGTGGATAAAAAGGTCCGACTGTATTTGTATTTATTTTAATGTTGTTGCTGCTCAGTGTTTATTGTAGCTTGTCCTGTAGCGTGTAGCATGTAGCGTGTCCTGACTGTTAGTGTTATTGTGGATGATATCAAGTCTGTTTGCATGTCCCTTTGGAGGCCTCAGATGGAAAAGCAGCTTCAAAATTCAAATATTGAGTATATTACTGCATTGTCCCGAGTATAAGATGCACCTGATTATAAGACGCACCCTTAAAGTTTGGTGCTATTAAAAAAATTTAATTAAATCACTGGCATTAAATTGCAACAGCCTGATTATAAGACGCACCCCTAGTTTAAAAACTTAAATTAGGAGAAAAAAGTGAGTCTTACACTCAGACCAATACGGTATTTCAGCAGAGTTTAGGGGATACCTGCTGTTTTTATCTGTGTCTTAGTCCTGTTTTTATTGTAATTGTGAAGAGTTTTATTTTATAATATGCTCGAAAGGTGATAAACAAACAAACAATTAATTAATCAGTCAATGAATTGATTCATTACTGGGCTCATTTAAAACCAGTATAGGGACAGCAGTTCTGGAGTGTTTAAGCATTAATCTGCAAAAAGAAGAGGCTAAGAGGAGTGGGAATGAATTTATGAGACAGGGATAGAAAGCTATTAAACAAAGGGGAGGCCAGGTCAGCCGGGTGGCAGGAGAAGTTGCTTGACTGAGCAATGCATCAAAACAGGGTCACTGGATGCAAAGGGCTCCTGTATCTTTAAAAGTTGCATAGAGAGAGAGAGAGGGGTGTTTTTGTGTGTGAGGTGCAGCTTTCCCCATTCTGCAGGATGAGCCCTACCTGACAAAATTCTGGCTGCTCTACAACATATTAAAGGCACAGGAGCCCCATCCTCCTTTGCACATGCTCACCTGGAGACACCGAAAGAACTTTGGTTGTAGGCAGGAGGGCTGTACAGGGATAGCCAAGTTGGACCCACCTGGCCGGGCTGAGCCCTGACCCCCCCCCCCAGTACTGATGGCAGCAGTAGCGCCAATGCGCTGTTAGTGGGGTGGTGGTGGTGGTGGTGGAGGCACCACAGAGACACAAGGCAGAACTTTGCCACCAGACTGGTTGTCAGTTTCAGACTCTGAGAGGCAGTAGCAGGTTCTCCTACCCTTAACGTGCAGCAGCACAGAAGGGAAAATGCCACCAAGGATTGTCTATATTGCCCGTCCTCCTTCAGGCAGCATCTAGCACAGCAGGTCTTTTAGCCTCTGGACCAGGTAATCTCTCAGCTGTGCAAAAACAAAGGAAGGAAATTCGGACATTTGCCTTCCATGAGTGGGCTCTGAGCAGGGGGCCTGGCTAGGGGGGGGGGCTTACAGCAACAGGATCAGAAAATGGTGAGGAGAAAGGGGGGGTAGTTGCTTCCTGCCAAGGGCAGCCTCTAGGTTGCTGATAAAAGCGAGCTCCTGCCATTATCTTCTGTAATTAGCCTGGCATTTCCTGAACTTCAGGTGACTGAAGCCAAACAGCCTTCTTTATAGGAACACTGATCGGGAGCAGAGATGCAGCGGAGGGAACCAACCACCCAATGGCCAGAGGAAAATGGGATGAAAACCACTAGGAAAATACCCTAATTTGAGTTGGGGCCGGGGGTGGGGGTGGGTGGAGGAAGGAGTGTGCCACCCCAGAGCAGTGCAGGGGGCAGGGCGGCGGAAGAAGTGCTTTATGTTGCCTGCCTCGGCTGGGGACCCTTAATCAGGATCAAAAGGCGGGGGGCAAATCAAATCAATGGCTGTTGCTGCAGATAAGCTGGTTTTAAAGCTACAGGAGAGACAAAGTCAGTTTTTTGCAACCTGAGGGACTGCATCCTCTCTCAAGTGCTGTGCTCTGTGCACACGACAGTCCTGAAGTCTGGTGGTCTCTCCTCCCCACTCTTTCTGGGCCCGTGCAATTCTCTGTCATTGGTACCACAGGGAATAAGCAGTCCTGAGGGGGGCTGCCTGGACTAGACTGCAGAGTGCCGATAGCTAACATGCTATGGGGACCGATAGTAAGGACGCTTGGTCCAATTGGCAGAAAGGTGGGGATGTGTCTCCAAAGTCTTGTTCTTTGATTTACTTTTCAGAGGTCACCTTACAGGAGGAGGAGATATTCCTAGCCAGGGTTAGCAGAAAGATTGTCTAGCAGCTGCTTTCCCTTATCTCCTTGCAGGTTGCAGCACTTCCTGCTGGGAAAATTTGAGCTGGTAGCCAGTGCAGTGTAACTCTTAGAGTGCTGGACTGGGAATAGTGAGGCCAGAGTTCAAATCTCTGCTTGGGTATGAAGCTCTCTTTGTGATGTGGAGTCGACCATTCTCTGTCAGCTTAATCTACCTTGTAGTGCTGTTAGGGATGATAAAATGAGACAATTATCCTCCTCCACCCTTGGTTGGAGGAAGGGTAAACTGCAAATCGTGAAAATAAGCTCAATAACTTCAGACTCCTCACCAGCAGTTAAGAACTTCCTCCATTCTGTATAGCGCCGCCTACTGGAATATGCTAGGACTGCAGAAGTTCCTTCTGCATGACTGAGTACAGTACAGGTGTGCCCCCATATCCTCTGGGGATATGTTCCAGGCCCCTCCGTGGATACTTGAAACCGTGGATAAGAGCGAACACCCCCTCCATGGTTTCCTGAGGGCCCCCCACCCTGCCTCCCCTGCAGGCAGGCATGCTTGCACCCCCAGCTCTTATTTTTCTTTCAGCAAGCTTTGTTTCTTCCTTAAAACAAACAGAGAAGCAGCCTCCGTTGCAGGCAAGTAGAATGAGACTAAGTCCTAGAGAGGCACTGCAAGGTTTCTGTTAACCTTGTTCTTAGATTTACTTTTCAGAGGTCACCTTACAGGAGGAGGAGATATTCCTAGCCAGGGTTAGCAGAAAGATTGTCTAGCAAGGTTTCTGTTAACCTTGCAGAGCCTCTCTAGTACTTAGTCTTGTTCTATTTGCCTGTAATAAGCAGCCAGAGGCTGCTTCTCCTGTTTGTTTAAGGAAGAGCCAGGATGGTGTAGTGGTTTGGGAGTCGGACTTGGACCTGGAAGATCCAGGTTCAAATCCCCGCTCAGCCACGAAGCTTCCTGGGTGACCTTGGGCCAGTCACTATCTCTCAGCCCCACCTACCTCGCAGGGTTGTTGTGAGGACAAAAAGGAGGGGAGGAAATATGTACACCACTCTGAGCTCCTTGGAGGAAGGGTGGTATAAAAATGTGAAAAAAAAAAGAAATGAAGCTTACTGGGGAAAAAGTAAAAGCTTGGGGGGTCCCCACAATCCGTGAATAACTGAAACCGTGGATAGCGAATCAGTGGATATGGGGGCCCACCTGTAATTGCCACAAGGATAACTACAGTGAAGAGAAGAATTTATTTGATTTCTTTTAAAATCTACCTTCTGCCTTTCTTCAGCAGAATACCTAAAGCTATGTACTGTACCTGAAAATGCATTCAAGTTAAAAATACTACTGTACCATACATAAATGACTTAAAACCAAAACCATAATGTCAATACATAGACTGGAAGGCTTCTAACATGTGTGCTGAATCTTGCATTTGGCTCTTTGCTAAGGATGGGCTGGCAGAGTGGGATGGTTTCTGCTCTGCCAAAACTCCACAGTGGGTTGTGGCGGCTGGACTGGATTCTGGCCTCTACTCCAGACACATGCAGCTAGACCCCTGCCAGCGGGCCCCAGTTTTCTGATGCTGTGAGGGGTCAGTGGTTTTACCTGCCATTTGGCATGCAGCAGGCCTTGAGCATGCGAAGTGTGTCCAAGAGACATGCTTTGAGTTCTTGCCATTGGTGGGAGTATTTGTGTTTGACTGGCCCCTTGGTTGCACTGGAGGAGGCCAATGGTCGTGCAACGCAGAGGGGGTGGCCTGAGCCTTCCTAGCCCCCCCCTTTCATGACTGAGGCCTCAGCTTGTTTTCTGAACAGGCTCAGAGTCAAACCCACCTGCTTCCCCCCATCTGGCACTCGCATTCTGGCTGTGGTGGAACACGGCTTACTGTGCCCCCTGGGGCATTTCCTTCGGTACGTGTGCGGTTGTGGTGGGATGCATGTATAACAAAGTGCAAATGTGGGTGGGATGAGCCAGTAGCTTGTGTCTTGTGGGTAGGTGTGACCTGTATGAGGAGGAGGAATGACCCTGTTTCCTTATCTGCTGGAAGGCTAGTCCCCCTTCCAAACCCACACCTGCCTGCAATTGATTTATTCTTTCTCCTGGCCTTGGTGGAGAAAGGCCCAGGTAGGGGGTGGGAACAGCCAGCCATGTTCCTCAAGCTTAGACTGCCATCTTCTGGCTCCCGGGGAGTTGCATGTGTGGACGGGAAGCAACACCCTCCAGGGCTCTGTACTCCCAGGAGTTGGGAGTGCTGTGGCTTCCTGTGAACTCTCCCTACTAGGATGTGAATGCAGCACCAGTACAGTATTGCTGCAGCATACGGTGGGTTTCTGTCTTGGGTGAACTGCATTCACATGTGGCCCAACCAGCACAGGAGAGGCAGTCTCACTTGGGGGCTTTGAGGCTTCATGTGTGAAAAGAGCCTTAAGGCTGGAGACTGCCCGATCTGTTGGGGGAAGCGGGGTGGAAACAGGGCCAGTCTTCCAGTAGTGCCGAGAGAGGGAACGGAGGAGGAGGAGGAGGAGGAGCCTTATACAGGTGGTCCCTCTTAGTCAGCCTCTCTCCACAGGCCCTTTGCTTTCCTGGCTCTCCTCTGGCCTTGACATAAATTCACAAGGTGGTTTTAGGCAAGTTGCTCTCTCTCAACCGCAGCCCTTCACCTTCAATTTTAATACTGGCCTCCCTGCCTCACAGGACTGTTGTAAAATGCCTGTGATAAGGAGGAACTCTGAACACTGTGTATGTGTGTGTGTGTCCCACTTTTAAGCTTGGTGACTCTGAGTGTGGATCACTGAGGACTAGTTGTCAACTCTTGGAATCAAATGTTCCAGGATTGGGCCTGGAGGCAGAGTCAAGAGCAGGCATCGTGTGGGCACTTGAGGGCCTGGCTCCGCAAGTCAGAGGCTTTAGCTAGTGCGCTGAAGTCCCTCTTTTCTAGCCACAAGTAGGCTGAGAAAAGAGAGAAGGAATTGGGGGTTGTGTCCTGCCTCTTTGAGGCAAGTCCAGGCAGCCTCAGGGCTATGCGAGAGATGAACTGGGGGAGCAGTCGGGCAGCCCAATCCTGCGCAGGATGCGGCCTGCACCGGTGAAGCCAGGACACACCTCAGGAGAAAGGGATGTTTGTCCCTTTCCCCCAGTGTGGGACGCGCGCCAGCTATTTTGCTGGCGCACATCCGAGGAGGCCTTGTAAGGCCGGCCAGGCCCGGGAAGGTGGTAAGGATATGGTGGAGCATGCCACCAATAATCCCTCCCCTGTCCCTGATCTGGCTGGCCAATTGCCCCTCCCCCGCCACCCCGGCCCACCTTCCCCACGCCCTCCCGCCACCCAGTAAAGCACTTACCTGCGTCTGGCGGCGCGGGTGCCGGATGGCGGCAGAGTGAGCGGTGCCAACCTTGGCGCCGCTTACTCCCAGGGTGCCGCGAAACTGCTTCGCGGCACTTTCGCAACACCCTAGTCCGGGGCACGCTCACTCCGCCAGCCTAAAGATGCACAAGATTGCGCTGTCAGTTTGGCACAGGAGCCTGTGCAAGTGGTTGGACGTGTGTGATCTTCTCTGAGGCTTGAACACTCCTAGAACTATTCCCAGGCAGTCGAAAGCTGATGCTCAGAGATCCCTTGTGCTTGTGTTCTCCCCCCCCCCCCCAGCTGAAGTTTTATGCACTGGACGTTTCCAGTGAGGTTTTTCTGAGCAAGAAAGAGCTGAGTTACTGGAAGAGGATCTGCTGTGTGCTTGATCTGCTTGCTCTTCTCCTGTATGCACCATCATCAGGTATGTTGGGGGCAGGAGGACCGGGAGTGGCAGCAGGCTTCCACTTTCCCACCTCCCTTGCCTCCGAGAGAGTGCAGCAGCAGAATAGCAGGAGCTGCCACTCTGGGTCCTCGTGCCCAC
The DNA here is from genome assembly GCA_026170595.1 of Plestiodon gilberti rubricaudatus. NCBI lineage: Eukaryota > Metazoa > Chordata > Lepidosauria > Squamata > Scincidae > Plestiodon > Plestiodon gilberti. Next base: position 6,555,709 of record JANXHW010000003.1, on the reverse strand, counting down.
CAGTTACCTCCCAATCTTGCCTGTGGGACTGGCTGCTTGGCCTTGGAGACAGAAAGCTGGCCTGATCCAGCAAGCGACACTTGGCTTACGGGCTAGGTTTACAAACTGGATTCCAGGGAAGATCGATCGGTAATGACAAGCAAGCCCTGGAAAACTGCTTGCCCACCACTGCCAATTATTTTTCCTGCAGTGTGCCGATGATGATGAGGGGAAACGTTGGGTATGCCCTCAGCATGCTCCTGGTTCGTGTGGGATAACAGTGAAGCTCCACAAACCTAGTGCAGGGCATGAACTGAATGTGCACCCTAGAATATAGAACGCAGCAGGGACGTCTAGTGACAGGGAAGCAGATTCAGGCTAGACAAGAGACACTATGTTTTCAGGCAATACCTTGTTAACGTGTGGAATCCACTGCCATGAGGTGTGGTGAGGGCCACTGGCTAATAAGGCTTTTCAAGGGGGAAAAGCGTAGCAGATGAGTTTATAGGCAGGCAGAGGGGGAGGAGGCAGAAGGTGTGTTGGAGAGTGATCAGTGAGGGGATCCGTGTGGAAAACGGAAGGATCTGGAAAGGAGGCAGGGTGTGTGTGTTGTGTGTGGAGAGACAAGAGAGGATAGGCGCGCGCGCGCACACGCACACACACACACACACACACACACACACACACACACACACACACACACACCCCTCATGGAGTCCCTGGGAGGCTGTCGCCTTCTGAAAGCCCTCACCCTTGGCTCCCCTTTGCAGGCAGTTCCCACCAGCAGCTGACCCCAGGCCCCAGCTGTGCTGTCAGATTTACGTCCAGCTTGAACTGGTATCTTTGTGGAGCAGTTCTGCAGACAGCTGAAAGGACGAGCAGACGCACCAGGCAGCCAGGGCCAGGAGCCAGCATCTCAGACAGCCTGGCCCGGCTGTTTCCTAGGGCTCGCCGGCGCTTGGCCGCTTGGCTTTCATCAGTGCTGCCACACACGCTCTCACCCGGCCTGGACTCCAGGGCTGAAGGCCAAGGATGGCTTTGATGTACAGGCTTGGGCACTGGCCAAGCTCGGGGAGATCTTGGCAGCGAGCTTGCGGCAGCACCAGCATATGGGAGGGCAGCGGGCAGCCTCCCTCGGCCGCCACTCGCAGACAGCATGGCATCTGGGAAGCTCAGGGAAACCGGGCCGAAGAAGCCCTCGTGCCAGCTGGGAACTAATGCGGGGCTCCAGCCGGCTGGGTGCCAGCCCTGCTTTGCCCTGCCAAGCAGCCTTCATAGCCTCACGGTAACCTGCAGGCAAAGAAAGGTCACTCCTTTCCAAGCCTTCCCCTCTAGCACTCTCAAGGACTTTGCTGTTGCCTGCCTTTTGGGACCCCAACCACTCCCAGTGCACCCCTCCCATGTGTGTGTGTGTCCCCCCATTGTCATGACACCTGAATGCTGCTCGTGCAGCTCGCAAGAGCAACAGGCTTTAAGGGTCATAAATTTGCGCTTGGCACCAGCTTGCCAGGTCTTTCAAAGACCAGTTCTTGCAGACAAGAACGAAGGCAGCATATGGCTGGATGCAGGAGAGGACGGCTGTTCTGCAGCGATTCGGTACAAAACAAATGGAGACCCACATAAATTCCAGAGGTCACATGTTGCATGTCAACATAGGTGATATTTGGGGCTGTGTAGATGCCCCACTAGCAAAACTAAAACCCTGCACCCAGGTAGTCCAAATTCTGTGCCAGGAAAAGCTGTATGTTGCCATTTCTGTAAAATATGCCAAGGCATGGAATTCCTCTAGTTTTTACAATTCATTCTGCATAGTTTAGTCAGGATGCGGGGGGGGGGGGGGGCTGGCTTTGCTCAGTGTAGGAGCACATGCTTTGCAGAAGGTCCCAGGCTCAGTCCCCAGCACCTCCAGGTAGAACTGGGAGCGACCCCTTCCTGCAACCCCAGATTGCTGCTGCCTTGATGGTCTGACTCTGTGTAAAGGCAGCTTTGCATGCCCATGCGCAGAGCACTGCAACCCCACCCACCCTCGCCACTGGAAGCCTGATAGTATTCAGGGCCAAATGAAGCGAGGCAGTTCCAGGAGAGGCCAACAGTGTCCTGCTGGGGTGGGCAGACAGAGCCTGCGCCCAGATGCATTTTCACAAGTGACGCTGGAGAGGGGAGGTAGCAGCTGGGAATGGGGACAGCAGCCCTGCTCCCCCCTCGTCGTGTTGACTGTGTGTGCAGGTAACATGTACAGGGAAGTTCTAACGCGGGCCTGGCTGAAAGGGTCCCTCACTTTTGCTGTCCCTTTCACAGGCAGTGAAACCATTTCAGCCATTTTTTGGAAACAAGACAAGGTGAGATGTGGGGGCTCTACTGGGGGGCGGCATGGCTGGCAGTGGCCAATTTTATGGAAATAAAATGGAAATTTAAATGGCCACCTGGAGGGCTGCTGCAGCAAAACTGACAGCAGCCAGAGTTGAGGGGGGGGGGAGGGCTGGCTGCAGGGCAATTTTTACCCCTCCCCCCTGGTCCGTGGCACGGGTTTTCACAGAAGAATGTTTGGCTTAGCTCTGATATTGAGAGAGAAAGCAGGAGAGTGCACACTGCAGGCAACAATGGCTGCCTCCTGCTGCCTCATCTGTTCCCTTCCCAGCTGTTAAGGGTTACCTTGGCACACTTCAAGCAACCTGGGCAGAATGCAGCAAACATTAGGCCTGGTTCTCACACCAGCTGGTAAGCTGGTGTCCAGGCATGTCAGGAAGAAGGCTAAGCTAGGATCCTTTTCACTGACACACTAAGATTATTATTATTATTATTATTATTATTATTATTATTATTATTATTATTATTATTATTATTATTATTATTATTATTATTATTATTTTACAGGGAGGGATTTTTAGTATGGAAAAGCATTAAATCCGATAACACCCATCCCACCCCCCACCCATCCCCCACGCACACCTGCAGCCAGTAGCGGCCCCACCTGGGCACAGGGTCACCACTACCGTGAGCACAAGGCCTTACTCGCAATGGCGTCCCGTTGAAAGCAAACGGGTTGGAAGTCCTTGCAACAAACGTCAAGCCCAGGGACTTTGGGGGCCTGTAACTTTGCTGGCTTCTGCTTCCTCCCTGCAGATCCCTTTTGGGTAAGAGAGCTCAGAACAGGTAAAGATGGGGAAGGGGTGGGGGGTAGGGAGAGCAGGCCCTGATGAACAGCACCCCTGAGGGGGGAGGAGAGTGCTTGGAGTTTGGGCTGAGAGCCAAGAAGCTACGACGCTCTGTACCATTTTAGTCGTAGACATTATATGTACAGGAAACGGATTGTCCTGGAGACCAGACCAGACAATAAATTCCAGTCATATATCCAGGCTAGTCCTGGATGTCTGGAACCCTTATCCCAGTTCCCTTGCCCCGAGACAGCTTCATGTGCCTCTGAATCTGCAAGAAGGGTGTGTTAGGCCCAGGATCCTGCGTGGCCTTCTGAGCCGTGGCTGTGGGTCTCCCCTTCGTGGCCTTTCCATTTGCTTGTATGAGACAGCGAGGGGCTCATCCAGGGGGGTGCTGTCCCTGCACGAGGGGCATTCTCCAGTGCGCACACCGAGGCTTTCTTTCTCGTAGCCAAGCATGAGGGGCTCTGAAACACGCTGCCCCCGTTTCCGAGCGTACCCCCCACAGCCACGCTAGCTAGAAACAGTCTTTGCTTCCTCTCCCCCCTCCATTTCAGGTACACTACCTGTTATGACACAACCCTCCCCCTCCACCCCACTGCATCCTGGTCTAGGGGGCCCTATACTGGCACAGGTGGTAGCTCAGCACTGGCTGGGGCACCTGCTTTGCCCATGGAAGGTTGCAGGCGTTTCCAGACAGGGTCAGGAAAGCTCCCTGTCGGAACAGCTGGAGGGCTGCCTGCCGCCAGCCAGCTTAGACAGTACTGAGCTCGATGGCCGAGTGTCTGACTCAGCATAGGCAGCTATACCGTCGTGTATAGTATACCTGTACTGTGCTACTATGTATGGATTACAATCTCTGGGAGGAAGGGCTCTGCCCCTTTTCAGTCAATCAAGAGGGCCAAATTGCTCAAATCAGCAATATTCAGGGCCGGGGGGGGGGGGAGATAACGGAGGAGACTCGCATACCGCTCTGCCAGCCTTTTCTCCCTGCTTTGTTGTTAACCCAACGCAGCCTGGGGCAGGCTGCTGCACGGTCAGTCCTGGCAAGGCTGAGCCCACAGATAGGTCTGGAGGATGCAGGCCTGGCAATCGGTCTGGAGCAGATGGCATTGACCAGATCGGGAATCCAGGAAACGAGTGTGGTCAGGGACAGGTCCGCAGAACCCTGGGCAAGTCCCAGGTGACTGGTTCCAACAGCCTCCCAGCTCCGGTGGCGCCTTTGAAGGCCTCCTCCTGCGGGCCCTGCCTCCCCCTCCCAGACTCGGCCCCCCCTGTTCAAGTGAAGCCCATGCATGTGTGAAGCAGCCCACTACACACGTTTACTTAGAAAAAGGTCCCACCATATTCCGTGAGATTTACTCGTGTGTAAGTGTGCGGAAACTTGCAGCCTCAGGCTGTGACCTGGGAAGTCTCTTGTTCTAACTTCACCTCTCTCTCAATCTCAGCCACCCTGCCCTTTGTCTGCAATATGGGGAGAATAATCCTGACCTACCTCCTAGGGTTGATGTCACGATGGCTGAACTATGCATATGAGGTGCTTCGAACTCTCAAAACACTCTCTATATAGACGCGAAGATTTTGCTCCTTCCTTCGTCCGGAGTTCCCAAGAGCCGGAGGTCTCTGTCTCGGTGGTGAGCAGCTTTGGTCTGAAACAACGAAGCCACAGAATGCCTGGACCTCTGTCTGTTTCCTCTGCCTGTTGTGGCCCATGCATGCAGAGCAAAGCTTGCCCTGGGACACGGCTTCCCGTCTACGCAGAGGGAAGGGGGGGGGTTGTAATCAATGCAGTGCGATGGGGTGACACGGAGCCGTCACTTGGGTCGCTTTGATGCCTTTAATAAATGAATGTGCTGCATGATAGAACCACTCTAGCATGTTAAGAGCTGTCATCAGAATTTATTGATGCCACAGGAGACGGTCAGAGTCAGTGGGAAAAAATGCAGAGATTTATGGACTCGCCAAGGCCTCTGCTTCAGCAAGCAGCCCCCCTTACTCCCCATCTCCACCGGGGCCTAATAAATCCCTTCATTGTTCTCCTTGCGCTGCTCGGACAGTGGCATTGACTGTGAAGAAGGCAGGCAGGCTGGTGCGATCTCCGTGCCAGGGCTCTGTGGTATGGCGCTTCGGTGGGGAAGGTCACCCCTTCCTTGCGGTGGCCCCAGCGGAGAATTGGGTCATGATCCAGTGACCAAGTTGTCAGCATGCACAGATCCTGCACTAGCCGTTCCTTGCATTGCACAGCAGGCAACAGAACCTGTGTTTCCATTCCCAGGGCACTGCAGGCTTCCAGTTCGATGCCACCCCCCCCCCCCCACACACACACAGGGAACCAACAGCAGGCAAAGCTGACAATGGTTGTAGAAGAGGCCTTGACTGTTGTTACCGTAATTCTCACTGCTCTGTTCAAAAGCTGGTGTGCGCAACCCCCACTGCTCTCCATATTGCATGTGTCTGGTTGCATCTCCTGTCCCCTTATTATGAGTACTCAGTGGCTGAATATGCTGTACTGTGTTGGGCACAAACAGGACCAATGAGAAGCTGCAACTACCATTCCACTCTGCCTGATCTGCCACCCTCAGTAACAGTGCAATCCTGTTTATGTCTATTCAGAAGTAAGTGCCATTGAGGTCAATTGGCCTAGATAAGAGGGCGTAGGATTGCAGCCAGGCAGCCCAATCCTATCCTGCACCAGTGCAGTGTAGGAATTAGGGGGAGGGGGTAGCTATTCGTCGCTCCGTTCCCCTCTCCTCCACTGTTACTCCCCACCCATGTGGCAGACTTGCTTAGCTTACTTGGCTAGATAAAACACACTAGGCATAGTTGATTGAAGTTGCAAAAAGAAGTTTACTCACAGTTTCATTCATATGTACAGCGTCTGATTCTGATCAGAGGGTATGCTAAAGGACAGAACCCTCCTAGAGCTAGGGCTCTCTGCTTGGAGGCATGCTGGAAGATGGCGCTGGGCTGCTGGAGGCATCTTGCCATGTCTTCCCTGGTCAGTAGTCAGAAGTAGAAGGGAAGGTGAGAAGGTGAAGGAGAAGGAAAATGGGTCTGGGGCCATGCCCCTTCCTTAAGACAAAGAGGGGTCAAAGACAAGAGACTCACTTAGGTAATCACACAATACACCAGTGTCCAGCAGACGGAAGTTGCCCACTTTTCCAACATGAAGCAGGTTGTACCCAATGGGAGAAATGGGGGGGGGGGGGATCTCCACAGGGTGACATTTGTCCCCTTGCCCCAGGTAAAGCCCCAGGCAGCACTATGGGCTTCCTCAGATACCTCAGATCCACACTAGCTATTTAGCTGGCGCAAGTCCGGGAGACCCGTGTAAAGAAAAAAGGCCAGGGGGATAAGGGTTCCGATTCCACCCCCTCCTGGGCCTGATCCACCCTACCCTGTTGAACCCTCTCCCTGCCCTCCCCGCCCTTCCCCCACCCCTGTGCTACTCAGAGCAGCACTTACCACTCTGGCGTGCTTAGCTCCTGGATCCAGCGCTGGCAGGATGGTGCAGGCCTTCCCGCCAGCGTTGCCTATTCTCAGGATGTTGTGCAGCACTTTACGGCACTTTTGCGACACCCTAGGCTGGTGCAGTAGTTGCTGCGCCAGTGTTAGGCACAGATAGGATTGTGCCATGAGTTTCCTCTTGGAAAAAGGCTTAGTTACTCCATACTGAAAAGAAGACATTGCACAGTAGTTCAGCATTTTCACAACAACTGTCAATATATTCGGTTCTTTTGACTTTGGTCGGATTTTGTCCAGAGTTTGTGCCCTTTAGCTTCATTCTCAACTAGTTACACTCCTGGGCCATCATGGTCTGAGTGTGCAGGAGTGAAAGGGGGCTTAGGGCCAGGCGCGATTTGATTGAAGATCTGTGATCGACACTCCCAGCATGTTTTTGTGTCTCACCAGGCAGCAGCTATGAGCCCCAATTTGGATTGGGGCCCTGGCACGTTCAGGGGGAGATTTAACTTGACTTCAGTTCCCTTCAAATATGCTATTAACTGTGGAGGGGAAAACTTATGGACACAATTTGTGCCATACGTTTCTTCCTCCATGGCTAAGAGCAGCATGGTGTGTGTGTGTGTGTGTGTGTGTGTGTGTGTGTGTGTGTGTGTGTGTTTTGTGAATGGTCTGCAGGTATGCCACGGGAGTTTGGGGGAGGGTCATATATTAGTAGGGCCTTTGGGGGATGTGAGCCCCCCGCCAGCAGTGTGGTGTGCCTTGTCAATTGTCAAAAAACGGATGGTGTGCCTTGACAGTTTTAGTGCCTTCTCAGTGTGCTGTGAGATGAAAAGGGTTAAAACTCACGGAACCAAGGTGTCCGTTTATTTCTCCACTTTTCCCTTTCTGAGTTAGTCAGGCAGACAAAGGGGCAGCATGAGCTGGCAGATTGTGGAAGAGGCAGAGAGGATTTGACCTGGGAGTGGCTGGAATGGAAGAGAAGTTGGCAGCTAGCAGCCGCTGTAGACCTGCTTAGAACACACATTTGGCTTCTTTGCCTACTTGCAGACCATGTGCTACCTAACTCCATCCAAATGCTCAAACCTGGGTATTTGTAAGCAAAACCAGCTATTCCAATGACACCATGCAGGGCTCTCTCTCTTCCAAAGGGAACCGGAATCCAGATAGTGTTGTACCCTTGGGTCTTTTCAACCCTTGAGGAGTGGGGCACAACCATGTTGTTGCTAGATAGGGCATCCCATCAGCCTCCTGAAGAAACCTGACTCGAACTGACGGAAAAGGTGCTCCTTCCAATGAATTAACCTGCTGCTGCTGCTGTCAGTTCCCTTCTTGCTGAACTCAGGTCTTGCATGCTGATAGGACTGTCTCCAAAACAGGGCCGCTGACAAACAAAAGAGCAGCACCAGAATGTCAGGCATCCATTCAAGAGACACAGAAGTTCGCATGGGAAGCAGAGGGAGGGAGTGAGTGCGAGTGCAGGCCAGCCGCAGGGCTGTTGCCAGAGCCACGAAGACCCTGAAATGAGTTGGTTTCTCGGTGAAAAGAAGTCTGCAAGAAGACTGAGCTGCTCCCCCCCCCCCCCAATGCGGGAGGGAGCCATCTTCCAACCTCCGTTTTCCCCAGAGCGATGCAGCATGGCTGCTGCTGCTCCAGTGCTCCTCTTTCCAAGCGGCCAGCCCACCCACACATTTTGTTTCCACCAAGCAATGCACCCCCAGTCACTCTTCTCCTCCCCTACCCCTGCCCTGCCCCACTACAGTACACAGTACCCCCTTTCCTGGTTGCTCCATCAGCCTATTGTCCACCCCACTTGGGGAACTGTTTCTTGCTCCTTCTCAATCTCCTTTCCTACTCCCCAGGCTTTTCTTTCTTTCCTCTCTCCCCCACCCCTCCCGGTTTTTCTACTCTGCTGGAAAAGCCAGGAAGCTTTTGTGGACTGGTGGCCGCTCCTGCTCTTCCCCTCCACAGCCTCCCACCTGCTGCTACCTGCTGCCCCTCTGATGCACGGAAACAGCCTTTGAGGGAGAATCTCTGCCCCACTGAACACCCCCCACTAGACCATGCAGCAAATCCGAAGGGAGCCCCAACTGGGCGGCTGGGGACAGGCACAGAAATTCCTCTGCGTCTCTGCTAGCAAGTTCAGCAGACCCTGGCTAGGAAGACAAACAGCAAGTGGACGATGCCTTTGCTAACCTTTCTCTAACTCCAAGACTTACTTGGAAGTAGTGCCCATTGAACTCAGTGGCTCTTACTTCTGAGTAGATGTGATAGGAATTTCACTATCATAAACGTTTAAGATTTCTTTCCCCACTCCTCAAAAAAGCACACAGAGAAATTAATAGACATGGGGTGGGGGGAGCAGATTGGAAGGGGGGGGGGAGAGAGAGAGAGAGAGAGAGAGAGAGACTGGCAGGTGCCACAAGCTGTGTGTAACAGTCTACATTTTAGGAGGTTGTAATGCAAATATTTAAGTCGCTCAGACAGGCAGGATATTAATTAGACTTCTGTTTTGGAGGCAGATCTATTTGCGCAATACATTGAGGCAAGGTGACTTTTAGGAGAGGTAATAAAATGCCTACTTTGTCCTATTGAAGGGCTGGGGATACACAGCAAGCAGGTAGTGGCTATGGGTGCACCTGAACCCTGTGCTGACCCTATGTGAGGGTGCCGCAATATTTTGTTGCGGGTCCTATTTGTGTGTGTTAATATGCTGCACACATAATATGGTAATATGGTGTCTGTTCACGGCAGAGAGCAAAGGCACCATCCTTAAAGAGGCATCTTCTCCTCTCTCTCACATGGCGGGAATGCCTCTTCTCAGCTGAGACATGCTACGAGACACGTGTGCATCATTGAAAACCCAAAAGCTATGCTTCTTGCTTTGGAACTATTGTTTTTACCCAAATTCAACCTACTGATTAATCAACACAAACTCATAGAATTACTTTGACTACAATTCCTTTAATCGGGTGATAAGGTAAAGGTATCCCCTGACAATTAAGTCCAGTCGTGTCCGACTCTAGGGTGTGGTGCTCATCCCCATTTCAAAGCCAAAGAGCCAGCATTGTCCGAAGACGCCTCCGTGGTCATGTGGCCAGCATGACTCTCCTTGCCACAGCGCGTAGCATGCAGCTGGAATACGGAGCGCTGTTTACCTTCCTGCAAGCGGTACCTATTTATCTACTCGCATTGACATGCTTTGGAACTGCTAGGTTGGCAGGAGCTGGCCAAGCAACGAGCGCTCACCCCGTCGAACTGCCGACCTTTCGATCGACAGCTTATGGTTCAGCGGTTTAACCCACTGCGCCACCCGCCGGTAGCTTGACGTAAAACATGTGGAAACGCTCCCTCAACCTCCATGGCCATTGCTCCACATTGCAGGGGAGCCGCGGTGTGCCAGTCGTCTTCGGGATGCTGCTGAAGATAGGAGGGGAGGCAGGGAGGTGCAGGCTGAATTCCGCTTCCTGGTACCATCAAAATTAATGTTAAGGAGAACGAGAAGGAAGGAATTCACGTGGCTCAGTGGCACAGCACGTTCTTTCCATGGAAAAGGTCTCAGGGAGGTCCATCTCCAACTTCTCCAGTTCGGGCTGGGCTTGGGGAAGGACCTCTGGAATGCCACTGCCAGGCAGCCAGTGTGGTCAGTCCTGAGCTCGGTGGACCCATGTTCTGCCTCAACGGAAGGCAGCAGCAGCTGTGGGTGTTCCTGGGCCTACAGCCTGCCTTGTGGTGTGCGACCCTCGCTGGCCCGAGAGTGAGGAGCCTCCCGTCCTTCCACGCTCCTTGCAAATAATTCCCCTATGGAGGAAGTCTTCATCATCCAGCGTCGACTTGCTGCGCAACCTCCAAGACGAAGCCCCAACCCTCATCTCATCATGACTGTGTCTCTTGCTCTCCCCCAGAGGAGGAACTGCTTTCCAGGCTCATGCATGCTGGCCCAGTTACATGCAGGCCCTAATGGGAAACAGCTGCGTTGGAGACAGGATGCTGGGTCAGAAGCAACATCTTGGGGAGGGGAGAGACCTGGCACAGGAGCCCAGGAGTCCCTGGGCACATCCTCCTTCTGCAGATGAAACCCAGATGGGACCGACGGCAGTGAGGCTGGACCGGCACCCGGGCCAAGGGCAGAGCGAGCAGCAGCCAAGGGCGGGATCAGGAGGCAGATCCAGATCTCTGCTTAGGGCCCCAGACCAAAGGGAGGCTGGCAGGCCAAGGAGCAGCCCCTCCCCTCCCCACTGGCCCGCAGCCTTTCCTGCCTTCCACATCACCGCCACCACTGAAGCCTAAAGTGCAGACGTCACCCTGGAAAGTGGCCGGGAGCCAGGGCTCCAAAGGAACAGCGCAAGGCCTGGAGTCTCCTGCTGGCTGCCCTCCTTCCAAAAGGCTGCAGCCTGCTCTCCATATAACCCTTTGCTACCTACCAGATGCTCTCTCTCTCCCCAGTCTCTGCTGCTGCGGGGGGGGGGGGGGGACACAACGACACATTCCTTCACTAACTTCCACCCATTTTTGCTAAAGGAATTAGTGCACATACCAGAGGGGAGGAGTGGCTCAAACATGGTCACAGTGAGGGCGCGCGTGCGCACACACACACACACACACACACACACACACACACAGGCCAGTGCACACACCCATTTACGTGAGAGGAAAGTCACCACCAATTAGACAATGAGTAACTCTCAGGATATGGTTCTCTTGCAATGCTGCCACCCTGGGCAATTTCACAAGATCACTGTATCATGTGGAAACTCATTGCTTGTGGGGTGGGGCAGGGGGCAGGTTGCAAGGGAGTGGTGACTGGACACAGGTATCTTGTTGTCTTGTGTGCTCCCTGAGGCATCTGGTGGGGCTACTGTGTGATACAGGAAGCTGCACTAGATGGGCCTTTGGCCTGATCCAGCAGGGCTCTTCTGATGTTCTTATGTTCTGAAAGGGTCGTCATTTAAACCAGTTCTGATGTCAGGTTGCAATCCAGGAAGATCCACCCTGATGTCAGCCTTATATGTATTCCCCAGTGGGAAGGGCGGGGAGGCTGTGGCTTCTCCCAACCATTCAGGACTGGCCCCCTAAGGAGGCTGCTGAAGCAGCTGCGTTCAGTGATGGATTGACGGGCAACAGGTTGGTGTGGGGAGCCCTGCAAGCCCCTGTGCCTGTTCGCCACCTCTCACCAATCTGCTGCCTGTCTGCTGCTTCGCCCAGCTGTCCATGCTGTTGCTGCTGCTCCCTGGAGTGATGCAGTGGAGGCCGAGAGCATCTCCCAGGGAAAACTCTGCACATGCCATGGAAACCAATGGCAGCACAACACCCAGCCCTTCAGGCACTGGCACGCTTGAGCTAGGTCTGCTGCATTCCTTCCTCCCCAGGTCCCACCCTCTGCCTTGTCTCCCACCTGCAGGTTGGGGGGGGGGAATGGATGTAGGAACAGGGGAGAACTGGGCGGGAGAAGCTGGAGCTTGCTCCCCACCCACTGCACTGCATGATTTCAAGGTACAGCCCCCCATTTTTGCATTGCAACTTGGGAAATGGTTAAAACTTCTGGGCAAAACCCCAGCCACCAGATACAGACAGGTCGTGATGAAGGATCACCGGCAAGCACTTCATTGCAAGGCGAACCCCTCTTTCTCATAAACAGAAGGAGAGAAGACCAGCGAGTGAGGCCAAACATCCTGCTGCTACATCCATCTTCTATCTACAGCAATCCCTTGACTTTCATCCACTTGGCTTTCATCGCTTTGCTCTTTCAGCCATTTTCAATGATAACCACATTTCAAATTTCGTCCACGTGCTTCCTTCTTACATCTGATTTCGTCCAACCTTCCACTACGTTCGTTGACATTCTTATGTTTATTTTTCATTTATTTCCGTTTATTTAGGTTTTGCATGTGTTATAAAGTTACCTAGTTATTTACATTAAATAAGGCTATGCTTTGACATTCATCCATTTTTGACTTTCATCCATACTCTGGTCCCTAACCAGATGAAAGTGAAAGGTATTGCTGAAGGGCATCTGCAAGACCAAAGGCTTCTTAACATTTGGAAGACCACAGTGCATGACAGATAGATTACATTATACCCAGCAGATGTAATTTATGTAATTTCCTCTTTAGGAGGAAACCCAGAAGGCTTCAGGATGAGACAGGCCATGTGTGAATAAACTGGAGGAGCAGCTTCACTTTTGCAGCAGAGATTTGTGTGAGTGGTTGGGCCAATATGATCTCCAAAGATTATTCCATTTTTTGCGGAAGGATCAGGTCCAACTCTGACTTCAGGGTAATGATGGTGAGCTCTTTCCCCATCCAGCCAACAAGGACTGACCCAACGTTACAGCACTAAGATGCTGGTTACACCCTTAAGAGTTGTTGCATTGGCATTGCTAGTGAAAAGGGAAGAAGGGGGTTTGATGTCAGTCTCTGAGACTGGAAAAGGAACGTCCTGAGCAGGGCGAATGTCAAATACATGCTTTGGTGATCTCAACTGATGATCTGTAACAGAAGAGCTTGGCTGCTCTTTGCCAGAACTGATGTAGCCTCCTCCAGGGGGGGAACGACAGCAACAGCCTCCAGAAGAAGAGCCGGTCCAAGTCTAGCCTCATTTCCTCCAGAGCACTCCACCTCCTGCAGTTCCAGAATGACAAACAGGTTCAGAAGCGCACAAGAAGAGTGGCCTGCTGGGCCAGACCAAAGGCCCATCCAGTCCTGCATCCTGTTTCCCACAATGGCTCATGAAAAGCCTCTGGGGATGCCCAGCAACTGCAGTTCAGAGGGATTTTGCCACTGAAAATTGAGGTTCCCTACTATAGACATTCAAAGCTGCTGACACACAACTCTTCCATGTGGTGAACAAGACTCATCATCACCCTGATTAGGAAGCCCCTGGCTGACATGGAGCTCGCTCGCCTCAGTCAGCTGGTACAACCCGCCATTATAGGACCCCCTTAACCTGCACATCTGCCAGAAAGGTTGAGATGAATGCCCTTTCCCCCCATTTTCCCTTATTTTTGAACACTTCTAACCCCCCCCCCAAGCTCTGTGCTGTCTCGGCAGCCTAAAAAGCTTCTAAGACACCCTCCTGCAGCAGTTTTTGTCCCCTGTTTGAAACACCATTATGTGCTTTTGTGGATTAAGCTCCCTCTTCCTGGTCGGCTCCTACTGAGACTGGAATGCGTCGACCAACTGGGCCACAGTGTCTGTCGAGGCAAACGTGCTACTCCCCCCAATCAGCCTGGCTTCTCCTGGAACCTCCTCTGACAGGTGTGTGTGTGCCTTTGTGGCTGACACCCAGCCCTGGGAGAACAATGGGCTAGGAACCCTGCTGGGATTTGCTCACACTTGTCCATTGGTCAAGTCCATTCGTGATTTAGGGGAGGTCCTCCTGGGGGCTGGGCTAAGTCCCCCCCCCCCGTGATCCTCTTCATCCTCATAAAAGGGGAGGGCTGGACTGCGAGGTTGAGTACTTTGTGTCAGCATTGGCAGAGGTGCCTGTACTTTGCTGTCCTGTCCTGTCCATGCGGCTAGGATCTGAGAGCTTTCGGTCACCTTATTGCCTCTGCCATATGTTCTCCCCATGCTGCTGCTATACTTCCTTCTCTCCCCACCCTCTCTGTCACCTGTAATTCCTGCTCTCATTCTCTGCTACCTGCCACTGATCCCTACCAGAGGCGAAACAAGGGTGGAGCGAAGGCAAGTAGTTCTGCAAGACTCTGTTACCCTGGAGTCAGCGGCCCCTCCCCCTTGCTGTTGGAGTCATTCTGGCAGCAAAGGCAACACGCAGGACACTCCCCTGTTGCTGCTGGAATGGCTCCAACAGCAAGGGGGAGGGGCCACTGACTCCAGTGTAACGGAGTCTTGCACAACTACTTGCCTTCGCTCCACCCTTGTTTCGCCTCTGATCCCTACTATTGCTATGTGGAATTCAGAACATATATGGATGTGAGTGTATAATGCATTCAAAATGGCAGCAGGGCTGGGCAGTAATGCAGTGTTCCCCAAACGTTTTTGACCTGCAGCTCCCCTGACCATTGGCGACTATTAGCCACGGCTCCCCATTACATGATGTTGATGCCTGCCAATTAGCACGGCACTGTTTTCCGAGAGGACTCCATGGCACTCCACAGCTCCCCTGGCTGGTTTCCGCGGCTCCCCTGACTGGTTTCCGCGGCTCCCCTGGGAACCGCATCTTCCACGTTGGGAATCATTGGCAGTAATGGAAGCAGTAGATGGGTGGCAAAATGGGGCGGAGGAGAATGGGGAACAGCAGATGGATCCTGCTTTGTGAGCTGGGGGGGGGTCCAGTTTGGCCCAGTTTGAACAGATTTGGATCTTACTGGAAGCCCCAACCATACACCAGGTGTAAACGTTTAGCTCAGTGTGCTGTAATTTAGCTGATGCCAATCATGGAAGCACGTGGGCAGCCCAAGGGCGGGCATGGAGTGGCCGTGCCACCGGCCCTTTCCTCCCCAGCATTCAAGGACATGGAGGAGAGGCGCTTCCTCCAACGACCTTGGATTTTGGCTCCCTCCTCGCCAGCGTTTGCAGAAATCAATGGGGATTAGGCTGCTGCAGCCAGCGAACAAAGTCCTAAGAAAGGTCTGTGATCGGTTCCTTGGCTGTGAGTCAGGCAGCTTCCACCAAAGGACTCAGTCACCAGCAAAGAGGATTAATTAATGCTTCCTTCTTAATCATTTTACTTTTCTGCATGGCTCTAATCTGGAGTTCCTTGGGACCAGCCAGTTCCCCTAATTCCCGCAGCACAAAGCTTTACAAGAAGCAGAAACGGCTCGCGCTAAGCTGCTCGACTCCAAAGCCTGGTGGTACAAACCCCACAGGAGGCCATCGGGATGTGAGACCATCTCCTGCCCCACTGCAGCACAAAGGAGCCTCTCCAGCAGCCCACACCAGGCCTCTCCTCCTCCTGCTATCTCCAGGGCTCTGCTGCTTATGAGGTTATAATGTGTTGCTGGAGCTGCGACGCCATCTGGACTCCATCCTTGGAGAGTGGAAAGTGCTCTTTGTCAGCACCTGCCCACTGGGATCTCCAGCACGGAGCAGCTGGAATGGTAATTAACCATATGATTAAAAACAACAACATACACACACAACTTCCCACTGGCTACTGAGAGTGGCAAACTCAGACTTGTGAGCAAGGGACACATGTCAGTGGTGCTGCCATTACCGCCATTGCCACTGCAGAAAACAGATACGTTACTTCAGAAAAGTCAAATAAATATAGGCTTACCAGATCTCCAACTGGGACAGAGTGCTAGCCCTTTAGGAGAAGGAAAGTGGGCAGGTGTAGCTTGTTAAACCTTAAAGCACAATCCTAGGCATGTACCAGATCTCCAACTGGAACAGAGTGCTAGACCTTTAGGAGAAGGAATGTGGGCAGGTGTAGCTTGTTAAACCTTAGAGCACAAACCTAGGCATGTCTACTCAGAAGCAAGCCCTATTGTGTTCAGTGGGGCTTGCTTCTGAGTAGACATGCCTAGGATTGTGCTCTAAGGTTTAACAAGCTATACCTGCCCACATTCCTTCTCCTAAAGGTCTAGCACTCTGTCCCGGTTGGAGATCTGGTAAGCCTAAATAAATATACATTTCTCATCAGGAACTAGGCAGCATCCTTTATTTATTTCCATAGAGTTACAAAGTTTCCACTACACAAGAACTCCATATTAGCAAAATGGCTGGGTCCTTCTAGAAAATGCCCATATGATTGCTACTACCACCATGGCTTTGGTCAAAGGAGCAGGCCCCAAACTTCCTCAAGATGGCTGCCCAGTTCTGAATGGATGCCACTGTCCATACAGAAAATATCTCTTCCTTGACCAGAGAAAAGAACTAGTCACTTTTCACAAAGGCCAGTTCATTACAGTTTCTGTTAATTTAGACTGCCCTCCACTGCATGGCAACGAAGCTGACATTTTCATAGATAGGAGGCCAAGGAGAGAAAAATAGATTAAAACTTGGCCAGACGCAGGCAGCAGCCTTCTTGAAAAATGCTCTTTTTTAAAAGCCAAGATTACCTCAGAATAGTTACTTGCTTGTCACACAAGTCCTAAGAATGCTGCTACTCTTCTCGTGGAAGAAAAAGATAATGTTGCCAAGCTGCCTGAATTATCATGGCATCTCCAAGGAATTATAGATTAATCTTTCCAGCACTGCAGTGAGCAGCCCAGGAGAAAATATCACAGGAATTCTCTAAATGCATATTGAAAGGTGAGTCTCATCTTATTATCAGCTTCTCCTAGCTTTAATACATTGCTGGAGACTCTGTAATCCAATGGTTTAAATATGTGGCTGCTCTTTCAAACACAACACAATTAGAAACAGTAGTAAACAGGGCAAAGTTTTGAAAGCTTAACAGGGCACTTTCAGTGCCAGAGGCGTTGCTACGGAGGGGGCGGTACTGTACGTTTCGCGCCGTCCTAGTCCCCGTTTACAACCTGGTACAAGGTGGCCCCGCCCCCTCGCCGTTGGAGCCATTCAGTGTGGCGAAGGCAACAGGCAGGGAGTCTCCTGCCCATTGCCTTCGCTGCACTGAATGGCTCTGACGGCAAGGCGGCGGGACTACCTTGTACCGGGGAGTAAACGGGGACTAGGACGGTGCGAAACGTACAGTACCGCCCCCTCCGTAGCAACGCCTCTGTTCAGTGCTCAGAAACGTCCCACAGCCTTCCGTGGGGTTTACTCCCACAGAAGTGTGTACAGAATTACAGCCTTACACAAACAGCCTTTTAACATGATATGAGCAGGGCTGGCCCAAGGTCTCCTGGCACCTCAGGTGCCAGGCCAAATGTTGCCTCCCTTACCTGGTGGTGTGCCAGCCTCTGCTTCTCCCATTCCCTGGAGTGGAAAAGGAAGAGGAAGGTGGAGCAGAAGAAGAAGTGCAGTGGAGAGGAGAGTGGGGGGCTGCAGTTCTCTTCTTCTCTGTCCCCCTTTCCTTTTCCAATCCAGGTGCCAGTGGAAGAGAAGGCACAATGGAGGTGAGTGGGCGGGCGGAGGTCGGTGCCCCAATCTGCTACCTGAGGCAACTGACTCAATCAGCCTCATGGATGAGCCGCCCCTACTTATTCAGCTGCCTTCTACTGAGTCAGACATTTGCCCCCTTACTGTGTCTGCCGCCATTGCTTTTTCTGTAGCCTCGCTGCTGCTGCTGCTGCTGCTGCTGCTGCTGCTGCTGCTGCTGCTGCTGTCGCTGACACCATTTTTGTCCTGAGCCCTTCAGAACGAGGGCTTCCAGACGCGTGCGGCTCGGCCTGGAAGCCCTTCATTCTAAAGGGCTTCCAGGCCGCTTGTGCGCATGTGTGCGGCTCACAAAGCCGCACACATGCGAACGAGCGGCCTGGGAGCCCTTCAGAATGAAAGGTTTTCAGGCCACTTGTGCGGTCCGGGAGGAAAATGGAGGCGGCGGCGGCAGGAATCTGGGATGGTGCCATACCTCCTGGGTTGCCGGGACCAGGGCCCAAAATCCAAGAGAGTCCCAGCCATTCCGGGACATATGGTAAGTCTATTCATTCCTCCCTTGATGCCCCAGGTCACGTTGCATTGTACAATCCCATGCTGGATCCAACCATGATTTTGGAGCTCACAGCCATGGTAGCTTTTCCTCCAACCTGCTAAGCGGGATAATTCTAGAGGTGTTTGCTTCAGCAGCATCAATGCCTTGAAGGGAAAGCCACTGGAGGAGACGTTCAGAGGCAATTGAGCACCTAGTTGGCTAGGTTGACTTGGCATTCTATTGAGTAGCAAATCCCCCAATCTTAACCAACTTTCCAATACCGAAGCAGCCACAAGGCAGCCCCGAGGTACGTTCCCTTACCTTGAGGAGGCCACAATGACTGCCACTGGCATCGCTGCAGGGGGGGCGGAGCTCTAAGTTCCGCCGCGGTTCGACCCTCCGTTACACCGGTGCACGAAGCGGCCCAGCCCCCTCGCCTTCAGAACCATTCAAGGCAGTGAAAGCAACATGCAGCCGAAAGCAATGCCCCCCGCTTACAGAGACGTGTAGGGGAGCAGTTCAGACGAACCCTACACGATGAAAGCAAATGGCCTTTTCAGCAAGCCAGTCTTCACAGTCATTGTGAAGCCATCGCTGTGCCTGATTCCCACCAATCCACATTCATAGCCATTGTGGACAAGCAGGTGAGTACAGGAGAAGATTTCTCTTTTCCTAATTTCTATGTGAGGCGGGTATTCCTTGCATACACAAGAGTGTGCCGGAACAGTGGCAATTGACATATCTGCCTATCTCTGGGACTACAAACACCCACATATATGTGCAGACTGTGTATACATGTGTGCATATTAGCAAAAAGCCATGAGCAGGCTCACCATTGGAGAGCATGGCAACCATTCATTTCTGTCGGGGAAAGTAAAAGAATGCCATCTGGGCCACCAAGACTTGCACCTTGGCAACCCCTGGCAATCCCAGGACTGCAGAATTGCCCACGCCGGCCTCGGCAGTCCGATCGCAGCATCTCCTCTTTCGTGGTCATACCTGAACGTGATGGGAAAATGGGGCAGAGTCGCGTGAGAAGAGAAACACTCCGAACACGTGGGGCGCTTTTTAGCGACTCCTGTCTGCAGCACTGCTTATCCTAACAGGGCTCAGCTGCACCACCAGCCACGGTTAGATACGCAGCCTGGGAGGCAACGTGCTGTGTTAGCTGAATTTGTGCATGTTTTGTTTCTTGTAAATCTGTGCAAAAGCTGGTCGGGTGGCAGCGTTCACTGAATAATGCGTTGGACATGCAGCGCTCATCCAGAATAGGAAACGCCAGAGGGCAAAGTCCTCAAGAGCTGGAGCTGCTGCAAAAGGCAATCTAGCCAAGCTGTTCGGATGGTCATGCAAAGCAGCAGCCTCTCTGCTCCCGATATCATAGATGTGGGCGGCTGAGGTCCAGGCCACCCCTGGGCACCCCGGAGGCAGAAAAGCCATCAGATGTGCAAAGGTAAATAAGGTAGGACAGGAAGCATTCAAAAGCGAAAGCATTACCAACCAAGCACCCTACAGTGCAGAAGCAAGACAAACAGCTGAATTACAATGTTCAGCAATATCGGGTGGTAGAACTTTCCTATGATTGAACCACTGCAGAATGCAGTTGGGGGAATCATATGTTGAGTGTCCTCTGAGATCTTTTTTAAAAGCCCCTCAGACCCTTCATGTGGAAAAGTACCATGTCAGGGAGAAAGGTAGACTAGAGCCCCTCTCCCTGAAATGCTAGCTTTTCATGTACAGGGATTTGGGGTTTTTTCCACAAGGGAAATTCAAACACATGATTTCCCTCACCTATGTTCTGCAATGGTACAGAGGTCAGTGCCAAAGGACATTTTGGAATGACCCATTCAGAAATAATAATTCCGCCTTTCTCATTAATAGTTTAATTTGGTGACCACATTCTAAAAAGAAAAGAAAGGGTTGGGTTCTTCAAGACTGCCTGGAATTGTCTTCCCCCTAATCTTAAATGTTTGTGGGCTGATTACAAAGGCAGGGACTACTCAGCCATAAGGCTTTCTGCACATACTCAGAAGCATCTTTTTATAGAGTTCTTCAGTTTTCGATACCTTTCCCCAGAAGTGAAATGTTTAAAGAGTGGGTGCCGCTTGACTCTAGTGCACATGCCTGTCAACACATGTACACACAACCACAACAAACCACGGCACGGCCTGTCTTCTGCTCCCCATTAACAGCTTAAATGAACAACAGCTGTTGCTGTGGGGGTGTCTGAGCTGCAGCTACCCTATGATTACTGCCACCAGGTCCACTGTGTGAGATTAAGCATTCTTAAAAAAAAAAAAGGGAATCTCAGTTTATTAATGTGTCCTGCTATCACTTCAAAAGCCAATCCAGGTGGACAACAGGCTATTGCAGAGCATATAAATACTGTTACAGTGTATAAAAAAGACATAAGGATGTAAGAAGAGCCCTACTGGATTATATCTATATCTCACAACAGCCCACCAGATGCCTCTGGGAGCACACAAGACAACAAGATACCTGTATCCTGTTGCCACTCTCTTGCACTTGTCATTTAGAGATAGGGCTACCTCTAAGGGGTGGCACAGTGGGTTAAACTACTGAACCGTGAGCTGTTGATCGAAAGGTCAACAATTCGAATCCACACGACTGGGTGCAGTGGCGTCGCTACCGCCATGGCAGGGGGGGGCGGGATGCCAGGGTGACGCACTTGGAGGGAGTGATGCGCCAGGAGACTCCCAGAGGCGTGTCACCCTCCTGGCGCATCACTCACTTCCAGCGCATCACCCCCTGGAGAGGGTGACGCACTGGCAGGCCGGGCCGCGTCCTCGGTGGCTCGGCCGCTTCTAAGTAGGCCGGGCAAGGCTAAAAGCGGCATATGCACACGCCACTTGAAGCCTTGCCCTCAGAAGAGCCGAATGAAGACCCAATCGCATGGGTGACACGCCGTGGGGGGTTTGACGCGGCAGTGGTGGTGGTGGTGGTGGTGTGACGCAGCTGGGGGGGTGGGGGTGACGTGCTGAGCCAGCCGACCCTTTGCCTGGGGTGACGCGTCGGCCCATGATGCTGCTGACGGGGTGAGCTCTTGTTGCTCGGCCCAGCGCCTGCCAACCTAGCAGTTCGAAAGCATAATGCGAGTAAATAAATAGGTACCGCTTGCAGGAAGGTAACAGCGTTCTATGTCCATCTGCAGACTAAATGCTGCAGCAAGGAGAGTCATGACGGCCACATGATCACAGAAGCATCTTTGGACAGCACTGGCTCTTCGACTTCGTAACCGGGATGAGCATCGCACCCTAGAGTCGGACACAACTGGACTTAAATGTCAAGGGATACCTTTAGCTTTAGCTTACCTCTAAAACCAGGAGGTTGCCCACAGCCATCATAACATGATCGATTTTTCCTCCATAAATCTGTCCAATTCAGTGGCGATCGGGGGGGCGCCAGTGCCATGCCCCCACATGACCCGACGGGCGTGACGTCAGCTTGACGCGCGCGCCCAGCATGGCTCCATTTGCGCCCCCCCTGCTGTTTTACTTTCTATTTTGGAGCCGTTCGAGCTCCAGGATGGGTGGGAGGTCCCAACACCAAGATGCACGCGGCGGAGGAAGCGCATCCCGGAGGTAAGTACACCCCTTCGCCGCCACGTCCAGCCCCCGCCCTGGGGCCCGCCGCCCCCCCACACCAACCCCGACTACGCTTCTGGTCCAGTTCCCTTTTAAAGACATCCAGGCCAGGTGCCATCACCACCTCCTGTGGCAAGGAGTTCCACAGATTAATTACTCACTGGGTAAAGAAATATTTTCTTTTGCTTGTTCCAACTCTCCCTCCACTCAATTTTAGTGCATGTGGTTCTGGTGTTGTGCGAGAGGGAAAAGAACTTCTCTCTATCCACTTTCTCCATCCCATGCATAATTTTACACGTCTCAATCATGTCCCCCCTCAGGCGCCATCTTTCTAGACTGAAAAGCCCCAAATGCTGTAGCCTTTCCTCATAGGAAGGTGCCCCAGCCCACTCATCATTTCGGTCGCTCTCTTCCGCACCTTTTCCAGTTCCACTATATCCTTTTTGACATGTTGTGACCAGAACTGGACACAATACTCTAGATGTGGCCTTACCATCGATTTGTACAATGGCATAATGATATTGGCCGTTTTATTCTCAATCCCTTTTTTAATGATCCCGAGCATGGAATTGGCCTTCTTCACAGTTGCCACACATTGGGTTAATACTGTCATCGAATTGTCCACCAGCACCCCACCACCATCACATATCTCATACAACGACTCTTATGTTAGGGGCAACTGTGTGTTTGTTAAAACACATGCCACCTCCACTGGCCTATACAGCAGGGGTGGGGGCTGCTTTTTCTACCAAGAGAAGCATGCAGGGGACGAAGAAAAATCACCTCTCCCTTGCCATGCTCTGCTGCAGCTTTAAGTAGTTTTTCTCCACTCTGGCGCCTCTATCAGACAGGAGGAAAAATGGTTTAAAGTAGCTGAGTGCAGCAAAGCCGGGGCGGGAGAGGGCTCATCTCCCCCATGTGCTCATTTAGGGAATAACAAACAGATCCTCAGCCTCACTTTATGGCTGAATGGGACAAGCATGTGTTGCCCTCAATGTCTAGTTTGGTCATTAGAGATGAGCCTCACATGTGGATGTTGGGGGAGGAAGGCCAAAGGGGGGGGGAGAACAGGTGTCAGAAATACCTGAGACCCTTTTCTCAGCTGTGCAATGCTGGAGGGTGTGCTATTTTGAAGAAAGGAGGCTTTGTCCATACTTACAGTAGCATATTAAGGTTCAAGGGACTGGTTGTTACCTTGAAGCCCTAAATGGTTCGAGCCTAGGATATCTTCACGGCAGCCTGCTCCTGGGGGGTAAACACATCTGCCCTGGCATGGAGATCTTCTGCCGAGGCTCTGCTCCACACGCTGATGCTTGTAGCAGCTTGTCCCCGAGCACATGCAGCAGTGCCTTCTTGGTGGCTGCACCCAGGCTCTGGAACTCTCTTCCTCGGCTGCTGGAAGGTTTGTTCTAAGCTGTCCCTTTTTCCACTACACATACTCAGTGGAATACATACAGTCATGTTCTGGTGACTCCTGGACTTACTGTACTTGTTCCACTGGGCATTTGAGGCTGTGTTGTCAGTCTCGATTCTCGCCCGCTCTCTGTAGAGCTGTATGTTTGTTATTTCAATCCCTTTTATTTGCATTGTATTTTATCTTTTATACTGTGCACCCCTTTGGGGACATCAGTGAAAAGCAATGTTAATATTAATTACTTCGTTAAATGTTAACCCTACGTTATTGGAAAGCTTCATTGTTATCTCCGGTATCTAGTAATCTGAATCCACTGTGTCTTCCCTGTGTCCGTAGGAGCCTGTAAACAGCACCTCTGCTTATACAAACTGCGGCATGCTAAAAGGTTTTGGATTTCATTCCCACCTTTGCTTCACCCCAGCTGGATACACTTCTGGAGGCCAAATAAAAGGGAAGGAGTTGTACCATACACTGTGTGTTTCTTTTGACAAATGCTCACATTGCATGTCTTGAGACCCTTAGGGCAACCTGCTGAGTTTGGAATTCCTTTTTTACAGCAGCTTCCCAGTCTGTGCTTTGTGATGAGATGGTGCATCTACAAATTAGTGAGGCTGGATGTCCGGATTTCAGGTGGTTTGATCCCAGTTTACAGCAGAGCAAAGTCCTGGGATTAGCAGGCGTCTGAGGATAGCTCCTGGATCACAGAACAGAGGCCCTTGCATGCTAGCAGCGGGAGGATGAGAGTTTGTCCAGAGAATGGGTCTCTTGCAAGGAGGAGAGATGGATACAACGTATCCTATTTGTTGACAGGAAGTCACACTTTTGTTACAGAGTCCAGCAAACTTGAAATGTTGGTCAAAATGCTCCTCGGATCTGTAATTCTTAACATCATAGATGTGCACAAGCACCCACAACTCACACACACACACACACACACACACACACACACACACACACACACACACACACACACACACACACAATACTATAGCTGGGCTTCACCACTGGAACTAGCATTCTGACGGCAAAATGCGCTTTCCGGCATCGCAAAAGGCACTCCAGAAGAGCGTGGTTCCGCACGCTTCCAGACCACTGGCAGAGTCTGAGGCAGCAGAGGCCCAGCACATGCAGCACATGCCGGCGGACCGAGGAGCGCCCACCGACCTCGCTGGCGGAGGAAGAACGGGAGGAATGAGGCAGGGCAGGAGGCAGGTCTCCTCTTACTTGTGCCTCTCTCTCTCTCTCTCTCTCTCTCTCTCTCTCTCTCTCTCTCTCTCACACACACACACACACACACACACACACAAAAGTGTGTTAGCAGCAGCTTAGAGTCCCAAGGGCGTTCTTCTTTGGTGCTGTTCTGTTCCCACTCTTTGGTGCTGTTGTCTAAGCTGCTCCTAAGCTGCCTTTAAAGCTTTCTCAGTCTCCCCCTTCCAACTCCAGGCCTGCCTTTGAACTCGAAGAGCAGAAAGGGGGATTTAGCGAGGGAGCTGTTTGCCATCCTGAGCAGCTCATCAATTCCAGAAAGGACGAAACACCAACAGGAGAAAAGAAAAGAGAATTTCCAGAGGCAGAAAGAAAGGGAGAGAGTCTAACAGCCCAATGCTAACTAACTCCCCACACGGCGATGCAGCTGCACCAGTGTGGTGTCTGCTCCGCTGTATCCCATGGGGGAGTTTCGACCTCCCGGGGCCCTCTTGGTAAGCACCTGTTGGTCCAGTGGGCCAAGGATATCGCTGGTACAAGTCTGCATGGACCCCTGAAGGCAGATTGAGCCTGGGGAGGGGGTTTGGATTTGGCAGGTGCTACTGCTATGGAACCTGCCCCCTTCTCAGTCCCAATCCACCCTCCCCCCGCTCCATCACTGCCCCATTCCACTCACCCCTACCCTGCTCTACCCACCCCCTGCCTCTGCCCCACCCCCTACATCTACGCATTGGAGCCGGAGGGCATCCAGAGTCCACTGGCGCATGGAGCCGGCCTTTTGCAACAGCCAGAAAGCACCGTATGCCGCGGGAACAATATGGCGCCAATAGGATTGGGCCGTTACTGGGAGAACAAGGCTGCCTCTTGGGAGAGCTCATTTGTAGTTATCACTCTAACCCTGTATTGCTGAAGTCATTGATTGACTTGTTGCCGCCCTTCCTCCAAGGAACTCAGTGTGCCATTCATGGTGTTTCATGGAGCCTCCATGTACAGAACCAGTATACCTCTGAATACCAGACGCTGAGGACTAGCAACAGGAGAAGGCCACCATTACCTTCGTGCTGCGCTTGGGAGCACCCAGAGGCATTTGACTGGCTGCCTTTGGGCTAGAATGCTGGACAACCGACCACTGCAGCAGCTGTTATGTTCTCCTCCCAGTTTTATCCTCGGACAACCCTGAGAGACAGTGATGTCCAAAGCCAGCCAACCTGCTCACGGCTGAATAGCGACACCTTCCTCTCCCTGCCACCTCCTCCGGCCCTCCGCATAGGCCTCCAACTCAACCAACAAGTACACCAGCTTTACTGACTACAGCAGGATGGGTTCCGTGCGCTTGAATTTCACTGGGTCATGTTGAAGGGGTCAGAAAGACTGCATTTGCAGAAATTCCCTCACCACACAACTATTTTTGTTGTCAGTACATGACTCACGAAAATATAGTGCTTGCCTATGCACTTTGACAAATCATACTGAGCCTTTGTTTCTTCTTTCCCTTTTTGTTCCTCTGTATTCTGTTTCTGTGCACCAGTTGTTGAGATGTTTCAGTTTTATTGTGTGTTTTGAAAAATACAAAGAAAGAAAGAGTGCAAAATACTCAGGAAACTGTCTGATCCTGGAGGTGGGCCTCAAAGGATTTTCCAGGGTTTTCGCCGCGGGGGGGGGGGGGGGTACCAGGGATACGGGTCTTCTCAAAGGCGGTGCTGTAACTGTGGAATTCTTTCACGGAGGAGATCCAATAGGCTTCAGGTGGGTTTCGAGAATGTTTTTGTTGCAATAGGCATTTCCTGTTGGACTTATGAGGCTTGCTTTATGAGATTATAATTGGTGTTATGCTGGTTTTATTGTCGTGTGCTGTTTTAATGTTTTTAAAAAGGATTGCTGCTTTTGATTGTTTTTGATTTCATTACTGTACTGCATTTTATTATATTATAGAAAACAGGATATACATTATGTACAGTAAGTAAATCAGTATAGGAGCTGTGTTTTCCTTTGCATCTGGTCATTCTCAAATGATGATGGGCCAAACCCACTCTGGGCTCTGGAGGTCCCTCTCCCATCAGGCGTGATGCAATTCATGATGAACCCTGTGCGTCAACTCTTCCTTCCTTTTCCCAGCCCCACACTGCAGCCAGTAGGGATGGGCCAAATCCACCTGAACAATTTGATCTCTCTCTCTCTCTCTCTCTCTCTCTCTCTCTCTCTCTCTCTCTCTCTCTCTCTCTCTCTCTCTCTCTCTCCAATTTCCCTAGTCCCTTGGACTTCCTCAAATTCATCTCACATTTCAACTTTTGGTAAAATGTCAGCGGCAGTTCCAGCAACCTGACTTTATCTACTCCAGGGGTGACCAACCTTTCAATATGATGCTCCTGGACCTTCAATGGTTGTATAGGTGAGGACATTTCAGCAGGTGCAGATGCCAAGATCCTGTCTTCTTCTACACAACACATAAGAACGCAGAGGCCCTAATGGTGGAAGGTTGCCCCCCCATGATCTACACCAGAGGTTCTCAACCTGTGGTACGGGTACCCCTAGGGGTATGCGGACCTCTTGCTGGGGGTACACCAAGCCCTGCCCCTTATCTGCTCCATCAGCAGCTAATTAAGTGTTAATTAACATGGATTTTAAATTGTAATTATTTTCGGAGCCCTTCTGTCTCTCTGATTTTGGTTTTGGGCTTATTTTTGTACTTTGGAAAATGTACTTTGGTGGGGTGGGGGAGGGAGGAGCTGATTTTGGGAACTGTGACTTGGAGAAAAAAAGAGATCCTTGCTTCTCTCTCTCTCTCTCTCTCTCTCTCTCTCTCTCTCTCTCTCTCTCTCTCTCTCTCTCTCACACACACACACACACACACACACAGTTAAATAAGTCATTTTTTCACATTTAAAATTGTGTTAGTACTTTTTATTTAATGATTAATTACCTAATTAATTAATTGAGTAATCCAATTAATTAGCAGTTATTTAGCAGGGGGTACCCAGGCCTCCAAAGGTTAAGAACCCCTGATCTACACTAAACATCTCTCAGCTTTATACCAATTTAAGTGCACTGGCTTCTCCTAAAGCATCTTGGGGGATTGTATTTTGGTGAGAGTGCTATTAGAGACCCCACATTTCCCGAGTCATAGAACTACTGTTCCCAGAGTTCCCTGGGGAGAGCAGGTGACCACTAAACCAGTTTACATTTGGAGCATTTGCTCCCTGGTTGGGGTCCTCAGTTGCTTCACACTCCCCTCTGTGCCAGACGGTGAACTTTGTCCCTATTGCTTTTGCTCCCCCACCCCTCTCTTCTTCCCATCTATCTGGGATCCTATCCATTGCTTTGCACTGACTGTGTGCTCTGCTATTTCTGGCTCCACAACTGTGAGGCCTAAGGAGACTCACAATGCCGGATGAAATGTTAACACAGCTTCCCCACAAGGGAAGAAGCAAGCTACGTCCCAGATAGTCGTGTGGTACTTTTCTGTGCTGGACTCTTGAAGGTAACTGGCCACATCGGTGCACACGACGCAGGCACCCATGCTCAAGGCTTTGCACGTGCATGCCTCTGGGAATGCAGGCCCTTCTGCCACGGGAAAACCCAACCCCCAGGTCGGCAGTTTGGGGCAGCCTTATGCAAATGGCGGCCCCAGTACTGCAACGGCGCTGAGAGCAGGCAGAGGCAATACTCCAGATGATTCACTCAGCACCTGGCCTGCAGCCCCCTGGAACCCGGCCAAAGAGAGGTGGCGATGGCATTGCGATAAGCTCTGCTGCCATTCTCAGCAATTCCTTGGATGTTTTCTGCACACTCGTGGTGGGCCTGGCAGCGGGTCCATCGTGCTGAATGTTTGACCCACACAGAAGAATCCAGCCTGCCTCCAGTCCAAGGCACAGCACATGGGGCTTGTTCTGGGCACAGAGTTGAGATTTACAGCTGTGCTGAAGCTTTAGCAAATACCAGGGACAGACATCTGGGCTTGTTCAGGGGCTGGTGCCACACGAAAGGGGTACATGTTCAAGAGTGCATGACAGGTGGCAGTGCTCCTGCCCAGAGTCAGTGTCAGAGGTTGGCCAACTCGCGCACTGGTTGGGAGCCCGCCTTTGCCCACGAGAGGGTCCACAGCCGTCCTCTGAGACCTGCCTGTCCCACGTCCACAGCAGTGGCGAGTTCCAGGTCTGCTCCAACCTGGCAGTCCACGATCCTGCCTTCCATTGGTATTGCTTGGCTTTGCAAAGCTGGCACCAGTGAGTCAATCAGACCAAGAGCCAAGGCCCACAGAGGCCTTGCAGGTGGCTCATCACACGACACGTGCCTCTCAGGTGACCTGCAGGGGGCAGCAGAGGGGAGATCCTTCAATGTTCCTTCCAGACAGTTCAAGGTGGTTTGTGGTTTTCTTACACTCATCATTACCATCTCTGCACTTGCTCTCCTTAGGACAACATGGGTTTATTTTATTTAGCCAATTTCTATCCCATGTACAGTAGTTTGACTCTTCATGCAGCTATGGGGGGGGGGGGCTATATATATAGCAGCTATAGGGGGAGGGAATCAGGATTGGTACCATGATATGCAGGGAGGGGTAACTAATCCTTTCCTGCCATGGCTCTGCCAAAACTGTGCCCTGCAGTTGCTGCTATACTGCAATTGTTGGAATGCAGCGTTCATTGGCAGTAGTGGTGGAAGCGTCTTTTCTGAAGCTAATAGCAGCTCCGAGGGCACTACAGGTGGGCCCCCATATCCACTGATTCGATATCCATGGTTTCAGTTATCCACGGATCGTGGGGACCCCCCCAGGCTTTTACTTTTTTCCCAGTAAGCTTCGTTTCTTCCTTAAAGAAACAGGAGAAGCAGCCTCTGGCTGCTTATTACAGGCAAGTAGAACGAGACTAAGTACTAGAGAGGCTCTGCATGGTTAACAGAAACCTTGCAGAGCCTCTCTAGGACTTAGTCTCGTTCTACTTGCCTGCAATGGAGGCTGCTTCTCTGTTTGTTTTAAGGAAGAAACAAAGCTTGCTGAAGGAAAAATAAGAGCGGGGGGGGGGGAAGCATGCCTGCCTGCACTGGCGTCACTAGTGCGAGGCGAGGGAGGCGGGTCGCCTCGGGGTGACGCGCGTCACGGGGTGACGCGCGCATCCCGTGCACGTCACCTCCGTGACGCGCGTCGCCCCCCGGACGCTCCGAGGCCGGCCCAGGAGCCGGCCTCGGAGCGTCCAACCTCGTCGGTGCTCCAGGGCCTTCTGAAAGAAGGCCCATGTAGCGCGTTAATCCGGGTATTTCCCGGATTTTCACGCATGCGCAGACCCGTTTTGAGGGCAAAAAGCCCTCAAAACGGGTCTGTGCATGCGCGAAAATCCGAAAAATACCCGGATGGACGCGCTGCCTGGGTTCTAAGGCCCAGAACATGGGTTTTGAGGGCTTTTTGCCCTCAAAGCGGGTCTGCGCATGCGCAAAAATCCGGGAAATACCCGGATTGACGCGCTACATGGGCCAGAAGGCCCTGGAGCGCCGACGAGGTCGGACACTCCGAGGCCGGCTCCCGGGCCGGCCTCGGAGCGTCCGGAGGGCAACGTGGGGGAGGGAGCCGGGTCCCCCCCCCGCGCCATCGTAGCATCACTAGGGTAACGCGCGCCCCCTGCCCCAGGGTGACGTACGTCCTAGTGACGCTACTGCCTGCCTGCAGGGGAGGCAGGGTGGGGGGGGGGGCCCTCAGGAAACCATGGAGGGGGTGTTCGCTCTTATCCACGGTTTCAAGTATCCATGGAGGGGCCTGGAACATATCCCCAGCGGATATGGGGGCCCACCTGTATTTACATCAGGGCTGTGGCAAGATGGCAAATCTGTGCTTTGGCCCTTCCACAGCTGTTTTCTCCATTTCAGTTGGGTAACATGAACTATGGTGGAAGGAGCTGCTGGTTTCGTGCTCTATAATTACATCTGTGAGGGATGTTTGGGTCACGGTTGTGGACCTTTTAGTAGAATTGCAGAGACTGAGGTTGCAGGTGATCGACTCTAAAGGGGGTGCCTGTTTCCTGCCTCCCAGCTCTACCTGTTGATTGTCATGGATGAAATAAGCTTTCTGTACCGTGTGTGTGAACGTATGTGGTGCTGACCTTTTGCTTCACATGCAGAGTTCAAGGCTGGCACTCTTTAGAAATGATGTGTAAGAGGATTGAGATCACACCGATTGGTCCTGCTCCCTGCACACATCTCATAATACCTCTGAATGGGAGCAGGACCCTTCTGTGCTCATTCAAAATGAGTCTGCACCATCCTTTTGTCCACTTTCAGAGAGGGTGGAGGCACACGTTTTTGCCCCATCCATCCATCTCTTCTGGGACTTCCATCTCTATAGGGATGACTCAAGGCCAACACAACCCACCAGACATAATGGCACTCTGGTGAAGCATGAGTTGCCTTTTTTTATTTTGCCTTGGCAATTGGTCATGCGAATGTGCTGACACACCTTCCGTAAGGATCAAAAGGGCAGAATGTGGTTTGCTAGAAACTTGGGTGATCAAAGGCTACATGTGATGCTGTAGCCTTCTGACAGCCACATCACATGTTACACAGAGGCAAACCCTGGTGGGCTACTGTGTGTGTGCTCAGCACTACGTTGTAGCCAATTATCTAGATGAGATACAGTACATGTTTGCAAACATGTTTCTCACATTCATTGCATTTTATGTGTACCCTTGAAACATCCCAGATATGAGGTATATGAGCGGATCCTGAGTGGACTTGCCAGGTCCCTCCCTGAAGATGGTGCCTCAAACTTTGAAAGCTCTGAGCCACTGAGTGGACTTACAGCAGCTCTATCTAGCACCTCATTCTTCCATTGGTTGTCTTACAATTATGATTGAAAAGTCGTATTCATATGTTGTAAGTGACTAACGGCACAATCCTGCAGAAGTATCCGCCTGTGGAGCGCACGCTACGCAGGCGGAGGGTGCCGTAAACATGCTGTAAAGCGTGCTTTTGGCACCCAGCGAGTAAGGGCTGCTGGTGTGCAGACTGGCAGCCCTCACTCCGCTGCGGAACTGACCCAGACGCCGCCAGAGAAATGTAAGGCTCCCACCGCCGGTGGGCGCAAGGGTGGGCTGGGTGGTGAGGGAGGGCGGCAGTTGGTCGAGCTGGCCCGGAAGGGGGCGGGGGTGTTGGCCGCGATATCCCTGTCCCCATTCCCGGACTCAGCAGCTGTTACACATCCGAGGAGGCCCATCAGTGGCTTCCAGCCCTACACTGGGGAAAGGAGACCGAGGAGACATTGGGCTGAGCCGGCGCAGCCCGGGAAGGGCATAGGATGTGTTCAATGGGGCTTATTCCCAAGAAAGTATGTATAGGATTGCAGTCTAAAAGTATTCCTGTTGCAGAATTCAAGCTTTTCTTGGTACAACATCTGGATTCCTTGATGCAAATCTGTGGTTTGTTTTTTTAAAAAAGCATGGACAATATACATTGCCCTACCCTTGTCTCGTCATCCTCACTGTACAATCCTTGCCAGGTTTGACCAGGAAGGTCACCGGTTTCTCCCTTGCTTTTGCTTCCCATGGGGAACAGCTGGCGCTATGGAGCAGGAACGTGCAGCACACCCCTGTACATGTTTACTCAGAAGTAAGCCCCATTGTGTTAGTGGGGCTTCCTCCCAGGAAAGCATTATTGGATTGTTGCAGCCAGAGTCTCCCCACCGTGCCCAGCTTGCACTGCCCTCCGCTCTACTCTGTTGCACAGATGGTCTGGCTGGGAGCCAACTGGAAAGACATTCCACGGATCCTGTTGCAGCCACGTCTCTCCCGACACCATAGAAGCGGGGGGGGGGAGTGGTGCTGGAATGTTAATGGGGCTCAGGAGCAGCCCTGGATTCCCAAAAGCTCCTCCCCCCCCCCGGGACATGGGACGCTTGCTCATGGCCACCTGGATGTGCCCTCTCTGAGTTGGCAACTGGGATGAATCAGCCTGGCGATAAGGGTCCTCGCTGACACAGAAAATGGTAGGGAAGCTCTGGTCAAATGTCCACATCAGGACTCTCCTTTCGGAGACTCCAGCTGATCCACCACAAGCTGAGCTCCAACTTATCCTTCCTCCCACACATGAGAGGTTCCTCTCTGGTTCATCAGCTGGCCCTAGAGACAATGGTGAGAGAGGGACTCCATAATGCCCCTCCTTCATAGCTGCCTCCTAGGGACTAAAGGGCCACATTCCTGGGGCCTGAAGATCAGAAGGGGATATACGTATATAACCAGCCCCAGGAATCCTCCTCCTCCTTCTCAGGGTTGCACTCCGAGCTGGCACTTAACTTACAGGCTCTTCTTCCTACCTTGGCCCATAGCGAGGTCAGTTTTAAACACACCACCACGGCCCATGCACAACCCCTGTGTTGCAGAGAAGTCCTGGGAGAGACCCAGCCAGCCCCCCCCCCCCCGAGCATTGCCTCAGGTCCCTTCCTGATGGAGTCTGGTCTGTCCAGTTGGCCACGTCACATGTTTTGCCCAGCAACTGCTCTTTTTCTTCCAGCCGCTACAGCCAAAGCAGACTCCCCTTGGCTAGACATGCCTAAGAGTTGGCTGCTGGCCCAGAAAAGCTCGCTTCTTTGGGCCCCTGTAGATCCTGTTTGGGGCATTCTTGTTTACTGCCCAGTTTGGGGAGCCACCCCCCTTTCCCCAATCACAGCCTCCTTTATGGGGTCAGGCCAAGATGTCCCGCCCGATGAAGTGCCAGATGCTGTGTGTGTGTCCCCCCCCCCCGACCTGGCGATGTGCCAGCATCTGTTCCTCCCACTCTCTGGAGTGGAAAAAGGAGACAGGGGACAGAGCGGAAGTGGAGGAGAGAAGTGTCTCCAACTGTTTAGCCCACAACTCTCCTCCACACTTAAGAAGATAAGAACATCAGAAGAGCCCTGCTGGATCAGGCCAAAGGCCCATCTAGTCCAGCTTCCTGTATCACACAGTGGCCCCACCAGATGCCTCAGGGAGCACACAGCCAACAAGATAGCCTGTTTCCTGCTGCCACTCCCCTGCACCTGGCACAGATAACCTGTTTCCTGTTGTCACTCCCTTGCACCTGGCACAGAGAAAACCTACCTCTAAAGCCAGGAGGTTGCTTATGGCTTGTAACCTGTGATGGTCTTTTCCTCCATGAATCTGTCCAAACCCCTTTTAAAGGCATCTAGGCCAAGTGCAGGGGAGTGGCAGCAGGAAACAGGTTATCTTGTTGGTTATCAACTTCCTCTTCTTCCCCACCCCCTTCCTTTTCCACTCCTGGAAGTAGTAGTAGTATGGTAGTAGTAGGAGCAGTAGAGGCAAGAAGTGGGCAGATGACGATGGGGACCCCTTGCCAACCCCTTGCTGCCTGAGGTCACTGCTGCAGTTGGCCTCAGGGATGGGCCCGCACTGCTTGTTTCAAGGCTGAAGCCAAAGCACACAGACAGACAGAAGCATCCGAAAAGCTCTTCTGGATCAGACCACAGCAGCCTGTCTCTCACATGGACCAGCCAGGTGCCTCTGGGAAGCCCACAGGCAAGGAATGAAGAAGAAGAGATCAGCCCCCTGTCTGTGGCCTGCTGCCCTCTCAGCCCCTGGTGTTCAGAGGCAACCCAGTCGGAGTGTTTTGCTTCTGTGGAACCACCATGGCTAATAGCCACGGAGAGACCCCTCCTCCCTCATGGATTTGTCTAATCGGTTTTTAAAGGTCTCTAAGCCAGTGGTCATCACCACATCTTGTGAGGATGATTTCCATCAGTGAATTTTCCCTAGTCACGTCGGATTCCTCACCCGCGGTGTGAGCCCAGCTTTGCAATTGGCATGACAGATGTATATTCTGTTGAGTGCTGAGTCAGCTGTCAGCTTTGCTTTGCCCCCTCGTTCCACAGATTACCTGTTTGGGTGTGTGTGTTAATGCCTACATATGCATTTATCCATGGGTATGTTCATCCTTGCTATTGCTTTTTTAAAAATGGACCTTTTCACACCTGTTACAGAACTCTTCTAGAGGCGGGGGTGTGCTTGTTTTGGTGAGGGTGCCAGGCAATCTATGCCCCCCACCCCCACAGCTGGCTTTTGCTACCAACTTGCTAAAGTGTGGAGTGTTGTTTTTCCCGGAAAAGAAAAAAGTGCATTTGTGCACTGAATGCTGTGTACTGAATACTTCCAAACCAAGGCCACAGCTGTATAAATGGCATCTCTCTCTCTCTCTCTCTCTCTCTCTCTCTCTCTCTCTCTCTCTCTCTCTCTCTCTCTCTCTCTCTCTCTCTCTCTGCCCCCACAAACCAGGGCGTGAAATGGGCTTGTTAATATAAGGTGCATTATCCATTCATTCATTTCAATGATTTCTTCTATCTTGCCTTTCCAAAGTACAGTATAAAACCAGCACAAGGTGACTAACAATTTTTTTAAAAAAACCACCATGAAAAGTACGGTACTATGAAAATTCAGAAATTAAAAATATCATATTAAAAGTAGCAGGTTAAAAACAGTCGTGTAGTGGCGACTGTTTTCACATTTTTATGCTGCCCTTCCTCCAAGGAGCTCAGGAAGGGTGGTGTAAAAACAACATGGCTCTTTCCCTTCCTTTGTCCTCAGGATGGCCGTTTTGCAGTTCCAACAGCTTCAGGGGCACACAAGCAGCCCACCCTACTCTGAGCTCCCCAAATCTGGTCTTGTCCTGTGCTTCCTGTGACCACCACCTGCTCCTGCACTTTAGCGTGTTGGATGGAAGAGAGCGATCTGAGCGGCCTCCTTCTTTGCCTTTAACAGTGCCGCTGCCTCCCGTGGGTGGCACAATGGCCATTTGAGGCGAGGCTGTCCGGGCATGAATGTCAGTGCCCTGGACAAATGGCTTTGCTCAGTCATGTGCGGGCACAGCAACAGCAGGAGCCCATTAGCCAAACTGGAAACAAACTGGCCCTTGCGCGGCACAGCCATTCCCAACTCCTTGGAGGCCCATAATGTCCCAAATGAGCCCATAAATCAGGGAGGCAGCCAGATGGGGCCTCTTCCTCCAGCAGCCTTTGACCAAGATGTGCCTCTTTATCTGCTCACGTTGCTTAACCCCCTCCACCCTGGGCTTCCAGTGCAGCTCTGCGGCTCTTCCATCTTTCGGTAAAAAGCAGACGGAGCCCTGGGTGGCAGCCAGCAGGTTTGATAAAGGAACGACTTTTGTCATCCGGAGGGTGGCGGGGATGAAGCAGGGCTCACCACCTGGCAGCTCATGTGCTGGGTTTAGCTGGGAAGCCATTTCCTCGGGACCCCTGGCCCTGCCTGCTGCTGGCCCGATTATATTTTAATGTTGAATATATAGTACAGTGGGTGTAGCATAGAAGTTTAAAGCAGGGATCAGCAGCATTCAGCCCTGACTTCTGCCAACACTCAAGCCCAGAACATATGGAGGAAGAACACATGAAAGTGCCTCTGAGCAAGTGCAGAGTGTATTGTCTCTCAGCCTCCATTTCCCTTCCTATCTGCAATAGATCATGATGATGATGATGATGATGATGGTGGTGATGGTGATGGTGATGATCTTGCTAATAATGCTAGCAATAATAATGGGAGGATAATAGTGCTGGCCTGCTATTGCAAGTTAGGTTGCCAACCAGCCATTATTCTATTGATCCAGTTAATGAGAGCATCAGAAGAGCCCTGCAGGATCAAAGCGAACATCTACCCAGTCCAGCATCTGGTTTCTCACAGTGGCCATCCAGATGCCTCGGGGAAGCCCCTAAGCAAGAGAGCATGAAAGCAGCAGCCCTCCCCAGTTGTTACTCCCCCTCAACAACTAGTATGCCGAAGCAGCTGCCTGGCCCCTCCGAACATGCAGGCTCATCACAGCTAACAGTCAGCACTAGACTGTTATGGAAGCCTGACTCTAGACTCCATGGAAGCCACTAGACTGTTATGGAAGCCTGACTCCAGACTCCATGGAAGCCACTAGACTGTTATGGAAGCCTGACTCTAGACTCCATGGAAGCCTGATCTGGGTTCTACAAATGGTGTGGTGGGGATTGGGGACCTGACTGTGTCCAAGATGCTCCCTATGTTTGAATATGTGCACCGCCTTTCACACCCCTTGGAGACATCACCAAAAGGAAGCACACAGTTTGTGTGTGTGTGTGTGTGGGGGGGGAGATTCACTCAACACACACACACACACACACACACACACACACACACACACACACACACACACACACACACACACATGTTTAGCTCTGACCTAATAAAGATTCCTGAGATAATGTATGTGAAGCATCTTGAACACTTGAAATGCACTATATTATTATTAACCAAGAAGTGGCAAAAGGTTTGCTCACAATTTTGCTTGTCAGGAAAAGAACAGTGTTTTGTG
This sequence comes from Plestiodon gilberti rubricaudatus, assembly GCA_026170595.1. Taxonomy (NCBI): domain Eukaryota; kingdom Metazoa; phylum Chordata; class Lepidosauria; order Squamata; family Scincidae; genus Plestiodon; species Plestiodon gilberti. The sequence goes on along the minus strand of JANXHW010000003.1, from coordinate 6,519,074 downwards.
AGCAACATCCCACACTTTCATATTCAACAGTGCTTCTGTCGTACAAAACCTTTTTTTACTACACATCCTATGGCACATTCTCAAGATCACTGGACCCAGATTCGGGCCAAAGCACAACCAAACTGATGGAGGCAGAGTGGATCTGTTGCAGTGTGAAGCACGCGCCATGTGGCTTCAAGCTCCCCCTGCCAGCCTTGGCTCCCCATCTGTAAAACATCAGGTTGGACATCAGGAAGACATTCTTGACGGGAAGGGCGTTTCTGCAGTGGAACAGATTGCCGAGGGAGGTGGTTCTCCCTCACTGGAGGTCTTCAAGCAGAGGCTTAACAGGCACCTGCTGGAGATGCTCTAGGAAGATTTCCTGCTACAGTCTGACCTAGATGACCTTGTGGGTCCCTTCCAACTCTATGATTCTACGTTTTTGTGAAACAGGCACGATAGCTGCCAACCACACATGGAAGCATGAGACGGAAGCATGAGAAAAGGTTTGCAGGCACTTTGCTCAGTTAAGATTCTATGGCAGCAGGGTCTTCCAATAAGCACCAAGTGAAATGCAAAGTGTCGTGGGTTGATTGGCATGGACGCACAGACCCAGCCAGTGTTGTCTGCCAGCTGCGCACTGGTGCCCAGAGAGGCCCACTTGAAAGGGTTGATTAAAGGAAACTTTAAACTGAAGCGGAGACATCTCAGCTCAGCCCACACCAGTGCAACAGGGTCTGGTCCTGGTGAGCTTTGGAGGGAGCATTCTGATGTGCCAGCTTTGTGTGGACCAGCCAAGTGTGAGCGATGCCAGGAGACAGCTTAATGAAGGCAGCGGCGCTTTCTGGGAGGCGCTCGAAGGCGATTCTGTTTACTGCCAACACAGAGACGCCTATAATTAGGACGCAAAAGTGAAGAACTAACACAGGCCCATGACCCTGGAGCAGCAGCTCCTGAGGAGGGGGCAAGGGGGGGGGAGGTTGCAGGCAACATTCCAGAGCAGCAGTGCTAACCTCGCACTCACAAGGGCTTCATGCTCCTTGATTGAGTCAGGTCGTCTAGCGCCTCCAGTCCTGATCCTAGAAATGTCTTCTGGGCTTCCCCTGATTCACCAGTGGAGATCCATGCACAGTTGATGCATCTGGCTCCATGTGCTCCTCTGAATCCCACTCTTCAGTCTGGATGCACCTTTGGAGAGCTATGGAGCTGTTTGGACATGACTAGAACTGCATCAGGGGCCCGAGGCTGCCGGTGTTGCCAGGCACAACCAGAAATTAGGGAAGCGTTACAGAAGAAGGCAGGTACAGTACTATTTTCCCTGCTGAACGCTTGAACTTGCCAGCTGTGCAGGCTACAGGGATCATACTGGTTCTCATCAGCGATGTGAACCCTTGGAGAACCGCCTAGCTTCAGGGTCAGGCGAGGGCCGTGGGTGGCGGCACTAAAATTCAGACCTGGAATATACCGTATTGGTCTGAGTATAAGACTCACTTTTTTCTCCTAATTTAAGTTTTTAAACTAGGGGTGCGTCTTATAATCAGGCTGTTGCAATTTAATGCCAGTGATTTAATTAATTATTTTTAATAGCACCAAACTTTAAGAGTGCGTCTTATAATCAGGTGCGTCTTATACTCGGGACAATACGGTATGTTCTCCAAACCGGGTTTCTGAGGAGGTCAGGCATGGAGGTTTGGGCCAGGCGTGCATGGAGACTGCTGCATGGAGACAAGGCAAGGATGGGAAGCCAGGCGCCAAGTATTCATAGCAGGCCTGGCCAATCCAGAGCCTCATACTGTCTGCCAATCCTGGCTGGGGGAGGGGTGGGCTAAATATGGGCTCGTTTTGGGCAACGTGCAGGGAAGAATCAGCAGGCGAGAGAAGAGTTAAGCACCCTCTCCTGCTTTGCCCATGTGCCCCACAACCCCCCCCATCCCCACATGCATGACACATGAGGAACCTGGGACATGGCCTGAAGGCGTAGGATGCTGCAAGGGCTCTGCTGTGGGCGTGGTGGTCAGTGCCGCCCTGGCTGGGAAGCCGCTCTCTCTGTGCCGCATCTGGGGTTCCGTGATGGATGGATGAGAGAGGCAGGCAGGCTCTCCGTTGAATAAGTCTGTCAAATAAACTCCTGTTTACCTCCTCGTGTGCAGTTCTGCCCTAAAGTGGACGCTGCTAATTAATATAAGCATGACGTTTTAAAACTGCCTGTTGCCTAGGGATGAGTCTGAGGTCAAACGACGCAGTCAGATAATCCACCAGCCAGCCCATTGCTTCACCGGGGGGTGGGGTGGGGGGGTGAAATGTCCATTTCCTGAAGCTGTGGTCATTTCCTGGGCAAATTAGGCCCTGGATGTATCTGTCCCATGACAGGCAGCTGGGCAGCCTGGGCAGGGTGTTGCCCTGATGGTGTCAGCCTCATAAAATGAAACGATGGCGTCTCTGTAGGCCAAGCTGGGCTCCAGCCAAGGGCCCTGGGCGTTGCAGAATGCGCCTCCTCAGGCTCCTGGCTCTGCCCTTAAGAACGTCTAAAGTGCAAACTCTTCAAACTCCCCAAGGGTTGGATAGTTATTGTGACTGCTTGTTATTTTCCTCCCAAATATTTCCATGCTCAGCACTGCGTTGGTAAACATACGGGGGGGGGGGGGCTGCAGAAGCTCACCAGACTGAGGAGCCGAGTGTTTGCTGTTTGAGAACTATCGTCGGCAGCACTGTGGGCAAAGCAACTTCCAATGTGTGTCACGTGAAAAGAGAAACACTCCACTGACTCCATCTGAGCTCCTTTTACTGGGGTCGAGAGCAAGTGACTCAGACATGCCCCTTGCAAGGGGGCCTGAGTGATTGCACACCCATAGCCAGGAATTTTCAAAAGGGGGAAGATACACAGGAGTGGGAGGACACTACCTGGCCAGACCAGAATTTCATCTGCTTGGCTTGTTGCCAGAATAGGAGAAGGTCAAGCCAGAAAATATTTGTAAGCTCAGTCAGTGTCTATATTTTGATGTTCCTACTTTCTAAGGGTTTGCTTTGATAGATAGATAGATAGATAGATAGATAGATAGATAGATAGATAGATAGATAGATAGATAGATAGATTGTTGTTGTTGTTCAGTCGTTAAGTCGTGTCCGACCCTTCGTGATCCCATGAACCATATCCCGCCAGGCCTTCCTGTCCTCCACTAGATAGATAAAAAGGGTGCCTTTCAGAAAGACAGCACTCTGCACATGCAGAAATGAACTTTGATGCTGTCATTTTTTTAAAAAAAGTATTCCCTCTCAGAAAGGAAAGGCATTTTGCACATGCTCAGACACACTTTGCCATTAGGTACTTTTAAAGAAATGTTTCTTTTGCTCAGGAAATGGGACACTACACATGCTCAGAGACATGTGCAGAATTCTGAAAACATAAGTGGCAAATAACATGAAAGTAATAAATATAGGGCACCAATTGGTTTAAATGGAAGATTAATCAACAAAAGGTTTAATTGATGGGAAGACATTTTTAATCAAGGAAGGCAAATTTTAACCAGTGGGGCTACGACTGAGTTAAGGATGCTTTATAGGCCCCTTTTGCTTTGTTTCAGGGAAATGAAAAAGCAAACATTAAGGGTTCCTTTGCTTTCCAATAGTGAGTGGAAACTTTTGTTTTCCCTTGTATTTTTGTAAGTAAAATGACTGAAAACATACTTTAAATAAAGACAAGCAGACATGAAAGATGAACATTCAGAGAAGGGGACCTGGACTGTCCCTCATAGGGCCACCTTTCTGGTCTGTTGACTGGCACTACTGTCGGTTTGCATGAACCCTGCCTGAGAAATGTATCTCGTCTCACTGAGACTCTTTTTGCTCCCCTCCAGAGTGCTCAGATATGTCACCTGAGAGGGAATTCCCAAATTCACAATGACATTCGATGTCAATGAAATTCTGGCCTCCACATTTCCTGTGTGTCCCTCTCTTCTTCCTTTTTCAACCCAGGGAGTAGGAGGAGAAGGAGGGGCAGTGGAGGCAAGTAGGTGCCCAGAGATGGGTGCCCCCCCCAATCTGCAGTCTGGGGTGACCACCTCAGTTGGCCTCATGGATGGGCCGGCCCTATCGCACAAACACCAAAAGTCCTGCTGCCGCTCTTCTCTGACCCTGTTTCCTGCTGCTGCTAATCAGGGGCCTTTCAGTGGAAGCTGCTGAGCCCGGAGAGTTTTCTGCTGGCTCTTCAAAAAGACACCACAAGAAATGAACGCCAGGGCGCTTTGTGGTGAATAAAACATCAGAGAGAGACAGAGAGACCCCCCCCCCTCCCGTGGAAGTCTGTGCTGCAGCAAAGGGAAGCTGATGGAGAATTTTATAGCACGACGGAGTGCAGAAAGGCAGATCTCCAGCTCACAAAAACGAGGTGCTGAGCGCAAAACTGGATGCTATGTGGTCTCAGCAAATGTGTGATCCCAACCCCACATTTTTCAAGGTAGCAGGAAAGGTGGGCGTTGAGGGCAGCCAAGGGGGTGGGAGGGAAAGGGGCTTGATGCTCCTGCTGGCATGACCTGGACCTCAAGCAGTGGCCAGGACTCAGACATAGATGGGAAGGAGGCAGCCAGATCTGGTGAGCCACTGGGCTCGAGCCCTGACCCTCAGCCTGAGACTGACAGCCAGGAGCCCCTGGAACCGGAAGCTCTGGCATGAGACCCTCCAGAAACAGCGACCCCTGAATGGGCTCTCCTGAGAAACCCCCAGGTCCCTCTGCGCCACAAGCCTCACCAGTCCTGCTCGCCAAGAGCAGCTGAACCACCAGCCAGCACAGCAGGTGGGAAGTGACAGAGAGGTGACAAAGTGCTCAGCTCCCGGCCCGAAAACTGCCTCTTTACGGAGGAGGAGGCAGAACATGCGAGGCGCAGTCCTGGCAGAGAGGAATATAAGGGCCCATTGGGACCCACGACTCTCGGGCTATTCACATGACATTCAGCATAGGTACACGGTATGCACAATCGGTATTTCAGGGACTCAGTCCCCAGGTTCACTTGAAATGAACGCATGTACAGTCATTCACACAAACACAAATTCACATGTACAACGTCATGTGTGACTAGCCCGTCTTGTTGGAACAGGTTCTCAGCTCCTGTGATCTGTCCAAGGTCCTGAAAAGTATCCAGAGTCACCCTGGTTCTGCAGGCCCTGTCTGTCTCATTGGGTCCTCTCCTATCATCCACCACAGACACATACTGGCCTTCTGCCTCCCTGACTGACTGTGGATTTTCACTCTCAGGAGAACATTTCATAGATGGGCACATTGTCAGGCTGCTGCTGAGCACAAATTGAACAGGGTGTGTGTGTGTGTGTGTGTGTGTGTGTGTGTGTGTGTGTGTGTGTGTGTGTGTGTGTGTGTGTGTGTGTGTGTGCGCAACTACGCTCTTCTGGAGTGCCTTTTGCGATGCCGGAAAGCGCATTTCGCCGTCAGAATGCTAGTTCTAGTGGTGAAGCCCAGCTATAGTATTGTGTGTGTGTGTGTGTGCGCGCGCGCGTGCGCGCGTACGTGTGTAACCGATGCAGAGGACACAAGGGGTCAGGGGTCTGCATTGGCAGTTCTTATGCCAGTAGGGTGGTCTGTCTCTCTCTTCACATAGGTTATTGCTTTTCTCCTCCTTCCTTTTTCCCCTGCCCGGCAAATGCAGCAGAGGAAATCTGTGGGATTTAAAGATCCAGCTACCTGTAACATTAGACCAAGACTATGAAATGGAAATGGAACCGGGGATTCAGCATTTTCACTTGAGCAAAAGGTCTGCTGGCCACCGGTGCCCAATCAGCCGCCGCCGCCAGAGTCACATCTCTTTGATTTTCTTAATTTTAGGCTGGCAGGAAGTCATGCGCAGCCTTCCCTGATTGACTGTTTCCCAAACCGTTTTCCTGCTGTTCGCTACTTGATCAATAGTCTTGCATGCATCATAAATATAAAAGCCAGTTCTCTGGCTCCTGCACTTCCAAATGCGGTGTGTGCCTTTCTCTTCTATAGAAGTGGTGGTGTGCACACAAGCCCCTTCCACAGACACCAAAGGCCCCCTTCACTTCTGTGGAAGGAAGGAGAGGGTTGGCAGGTAGACCACTGGGAGGCCAGTTGTCAATAGGAGCAAGTAGATCCCGTCCATCATACTGAATGATGGGTCACCCTAACTGAGAGGCCAAACTGCACGTGACAGTCAAAGCAACAGCATCATCACTCTGTCTTTTGAAATAGCAGCAGCTGTGAGGGCCCAATCCAGGCTGGGGCTGTGGCATGCAGGGAGGGGGTTAACACTGTGCCCTTTCTGTGGTCCTAGTTGGCCTTTCCCCCATGGCTACTTTTTGCCCCAAGAGGACATTTGCTATTGGGGCCAATGCGAGCTTCCCTCGCCTCGGTAAAGCAGCCATGAGAGGTGGGGGACACACGATTCAGATAGATACAGACTGCAGCAGGAGTTACACCCACCCACCCCCTTCACAGGCACTGTGGTCCTGGGAATTCAAATTACAATCCAAACTGGTTACAATACTTCCAGAAGGGTCAGATTTAGCACACGTGTAGCCCAAGATACACAGAAAAAGTCTCAAAGGGAGAAGCCTTAAGGCTGCAATCCTATACACACCTACTAGGGAACACGTTTTACTGAACTCATCTGGGCTTACTTCTGAATAGACATGCATAGGATTGCACTGTAGGTCTTTCCCTGGAAATGGGGGGGGGCATTGACCCCCAAACTGTTAATGTATTTCCAAGCCACTCAGAAAGCTGAAATTTCTGAAATTTGGCACATATATAACCCACAATATTTTGATTACTGGAAAAGCCTGAAAGAGAAAAATGTATAATATGTCCCTCCTGAGAAATGGGGGGGGGGCAAGGGATATACCCCCAAATCTTAAGGTATTTCCAAGCTAGCTGGAAACGGATGCGCACATTGAATTAAGTGATACACTGATCACTTAAAAAATCTGAAAATCAAAACTTGAGGGGCATAAAAGCTCACAAGAGGGGCTTTCATTCCAGCCCAGCCAAGCTATATGCAGAGTGGCTGGTTGGGTTGTGGGAGTTCCATTGACTCTTCAGTCTTGGATTGGGGCGGGGGGGACTTAATGCTTCTGTGTTTATATGGGTCAGGCCCAGTCTAAGCCTGGTGCAGGGGTGCAAATGCTGCCCACCTGCCCTCCCTGATGTGCATATTAATGCCACCACCACAACCATGAGGGCACCACCTGGGAGCTCCAGGTAAAGGGGAGGGAAGTGAGGGGGCCACCATGCCCCACCTCTCCTTGCTCACCCAAGGGCCTCATAAGCAGGCAGCGAGTGAGGAGGTGGCTGAAGCCGCTCTCAGCAAGCTGGATCCGAGTGACAGCTGAGTGACTCAGCAGCGGGTTGGAGAGGGCAGTGGACTGATGGGGGGCTTGGCAGTTCACCGCCCCCTCCAACGCGCCTCAATATGAGCCTTTTGGTCAGCATCATGGGCAAGCCGGCCCTGATACCGGCACTACGGTAGTACAGCTAAGAAAATGCTTCTGTGTGAGCGTAAAGTCGTCAAGTGATACCGTTTTCTAAAGAAGAGTAAAGGGGAGTAGCAGTGGAGCTGTGGAGGAGAGAAGGCTGGGTTGCAATCCCTGTGCAGGGCGGCAATCCCTGTTCCTTGCTGCTTTGATGCTCATCCGTCTCAGTCCCTTCTTAAGGGAGAGCAGCATACAACTTCACCTTCCTTGGGGCAACACCAGGCAGAGAGCCCAGAGAGAGAGAGAGAGGGGGGGGGAGCGGTGGCTGAGTGCCAGGGGTGAGAAGAGACCATGTCGAACATTGTGCCATTTGTAGAGCCCCAGCTGGTGGGAAGCAGCTTCAACAGCTATTAACCAGATGGCCGGCTAATTCATGATAGGATTACGGGTGCCCCTGGAAATCACGAACCAGCCTGGGAGCTTTTGTTCTGTACCAGCTGGGCGGGCGTCTGTACTGGAATGGCTGGGGCATTGGGATTTGGAGTGCGGGCAGATGGTGCCAGCCAGGGGCACCAGAAGAAGGTTTCGGTAGAGGGAAGTGGCAAAAAGCAAGAATCGACACTCACCATCCCTTGAAGGATTCTTAGGAATTCTCCACTCTTCAAGAACCTGTAACACGTGACCACATCAAGTGACTTTGGTGGCAGTCCTGTACACATTTACCTGGAAGTAGGCCTTCCTGAATTCAGGGGAACGTACAGGTGGGCCCCCATATCCACTTATTCGCTATCCACGGTTTCAGTTATCCACTGATTGTGGGGACCCCCCCCCCCAGGCTTTTACTTTTTTCCCAGTAAGCTTCATGTCTTCCTTAAAGAAACAGGAGAAGCAGCCAGCTGCTTATTACAGGCAAGTAGAACGAGACTAAGTGCTAAAGAGGCTCTGCAAGGTTAACAGAAACCTTGCAGAGCCTCTCTAGGACTTAGTCTTGTTCTACTTGCCTGCAATGGAGGCTGCTTTTCTGTTTGTTTTAAGGAAGAAACAAAGCTTGCTGAAAGAAATAAGAGCGGCGGGAGGGGAACATGCCTGTCTGCAAGGGAGGCAGGGTGGGGGGCCTCTCAGGAAACCATGGAGGGGGTGTTCGCTCTTATCCACGGTTTCAAGTATCCACGGAGGGGCCTGGAACCTATCCCCAGCGGATATGGGGGCCCACCTGTACTTCCAGAGTGCAATCCTAAGGACGTTTGGAAGGAAGCTCCCCTGAAACCAGAGGAACTTCCGTCATACCTTCCACCATTTCACACGTGAAAAGGACATGCCACTTCTTAGACCAAAGGCCACTTTGTGAGCCCCACACACTGCACTATTGCACATTATTAAAATCTCTTCACCACTCATGCCTCTCACAATGGCCCTGTCCCCCACTGAGTTAAATTCCAAGGTGGCGATTGTTCGTTTGCTTCACAGTAGACTAGGAAAACATAAAGTGTCCTATGACAGGTTATCAACTGTTCAAACTCTCAGCAGTTACAGTATATGTGGAATGGCAGCTGTGGGCTGCATGATGCCTTAGTGTTCATCATGTGCATGTATTTTAACACATGTGCATTAAAGACAAGATGGAGCCACCCTTGCACTCAGGGGGTTAACTCTTAGAGATCCTGACGAAGGAGTGGAATCCTGAAGAATGACCTTGCTAGCAACGCTTGCTGACGCCATTTCAACAAGGCATTCCCAAAAGGCAAACAAGAAAGACAAACTAGGGCCGGGTCCCGGAAAATAAGGGCTGCCACTCATAAATAGGGACAGTTGGAGCAAATGCTTCCTCCTCCCAAGGAAATATGCTTCTTCAAGCTGGAGCCTTTTTCTTGGGGAAGGCGGTGCAATTAATTCACATACGATCCAAGAGCAGTTGTTGAACCTGCCTTAATACTCATTCAGGCTCCATACAAGCATAGGTCACATAACAACAACAGGTATATTACGCAGCTCCCTGGCAGGGCTCCAAACACAGGCCTGCTGCAGCAAGCCGGCCTGACCAGACTCTGTCTGCCTCTGGCCCCTCAGATCCCGGCCTGCCACTGCAGAACTTGACCTCAGCCCCACCACTGGCCTCTGAACCTGGCTAAGGCCTGACAGGTTTCTCCAAGGCAGGCCCCAAGCCTTGGAGGGCCCTGGGCAAGACCTCCCCAGTGGGCTGCCTCCTCCTCGCTGCCACAGCCACCAGCTGCTGCTGTTCTTTTTCACCACTATTGCCATTTCACCTGCTGGGGAGAGGACGAGTGTGTGAGCATTCAGTGGCAGCTCCTCCTCTTTCTCCTCCTCCTCCTCCTCCTCACTGCTTTTGTTTGCTCCCTCCAGGCCAGACCGAAAGGGAAGGCAGGCAAGCTGGTGGCCACGGTGAGGGGAGGCAGCAGCAGAAACCAGGGGGCTCCCTGCAGACATGTGGGCCTCAGCCGGTGCCCGACCATGCCAACCACTGACACCAGCCCTGGGATTCGTCAATGATGGCAGGCTAGCTTCTCTGAAAGACAGCTTGGCCGCCACTCCAAAACTGTCCCTGCAATGCGCAGCTGCAGGGGAGTGTGTTCTAGGGCGCACTCTCAGTTCACTCGGAGCCTATCGTGTGTGCAGAACATGCCTCAGAGTCCTTTGCGACATGCCAGCCGGGCACCACTGAGAAAGCACACGGGCATTTCCTAACCTCTAGGCCAAGATGGAAAGAGTTCCCTGAAGGAAGAGCCAGGATGGTGTAGTGGTTTGGGAGTCGGACTTAGACCTGGAACATCCAGGTTCAAATCCCCGCTCAGCCACGAAGCTTCCTGGGTGACCTTGGGCCAGTCACTATCTCTCAGCCCCACCTACCTCACAGGGTTGTTGTGAGGACAAAAGGAGGGGAGGAAATATGTACACCACTCTGAGCTCCTTGGAGGAAGGGCGGTATAAAAATGTGAAAAATAAATAAACAAACAAACAAACAAACAAACATGGAAACCACTGGCATAGCATACGCTGCAAATGTGGCAAGCAGCATTTTGAAAGGGTTATGGGAAAGAGGAGCATTTCAGCAGGGCTGGCGAACCCAACACGCAGCACCGACAGCTGTAGTATGTATGGGTCAGAAGAATATGAAGGGTTCCAGGCTAATTAGTGGGAATATTCTCTAAGGGAAACTCATACACTTCACCCCAGACCCTTGGGACAATATACTCTGGGTGTTCTTATCCCCTTGCTGCCCCCTTATCCCGGACTGAAGAGTCCTGCACTGGCCATGCTGAGAAACAAGCCCAGAGGAGACACTGGGAGACACTAGGAAATGCCTCGTCCTCACGTGCATCTGAAATGTACCACGTCAGACTGCAGGTGGAGGCTCACAGGGTTGAAAGCTCCTCCATACAAATTAAACTTGGAATCGCAGGGAGAAGGCATGCTCCTTTTCTATGTGCAGGGAATGTTTCTGCATAGAGGAGCATTCCATTATTTTATAGGACCCCCACCTGCCATTTGCAGTGGTACAGCCTGGGCTCAGGCGGACCATTGCAATGAGAACTAGACCACAGTTGCCCAGTTCTCTGGACTGTGGTCAAGACATCTGCATCTCGAAGGGGAAGTTTGGGGGGGCACTAATATGGGGACCTCTTTTTGATGTCCAAATGGTGACCCCTCCCTTGGCTCTGCCCTCTGGTTTGCCCTGTGAATTGACCTGGCTCCTGACTGCGGGGAAATGGCACAGACCTTTGGTCAGTCATCTTTGGAATGCCAGTAAAAAAAAATGGAAAATGTCGAGACCGTGGGGTGCAGAAAGGGAATTCACTGCTGCCCAGTCTGTTGACCTAAGATAAAGCTGTTTATTTCTTCCTGGAAAGAGCAGAAGAGATTAAGTGGAGAGTTTGCATGGTGGGGGTCATCAGGGCAATCTGACCAAGATCGCCTGATTTTTCAGCAACCCTCAGATATAAAGGTTTCAGTGTTGAGGAAGAGAGGATGTCTTCAGTTTGATTCTGTCCCTTCCCTGAGCTGGAGAAAATATAAGACCCACCCTACTGGATTAGCTCAAAGGTTCATTTAGTCCACAGAGACCAGCCAGAAGATGCCCCCCAGGAAAGGCGTGAAGATGACAGCCCCCCCCCCCCATTCTTTGTCCTCAGTCTTTGGTACTTAGAGGGTTGCTGCCTCAACTCAGAGGTTCTGTTTTAGTAACTGTTGCTAAACTTATTCTTCCTCCAGGAATCATTATCTAGAGATCTAGTTGCAAAGTTAGGCATTGGAGTTACAGAACCCAAACATTTTAGAGCAAAATGCCAGGATCCCCATTTGTTCCCTGAGCAGTGTCATACAGGGAGTGGTCGTCAGCCCTCAGCCCAGGGGACGGAGAGGCAGGGTCATGGTCAAAAACTAGCAGGGCCAAGTTCCAGGAAAAGGCAGGACGGGGTCTGAGGGGCCAGCACAAAGCAGGAGGTTGTGTTGGAACTTGGAAGGCAACAAGAGCAGCGGAAATCGGCCAGCAGCAGCAGCAGCAGCAGCAGCACGCCCAAAGGCTGCCTTTGCCAGGTAGAACTCAGTCCGTCCTCACAGTCGCTGAGACTGAGGAGCTAGAGCGGAGCCCCAGGTATGCTGGGATTGGTCTTCCAGGTCAGTTGACTGGTACTGAAGTGAAGCCTGACTGACAGGTGCCATTGAAGCTCAGAGCTCCATCCTCCAGGCTGACAATCAGTCACAACAGGATGCTGGTGGTGGAGGAGGTCAGGCTTGCGCGCCTGGTTGCTGCTGCTGCTGCTGCTGCTGCTGCTGCTGCTGCTGCGGAGAGCTCTGCTTCAAGACAAGCACACAGAATGACGGCCTTCCAGCAGAGGAGCACCAATCCTCCCTCTGCTGCCAGAGATAAGGGAAGCAGGTTGCCAAGAGCTGGAACGACTTGGGTCTTTTTTTTATGGATGTCTCTGCTGCCTGCTGCTCACCCAGGGCTGGTCCGTCCAGGAGGCCAATGGAACCAGTTGCCTCAGGGCAGGCAGCAGGTTGGTGGGGGTGCCCATCTCTGCCTCCACGGTGCCTCCTTCTGCTTCCACGCCCTGGGTTGGAAAAGGAAGAGGGGAACAGAGAGAAGCAGGACGTGTGGAGGGCGGCAGCATTGGGCAGGCTGCCTCAGGCGCCAGGAGGCCTGACTCTGGCTCTGTGCTCACGGTCACATTGCTATCGCTGCCTGGGCAAAGGAGGACGAGAAGAGAAGCGAAACCAAACCCTTCCTGGAGGGTTTCCTGTCGCTTCAAGCTGAAGCTGTTTCTCTAGTGGGCCTTGATAGACAGAAGATTCTTGCTCAAATGGGCCTGAATGGTCTTTGATGGCTAGTGGCTACTAGTAGTTACCCCACATCCCCCCCCCGCTTGGATTGCACTGATGGCAATGAGCAGCAGCAGGGGCGAGGTAGTGCGGGGGGCTGCCTGCTGTTCTTCAGGGGGAACAGAGGCTGTTTTACAGCTTCGCCTTGTCCATCTGGGTGTCTGCCTGCTAGATGACGATGCGGCGCATATTTGAGAGCCCATCATTCCAACATTCTTGGCCTGGGGCAGCATGTCACCATGCCTCATAAAAGGGGGTTTCTCATTTGGCCGGCTTGCCATCAAACTATGAATCCCTCCTTGTTCACTCCACATAAAACAAGTGTATCTGTTTTCCTCTGTCCAATCTTGGAGGGTATGTTCACGATGATGGAATTCCAAAGGGCACATCTAATGCCCTCCCAGCCAGGGCCCCTGTCCGGAACCTTGCTGTTCTAACCACCTCAGGGTCTTCGTCCGTCCCCGAGACAGGCGTTTGGCAGCTGGGCATCTTCTTGTCGTGGGCCCGGGGTCAGTCCTTGGTCACTGCTCAGGCCTGCCTCTGCCGTCACCCCAGACAAAGCAAAGCCTCTTTCAGAGGGAGCTGATGCTCCAGTCGGGGGGAGAGGTGAGGGCTGCCAGGACTCGGCAAGGCTCCAGCACCTGGGAGAGAGACAGGGAGGACAGCCTGGGCAGGGCGTCCTCACCTGAGTTCAAAGAGCCGCTTGGAGAGCTCTGTGGGGCCATTGTCTGCTTCCCAGACTGGCGCAGGCAAGGAGCCAGGGCTCGGAGAGAGATTCCAGAGCTGTCAGCAGAGATGAGGTGGAGGTAAGGGTCTCTCTGAGGATAAAACGAGAGAAAGGGAGCACGGGGGGGGGGGCTCTTGGACCTGATTCTGCCTCAGAGCCTCCCACGTGGTTGAGCAGGGCTGAGCATCGGCTCTGAACACCATGGGCAGCTTGATCACAGAACGAGCGCACATCTGTGTTGTGACCATCTGTAACATTTGTTTGTGGGGGTGGGGGGGTTGACTGTCTCTCTATTTGAAGCGATACTTTATTCCCTGTTGCTCAACTCAGGCAAACTGAATGCAGAATAGGACAACTAACAGGACCTTCAAGGCACAGGAGGACAGAACTGTAGCGTGTGGGACCCAGGGGGGGGGCTGGGCAATGCAAATGAAGGGGCCGGTCTCTGGAGATGGGAATGATGAGCCTGTGGCTCCCATTCAGATTGACAGGGGAGAAAACAAAGGGACTAGACTCCGAGTGGGGAGAGTGTTTCCTAAAGGGAAGAGGCAGGTTGATCTCATCATCCCCAACATTATTCTTTAATACGCCCGGCCCCTTTATGTTTTCCCACAGAAGAGAATGGGCATGTGATGCACCCCTATGGGAAGACGTCGAGCACTGAATCATGGGGCTCTGTGGCAAACGCTGCCCCCTGCCCCAACCTGGGAGAGAGGGGCCACTGAGAGGGGCTGCAGTGAGGCCAGAAGGATCTCTTCTCTCTCCCAGAATGTGCTCAAGCCAGCGCACTGCGTCTCCGGGAGCCCTGCCCTGCCTGCCCCCATAAGAATGAATGGGCATTTTGCAAATCTCTCTTTTTAGGCCTGCAGGTCCATTCCTAGCATTCCATCAACTTCCTGCGCTGGGCAACAGCCAGGACAGGAGGCTTTCTCGGTGGCAGCACCTCAGTGGTGGAATGCCTCTCCCGGAGAGGTCTGGCTGACCCCCTTGCTTGCTTGCTTGTTGTTCTTAGATGGATGCTTCCAACCTTCCTCGTTTGGAAGCCTTTTCATACCACTGGAATTGGATATTCTTCTGCCTCTGATGGCTTTTCTTTCTTTCTTGCTGCTGCTGCTGCTGCTGCTCTGTTTTGTTCTTTGTTTATTGCTGCTGTTTTAATTGTTCATTATGAATAGTTTGCCAGTGCTTTATTATTTCGATTGCTTTTAATCATTGTGCTTAGCTGCCTTGCTATTTATGAACCAACAGCGGGATCTAAGAGCGTGAAATAAAAATAAATTGCAGCGCAACCCAGAAACAGAGTCCAGGACAAGCTCTGCCAATAGGAGCCCCTGACTGGCACATTGGCACTGACTGGTGCTGCACACAGGTGGGAGCAATGCTTGATGCCTGCATCACACCTTCCTAGTGCTTGAAGCCTGTGCCTCCTGACAGCATCCCTGCCCCCCTCTGTAACTCAACCTATGTGCCTGTCAGTGAAGGAATCACATGTTCTTCCCCTGCCAACTCCCACTGCCTCCCTCTCCTCCCTTCCTCTGTGCTCCCTTCTGTCATTATCCAGACTGTAGACTCATTGGGGCAATGACCTGCCCTCTCCTTCTTTGTAAAGCACAATGTGCATGATGTTAAAATAATCACTAGAAGAAGAAGAAGAAGAAGAAGAAGACTGTTGTTATCATGGCATTATCATCTTCACGCCCAAGAGAAAACTGACGCCTCCTTCTCTACGGCATCCTAGTGAATTGGTGGCTGAGATGAGACTGAACTGGGGACCACTTTCCAGCTCCGAACCCTGACTCTGCTACCCCCCAGCGTGTGGCTTCTGTGGACGGGCAGCGTATCGGCCCTCTCGTTGCCACTCCCAGGTTCCCTGGCTGGCTCTTCGATGTCAGCAGGGCCCATAAATCCACCTGCCACAGTGATGGAGGGTATCATGAACTTTTGCCAGCCTTGCCTGGGTCCCTTTCACTCACTCCTTGCCCGCTTGATGGATGGGCCGGCTAGCGCGGCTTCCCGGCTTGCAGCTGTCAGGGTGATTTGAGCGGCTCATTAACCAGCACCAGCCTGAACTGCAGGCTGAGAGGCTGTTCCTGGCTCCCTGCCTGTGGGAAGGGCGGATGTGTGGGCATGGAGGGGAGTCCGTGGAGTCTGTGGGCACGGGGGACCGACAGCCAGGGGCAGGGACCAGTATCCTAGTGAGAGAGCCCTGGCAGAAGACTGGCTGGCAGAGAACCGAAAGGAACAGAAGCCTCCAGGCTTGGCCTGCCCATCATCAGGCAGGAGGGGAACCCCTGTCTCTGGGCAGTTTACCAGGAGGATCGGATGCAAAAATGCAGCAGCCCATCGGATCTGTCCAGCAGACCCAGGGTCTGTGCCCTCAACATGTTCCAGGCTGGAGCATAAATACCTGCCTTGTTTTTTCATGACATGTACAATGAATGGGATCTACAGAGATTTGCAAGTTAGGTAGGTGTTATCTGCAAATTGAAATGGTGTGAAGTCATCTAGGGGCTAAAAATGTGAATGGGGAGAGACAGCCCCCCCCCCCCGGTTTAAGCCTTACAGCAGTTACAACAATTTCACTAGTGGCCTCCAGCTGTGGGTGTACAAGGGAGCACAGGCATGGCCGGCCCAACCATGCGGCCTAATGAGGTGGCTGCCTCAGGCAGCAGGTTGGTGGCGACTGCTCACCTCCATCCATCCAGTCGCTTCCACAGCCGCTGCTCCCCCCCCCCCGCCACTCCCTGGATTGGAAGAGGGGAACGGAGCAGAAGAGGAACTGTGGAGGAGAGGAGAGTGGTGGCTTCGAATCTCTCCAGGGCTCAAACCCACCACTCTCTTCAGCCAGGAAGTGGGACGAGCAGATGCTGACACTTCACCAGGTGGGGGGGGGGCTCGAGAAGAGCCCCATTTGTCAGGCCACCTCAGGCAATGGGAGGACTTGGGCCATCCCAGTTTAGTTGTTCCGAACAATGGTCACTCAGTGTGTTGGCCAGAATTACAGAACTCTGGAGGAACACAGAGGTCTCTTCAGGTCCATGCATGGTCTGAAACACCTGGAGGAGCCCCCCCCCCCAAAAAAAGCAGATTCCAAAACAGCTCTTTGCATTGGGAGGAGGAGTTTTGTGGTGCCACAGAGGCGGCACTGTCCCATAGGTGCCCCATCACACACTCCACAATATGCACACATCTTGGGGCTAAACTAGGCGTGACTCTGAGATTGGAACATCCAACCTCCTTTTTCTTTTTTCAAAACAGCAGCTGTGGGTGGCAGGGGTGGGCATTTGGATCAGGGTTGCGACTGACATGTAGTGTAGGAAGCAAGTCTAACCTCACCCTGCACACCACAGCTCCCATCCAAATAAGACACACCCACGGAGGTGGAAAAAACACTGGACACAACTTGTGCCTAGAACTGTTTCCCTTCATGGCTAATAGTAGTTTGGGGTGGAATTGAGCTGGGACATCAGCACAAAAGGAACATTTTGGGCCACCCGCCAGTGCCCTCGTCCTCCCAGTCAAAATCTCACTCATACTCCAGGCACTGGCTGCTTTTGGGAAAAGAGGAAGTCCTCGTCAGTTCCCGTCCTGCAGCTCCCAGGCTGTCAGGTGTAGTTTGGCCCTGCTTGGAGCTGCTCACCTCGAATGAGTTCAGAGGACGGTTTCAAGGATGCAAGAAGTGGTACAAGGAACATTTATTTATTATTTATTTAAAAAAATTATATCCCGCCTTTTCCTATGCCGAAAGGCAAATGCCCAAGGTGGCTTACAACAAAGGTTAAAATACATAATTTAAAATAATACATAAAATAAATTTAAACAATACATAACCATACACAATTTTAAAAACAATAAAGTCGACTAGGGGAGGGGGCGACAGTATGGAGCAGAGAAGCAGCTTGGCAGAGCATCTTGAGACACAGGAGGCAGACCACGACCCATCACCCAAACGCTAGACGAAACAAAAACGTTTTGAGCCCTTGCCGAAAAGTCATGAGGGAGGGGGTGGTTCTCAGATCCCCTGGCAGGGTCTTCCACAGTTGTGGCGCCACAGCAGAGAAGGCTCACCCATGTGTTGCCACTCCCCTAACTTGCGATAAAGGTGGCACCTGCAGGAGATCCCCCTCAGATGACCTAAGAGAATGGGCCGGAATGTATGGGAGAAGGCGATCCCTCAGATATCCTGGACCCGAACTGTGAAGGGCTTTAAAGGTCATTACCAGCACCTTGAATTGGGCCCGGAAACGAATGGGCAGCCAGTGCAACTGCTGAAACTGCAGCTCAACAGAGTCAAACCGCCTAGCTCCAGCGACTACCCGGGCTGCCTCATTCTGCACTAGTTGCAGCTTCCGAACTGTCTTCAAGGGTAGCCCCATGTAGTGCATGTTACAGTAATCTAGTCTTGAAGTCACTAAGGCGTGGATCACCGTGGTCAGGTCCGATCGACTCAAGTACGGCCGCAGCTGGCGCACCAGCCGAAGCTGGGCAAACGCAGCTGGGCAAATGAGATGAGGAGAAGCTGGAGGAATCGAGTCTGCTTAGCTCAGAGAAAGAAGAGGAAGAGGCAGACAGGTTGGCTCGTTTCAAATATTGAAGGAGGGGGTCAAGAACAGGAAGAGCAACAAGCCAGTGTTTCCTGTCTCCAGAGAGGGCAAGAGGAGAGGCAACAGAGTTCAAGTACGGAAGGTGTTTGCGGTGAAGAACATGAGGCTCCAGGCGCCACATTCTTCAGCCAGCTGTGTGGGAGCTGCCAGACAACATCCCCCATCGCATGGAGTCGGAGAAGCACATGGCCTGCAGGGCTGGGCTGCTCATCATGAAGGGTGATGGTGGTGGTGGTAGATGGGTGCAGCTGCTGGAGTCAGCAGGAGTTAGCATTGATCTCGTCCAAATAACTACTGAGTCTAGCAATCCTGGAGATTTTAAAGGGGCCTCCTTGGCTTAATGGCAGTTTGCCATGCTGGGGGAAAAAAATCTAATGTGTAATTTGGCTCTCACTGGAAGAGCTATTCAAAATGCGTCTTTCTCCTGCATCTGGTGAGACCAACCCAATGGAGCATCCTTGCATTGGAGATATCTCTCTCTGGAGATTTAGGGCTCTCTACAAGGGATAGGTGCACTGCCTTTACCCCATCTCATATGTTCCTTGGTCAAGGTGTTATTTTCCTAGGAGGAGCTCCAGGCTTCTAGATACAGATACAGTATTAAGCCCCTAGAAGGAAAGTAGGGAACGTGTTTGGTATATTGGAAGAACAGGGGCCAAGCTACATGTTATTAGTTAAAAGTGTCTTTGGCCCCGACCTGCTTAATTTTTGGCTTCTAAATAGCAGTCATGGAGGTCCTAATCTGGATCAGGACCATGGTGTGGGGTATCTGGATAGAGAGCAAACTGCAGCTATTTGCCCTAGAGGAGACAAGCTTCCTTTGGTACCTAATGAGAGCTTCCCTCTTGGGGCAAATAGTAGCCCTTGGGGGCCTGATCTGGATCAGGACTGTGATGGGGAAAAGGGGTTAAAGACCCCCCCATGCAACAGTCCCAATTTGGATTGTGCCCCCATGGTTGCCTATTTAGTCATGTGGGGAGTTTAGCATGGCAAAGCCAATAACACACATGTTGTTTGCTCCCAAATCTCATTTTCAAAAGATCCTTCTCCAAAATTTGAAATTTGCATGAGGCTGCGCGGGGTGGGGGGGATTTCCCCATGTTTGCAAGAGGAGCTGCAGTTCCTGAATTTGGGGCTTTCTGAAGCCCTTTTCACATGTTCAGTGACTATGTAGAGGAGGATAAATCCAGGGTGACACCAGTGCTAAACCTGGGGTGGTGGGAGGGAAGCCGTATCCTGCTTCTGGTTCTTTCATCACAAACCGAAAACTACCCCACTTTTTTCAATGGACAGTTGAGCCTGACCTAATTTGAAATTAAACCACCCTAGTCCCACTCCCTTTTTTTCTCCACTGACACCTTGCCCACTGTCTCCACGTCCAACCTCCATACATTCATCCATCTGAGCAGAGCCTCTGTGTGCACAAACTGTATATGCGCATAAGCTCTCTGCCGCGTCATCGGGAACCTTTCCAAAGGAAGGGTCCTGGTGATCACGAGTTCAGAAGGTGCTACAATCCTATGCACAGCAGCAGCTCTGTTCAAGCCTTCAGATGAACACACAGGAGCTGGGAGCGAATATGAACAAAAGAAGCTGCTTTCGACTGCCCTTTTCAGAAACGGTCTATCTAGCTCAGTCTTTTGTTCAACCAGTATGTCGGACTGGCAGTAGATTTCCAGGGTTTCAGACAGGGGTCTTTCCCTGGCAGGGCTGGCCCATCCATGAGGCCAACTGAAAGGGTCGCCTCAGGCAGCAGATTGGTGAAGGGTGCCCCTCTCTGTCCACCTCCTTGCCTCCACTGCCCCTCCTTCTCCTTCCACTCTCTGGAGTGGAAAAGGAAGAGAGGGACAAACAGGAAATGTGGAGGGGGGGGGAGAGTGCTGAGCTAGAGCATTGGGGAGTGGGAGGAACAGAGGCTGGCCCATCATTGGGTAAGGGGGCAGCATTTGACATGCTGCCTCAGGTATCAGGGAGTCTTGGACCTGCCTTGCTTGGGGGGGGGAGGCTGGGCGACGGGGATGTCAAGCGGCGGGTGTGTGTGTATTAATTGGCCCTCCCAGGCAACATACGGCCAAAAAACGGCCCAAAAACCCACCAGGGGGTGCAAACATGATGTCACACACCCCAAGGGGTGGGGCTTGTGGTGTCACGTGGGGTGTCGTGTCGCCGCCCCCCCACAGGGGGTGTAGCAACGCCTCTGCTTCCTGGAGATGCTGTTGGGGACTGAAACCGGGGTCTTCTGCATGGAAAGCGAGTGGGAGCCCCCATCCCAACTCCCCACTGACCAGTCCCTGCGTTCACTGAAAAAGGCTGGAAAGTCTGCCTCATCTAGGAGAGCAGAGGCATTCAATCTAGCAGCACACTGTCTCTCGACAAGCCAGAGGAGAAGAAATGAGTGGGAAATCACAAGCACAGGAGCTTTTCGATGAATTATTCTATTTTTGATTTTTAAAAAAATCCCTCTTGTGGGGGGAACTACTGTACTTGTGTCAATAAGTGTCCAGTTCACCTTTCCAAAAAAAGGAATCCGTTTCCAGATCGAAAATGGTTGCACTTCATTGAAATAACTGGTGTTCTGGTTATGGCTCCCACGGTGCTCCTGTTTCCTCACTAGCAAGGACGCCCTGCAGCGGTAGGGTCCATTCTTCTTCCACCCCACACGGTCCATCTGGAAGGCCCAGCAGAGGGCTGCATGTGGAAGAAATGCCACTGCTGGGTACCGAAGGGCAGAGCTGCCGTTGCCTCCCAGGGCAGTCTATCTGACTTGCAGTGACTTCCATATGCATTGATGATCACGATGATGTTGTGATACAGCCCAGAAAGTGCCGTGCGAGAAACATTGTGACTTTGTGTGGCCAGAGTGATGTCACTGGCGTGGGGCGAACAAAGTCATAAGAAGACAGCAAATTGACCAACACACAGGCACCCTGTGATGATGCATTTCTGATCTGACAACACATGATTTAATTATGCTGTTATGCTGTGCTAGTTTAAAAGCAGACAATCGCTAGAGCCCACCCACCCCCCCGGACAACAAAAATGGGGCATGATCTTCACAGTTGATCCAAACTAGTTCAAAAATGGGTTGCTACTTTTGGCTTGGCACTGCCCTAGGTACACGATGAGTGCCAACTGCATTGTTTGTTACATCTCCTCTGCAGAGCGATGTGGCCACCTCTCACCATCGCATCTTGCAGCTTGCAAAGCTTAAGCCTACCTGGATCGATCTTCCCCTGGATGGAGATGGGTAAAATCTGGCTCAGTGATGACAGGATGAAAAGAAAAAAGGACCCATTCTGAGGACAGAGACTGCGTGCATCACCAACTTATTTTTAACAAGGGCCATATTTTAGAACTGAGCACTGTGGACAGAGCTGGCAGTATTTGATGATGGCACTTTGAATTTTCATCTCACCCAGAGTCAACCTCTTCTCTCCCCCAACCTTTTTTTTCCTTCTTTTTACAGGTAGCATCCAACCTGGTGGTGCAGAATTTTGATGAACTCAAATATCATCATCTTGGTGATATTTTAGTCAGTCCTAATAAAGGTTTGATGTTCCTCTTTCTACACAAGACGTTTCATTTTTTCAGTGCATCCGACTAACTGGCGGCTCTTTGGGGCTTTAGCCACGCTCAGAGCTCTTTAGCAGCTTCCTCCCATATTTAGCTGCTTCCTCCCATACCCTCTTGACATATTTTAGCATCTGTAGTACAGTCACGGAACTGCAAAGCTGGAGTACAGCTTTAATTCCCCAAGTTTGGGAGGGGGAATCCCCTTAGAGGGGCTACAACTGAGTGGGGGTGCACTGCTGGCCCATCCATGAGGCCGATTGCAAAGGGTTCGAGGAGGCTGTGGATTCGAGGTGCCTTTCAACCCCATTCTGCCACTGCCACCTCCCTCCAACCTGCTGCCAACGGAAGCCGCAAAGATCTGCATCCCACTCGCTCAGGCGAGAAGCAGATTGTCCCCCTTCCTACTGTACTACCAGTGGCGTTGCCGGAGGTGGGGCGGAACGCTACGTTCCACACCGCGCTGACCTCCGTTACTCACCGGCACGAGATGGCCCCACGCGGAGCGGTGCGGAACTTATTGTTCTGCCCCACCTCCAGCAACGCCACTGTGTACTACTCCTTGTGCGCTGCCATGAAACAACCCGGAAGTGCAGGACTTCGGTTTCATTGATAGGGACAGTGCAACCTTGTAAATGAAACTGGAAGTCCCACACTTCTGGGTTTCACAGCAGCTCGCAAGGAGCATGGTAAGGGTTTGGTATTCTCTCCTGTAGCCCAGAGGCAGTGAGTGGACCTAAGTTGGCATTAGGTGGTGACCTGGGCTGAGCAGTGCTGGTTTCAGGGGTTGGCCAGGTTGGCACTGGCTGATGGCCTACAGTCATCAGAGGGTTCACCTGATTGGGATGACCCCTGAACTCTCTGTTCTGGTGACAGTGCTAGCACCCATTCTGCCATCACAGGGGGCGGGGGGGGGGAGGAGGTACCATGGAGGGCCCAGTGCAGGGATTTCCCCCAGGACCCCCAGCAATCTGGCACTACAACCAAATTGCTATATCTCACTGTGATTTTCTCCTTCATGGATCATTGCCTTGTCGTGGCGAAGGGGCTTGCGTAACTCAATGAAGCCATGAGCTATGCCGTGCAGGGACACCCAAGACGGACAGGTCGTAGCAGAGAGTTCTGACTAAAAGTGATCCACTGGAGAAGGAAATGGCAACCCACTCCAGTAACCTTGCCAAGAAAATCCCATGAACAGCACCAAAAGGCTAAAAGATATGACGCCGGAAGATGAGCCCCTCAGGTCGGAAGGTGTCCAATATGCTACTGAGGAAGAGCGGAGGACTATTCCAAGTAGACCCAGAAAGAGTGAAGCGGCTGGGCCAAAGCCAATAGGACGTCCAGCTGTGGATGTGTCTGAGGTTGAAAGGAAAATCCAATGCTGCAAGGAGCAATACTGCTTAGGAACATGGAATGTGAGGTCTATGAATCAAGGCAAGCTGGATGTGGTCAAAAATGAGATGATAAGATTGAACATTGACATCTTGGGAATCAGCGAACTAAAATGGACGGACATGGGCGAATTTAAGTCAGGTGACCATCATATCTACTACTGTGGGCATGAATCCCTTAGAAGAAATGGAGTAGCCCTCATAGTCAATAAAAGAGTGGGAAAGGCAGTACTGGGGTGCAACCTCAAAAACGACAGAATGATTTCAGTTCGAATCCAAGGCAAACCATTCAACATTACAGTGATCCAAGTGTATGCCCCAACCACTGATGCCGAAGAAGATGAAGTTGACCGGTTCTATGAAGACCTACAACACCTTCTAGAACTAGCACCCAAAAAAGATGTCCTTTACATCATAGGAGACTGGAATGCTAAAGTAGGAAATCAAGAAATAAACGGAACAACAGGCAAGTTTGGCCTTGGAGCGCAAAATGAAGCAGGGCAAAGGCTAACGGAGTTCTGTCAAGAGAACACGCTGGTCATAGCAAACACTCTTTTCCAACAACACAAGAGGCGACTCTACACATGGACATCACCAGATGGTCAATACCGAAACCAGATAGATTATGTGCTTTGCAGCCAAAGATGGAGAAGCTCTATACAATCAGTAAAAACAAGACCTGGAGCTGACTGTGGCTCAGATCATGAGCTTCTTATTGCAAAATTCAGACTTAAACTGAAGAATGTAGGGAACACCACTAGACCAGTCAGATATGACCTAAACCATATCCCTTATGAGTATACAGTGGAGGTGAAGAATAGATTTAGGGCATTAGACCTGGTAGACAGAGTGCCTGAAGAACTATGGACGGAAGTTCGTAACATTGTGCAGGAGGCAGCAACTAAAACCATCCCAAAGAAAAAGAAATGCAAGAAAGCAAAGTGGCTGTCAGATGAGGCTTTACAAATAGCTGTGGAAAGAAGGAATGCAAAAAGCAAAGGTGAAAGGGAAAGATATAAACAACTGAATGCAGATTTCCAGAGAATAGCAAGGAGAGATAAGAAGGCCTTCTTAAATGAACAATGCAAGGAAATCGAGGAAAACAACAGAATGGGGAGGACTAGAGATCTCTTCAAGAAAATTGGAGATATCAAGGGAACGTTTTGTGCAAAGATGGGCATGATAAAGGACAAAAAAGGCAAGGACCTAACAGAAGCAGAAGAGATTAAGAAGAGATGGCAAGAATACACAGAAGAACTATACAAGAAAGATCTTAATGTTCCTGATGACCACGCTGGTGTGGTCACTGACCCAGAGCCGGACATCCTAGAGAGTGAAGTCAAGTGGGCCTTAGGTAGCATTACTAACAACAAAGCTAGTGGAGATGATAATATCCCAGCTGAGCTACTTAAAATCCTAAATGATGATGCTGTGAAAGTGCTGCACTCAATATGCCAACAAATTTGGAAAACTCAGCAGTGGCCAAAGGATTGGAAAAGGTCAGTTTACATTCCAATTCCAAAGAAGGGCAGTGCCAAAGAGTGTTCAAACTACCATACAATTGCACTCATTTCACATGCTAGCAAGGTTATGCTCAAAATCCTACAAGCTAGGCTTCAGCAGTACGTGGACCGAGAACTACCGGACATACAAGCTGGGTTTCGAAGAGGCAGAGGAACTAGAGATCAAATTGCCAACATGCGGTGGATCATGGAGAAAGCACGAGAGTTCCAAAAAAACACCTACTTCTGCTTCATTGACTATGCAAAAGCCTTTGATTGTGTGGATCACAACAAACTGTGGCAAATTCTTAAAGAGATGGGGGTACCAGACCACCTTACCTGTCTCCTGAGAAACCTGTATGCGGGTCAAGAAGCAACAGTTCGAACCGGCCATGGAACAACTGATTGGTTCAAAATTGGGAAGGGAGTACGGCAAGGCTGTATATTGTCACCCTGCTTATTTAACTTATATGCAGAGTACATTATGAGAAATGCAGGGCTTAATGAATCACAAGCCGGAATCAAGATTGCCGGGAGAAATATCAACAACCTCAGATATGCAGACGATACCACCCTAATGGCAGAAAGTGAAGAAGAACTAAAGAGCCTCTTGATGAGGGTGAAAGAGGAGAGTGCAAAAGTTGGCTTGAAACTCAACGTTAATAAAACTAAGATCATGGCATCTGGGCCCATCAATTCCTGGCAAATAGAAGGGGCAGAAATGGAAGCAGTAACAGATTTTACTTTTCTGGGTTCCAAGATCACTGCAGACGGAGACAGCAGCCATGAAATTAAAAGACGCTTACTCCTTGGAAGGAAAGCTATGGCAAACTTAGACAGCATAATAAAAAGCAGAGATATCACCATGCCAACAAAAGTTCGTATAGTCAGGGCGATGGTGTTCCCAGTAGCAATGTATGGTTGCGAGAGTTGGACCATAAGGAAGGCTGAGCGCCGAAGAATAGATGCTTTTGAACTGTGGTGCTGGAGAAGACTCCTGAGAGTCCCTTGGACTGCTAGGAGATCAAATCAGTCAATTCTAAATGAAATCAAGCCTGACTGTTCCCTGGAAGGACAGGTACTAAGGCTGAAACTCAAATATTTTGGCCACCTAATGCGAAGAGAGGACTCTCTGGAGAAGACTCTGATGCTGGGAAAGATTGAAGGCAAAAGGAGAAGGGGAAGGCCAAGGATGAGATGGTTAGACAGCATCACCGATGCAACAAACATGAAAATGAGCGAACTCAGGAAGATAGTGGAGGACAGGAAGGCCTGGCGGGATATGGTTCATGGGATCACGAAGGGTCGGACACGACTTAACGACTGAACAACAACAACACTGTGATTTTATCGTGAATGCTTGTGGAGTTGAAACACCCATCTTGTTGCTGGTTTGAGATTTGTTGTAGCAAGAGATGTATCGCATCAACTGAGGATATAAGGTGCCACTAGCTTCTACAGGAGGCAGTCATCATTCTCAGTGCAACACTGCTCCCTGCTGGAGATGTGCAGAACTACAAGATTTATAATATGCTGTAGATTCCTAGCAGAATAACTCTCTCACCTCCTCCCTAGATAAGATTGTGTGATGCATGGATTCACATACATGCTTCAGTATCTTCTCCAGCTTTGAAGCAAACTCTGAGAGATTTATCCGTGCAATGGGGACCTTCTCCCTGATACTGGCAGAAAAAAAATGCATCATCTCCAGAGCCTGATTAATCCAGGAGCTTTTAAATGGCATGTTACAGATACTCCCTCTGGGAGGAGCAGCTGTCATGCAGAGACCTTGGGGAACACATAAGCTCAGCAGGAACTGGGAAGAAGAAGCCCCTCTCCCCGGGAACATTGTCCATTCCCATTACAGTAGGTTTCACACATCTGCAGAGCTTTTATTTAATTGAGTTTAAAAAACACAACCAAGCTAAGAAACAGACAATGTTTTAGCTGGCCTGCAAGAAGTGTTGATCAGTAATCAACTAAAGCAGGGGATCTCAAACTATGGGTCATGACCCCAAGCGGGGCCAAGGTGAGCAGCTTAGGACAGGGTTACAAAGCTCTGAAGAAGCAGGTTCAATCCCTGGAATGTCCAGGTGGAGCTGGGGAAGAGGAAGTCCCGCCCCATCTGAAACCCAGGAGAGCCACTGCCAGTAACGGCCGAATCTTATCCCCCACCATTGGCAACAATGCAGCTGTACCAATGCGGTGCGTGCTACATATTTGTATGCTACAAATATTTTTTCCTTTACCTGTTTGTAGGCACAGTGGCATTGCTGGAGGTGGGGCGGAATGCTAAGTTCCGCACTGCGCTGACCTCCGTTACTCACCGGCACGAGGCGGCCCCGCCCCCTTGCCTTCGGAGCCATTCGGTGGGGCGAAGGCAATGCGCAGGGAGCATTCTGCCCCACCTCCAGCGACGCCACTGTGTAGGCATTCTGGTGGCCTGTGGGTCTCCTTGCACCTACACCTATACACCTACAGCTATATTGTTGGTGTAAATCTATGGAGTGAAAAGGGGAGGGATGGGTTCGAGAAGAGGGGATATTGTGTGCATGCTGGTGCATGTTGGCACCTAGTGCATGCTAGTGCCACTGAGATCCACCCCCTCCCTCCCTGACACACACCCTTCGCTCCCCCTCCTCATCCCAAAACTCCCCCAATCCTATCATCCCTCTTCCCACCCTGCCAAGTTACCAAGAGTGGCAGAGCTTCATGGAGCCATTACTGGGTGCTGCACGGCAGCTCTGCCCTTTTATGCCGGTGGCGCAATTCTCACGTGAATCCCAGCAGCACAAGGCCCAGATACGACTGGCCCCCAAGTATAGGAAATACTAGGTGAAATAAGGATCTGACTCCAGGAGCTCTCAAAGTGTAAGTTGTGACTAGCTGTAATATGGGAAGGTCCACATATACGTATCTGTTTTCAGGGGTTGCAGTAGCATAAAGTTTGTGAACCCCTGAACTGAAGCTTTTGTTGATTCATTGTTAGTAGCCCAGGGTAATTGGTGGGACTGAACACTAAGGGCACAATTGGGTTTGGTGTTTTCCAATAACAAGGAATGAGAAACTACAGTAGGGCCCTGGTATTCACGGAGGGAAAGGTTCCTGGCCCCCTCCCCCGATACCAGAAACCGCGGATAAGTGGGAATGCTATCCCCATGGTCCCCCGCAGTCCCCCGCGCCCATTACCTTTCTTTATCTTTATCATAGAGCTGGCAGCAAGCCAGCTTGTTTCTTTCTTTACCAAAACACTACAAGAAGCCAGAATGCTAGAAATGCCCGTTTACCACAAACAGACGTCCAGCCACCTCCTCCATGCTGGATAGGGTTTCAGTATGGTCCATGCAGCCCATGCTAAACACTCTTGGCCAGAGGAGGATAGGAGTGGGCTGTTTGAATATTAAATGGTAAGTTTTCTCATATCTCTCAAGAAAATGTCCAGGGATGTGGATCAAAGTCTCTGACTCCAAGTCTTGAGTCAAGTCCCAAGTCTCTGGGTCCAAGTCTCAGGTCAAGTCCTAAGTCTTTGCCCTCAAGTCCCGAGTCTTTGGTTGCAAGTTGCGAAAACGGGTTTAAACCTGAATAAAATTCGACTTGTTGTAAAAGGCTCTAAGTTTCAAGTCGAGTCTTTCAAGTCTTTTACAATCGCCGAGTCAAGTCCGAGTCAAGTCATTGATGCGACTTGAGTCTGACTCGAGTCCGAGTCAATAGACTCAAGTCTACATCACTGAAAATGTCTGTACTGAGAGTTTGTATTCTGCAACTTTGTTTAATTTAATTGATTAAGCAGTCAAAAGGCAGAAGGTTAAACAGAAGGTACAAGATATTTAATCAGCAGGAAGGGCTAATTTTTATTTCTTTTAGCTGGAAGAAAAACAGAGAGAGAGAGAGAGCACGGCTTTCTTCTTTAACTTCAAATAAATAAATACATAAATAAACAGTCTTCATTCAGTACACACACACACACACACACACACACACACACACACACACACACACACACACACACACATTCCCCAATTCACTTTGCAGAGGGATTGTACAGCTCCATTTTCCAAGGTCCGTATCTCATGGAATATGAGTGAATACACTGCCTGTTCCATATTTTCAAGGTCAAGGAAACTAATGGACATGTTTGCAAGACTATTAAATTGACTGTAATCAGAAATTAATGATTTAATCTGAATTTAATTAATCATGAGTCCTACATTTTATTTCTACCTTTCATACATAACCGTAGAATGCAAATCCAGATACTAAAAAGACACTGAAGGAAAAGTGTCGTTACTAAACATTTATATCCATCGTTAAGAATTGGTTGCGTTGTAGACATATATCCCCTGATCTGTTCTCTGACATGACTGCTGTATTGATGCACCTGCTATTGCTTGTGGAACCATTTGTCGTCCCAGGTGTCTTCAGAGAATTCTCCATCATCATCTTCCTTGGGACTCACATTCTGGGCTTCAGGTATGGGCAACCAGTCATTCAACCCAAATTAGTAGATGGTGCAACAGTCGGTGACAACTGAAGGGCAGCTGTGTTCATCTGTATCAGCGCAAACCAGTGGTACTATAGTGGTGAATTTTGAGTGCAGGAGTTCTCCATGATATCCCATAGCCATGCCCCCACTAATACAATGCAAAAAACAAAAACAAACCAGCAATTATCCTACCCAGGATTAAGGCATGTCCCAGATGAAGTCTTAACTGGGTTTCCATTATTCTTGGGGGTTTTTGGGGTGTGTGTGATTGTTTACTAAGCATGCACAGAGTTTCTTCCCTTTATCATTTGGCAACAGCAATACCAAAAAAATCTCAGGAGTATTCAGGCTATTTGTTTTAGTGGAGAAGGAAAACTTTACACTAGGAGCAGAAATCTGAGAGGCAGCCTCATTACAGGTGGAGGCAAAGAAGTGAGAGAGGGGAACTGGTATGGCACAGGAGAAAATTAGAACAGATATCTTATGCATACTTAAAGGACTTTGCTGTGTTTCAACTGGATCCATGGCTGGTTTGTCCATGATGCAAACAATGACATTTGCATCAGGGGGCAGATTGGGAGGGAGCAGCATACAGACGCCCATCACTTCCCCCCCCCCACCAATGACGTAACTGGTCCCCTCACCTCGGTCCTTCCTCTGCTCTTTCACCAAATAATAGTTCTTGAGTGGAGAATCAGGAAGTGCGGAGGTGCAGGAAGTGCGGAGGTGCAGGAAGTGCGGAGTTCCCTGCCATCACTTCCAGCATGCTCTGCACTTCTTGCTTTGTTTAAAGAGCTTGTGGAGGGGATGGAGCCAGGCAAGGAGTGCACAGGCTTTGGGGGAGCAGCAGCAGGGCGGCACTATTGAAGAGGGAAGCGTGGATCTCCGGCAGGGTGAAAAGTAAGTCCCAATCCTTCTGGGTATTTTATTTTTTAATTATATAAAAATTAAGGGGCAGGATGGTGTAGTGGTTTGGGAGTCGGACTTAGACCTGGAAGATCCAGGTTCAAATCCCCGCTCAGCCACGAAGCTTCCTGGGTGACCTTGGGCCAGTCACTATCTCTCAGCCCCACCTACCTCACAGGGTTGTTGTGAGGACAAAAAGGAGGGGAGGAAATTTGTACACCGCTCTGAGCTCCTTGGAGGAAGGGCGGTATAAAAATGTGAAAAATAAATAAATAAATAAATAAATAAATAAATAAATAAATAAATAAATAAATAAATAAAGTAAAACTTCTCAGAAACCAGTTTGAGAGTTTGTCAACAAGCAACATATAAGTTATGAAAGTAAATGTATAAATAGGGACCTATATTAAATCATTCAAATAAAATCAATTTATTCATATGTTTTATATACAGAATTTCGGGCAGGATCCATTCTTTGCAGGTATGCAGGAGGGGGACTGATGAGCTTCAAGGGGCTGGTTGGGACGTTGCGAGGGTCAGTGCATTTGTCAAAAACAATGTACTGTAGTTGCTAAGGCCCAGAGTCTGAGATGGCTCCGGTATCCTTAATGACGGCAAGGAGGGGCCTGTTTCCAGCAACTGTGGCAAAATAAGATGTGTATTGGTTATGTATGATGGTTTGCATGTGGGAATCGATGGGGTTCCCCACATGGAAGTGGACTCCTTTCTCACAGAAAGCTGATTGCGGCCAAAGCTAAAATCCCCGAGCGAGTGGGGAGCTGACATCTCAACGTCGCACTCACTGTGGTGATGTGTTTATGTGATCACACAGCAGAAGTGCACGGTTTGGCAAATATGAGCACAAACCAGGCTTGTAACTCCAGGGGCATTTTCTGTGCTGCTATAAGACACACACACACACACACACACACACACACACACACACACACACACACACACACACACACACACACACCGTGCAGCTCTCTGAGCCTTGAAGCCGCAACTGAAAGGGGTGGGAGGGTTCACTGGCTGCCCACGAGGTGACCTGTTTTGCTGGAAACCAAGAACTTATTCCCATTAAGCTGACTGCAAATTCCTCATATCCATGAAGCAGAGCAGGGAAGGCAGAGAGGGAGGCGGCGTTATGAAAAGGGGAGCTGAATGGGGCCCTGCTCTTATGTGGTCCCTCCTCCACCAGCCCCACTTGGGAACCCTACGGCTTTTTCTTCTCCTGAAAGAATGGGGGGAGGGAGGGTCAAAGCTAGCTGTCACAAGACTACGGGCCAAAATAAGGGTCATTTGGGCAAATGTGAGAATTCCAACTTCACATGACTTGCTGAGGGGGGCATTTATCAGGGAAGGTCAGCTGGAGGAAGAGGGGCTGAATCATTCCTGCTTCTGCCAATTTCCCCCCTGAAAACGATTTTCCACCCACCTGTGTTCACTTCAGGTCCGGAGTCCAGCTGGGGAAAGTAATTAAGAACTGCTAGGCTGAACTTGGCAAACTTTGCAGATCGTGGGATGGGTTAGGCACCTGCCTCCCACTCTTTCCTGCAAGGAAGCAACCCCCCCCCCCAGCAACCACATTAGTATTTAGGGATGTGGATCAAGTCTCTGACTCCAAGGCTCGAGTCAAGTCCCAAGTCTTTGCCCCCAAGTCCCGAGTCTTTGGTTGCGAGTTCAAAAGTCCCTATCTATTTAATGGGGGAAAGGGGTTTAAACCTGAATAAAGTTCGACTTGTCGTAAAAGGCTCCTACTCTCAAGTCGAGTCTTTCGAGTCTTTTTTTACAATCGCCGACTCAGGTCCGAGTCAATAGACTCAAGTCTACATCACTGTTAGTATTCCAGGAGAAATGTGGGTTGGAAGTCCCATGTCTGCTTTATAGAGACTGTTTGGGCCCAGGCAGAATCAAAGCATGGGAAGTGAATCATCTGTGGAACTCCTTGCCACAGGATGTGGTGATGGCACCTGGCAAGGTCGGACAAGGTACGCTGTGGCCTTTAAAAGGGGGTTGGGTAGATTCATGGAGGAAAAGACCATCACAAGTTACAAGCCATAAGCAACCTCCTGGTTTTAGAAGTAGGTTTTCTCTGTGCCAGGTGCAAGGGAGTGACAACAGGAAACAGGTTATCTTGTTGGCTGTGTGCTCCCTGAGGCATCTGGTGGGGCCACTGTGTGATACAGGAAGCTGGACTAGATGGGCCTTTGGCCTGATCCAGCGGGGCTGTTCTTATGTTCTTATGGTCTTATGAATGGGGTGAAGTAGGTAGAGAAGGAGGAGAAAGACTCAGGGTCCCATGTTGCAGGCGAGGGTTCGAGGTGTACCCTGGGCATGAACAGGTTGAAGCCTAGTTCCCAAATCAACGGCTTTTCTCCTTTGCCTCCAGTCTCCAGATATGGATTGTGCACTTTTCAGCATCGTGGCTTTTGACTGCCAGAGACATGACGATCCTTCCCTTCTTCATCTTATCTTTTTCTTGCTGGGTCTGGGGGAGGGAAGAGGGACCCAGTTCAACCACCAGTGAATAAAGTCTCAAGAACTGCTGTATTCTCTTTTTACTTGGTAAAATCCGAAAATCCCTTAGACCATAATGGCAAAGCCCCTGTCATCTGCAACAGGAAACAGGGGCGGGGGGGGCAGCTGCAGGTTGCACCCCCCTCTCCTCTGGCAACCCAGCTGAACTGTGACTGTATGCGGCTGTCATGGGGTCCTGGACACTGATAGGTGCAGACGGGCTTCTCCGAGGCCATCAGCCGAGTGATGGCGGATTGCATTGGCGCAGCTCAGGGCCCCAGGCAGGTCAGGACCTTGTAGCTCTTGCCAAGAAAGAGATACTTTCAGGGTGAACAAGTGGGCAAGCAGGGCTGGGTGAGGGGGAGCCGGAGGAGGAGACGGGCGTTGCTGTGCCCTGCCTCTTGGCGTGACATTGGCCGAGTTGGTGAATCTACAAGCTGGGATCGTCAACTATTCAGCCATCCCAGAAGGCCTCTGAAAGTAGCAGGACTTGCCCACCATTCTCTGCTCCTTCAGGATTGTTTAAAGTCTTGATTGGCTCCCAGCTTGCTCTTCTAGTTGGCTTGTAGGTGGGTGAGGAAGGCTACAGAAATCTTCTGCCTTAGAAACATCCAAACCCGGGTACAGTATTTTGCTAACAACTTACACAAACAGCACCTGAAATAGTTAAACAAACTGTTTCTGAACTGCTCCACGTTTGACTCCAGGTTGAAAGACTGCAGGGCTGAGTGTTTCCTCATTGAAAAAAATAATCAACACACATATTAAAGTAGGGAGGAGGCGAAGCTAGGACCCTTTGAGGCCTTGATAGCTTTGTGTAGGAGAGTTAGGCAGGCTGTCATAGGTCTTGTAGTCCTAAAGCAGTATAAAGAATAGTTCTACTTTCTAAGTTACATGGCTTTTCACTCTCATATGCACTACATCATGGGTTTTGTAGTCTTAAAACAGCAAAAACAGTTGTTTGCCGCATGATATGGTGAGAACAGGGGATGCTCTTTCTCCTGACGCTGGTGCTAAAACTATGGATCAGTGAATCTCACAAAAGCAGTGCAGACTTCAGGATGTCTGCCCACCATTTCAGTCACTTCGAGGGTCATAATTAATGGGCCCCCAAATTTGAATCCATATTGACCACATTCTATTGAGATCTTCACTCAACACCTCCTTTTACAACCCATTATGTCCAAACCTTTCCAAATTATGTGGAAATGTGCTGGGAGGGTTCATAAGGGTTCCTGGTTATAGTTGCCAAACTGATTCTGCAACCTCCCCAACATGGTTTGGTTCTAAGAACATTTTGTAAGCCACCTTGCTTTGGCAAGGGAAAGGCGGGATATAATTCTTTAAATAAATAAATAAGGCTAGGAGCCATACCAGAAGACGTCAACCTGTGAGGTGGCTTTACCATGCTGAAATGGTTGTGCGAACTCAGTTTTGCTTCTAAGCAGGCTCACCTTTTTTCCAGGCAACACCACAAGACTGTGTGCTGCAGCCTTTGTTGCTGGATCAAGATTTCCTTACAGCCCGTGGATTCTACAGCTGAGAAGAGCCAAGGAAAGAGTCACAAGTTTAGCGTGTCAATTACATTGGTGTCCAACGTCTTCCTAGAAGATGTCTGAGCTCTTCTGTGTGACAAGACCCTGGATTTGGTGTGATAGGGCTGAACGAAGGCTGTGCACAACATCTCACCACTCTTTCTAACTTGGCATGTGCAGGAGGGAGCTGTAGCTGGGGGAGGGACTGCTCTGAACGGGTGAGTTAAATGAATGGAGATGAAAATTCATGTCCAAATGGATTAAGCACAGGGGGAGTTTAAGCCAAGCCGACCCACCCTTACACTTGGCAATGAAGCCGCCTGATGGTGACCCTGCCATGAACCCGTGAGCTGCAAGGACAGATTTCTGCTTCCCCCCATTTAAAGCTCTGTTTCAGGAGCTCAACCCCCCAGACTCTGTAATCACAAAGCTCTATTCCCTTGAGGTCTTTCACAGATACAATAGATGTCTTCGTGCCCACACCGATGACGTTCCCCAAACAGATGATCCACATCAGCTCCTACATTTTCAAAGTGGGAGAATCCTAAAAGGAAAAAGGACAGTGTAGGAGATGGGCTGTACCAATATTAGTGACCAGCACAAAAATATTAGAGTTCAGAATGATCACCCAACTCCCCTCTGGACCCTAATAACTAACTGGTCGAGGCCAAGGCATCCTTCTATGTAGCCTTCCAAAAGAATCATAGAGTTGTAAGGGACCTACAAGGTCATCTAGTCTAACCCCCTGCCTGTAGCAGGAAATCCGCTAAAAGCATCTCCAGCACGTGTCTGTCGAGCCTCTGCTCAAAGATCTAGTAAGGAGGAATCCACCACCTCCCTCTGCAATCTGTTCCACTGCTGAACCGCCCTTACTGTTAGGAATTTCTTTAATATCCAACCGGAATCTCCTCTCTTGCAGTTTGTACCCATTTGATCAAGTTGTACTCTGAGAGGCAGTCGAGAACAAATTTCTTCCTTCTTCCATATGACAGCCCTTCAGGTATTTGAAGAGCGCTGTCATATCCCCTCTCAGCCTCCTCTTCTTCAGTCTAAACTTACAAAGTTCCCTCAACCTTTCGTCGTAGGCCTTGTTCTCCAGTCATTCTTGTCGCTTTTTCCTGAACCCGCTCCAGTTTGGCTGCATCTTTCCTAAAGTGCGGTGCCCAAAATTGGACACAGTACTCCAGGTGAGGAGTACCAATGCGGAGTAAAGTGGAACTATTACTTCTTGTGATTTGGAAGCTATGGTTCTACTAATGCAGGCTAAAATTGTGTTAGCCTTCTTTGCAGCCACATCACACCGCTGACTCATGTCCATCTTGTGATCCACTGCAACTCCAAGATTGCTCTCACATGTTGTGCTGCCAATCCAGGTATCTCCCATTCTATAACTGAATATTTGGTTATTTTTGCCCAAGTGCAGAACCTTGTATTTGTCCCTGTTGAACTTCATCCTGTTCGTTTCAGCCCAGTATTCCTTTCTGTCAAGGTCTTCCTGAATGCTTCTACTGTCTTCAATTTTGTTTGCTACTCTTCCCAGCTTAGTGTCATCTGCAAATTTGATGAGACCTCCTTGTATCCCTTCATCCAAGTCATTGATGAAGATGTTAAAGACAACCAGGCCCAAGACAGAGCCTTGGAGCACCCCACTTGAAACCATCCTCCAGGTTGATGTGTGAAGCCATTGATGTGTACAGTCGTCCAACCTGTTGCGAATCCACCTAACGATTGTATCTTCTAGCCTATATTTTACCAACTTGCTGATTAAGATGTCATGGAGGACCGGGGACCTTGTCAAATGCTTTACTGAAATCAAGATAAATTACATCCACAGCATTCCCATTATCCAGTAAGCTAGTAACCCAATCAAAAAAGGAGATGCGTTTTGTCTGGCAAGATTTTTGACAAACCCATGATGGCTACTATGAATCACTATGTTGTTATCCAGATCTGTACAGACAGACTGTATGTTTTAGACATAGCTAAGGGGGCATTACAAAAGGTAAGGGGGCTGGGACTGCTCTGCCCCCCTTATTTGAGCCTGGTTTTAAAGGCAGCAATGCCTCCCCCCCCCCCTTCACGGCCACCTCTTGACAATCTCCTGGCTCTCTGTGACCCAACAAGCACAACACACCAATAGCTAGGCATGGGAACCCATCAAGGATTTGATACATCATCTCCCATTTGGTTTGTCTGCCTGGGACTGCAAACATGGAGGGGGGGGGGTTGCGTGCAGAGGGAGTGTCTCAAGGGAGTGTCAAGCATTTGGCCAGCCGCTCTTTGTGGCTGGTGGTGGGACACAGGCAAGGCTGGATTTAGGGAAGGGTAACTCAGGCACTGGGCTTGCAGGAGAAAACCCCAGATAATTTAGTTATACTTAAACTTGAAAGCTCCTATAAGATGAGAGGAAAACATTGTTTTCATTTCCTAGTATAGGTCATAAATAAATACAGATTTATATGTGTACAGATTGATTGTCTCCTGTGAGAGGGATGATTCAGCTGTGCATGTTGTGCATCGTACTCATGAAAGGAAAAGGCCATAAGGCATTCCAAA
This sequence comes from Plestiodon gilberti rubricaudatus, assembly GCA_026170595.1. NCBI lineage: Eukaryota > Metazoa > Chordata > Lepidosauria > Squamata > Scincidae > Plestiodon > Plestiodon gilberti. The sequence continues at coordinate 6,482,530 of JANXHW010000003.1, read as the reverse complement.
GCTGGACAAAGGGAGGAGCACCGAAGAGGCACCTTGCAGTCATGGAGCAGCCCTGGAGCAGCATGTGTAGACCTACCTTAGCAGAAGCTCTTGGTTGGTAGGCTAAGATTGCTCACCAAGACTAACACGCTGCCAGCCAGCGGCCACTTTCAGCCCCTGGACTGGTCCAAGGATGCCTGGCCGGCCGAAGGGGCTCATTCCTACGTCTTTCCCTTCAATGGCGCTATCAGGAATCCACTGAAGGGCTTCGCCAACGACTTGTGGCGCATCATCCTCACAGCCAGGCGGGGCTGGCGGTCTTCACCGCAGCTGCCACTCCATTGGCGGGAGAGGAGGAGCAGCGCAACCGAGCTGAACTTATGACCCCGTGTTTCTAGGTGCCCGAGCAGATGCCGAGTGCTGCGGCACCCCATGGCGCCGCCAGCAGCTTCCCGCTGTGTTTTCATAACCCGCTCTGGCAGCCCCCTTGCCTCCGCCCGCCCAGCCTCTGCCTGGCAGGGATTAGAGAACATTCCGGTTCACTTGCAGGCCACTGGGTGACTTGCTTTGGCAATTCCCCCTCGCTCGCTCGCGCCCTCCACGACAGCCAGGGTTATATTTAGCCAGTGCACGAGCAGGATGCCAGGTCAGCACAGATCACTGTGAGAAACGTTCCGGATGGGAGACGAAGAGGCCACTTGGTAGGGGGTGACCCTCTGACCCTCTTCTCTGCACAGCTGGCTGGGATAATGCCCGTCACCCCAAATAGACCATTTCTGCTTCCCTGGCTCCTGCTCCAGTGAGCACATCGGAGAGGCAAGGAAGAGGCCTCCGTGCTGCTTGCTGCTCATCCTCGCTCCTCTAAGAGGCCTTTCTCCAGGCAGGTGAGGAGGCTCCCACTCAAGGCCCAGGTGTGTGCCAACAGAACAGGGACTTTGCTCCTGCCTGCTCATTAACTTAGCTGCCACCATGAGAAGCAGGAACCCAGGGGCTGACTTCTCGTGGAATAAGAGGCACCCCTTGCAAATGTGTCAGTAGCTCAGAGGCCAGGGGTCTGTGTTTCATGCAGAAGATCCCCAGATTCATTGCAATTTTTTTGACGGGGGGGGGGCTCTTATAGTGCAGGGCTTGGAAAGACATCATCACACCACGTCAGTTACTTCCGGCTTTTGGCTGGTGAGCCGCACCAGGCGTGCAAAAGGTAAGGTATGCTGCTGCCTGTCTCCTCTAGCCACAAGGTACTACTAACCAATTCGGCCAAGCCTTTACCTAGTGTACCACCTAACATTCATCTTCTGCTTTGCTAATATAATGACCACCACATGTTTGTGCTGTGTCCTGCTTCGGGCTGGAGAAAGATATGGGTAACAGAGGAATACATAAGAACATCAGAAGAGCCCTGCTGGATCAGGCCAAAGGCCCATCTAGTCCAGCTTCCTGTATCTCACAGTGGCCCCACCAGATGCCTCAGGGAGCACAAGAGACAACAAGATAACCTGTTTCCTGCTGTCACTCCCTTGCACCTGGCACAGAGAAAACCTACTTCTAAAACCAGGAGGTTGCTTATGGCTTGTAACCTGTGATGGTCTTTTCCTCCAAACCCCCTTTAAAGGCATCTAGGCCAGGTGCCATCACCACATCCTCCGGCAAGGAGTTCCACAGATGAATTGCACGCTGGGTGAAGAAATATTTTCTTTTGTCCGTTCTAACTCTCCCTCCACTCAATTTTAGTGCATGTCCCCTGGTTCTGGTGTTGTGCGAGAGGGAGAAGAATTTCCCTCTATCCACTCTCTCCATCCCATGCATAATTTTATACGTCTCAATCATGTCCCCCCTCGGGCGCCTTTTTTCCAGACTGAAAAGCCCCAAACGCTGTAGCCTTTCCTCATAAGGGAGGTGCTCCAGCCCACGAATCATTCTGGTCGCTCTTTTCTGCACCTTTTCCAATTCAACTACTGTATATCCTTTCTGGAAGGACAGGTACTTCCTTTCTGGAAGGACAGGTACTAAGGCTGAAGCTCAAATTTTTTGGCCACCTAATGCGAAGAGAGGACTCTCTGGAGAAGACTCTGATGCTGGGAAAGATTGAAGGCAAAAGGGGAAGGGGAAGGCAAAGGATGAGATGGTTAGACATCATCACTGATGCAACGAACATGAAAATGAGCGAACTTAGGAAGATAGTGGAGGACAGGAAGACCTGGCGGGATATGGTTCATGGGATCACGAAGGGTCAGACACGACTTAACGACTGAACAACAACATATCCTTTCTGAGGTGTAGTGACCAGAACTGGACACAATACTCCAGATGCGGTCTTACCATCGATTTGTACAAAGGCATAATGATATTGGCCGTTTTATTCTTAATCCCTTTTTTAATGATCCCAAGCATGGAATTGGCCTTCTTCACAGCCGCCGCACACTGGGTCGACACTTTCATCGACCTGTCCACCAGCACCCCAAGATCTCTCTCTTGATCCATCACAGACAAATCAGAACCCATTAGCGTGTATGTGAAGTTTTGATTTCTTGCCCCAATGTGCATCACTTTGCACTTACTTACATTGAAGTGCATCTGCCTTTTTGCTGCCCATTCTCCCAGTTTGGAGAGGTCCTTCTGGAGCTCTTCACAATCCCTGTTGGTCTTCACCACCCGGAAAAGTTTAGTGTCATCCACAAACTTGGCCACCTCGCTGCTTATCCCCAACTCCTAGGTCATCCTGGGTTTTTAACAGTGGTGTAGGAAAGGGAGTTTCATAATTTCACTGGAGATCTTCGAGCAGCGGCTCTAGGAGGATTTTTTTGCTACAGACAGGGGGGGTTGGACTAGATGATCTTGTGGGTGCCTTCCAACTCTATGATTCTATGACCAGGTGCAGGTTGTCAGGCAGCAATAAGAAAAGTTGCGCCTGCTGACATGCCCTCTTCAGCACAGTTGTTTTTTCTAGCCTTTTCCCCCCCCAGAAATTAGACATTATAGGATAAGTGGAGTATAGCTTCGTAGGTTTTCATGGCCGGTACAAATTATAGAATTTACAATAAAAAAAGTCCCGAGTTTTCGGGCCGTTTATTAAGGTTAACTCAGGGCTTGTCCTGTTTTAACCTTAATAAACGGCCCGAAAACTCGGACTTTTTTTAATGTAAATTCTGTGATAAGTGGAATCATGGGTATTTCCTATGGGGAAAAAACAGAGAGACAGAGAAGCCTTTTTGTCACTTGCAAGCCAGTGGAGTTGTGACAAATGTCTTCTAACTTAGAGATGTTGCCATGCCGACGTTTATAGTTACCTGCTCCAGGTTGGAGCTCTCAGTAAATTGCCCTCTGGAAAGTAAGCCCCCGCCTACCTTGGTAGGTGCTCACCTCCACCTGAAAAACCAAAACGACCACCGCAAACCATTGCAACACCCACCAGCAAGATAAGGGCTACCAGTTGCTGCCCAAGTCCAATCCTGCCCGGAACCCAGAGCAGACAGCTATGGTGGGCCCTTCCCTGGGAACTGGGCCCAAGCAGCTGCCCAGGGGTGCCATGTGCTGATGCCAGGCCTGGCACCCAACAGTTTTATGTCTGAAGAGCTTTGCTGCTTGATCCATTTTCTTGATTTTTTTTCTTCTTGTTCCATCCAACCCAAAAACCCTCTCATGTTTCTGGGTTTGTTCCTTGGGGAGGGTGAGGAGGAGGATTACAATTCCTAAGGGACAAAGTGACTGACAAAGCCTGGAAACTCACAAGCACCAACACAATGAGCTAGTAGCGAACTCCTGGGAAAAGATGAGCTTCCCTTCTTCGCTCAAGATTTCTCCAAGAAAGTTTGTAAATATCAAGGCAAAAGTCATCATTCCATTAAAAGAAAAATCACAGTTCTGGTCCTGATGGCTGTGCAGATTTACTTGCACACATTGTGGTCAAAATCTACTGAAATATCAAGAGCCAGAGAGAGATGGTCAAAAAGAAGTACGGTATATTTCCAGCAGGCAGGGCTTCCCTTCCTGTAGTAAGCAGGGGGGAAATATGCAAAATAAGAGATATTTGCATAATTTACAAAGATTGCAGAATCGAATTGTCTGGCATCTAATTATTCCATCTTTTTCTTTCTTAAAGGGGATGGACTGCAGCTCAGTGACGAGGCACCTGCTTCGGAGGCAGAAGATCTGTTCTAGTGCCCTCTACTGGTAGGGCTGGGAAAGGCCCAGTCTGTCTGAAACCCTGAAGAGAGAGAGATTGAGAGAGAGAGAGAGAGAGCTGCTGCCAGTCGGGGCAGAAAACAGTGAGCCAGATGGAGGACCAATGGGCTGATTTTTTGGTCCAGGGTGGTAGCCACGTGGACAAGAGCTCTGTGCTCCCATTTCCCGAGTGTCTTCCAACATCCTTCCCTCCCTCTCTGGATGTGATACTTGAGAAAATAAAAGCCTTGCAACACAACCACTCTTTTTGAAGGGGATCCCGCACTGTATTCCTCCTAGATGCACTTCACAAGGGAAAGGGCTGACTGAGGTTGCTGCGACCTGCCCACTTCCATCATGGTCAAACTGACCGGAGCAGCAACAGCAGCACTCTCTGGAAAATCACTGGGAAGAGGCCAACTTGGAGCAGGCCCTGCGCCAGCCTCACCCTCTACAACCTCCTTCAACCAACAGGAGATCTGGGTCAAGAAAGACCAAGCTTTCCAGCCTCCCTAGGCAGTAGGCAACTTGCTCAGAGGTTCAGCTGGAGAATGGCAGCTGATGGTTCATGGTTCAGCTGGAGAAAGGCAGGCGAGATGCGTGTTTGTTAATTTGCACGGATCCTTTTGAGGCTGCTCAAAGGAGAGCTGCCCTCTCGGCTTCTGGAGGGAGCACGTTTGCGCTCTAGCCGGTTTCCTTTTCTCCTGCCTGCCCTGTCTTCCTTTTGCCCAGCCCAGCAGCCGCCTCTCTCTTTTGGGATGCTAGCAGTGCCTATTCCAGTTATTATCTTCTCTGACTGGTGCCACACCGCCCCCTGCTGGAACAAGCCTGCTGTTGCTATTCATCTAGCATAGATGCCTTAAGAAACCATCCACAGACTGTACAGGCAGATTCATCAGCTCTTCAGTACAAAGCCTGCGCATGGGATTCTGTTCAGAAGAGCCAATGAATGAGAGGCGGTTGGAGGTCAGGCCTGCTGCTGTGATCCAACCGCCCCTTCTGCCATGTGCTCAGTAACCTGTCCTTGGTGAGATGCTGCCAGTCAGAGTAGACAGTAGTAAGCTTGATGAAAAAAGCAATGAGCTGACGACGGTCTTCTGATGTTCAGCTGCCCAACCAGCTAGGCTCTCACCGTCACCATTAGTCTTGGTCAAACAGCATTAGTAGGACATCATGTGAATTTATTTGTGTCACACTTCCAGACGCAGAGTCCCTGCTCCTCCCCTCCAACAACAGAGGGAACCAAGAAAAGGGGTCACTTGGCAGGGGGTTCGTTTGGGTGGCTGTCAGTCATATTTGCAAGCTAAATCCCTATATGCAAACAGCAGCGTGGGGTGAGGGTTCCCACTTGAACCCCAGTCCCATCTCCCCCTCCCCCTGTGCTTCAGACCATTTGTGGTGGCATGATGTGGGGAATGTTGCCGGAACAAAGGCAGGAGCCTCTGCAAAGGCCAGTTTTAGAGGAGGGGCTGCAAAAAGCCACTTCCTCCTGGGTGGGGCTCCACTTGGCCAGCATCAGGTTCGCAAACGGTGAGCCACACAGCACAACAATATTGCATGGGCCACCGTGTACCGCACCGCCCTATCTCCAGCCCAGCTCATTTCTGCTCTTGAAACGGGACTAGGAGAAAAGTGGCTGTACGGAGGGGGGGGGGAATAGCAGGTGAGAGAAGGGTTCTGCACTGCTCTAGCACCGGCCATGTCTTCCCTGGACCCACCACCAGCAGCACCACCACGCACACACTTCTGCTGCTTTACAGCAGCTGACCACACTGGCTAGCCTTGCCCTTGGTGGGTTTATTTGCTAGTCCGTGCTCATGTCCTTGTCTGAGGTGGGCTTGCCTGGTGCAGCCACCTCTCTACCCCCTAGTTTTCAAGCAACAGCCACCCCACCCTTTGCGTTTGCACAACTGTGGCTGTATACATACATAGCACATAACACCAGGACCCAGCCAGCTATGATGCACCGAGGCCAAGTCCAGAGGATGGCAATGCCAGGCATTTCCTGGCAAGCCAAGACTGGCCAAGGGCCACCCCAACCCCACTGCCCTGTCCTCCTCATATTGCGCAGAACAAGGCTCCATCTGCACACACACACTTCTTCCGGGTAAAGGGAGCTTACAGAGAGGAACTGGCCCAGGGCCTCCTGAAATACTGGCACTGTGGGCACCAGGTCTTGAGCAGGCTCGGGCCTGGCCTCCGACGACTGGCATGAAGAGAGCAGGATGGTGGTGATGGACTGTGCAAGAGCCCTGGTTTTGTTTTGGTGGGTAGTAGCAGTTTTTGTGTTTGTCTGTGCAGGTGCAGCAGGTCTCGGAATTCTCAGAGTGTGATTCCCCATCTCAAGCTCTTGCGAGACAGGTAAGTTAGAGACTAGAATAATACAGCACTGGTAAGGTAGGGCTGCCCCTTTGGAGTCCTAGCTGGATTCCTGCCCATGAAGACAAGGCCATCGTTAACTTAACCTAAGCACGGTCCCAGCAGTCCTGTGGCCAGGACCTGAGATTGCCATTCGCCTCATTAGCTTTCAAAGAAGGAGTCGCGGAAGATATGGAAGGCAGCCACCCACAGCGCTGTTAGGCATGAGAGTCAGAAGCACAGCCTCACGTGCTCAGGGCCAGCACACCTCCTAAGAATAGGTGCTGGGGCTCCAAACACATTACTCAGGTATCTTCATCAAGCCCCATGCATGAATTTCACAGAAACATCCAGCTGGATGCTGTTGGCATGTAGAATACCACATCTCAGTGTCCCAGAGCAATGCTTGCCTGTCCCCACTTCTAACCTCAAGGGAAAGGACAACAGCTGAAGAAAAAGACCGAGCATTACCAACCTGCTAGAACATCAGCTCTTAATTGAGCTATGGCGCCACTACCCTGCCTCCCCCATGTCCATGCACCCATGCACTCCCAGCCATGCTTCTTAATTGTGCTGTGCGCTTCCACATGTATGTGCACACGCAGGGTACCATAAAGAACCATGATGCAGCTGTCAGTAGGGGGCAAAAGCCACTGCAATTCGGAGAGGACAAGGCAGAGACAACAGCAGACGAAGCCACCAACTGTCCCCAGAACAGGCTTGGCCACTAGCCACGGATCAGTGCCCTTCACAGAGCTGTGAGAGACCACTTTGTAAAGGCACCAGTCCAGTTCCCTTTCCAGAGTCCACGGCTGCTAGGGCCCCATAGGGGCAAAAAAAAAAAAAAAAAGGTAGGAAAGTGAATTGCACTCCGGGGGGGGGGGGGGATACCATTAGGAGGCAGTGCTGAGTCCAGGCCCGGAGCAGGGAGGGGGCGGTTAGGCAGATTACGGTGCGCACATCTGACCAAAACGTGAAACAACTCCAGGCGAGCCACTGGGCTGGGTGTTGCTCTCTCTCTCTGCATGGAAGCCAGGTCCCTCCTGCTTCGCACCCCCCCAGGAGAGCAGTAGTGTGGAAACAGGATCCAGCCGGGGGCGGGGAGAGCCACAGCACACCACCTGCATGAGAACGACAGAAGCAGGAGCCAGGTCAGCGGCTTGTCAAGTGCACAGGATTCTTGCTCCAATCCAGATAGAAAGACCCTCACATGATGTGCAGCATCCTCGCTGGCTGAATGTGGAAGTGTGGCCCTAAATTGGATGTGCAGCCAAATACAGAGATGTTGCCTGCCTACGTTGCAGTGTTTTCACTTGGATACACATGTAAACGTAGCCCCATCCAGGAGCAGCGAGTCACGTGTACCCGGCTGGCTTGGTTTGGGGGGGGGGCATCTCCCTCTCAGCCCTGTGACCTGTATTCTCTACCTGCTACGGATTGTGGCTGGCAAAGCATCACGGGCATGAAGAACAGGGCAGAGCACTTTTGCAATAGTGCCCCCCCCCTTTGCCAACCCCCCACTTTCATGCTTACTTTACTACGGTAGAAGTCTACGCTGCCTTTCGGCCAATCATGCCCCACAACAGTGTAACATACCGGCTTCCCATTAAAAAGACATGATGCAAAAGTGAAAATAGGCAGGAAGAAGAGGGGTTGCGGGCAGGACTTAAACACATGATGCAGAGAGTCTCCAGGTGTACATCCATATTAAGTGAGGAACTATTTGCAGTCCCACCACATCCTGTGTACACACAGAGATAGGTTTCCCATCAAAATCCATTTCCTCTCCCCCCCCTACCCCGCCAAAGATAGTGGCCAGTTCAGGTGGCAGCTTTTTTTTCCATTGGCCACAACTTCGAGGAAGAAAGCCGACTGATGCTACTAGTCTGCTTCACATTCCACCCCGGAGAAGAAGCTCAGCTGCCACATTCTACTGCCTTCTCCTCCAAGAATCTTTCCCTGCTGATGATTTCCCTAACGCATTCACCCTGGGTTAATTGCCCTGCTTTAAATCCCCTTCTCATATACCAATAAGCTTGAAGAGACCACCCCTGTATACACTTGAACTGTAGTTCCAATTGTCACGGCTGCCCAGCCCTGGGACTTTCGTTTTGCAAGGGGTGGGGAATTCTGCATTTACAAACCCAATAGTGAGGAGGGAGGGAGGGAGGGAGGGAGGGAGAAAAAAGTACAAAAGCACAAGAAAAAAGAAAGACCGGAGACTGTGCAGGAACCATGCTGTATGTAGGTCCTGGTGTGTATGGAGCCAAAAATCTCTTTTTCAAGCCAATGGTTTCTTCCAAAGGAACTGCTTACACAGCCTTAGTTCCTCTCCCCACTCCTTTCTTCGCTTCCCTGGCAACACCACAATAGCCAGGATCCTTCAGGGAAAGCCACCATCATTTGAGGGTCGTAGCGCAGGAGGCAATAGCTTTATTCATTCAGCAAAGTCAAATGGCCCTTTGTAGCAGTCCTTTTCCCAAACTTGAGAAGTCAATAGGAAACCCATGAACAGGAATCCTGAAGTTGTGTGTTGGTTTTTTAACCCTACAAGGCAGCGGGGGGGGGGGGGGGGGGGGGGAGGGAAGCCAACAGCGAGAAAGAGCATTTAACCCTTTAAGTCTTGTTCTAAACTGCACCCCACACCTAGCTGCTACGTGTCATTCAGTAGTAGAAGACATAGGAAGGGGTAGGCAAACTGGCCGAGGAGAGCAGTGCCTAGTGGGTAGCATAGCACATGCACACCACCTCCTTCTCCCCACTTTTTCTTTTTACTGGGTCAGCAGCTCAATGGTGTGTGTGTGTGTGGGGGATAACTGGTAGTTTCTATCCAGGCAGAGAGGGGCCGGTTGCAAATAACACCCTTAGCAGGAGAGCACTGAACCCCAGGAGTTCTTATTTAAAATCAAAACCACATTAGTGCCTGCAAGAGTGAGCAGACATGACAATCCACTGAATTACCCGTGAACAGGGACTAGGCAGGCAAAAGTTAAAAGATAAACTAGTTTATTAAAAATCCAGAAGAAAAAGAATTAAACCAAATGGAGGGGGGGGGGGAGTACAAGCAGTCTAATAGAAAACAGCTCATCTTCGTGGGATGGAGACAAAGAAAAAGTTTGACCAGATTAGGTACAGTAACTAGTAATGCCCAACAAATGGAGCCAGGGTGCTACTCAAGAACAAAGCACACAAACTCCCCCCCCCCCCAAAAAAAAAAAACTGGTGATGTTTTGGAGTGAAAGCAAAGAAAACAAAATAATTCCCTGACGTGTCTAGCCAGGATTACAGTTCCTATCACTAGCTATTTATTGTCCACGGAATCCTGGTCCCTGCACCTACTGGAGAGTAAGTGCATTTGCCTTCTGCAAACCAACAAATATCCTGGCACACACACACCACATACCCTATGATTGAATTTGAGTAACTTAGGTTTAGGCCAGCGGGTGGCACAGCGGGTTAAACCGCTGAACCATAAGCTGTCGATCGAAAGGTCGGTAGTTCGATTCCCGCGACAGGGTGAGCGCTCGTTGCTTGGCCAGCTCCTGCCAACCTAGCAGTTCCAAAGCATGTCAATGCGAGTAGATAAATAGGTACCGCTTGCGGGAAGGTAAACAGCGCTCTGTGTTCCAGCTGCACGCTACGCGCTGCGACAAGGAGAGTCATGCCGGCCACATGACCACGGAGGCGTCTTCGGACAACGCTGGCTCTTCGGCTTTGAAATGGGGATGAGCGCCACACCCTAGAGTCGGACACGACTGGACTTAATTGGGTCACCTTTACCTTAACTTAGGTTTAATGATGCCATCAAGTTACCCAGTTGGAGCCCATCTGGCCTCTTCATCCCACCCCTTTACCCAGACAGGCAGGTCTGGCTGCCCAATAGCAGTTGCATTCTAATCCTAGTAGGAAGGTTAGCTATTCCAGACAGGGTCGAGGAATTATTCGAATCCACAAATGCACATGGCTGGCCGATGATGGCATTTCAAACAAAGGGCAAAAAGCTGCTGCAGAACGTTCAAGCGGCTCTTCGAGTGCTGAACCTGCACAGGAGTTTCTAAAATATTCCCCCCCTAACCCTAACCCTAACCCCCCCCCAAATAAAATAAAATAAAATAAAAATGGAGGTGGGGGAACAGGGCACTCATCACAACATTCAATTGTGATTGGATGTTGCCATTTTCAGTGGCGTTCCCAGCCCTCCCGGCGCCTGGGGGGGCGGGGTTGGAGCGCCCCCCCAAGTAGCCGGGCTCGGGGCTGAGCGCCCACTCCGCGTGTCCCTGGCCTCCGGAGGCTGCGCTCCGAAGGCTGGGGATAAGCCCTCCTTAAAGCGACCGCCCCATTTGGCGGTCGAGAGCTTTATGAAGAAGCCGAATGCGTCGCTGGCTTTTATAGGGTTTGCGCATGCGCAAAGCCCCAGCGACGCGAAGCCGAACGCGTCACTGGCTTTTATAGGGTTTGCGCATGCGCAAACCCCCAGCGACGTGTTCGGCTTCTTCATAAAGCCCTCGACCGCCGAACTAGGTGGTCGCTTTAAGGAGGGCTTATCTCCAGCCTTCGGAGCGCAGCCTCCGGAGGCCGGGGACACGCGGAGTGGGCGCGCTGCTTCGGAGGGGCGCGCCAGCCGGGCTCTGGTGCCGTGCCGCTCTGCGCAGCCCCGAGCCCGGCTGCCGCGCCCCTCGCCCACTCAGCGCCTGGGGGGGAGCACACCTGCTCCCCCCATATAAGAACGCCACTGGCCATTTTCACCCCCTGGCAGCATCTCCAAGTAGGGCTGGGAAAGAAAGACGCTTCTCTGCCTGAAATGCTTAAGAGATGCTGCTGGACAGAGACCGACAGTCGCATACTCATCATCTGCCCTAAAGGGGAAAAACAGGAACCATACCGGACTCCGGCCCAGTCACATCTAGTTTGACGTTAATAGCAGGTGAAGATGTGGGCTGAGTGACTACAGGATCAGACCAATTACACCACCACTGCCTCACTTGGCCCCTTCAATGTCCACATTCAAGCACCACAAAAAGTGCACCAGGTTCCATCAGTTCAGCAGGCAGCCAGGAGAGTTTTCTGGAAGCAACAGCCTCCCATGTCTGTTCCAGGGAGTGGACCTGGTTCCAAGGGGCCATTTGGAGACACTCGGTATGTACCAAATACTCCCTTTTCTGTCACTAGCCAGAGGAAAAACACTAGCAGAGGAGTCAGCTGTTTGGGGGTCCAGAGAAAGGCTTTGGAGACACAAGCCGAAGAACAGCCCTCTCCCCCCTGGCCATGGTGGGGGCCTGGGCTGCTCCGGCCTCGCTCCTCCTCTGGTTCCTCCACCCACCACCTGGACTCTTGCGTTGCCTTCCAGATGAGGAAGTGAGGTGTGGAGGCTACAGCTGCCAGTGGCATCGTCAGCGGAGGGGGGCTTAGGGCGGTGGGCCCCCAGGTGGCAGGATCGGCCCCCAGGTGGCAGGTGGGCGGGGGCTGTCACAGGCGGCAGCCAAGGCGGGACGAATTGTCCTGTTCGCTGGGGCGAGCGAGGAGCGCTGTCGTGTGTTTGGCGCTCCTGCCCGCCCTGCGCCTCTGTATGGTGAATAATGGCTACAGCCGTTACGTCACTTCCGGCACGGGGAGGTTATAGAAACGCCACTGGCAGCTTCAACTTGTCAGAAATTCAGGGCTGTCCGAAACAGAGAGCGGACCTATCCAGCTGGCCAGCCCAGCAATCCTACGGAGGTGGGAGTTCAACTGACCGGAAACTCCAAACTGTGCTCCAATCTGAATAGCAAAACAGGCTCCCAGCTGCACTCCTTCCTTCTTGTTTGTACCAGTACTTCCAGGACTCGCCAACGGAACCCAAAACAGAGTGCAATTCATGAAGAAAAAGCCTGTCCAGGCAGTTTTCCACAACATATTTAGACCAAGGTTAAGCAGATTCAGACGAGGATTCATGCAGCAGCCAGCTCCAAGGTGGGTCGGCCTGGGCACTAGCTTAACAGAGTTGGGCTTTCAGGCCATGAACTCGCCATGAATGTATTTGGAAATAAACAGTCTCATTTCCGTGGTACTTTGGTATTCAGCATGTCTAATTTAGGAGAGAGTCTACAGATCCCTGTTTTATCTCTGCTCACATGCAGTCTCATACTATACATAGCAGTGGCATTGCTTGTGTGTGTGTGTGTGTGTGTGTGTGTGTGTGTGTGTGTGTGTGTGTGTGTGTGTGTGTGTGTGTACGCAAAGTGGGGCAAGATGCTCCTACACATAAGTAAGCGGCCCCGCCCACTTGCCGGTCGGAGTCATTCCGAGCAGCGACAGCACCAAACGGAGCCACCTGCTCATTAGCTGTGGACACTCAGAATGGCTCCGACCGGCAAGTGGGCGGGGCCGCTTACTCACATGTAGGAATATCTTGCACCACTTATACCCACCATGGCCTGTAACATGTGATGAACATTTCCTCCATAAATCTGTCCAATTCTCTTTTTTAAAGGCATCTGGGCCAGGTGCCATCGCCACATCCTATGGCAAGGATTCACAGATTAATTATGCGCAGGTAAGAAATAATTCCTTTTGTCTGTTCTGACTCTCCCTCCAGACAATTTTGGCGGATGTCCCATGGTTCTGGAGTTGTGCGAGAGGCAAGAGATCTTCCCTCTATCTACCCCATGCATAATTTTATAGGTCTCAATCATGTCTCCCCTCAGGATCCTTCTAGACTGAAGAGCCCCAAACGTCATAGCTTTTCCTCGTAAGGGAGGTGCTTGGAAAAGGACGAAGAGGAAGTGTGGAGGAGAAGAGACTGCTGGGCTAGGGCATGGTGACCCTTTTCCATTTGCATTATTGGAGGAGGAGCAGAGGTGGGCCTCTCTCACCAATCTGCTCCTGAAGCAACCACCTTACTTGATCTCATGGATGGGCCAGCCCCGGTCTATTTCACTTCAGGGTGCACATGAAGAATTGCAGGACTAAATGCTCCTCCCAATGCCAAGAACCCCGAGGTTTTACTGGGAGGGGAAGGGAGGGGATGTTTGGGCAGGGGGTCTCTCACTTGAAGCTTGGATGTCCTCCTGGGAATGTAATATTCCGGAACGCCTAAGCTGTCCTCCCATAAGGCAGCAAACACTTCTCAGCATATGCCGTTTCTTCAGTCCAAGCAAGCAGCACACAGCTGGTTTCTGTACTCCGCAACTGTGGGCCCCCCCCAGCAGGTAGGAGGGGAGCCTCCTCCTTCCTAGCAGGCAGCCATTTTGCGCCCGTCTCAAAGCTCAGCCAAGTCCCACGTGGACATAAAGGCAGGGTAGAAATGCTCTAATAAGCAAGGAGTACACATACTGCTGTCAGCGAGCGCAAGCATGGCGCTTTGAATGAAACCCGCACTGTTGAGACTGTTGACATATATATATGGCCAGCGGGTGGCGCAGAGGGTTAAACCGCTGAACCATAAGCTGTTGATCGAAAGGTCGGCAGTTCGATTCCCGCAACGGGGTGAGCGCTCGTTGCTTGGCCAGCTCCTGCCAACCTAGCAGTTCCAAAGCATGTCAATGCGAGTAGATAAATAGGTACCGCTTGCGGGAAGGTAAACAGCGCTCCGTGTTCCAGCCGCATGCTACGCGCTGCGGCAAGGAGAGTCATGCCGGCCACATGACCACGGAGGCGTCTTTGGACAACGCTGGCTCTTCGGCTTTGAAATGGGGATGAGCACCACACCCTAGAGTCGGACACGACTGGACTTAATTGTCAGGGGATACCTTTACCTTTACCTTTACCTATACCTATACCTATACCTATACCTATACCTACATATATAATACTATTATATATAACTATATATATATATATATATATATATATATATATAATACTACTATATATAATACTATATATATATATATATATATATATATATATATATATATATATATATATAATACTATGTGACTATTTGTTCCATATTGTAAAAAAAAAGGATCTCACACACAAAGCCACGTCTTTTTGCCCTCTCTCAGGCGTTCATGTTCTCCATCATCCTGCACAGCATCCAGAAGAGATTAAGACATTTGTGCATGAAGATTCACAAATAAAACTGCTGTATCGACATGGACATAGCAGCAAATAGAGACCCTAACAATTCCATCACCAAGGCCTCCACCTGGGACGATTCCACCGTCAGCGTCTTCAAGCCCCATTGGGCTACCAGGGATGCTCGCCAGTGCCACTCATGATCCCGCAGCCAGGGGGCAGCAACTGTCTCACCTGGTGAGCACAAGCTTTTCCATTCCTTCGAATGCACCTCCAACCAACAGGGCTCTATCATGAGCGGCATTCATCTTGAGCCGTTCCTGGAGGCAGGGGCTCCCTTGGTGGCTCTATCAGGTAAGCGTATGAGAGCCCCACCATAATCTGTAGGAGAAGAGGAGAGGGATGTCAGGACAAGGAGGAGGCCAACACAGAGCTAGTTGACTTGCAGAGGGAAACGGAGAGAGCAGATCTGAAGTTGGCTCCAGAGTTCATTGCCAAGGCCAGAGCAGAGACCTAGACCTGGAACTTCCTCCCAGAACCCCTCTCTCTTCCTCGATCCTTATACAAAACTCCTCTCTTCCATGAAGTCAGTCCTTGGCATAGCAGCCCCTTTATTGCCAGCTCCTACAGCGCAATCCTAACCAACGTTCCAGCGCCGGTGCAGCTGCAATGCAGCCCCGAGGTAAGGGAACAAATGTTCCCTCACCCTGAAGAGGCCTCCATGACTGCCCCTGCGCTGCAAAATGCAGTGTGCGCCCTGTTGGCACGGTTACACTGGCACTGGAAAGTTGGTTAGGATTGCACTTCTAGTCAAGGAACCAAATGAAACAGTATCCCCTATTGAAGTAACTGAACCAGAGTCTGGTTTGAAGCTCTCGAGAGTGGAATAGGTCTCGTCCAGCCATCCTGTTGAAGCTCAGCACGGCTGGGCCTGATCAGTGTTTGGACATGCAACCATTTGGGAATCCCAAGAAAAAAAAAGGGACAGAAATGTAACAATAAACTGAAAATGTGCTCATAGAATGTTTAAGAGTTGGAAGGGACCTGTTAATGTTCGGAGCCTCTCTAACACTGAGGCTGCTTGCTATAAGCATCCAGACGTCATGCTATAAGCAGCAGCAGCAGCTCATTACCGCTTATAGCGTTTTGTTTAAGGAAGACCCGCACTTGCTTGGCGCCAGCGATACTACCATAAATAAGGTAATGGGCATTAATAAACTAACAATGTATTAATAATTAATAATAAATCAGGTAATGGGGGGTATGTGGACAGCGTCCTCCTCTATCCGCGGGTTCCTGGTATCAATGGGTATCCACGGGGGGGGCAGGAACCTATCCCCCCGCGTATACTGGGGCCCTACTATAGTTTGGCACGACTTGTTCTTGACAAACCTGTGCTGGCTTCTAGAAAACACCCCACCGCTAAGTGCTCACAAACATTCTGCTTATTAATCTGTTCCAGGATCTTTCCAGGTACTGATGCCAAGCTGACTGGTCTGTCGATTCCCAGATCCTCCTTTTCAAACACAGGGGCGGCAGTTGCTTGTCTCCAGCAGCACCACACCCATCTCCCCCTGCTTACTTTTGCCTTCTTTCTCCCTTCTCAGGGGAGATGATAGATTAGAAGCGCACAGAGGAGGAACCTGCTTGCCACCCCGAAGTGCCCACCCACAGCCACAGGCAGAATAGCACTTCTACTGACACCTCTTTACAATCCTGTTTTGATGCACATTTAAAACTAGACCTTCAATGGTTCAATGAAGGTTTCAGCAACAACTTCCAAATTCATTACTTTGTTCCTTGGTTAGCACCCATAGTTTCTTGGTCTGGACAAAAGGAAACTGCAGCTGCTACCTTAAACACCCATCCAAACAGTCCCTGCTTCCCCCCAGATATCTAACATCAGCCAGAATTGGCAATGCTGGAATAAATCTAAATTAGAATATGCATTTGGATTTCCTCCAGCCAGTTTGAACACAGAGATTTTTGTCTGGCTGGCTAGCTTCAGACCTACCCAAGATCTGTGAATGATGGGTTCTGCGAGGAATGCAGAGAGTTGCACTGGCTCACAGGCCTTCCTGCAGCTGGAATTAGGGGTGGCGTTTTCAGCCCAGAGATCGATTTGGCAGCATGCATCTCTGAACTTTGTGCAACATACAGCAGAAATTGTGTATGTCTTTCTCAAACTAGGCTCTTCAGCCGCACAGAACAGGTATGACAACAAACGTTAGGAGGTCTGTAGGCACAGGGAAGTCTGGAAAAGGCATTCTGGGAAACAACAGACCAGTCAACACACACACTAAAGCCCACCTTGGGAAAGGGGGTGGGGAAGCTGGCCGACCAGCACTCACCGTCAATAGGCTCAGCAATCCCATCATGACCCCAAGCATGATGTAAAGGTTCTCCGTCAAGCCTCCAGCCCACAGAGGTCCAAGAATGGTTGCCACTCCCCCTACAGAGCGGCGGAGGCCCTGGCTGAACCCTGCAGAAGGAGAGATTAGGAGTAGTATGTGGTCCATGGTCTCCAATACCTACTCACGTTTCTTCCGTGACATCAACTTCTCTGTGCCCCGTAGAAGCAAGGAGAGCTTCTTGGTCACATCAACCAACTCCTCATCATCCCTGATCATCCAGCAAAACCATGCCGACACTGACCCAGATAACCCTGCAATGTAGGGTTTTAAAAGAGGACACCCAGAAAGGGCAAGCAAAGGAGGACATCTCTCTTGTCTTTGTCGAGAAGAGACAGGGGGCCAGTTCATGGAAAGCAGCAGGAACAAACAGTACAGCTTTTCCTGGATCGTACCACTTCAGGTGCAGGGAAGCATCATGCTTGAATGCTCCCTCCCCCCCCCCACACACACAGGCTGCTCCCCCACCCTTATGCAGCATGTCAGCCTTATCTGTGCATGTCGGCCAACCCCAGCACTAGTAAAGCTGCCAGACCTGCGATTTCACTTTGTTTCCTGCCACCAAACAGCTCAGCAAATGCAAGTCATCTCCCAAGTCTGGAAGGATCTTGCAACAACGCATTGCCGCTCAGAAATGGCAGGCATCAAGACAGAGACAAACTAGATTTAAAAAAAATCAGGCCATAGAGTAATCAATACCATCAAAAAAACCCAAACCCAAGCTATGCAAACAGGTGTTCAAGAGGGCAAAACCTGGTCGTAACTGAACCCAGGGAAAGCGCAGCCCGATCAGAAAGAGGACACTGGCCTGTGAAACAGAAATCCAGGTGGAAATAAGACACTGTTCCTGGCAGTGACCGCCACACAGAGAGATCCATGGAGATAAAAACAGTTCAGGACAACTATGGGATTAGTTGAAACACAATCTAGGCTCCTCATCCACAACTGCCCAGAAATGGTAGCCTTTAAAAAGACTAACAGTGCAGTCCTATGTGTGCGTGTGTCTACTCAGAAGTAAGCTCCACTGAGTTCAGCGAGGCTTACTTCCAGGTAAAGGTGTATAAAACTGCAGCCCAAGAGACATTTAGCCAATCTGCATCATCACTCAACGCTGTAGACCAAAATACTCTTTTTTTTCCAACACAAAGCCCAGGTAAAGGTCTGCCATTGTGAGAAGGGACGGGGGGGGGGGGGAGAGAGAGAGAGCGCATGTGTGAGCCTCGCTGGCTATAGAGATGCCACAAAATGAAGGAATGGAGCCCCAGGATAGTAGATGGCCAATTTGGGCTGCCGGTGAGGGTTGCTGTTCTTAAAATGTTTCCTTAGGCAAGAAGCATAGAGAAGGTGAGCCTCAATATGTCTTTCCTGGGCACCTGTTGCTCAATGTGTGTCGATAAAATCTTTGACAACTGCAGTTTCTTCTTATGACAAACAAAAGGAGTTCCCAAAAAGGAGAAATGACAACTGTCTCCCCCAACTAAGATTTTATCTGGGCACCTGCTTGCCCTTCACTTCCTCCCAGTACCAAGGCGTGGTGCTTCCCCTTTTGCTGAAACAAGTTCCTGCAATGCAGAAAACTAGCATAGCAGAGAAGGCAACAGTAGAACTCCCCCCCCAATGAACTAGTTTTCATTTTGCAGGGAGTTTATCTGGGGACACATTCAAAACTGCTCTTCCCCACCTTCAGCCTAAAATGATAAAGTTCATTCAACTGCATTTGTCAGCCAAGTCCAGTATAGGGAGCGACAGGAACCTAAGATGGATGCACATTCATGTGTTCATACAAGGTGAGGTCCATGTCAATGATACATTTGTCAGAACCTGTGTAGATCCAGATGAGAGAGAGATCCCTGTTGTTACGGTCGGTCTGGCTTTTGAAGTTATAATTATAATCCATTGTTTTTCCAAGCTACTATTGCCTCAGCTGAAGGACAAGCTGTTTTACTACTTTATTGTTGTCTTATGCAATTACCTATGATTGCTTTAGTCAACTGCTGTATTGCCTATTAGTGCTTCAATCACAGCATTTGGCTATTGGCCAGTTTAGATATACGTATGAATGTGTGGCACTTGCATATATTATTAACAGTATTTATATACCGCTTTTCAACAAAAAGTTAACAAAGCGGTTTGCAGACAAAATCAAATGATTAAATGGCTCCCTGTCCCAAAAGGGCTCACAATCTAAAAAAGATGCAGAACACCACCAGCAAACAGCCACCAGAAAGACACTGTGCTGGGGTGAAAGGGGGGCAGTGACTCTCCCCCTGCTAAATACAAGAGGAGCACCAATTGAAAAAGTGCCTCTTGCCCCGTTAGCAGGGAGGTATACCAGATTCACTTTCAAAAGGTCAAACTAGGGAAAGGCCTGGGAAGCTGGGTGTCCTTGGAGAGAGATGCCAACTGAGCTGTGATGACTGAAGACACTCAAAACAAGAACATAAGAACATAAGAACATAAGAAGAGCCCTGCTGGATCAGGCCAAAGGCCCATCTAGTCCAGCTTCCTGTATCACACAGTGGCCCCACCAGATGCCTCAGGGAGCACACAAGACAATAAAGTACCTGTATCCTGTCGCCACTCCCTTGCACCTGGCACAAAGAAAACCTACTCCTACAACCAGGAGGTTGCTTATCCCCATCATGGCTTGTAAGCTGTGATGGACTTTTCCTCCATAAATCTGTCCAATCCCCTTTTAAAGGCATCCAGGCCAGGTGCCATCACCAAATCCTGTGGCAAGGAGTTCCACAAACCAAGGCGAAAAGAGAACTTGCTTGGCTGGATAAGGAATTGTGGAGATCTTTTATGTTGGGCTGCTAACACGCAAGAAGCCTTGCCTGTGTCTAAGCTCCTGGAAGAGTGAGCACAGATGGAGTTGGGCGAGAGATAAGCAGGAGGACAGTCAGTTACTGCCCAATGCTAGGGGAAAGCCCTCTTCCGAAAAGGACATCAAAAAAGGCAATAAAAACAGCCCACAAGGTCCGAGTCACGGACAAGCTTCTCAGCAGCATCACGGCCTCGGTGCACCACCAGCTTCCCGTCCCATCATCAGGCTGGTTCTCAGCTCAAGTTGAGATAGCTCAAGGGATATCTCAGCTAATTCGGGCTGTATGCAAGAGAGAGAGAGCGTGCGAGGGTGCTTTTTATAGGGATTGTTCTGAACGCTTTGCAAGCTTGATCTTCTTTCAGATTGCAAGAACTAAAGAAAGAGACTTAGCCGTTTCACCTTATACCTTTTGCCACAAGACGGTTTTATCAAACCAAGTCACTGCTCCCAAGGTCTGGTTTCTATGCTTGCCCCTTCGCAACCCCTTTGTTGAACCCTTGACACTGTCAGTGGGAGAACAGGGAGACGGGTTCAGGACAGGGCTGCTGGGGTTAAGGACACTCCAGCACCAGCATGCATAGGAGAGGCAGCATTACCTTGCGTTCTCTCAGCCGTGACCTTTGAAAAGAGGGACACCTGGGAGACGGCAACAAAGGGCAGGCCCAGGACTTGGAGAAACATGCCCACCACCATCTCTGTGAGGAGGACAGCCAGGCTACCTGCAGGTGACAAAACACACAGTATTAGGGAGGAGAGATCTTCCTCAGGACGCAGTCATACAACCACTTCTTGATGGGTGAATGCCAATATCAGGGGATAACTTGCATGTATGAATGGGCTGCCACAGATGGAACTTTCCTGATGTCATCAATGCAATGATTTTCAATGCAGCCAGTTCACACACGCATGCATCTGTCACATTTTGAGTGTGAACTGACTCCACAGGGAAACACACACACACACACACACACACATATATACACACACACACATACATTAACATACACACACACACACACACACACACACACACACATACACATACATACATACATACACATACATACCATATTTTTCGCTCCATAAGACGCACTTCCCCCCCAAAAAAAATAGGGGGGAAAGCGTGCGTCTTATGGAGCGAAGATTAAAAAAAAGTAAAAAAATACTTACCGGGGCTTCGGGGAGGCCTGCGCGACCCTCTGCAGGCCTCCCCGATCTTCGTGAAAACCGGAAATGGCCGAAAATGGCCGGTTTTTTGCCGAAATGAAGATTGGGAAGGCCTGCTCGACCCTCTCCAGACCTCCCCGATCTTCGTTTCGGTGCTAAATGGCCATTTTTGGCCATTTCCGGTTTTCGGCGCTAAATGGCCATTTTCGGCCATTTCCGGTTTTTGGAAAACTGGAAATGGCTGAAAATGGCCATTTAACGCCGAAACGAAGATCGGGGAGACCTGCAGAGGGTCGCGCAGGCCTCCCTGAAGCCCCCAGAAGCCCCGGTAAGTGAAAACTTTTCCCCCCCTATTTTTAGCTCCATAGGATGCATGCGTCCTATGGTGCAAAAAATACGGTACATACATACATACATACATACACACATACATAAATACATACATAAAAAGGTAAAGGTATCCCCTGACAATTAAGTCCAGTCGTGTCCGACTCATATATATAAAGTTACACATTTGTGGGTCATGTTCAGCAAAGCCTGAACCAGGCCATAATGTCTACCATAAGCATAGGGGTGTTGCTCTGTAGAAGAAAATGGCTGCACGCGCTTCGCTGCCCTTTGTAAGCAATTCAGGGTCGTTACCTCGGGGTTGTGCCAGGAAGAGCAAGCACCACGCACAGGCCACGTTGCAGATGACTAGGCCAAGGACCAAGATGGCACGATCCGTCAAGCGAGTGCTGAGGCAGCGCACCAGGAAGAAGCCACAAATGACCTGGAGGAGGAAGGGGAAGGGTTTCGTTCGGGGCAAGTTCAATCCACAGTTCCATGACCGCGAATGCACAGAAACCAGCACTGGGAATTGTCAAGGCCCAAAGAGAGGCGGAGGAAGCAGGGCAGTCCTAGATACAGGTCTACATTAAAGTCAATGGGACTTGCTTCAAGGGAAGTGCGTATCAGCGCAATCACTCCCCTTTGTTCAGCAGAGACATGACTAGGCAGTTGTACTTCAGGCATATGGAGACAGACACATTTCGGCAAAGAACTTGAACATTACTGAAGAACCAAACACACAGATGCCTCCTTACTGACCAAAAGTTTCCATCCTATCATATAAGGGATATTACAGAGCTGGAAGAAGTGCAAAAAAGGGCAATCAAATTGATGAGGGACCTGGAGCACTTTCCCTATGAAAAAATGTTAGAGCATTTGGGGTTCTTTAGTTTAGAAGGAAGGCAACTTAAAAGAGGACACGATCAAGATTTATAACATTCTGCACAGTGTGGAGGAAGGGATCTTTTCCAGGTGGTGAAGACCAGCAGGGATTGTGAAGAACCCCAGAAGGATCTCTCCAAACTGGGAGAATGGGCAGTAAAATGGCAGATGAGCTTCAATGTACCGTAAGTAAGTGTAAAGTGATGCACATTGGGGCAAGGAATCAAAACTTCACATACATGCTCATGGGTTCTGAGCTGTCTGTGACAGATCAGGAGAGAGATCTTGGGGTGCTGGTGGAGAGGTCGATGAAAGTGTCGACCCAGTGTGCGGCGGCCAGAAGGCCAATTCCATGCTCAGGATTATTAAAACAGGAATTGAGAATAAAACGACCAATATTATTATATAGGTAAAGGTGACCCCTGACAATTAAGTCCAGTCGTGTCCGACTCTAGGGTGTGGTGCTCATCCCCATTTCAAAGCCGAAGAGCCAGTGTTGTCCGAAGACGCCTCTGTGGTCATGTGGCCAGCATGACTCTCCTTGCCGCAGCGCGTAGTATGCAGCTGGAACACAGAGCGCTGTTTACCTTCCCGCAAGCGGTACCTATTTATCTACTCGCATTGACATGCTTTGGAACTGCTAGGTTGGCAGGAACTGGCCAAGCAACGAGAGCTCACCCCGTCCCGGATTCGAACTGCTGACCTTTCAATCGACAGCTTATGGTTCAGCGGTTTAACCTGCTGCGCCACCCGCTGGCCTAATATTATATACCATTGTACAAATCAATGTTTAGGCCACCTGTTTGACCAGCGGTGACAGTAGGACAAAACGTCGTACACCATGGGAAGCAAAACCTCTCTGAGCACTTTCAGCTCTGATCAAATTCTGAGGGTGTGGAAGAGAAAGGTTCAGAGAGGGCACCACCCAACACACCCTCGGTTAAAGGCCTGAGGGTTGTGTAAGCAACAGGGTTTCACACTCACCTCCACACCACACAGGAAATACATGATGCTGTTCTCTAGTTCGCCAAAGTTCAGGTACCGCTGGGTAATTGGGGTCACCATCGTCTGCAGAGAAAAAAGGGCACCAGCAGCATTATCAGGGGCAGGGAGGTGGAGAAGAGGGACAGGGCTTCTGCAGGCCATCGGTGGTGCATTGTAGACCTTTCTGAAAGAATCCCACAAATCCCCGTTTAAGAGCAGTGATCTGAAGCAGAAAGGAGGGCTGCAGACAAAACCAAGAGCACAGCACAAGGGGGCAGACAGAAGCCTGAGCCTGTTCATATAACCCGGCACTTTGCAAGAGGGAAGGGACCAGCTTAGTGGCAGCAAAGCACGAGCTTTGCATGCCGAGACCCCAAGGTGAATCCTTGGCATCTCCAACTGGACAAAGACTCTAACTCTCTATAAGGCAGCTTCAAGATGACCAAAAGGGGAAGCCCCTGAACAATTAGGGGCTCTTGATTCTCCTCCTCCACTCCAACTTTATCACAAGGTAAACAGGATATCTAGTCTACATAAAATACGGGTGGAGGGAAGGGGAGCTGTAAGAGAGATAGCTATACTCCCGGCCGGCTGTTCCTTTAAAGGAAAGTTGGATCTCAGATGCATATGCTCAGGCACTGATGAAGGGGACTGCACAGTATTCAATATTTTTTAAGCCTTAGAAGCTCCTTTAGTAATGAAATACCCTGCTAACTAAAAACTAGCCGAGCATTACTCCACAGGAAATCCCTCTGTGTGATAGTAAGCACTTTTTTTTCAAAAAAGATACTAGAGGAGCCCTCTGTCCTGGAGCAGCGTAGCTCTCCACCTCTAAAACAACACACATCAGTCCAGCTGTCAGAGAGCAACACCAAATGGCACTTGTTACCAGTCACATCCTAGGACATTTTTCCTGGGTGTCCTAAAGACTTGCAAACACAGTGTGCGGAAGATTGCACTTCTGTGGCTACAGCCATCAGAGAGAAAGGATTGCACCTTCCATAGGACTGTGCAGCCAGTGCTGAGAAAAAGCAAGATATTCCTGCCAAAGAATCACAACGTCAAGGGCAGTTGTTGGGACTGAACTGTGTGCAATAGGCAAGAACTAAGCCTTGATTCAAACACAGCTAGCAAGATCCACCGTCTAGAAGGGGGCTCGCACAGACCCCTCGTGGCTCCCATGCAGAAACCCACATTATTCTCTCTCTACAGCTAACTTTGGAAGTGTTTTATCAACTAGTGTTATTACTTCAAGGCAGCTTTAAAGCTAATCAAATGAAGGGCAAAATGTTGGCTAGCTGCTACCGAGTTGCCCTTCAGGTAATCTCTCTAGTCTCTACTCAAGGAACAGGCAAACATTACATTAAAGTTGGTGTGTGCATATTTTCCAAGCACCTTTACAGCATTTATTCCAAAAAAGATACCTTGTTGAATAGAGTCAAGCTCTGGAAAACAGTCTTGCTGAGTTTGCAGCAGAAGCCAGTTGTGGATAGAGCTGATTGGCCAGTTACTGTAACACCACTGACACCTTCCCCCATCTCCAGAACTGTTTTGCACTTTGAAAGTTATCTATTTGTTCATCTTTTCCTTAATAAATAAAGGAAAAGCATTATGTGACCCTTTAAGAGCAGCACCCCTAACTAAAGCTGGGCAAATTTGACAGCTGAACCAGCATTCCAGGTGGGCGGGTGTGGGTGCGTCTTTCAAATTGACAGGCCAGGTTTGTAGCACACCTGAAGAGATCAGACAGTTCTCTTGATATCAAGTCTTGCCTCTCCTTCAGGGTCTAACTGGGGCATGCTGGGACAGCCGATATTTTGCAGGCGGCTGTTTTCAACACATAATCCTTCTGGTTACAACACTTGAGATGGAGGTTACGCATAATCCTTCTGGTTACAACACTCCCCGCCCTTTCTAGAGTACACCATTTTAAGGGCTTAGTGTTGCATTGGATATTGCAATTCTTAACTGGGGCTGGTGGTGGGGGAAGGGTTAAATCTCCAGATGTCAAGCGCTTCAGCTGACACCCATCTCAAAAAAAGATAGCAACAACCCATTCAGATCCCAATATGTTGGCTTACCATATACAAAGGGGGACAGAGTGTCTATACCTTTAACCCTTGTATAGCAGGAATTTGGGCAGGTACAGCTCATTATGGAAGGTTGCAATAAGCTGTACCTGTGAAATTCCTTCTATACAAGGGTTAAAGGTATATAGGCACTCTGTCCCCCTTCCTCTATCATGCCCCTGCAGTAGTGGTGGCCGCCAAGAGTCCCGGGGGAAGGTATATCGGTCAAACATCCCTACGAAACTGCACTTCCTGAACAGTTACCAGTAAGTAGTGCAGCTCCCAAGGAAGGAACACATGTTGTACAGGCACAGCACATTTTTGTGATTATGACAGGTTTCAACACATTCATACTCCTTTTGCTACATGGTGCCCGAGGTGACTAACAACAAACATTTAAAAATACAGTAAAAATAAAAAAACATAGTAACTGCTAATGATTATTTCTAAAATTAAAAATCACAAGAGGATTCTTGGGGGAGACCAGGGAAAGCCCCTCCCTCTCCAGACTTACCTCTAGTGCCGTCTGATTGAAAAGGGTGATAAACTGAGCTGTCAGCAGAACTACCACCTCCTCCCTCAGATACTCTGCAACGACAAGACAAAGCCCATCGATTCTGTGATATTATTCTTAAGGGCAAGATGAACAGCGCAATCCTGCGCATCTTTACGCGGTCAGTCTAAATGACCGGCCGCAGTATCCTGAGCCCATTCCCAGGCTGCACCAGCATGGCCCAGGAACACCTCGGGAGAAGGGCACTTTCGGCCCCTTCCCCAGGTGTAGGGCTGCCTGGGGCCTATGGGCCTCCTCGGATGTATGCCAGCTCTGAATCTGACGTACATCCAAGGCAATGGAGTAAGGCTGAACCAGGCTGGGAAAGGGTCGAGGATGTTGGTGGAGCGCGCCACCGATATCCCCGCCCTCTCCGGTCAATGGCCCCCCTCCCTTGCTGCTTGGTCCACCCTCCTCTCGCACCGGTCGGTGCAGGGCTTACCGGCAGGGACGGTCCACCCAGAGAGTGAGGGCTCCTCGCCAGCGGCCCTTGCTCCCGAGTCATGGCAAAACGCGTGCTTGTGACACTTTAGAGCGACAGAGCGCACGCTCCGCTGCTCTAAGGTTAGAGAGGATTGGGTTGGAAAAGCAATATTTGCCAAAGCCACATTAATGAAGCATTATCCTTAACTCTGCCCCTTCCTGCATTTGTCTTCTCTGTCGAGCCGCATCACAATCCTGCCATGGAAAGGGGCTCACCTCTCATGGAGCTGAAATCGTGAAAGGGATTCTTCTCTCGCTCTTTGGCCAGTTCCTCCTCAGCCAAGTGTCCATTGGGCACATACCGGCGGCATTCGTCCCCCAACGCCGGTGTCTGGAATTCTGCAGAGGTGCTTCCATAGCTGCCGCTGTCCGTTGCCTCCTCTTGGCCAACTTCAGGCTGCACAAGAGGCTCTTCCTCTTCTTCCTGCACATTATAGGATGCTGTTGACACCGCTCTGGAAGGGCAAGTTGGTGCCGATGGCTGCAGGTCATAGTACATCGTTATGACAATAATCTGAAGCAAGAGCCACACCAGGCACATGAAGAGCTGCAGACAAGCCCAAGGGCAGAGCAAAGGGGAACAGAAAGAAGTCGGAGCATCATCATATTAGTCCACACTCACTGGATTAGTACTCTGTAGTCCAAGAAATGGGGGTGGAAGACAGTACTTTCACAGCCTCATGCCTGCGCAGGAGATGGACAGATTTAATACTACTGTATCATTGTACAAATTGGGTAAAGGCCACCCTAGGGCTGCTAAGATAAATGGGCAGTATTTGCTTCTAAGGGTAGATATTCCCCAGTTGGGGGCAAGTAGCATTAATTGCCAACCACTTAACAAATATCCAGGAAACTGGAAGAAAATAACTTTCTGCCCACCAAGGAGAAGTAGGTTATTGTAAGTATAACTAGCACTGTATTTTTCGATCATGCTGAAGTTAATCAACTTCAGCCTAATATAAAAAGGCTTTGTGCATAGAATGCTTGCCAAGACTGAACTATATCAATTTTCCAATAAAGGACCTGACATGCCACTTCTCTGGAAGCCGTAAGGGTTCGGTTCAATGGTTCTTTTTCCAGACCAACCCGGCCGGCTGAAGCACTTTAGGAAAGATGCTTCAACTTTTCAGCAGTTGCATAGACCTTTCATAGGGGTTCCACGAAACCAGCCCCATCAAAGCAGAAAAAAGGAAGTTCATGTTCCAAAACCAGAGTTGATCAATAATCCAGCCTGATGGATTATTGCAGGTACTTGGAGAGAGAAAAGAAATCCAAACTTAAGTCCTGTTGCACCCAATTCTAAACTTTGGTCTGAAATATGAATTATCCAGGACATGACTGTCTCTTGCTAGAATCAAGGCCAGGTTTTATTATTATTATTATTATTATTATTATTATTATTATTATTATTATTATTATTATTATTATTATTATTATTATTATTATGATGGACTGTCAACTGTCTGTGTGCTCCATTTGCCCATCCTCTGAATCCAAATCTGTTGATCTCCCTGATCAAGTAATTCAGGCTGGGTTTAAACATGCAGCAGAATGAGGTGGCACAATGGAATGCACCACTTCAGAAAACAAACAAACAAACAAACAAACAAACAAACAAACAAACAGGAGGGAGCCAACACATTTGACTGTACCCCGACATACAGAACTCCCTGCAAATGGAAAACTAGCAGAGAGGTTCCGGCCCTGCCCATTTCCTGCTGGTGGCCAGTTTTCAGTTGGTAGGGAGCTCTTTATCTGGGGGATGCTCGAGGATGGTACTCTCCCATTCTCAGTCCGAAGCAGTGCAGTCCATTTCTGCATTTTAGCACCTGTGTTGCTCCAGCATGGTGAAGTCGTGGGAAGAAACCAGTCAGTTCATGTGGCAAGACATCCAAGTTTGGATTACACAGACTAACCAGTGGCGGTTACTCACCCCTGGCGATGTGAACTTGTTCACCACAAAAGGCCCCACTCGGAAGTCACAGAGGCGCAAGAACAGATTACAGGCTGGCCCTGGAGACAAACGCAACAGGTCAGAGGTCCGCATTTCAGCCAGACGTGAGCATTTGGGGCAACACCCTCCACATATATCAGGGGAAGGCTCTAGTTTATGAATTTCGTGAGACATTTGATCAAAACTGGTTCCTGTGTACAAGGAATCTCAAGTTCTAGTTACTGGTATGCAGTTGAAGAACTTTCCCTGTGCCAGGCAAATTCTCGCTGCACTGCCAGCCTCCATGAAAGCACTTTGCAACTGGCAATTACTGGGGCATTCTTAGGAAAGAGACACGGGGTTAGTTCATGCCGCATGCAAGTCACCACATAAGCATGGACAGGAGCTCAAAAAGCTATCTTGCTTAGTATTCCTGCAAGTGTACAGAGAGTCAGACAAACCAGTTTCCATCGCCAAGCAGGTATAATTTTACCAGCATGTGAGCTATGATTATACTCACACAAAGGCGCTAGTTAGTTGCAAACTGCCATGACGGTCGTATTTAACAGCAGCACCAGAGATTGTGGCAGAATGCTTCACGCCAGCACTACCAAGCTGAAGCAATTTTGCAGCACTTGGATCCTGTATATTTATCAGACAGTAGCAGGTGCTACATCATCCTGTGAGCAAGGCCCAAATGCAAGCTGAGTTAACGCCGACCGAGTGTTTGCTGTTTATACTGCACTGGTTCAAATTTTTGCCCTCTATTTCCCAAATTTCCCCCAAGTGAATCTGTCGCCTTGTTAAGATCAGCCAGGGAGGGTCGCTTGCATGTCTCTCCACTTTACGTTGGTGGCGATGTGGGAAACTTAAGGCATTTATATTCACTTTTCCATCATAAAATTGCCTTCTCGGTGGAGGCCCCCCAGATCCTGGCACAACCTTGGGAGACCCCCCCAAGATTGTGCCAGGTACTGGGGCAATTGTGGGCTTGGTTCCAACCCAGTGCCTGCACATTCCCTCTTGGCAACACACGCACACACAGGACCCTCTGCGATAACAAAGAGGAAGCCATCCCAAAAACCTCATTGGTTGGGAGAGAAGACTCCCTCTCCCCACCAGCCAACCAGGCCCCCCTGCATTCTTGCTCTGCACAGCATCCACCTGGTCTGAGCAGGACGGATCGTCCTCCTTGCCTTTCCCATCAACCTCCCAAGAAAGTCTAATAAAGAAGGCCAGACGACAACGTACTAACGCTGCAGGTTTTTAGGATCCCAACAAGGGAAGGCAGCAGAAGTGGTCTTACCAATGAGCAACCCAACCTGCCGGCACGCCATGACCGCCGCAAACACAGTGGCGCGCTCTTGCGAACTGGTGGAGCGGGTGAGGTAGCCGAAGATTGAAGCACCTGCTCCAGTGCCCACACCTGCCGAGGAAATGCACCCAGAGTGAGAGACGTTCATCAAGGGAGGGAGAGGCTGCAAAGCCCTGACCCCACCTCCCTAGACCGAGAAAGGCATTTAGCCAGCTCTCCTTACCTGCGACCATCCGGCTGCTGAGGAGCATCCACTTCGAACCACCGACAAAGTACATAAAGTTCCCTGAAAGACAGGACAGAGATGATAATCAAGCAGGGAAGAGCACGGAAGTGCGTCAGTTTCGGAACAAGTGAAAGAAATTGACTCATTCTTCATTCTGAAGTGAAATGCTTGCTGTCCAAGAGTAATGTGGGGAAGGCACAACTTCCAGAGTTACATGGGAGGTGCAATAATTTTACTTTCTCTCCCCTTCACACTCAGAGGGGTGGGAGCACTGCAATCACACCCCAGTCACCACACCCCTCGTGTGTCTTGCCCCTCCACACACACCTTTTTTCAGATTTAAGCCCATTATTGCTGCAATGTCCACTAATCCACTAAAATTGAGTGGTGGGAGAATTAGAACAGACAAAATAAAATATGTCTTTACCCAGTGTGTAATTAATCTGTGGAACTCCTTGCCATAGGATGTGGCAATGGCACCTAGCCTGGATGCCTTTAAAAGGAGATTGGACAGATTTATGGAGGAAACGTTCATAAGAACATAAGAAGAGCCTTGCTGGATCAGGCCAAAGGCCCATCCGGTCCAGCTTCCTGTATCTCACATTGGCCCCACCAGATGACTCCGAGAGCACACAGACAACAAGATAACCTGTCACAGGCTACAAGCCATGATGGGTATATGCAACGTCCTGGTTTTAGAATTCGGCTCTCTCTGCATGCCAGATGCAAGGGAGTGGCGACAGGTATCTTGTTGGCATCTGGTGGGCCACTGTGAGACGCAGGAGGCTGGACTATGGACCCTTGGCCTGATTCAACAGGGCTAGCCTCTTCTGATGTTAATGTCACTTTTGCAAAACTCACACTGTATCAACAGTGTTTTGCCTGGACAGGACAGCTTCTTCGCAATCCCATTTCAAGTCAGAAAAACAGTCACCTGTCGGGTCTGAAAAATACACAGGAGACCAGCACAGAACTGCAACCATTTGACAACAATGTTGTCCGAGTGCCATCTAATTTCAGAGCGAATGGAGGGGTGGCAATTAGAGATTAAAAGGCTCCTGTGGAAAGTGGGCTGATTCTCCTCAAATTGCACTATCCCAGTGGTTCCCAAACATTTTGACTCACGGCTCCCTTGACCTCCCTCGCCGTTAGCCGTGACTCCCCATTACAGTGCACTGAAGATACAGGCACTCTTTACATGCTCAGAGGCACCCTTTCTTATATGTATGTGTATATTCCCAAAATGAGCCCTAAAGTGGATTTTCCATGCTTATGCTGAGCAGCAGCTAAGCCAGGAGTGCATAGGGTGGGGTTGGGATGCTGCCCCCCCTCCACTGGCATGCCTGGGTAGAGGTCACTCTATGTTAGTCCTATTCATGGCAAGAGAAACATCAAAGCATGGGAGGGAGGGTTTTTTTTTTCTCCATTGGTCATGCCCCACCCCAGTTGCACGAGAGAGAAAGCTCTTTTAGGTAGCATCTTTGCAAGATGAAAAACAGATTCTTATACTGCCTGGCAGTCTCCAATTGGGGGGGGGGGGGTTGTCTCAGCAAATAGAGTGGGGAACTAACTTAGAGGTGGGTCAAAAAGGAAGAAGGAGAGAAATCCTAATAATTAATCAAACAAACAAACATAGCGGCTGCCTCCTCTTCCTCTGGCTTAAACAAGGGAGACATCAGCAAGCAACTTTTCCACCTCTCTTAATCAAAGAGTGAGAAATCAAAGACTGTAAAGCAGAACCTGCTCTGCACCATTTTCAATTGCAGGTCTTGCATTTGTTTTGTGTTTGCTTTCTTAAAAACATCCAACAGAAAGAAAATACTTTATTTGCAAACCTGCAATGTCTCAGGATTTGGAAAGAAACGGGATGCTGTGGCTTCACTTGGGAGTCGTGCCTCCCAGTTTGGGAACCTCTGCACTATCCCCAAGAAAAGGCTCAAATGTGAAAATTAATGACAGAGGAAGGAACCAAAATCTGTTTTGCAGATGAATGGGAAAGGGAGAGTCCCTCGTGTTCCACCCACACTTTCTGCCCAAGCATACTAGGAGTTATTTTAAGTTACACAGCACAATCCTATCCATCTTACACCATTAGTGTAACCGGCAGTGCAGCGATTTGAATCCCCTTTCTGTTCTGGGGCCTCCCATTCTCGCTGCACCGCTGGTTACACCGGTAGTGTAAGCTGGACAGGATTGCGCTGACAGGTCAGAATTGTGGAATCAATGGCAGTTTCCTTCCTGGGGCAAATAGCAGCCACTGAGAGGAGGGGGGAAATCTGGATTGGGACCACATTGGGGCAAAGGGTTAAACTACCCCTCACACACACACACACACACACACACACACACACACACACACACAATTTAGAAAATAAAACGACCGAGTCAAACAAAGTACAGTAGTAGTTTGGCCCTGAAAGAGGCCAAATTCGACATGACAGTACCAACCCTGCTTATAAACAATCTATTCAGTGCATGTGTACAGTGAGAAGTGGGCTAAGAAGATCTAAGGAGCACAATGGAAGCCCCCTCCCCTCCCCTGCAATCTGTCCCAACCACAGTTTTTTTTTCTCCCCCAGCCAGGTCCCAATACCAGAAGCAAAACTGGTTAGGGAAAAAAAAAAAAACAGTTGTGGGACAAAAAGCAGTGGGTGGGGAGAGCTTTTGAGTTGTAATTTGCACCCCTTCCCCACTTCACACACAATTGGGAAAGCGAAACGTCTGATACCGTCACACACACTTTGTCCCCAGGTACAACAGCAGCTGCTCGCTGCCATCATCATCATCGCCCACCACTTACCTGCTATCTGAAACAAGTTGGCGAAGAGGACGATGGCCTTGGTTTGATGGGTGCGGTCAGACAAGTACCCGAAGAGCGGCCCCATGATCAGCCCAGCAAAGCTGAACGCGGAGATGCCCAGGCCCAGGAAATACGGCTCAGCATGGAAGGTCTGCAGGTATGCCCAGATGGTTGGCAGGATCACCGCTGGACGGGCGAGAAAAGGACGAGTGGATGATGGGGCCAAGGGGCCAAAGCGGCAGTTCCCATCCAAGGCACAAGACTGAAGCCTACTTGACCGCGAACAGAAGCCAAAGAAGCGATACCAACATTTGGGCATTTGCAGTCATTCCGATACATATTCCATTACTAGATGTGTGCCAAACAACGCAGGTGCATCCTAGCTAATCCTACTGCCACACGCAGGGCTCAGTCCGTTCGGTTTTTCATTTCAACCTTTTCTGAGAGATTGCTTCATACCCTCTGGCTAGGATCACGCAGTGGCGTAGCTAGACTGGAGCGGAGGCAAGTAGTTCTGCAAGACTCCGTTACACCGGAGTCAGCACCCCCACTGGCGTCACTGTAGCGTGGCGGGCGGGGCGGGCCGCCGGGGGGGTGACGCGCGCCAAGGGGTGATGCGCGTCACCCTCCGGAGGCCGGATGCTCCGAGGCCGGGGAGCGTCCGGCCTGGCCGGTGCTCCAGGGTCTTCTGAAAAGACGAGGCCCTGGAGCGCTTGCGTTAAAACGCAAACTTTGAAGGTTTTCGCGCATGCGCAAACCCTTTTCTGAGGGCAAGGGCCTGCCCTCTTGCCCTCAGAAGGGTCTGCGCATGCGCGAAAATCTTCAAAGTTCGCGTTTTAACGCAAGCGCTCCAGGGCCTCTTCTTTTCAGAAGGCCCTGGAGCGCTTCCCGGCCAGTGACGAGCGCCGGAAAAGGTAAGTTTCTGTGGGGGGGGTTTGATTCGGGGGGGGGGGTGTCGGGGGGTGAGTCGGGGGGGTGACGCGCGTCCCCCGCTCTGGGGTGACGCGCGTCACAGTGACGCCACTGAGCACCCCCTCCCCCTTGCTGTTGGAGCCATTCCGGCAGCGACAGGGGAGTGTCCTGCGTGTTGCCATTGCCGCCAGAATGGCTCCAACAGCAAGGGGGAGGGGCCGCTGACGCCAGTGTAACGGACTCTTGCAGAACTACTTGCCTCCGCTCCAGTCTAGTTTCACCTCACAAGCATTAACAGAGACGAACAGAAAACTTCACTCAGGGTCAAAAGTCAATTCTCGAAGGCAGTGGTTCTCAAACATTTTAGCATCGGGACCCACTTTTTAAAATGACACTCTATTGGGACCCACCTAGCTTCTTTATGAGACTTAAAAGTGATCTAGAAAGAAACAATATATTTATTTATTTACTAGCAATATTTTATTTATTTGTTTGTTTTTTTTGTTTTTTTGTTTTCAAAAAAACCCTCAATCCATTTCTCATGAGGCAGCCCTAATGAATAGCCTCAAGCTGTTTGCAGGGTAATTAGCAGCTATCTTGCAAACTGCAGGAGCTCAGCTCTTTGAAGGGCAATTAGCAGCTATCTGATTTTTGAATAGCCTCAGGGCTTGTGGCAATTACTTATCTGATCTTTCCATCACCTGGGACCCACCAGAAGTTGGGTTGCGACCCACTAAGTAGGTCCTGACCCACAGTTTGAGAAACACTGCTCTAAGGTGGTAATGGCAGAAATCTCTTCTGTCCCTCCCCCCCCCCCCCGTGGGATTGAAAGTCATAGATCTGAGCAAGGCATCAGCATCACTTGGTGATAAACAGGCGGTAACCATTGCGGCTGGCCTGCTAAGCTAGGGGGCCTTGCCAACGCGTTTGATGCTGCTACAATGAGGAGCACAGTTCATGCAAACCAATGTGCCTCAAAACACAAGACGGCAGTCGAAAGCAGAACAAAGCAGCAACGTGGTCCGAGCTTGGACTTGACCCCATCTGTCAGAAGACGGCTGGAGAGGAGGGAGGCCAAAAGGAGCATCCCAGGAGGAAGAGTGTCCTGCAGTTGCAGAAAAGAAAACCAGCCTGGTCCAATTTCTCTCCCAGCAACTGCTATCTATCCCAAGCACAAAAGAACAAAGCTATTGTGGCTGCTGCCTGCAGACTTCTGTAGTGGCCGAGAATCTGGGAAATCACCTGACACAGTGAGAACACAAAAATCAGACACAAGAACAGCGACACAAAGATGATTCTCCACTGTGTCGCAAGTTGGGCAACAGGCACCACAGTAGCCGAAAGGATGGCGGCTGTTCTAGGATGACTTTTGGTTTGTTGGAGGGAAACTGTGGCTCACAGATGGGGCAGTCAAGAAAGGGGGGGTATGACAAACAGCTCGGCCCTCGC
Organism: Plestiodon gilberti rubricaudatus; assembly: GCA_026170595.1. Lineage (NCBI taxonomy): Eukaryota > Metazoa > Chordata > Lepidosauria > Squamata > Scincidae > Plestiodon > Plestiodon gilberti. Next base: position 6,447,693 of record JANXHW010000003.1, on the reverse strand, counting down.
TGCCCCTTATGCCTGAAGCTGCCTCCCAGAATACCTTGTGATGCCTCCTGTCCTCCTTGAAATCCCTCCTCAAAACCTACCTATTCCGTGAAGCTTCTGCCACAACCCCATGATCTGTAACTGATAGGCAGCACTGTACTGGATTATGCATTTGAAATTGATGCCTATACTTCCCCCAACTATGCACGCTTGCCTTGACTCCATGTCCCCTCCTCTGCTGCCTCTCCTGTGCTGAATCACAAAACCCCATCCTCTTGCTCTTTGTAAAAACACCGCACACGTTGCTGGTGCAGTCTTGTTATTTGTTTCCCATATCACACCACAGCAGAACGACGACCTTTTCAACAAGACGCATCAGAAATGTATTTTGTGTCATCTTTGACAATGGCGTACAATGGAACAAGAAAACATGCTGAACATTTCGAGCAACACCATCATCTCCCCAATTACCTTAGGGAAGGTACCCTGGATACCAGACTGCCAAGGATCCAGAACCATGTACAGTTCCCTATATGTGCCCTATATGAACAAGGCGCATTCGTGCGGGATTGCCAAATTCTATGCATTAGAGACCTTTCCACCTGCAAGTGCTGACTTGACCTTCCACATCACACAGTCTCACAATCTCTGGCAGTCGTGTAGTGACAAGCTGCCCTCCACCCCCTACTCCACAGAATGGAGAATAGAAACACATGAAGGGGTCTATGCAGAGCCAGATCATGAGTTCATTGGCCCCTATAGTACTACTGTCTCCTCACTCAGCCTGTGTCCTTGGAGAGCTGCTGGCAGTCAAAGGAGTTTCCCACCCCGCGGCCCAAAACCTTTTTACTCAAGATGCCAGGGACTGAAACTTAGGTGTATAAAGTGCAGCAGTATGCCAGCCTGTGCTGCCCTCCCACAACAGAGCTGGGAGGAAAGGAGGGTTACAGGGCACTTCGGCTTTATCCACCGAGCAGCTTCATCAGGAACTGGCTGCTACACGTGCCCAGTGCCCTTCCATCTTGGCTAACCAGAGATTTAGGAGAGGCGTTTCAGCAAAAAGGAAACTTGCATTTCTGCAACGTAGCCAAGCCCTCAACAAAACAAATCCTCCTATAATAAGGTGGGGGTGGGGGAATCCCCAGCTTAGTTTGGGAGAAAGCAATCCCAGGAAATCTTTGCCTTTTCCTACAGCACACGGCTTGGCTCATTCATTCGAGTCATTCTGTTGGATTTACATCCTCCTCTGCCCTAAGAGCTCCGGGCAGGTTATAGGCTAGCTAGCACATGTTCTACTCCAGTGTTTCTCAAACTGTGGGTCCCAGGTGATGGAAAGATCAGATAAGTGCCACAAGCCCTGAGACTATTCAAAAATCAGATAGCTGCTAATTGTCCTTCAAAGAGCTGAGCTCCTGCAGATTGCAAGATAGCTGCTAATTACCCTGCAAACAGCTGAGCGCCTGCAGTTTGCAAGCTTGTGTAAATATAGGGAGATAAATGTTTATGCATCTTGTAAAGTTAGGTGTGTCCCGATAGAGTGTCATTTTAAAAAGTGGGTCCCGGTGCTAAAAAGTTTGAGAACCACTGTTCTACTATATAATATAAGCAACATTGGGGTGGTGTTAGGGTGGTGGATGATCGCATATTACCTCATACCACTGTGGGCTCTCCCTTAGGTTTACAAGCAGGTTTACAAGGTTTTACCTTGAGGTTTACAAGCAGAGACTGAATGACCACATGTCATGGATGATGTAGTTGCCTTAACCGAGTTGGGGGTTGGACTAGATGACCTCAAAGGAACCTCCCAACTCTAATCTTCTGTGATTCTATTGGGAGTCAGAAACCCTTGTCAATGTACTGACAATCACCCAGAAATCTTCCAGTAATCCTGACCCCTTTCTGTCCACCTGTGTCCTAGAATAGGTTTACATAAACATGTCTACCCTGCCTTCCCATTGAGTCAGCAAGCTAACATGATCAGATGACTAACATAATGCTTAACATTTTAAGCATAGCCAACAATAGAACAGAACCAAAGCAATCAAAATCAGAATATGGGACAGACAGGACAACAGGACAGGAATTCTAAGATTCCATTCTAAACTCCTTCTTAAAAACAAACAAACAACCCCCCCCCCATGTCTTTACTGTTCACTAGAAATCAAAGAGCAAAGAGCAGGAGATGGAGAACATTCCCACCCGGGGGCACAGACAGCCCCATACTTTAGCTGAGAGGGAGGGGCAACTGAGAGTGGAGCTTCCCCTGCTGAACAGAGGACATGGGCAGGTTCACATCCTTCCAAGATCCTGGGCCAAGAGGGTTTCGAATGCATTCAGCAGCACCAACAACACAAAGATAGGCATCCTGTTCAGTTCAGCAAGGAGCATCTTAGCAGGAGATATACCGGTACTAGACAGCCTAGCAAAGCTTGTTTGGGGGTTGTTGAGCCCCCGTTCCAGTTCTCGGCTTTCAGGCCATTTATGGAGAACAAAGAAAGAGTTCTCCTGCACGTGCCACGTCAGAGGGTCAGATTTAAGCTACCTGACTTTATTCTCTGTCTACTGGAGCTTCTTACGGCAGCAAAACACAGCTAGAATTCTGACTCAACAGTATATGAAACCTTTGCAATGGTATTGCAACACATTGGCATCACTCTGTACCACCTCTTCCTACGAGACTTGCCTTGGCCGGGGACCCTGTCCCTGCAGGGACTAGCAAGGAAAAACCTTTTGAGTTTTATACGGTCCAACCCACTGCTTTCTCCCCTGCCTGAGTGAGGAGCATCATGGGAGTCACACAATCACTGCAGTGGACAACTGGAACCCACAGCCATGGAATTCTGCAGCTCATAGTTATTTCTGCAAATTTCTCTTTTCTGTCGTGGTCAGGTTCATAATACACCCACTGAACCTATTGGTATAAATCAGTTAAAAGCTGACTCTATTAGAAGTGTGTCTGTATACGCTAATGGGTTCTGAGTTGTCTGTGACGGATCAAGAGAGAGATCTTGGGGTGCTGGTGGACAGGTTGATGAAAGTGTCGACCCAGTGTGCGGCAGCTCTGAAGAAGGCCAATTCCATGCTCGGGATCATTAAAAAAGGGATTGAGAATAAAACGGCCAATATTATTATGCCCTTGTACAAATCGATGGTAAGGCCACGTCTGGAGTATTGCGTCCAGTTCTGGTCACCACACCTCAAAAAGGATATAGTTGAATTGGAAAAGGTGCAGAAGAGAGCGACCAAAATGATTCGTGGGCTGGAGCACCTCCCTTATGAGGAAAGGCTACAGCGTTTGGGGCTTTTCAGTCTAGAAAAAAGGCGCCTGAGGGGGGACACGATTGAGATGTATAAAATTATGCATGGGATGGAGAGAGTGGATAGAGGGAAATTCTTCTCCCTCTTGCACAACACCAGAACCAGGGGACATGCACTAAACTTGAGTGGAGGGAAAGTTAGAACGGATAAAAGAATTTTTTTCTTTACCCAGCGTGTAATTCATCTGTGGAACTCCTTGCCACAGGATGTGGTGATGGCACCTGGCCTAGATGCCTTTAAAAGGGGGTTTGGACAGATTCATGGAGGAAAAGACCATCACAGGTTACAAGCCATAAGCAACCTCCTGGCTTTAGAAGTAGGTTTTCTCTGTGCCAGGTGCAGGGGAGTGGCAGCGGAAAACAGGTTATCTTGTTGGCTGTGTGCTCCCTGCGGCATCTGGTGGGGCCACTGTGTGATATAGGAAGCTGGACTGGATGGGCCACTTTCTGCCAGCTTTCCTTCAGAGCTTTTTGTTTCATCTTTGGCCCTAGCACAGGCGTTCTGCTACTCTGAGGAAGCCCCCCCCCCCCATGCGATTGGGGCGAAAGGTAAGATTTTGTTTTTATCTTGTTAGTGGACCATGGCCAGAAGACCCATTGAAAACTTTTAACAATAAAGTATTTGCCGGCTAAGAAAGCCTAAATTCTTGCATGTAACTATCTTGTTGCTAGAAATAAATTGTGTTTGCCCTGAACCCTGCCTGCTGCGGTCTCTGTGCTCCTCTCCGAAAGTTATATCCACTGCAAAGCAGCGGCTTGATCACCCGCTGGGCTCGGGTCCAATTTGTGACATTTCCACCTCAGTTCTTGTGCTTTCCCTGCTTTCTGCAGGCAACCCACATGCCGTAGAGATCTAGTGAGGTCCAATAAAGTTGGGAAAACAACTAGGTGCCACTGTGAATGCTATGGACAACATTTGTCCGACTTGCTGAGCCAACACTAGGCCTCTCCTCTGGCCCTCCCACCACACAGTAGTTCCTGCGCTGTTGAAGTCATTCACTTTCCTGTAAGTGGGAAATACCACCACCATGGGGCACCAGCCCAAGGAGAGACCTGTGACTTTAAAGAAAATGTGAGAGGCCACAGTGTTCAGATTTCTCTCTTGCCCTATCCCGGGGGCTCAGGGTAGCTGCAGTCAGGGCTCTGAATGTTCTGCACACAAATGTAATACGTATTGGTCTGAGTATAAGACTCACTTTTTTCTCCTAATTTAAGTTTTTAAACTACGGGTGCGTCTCATAATCAGGCTGTTGCAATTTAATGCCAGTGATTTAATTAAATTTTTTTAATAGCACCAAACTTTAAGAGTGCGTCTTATAATCAGGTGCATCTTATACTCGGGACAATACGGTAGATGTCCACGACTTGTATAATTTGCATAGATCTGCTTATTTTATGGGATGCCAAGTCACCATGCAAAGCCCTGAAATCTTGTTCTCCCATCCTTGACCACTACTTACTCTCCACTTTGGTTTCTGTGACTTGAACAAGTATTGCTCACACGATTTCAAATCTATCTTTGTAGCCTACAAGGGCTAGAAATCTGCAATTTTTAAAAATCAAAGCAGATATTCTCAGGAGACTGAGGGCGCAATCCAATCCTACTTACGCCACCGTCGTAACCAGTGGCGCAGCAAAAACGGGAGGTCCCAGAACGGAAAGGGGATTCAAATCCCCTTTGAATTCCCCTTTTGGAGGGGATTTGAATCCCCTTTCCGTTCTGGGGCCTCCAGTTCTTGCTGCGCTGCTTGGTTACAACGTTGGCGTAAGTAGGATTGGATTGCACCCTTAATTACATGCCTAGCATTGAATAGTTCCAACTTTCCAGTATGGTTGTAGCCTTGGTTATTATGACATATTTCTTTAGCATTTTCTCTCGGCAGGAATTATGTGAAGTTGGTTTATAGTTTAATCCTTGTAATATATACAGTAGATCCACTCTTCCTCCAAGGATCTCTAAGGCTGCAATCCCATTGAATTTAGTGGAACTTACTTCTGTGTAGACATGCAAAGGATTGTGCTGTTAGTCACATTTTGGCATCGCAACAACTCAGCGAGGTTGCCCAAAGCCATCAAGTAGTCTTTAAGAGATGATAGGGATTTCCTTTGTTCATTCCACTAGCCACTAATGTTTCAACACTTCTGATTGTAACCTTGTTTGCAGCCCAATCCTGTGCATTTATACTCTGAAAAACAACCCATCCTTCAACTCAAGGAGGTATTCTTCAGCAGCAGGGAAAACTGCCCAGACCCAAAGCTGGCTCAGGTAACCCCAAAGCTTCATATTCAAATCAAACATTCCTTCCAGGAACCTAGAAGACTGTGGAACAACTCATAATAATGGGTAGAATTCTAATGTCTGCAACAATCTATCTAACTGCAGAGGTAAGGGGATGGGAGAAGAAGGTGGTGGGTATACTACAAATGAAGGATGCAGTACCAGGCCAGCCCCCGACCTCAGCCCTTGGAGGTGGCACAAAGAGCAAAGCACATAAGGCAAGTGAGGGAAAGAGGAAGACGAGGGAGGAGCCTTCATCTTGCCATTTCCTTGGCCTTCCACAAAACTAAGTCCAAGGAGGAGATGGCAGAAGTGGGGACAACCTAGAACCCCCCCTTTTTTTTAAAAGCCAAGTCTCAGACATCATGGAGCATGCAAAGTACTACAAGACAAGAATATCTCCAAGTCCTAACAAGTTTCCCTCCCCAAATCTACAACCAATCTGAAGTCAGGAGTGTCAAATAAGCTGGAACCCCATCCACCGACCACTGGCCTTAAACCCTGGCAGACCACACTGGCCGGCCAGCAAGGGAGCCCTATCAGAACCTGATTCTATCAGCTTTTCTAGCCCCAGCTAATAATAATAATAATAATAATAATAATAATAATAATAATAATAATAATAATAATAATAATAATACAGACTAAACGATAAACGGTTTCAGATTTGCAGAGGTTGAGTATTTGGGCTGCAGTGGTTCAAGCCCGCTTTCTTTGAAACGCCCAGCCTGTGGACACCACCTACCATACTCAATCCCTCCAGCCAGGAAGAGGAGACCAATGCTGAAGTTGGTCAGTTTCTTCTTCCTCTGATAATCCATACACCCGGCGTCCGTCTCTCCTCCACAGTGACAGAGGCACGCAGCTCAGGGATGGATGGCGAGAAACTGGAGGGCAAAGCGCTGCTAGATCGAGGCTCCCCCGACCCGAAGAGTTCAGCGGCCAGCTGCAGGGGCCATCCCACCCTGCCTACTAACGCCCCCTCCCCGTGCACATGGCTAGGGGCGCCCCTCGCCAGCAATTGGCTCTTCCTTCGGCAACCCAATAACGTTCGCTGCTGCAGCTGTTTTCCCAAGCCAGCCAGCCAACTGCAAGGAGGAGAAACTTCACTGAAAGAGCAGGGGGCGGGACAACAGCTGACAACTGACAGCAGCCAATGCAGAGCGCATCCTCGCCTCCTGCCCACCTATTGCCCAGCCCTTCTTTCGCTGCTGCTAACCTGGCTCAGGGAAGGAAGGAAGCCGGCGGCCAATCAGGGCGCGCCTCCTGAGAGAGCCATCCGAAGCATCCTTGGCTGGCTCCCACGGAGGAGTGTCAGTCCCATTTTCAAGCACGGACAGGTCGGTCGGGCAGCAGTTACTTCTTCTTCCGTTCCGGGCACCAAGGCTATGCCTGTTTCTTGAAAGGCAACTCCCACCGAATTCCATGGATCCATTTCCAATCCCACCTAAGTGTGTGCTGTGCTGCTACGTGTGTGGAGATTCTTACTGAGGACCAAAAAAAAAAAAGGTTCCTTCCTTGTTTGTAAGATAAAAATGTTGCATTCCCAAACAGAGATGTAGAAATTCCACAGTGTTTTAAGCTTCTCTGGGCATGCAGGGGTTCCTCTACTAAATGTTGGCTTGTCTCAGCAGCTGGCACAGGAGGCCAACCAAGAAAAAAGTTGGTCACCCTAGTTAACAGCATAACTAGGAATATAAGTGCATGTGCCAACATTTTTGCTGGCCTTTCTCTTGTGCCTTTAGCTGCAGCGTTGAGATGGAGAAATTCTTTCAACTTGTAACGCTGAAGCTGACATGCAGACTGAGGGCACAGGGGTCCTTTTTGGAAAAACAAAAAAGTGACCCTACTTATCGTTTCGACAATGAAATGATGATGATAAGAACATTTCCTGTCTCATATGTCAAAGCATTTCAAAGCTGCTTAGTGCTTACAGCATTTTTTCCATTAAAAAAGCAGCCAAAGTATTTAAAAGCAGCACAATCAATGTACTGTGCAATGCAATGAATGCAAATGTGTCACCAGGGTGTGTGGGGAAGTCAAATACCTTTAGGACAGGATTGCACAATGTATGTGCCACTACTATCGCAGAACAATGTCCATCAGCCTGCCAGGTGCTTGGCACCTGTTTTTCCTCCCATGTTTTTTCCAGTCCCAGCAAAGCAGCAAAACAGACTCAGACCCCTGATTTCCTCCAGTTTAGTACTGCCTGCACTGACAGGCAGTAGTTCTAGAGTTAAAAGCAGTGATCTTTCCAGCCGTACCCAAGGGATGTAGGTATATTTGACGATATATATTTATTTTTTGTATACATGGCTTTTAAACCTATAAAACCCACTACTTGTTGGTGGCCTGTGTTCACTTGATGTGCAGCTCTGTGCATGTGCAGCTCTGCCCTAGTTTAGTATCTCGCAACATTTGTGTCAATTATTGTGCCAATAAAATATCCTCGAATTTTTTATTCCACAGTGCAGGATGAAATGGGTGGATGCAATTCAGTGGAGGAGGCTGGGGCATTTGGAATGAGAGAGGGCAGCCAAGACAATGGGGGGGGGGATTGTTGGACCTGGACCAGGGAGACTAGGCTCAAATCAGCTCAGTCATGAAGTCACTGAGTGGCTCTAGACAAGCCACCTGTGATAAGGCAGGCAGTGAGCAGAGCAAGGGCCTTCTTGACTGTGGCACCTTGCTTGTGGCCGCCCCAGAGAGGCTTGCCTGGCACCCACCCTGATGTCCTGTCATTATCAAGCAAAAATGTTTTTCTTTGCTTAAGTACTCCAGCAAGTTGAGCAGCTGGTTTTAACAGCTGTTTTACGGTTTGGCTGTTTTTCATGAATGGCCATGTTCCTGTTTCTGTATTCCATTTCACTTCCAGCGGTGAGGATAAAATCTAAGGGCCGCCCATCTGGGGGGGCTTGCTATTTTGGTAGCGCCTCATATTCCATTTGAATTGGTGTTTATGGCAGATAGCCAATGCAAACTTCAAATTGTGAAGGTGAAGACAGGGATTAATGATATATTAATAGTTAATGTATATTCCACCATCCCAAAACAAGATAGTTATTGATCATCAATGGAGATACCTCACGCAGGTTTTGGAGACACTTGATTCCAGATTCCCCAACGCTATACATCTTTTAGCGGGAGACTGGAACGCAAGGGTAGGGTGTGGTCCTGATATCTTCAGGCGAGCGTGGGAGGTATTGGACGAAACCTCATTGCCATATTATTGCCCGTGGCCAAGGTGCTCCAAAGATAATCAGATAAATTTTGCGGGACAATTGCTTGCTAAATTTTGTACAACTAGAGGTCTAACCTGGCTTAATGGACTGGAGGTTTTTGGGATCAAGTGTTATTGACTACTTTTTATTCCCGCTTTCCAGTATATCGTGTGTGACCCACTTTCGAGTGGGCACGATGATGTTGAGTGATCATTTACCTCTTCACTGTACAATATCATTGCCATCCAATCACGTATTAGAGGCCCCACTTGTTCCCCCTCAGTGTGCCTTAATGGATGTTCCATTGGAGCCGCTGGTAAGGATTAAGTGGGATTCCTCTTCTAGAAATCTTTTTGATGGAGCAGTGAGAGATGGCCACCTTACAAACCTGTCTACAGAAATGTCTTCTGCAGATCCTGCCCATGTGATAAAACATTACGAGGACCTAGTGGAAAATCTTATGACTCTTCTAGGGAGACCTATGGTCCCTATCACCTCTGGTTCAACCAGAATAGGGTGTGAGGTGTGAGGGAGTAAAACCTGTATTGAAATTAAGCATAAACTCGTAGTTTGTATAGTGAATTTAGAACATCTAAAAGTTCCAGGTTGCCATCAAGTTACTCTATTTTAAAGAGTAAGCTTTCAGAGGTTATCAAACAGGACAAGGAACAACATAACAAGACTCTCTGGGATAAGTTATTTAATGCAATAAAATCTAGAAACATGAGAATGTTTTGGAATATGATTTCAGGTTGTCTACAAGAACGAACACATTCTATTCCCCCAATACCTTCTTTGACATGGGAACTCCATTTTTTTGCCATGTTCCATGATGATAGCAAGCTCTCTTCAGAGAATACCTTAGATCTGCTTAAAGATCTACCAGAGTGGCCTCCAGTCAGGATCTCAGAGATAAAACAACTTTTATGCAAACTCAAAATGGGAAAGGCAGCTGGTCCAGATAATCTTCCTCCTGAACTATTTAAAGCCAATATAGACTGGTGGGCGCCTCTTCTAGAGCGACTGTTTACAGTAGTTGATAGAACAGGTGTGATGCCACAGTCTTGGACCCAATCTATAAGTGTTCCTGTTTACAAAAAGGGTGATAGAAAGCTCCCCGGTAGCTATAGACCGATCAGTTTGCTGTCAGTTATAGGTAAGATTTATGCTATCCACCTACTCGGCCGTCTTTCAACTTGGATAAACGACCAAAATATTCTTGGCTTTGAACAAGCGGGTTTTGTAGCAGGTAAATCCATCTTGAACCATTGCTTAATACTATCTCATTTAATAACTAAGCAAATGAAACAAGCTAACTCCTGCTTGTACGCTGCTTTCTTAGATCTGAAAGCGGCATTTGACACAATAGATAGGGACTTATTATAGACAAAGCTGAAAGATGCAGGTCTTGATAATAGACTGCTTCTTCTGATACAGGGACTCTATTCTAGTACATCTTGCAGGATTAGATTATCATATTATGGTAATTTATCCGATTGAATTGCCACAAATAAAGGAGTAAAACAGGGGTGTGTATTAGCCCCTACTTTGTTTAATTTGTTCATCAAATGACCTGGCCCCTGTCCTGAGAAGTGTTGACGGCCATAGCCCTAGGCTGGGTGCTCTTTCTATACCAATCTTGTTGTTTGCAGACGATATGGTGTTACTCTCACGTACTAAGATAGGTTTGAGACGCCTGATTGCCGCTTGTATTATTGTTTCTGCAATAAATTATCCATCAATTATGATAAATCAAAAATTGTAGTGTATGTTCTGAGGTTTTCACGACCGGTACATATCTTTGAATTAATAAAAGGAAGCATTTTCCAGGTTGTTCTGATTATTTTATTTAGTTAACAAGAGATTGTCCTAACGTTTCACTCCTAAACTATGAGGAGCATTATCAAAGGAACAGCAACTCGCTGTCTGCTCTAGTTCTTCTTAGTGCAAGGTGTTAACAGTTGGGAGGTTAACTGCTGCCTTTGCTAAGTTCCTTAAAGGCATATCACCATTTTATAACGAAGTTCCATGGCTGCCAAGATTTTCCCTATATAAAATGGGGCAGCAAAGCGCAACAGCCCTCCCTCATGCAGCCGATGGTTGAGAGCACAAACAGACACGCGATGTGAAAACTACTTTGGTGCCAAAACATCTGCGATATCAAAAGCAGTCTCTCTCTTGGTTTCTTGATGCTCTGTGATCTGTCAGAGTGCGAGACCTTTTGATGACTGGAAGCCAACTATCACTAATCTCTACAGATTCCCCCTTCCTATTTACTGCAGTGGGATGTTTTATTATTTTGATTGCTTCCCTGTTCAGACGGGAACGATATTGTTTGGTTTTGACTATAACTTGGGTGTTCTCAAAATTAATCTGGTGTCCAGTTTTTAATGCATGGTCTACAATAGCTGATTTATCAGCTTGTTCCAACCTTAAATATCGCTAGTGTTCCTTTATACGTGTGTTCACACTTCTTTTTGTGGTCCCGATGTAACATTTTCCACAACTGCATGGGATTCTATAAACTCCTGCATATATCCATGGATGTAGTCTGTCTTTAGGGTTGCTTAGAAAATTGCCAATTTTGGAACATAACCATAACTATACTCCTCATAGTTTAGGAGCGAAACGTTAGGACAACCTCTTGTTAACTAAATAAAACGACCAGAACAACCTGGAAAATGCTTCCTTTTTTTAATTCAAAAATTGTAGTATTTGGCAAGAATTGGAAGCCGCCTCTTGGATTTTCAAGGGCAAGATTATCCAACAACAGGTCAAGCAATTTAAGTACTTGGGGATCTATTTTCATCATAGACAATCCTGGGCAAGCCATCACCAAGCCGCAATGAATTCAGCGAAATTATCGTCCCAGGCAATCAGCCGTTTTTTTCATACATGGGGTAACTCTTTTATCCCCGCTGCGGTGACAATTTTTAAAGCAAAAGTTATACCTCAATTACTGTTTGGGTCAACCATCTGGATGTCTGCTTTCAATCCTATGGTGGAAAGGGTGCAAGTAGCCTTTCTTTATAATATACTGGCTGTACCACATTGTGTCCCCTATGTTGCCCTTTGTTTGGAGGTGGGAATGATTAGATTAGTAACATCTGTATGGCTACACTTTTTTACGTTCTGGATTCGGATATGTTACGCTGCTAACAATGATGTCCTACTCAAATGTTAGCCGATTCTTCATTCTCCCCGAAACCAATTTTTTCCTGCAAAAGATCCAAACAATGGGTGTTGCATTAGATTTATTGGGAGCCCTCCCACCGACCCAAGCCTTCAAGCTTCTTAAGGGCAGGCTATTGGACATTGAGCAACAAGTTCTTTCTGCAGCAGCGCTGAAAATATGCTCCCTCCCCCCCCTGCATTTCCGGCTATCACCTGTATGTATGTAAAATGGCCAAATATCTTACATCATTGAAAAGTCCACAGGAACGACGTGCCTTTACATTAGCGAGATGATGCAATGTGCTCCTGTCTAATGTTACAACTGACAGATATAAATCTGTGCCACGTGAAGCACGGCTATGCCCTTGTAATAACACAGCTATTGAAACCTTGCCTCATTTGTTATTATATTGTGATCTTTATCAAGACTTGCGTTTATCCTATTTAGGTCCGATTTTGATTAAATACACAGGATTTTCTGATTTGGAAGTCATATATTACCTATTGGCTGGTGATGATGAATTACGCACCAATCAAATAGCAAACTATCTGGATTTATTAATAAAACGTCGAAGCGATCTCACCTTCATATGACGCAGATTCATTCGGTTATAGATGGCGGTTGGAATCCTTAATATATCTTAATATCTAGATGGTCCTTTGCAGTTGTTGTTGTTGTATTCACCTATTTTGACTCCCTTAGATATTGTTTTATGTGTTGGATTAGTCTGTGCTTTATGATATTGTTTGCTTGCTTGTTATTTATATTTTATGTATGTTTGTCTTTATGCCAATAAAGGTTTCATTCATTCATCCTGTTTCTGTGGGTTTTATTGTTTTAGCTTCTATATGGTATGGTTTTTATTCTTTTTAACTGTACACTTGTCCTTGGAGCTAATGCTGAAGAAGGGCACCTTATCGGTTTTTCTGTGGGGCTGAGCAACTGGCTCATCATCTTGGGATGAAGGGAACGCTTCCCTTCTGTCAAGAAACCATTGCCAAGCAGAGACTCCGTCCTGCTGACAGCCTCTGATACAAGCAAAGGAGTGTGTGTCCCTTTTATTTATTGCCATCCAGGTTGGTGTGTCGGCACTTTGTTGTTCAGTCATTAAATCGTGTCCGACCCTTCGTGATCCCATGAACCATATCCCGCCAGGCCTTCCTGTCCTCCACTATCTTCCTGAGTTCGCTCATTTTCATGTTCGTTGCATCGGTGATGCTGTCTAACCATCTCATCCTTGGCCTTCCCCTTCTCCTTTTGCCTTCAATCTTTCCCAGCATCAGAGTCTTCTCCAGAGAGTCCTCTCTTCGCATTAGGTGGCCAAAATATTTGAGCTTCAGCCTCAGTACCTGTCCTTCCAGGGAACAGTCAGGGTTGATTTCATTTAGGATTGACTGATTTGATCTCCTAGCAGTCCAAGGGACTCTCAGGAGTCTTCTCCAGCACCACTTTACAAATAAGTAAGATAGGTCCCTGCCCCAAGGAGCTCACAGTCTAAAATTGTGGCAAAGGAGGGGGGGATATGCAACTATTTCATTTACATGCGCTGAGGCTTACTCACAATAGACCAGGGGTGGTCAAACTATGGCTCCTGAGCCACATGCGGCTCTTTGACATATAATGTGCGGCTCTTTAAATATTTAAATAAATTAGAAAAATTACAATTGTATGTATCATCATCTCATCTGCTTCTCTTTTTCCTATTACCGGTAATAATTTTACTGGGGATTAATAAAGGGGTGGGAATCTGCTTCCCCCGGACATTAAAGGAGAAATCCGCGCGTGCGCAGCAAAGGGATTTCTCCGCCCGCCCTGGTCTCTGTGCCCGCCACCAACAGGACTTTGGTGTCAATCACCGCGCGTCATCTGCAAGCGCCTGCGCCGGAAGTGAAAGGAAGGCAGCGCGTGTGTGTGTGCGCGGGCGCGCTGCTGCTCCTTTGCTGCTCTCAGGGCGCTTTCTCCTCTCGCCGTTGCTTCTCCCTTCCACCCGCCCCGTCCTTGGTCCTCCCGACCCGCTTTCCCTCCCATCCTCTTCTGCCCTGCCATGGCTGGCATTCTCTTTGAGGATATCTTCGACGTGAAGGACATCGACCCCGAGGGCAAGAAATTCGACAGGGGTGAGACGAAGGCGAGGCTCTTTACCCGCCGCCTTCCCGTTCCTCCCGCTTCTCCCCGTTCAGCTGCTCTTGCAGTCGCACACACGCACCCCGGCAGGCAGGCACGCTGGGGCATCAGTGTGTGATGTAGGCGTGGAGCAGGCTGGTGTAGCCTCGACTGAGGATGTTGGTTTCTCTCTGCAAAGTACCATCAGTGCGCGTGGTTACTTTACAGTGTATAAGAGGACAGGTTCGGGTCTCGTGTTTGACACAGAGAGGCGAGTTATCATTATTAAGAACATTTTTTGTGTACCACTTTTCAACAAAACGTAAATCGCAGCAGATTGGCGGTTAACAAGAGAAATAAATGGTTTGTAAGATGGTAGATACCAGAAAGAAAGTGTAATGCATGTTTTTATACTGTGTGCATGCTTAAAGGTAAAGGTGACCCCCTGACAATTAAGTCCAGTCGTGACCGACTCAAGGGTGTGGTGCTCATCCCCATTTCAAAGCCGAAGAGCCAGCGTTGTCCGAAGACGCCTCCGTGGTCATGTGGCCGGCATGACTCTCCTTGCTGCAGCGCGTAGCATGCGGCTGAAACATGGAGTGCTGTTTACCTTCCCACAAGTGGTACCTATTTATCTACTCACATTAACATGCTTTGGAACTGCTAGGTTGGAATGCTTACCTGGGGGTAAGTCCCATTGAAAATAGTGGGGTTTTGTTCTGAGTAAACATGCATAAGTTTCCATGTTCATTATACTGTCGTTCCTTTTGAAGAGGGGGGGAAAAACCTCTATTTCTCCATGGAGACAAGGTACATGTCCTGTGCTGCCATTTTAACACACACACACACACACACACACACACACACACACACACACACACCACTATCCTTACCCCTACTATCTCACAGTTACCACCTTTTAGCATGGCACAGTGTGGATGCTCCAGACTCTCACAGTATTAGTTGACCCAAGTGCATGACAGCCCTCCCCCCAACTTGCTATTTTTCAAATAGACCCTTGAGATGTTTTTGTTGCATATGGCTTTTTATTTAAATTTGAATTAAAGTGATAAATTTACATTCTGCATACACTAAACAAGAGACTGAGCTGCAAATCAGGACTTCTCCAGTTTGAATATTGCCTCTGCTTTAAACTCACTAGGTAACCTTAGGCAAGCCACTCCCTTTCGACCTCAGTCTTCTCCATCTGCAGTATGGGGATAATAATGCTTACTCATCATACGGGTTTGTTGTAAGGATTCCGTCAGCATAATATATGTGAAGCATTTTGTACTCATTATTGTACCAATAACAGCTTATTAGTATTAGTATTAAATCAGTTTGGGGAAAGTGCTTTAATAAAATTAAGAACACGTTTATCTGTGACTACACAGAAATTTATGAGAGAGAGACAGCTATTTTAAAGTATTCAGCTAGATACGCGAATGTGTAATGGTCAGTATAACACACCCACCCTCCCCCTTTATCTGAACTGTGAGTTTGGAGGCTGATATTTGCACCCAACAGTGGGATGTTGAGTAACTATTGTCAAGATTTGTGGCACATGCTGGTTGTATTTAGGGCCATTTCCTGACCCAAACACTAACATTACTGTTTATAGAACTGATCTCAAACCTGAAAGACTCTGTTCCATTTTCAAATCCCTTCAGACAGTTTTTTTTCCCCTAAAACAAAAAAAAAACCACTCCATTTTTTGGACCCTTCCCCTGACTGTCAGACCCAGCAGTCAACTGATACTGCATATTTAAAAGCCCTCAACTCCTCCTTTTCCCTGGTCTGGTTTAGTATTCCATCCGTAAATGCTCCTGCCTTCCGTGTCCATAACTGACACCAGATTTGTTTGCCTCAGTATCCCGGCTGCATTGTGAGAGCGAGTCCTTCAAGATGGACCTTATCCTGGATGTGAACGTGCAGATCTACCCTGTTGATCTTGGTAAGTGGGTGTGGCTGTACGTTCCCCCGTCCTCTATCCGCAGGCAACGTTGCTGCAAGGATGCTCCCACCGGTGTCGGAGTCCTCCTTGCCCTAGGGTGAAAAGGAGGGGTTGCTGGCCCAACCGGGACCCAAACCATGCCTCAGAGTTTTGCGGTGGGGAGGGAGTTGCTTCACCCTTCCTCCTCCTCTACCCATCTCCTGGCTCCCTGGGCTTAACCCAGCCTCGGGAGCAGCCCTCAGGTAGCCTCTCCAGAGACCTCCTCCTCATCGGCCCCGAGTGTCTTATAAAGCTCTGGGCCCTCCCCTTCCTGGGCTGTGTCTCCATCATGCTCACACACACACACCAGCTCTATCTGGCCTGACCCCATGGTTAAAGGGCCAGCGTCACCCCAGGGTGGAGAGTCCTTTGTACAGTGAGGAGCAGCCAACTTTGTGCCCCAACAGCTCGGAGCAATGGGAGGACTGGGTGTTCACCTGTGCATTGGCTGCCCGGTGCTGGTTGCTGCTCCCCCGCCAGGGTTGCCAAGGGGCCACTGGAGTCCCTGAAACGGTAGGGCAAGCGGACAGTAGCATTATTGCTACAGCCTGGAAGATCTGGCACTGCACTCTGACCCCTGGACCCCTGTGTGATCTTGCCCACATTCACCCTCTACTGAAGGCACTGCTGTACAGGTGTCTGTGGAGCGTTTTCCTGGGTTCCTCCAAGGTTTTCTGCTAACTGCTTTCATAATTCAGCAGCCTTTCCTAATTATTTTCCTGCTCAACACACTGCTTCGCGTCCTCTCTTCCCTCTTGCTTGTGACACCCTCTTGAATATTAAACACTTTCAACATGCCTCTTTCCCCAGGCTACAAGTGATCAAGTAAGGGAAGTCTCCTGCTCACCGCTCATTAACAGGAGGCCTGGGTACCCCCTATCGTGGTCCAATTTTCTGAAGTACCCTCTGCTAATTTTGCTAGTTGGATTAATCAATTAGCTAATTAATCGTTAAATAAAAAAGTACTAAAACAATTTTAAATGTGAAAAAATGTCTTACTTAACTCTGAGTGAGTGAGAGAGAGTGTCAGACAGGGATTGCATTTAAGTTCTAATTAACAAGTAATTACCTACTGATTGATACTGATAAGATGCAGGCTCTGACGTACCCTGTGCCGTTGGTCCGCATACCCCTGGGGGTACTCGTACCACAGGTTGAGAACCCCTGTGCTAGATGTAACCCAGGTCATGTTTGCCAGTGGAATTCAGCATTGCGTGTTGTGTTCCATTCGCTTCTACACGCCGCCGGCAAGGCCTTGTGACCTTCTCCTGAGCAGTTCTCTCCCAAGTGTGGCATTTTGTATTTGCCTCCTCTTAATTTTATGTTTGGGCTTGGGCCTTCTAGCTGTGCACAGCTTGGGCCTTCAGTAGCCATGCTGGCCAGTCTTACCTGAGATGTGTCTTTAACTGCTTGTCTTCTCCTTGGATTTCAGGTGACAAATTCCGCCTAGTAATTGCCAGCACATTGTATGAAGATGGAACCTTGGATGATGGAGAATATAACCCTACTGATGACAGGCCGTCCAGGTAATGGAAAGTCAGTGCTGCAAGGGGAGTAAGCCCATCTGGAGCGGAGTCGTACTTTGGGTCGTCTGAGTCCTGCTGCACCCAGATTAGGGGCTGAATTTAAAGCCAGGAGACGATAGTAAAGCAGAGCCACCCTGTGAAGGTCTGCAAAGGTCAGAGCTGTGATTAAGTTAGGCTTACCAGATCTCCAACCGGGACAGAGTGCTAGCCCTTTAGGAGAAGGAGTGTGGGCAGGTGTAACTTGTTAAACCCTTAGAGCACAATCCTAGGCATGTCTACTCATAAGCAAATCCCACTGAACACAATGGGGCTTGCTTCTGAGTAGACATGCCTAGGATTGTGCTCTAAGGTTTAACAAGCTACACCTGCCCACATTCCTTCTCCTAAAGGTCTAGCACTCTGTCCCGGTTGGAAATCTGGTAAGCCTAGATTAAGTGCTCTTCTTTTCAGATTTCTTGCAAGAGTTGAGAACTAGCTGCTGCTTGTAGTGCACAGGTCCATGATCCAGTCTCGTTTGAAGTGTAAACACAGCTGCTTTGCATCTGCAATTCTTAATCCATAATCATCTGCTCCTCCTGTATGAGGTGCCAGTGCCTAACGGTAGAATTCCCCAAGCTGTGCATCTCGTGAAATCCCTCAGCTTTTCTCCGTTCTCCTGGCCTGTAAAGAAGGAGCTAAAAGGGCAGCTGTGCTTTGTTGCACTGGCAGAGACGCCTATGATACCGCGATGTTTCAAATCTTTATCAAGAACGTTGAAAAAGAAATAACGCACATCCCTTCCTTTGTGCTGTTTTCCTTGCTCACAGGGCTGACCAGTTTGAGTATGTGATGTATGGGAAGGTGTACAGGATTGAGGGTGATGAGACGTCTACAGAGGCAGCAACACGCCTGTAAGTCTCCCACCCTTTGGGGGTTTCCTTATTTTTGCAAATCAATGTAGCTACAAGAGAGCTATTAAAAACGAGCAGGTGCGTGATGTTCCACTTGTGTGTGTGTGCGTGTGTATGTGCGTGCGCGCTACGCTCCACAAGTCTTCTGGCTGTGGAGTTTGCTCTTGGAGGGGCTCTGTAAATGAAGGGTCGTTTAGAACGTAGAGATCACTTTCTGATTGGCACACAGGTGGTTGAAAGCAGACTCATTCATTTGCAAAGTACTGCGTGGGGCTGCCTTCATCTTCAGATTTTGGCCATGTGGTTCTATTCAGCTTTGTCGCCCCTTCTACAACCACCCACAAATCTGGAGAAATAGTGGAGTGGTAATGATGGGCTCAGCCAGAGGCGTCGTCTGATATGGGGCGGTGGTGCGGTGGGCCCCAGGGCGGAGGGCTCAGGGGGTGGGGCGGCTTTCCGGTTTCGTTTTTTCCGGGTTTTTTTCCGTTTTTTTTAAACTATTTCCATGTTTTTTTAAGTCTTAACGGGTTTTTAAAGTCTTAATGTATGCTTTCGCCCACTTATCTTGAGTGTGTGTATGTATCTTATCCAGCGACGATCCTCTTCCACCTCCCGGGCGCTTCTTCTCCCTGCGCCCGGGGCTCGCGCGAGCTCCTTAAAGGCGCAGAAGGTCACTGGAACAGCTTCGTTGTTCTGCGCATGCGCAAGTCTTGACAGAACAACGAAGCTGTTCCAGTGACCTTCTGCGCCTTTAAGGAGCCCGCACGAGCCCCAGGCGCAGGGAGAAGAAGCGCCCGGGAGGTGGAAGAGGATCGTCGCTGGATAAGATACATACACACACTCAAGATAAGTGGGCGAAAGCATACATTAAGACTTTAAAAACCCGTTAAGACTTAAAAAAACACAGAAATAGTTTTAAAAAACGGAAAAAAGGGGGGGAAATAAGGGGGGTGCCGGGCGGGGGGGCAGCGAGCCCCCGCCCCCCTTCTGGCGACGCCTCTGGGCTCAGCCAAGTGTTTGGCAGCTACAACTGAGTGCCTCTCCATACAGTACAGGTACAGTAGACCCTTGATATCCGCGGGTTCGGGATCCATGTATTTATTTGACTCACCGCAGATCCCAGACCCACAAGGTCCACGTTAAAACTGCTTTTAAAACGTTTTTTTCTCTTTTAGCAGCAAACTGTGTCGTTTCCAAGCCTCTGCAAGCTCAACAACCCACTTCCAGGTCACGCAAAGGCTCTTCCTCCCTCCCAGCCTTGTCCCAGAATGCATTCTGGGACAAGGCTGGGAAGGGGGAAGAGCCTTCATGCGACCCGGAAGTAGGTTGTTGAGGTTGCAGTGGCTTGGAAACTGTGGTTAGCTGCTAAAAGGTAATTTTTTTTCTTTTTAAAGCGATTTTAACTTGGACTCCAGTATCCGCAGATCCTCGCTGTCCGCAGCGGGGGGGGGGGGGCAGAATGGCTCTCCCGTGGATAGTGAGGTCTGGCTGTGACTGTACTACCCTGTGAACCTTTTTGCAACTACCATGTGTCTCCCAATTGTCTGTCTGTGTGTCAAAGAGTCTAACGCAGGCCTCCACAGCTTGTGACCCACGAGCCAGATGCAACCCACCAGCTATGGCTTGTGACTTGCTTGAGGGCCTTCTGTTCTTGTAAGGCAGGTAGCCAAGACAGGAGGTTTATCAAGCCTCGGATGTTGTACTTGGTGTGGAGGCCCTGAACCAATGCAAAAGCAGGTCATCATGTGGCCTTTCTTCATCCCACCCTGTGCTGCCTCCGTCCGAACATGTCTATGAACATAGGAAATCCCTGAGTCGTGCATTTGGTCCATCTAGATCGGTACTGTCTACCATGGTCAGCAGTGGCTCTCCAGGGGGATTTCAGGCCGGGATCTTTCTCAGCCTTGCCTTGCAATGCCTGGGATTGAAAGCAAGGTCAGGATAGGGATGCAAGGGACACCTCGAAATGCCTAGGGCCTTTTGCTTGCTAGGCAGGTGCTCTACTGCTGAGATGCAGCCCCTCCCCTGAATTGGACTACTCATCTGCAGGCCGTTTTTCCTGCACGGCAGAAAGTTGGGGAGGGGAATGTTTCTGGTGGAAAAGGTCTCCTGCGCATAAGTTGTCTCCCCAAGATGCTGCTGAAGCTGCTTAACTAAGTCATGAGAAAGTGGCCATAGCTCAGTGGCAGGGCATGTGCTCTGCACGCACAAGATCCCAAGTTTCCCAAGTTCAATTCCTGACATCTCCAACTCCCGTAGCTGGGCTAGATATACCAAGAGTTGGCCTTTCTGTGGAAGACGGTCTCCAATGTGGGGGTTGGTTTGGCCCTCGTTCCTCCCCCCCCCCCCCGACCTTGCAGCTCCACTCCTCGCTTCTCCCCTCTGTCCTGTCTTCTTTTCTCCAGCTCTGCCTACGTGTCCTACGGCGGCCTGCTCATGAGACTCCAGGGAGACGCCAATAACTTGCATGGCTTTGAAGTGGATTCCAGGGTTTACCTTCTGATGAAGAAGCTGGCCTTCTAAGTGACCTGCCGTCGAGCCAAATGGTTGGAGGCCGTCGTGGTGACCCTGGCGGGAGGACAGAATGCCTCAACTGCCTCCGTATTGGGCTTCTTCCCAATCCTGCTCTCCTAGGTCTCTGTGTTCCCTCCAATCATCAGTCGGAAGAATCCCGGCAACGGTCTTCCAAATTCCACAAGGACACTGCTTTGAAACCTGATCCAGATTGTCTCCCGATGAGACGGAGGCAGAGGGCCAAGGTGAACGAGACCCTCCCTCCCCTCTGCTGGAGGGGCCTCTGCTTGCGCATCCAGGCTGTGATGAACGTCCCTCTCCTTCTGCAGGTCCAGTTCCTTGAAAACCAGCACTGTCATTGTTTGAATTGACAGCGCTGGGGACATGGACTTCTTGTTCTGTGAACTGGCAGCTTCGGGAAAGCGCCTCAGCTGGGTATGCAGTGGGCTCTTTCTTTCACCTTAGTTGTGTTATCTTAATTAAACGTAGCTTTTTTCATATTTGGCGGTGCTTCAAGCCAGTGTTCCTTTTGGTATAAGGTCATCAGTGTGTCTGTGCGAGGAAGTAAGTGGCTCAAGAAGAGCAAGGCCTCAAGACCCTGCAGTCAGAAATCAAGTCTGCAGGCCAATTTAAGTTATCTAGTCTGTTTTATTTAAAAAAATAGATTATATTTTTACATTTCTTCACAAAGTTGGGGTGCCTGGCTCAGGATTTGGATTCACTTCCTCAAGGTTTCATCGCAGAGGGGGAAGAAGACGACCTTAACGCTCTTGGGCAGCAGTCAAGGGTAAGAAAAGCCTTGCTGGATCAGGCCAAACGCCTGTCTAGTCCAGCATCCAGTGACCCACCCTAGGCCTCTGAGAAGCAGGAATTAAAGGCAGACCCCTCTTTCGCCAGTGCTTCCCTGCGACAGGTGTTCCGAGGCAGATTGCCTGTGAACCTGGAGGTAGCATGCAGCCATCATGACTAGTGGTCATATGGGAGAGTCGCCTACGGTAAGCAATAGGCTCCGTAATTACTGACAGTCCCCATCTAGCTGAGCCTTGGCAGAAAGTGTCTGCATGTTTTCAGGGTTCCTTAGGAACTGAGACCACTGCTGCACTTGTTCTTTCTCAAAAACAAAAGGGGAGCTCGGGAACTGCCACCACCCAGTGCTCCTCTCACAGGTGAGCAGCTTCATAGTAAAGTTGGGGCCATCTAGCAGGGAGGAACCTCCCTCTCCTCCTCATCTCCGCCTGAGCAGCTGGGCTGGGAAGGGGGGGGGGGAGCCCAGCCTTGATCAGGCCCAGGACACAGGGGGAAGGTGAACTTTCATTCCCTATGCAATGTGTTTTTCCTGGTGACCAGGAAAATTGCACACAGAAAATCTCCCACTGTCATAAATGCCCACATGGAAAAGGGGAGCTCGGGAGCCCACACAGAAAAATACGCACTTATAATGAGGTATTGCATGATGACCGTGAAGGCCACTTCAGCCTAGGTTAGTGTGTGTAAACGATGTGATCTGTGTTGTTTTCTGTTTGGAAGCAAACAGCGTATTTGTTTAAAAACTTTTATTAAACAACCAACAAATTAAGAATATTGAATCTGTGCGTTGGAGCATAGTAGTAACGTCTTTTCCTTGATGCGGTCAGAATGAGTCTCTTTCAGGGTGCCGCCATACCTCTTTATATCGGCACACGGCACTACCCCGCGGATAAGTCGATAGCAAAACTTAGGGGTGTCTGAAATTCTTTGAATTCTTGAAAACAACCAGTAATAGTTCTGAGGCAGAAACAGAAATCCTCCTGAAGTGGCCTTTACGGTCAGAATTCAATACCTCCTCATTATACGGGAGTATCTTACCGTGTGGGCTTTTCTCTTGTGGGCATTTAGGACAGTGGGAGTTCTTTTTTCTGTGCAATTTTCATCTGGCCTTTTTTTTTTTTCCATAGAACTGTTTGTCCTGAAAATCACATTACTGAAATGAAGATTTGTCCCTGAAGTGACTATTTCACTTCAAGAACAAGTAGCTGCTTCAGAGGTGTAATTTTCAGGATGAAAATAGTGTGTGGGGAAAGAATGACCCTTCCCCCACATGCAGCTGGATCTAACAGAACCCCCTGCCCCCCGACATGGCTTTTTTTTTTTTTAAGAAAAAAGAGGCACTTCTGGTTGGAAGCCAACATTCGTGTGCTCATGTGGTTTGGCCCCTTTCCCTGGGGGTTTGGCCTCATGCGCTGTTCTTCCACTCATGGCCACCAGAGGGCCAGCCAGGCCTCTTGTTCGCAGCACCCAGCAGAGTCAGTCACTGCTTCCTTGAGGTAGCTCATTTGGGAGGGTTGGCAGCCCTGTTCTCTCCACCACAGGAGTCTTTCCCCAAGTCATGGAAAAGGAAGCGCAGCTTTCCTTGCACAAGCTGCTTGTAGGTCTGGAAGATTGTCCTAAGGTTTCTCTCTGGAATTAACTGGGAGCTTCTCCCTGGCAGCCCACCAGAGTCCTGTTCCTAAAGTGAGAAAATGAATTATGCGTGGGTGTGCTTGTCAGGGCTCAAGAACTCCGCTGCTCTTGAACTCAGGACCTGAGAGGTGTCAAGTGGGATTCAGCCTCTGCCCCACCAGCAAGCTCAGATCATGGGGGGAACTAAGAGAAGCTGCTGGCTGCCCCTGTGCCTCTCACCTGCCACCCAAAGTTTCGTAGCTGCAGGAGGAAGGAGGCGGCTTTCTCGTAAAGCTGCTGAAGCAGCACAAAGGCGCATCCTTGCCGCAACTCGCGTTGCGCAGCTGCTGCACCGTCCACCAGCTTGACAAGATCACGGAGGACTTCCTGCCCTTTGGCCTGGTTCTGAAAGAGAGACAGTAGCCACATGAGTAACCCTCACAGTCTATTAACATGGGCAAACAGGAGATAGGGACGTAACTCAGTGGAAGAATAATACCTGCTTTTCATGCACAAAGTCCCAGTCCCAGGAGTCCCTAAACTGGGCTGGGAAGCCCCCTTCGGAGACTCTAGAGAGCCAGGCAGTACTGAGCAAACTGGATCCACCGTCAGGAGAAGGCAGCTTCATGCGCCTAGGGAAGTTCTGACCTCAGTGCCCTCTAGAGGTGGTCCAAGGGATAGCTCCAGGAGTTCCACCAGTTAAGACTTTGAGTCTGCCTTTTCCCTGTGTTCTTCTGGGGATGCCCTCTTTAGAATTGCAACTGTTGCCCCTGCCCCTTTTAACAGCACATTTACAACACACATGATATATTTAACATGAGGCTTTTACTGCCCTGGAAAGAGAAAGTGATGGGAAAGGTTTGCCTGCTTAATTTTTACATATCACAGGAACAGGGCCAGTAAGAAGAAACTGGTCATCCTAGTCACTTTTCCTTATCTGATGCAATGTCAATATTGTAAGTTAGACTGTTGGTATTGAATGGAATCAGCTGAAGAAAATGGGTTGTTGTATACAAATAGAACATTTATTGTAAAAATTCCTATGGGGGTTAGAAAGCCTGCCTGTGTAAACCGCCTTGAATAAAGTCAGAGGAGAAACCTGACAACAAAGGTGGTATATAAATATTATTATTATTATTATTATTATTATTATTATTATTATTATTATTATTTATTCCACACAAGCACAACATTTGGCACTAGATGTACACTTCAGCATTCTGAGACTGTCAGCTTTCATTTAAAGAAAATGTGCATGTTGGTAGCTCTCAAGGATGGAATGGTTGCCCATACACTTTCGAATCTTGTGTGATGAAATATCAGATGCTCTGGGGGAGCTCAATGTAATTTCAAGTGGGGGGGGGTGAGGAGAGGGCTCCAGCATTCTGCAAACCTCTTTGCTTCTCTCGGTGATAAGAAGCAGAATTATGCAAATATAAAATTTGCATAATTTATGCAGGCACCAAAATTTCACCAGCCAGAGAGACATTCCAACATCCAACTTGGTTGGATGACCCTTCTTGGCTCTTCTCTCACCCCACATCATTTTTAGTTTTATAAACTTTCTTGGGCTAGATTGCAACAGACAGAGAACCCTGCCAATACGTCTAGGGCCCAACCCTCTATCCACAGGGGTGTGTCAGGTTGCTGGGGATCCTCCTGGGCAAAGAGCTCCCATGGTGGCTTCCTCTACCTACCCCCTGAATGACATGTTGGGTCGTCTTCCCCCACCATCCATACTGGGAGTTCAGAGGTTGGCATTGGCCAAGTGGGCCTTCAGCTAATGCCCACTCAGGACAGTCCCTTTGCCACCCCTGCATGCAACATCCTTACTCACTGTCTTTATCATCCATTCTCCAAGGCTGAAACCCACCAGGGGCAAATGCACAGGTTGCTGGAGCAAGGGAAGCTCTTCACACTGGTTCTGCAGAGAGAAGACAGACAGCAGTGAGAGAAGCGCCCAGGGGGCCTGGCTGACTTGCACACCCCAAAACACAATCCACAGGGTCGGCAAATCAACCTTCCAGCGACCCACACCTCCTGATGATGCATGAGATGCAAACTTCCATGTTCCGTTTCCAGCTCTCCTGAATTACTCCTGTTTTAAATCTCCTGTGTTGAGTTCTTTGAAGCAAGCTCAGGTATCGAGGATTTAAAATGCAAGGTTGCAATCATAAGTATGCTTTTTTTTTTTTTTTTTGAAAAATTTGCCCTGCCTTTCTTCCACTTGGGGTGGCTTACAAATACAAAATAAAAAAAATATTTACATGATCAGTAATTATCACAAATTATACAAGAAGCAGCAGCAACACACAGACACAGCAGGGCACAAAGAAGCAGAGCACAACGAAACAAAAACAAACCAACACCAGCGGGGAGGCCTGGTGAAAAAGCCAGGCTTCCACAGGCATCCAAACAGCAGTGGGAAGGGAGCCCGCAAAGGCGGCAGCAGGACACGCGAGAGGCGCTTCCTCCCAGATTGCAAAAGATGGGTGGCTCAGAGGAGAGAAGCAGCCCCTCTGGTCTCCTGCTCCGAAGCCATCTACCCTGTGAAAGGTAAGAAGCAGCACTTTGAATTGCCTGCAAAAACAAACTGGCTGTCAGTGCCGCCACCCCAGTTGTGGCATGAGGTGATCGGAACGCCTTGCCCCTGAGTGGGGCAGTCTCCAAGAGCAGCCCCGCATAGAAAGCATTGCAGTAGTCCACTCAGAAGATGACTAGGGCATGGGTCAGCGTGGCCGCCCACTGGAGACAGACAGAATGGGTGCAGTTGGCACACCAGCAGGACTGGAGCAAAAGCACCCTGGGCGTCAGCCACTACCAGGCATCCCGGAGCGAAGCCAGGTCCGAAAGCCCTCTCAGACTGGACACTTGATCCTTCGGGAGGAGTGCAACCCCCTCCAGAACAGCCCGATGCTCTCCTGCCAATCAGTGGGCCTTCTGACCAGCAGAACATCGGCCTCATCTACATGTCCGCTTGCTTGCCCACATGATTCAGCTTTTTGCTGACTTCAAATGCTGGTTCTGAAGCCCCTCGCAGCCTCCCCAGCCAGGGCTGGCAAAGATATAAGAAGCTGACAGTCAAACCCCATTGAATGCAATGGAAGTAGATAGATGCGAAAAGCCCAGTGGTCTGGCAGCGTCATGTGTCCCTCCTCCTCCTCCCAGCCGTGAAATGTTGGGGGGGGGTATCTGCTATGTCTGCTACAGATCTTCAGACCTATCACCCTTCAGGGTGGGGTGGAGGCCCTAGAAACCAAACCCAAGTCCACTTTGATCGCAGAGGGAGCAGGCACCAGGGATCCCGGGCCCTCTGGACGAGACAAGAGGAGACCCCCCCCCCTTACCACTGTTTCCTCCAGGTCCACGGCTTCAGTGATGTATTTCTGGATTAGCCGCCTGTCACATATCAGGCCTGTGGGACTCATCCTGGACAGCTGTATACGAAGCAGGAATGCAGTGAGGAGGAGCAGCAGCCCTGGGGGAGAAGACAAAGCGACAGGCCTCCAAGGGCTCAGCGCCCACCAGCCAGGAGCAGAGTCCCCTTGCTAGCCCCAGCTTCCTGTCTGTCTGTCTGTCTTTCTGTCTGTCTGTCTGTCTGTCTGTCGGGCAGCCACATGGGTTGTCCCTTAACAGGACTGGCAGATATCCTGAGACTCAGACCTTTCCCTTTCCAGTCCAGGCAGCAGGGGGAGCAGAGGCTGGTACATCACCAGGTTAAGGGGGGGGGGCATTTGGCATGCCTCCCCAGGTGTTGGGCCAGCTCTGGCAATTGAATTAAAGTTGAATAAAAAGTTTTAATCAAGCAATCTAAGTGTTTGAACAAATTAATACTGCAACTTGTGTGTGGGGTGGGTGTGGGTGGCACAACTATGCTAGAAACTGAGAATGATTTCAAAAACACTTGAACAGTCGCCACTTCCATCCAAACAGAGGTGGTGGGGGGGACTACTGTAGTTCCACATAGGAACTAGTCAGAGATTCCTGTGCCTCCCCCCCCCCCCGAGCCTGTTTCCCACATGGCCAAGGACTGAGGCCAGGATCCATAAGGGTTACAGCAGTTCAAGTCTGCATGCTCCTGGTCTCCTGGCCCTCCAGGCTGGGGGTGACACTGCACCATGCAAGGCCCAGCCCCAGAGATTGGGCCACGTCTGCTCCCACCCACGCCATGCGCCACCAACCTCCCCTCACACTTCAGGGGGCAACGCTTCCAGGTGACAGGGGGTGACTTGCAAGCCAACCTCTCTCTGGAGCGCCCAGGAGTCCTGCCCACGTCTTGCCAGAGAGACCACCTGGAGCTGGAGGGGGGCGGCGCCTCTGCCGGCTCAGCACTCACGGTTCAGCTCCATGCCGAGCTGGCTGGCTGGTCACAGCATCTTCCTGTCAGGGGACAGCGGTGGCGGCGGCGGCGGCTCTCCAGCTCCCGCCTGGCGTCCATTGAAGGCGGCTTGAATGCTGAGGCACAGGGACAGCTGAGCGGAGCGACGGCCAAGGAGGCTGCTGGCTGCAGGCACAGCTCTCTGCGTAGTTCCCGGCCCTCGGAGGCAGAGTGTCATGTGGCTTCCTGTTGTGTTGCTGCTGCTGCTGCTGCTGACCTTTGGGCAAAGGCCCTGGAGCGCCACTCTTCAGGAAGGCTTCCCACTTCCAGACATTTCCTCCTTGGCTCAGGGCTGATGGATGAGGCAAGTGTTGACAAAGCCTGCGTGGTGGCGGACTGGCAGGCGGCAGGCTGTCTCGCTCCCCACACAACTCACAGTCCGCTGCATCTGCCCCTTGGGTCAGTGAAGAAACGTGGGGAGCCCAGTGCCCTGGCTTATTGTAACAAAAGGTGAGGCTAGATCCGTCTCTCTTTGGCTTGGCGCTCTGGGTTCAAGACCTCCAGTGGAGAGAGAGTACCGTCTCCCTGGAAGAGGTGCTACCTGATGGAAAGTGAGGGCAGCCTGTGAGTGCCAGAAGGAAGGGTTGCATTTGTTAGGCATGGGGGGGGGGGTGTTTCGGAGCAAGCTGAGCCTGTGCAAATGGGATGAGCTTCACTTGAACCAAAATGGAACCGGACTGCTGGTGCTTCACATCAAAAGGTGGCGGAGCAGCTTCTAAACCGACCCCTGGGGGAAAGGCAACAGGCCCTGGGCTGCATCCAGTTGGGCCAAAGCATCGCAAAGGGATGAGGGTGCACATGTTATAGAGATCATAATGGGGAAGGATACAATTGGGAAGTGGCCGTGTGGCAGGGCAGGGCAGCAGGCCAAAGAGAGTAAAGGGCTGCAGAGGAAAAGGCCACACCGACAACACTGGGGAAAGGGCACAATGTACAAATGTGGGTATGTGGATGCCAGAAGAAGCCTCCGAGCCAAGGGGGGGGGCGGAGTGCTGGGTCTCCAATGAGAACATATAGTGGGCACCACGATGGAAGCCTGGTGGAACGGAGCCCGTCAGTGGGAGATGGTTCTCCCAGGCGACAAACTCTATAGAAAGGACAGAGAGAGGTATAGGGGGGTGATGATGGAGCTCTGTATGTGAAAGAGGGGACTGAATCCAACCAACTAGAAAAGTTTGGGGGACAAGAGTCCTCTTGGCCGGCTCACCAAAATCCTGACTTGAAGAAAGAAAGAAGCGAGGGAGGAAGCTAAAGGAGAGGTGTGTGTGTGTGTGTGTGTGTGTGTGTGTGTGTGTGTGTGTGTGTGTGTGTGTGTGTGTGTTGATTTGCGTTCCTGACTCCTCTCTCTCTCTCTCTCTCTCTCTCTCTCTCTCTCTCTCTCTCTCTCTCTCTGGCCCAGTCACATTTGGAATACTATGTACAGTTTTTATCACCACATCTCAAAAAGGCCATTGTAGAGCTGGAAAAAGTGTGCAAGAGAAGGAACCACAAGGAGCTCAGGGATGGAGCACCTTCCTTATGAGGTCAGTGTCTGGAGCTTTTTAGCGTGGAAAAAGGATGACTAAGGAGGGACATGATTAAGGCTGCAATCCTATACGCTTACCTGGGAGTAAGACCCATTGAGCTCAGTGACTTACTTCTGAGTAGATGTGCATAGGATTGCGCTGTAAGACCTGCAGAGGAATTAATGTATGCATGGTGTGGAGAAAGTGGTTAGAGGCATGTTTTTCTTTGTTCACTGCCGCTCAATGCAAATATCATCATTGGCATCATGAACTGACCACCTGCTTGCTCAGATAAGGCCCTGAATCTCGGATGAGAATGACTGAGATGTTCACAGGAAGCTGCCTTATACTGTGTTGAACTGACCATGATTTCATCTAGCCGAGTGCCACTACTCTGAGCCTGCAACTTTCTGCATGAAAGCAGGTATTCCACCACTGAACTATACTATATATGGCCAGGGATGTAGACTTGAGTCTATTGACTCGGACTTGAGTCGGACTCAAGTCACGTCAATGACTTGACTCGGACTTGACTCAGCAGTTGTGAAAGCCTTGAGACTTGGAGCCTTTTACGACAAGTCCAATTTTATTCAGGTGTAAACCCGTTTCCCCCATTAAATAGATAGGGACTCGCAACTCGCAACCAAAGACTCGGGACTTGGGGGCAAAGACTTGGGACTTGACTTGAGACTTGGACTCAGAGACTTGGGACTTGACTCAAGCCTTGGACTCAGAGACTTGATCCACATCCCTGTATATGGCCCCTCCCTATCCCTCCTGACAATTCTTTACAAGAGCCTCATGGTAGGACCAGGACACCTCAAGAACCATCCTCTCCCCAACGAACCTGCCCATGCCCTGAGATTGGCTGCAGCCTTGCTCTGTCTCTCGTCACCATCAGAGGAACAGCAGCAGAAAGGCACAAGAAACAGAGCCTTTTCAGTGATGGCACCAAAACTGCAGAGTGTCCTAACCAGGGGAGATCTGGCTGGCCTGTCTCTCCCTGCATTTAGGAGAGTTTTGAAGCCATCTATCTAGAACAGGGGTTCTCAACCTGTGGTACGGGTACCCCTAGGGGTACGCAGACCTCTTGCTGGGGGGTACGCCAAGCCCTTCCCCTTATCTGCCCCATCAGCAGCTAATTAATTATTATTATTATTAAACTTTATTTCTAAAGCGCTGTAAGTATACACAGCGCTGTACAAAATTACAAAAGAAACTCAGAAAGAATATAAAAGCCTGCCCAAGGCGTACACTCTAAAATAGTTACAAATAAAAGAGGAAAGAATAAAATTACCATATAAAAGGAAAATAGAAATTAAAACATCGAATGTAAAACAAATCACATTTGTAAAACAAATTAAGTGTTAATTAACATGGATTTTAAATTGTAATTATTTTCGGAGCCCTTCTGTCTCTCTGATTTTGGTTTTGCGTTTATTTTTGTACTTTGGAAAATGTACTTTGGTGGGATGGGGGAGGGAGGAGCTGATTTTGGGAAAAAAAAAGAGATCCTTGCATATCTCTCTCTCTCTCTCTCTCTCTCTCACCACACACAGTTAAATAAGACATTTTTTTTCACATTTAAAATTGTTTTAGTACTTTTTTATTTAACAATTAATTACCTAATTAATTATTTGATTAATCCAATTAATTAGCAGTTAATTAGCAGGGGTTACTTCAGAAAATTGGACCGTGATAGGGGATACCCGGGCCTCCAAAGGTTGAGAACCCCTGATCTAGGCAGGTGTTTACAATTCAGCTGGTTTAATTCATTCTTATGGTGCTGCCACTATGATTTTTTTAAATGCCTTATTCAAATTTTAACTGTTGCCAATTTTAAAAAATATATTTGTAAACCACTGTGTATATAAATGATGTAGAAATGTGGGGTCAGAGTGGATTAATACATGATAGGCCAGAGGTATTATCTGCAGCAAGCCATAAAAGAGTGACAGTGAGTCTCCTCTAAAGCAGTTTCCTGAGCTTGTCGCTGATACAATATTTGAACCAGACTTTGCCACTGTGCTCTCATTGATTTGCGTGCCTCTCACCTGTGGAGACCCAGCTCTGAGATCCCATTTGCTGTGGGATTCAGTGCACAGCATTTGCTCTGGGCCCTTGGTTCACTTGCATCCCACAGTCAGAAACACAGCTACAGTTTCCCGGCAGAGGCCTGCCCCTTTCAGAAACTGTGTTTGACCAGCCAAGCAAACAAAGCCCTCTCTGCCCTTCCTCTCTCTCTCTCTCTCTCTCTCTCTCTCTCTCTCTCCATGCTCCTTGTTATGCCTGCCTCGCTCTGGCCCACTCCAGGCCTTGCATAGGAATCACCCACCTTGAGTGTCAGAGAAGACTCAGTCGCCCCAGAGCCTCGCACGGATCGGATGGCCTAAGGACTGGGAGAGGAGTGGAGGGGAATCCCAGCCGCTGCAGCCTGCCCTAGATGATCACAAGTGGCCAAGCAAGCAAAGATAACAGAGGTCAAACACCTGGCTGCTTCTTCAGCAGGGCACAGGCAGTGCTGCAGCCAGCCGGCCCCTGCCCACTTTGGAACGTGACAGGCTGCACATCTCACAGGTGTCGCGGGGAAGGAATCGCACCAGCATGCAGCTGGTCTGGAATCTGTTCAAGACAAACACGTGAGTCAGAACCACGGGGAGAAGAGAGGCGCGCCTGATGTGCTGCTTTCAGGAACCGAGAGGCACCCAAGGAAACAAACTGGTGGGAGATGATGGAGGGTGGACCAAAGAGGGTGCTGCTGCTGCTGCTGCTGCTGCTGCTGCTGCTGCTGCTGCTGCTGCTGCCTCACGCAGACTCGAGCATCATTCGTCTGTGGAATGGTGTGGATGGCCACTAGCTTGGGTGGATGAAGAGGACAGGGCAACGGGCTGCTAGTCATGGTTGGCAAGATGCTTCCCAGCCACAATGGGATCCATCCTGCCCATAATAAGGGAGCTACGTGAGATGGGTCAACGACCTGAACAAAGAGACACCCACACAGTGTGAACAGTTGAAACTTAGTAGCGTGTATTAAAGTAAGGGGAGATTCTAGTAAAGCTTGGGTAGGGGGTAGTAAGGTAGAAAGGATAAAGATAGTTGACCCACAAGAATAAAGGTAAGTAAGTTAAGTAACCCCAAAGAACTTCTTTCCCTCAGACTACCTAAGCCAGCAGCAGCAGCAGCAGCAGCAGCAGCAGCAGCAGCAGCAGCAGCAGCAGGGTCTGTCTCTATGTCGCCTCTTCTAAGGTGTTAGCCAGGCAGCAGCAGAGCAGAGGCCCACCAAAGGCGACGGCGAAGGGAACCCCAAGTGCCAGGGGTGACCTGCTTATATAGAGCCTATTTGCACACGGCCCCTAAAGGCCAGCGGGTGGCACAGTGGATTAAACCGCTGAACCATGAGCTGTCGATCGAAAGGTCGGCAGTTCGAATCCACAATGGGGTGAGCTCTCGTTGCTTGGCCAGCTCCTGCCAACCTAGCAGTTCCAAAGCATGTTAATGCGAGTAGATAAATAGGTACCGCTTGCGGGAAGGTAAACAGCGCTCAGTGTTCCAGCCCACCCACCCCCCCGGATGCCTGGGGCTAGGGGGGCGGAGGCAGGCCGAGCGCCCCCGGACATCACGTGACGTACGTCACGTGACGTCAAACGACGCTGCGCTCAGGACTCGAAGCTGGAGCGCGGCGCCCGCCCGCAGCCATAGCGGGCGGGCGGCGCTCCAGCTTTCGAGTCCAAGGTGAGTGACAGCGTCCTCATTGTCTAGGCAACGCGCACAGCGCGCGCCCGCAGCCACAGGGTCTGGGCGCGCGCTGCGCGCGTTGCCTAGACAACAAGGACGCTGTCGCTCACCTCGGACTCGAAAGCTGGAGCACCGCCCGCCCGCTATGGCTGCGGGCGGGCACCGCGCTCCAGCTTCGGGTCCGAGGTGAGCGCCCCCCGGAAGCTCGGCGCCTGGGGCCCTGGTCACCAGGGCCCCCTGCGTTACGACCCTTCTGGTTCCAGCTGCATGCTACGCGCTACGGCAAGGAGAGTCATGCCGGCCACATGACCACGGAGGCGTCTTCGGACAACGCTGGCTCTTCGGCTTTGAAATGGGGATGAGCACCACACCCTAGAGTCGGACACGACTGGACTTAATTGTCAGGGGTCACCTTTACCTTTACCTAAAGACTTCAGTCTTCCCTCAGGTCCTCTGGCCCTTTCCTGCCCCTTTTCTCTGGTGCTGCTCCTGGCCAAGCCACTGCATACTTTAGGACCGGCGTCTCCAAACGATGGCCCATGGGCCACATCTGACCAGCGGGACAATTTCATCCGACCCACAGAGGGTTGGCCAGTGTGGCCCACAGTGGCCTCTGGCCCATCCGCACGGCTCCCCTGCCTCCCTGGGAATGCAGGGTAATGGATTGGGAAATACCAGTTACTGGGGAGCAATGGTGGGAGGAGAGAAGTAATGGCAGGTGATGGACCACTGTGGGGAAAAGGGGGCTGGACAAGACTGGCCTTTGTCCTGATCTAGCAGGACTGGTCTTCTGTTTTCACCACGCCTGACCCCCACATGTTCTAGGTCTCATTTGTGCAGGGGCCTGTGCATGTATGCAACAACTCCCCTAATGTGCATAAGCCCTACCATATTCATTCCATACCCAACATTGTTCCAAGGTATGGATGTCACATTCAGTGTCCATGTGTGTTGGGGCATGTATGTGTATGTGTATGTATGTAGGCCTCTGTGCACTGCAGACAAGGCCTGCAGTGTGTGCAGTGAGGGGGGGGGGGCTAGTGGATGCATGCAATCCTAAACCCTTCACTGCTACTGTATACACCCCATCATACATGCTTTAGAGAGGAAATGTTCAGATCACCACCAGGTGGCAGCAACCAGCAGTCTCTGAAACCATGTGAAGGATGTCAGTCTACTATTTTGGCTGCGTTCTGTTATGCTTAAATGAACTGGGGGTGGAGGTTAGGAATTTCACTCGATATCCAGTTGTTGGGGCAAGCTCATTCTTAATTTGAGGAGTCTTGAAAACTAAGAATTGGAGTGAGAGTGCCCCTCCACTCACAATCACGACATGGAAATTGAAAATAATAACATGAGTGAACGTTGCACCCCCAGTCTTATGCAAAGTCGCCTGGGCCAAGTCCTCCTGAGTTCAGTCCAGTTTAAGGAACTGTACACAGAACTACAATCTATAGAAATGATCTCTTGAAGCTAGTTCTTTTACAGTCAGTGGGACTTACAAACCAGCCAAGATGGGGTTTTTTTCCCCCAATCTCATCATCACAACCCCTTGATTTCATGAAGAAACTTCAGCATGAACTAGACTGGACAGAAAAAGAGCCTAGATCAGACCCATGATTGTAGCAACTGCAGAGAGTCCCGCAACAATTACATAGTTAGGCAGCTCAATTCACATTGAGTTTTTTCTGGGCGTCCGTCCCAGGAACCTACTGTGCAGGTTTTAGAGCAGCCCATTTCATATGTGTGAACTAGTCCTCTTCCTTCTAGCCAGGTTACAGTGGTTCGTGTAACCAGGCAGGCAGCTCCATTGAAAGGGCTGACATTTTGCAGGGTTGTGAACACTGCATGGAGGATATTAGGATCACCAGCTGACCAGGAAAGAAAAGCCAAGCCTATCCTGGTGCCTTTCAGAGCCGCTTGATGAGCAAGAAGCACCAGGTGAAGGTTTTCACTGTACAGAAATAAGCATTATTATTATGTTCTGCTTTTCAACAATAATTTCTCAAACTGGTTTACATAGCAAAATACACAAAAAGATTGTCCCAAAGGGGTTCCCAATCTTTCAAAAAGAGGCAAGAGAGACACCAGCAAAGAGCCCTTGGAACAACCACTGTGCCGGGGTGACGGGGGGGGGGGGTGAAGGGGGGAAGTTGCTCTTCCCCCACGAAGTATAAGAGAACCATCACAAGTTTTAAAGGAGTCTCTTCTTTGCCCAGTTAGCAGGGGTGTCACCTGCTTATCACTTGCTAATGCCTCCACATCAAGCTGCTGTTAATGGCACAGCACCAAGGGGCAATTGAGAAGTTGGCAACCCTATTGAGTACTAATTTGAGCCTATGTTCCTGTTGAGAAAGACAAAGACGTGCTAATGATTTGGGTGTGATTTGCTAGATATTTCAACTGGTGAGGAGGAGATGCTGGTTGATGGGAGTCAGTCTCATTTCAGGGTCTCAGATTTCCAAATACAGTATGCAACACAAAGCAATAGAGTGAATACACATCCGCTGGGTTTGCATTGATTTACTTGATCTGCATCAGCTACCTAACATTTATTCAGGCATTTCTCTGGGATGATTATCTGGCTGGTTTCCTTTTGTTGAATACAGACCTTACCTCCAGACACTGGCAAGCTGCATTCCCACATTCCCTTGCATATGGGCCGAATTGTTAAGAATGTTTATAGACCGCTTTTCAACAGGAGTACTTCACAAAGTGGTTTACAAAGTAAAATAAATCGATGAGTGGTTCCCTGTCCCCAAAGGGCTCACAATCTAAAAAATAATACTGAAGACACGGGCAACAGCCACTAAAAAAGACACTATGCTGGGCCAGGGTGAAGATGGACGGGGTAGGGGAAGGGAATCAGGATTATGTTGGTGGTAAATAGTTAAAGGCCCCTCCCCCATACCATGTAGGCATGTTGGCACCCTGGTCCCTCCCTCATTGCTATTTATCTTAGAAAAAAATAAACACACACAGTCATTTGGCACATTAAATATAATGTGTTCCCTTAGCCCAGATTGAATTTAGAGTGACTTGCATCCCAGTAAACATGAATGGGATTCAACACACCTAAACTACAAACTTTAACAGGAACGGTAATTCAGGGGGCACAACGATGCATCTGTCCCAGAAAATTCAGCAGCCTGCCAAACAACTAGAAGTTTTGGTCAGGGAGCCATGCCAATTTCACTGTATCTCTTGGAGTTCCTGCAGCTAAGCCTCTCAGAACAGATTTATCTACAGACAATAGCAGGGGGGTAATGCAGCATCTCTCTTTTTGGTTCAGAATTTTACCCGCTGCTTTGAGGAAGGGACATAGCTCGGTGGTGGAGGACCTGTTTGCCGTGCCAAAGCTTCCAGGTTCAATGCCTGGCAGCATCACCAGGGAGGCCAAGCTCAGGAAGACCCTTGTCTGAGACCCTGGGGAGCCTGCTGCCAGTCAGAGTAGACACTACTGAGCTAGACAGACCAGTGGTCTGACTCAGCAGAAAGAAGCTTTGGGTGTTCCATGGTTCTCTTTCCACTGGTGGTTTATTTTTATCATGGAAACAACCCCTGCCAAGAAGAGTAGACAACACCCAACAGAACTACTGATGAAGTCCGAAGAAGACTGAGCTGAAGTGATGGCTTTGGTGATGAGGAGGGGTCTGCGGCCCCCTGCTCAGTGGCTGGTGTGGCCATTGCTCCTGGGCTGAGAGGCTGGTAATGGCTCCTGATGAGATTGTTCTGCTCAGGGCTAGAAGCAGTTCACACTCTGTCTGGAGGCAGCTAAATGATTTTGCCAGGTGCAAATTGGGTGAGGCAGAAGACAGAGGAGAAACCCATTCCCACCTTCCAACTACATCAGAGGAAGAACAAGGCGGTCCGGGCCATTTGCTTCCTAGTCGGGTGAATGGAGGACAGTGCTGGGCCATGTTGTAACTTTTGGGGGCTAGGCTGAGTGGATTTTCAAATAGTCTATTTCATGCCTTCTGAGTCAAGATGGCATCTCTCAGTTGGCGCTCCACGGATTGCAGAATATGTAGTAGTGCCAATCTCTCTCTCTCTCTCTCTCTCTCTCTCTCTCTCTCTCTCTCTCTCTGTGTGTGTGTGTGTGTGTGTGTGTGTGTGTGTGTAGCAGCAGCAGCAGCAGCAGCAGCAGCAACAACAACAATAAAAATCTCTGCCCTGAGGAACTTACAATCAAGGAATGTAAACGATGGAGGGGAAGGTAAACAAGAACATAAGCAATTCCATAACCGTAAGCTTAATTTCAGTAGACAATTAGAGAAGGTCAAAAGAAAGATCTATCAATGTACCAGTATGTTAACCATGATAGCCAGAACCTCCAGGTTCAGAGGCAGTATACCTCTGAATACCATTGCTGGGTCCAAACTTGAAAGGATCGGGGCTATTGCTTTTATGCCCTATGGACTTCCTTGAAGGATCTGGCTATTGGAAACAGGACTCTGGACTAGATGAACGACCCTTTGTGTGATCCAGAAGGGCTCCTCTTACATTTTTAGTGAATGAGGAATGAAAGGGTTTTGCCAAACCCTTCACAGTAAAGGTGGGATTTGAAGGGAGAGAGACGACATCACAGAGGTGTTTAGGACGGCAGTTCCAGGCATAAAAGGAGGCAAGGGAGAAAAGGCAGAGTTCTTTGTGGGCGCAGGACAGCTGAGGCTGCTGGAGCTGGAGAATCCAAGGTCACAGGTAGAGATGGAGCATACAAAGAAATCAGCATGTCAGGGAAGAGGCTAGGCTCCTACTCTTTACCCTGATGAGCTAGCTCTTTACAGGCAGGGAACGCATTTTTGGTGCAAGTGCCCATTCAAACAAGACCAGCCCAACCACACAAGTCAATCCAACTGTTGCCTGGACCAGCAGTATACAAAGGGTGATTGAGTAAGTACAGTAGGCGCAATCCAGACCAGGCGACATCCCCGACTCAGGAGGATCCTTTGCAATGTCACAAAGGATGCTGCTGGGATTCAGCTCCAGAGTTGAACACAGCTTCATGGGCCCAGAATTTGCACAACAGTGCAAAGGATCCTGGGACAGGCCTCAGGAGGAGTCACACATAGCATCCGCTTGGAGCAGCAAAACACCTTCGAAATGCGAAAACGGGGCCTGCTGGAGGTTAAAGGCTAAAAACAGCCCCAGATCTCCAGAAGGACCTGTTCACACAACCATATTTCTTGATTCCACTGTAAGAATGTTGTCTGACCTCCTCCCCAAGGATCAGTGTGAAGTGCCTTCCCTTTGCACATGGAGTATTATCTGATTTGGGGTTGTTGTTTTTCTCCAATGACACGCCTAGAAACTGGGTTGAGAAAGTGGAGCAAGGAGAGGCAGGGCATTCCCCATTCTCTCACAACACTGGAACCAGGATACAGCCAATGAAACTGATTGGTGGGAGATTTAGGACAGATAAAAGGAGATGCTTCTTCACACAGTGCCGCCTAATTAATCTATGGAATTCACTACCACAAAGATTTGGTAACAGCCAGTAGCTCAGGCGCCTTGAAAAGGGGAGTCGGACAAATTCATGGATGACAAGTCTGTCCCTGGCCACAAGCCATGACGGCTATGGTGGGCCACACCGTGTCTCCGGACCCCAGTTGCAGGGGGCAATGGTGGGAGAGGGGCTGCCCCCCTCACCTCCTGTTTGCAGGCTTCCCAGATGCAGCTGGCGGGTCCCTGCTGCCGGAAGCAGGATGCCGGGCTAGATGGGCCCCTTTTGGCCTGTTCTAGAGGGTTCTTCTTCTTATGCTCTTAGCCAAGAACTGTGCTGAGTTGCAACCTGCTGCATGCTACGCGCTGCGGCAAGGAGAGTCATGCCGGCCACATGACCACGGAGGCGTCTTCGGACAACGCTGGTTCTTCAGCTTTGAAATGGAGATGAGCACCACACCCTAGAGTTGGACACGACTGGACTTAATTGTCAGGGGATACCTTTACCTTTACTTTATAGAGGGTTCTTCTTCTTATGCTCTTAGCCAAGAACTGTGCTGAGTTGCAACCTGCACATATAACAAATCATCTTCAAAACTAGTACTGTGTGCAGGGCAGGGTGGTCAGGTACTGGCCGAGGGCCCACTGGGTCACACTGACCCCTGAATCCTCAGTAGCAGTGGCAGTGATTGCAGTCTGGCACTGTCTGTGCGCATGGAAACAGTCAACCAGTGCATAACAAGTGGTTGCAGAAAACTCCTCCTTGGGCAGTAGTAGATCTGCATTCATTCCAGACTCTGCATCGTCATTGTCATCGAGGCTGCTTGCTCCTCCCCTGCAACCAAGCTGCTTTCTTCTCATCCTGGCATGAATGCCATCCTGTTAGCATTAGCTGCAGGGGAGCGGGATGCAAGAGAGCATCTGGGAGGGGAGATCTTTGAAGCCTGTTCAGTTATATAAAGCCCGCAATTAAAGCTGGACAAAGTGGGACAAACAAAAAAGAGAGTGGGGGGTGGGGTGGGGTGACTAGTCTTTCAGCCAAGCAAACAGACAGACTTGCAGAGGGGCCATGAAGGGGAGGAGGGCCGAGCGAGCATCACTGTCCTCCAGCTGTTTGCCCAGAAAGCATGCAGTGGTCCAGGCAACTGGTGTATCTTCTCACGTGGTCGTATGCGGGAAGAGTGACATGTTTGAGTCATCCAGCCTGCCATAAGGTCCACGATGCATCCCCTGGATGGAGTGCCTGCAGCCCTACCGATGCCATCCAGCCTTCAGTGCAGTCAGCTCTTTTAGTCAGGGAAGCCAGTCGTGTGGCCTGTTCAGTGTGGGGTCAGTCGGGTCAGCCACCAGCACAGACTGCAGCACTGTGTGAGTCCTCCAGATTATTCTCCCCATATTGCAGATGAGTACAGTGAGGCTGAGAGGAGAGGGCTTGCCTAAGGCCACCTAGGGAGTAAGTCAGTGCTTGAGGTGAGGTTGAGGGGGGCGGACTAATCACTCACCCTCCTGGCTGCTACACTGCACCATTCGTGTGGGAGCAGCCTGCAGTTTTCTACATCCGCTGTCCTTGAGCAATGATGCTGCTGCCTTGACAGTGTCGCTGAGCAGCCCAGCCCAGCCCTGACCACTCTGTGAAAAGTCTGCTCACAACATAGATGTCCAGTGTGCCTTGGGCATCGTAATGGGCACAGCAGCTCTGGCTAATGCCCCAGAAACGCTTCCGTTTCTCAGCTCCAGTGCTGAAGATTCTTTCCAGCAACAAAAGCGTTGACAGACCTGCTGCTGTACACATGTAGGAGGCAGAGTCCTGAGGCAGTAGAATGAACTATACTTCAGGTGGGAGAATTGCATTTTTCTCAATGCTCCCCTTCCCCTATTGTAAAAACAGCAACAAATCCCTGCAAGCAGAAAACCAGCACAACAGGGAAGTGAGCTGGGTGAGAACCATTCTTGGCTTAGGGAATGGCTTAGGGATTTGTTTTCTTAGATTTCTTAGAGGTGTTTTGTTTTGTATCCTTTATGGGGGAGCACTTAAAACTGGCGTCCTTCACTGCTGCCTGAAAAGGTATATAATATTATGCTCTATGCTACGTGCTCAAGATTAGATGCAACATTCTCCTGCCCCAGCCCCATGCAAGCCCCTTCATTCCACCTTAGCAACAGCTCCAGGAATTAGTTTGCTTACAATGACCTCAGCAAGCAAGTAGCATATTTTTTAATTATCTTTGAGGAGAAAATCTGGATAATATCACGCTGCCTTGTTCTTGGCGGAGCGAGGGGAGGAAAGGAATGTGGCTATTCCTAAATGCGCAAACTGCAGTGGAGTTTGAGGATGCAAACATCATCATCAGAATCCCCATTTCATGGGGAAAAGGCCAAACTCTCATTCATTCATCTCGCTTTTCCCCCCTAAGGCTCCAAACACCTCGATGTCGCCGCCTATGGCTGGAGAGCCCCATTGCCTTGACTAATAGGAATGGCAGCAGAATTGTATAGCATTTTCTGAACGTTCAAAGCAAGTTACGTACATGAACTCCTCTCTGTACAACATGCCCTGCAAGGCAGGACAATTGTACTGTAACCACCTGCAGCCCCCTTGCTTTGAAAGGAGCCCAAGACGTTTTACAATCCTGACTCATTCATAGCGGGGCAGGGAGAAGGTGGATCAGGATTAACCGGTAGATCTCTGGGTAGTTTACAACAGATCAAAAAGGGTTTCTGACTCCTAACTGTTTAGCAATAGCAGCAATAAGAAAGTTTCCCACACACACAAACGAGATTCGGCTGCTGAAACAAAGAATGTTTGGAAGGAAACCAGGAGTGGATTTATATGTGTGAAAGAAGGACTATGATGAACTCTGTTCTTGCCCTGAAAACGATTCCCAGGGCTGAGCATGTGCACAGAGAGAGGCACCCTGTTCCTTAATTCTGCGCGCGCGCGCACACACACACACACACACACACACACACACACACACACACACACACCGGTCACATTTGGCAGCTGACTTTGGATGGTGGATCTAATACACAAGAAAGTGGACCCTGCAATCTGCCCATCTCTGATTCATACCATCCTAGGAGGAGGAGTACAGACCCCAGAAATGCTCCCCAGAGTTTGAGCCTGTTCGGCTCCTCAGCATTTGCACTGGAGTAAAGGGGAGGCGCAGCGGGTTAAACCGCTGAACCATAAGCTGTCGATCGAAAGGTCGGCAGTTCGATTCCCGCGACGGGGTGAGCGCTCGTTGCTTGGCCAGCTCCTGCCAACCTAGCAGTTCCAAAGCATGTCAATGCGAGTAGATAAATAGGTACCGCTTGCAGGAAGGTAAACAGCGCTCCGTGTTCCAGCTGCATGCTACGCGCTGCAGCAAGGACAGTCATGCCGGCCACATGACCACGGAGGCGTCTTCGGACAACGCTGGTTCTTTGGCTTTGAAACAGAGATGAGCACCACACCCTAGAGTCGGACACGACTGGACTTAATTGCCAGGGGATACCTTTACCTTTTTAAAGGGGGGGCAGTCACTCTCCCCCTGCTAAATATAAGAGGAACACCAATTGAAAAAGTGCCTCTTTGCCCAGTTAGCAGGGGAGATCATGCTTACATTTAATCAAATGCACAACTGTGTAAGGAGTAATCATCATTGAAATACTGTTTAAAATAGCAATTAAAATGCACATTTATATTGAAATGAATTTAGTTTTATATATATATAAAACTAATGCGAAGAGAGGACTCTCTGGAGAAGACTCTGATGCTGGGAAAGATTGAAGGCAAAAGGAGAAGGGGAAGGCAAAGGATGAGATGGTTAGATAGCATCACTGATGCAACGAACATGAAAATGAGCGAACTCAGGAAGATAGTGGAGGACAGGAAGGCCTGGCGGGATATGGTTCATGGGATCACGAAGGGTCAGACACGACTTAACGACTGAACAACAACAACAACAACAACAATATATATATATATATATATATATATATATATAGATAGATAGATAGATAGATAGATAGATAGATAGATAGATAGATAGATAGATAGATAGATAGATAGATAGATAGATAGATAGATAGGCCCAGTTTCCGCCTGTGGAACGTGCTGCCACCAGGACTACTGATGGTTGATGTGGAAGCTAAGTATTCACTTAAAGTCATTTTGTTTAAAGTTGTTTCGTTTTATAGTTGTTGGGAAAATGCCATAAGAACATTTACATTTATCAATTAGCCCAGTGTCTCTCAAACTGTGGGTCGCGACCTGATTTCTGGTGGGTCCCAGGTGATAAAAGATCATATAATAATTGCCACAAGGCCTGAGGCCATTCAAAAACCAGATAGCTGCTAACTGTCCTTCAAAGAGCTGAGCTCCTGCAGTTGGCAAGATAGCTGCTAATTACTCTGCAAACAGCTGAGCTCCTGCAGTAGATTGCGGGGTGTGTGTTTTTTTACAAATAAATAAATAAAATGTTACTTGTAAGTAAATATATTATTTCTTTCTAGGTCACTTTTAAAAAAAAAAAGTCTCGTAAAGCTAGGTGGGTCTCGGTAGGGTGTCATTTTAAAAAGTGGGTCCTGGCACTAAAATGTTTGAGAACCACTAAATTAGCCTATGGTAAAATTAGTTTCATTATAAGTCATTTCGCTTAAAGTTGCAGTTTCCAAGAAGAAGCTATTGACAACTTGAAGTGAAGACTTGCTGTATCTCAAGAAGGAAACTGGAAAAGGTGCAGAACTAGGGGGGCAACCAAAATAATCCCAGGGCTGGAGCACCGTCCTTGCGAGGAAAGCCTACAAGCCATGGAGGGAGAGCAGCCTGCCTTTCTCTCCCAGAGGCAGCTGGCCACTGTGGGCTTCCTTGGGCCTGATCCAGCAGGGCTCTTCTTATGTTCTTATATGGTTGGGAAAAAATAGTTGTCCTCCTTCCAGAGGAGTAGCTGTGCTAGTCTGTTGCAGCTAGAACAACAAAGTGTCTTGCGGCACCCTAAAGATGAATACCCTGCACAGGCAGCATTCGTGGACTATAGATAGTCAGTCCACTTCATCAGATGCAGTGTTGTGACTGCTGCCTCGCAGTCTGCTATACGCAACGGTTCATACAAGCATCATGCACATGTGAATTAACCGGTAGTGTGCTACAAGGAAGTTTAATGTTCATGTGTGTGCATACACATGGGTAGTAGAGACAAGATCCATCTACACACACCCCACTTCAGAGATTTACTGGGGGGGGGAGAGACTGGTCCCTTAAGAATTCAGCTCTTGCCACTCACAGTAACAAAAATGGAACCAGGCGTCACCCCAAGGGCAAAGTTAGGGGCTCTGAAGATTTCCCAGGGCCAGCCAGGTATGACAAAAGAGAAAGCAGCCCTGTTAAATAGGGAGAGTTGGAAGAGCATAGATGGTTAATTCCTTGACTAAGGGCGGGGGGGGGGCAGGGACAGGGAGGGAGTATCTGGGCACAGAAATGGAATTCCTTCTCACTATCCTGCGAAGCCCAGGCACAAATATTTGCCTCCATCTCCTTGTGTGGCAGGCAGGACTCCCTCCCGGGGAGGTGATGATGCTGGGAACCCATTGCCTGGCAAACACAATTCCCTCGGCATAACCGGTGTCATTAAATCTCCCCTTTATAATGCATTCAATAATCCCCATGCCAAACAAGCCCCCTCCTCCGCTCTCCAGCTCCTGACACAGGCAGCTGCGAAGACACACAGGAAAGGGGGAACAGCTGGTCCCCCCCTTTGATCTCTTCTGATCTTGCAGCAGGCAAAGCCAAAGGCTGCCAACCAAGGCAGGGCGCTCCGAGAGAGGGGGGGGGGTGCTTGTGTGGGTGACTCAGGAGTGTGGCCCGTTCACTCCGTGCACCAGAGCAAATGAGAACATCTTCCATCCAAACAGGCCCTGCTCAGCTCTCTTCTAGCCACTTTTAATTCAGTTCCATTCCATTTAGACAGTGTACGAGAAGGGTGGATTCCCACAACTGTCTCCCTGTGCACCCCCAACCCCTCCACGCAGTGGCAGTTTGTAGTTATCACACAGTGGGAAAAATCCACTTTGTTCCCAGGCTGTTCAACACACCTCTCCCTAACAGACCACTAACGCTGCAGCAGCAGCAGCAGCAGCGCTGCAACAGTTACTCAATTACAGTGCAATCCTAGGCACACTTCCTTGGGAGTAAGCGCCATTGAAAGAAATGGGACTCCTGAGTAAACATGTATATAGGATTGCACAATGAATCA
The DNA here is from genome assembly GCA_026170595.1 of Plestiodon gilberti rubricaudatus. Taxonomy (NCBI): domain Eukaryota; kingdom Metazoa; phylum Chordata; class Lepidosauria; order Squamata; family Scincidae; genus Plestiodon; species Plestiodon gilberti. The sequence continues at coordinate 6,402,983 of JANXHW010000003.1, read as the reverse complement.
GTTATGTTGATCAATAAAACACATGCTGATTTGTTAAAAAGGTGTCCCCAATTAAATGTAATGGTTTGAGAAATGATGCAAGCAAATGACAAAACTGCAGGGGAAAGAAGGATGGCACATTTGCCCATTTGAAAAGGGTGCAACGCAGGCATCCATCACCTGTAATCCAAGAAAACACATTTTTCCCAGAATCATTACTTCTACACACACACATGAGAGAGAGAGAGAGAGAGAGAGAGAGAGAGAGAGAGAGAGCAATAATGGCACAAATAATCAGTGATATACAGTATATTCACTTTAATTTATTATTTTCTTGATGAAAATTCATATGATTAATCAACTGAAATGTCTTTAACAGGTTAACAGCCCAATCCTGCGTAGGATGCACTGGCCACCCTAAACGCCCGGCCACTGCACCCTAAGCAGGATGCAGCCCGTACCAGCAGAGCACCTCAGGGGAAAGGGATGTTCATCCCTTTCCCCCAGCGTAAGCCCCAGAGGCCCAAATAGGCCTCCTCAGATGCGTGCTAGCTATTTTGCTGGCGCACATCCGGGGAGGCCATGTAAGGCCAGCCAGGACCGGGAAGGGGGTTAGGATATCGATGGAGCACGCCAGCGATATCCCTGCCCCCTCCCTGGCCTGGCCGGCCAATCGCACCTCCCCTGCCACCCCGGCCCTCCCTCCCTACGCCCTCCCTCCACCTGGTGCAGATCTTACCTGTGTCCAGCAGCGCGGTAGTCAGCCGGCAGTGGAGTGAGCAGTGCCAGCCTTGGCGCCGGTACCACTTACTCCACAGGTGCTGCAAAAGTGCTTTACAGCACTTTCACAACACCGGCTGTCAGCAGACCACTCACTCCGCTGGTCTGAACTTGTGCAGGGTTGTGCTGTTAGTCTCAACCTATTTTTCATAAAGAAATGCAATAGAATGAGTTACCTGAGATGACAGAATTATGTGTTCTGTTCACTAGTCTGGTTGCGCCTTCAGTGCCATAAAGCGTATTTGGGGGAGAAATGCCGGCCTGAACTGGAGGTGATACAAAGAAGCTGAAGCAGGGAGCAGGTTTTGTAGGACCAAAAAAAAAAAAAATGCAATTAGGGAACCCTGATTTTTAGAAATAAGTTTCATATGTTTTATTTGTTTGTTTGTTTGCTTATATCTCACCTTTCCCTTTTGTAACAAAGGGCCCAGGGCGACTAACAGTAGTACCACCGCTGCCCCCTGACCATTCAAGAGCAGCAAAGAGTCCAGGAGGATCCTCAAACTGCCAAGCTGGGCGACAGAATGGAACCCTGTGGTGCGCCACAGGTCTAAGGCCAGGGAGGACTGAGTCCCCAGGAGTCGTCCCCCCTTCTGGGATCTATCAGCCAGAAAGCAGTGGAGCATCCATGCAGTGCCCTCCTCCAACCACCCCAATCCAGCCAAATGCCCCAGCAGGACACCATGGGGGTTGCTGCTGTCAAAAGCCGTTGAGAGGGAGGTCCAGCAGGACCAACAGGGACGGGGACACACTCCCCCATCAAGTTCCCAGTGTCAATCACCCACCAGGGCAACCGAAGACATTTCTGTCCCCAAACCAGGCCTGAAGCCAAAGAGATCCAGCTAATCAGTTTCAACCAGGAAAATCTGGACATCAAGAGATGTCACGACTCACTTGATAACCTTGCCTAGAAATGGAAGCATTGAAGCTGGCCAATAGTGATTCAGCACGGTGGGATCCAGGGAGAGGGGGCGAAGCACACCTAGCTTCAATGCACCCCCTCCTTCACAGGTGAATGTTTTGTCTGCCATACCGAACTCTGATTACCGTATGGCATAATCAGAGACTATAATAGCCATTAGGCAGTAGCTCAATATTGAATAATCAAAAGTATGAGAATGTTGTATGTGTCTTTGATCTTCAACTCTGTAGTTGCAACATGTCCAGCTCATCTCATCCCACTGATACACTGAATGGCTGGACTGTCCATCGTTTTCCAGATTCAGTGGTTGCAATCCTCAGTCCAGAGGTTGGCAGCTGGTTTGGGTTTAGCAGTGCTCTTCTTTGGCTATATACGGCATATGGACTTCACAGTTTGCACATGTGGCGTATGCACATTAGGAAGCAATGGCCTATTGTACTTTCTCAGCAGATGAAGGGACATCCACATGTGTGCATCCATCATACCTGGTGATGCTCATACCTGAAGCATACAGGTGGCACGCTTATTCCCATACAGATGGACTTCCATATCTGTTAAGATGACTAGGATTCCTTTTAAAGACCCGGAAACATGTGCTGTTAGTTCTGTTTCTAATTTGAGGAGCTAGCATGTTAAATAAAGGAGACAGAATCAAACTTCTGACTCAACTCTGGGAATTCTCATTTGCTGATGATGTATTCCTCACCAAAGGGAAGGGAATGAGGTCAACAGAGCCATTAGGCTTGCTTAAGATTCCTGCCCTATTGCATCATATCGCTCTAGGCTGCTAAAACAGCTGCTCTGTTCCACTACCAATGTGGTTGCTGGATCTGCTATTGCCATAGTAGAGCAACTCACACACTCTCCAGGAAGGAGAGATTGTATATTCAACAGCCGTTGTCCCTATCCAACCCAGCAGAGACAGAGTATCCCTCCCAGTGGTGGTGGCTGGTATCTCCCCTGTGCTCCTTTTTAGACGGTCAGCTCCTTTGGGACAGGAAACCATCTTCTCATTCCTCTTGCTATGTAAACTGCTTTGTGAACTTTTTGTTGGAAAGAAGCTGCATATAAATATTCTAAATAAATAAGATAATACATTTATTATGTTTTTAGTTGTTTGTTTTAATTGTTTTTAATTACTTGTTTTTAATTTTTAATGTATATGTATTTTAATGTTGTAAGCCGCCTTGAGTGCCCTCACTGGGAGAAAGGCGGGATATAAATTCTTTAAATAAATAAATAAATAAATAAATACATTTTGTGGAATAATAGCACACATCAGACTATTGAGGATAGCTTCACTATTTATTTCTTACAGCTTGCTGGGAAGACCCAGACCCAAAAAGCTGGCACTGGAAAAGTAACACATGGGCAACACAATCCTACCTAAAGATCCGGGGGCGACCCCAGGGCCACCCACCAGATCCTATCCTCGTTCCGGGCCGATCATGATCGGTCTGGAGGTCTACTCGGGGGAAAGGGACATTCGTCCCCTTCCCCCGGTGTAGCGCGGTAGGGCCCCAATGGGCCTCCTCGGATTTCCGCCAGCTATTTAGCTGGTGGAAGTCCAAGGAGGCTGTGTAAAGGCCACACTGGCCTGGGAACGGAGCAGGGATATGGTGGCCGCCATCCCTTCCCCCCCCCCCCAGGCCGGCTCGGCCAACCCCCTGCCTCCCTCACTGCCTGGACCGCGCCCACCGGTGTTTCCCTTACCTGTTTCCGGAAATCACAGGGTTGATCCGGCAGCGGAGTAAGGACTGCCGGCCTCATGCCGGCCCCTTACGAGTTGTCGCAAACATGCTTTACGACACACGTTTGCAATGACTTAGAGCAGTAGAGCGCTTGCTCCGCCACTCTATACATAGTAGGGATTATGCCCTCAGTCTTGCTGAGAACTGTCTCTGGTTACTGGTCCAGCTCTGAGCCTCAACCTGTTCACTCTCCTAAAGTATCATACAGGCTGTAACACTCACACAGACCTCTGCTGCAAAAGTGAAACCGGTTCCTCCAGTTCACTCACATGGCCTGTCTCATTCTGAAGCCTTCTTGACTTGTCTTTTGAAGAAGCAGTGCACAATAAGACATACTTCCCCTAACCCTTATTGAGTATATTTCTAGGGATTTTTCCTAACACCTACCAAAATCAAGAAATATGGGACTATGCAAATATAATGTACCATACACTATAGACTTAAATCTTGCTCAGTAGTCAGTTCCTCTTCCCAGGGAACTCTGGGAATTTTAAATGTGTGGGGGAGGGAGTGTGATACAGGAAGCTGGACTAGACGGGCCTTTGGCCTGATCCAGCAGGGCTCTTCTGATGTTCTTATGTTTATGTTAGGTTTTCTCTGTGCCAGGTGCAGGGGAGTGGCAGCAGGAAACGGGTTATCTTGTTGGCTGTGTGCTCCCAGAGGCATCTGGTGGGGCCACTGTGTGATACAAGAAGCTGGACTAGATGGGCCTTTGGCCTGATCCAGCAGGGCTCTTCTTAGGTTCTTAGGTTCTTATGAGGGACTGCTAAAACAGAATTTTCAGCACCTAACCAAACTACAATTCCCAGGATCTTTGATGGAAATCACAGTAGTTAACGTGGACTAAAACGGATAAGATTTGTAATGCAGATATGGTGTGAGTTGTGAGCTGGAAAGTCCCTGGTACCAGTTCTCTTTTGTTGGTGGTGGTGGAGGTGGTGGCGGCGGTGTGTGTGTGAGTGTGCCTGCGCGCATGTGTGTATGTATATGCTGCTTTTCAAGAAAAAGTAGTTCACAAAGCAGTTTACATAGCAAAATAAATCGATAAATGGTTCCCTTCCCTGTCCCGAAAGATCTCACAGTCTAAAAAGAGGTGCAGAAGAGACACCAGCAGCAACAACCACTGGAAAAGACGCCAGGCTGGGGTGAAAGGGGCAGTTGCTCCCTGCCCCCCCTGCCCCGCTAATTGTAAGAGGACCCCACTTTAAAAGGTGCCTCTTTGCCCATATAGCAGGGGTCACTTTATAGTCGCACTTCTTGAATGGTCTTAGGCAAGCCACTCTTTTCTCAGCCACTCTGTCTACAATACAGCACAGAGATATTAATATTAGCTTGCCTTACAGGGCTTTTGTAAGAAGAATTACAAAGATAATGCTTTGGATAATGCTTCTGAAAACTTGAAATATAATATATAAATAAATGTTATGTTTATTAGGCTTCTGACCATTGTCCTTGTCTCTGTTATCAGCAGGTGATCTCTATGCAACCTGTATGGTAGGAGGGAAAAAAGCCTCAAGGGGCTTTTGCCAAGTGCCAAGTAGGGTTGTCAGCTTTTTGATTACTGTAGTCCTGCTGTTCCTATGTCTTTAATATCAGTCTGCTATGCAAAAATGTTGCTGGGGAAGCTTTTCCTGGGGCACAGTGATAAAGTGATGGGGAAAGATTACTCTTCTCTGCATAATGTCTACATGTCAGGCTGCCGTTAAAGGCAAAGGATCAGGGCCAGTAAGTGGTGCTTTTGTAAGAAGAATTACAAAGATTTACAAAGCCTAATGCCAAATTCAAACAGGATACACACACAGAGAGAGAGGCAGTCTTGGTGGTGGCTGCTCAACAGCTTTCTACAAGTGCTACTATCACTTAACATTTTGGGTGTGAGCTGTTGTATGGAATCTCATCCTTGCTAGAGGCACAACAAGCATAGGCAAGCATTTAGTGGTGGAAAATGAGCTGCAGCTTGATACTGCAGGGTTATTTGTCTTTTTAAAAATTATTTGGAGGTGTTTTTATTACTTCAGAGTTGGGGTGGGTTTAAAAAGAAAAACACCAAACTGAATAAACAACTAGTCCTTTTGCCAGAGTCTTTTGCTCCAGAACACCTGGCGAATGCCTTCCCTTCAGTCCCCCCCCCACATCTCCCCCCCCCCCAGCCCACCATGTTACTTCACAGGAAGTTTCTACAGGCAATGCAAGGCCATAGCTCAATCACCCTGCTGGAACTGCTTCATGCTGAATCGGAGGAAAATAATAAAGTCCATGTGTTACAGACAAAACACAGCTGGTCCTAGCACCATCACCCTGGCCCAGGCCTGTTCCACTCCCCCTTGCTCCTGCCTCACCCTGTTACCTTCTGGCTGAAAACACTGCACTTCAGATGTGCAAAAACAGGGCCACAAAAGCCCAGAGTCCCACGTCTAATGTGAATGCGAAGGTTTTCCTCCCTCCCTTTTTACAGTGCCTGGGGGGGGGGGGGTAAACTTCAGTCTGCTCGGCGCTGGAGCTGCCAAAGTGCCGCCTCATTTCTTGTGTCTGGGGATGGAGTAGTGGTGAGAAAGGACTTGAATCTTAGCCACCTGGATTTGAGGGAGCAGAAGGTGGCTCTGTTTTTCCCTGGGTGACTCACTGTGGCCAGTCACTGGCTTCAGAGATTTGGTGTTCCTTGTTCCTCTGCAATAAATAAGGGCTCTTCTTCATCTCTCACTGGTCCTCCAAGATTCAGAAAACAACTTGGCCAGCGGCCTCCGCTCTAGCTTGCAGTTGCATCCAACTCTTGCCGTGGGCTCTTGTCCAGAGACAGCTGTGCCACAATAACGTCCGTCGCCTTTACAGATCCACCACAGACTACCAACCTAATCTGGGTTTAGGCACACTCTGGGGTGGTGTGACCCGGCACACCGCGTGATGCCATCTCAGGTCCACTGCCCCACCTCTGCACTACAACACCAAACAAACCCCCCCCCCCCAAAATGCTTCCCATGCTCCTTGTGCGCTGCTGTGACACCCGGAAGTGCGGGACTTCTGGCTTTCATAGCACCGCACAAGGAGCACAGCAAGAAGGGGCATGACCTGCTTCTCGCTCAAGTGGGCCTTGCAGCTTGCATGGGGGGGGGGGCAGGTTGGAGGGAAGCAGTGGTGGCAGACCTGGGGTGAGCGGAACCCCAAATCTGTCCCCCCTCAGACCCCTCGCCACCTGCCGCTTCATGGATGGGCCAGCAGTGGGCACGCTTCGCTCTGTGTGGGATTGGGACCTCTGTTGCTTGGGAGAGCTGTGCTATCCAGAGGTATGGACCAGCAGCAGTCATTTGAGCAGCCTGCAACAGCCTATTGAGACATCATGTCTAGACATAGTTCAAGGATGTCGTGTAGGAACGACTTTGCTGGACAGACCAAGGACCCTCTCGTAATCTAGTCCATCATCTGTCTGCTTCCAGCCGTGGCCAGTCAGGTGATGCTGCTACCTATGGGGAACCTTGCAAGCAAAGTCCAGAAGCTGCTGGCCTCAGAAGAGCCCCTGCTGATGGGTCCGTCAGACCCAGGGGACAGTCTTGCCCAGTCAGTCCAGCAGCCTCTGGTTTCCCACAGCAGCCGGCCAGAGTCCTCTGGGTAGTCCAGCAGCAGCAGCAGCAGCAGCAGCAGCAGCAGCAGCAGCAGCAGCAGCAGCATAGTGAGAAGAAGAAGTGGGAACAGCCCCCCCCTCTCCCTCTTGCTGCACCCTGCCTGCACCCTGCCCTGCAGCCTGTCGCGTCGTATGCCCACCATGCCATCCTGTGCGGCGGCCTTTCTTTCCCTCCCCTGTGCTCTGCCCCCCCCCCCCAGCAATATTTATTCATATTCATTCTCTTTAGCTGTTTCAGCGAATAACTGTTTCCTGATCTATCCTCCAGGAATTAGTTCAATCCTTATGTTAGTACTATGTGTTAAGTTGTGCTCATTCAGTTCTGAAATTATTGTCAGCCAGCTTCCTTAGGTTACCAAGAGCTCTGGTATTATATGAGAGAGAGAGAGAGAGAGAGAGAGAGAGAGAGAGAGAGAGAGAGAGAGAGAGAGAGAGAGAGAGAGCATTCATAATTTTACCAATTTTGCCTCTTCCCCCCACCCCATTGTCTTTTTCTTCCCGAAACGTGGCAGCCTTCTCATTCCTCACTGTCTGTCTTGATCTATCAAAATGTGTCTTTGCCCATTTTCAGTTCAAAGATGCATCACTGAATGTTCCCTCTTCTTAAGGAAGAACAACTGATTGTCTCTGAGAATTTGGAGAAACCCTTTGAGGGTCCAAGATCCGGCTTTGTCGGGCAGGTGTTCAAAGTTGCCAGGAGTGCCAGGCGCCCCCTGCTGGAGGATGACCTCGCTCCTCCTATTTCTGCTGATGGGCCGAGACTGCTGGGACTAGCTCAGAAGGACTATCCCTGTCCCGGACGTCTGCTGCTGCTCTTAGCTTGTGCTCTCTGCAGCTGCTGTACACACCACAGCCAGTGTCAGTCCAAGACTGCCATCCTCAGGACACCCCCCCCCCCAGCTGGACTCAAGGAACTGAAGGAGGGGCTCAGTTGGGGGACGGGTGCAGAATGCTGAAAGAGAAGCAGAGTGTACTGCATTGAGGGCAAAGGCGGGATAGATAGATAGATAGATAGATAGATAGATAGATAGATAGATAGATAGATAGATAGATAGATAGATAGATAGATAGATAGATAGATAGATAGATAGAAAAGAGTTTCTCTATTACTGTATTTCTTCAATTCTAAGACGCATGTTTTTTCCCAATTAAGCATTTCAAAAAATGGGGTGCGTCTTAGAATCGAAGGTCTCCAAAAAGCACCCCAAAATGCTATCTTCTTACTTACTGGGGCTTGGGGGAGCTTCAGGGAGACCTGCGTGACCCTCTGCAGGCCTCCCCAATCTTCAGTTCGGCAAAAAAGGTGATATTCAGCCATTTCCGGTTTTCGTGAAAACCAGAAATGCCCAAAAATCGCTGTTTTTCGCCAAACTGAAGATCAGGGAGGCCTGCAGAAGGTTGCACAGGCCTCCCTGAAGCTCCCCCAAGCTCAGGTAACGAAGGAAATGGCACTTTCTGGCAGGGCCAGAAATGCTGTGCAAAGGCAGTGCACTCAGTCATCCTCAGCTGCAGGAGACATGCTGGGGAGAGTTGGTGCTGAGCAGGTAGATTCAATGAAGGGAGGCGAGTCTTACAATCGATGGATTTTTTCCCCCTGCTGGTGGTACTGAAAGTAAAGGTGCGCCTTAGAATCGATGGCACCTTAGACTCGAAGAAGTACGGTATTTACTTGGGATTTTGTCCAACCGTACATACTACTTAATGTGTTTGATACTGTTCAGTGGAACACATCATCAACAGCAATATCCCAGCATATCAAGATCTTAATTAAGATCTGGAGGTTACAGAAGAAACTGGTGCTGGGGCGGGGGGGACTGGCAGCAGCAGCAGCAGATATGGGTTGATGATGGATCAGTCTGATTCTCCTCAGGGAAACTCTGAGGGGGGGCATGGGTGCAAAGCAGAACGAGACGTCGGCAAGCAGAGAAGTTGAGCATTATTGCAGCAAGTCGGGGGGACAGGAAGCCCCAGCATACAAGTTGTGCGTGGGAAGCTGCTGCAGCGAGCGTGTGCTGCCGCGTGTGCAGGCGGCGTGAGGCGTGCGCAGGAGCGAAGAGGCTCCAGGCAGCGCTCGGTCGGCGTGGGTGTTCCGGTGTTGGGCACCATATGTGGCTCGGGGGGGGGGGAAGCCATCTGAATGGGGAGAAGCCCAGTTTCTTCTGAATGGGGAGAAGCCCAGGACGTGATGTTTGAGAGTGAATATTGGTGGGCCCAGAATTTCATGCCCCAGAACGTTGAGGGGCCTTGGGGCCTTTTGAGAGAATCTAACCAGAAGAGAGAGACCTGATGAGGGGGATCTGGTGCGTGCGTGCGCGTGTGTGTGTGCAGAGTTGGGGTTACGAACAGGTCCCTTCAGCACGGGGATAGGGCTGGGTCGCATGTGGGGATTTTCTAAGACGAAGTGTGGCTTGTGTGGAGTCGCCCTTTTAAACTGGGAGGCAGACCGGGGTGTTAATGTGATGCCCTGTGTAGGGTGCCAGCCAGAAGAGTGTTTGTGGGGACTGGAACTGTAGAGAGACAGTATGTCACAGTCAGAGCCGCACAGGGGCGCTTTAACAGGGAGTTCGGGGTGTGGGGCGGGGGATCGGGGGGCGGTTGGTGTGTCCTGGGTCGCCCAGGAAAATATGCCTGAAATGGGGGAGGGATCCTGCCCGCGGAATTCAGTTTGGGATGAGTTGGGGCCTGGGGGGGGGGTTCCGAATCCCGCCAGGGCGCGGGGGCCTTTGGCCGCCCCCTCGAGCTCCGCGTCGCGCGGGGTGTCTCCCCCCCCTCCCGAGTTCTAGCAAGCCCCGCGTAGCGCCACCGCAGGCGGAGCTTCCTCCCGCGGTTCCTCTCCTCCTCCTCCTCTCCTCCTCCTGAGCTGCCCGGCGGCGCCCTGGCCGCTCCCGTCCCGCGGCGGCGTCCCGTCCCGTCCGGTCCTTGTCCTTTTCGCGAGCGGAGCCCGGGTCGCCAAGCCAGGCTGCCTTCCCCCCCCCCTTCTCCTCCGAGCGCCCGTCCGGGACTGAGAGAACGACGGTGGCGGGGGGGCCAGTCCCTCGCTCCCCCCCGCCGCGGTGCTGAGCGCGCCCCCCGCTGGGGCTGTCAGGCGGCCGCCTTTGTTTGTTCAAGAAGATGCCCCCTCCGCTCCGCTTGGCCCATGCTGGAACCTATAAAACCCTCCGGGGCGCAAGGCTCGGCCAGAGGGGACGGTGACTCCCGCCGGGATCCGCGATCGGCTCGCCGCCACCACCACCACCACCACGATGACCCTCCTCCTGGGCGCGGCTCTACTACTGCTGCTGCCCCTCGCCCCGGTGCGGCGGGGCCAGGGCGCAGCCGCCTCCCGCCCCGCGAAGCCCCTCTTGCCCATCCAGCCCGACTCGGACCCTCTGCCCTCCAAGGGGGCGGCAGGTAGGAGAGCCTCCCTGGGACCCGGGGGGGGGCGACTTCTGTGCAGCAGGACTCGTCGGGGCCCCCTTGATTTTGTCCAGGGCGGATCCAGCAAGAACTCCCCCCGCCGCGCGTTGGCACAGCTGGCCGGGCAGCGGCGGCGTCTCCATCTGGTTCCCATTGACAGATTTATATCCCGTGCGCTCCGCTTGGCTGGGCGTCAGCCACGGGGAGGGGTCGGGAGCCTGGAAAGCCCTCAGGCGGCCGCTCGCTTGCCCTTGCCTTGCCTTGCCCCGGCCGCTGGTACCGCCGCCTCTCCATCCTCCGGCGCTGGCCAGGCAGGCGGGCATTTCTGACGGGGCGCCGCCGACGGGCGGGCAGCGGTGCCAACTGGGGCAAGCAAGAAGGGGCATGTGTAGAGGAGGAGGAGGAGGAGGAGGAGGAACGCCGGCTGCGCGTGTGGCGGCCGGGTGGGGGTGAGCGGTCGGTGCCTGCCGACGTGCAGCAGGAGGCGCCCCGGATGCGCAGGGCTCCTACATCAGCTGCTGCACGGGGGGGGGGCTGTTTTGCCTTCTTTGCCCGGGGGGGGGGTAGACGTGGGTGCTGAGGAGTCAGTGGCAAGGGAAAGGCTGGCTTCGAGGCAGGGCTCATTCACCAGGATCTAGCCCATCAGTGTTGGTAAGGGCTCAGTCCAGAAACAGCTGAAGGAATAATACACGAGTGTTTCTGAGCATGTGAAGAAGCCCATTTCTTGGCAACTACAACCGGCTTCAGAAACAGAGAGCGAGAGGGCGACTTCCAAGAAGGAGGCATGAACCCCAGAACGTCTCGTTTTTATAACGGAAACAGCAGAGGGAGGGAGAGGCGGGTTGTGGAGTGTGAGGGGACACCGGCTGGGCTACTGAAACGAGGGGGGGGGGGTTGTGTAACTGAACGGGAAGGCCGCGCCTCCCCCTGCTTTAGCCCCCGCCCTGTCCACCTTGTTCCACTGTGTTGCCTCCCTTCTGTCAAGTGCTAGATTGTCAGCTTCTGGGGGAGAGACAGACCCCCGTCCCCTTCCTCTCTTCTTCCTATTGCTGCTGCTGCTACTCTGTAAATGCTTACCGGTATTAAGAGACAAATGGGACGTGTTGGCGTCGGCTCCACAGAGGCGGGTTGGGGGGCACGTGGGGAGGAGGAGGAGGAAGGGGGCTGGCCTGGGGTTTCCAGGTGCGTATAGAGGTGATCAAGTGTATCATTTTAAAAAGGAGAGTGCCCAGTCTCTCAAGCATACAGTCTGCAACTGGGAGCTCTTATTCCTAATTCCATGTGGGGGGAAATGCACTGACTGCATTGAAAGCACTCTGTTTGTGGCTAAAAGCACCCTTTCAATCATGACTGTGTTATATGAACCTCAGCTCCTCACTGAAATGAAACCTTGAGAATGAAGGGACTGGGCGGGGTGGGGGTGGGACTGTCCAGGGTTGGCTGGCTTAGCAGAGTCTCTCTCTCTCTCTCTCTCTCTCTCTCTCTCTCTCTCTCTATCTATCTATCTATCTATCTATCTCATATAGGTGGAGGCTGTTTGACTGGGGAGGCTTCAGGTCGCTGGGGGGAGGGTGTAGCAATGACGTCGCCTTGTCCCCAGCTCAGTGCTGAAGCTCCTGGAGGCACCGTGGTGGTGAGGAGGGGGCTTGAAAGGGTTTGCAGAGTGCAGGGGGGGTGCACAGACCCAGGGAGTGAAGAAGAAGAAGGGCTCACTGTTGGCAAGTGTTGTCCACACAGCAAGGTGGAGGATGGGGCTGGACCTGGGGTTTGTGGGGCTGCAATGGGGCAGTTTGGCACTGGAGGGGCTGCGCTCAGGCTGCCCTTGGCATCTTCTGGGTCTCCACAAAGGCTTGATCTGGGTGTGCTGCTGCTGCTGCTGTTGGCTGCTCTTGGGCAGCTGGACCAGCGGTTTGGCTCGATCTAGTAGGCATGTGTTTTCCAGAGGCTTTGCAGGAGCATTCATCATGGCTCTCTGTTCCCCATTGCAGGCTGCTCTTTTGGGGGCAGACTATATGCCCTGGAGGATACCTGGCATCCTGACTTGGGGGAGCCCTTCGGCGTCATGCGTTGTGTGGTGTGCACCTGCGAACCAGTAAGTCTCCATTGGGGGAATAATCTGTTTTCCTTTTTTTGCAGGGGTGGGAATGCCTGCCAAGCCCTGGAGCATCCAGATCCTTTGGCTTGGTTCTTCAGGGTCTTGCTAACTCTCTCCACCCCCCACCCCCCTGCACATGTAAGCACTGCATGGAGTACTGGACTCAAGAGTAAACAGGTGGGGGGAAGCCAACGTAGCTTGTATGGAGCCTGCCATTCGTCTCTCAAAGAATTCATTGGCACCAATAGCCAATGTTTGACCGCCTTTTTGCCCTAATACTGGCCTCATCATGGGGAAAATAGCAGCTGTGGGGGTCGGTATGGAGCTGGACTGCTGGACTGTGGCAGAGGGCCATTCCCTCCACCCCAGCCATGACCTCAGTCCACACTGGGTCCTGCACAATGGATATTCACACCCCCCCCCCAAGAATAAGCATGCAAAGTGCACCTTGGCCCTGAGTGGAGGTTTACAGAGAGTTGAAGGAGCTGGGGGGGGGGGAGAAGACCCTGTGGGTCAGAGTTTTGGGGTGGGATGCACGGCTGATCCACACCCCAGCCTGCAAAATCTTGTACCCAAACCGGAAGCCAGAGACACGACCAACTTAAATTCACTTCCCATCATTCACTTGTGTCTTCAGCTCAACCAGAATATGCCCCAATAATTGAAAATGTACTGGACAGAATTAGTAGTTAAGGTGTGGTGGGGAGGGTGCAAAATAGCTCAACTTCTTCTAGCTATGAAGAGGACACCTGTTCTGGCCTCAACATTGGTTGTTAGGTGACCATCAGTCTATCCAGGCAGATAAACTCAAACCAATCTGGAACTTTATTGAAATCACAACTGGGATATCAAAAAAGCTCTACATGCAGAGAACAAAGTATTGAACTCCACAGGATGGCAAGTTCAAGTTTTGAAGGATGGATGAGATGGGTGGAGACTGGATGAGGTGAGAAGACAATGCAGGTCCAGGGCTTGTTCCAGGCAGGAGGGCAGAGAGAGAGAGAGAGAGAGAGAGAGGAGCCGTTCTCCCAAAGGAAGGAAGACTTTTCTGTGCTAGAGATTCTCACTGGGAGCAAAAGCCTTACAAGAAACAGCAAGGCTGAACCCGTGGCTAGCAGGAAAATGAAGGCAGTTCTGCAGGGAGAGGCTAGGGACAGTCCAACGTAATTATACCATCCTGCCCAATTGGTGCAGAGCACTCCCCTCTTCCTCTCCTCTCTGTCCCACCCCCACCCCGCCACACACAATTGCATTCCTGCAGAAGCCCACACACATTTTTGAATAATAGTTTATAACACACACACACACACACACACACACACACACACACACACACACACACACACCCACACCCACGAACATAAGAACATAAGAAGAGCCCTGCTGGATCAGGCCAAAGGCCCATCTAGTCCAGCTTCCTGTATCACACAGTGGCCCCACCAGATGCCTCAGGGAGCACTCAAGACCACAAGATAACCTGTTTCCTGCTGCCACACACACACACACACACACACACACACACACACACACACACACACACACACACACACTTTTCTGGGATGAATTGTCTCCTTCCTCCTGCTCAGGTTCTCAGTTCCGAGGTTTAAAGAGTTCCTTGAAATAATCAGTCTAAGGACTGGGAGAGAGAGGAGAGGAGAGGAGTGAGGCAGAGTTATTGCGGACAACAGGGCAAAGGAAGCAAACGCTTCTCCTTGCAAACTGAGCAAGTGAAGAACTGTCGTCTGGGACAATGCAGCGCTTTTCCAAGAAGAAGCAGGAGTCTGGCAGCAAGATAGAGCTATCTTCTCCAGAGGCAGAGCAGGCAAGCCAGCACGGCAGGCAGGATGCAGCCAGCACACCAAAGAGAGAGAATTCACCATTCAGATGACATTCTATGCTATCTATGGAAGACTGCAGCCTGCTTCAGTGATGCAAAAGGCAAACTTGCCAGCTGTTCCCCTTTCCCTTTCTGCCAGCGTGGGGTGGGGCAAGGGCAGGGCAGAGAGCTGAAGCTCCACTTCCGAACTTATGATTGGCAACCTTGTCTCTGCACCTTCTGGCTTCTGCGATGTCGCCAGTTATATTACCCCCCAGGCCTATCAACACTGTATGTCATGCCTTCAGCCCAATACTAACTTTCCAGTGCTGATGCAGCCGTTCCAATGGGGGGTGCGTGCTGCATCCTGTGGGGGGGGAATCAGGGAGGCCTCCCCAAGAAAAGGGAATGTTTGCTCCCTTACTTTGGGACTGCATTAGGGCTACATCGGCGCTGGAAAGCTGGTTAGAATTAGACTATAAATCGGTTGTCACAGGACTCTGTTGTTTTTTGCTGCAACAGGCTGTAACTTGGCCACCCCTCTGAAATTAAGGCTATCTTTGAGCCCCCCTCCCAAGACCTTTAGTCAACATTTACATTTCTCACACTTGTTTTGTGAATGTAAACCCTGCATTTGCAAGGAATGCACATTCAGTTGCATGACTTTCTTTCTCTTCCAAAAATCCCCAAAAAGTGTGCTATGTTAAGGTACAAAAGGGTCTTAATGTGGGTTTTGTGAGCCCAAAGTCTCTTCCTACATAGGAGCCTGCCTGCTAGGCTTCTGTATGAGTCACTGCTTTGGACTTGCCTCCTTCCAATGTCAACCTCCTCTGGAACATGGTGATTCTGCCCTGTCTCTATGTTGAATGTGAGCAGAATGTTCATGTTCACTCCTGATAACAGTGATGTAGCAGAATTACCTGTCCTTGGAAGAGGTTGCCTGCTGCAGCCCTGCATGAGCTGCTGCTCTAGGCTTGCTTACTTCCTGTCCGGGGTGGGGAGGGGGGGGGAGACCCAGTACACATGTAGAAAAACAGAGAGTCGATTCATCTGAGAGCAAGCAATTCTTACTCTTCCATAGGCTATTAATTCAGTCAAAATTTATATCCCACTTTTTCATTTTACATCAAATGTTCATAGTAGCTAACAACAGATAATAAAAAGAAAACAATAAAACAAATTATACACGTCACATAAACCAATAGAACAGCAGATATAGTTAGAGAAACAGGTAATACGGGTAACGCAGCCATATCTATGTAAAAAACACAGTAATCCGACTGAGGTTTAAAAACAATGACGATTTTATCTGGGTTTAACGATGTATTCCCGGACAAACAGAAATTATTTAGAAACCACGGCTGGACAAGTGAGCCCAACGTTTAGTGTCCTAATCTGGACACATCTTCTGGGGCAATCCAAAAAGGAATGAAAGATGTTATAGTTCTCGGCGTCTTGCTTCGTTTCCCTAACTTCTGAAGTTCAAAACAACGAAGCAAGACGCCGAGAACTATAACATCTTTCATTCCTTTTTGGATTGCCCCAGAAGATGTGTCCAGATTAGGACATGAAACGTTGGGCTCACTTGTCCAGCTGTGGTTTCTTAATAATTTCTGTTTGTCCGGGAATACATCATTAAACCCAGATAAAATAGTCATTGTTTTTAAACCTCAGTCGGATTGCTGTGTTTTTTTACATAGATATGGCTGCGTTACCCGTACTACCTGTTTCTCTAACTATATCTGCTGGCCATGAAAGCTTTCGAATGAAAAAGAACAGCAGATGTTTTATTTTTACTTTATGTAGAGAATTCTACCCTGTCTTGTATGCAAAGGGGCCCCCAAGGTGGCTCGCAAAAAACTCACAAAAGTAACAATTTAAATAATGACTAAACCATTCCATAGTTAACAGTCTCACCTTAACAACGACGAATCAAAATAACAACTGAAGGGACAGCAAGGGAAAAAATTAGCACAGGAAAATCAAACCAAATGAAATGCCTGACGAAATAAAAATGCTTTAACTAGGCACTGAAAACACAATGAAGAGGG
Source organism: Plestiodon gilberti rubricaudatus (assembly GCA_026170595.1). Classification (NCBI taxonomy): domain Eukaryota; kingdom Metazoa; phylum Chordata; class Lepidosauria; order Squamata; family Scincidae; genus Plestiodon; species Plestiodon gilberti. The sequence continues at coordinate 6,386,577 of JANXHW010000003.1, read as the reverse complement.
AGCCAGGTGGGCCTCAAGAGGCAGGGAGTTCCACAGTCTGAGCTGCAACAGAGAAATCCTGTGTCTCACTCCTCCTCCCATGTACTTCTGAAGGTGGAGAAACATGGAGAGGACCTCGAATGATGAATGGCGTCAGCAGACAGATTGCTGAAACATCATTTCAGCAGTATTAGGGCAAAAAGGTGGTCAAACAGTAGAATTTGCAAGCTTGGGGGAACAGGAGTATCTTAATGATGGGGAGCCTCCAGAGAGCAAAGGAGGAGGAGGAGGAGGAGTGCCTCCTTTCTTAGGGAATTCTATCATCTGGGCGCGGCTAGAGAGAAGGCTTTCTCCTGCATCTCTGCCAAACGCACATCAGTGTTGGCAGGATTAAGAGGCGAGCTTCTGCGGCAGGTCTTAACACCTGGGCAGATTCATGTCTGTGTGGGCATGCCTCCAATTTTGCTTTACACAACGGTGTGCTTCAGTGAGTAGAACCGTAGGAAATACGGTTCTGTCCTGCATTGACAACATTCACATGTGCTCTAAAGCGCATGTAGTCAGTGTAATGTGTGAAAGTGCACTTTTGCCTGCACATGCACACATATATCTACCTCCCCCCTTGTCTGCCTTTATTGTTCGGGTCCTGTGGTTAGAGACCTCAGAGCAGGGTGCTGTGTGTGTTGAGATTCCAGCCTCTGCCAAGAACTCATTGTGTGGCCTTGGGCAAATCCTTCACTTAATTCACTGTCAGCAAACAGGGAGTACTAGTGACATCGTGCCAAGCATAGGAAGGGTGTGAAGGCAAATCCTCTGCATGCTGCCTTTGCATTGCTGTCTACTGGGTGTTTAGTGGGAACTGTGTCCTGACTTTGGACTCATTTATATGTTTCCCTCCTACAATAATTTCAAACACGCTGGCGCATACTTTACTGTACAATGTGTTCCTCCAACATCATGATTTCCTGCAGTAAATCTTCCACGGCTGTTTGTCCTAGTTGCAGGGAGAGAACAGCACAATGCCTTCTTGGTACAACTAGAACTGGGGCAGTGTGGACCCCTCTCCATATCTGAGGGATCACGTGCAATGATCAAGTCCTGAGATAAAAGCAAAAGCGATAAACAGAGTCTCTGAGCACCTTAGTCAGAAGAGGTGGGGTTGGGAGAGTCCGAACTTGAAGAGAACGGCATTTGCTCCCAAAGGCTCCCCTCAAATTTGTTCTCTGCAATTGTTGTTAAATAATCACAGGATGTTCTTGGATGATTCAGTGATCTATATCTGTATTTGCATATCCAGCTATGTTTGATGTATGGCAGTGGTTCTCAAACATTTTAACACCGGGACCCACTTTTTAAAATGACATTCTATCGGGACCCACCTAACTTTACGAGACTTTAAAAAAAAGGTGATCTAGAAATAAATAAATATATATATATATTTATTTACAAGTAAAGAGCTCAGCTGCTTGCAGGGTAATTAGCAGCAATCTTGCAAACTGCAGGAGCTCAGCTCTTTGATGGGCAATTAGTAGCTATGGCGCAGCGGATTAAACTGCTGAACCATAAGCTGTCGATCGAAAGGTCGGCAGTTCAATTCCCGCGATGGGGTGAGCGCTCGTTGCTTGGCCAGCTCCTGCCAACCTAGCAGTTCCAAAGCATGTCAATGCGAGTAGATAAATAGGTACCGCTTGCGGGAAGGTAAACAGCGCTCCGTGTTCCAGCCGCATGCTACGTGCTGCGGCAAGGAGAGTCATGCCGGCCACATGACCACGGAGGCATCTTCGGACAACGCTGGCTCTTCGGCTTTGAAATGGAGATGAGCACTATACCCTGGAGTCGGACACGACTGGACTTAATTGTCAGGGGATACCTTTACTTTTACCTAATTTTTGAATAGCCTCAGGGCTTGTGGCAATTACTTATCTGATCATTCCATCACCTGGGACCCACCAGAAATCAGGTCGCGACCCACCAAGTGGGTCCTGACCCACAGTTTGAGAAACACTGATGTATGGTAACTAACACACGCTGTTTTGCAGGAGTTGATTGCTGACATGCTTTTACCTTTTTAACCTTTGTTGTTTTAACCTTTGGCATGGAATAGTATTTGACCTTTGGCTGCATTTGACTTTTAATGGTATTAATATTTGACTATCCTGTTGTTAAAATGAAACAAAAATTAGGATTCATAGATGTCATTTGACCACGCTGACAACATTTAATCTTTCATATTTGACATCTGCCAAAATTAAGATAACCAAGAAAAGCCAACAAGTCAAACAATCAAACTTTGAAGTAAACATTTCACATTCATAATGGAATATTTTTTTTTGCAAATTCCACATTTTGTGAAATTCATTGGAATGCGTCTTCATGCTCCGTCTCCTGGGCCACTTGTTTGAACAAATACAGTGCCATTAAGAAACCACTTTACTGTTGTGGTTCTACTCTACAGGAGTAAACTACTGCTGTTCCCCGATGTGAAGGAGGACTGTGCCTGAAGATTGTCATACATTTTACTACAACAATCATAGCACTAATTTTCATCAAATTCCAAACTGCAGTCATGAGGTCTGGAAACTTTCACTTAAAAATGTAACTGAGGATTCTCTGACATCTACACTAAGGTGTCAGGTGCTGCAGGTTTTCTGATGGATGAGGAAGCAGGTTTTTGCACAGTCCACAGGAGTGTGAAGCCTAGCGGCAGAGGGAGGCACCTCCCCTGAGACCCTATGACTCTGTTCTCAGTCGCCCTTCCTTCTGTAAGGATTTCCCTTCCTTCCTTCCTTCCCTCTCCAGCCGAGAAATCGCCGTGGGAAGCCAACTGGCAAAGTCAGCTGTAAGAACATTAAGCACGACTGCCCCACCCCTGCCTGCAGTGACGCCGTTCTGCTGCCAGGACACTGTTGCAAAACCTGTCTGAAGAAGGGTGAGGGCTGATGCTGCTCCTGGGGAGTCCTGGACCCTCGTAGCATTGGGGAGCTGCTGCCATCTAATTGCGGCGCATCTGGGGCAGAGCTGCTTCCCAAAGGGTGGAGGAGGACTGGAGGTCTTCCTAGCGAGGTCTTCCCTGAGGCTCTAAGGATCCACGAACGTGGACATTCCACACAAGACACTCTGGCCGAGTCCTCCTTGGGGTAGTGAAGATGCCTGAGTCTGGGCTGCACCGTTTCAAACGGCAGATGTCTGTCTCCTCCTCTGTTGTCACCCTTGTGTCAGGATCTAGATTGTGAACTCTTGGTGAAGGGGCCTGTCGTTGCATTCTTCGTAAAGCAGCATGTAGATGAACAGCACAATAATAATAATAATAATAATAATAATAATAATAATAATAATAATAATAATAATAATAAATAATAATGATGATGATGATGATGATGATGATGATGATAAGTAGTAGTAGTAGTAGTAGTAGTTGATTGCATCAGATCAAGGATCCTTCTAGTCCAGTATCCTCATTCCAACAGTGAATAGTCAGGTGGGCAGAGCAGGAAGACCATGGCTGCCCCATTGTGCCCCCCCCAACCCTGGAGATTCGTATTCCCCTGAACAAGGAAGGTCCGTCCGCTTACAGCCCAGTTCTATGATTTTCCCTGCCATAGCATGCAGTCGTGGCAAAATGGACTGCGCTGCATGCTATGGTGTGTGTGTGTGTGTGGGGGGTCAATCGGGACGGGAGGCTTGAGAGAGGAAAGGGAAAATATTTTCCCTTACCCCTCCGTAAGCCCCTTAACTGCCAATGGGTCTCCTTGGACCTGTGCCAGCTCTTCAGCTGACACAAGTCCAAGACGACAAAGGGGGTGTGTTGGCTCACTCCAGAGGGTATAGTATCTGGCACAAGTTGCCCACGCTGGGTGCACCCCCTCCTGCCTCTGACACACGCCCAGGGCCCTCTTCCTGTTCTGCCCCCCCACCCACCCCCATTCCACCCACCCCACGACTCACCACCACTGGTGGCCCTTGTTCTTCCCATTGCCGTGGGCGAGGTCCCTGCAGCATCTCTGATGGCGGTCCGGAAGAAGTGCACAGTTATGCGCCCTTCCGGATCTCTATTTGCGACGGCCAGAAAGTGCATTCTGCTGCTGCTGCTGGAGCACTGGTTCCGGTGGCGGCCACAGCACATAGGATTGGGCCATAAGAGCATAAGAAGAGCCTTGCTGGATCAGGCCAAAGGCCCATCTAGTCCAGCTTCCTGTATATAAATACTGTTAATCATCATCATCATCATCATCATCATCATCATCATCTCACAGTGGCCCCACCATATGCTTCCAAGAGCACACAGTCAACAAGATAACCTGTTTCCTGTTTTCACTCCCCTGCACCTGGCACAGAGTCCCCCACTTCCAAAACCAGGAGGTTGCTTATGGCTTGTACCCTGTGATGGTCTTTTCCTCCATGAATCTATCCAAACCCCTTTAAAAGGCATCAAGGCCAGGTGCCATCACCACATCCTGTGGCAAGGAGTTCCACAGATGAATTACACGCTGGGTGAAGAAATATTTTCTTTTGTCTGTTCTAACTTTCCCTCCACTCAATTAGTTACTGTGGCTAAGAGCTGTTGACAAACCTCTCTTTTTGAATTTGAGGACTCTCTTTCAATGCCGCCTAAGCCAGTGGCCATCACCACATATTGTGACCACAGATTCTGCCATGCTGTGTCATTTGGAGAGGTTCTTTTTGTCTCTCCAGGATGTCCTGCCAATGAATGTCTTTGGTCAGTGTCAGGGAGCAGATGGAGTGCTGGCACTTGATTTCTGGGCAGGCCTGGGGTCAAATGCCTTGTGGGCCATGAAGTCCACTGGGTGACCAGCCTAACGGGGTGGGGACCAGGGTTCTTGCTAAGCTGTGTGGACGTGCAGCAAGGAGCTCGGCAACCCGGAAGTTTGGCAATAACAAGTGATGTCATCACCGAGCGTCCGGAGAGGGTGTAGTGATTCTGCAGGGCCAGACAAGGGGTCTGTGCACTGGTGCGGGCCCCCCCCCTTACAGGGAATATAGGTGGCGCCCTGTGTGCCACTCTGATCTGACTGCAGGACTGGTGTCAGGAGCTGCCATCTTTTGGGCAGCTGTGAAGGGTCCACTGCCGTTCCACCTCAAGGGGGCTCTGGAAGGCCATGGGGTGGAGAAACAACCGGAGTCCTCCACGGGCAGCAGGCGCTTAATCCAGCTTTATTGGTCAGAACACAAAAGGGCCGCCGGGTCTCCTCCTGCTGGGTTGCTTCACCCTTAACGCTGCTGGGTGGTATCCCGAGTAGACGCCCTGGGAAGGGCCTGTGGGTGGAATGCCCAAGCAGCCTGAGGAGGGTCTCCCTGGTTGGGGCCATTTCTTTGCCCCCCACCCACAGGGTGAAGGGTTACTGCAGCCCCCCCTCTGGCACTGTCGCTCAGGCCGCTGATCTCTGCCCCCTCCTGGGACAGCTTGGCGGGAGGAGCCCCGGTCCGTCCCCAGACCGCTCCCTTCTCCCTGGCCTGTGGTGGTTGGCCTTCCAGGCCCTCAGTCGTGTCACAGGGACACGCGTCACCCCAGAGCGGGGCGCGCGGGTCACCTTTAAGGACTCAGCTCCGCCCCCGCGCGTGACGTCACGCGCAGGCGCGGAGCACACACACCCCCCCGCTCTGTTTTCAGCTCATTTTGGAGCCAAACGGACGCGAGGGCGGGCCCAGCACCAGCAACAAACTGTAAGTGCCGGGGGGACGCGCGTCATCCCCGGGCGGCCCGCCCCACGCGCTTCTCCCTGTCGACGGCCCTGCAGCCCCTGGCTGTCCACCCGCCTGGCTGTGGCTGTTTCCCCTGTCCACGCCTGCCTGCCTGCCTGCCTGCCTGCCTGCCTGCCTGCCTTCTCTCGCCCTCCTCCAGCCGCTCTGTCTTCTCCTTCCTCCTTCTGGCCTCTCTGCTTTGTACTTCCCTTTTGCATCTTTCCTCCGCACTCCTTTCCTTCTCTGTCCATCTCCCTTCTGCTCGTCTCCTGTCCTTCTCTCTGCTCTCCAGCTGATCATGCTCAGCTGCAGCCAGCCCCAGCTGGAAGGGGGCCACGATGCCTGATGACATTCCCAGCCGGCGTACTGTCTCCCAGCTGACCGTCAGTGTCTCCATGCCGCCACAGCCAGGCTCTGTGGGGTATACGTCACCACAGTGTGTGACTTTTAGCTGCGATTCATGAGGACTAGAAACTGCCGTTTGTATTTGACGAGAACGGATTCTCCTAATTTTAAGAGCTCACATTCTATACCAAGGTTTCTTGTGCAGGGAGTGTCTGTTTGTTTATTGTAATCACATCCTTCCTGCAACGGCCTGCTACGTGCCCTTTCCTCCAACTCCCTTTGATCCACACGACAATCCTATGGGGCAGGTTAGACTGAGAGATGGTGCCTGACCCAACGTAAGCCAGTGAGTTTCATGGCTGAGGAGGGATTTCGACGTGTGTCTTCTTCTTCTTCTGCTACGCCTATTCTAGCACACAGGCCCTCCCTTCAAGCTGCGCCCTTCCTGTGCCAGAAATACGCAGACCCGCCCACAGCCGTTTCCATCTGAGAGCTGCTACTGTGTTAAGAGGCTGTGTATGTGTATCATCACACCTCTCAGCTGGTAGACAGGAGGAAAGGATATTTGAGGGAACAGACAGATGCTGCTCTCTTGTTTATTTGGCGTGTTGATTTTGTGCATTGACCAGTGTCCTGCTTCCCTTGTATAGTCTATTTCCCCGTTTGTTTGGATCTCTCACGGCAACCAAAGAGAAAGGCGTTTGTCTGGGGACATCCAACCCAGAACACACCAACTCTTGTCTTGTCTGATCCTAGAATCTAAGCAGGGTTAGTACTAAGACGGGAGGCTGCCTGCCTGGCCATTTCTGCCTGCTGTGGATTTCACAGTAGGCTTGTTTATACCATAGTAGGCCAGTGGGCCTTGCTTTGAGTATGAGATGCTCCAGATTCAAATCCTGGACAAGCCGTAACGCAACTAGTGATGGGTGAGCTTCCCCCTCCCCCAGCTTAGATAATTCAGAAATAAGTTTTACTCTACCTCCCCCCCCCAGTTTATTTCTGAGCCAGTCCCAGTTGGAACCCACCCAGTCCATGATGAGACCTCCATCCTCTTTTCCTTGCACCCATCCATCCATCAGTCCTCAACTCTCTTCCTCCCTCCTGTCCGATCCCACTTCCGTGGCTGGTGCTATGGCTGCAGTGTTCTAGTCGGGGGGGGGGGGAGAAAGGGAGGGAGGGGGTCTACCTTCCCCTCCCTTTGCCAGCAACAGAATTCAGGGGCTGTAATACTCGTCATCTCATAATCCGGTGTAGTGTAGTGGCTAACAGCCCAATCCTAACTAAACTCCTGTGCTGCACTGCATCCTGCGGGGGAGTTTTGCATACTGGAGTTCTCCTCGGGGTTAGCCCCAGCAGTGGAAACGGGTCAACTCAGACCTGCGCCCACTGTATAGCTGGCGCAAGTCTGCATTTATCTGTGTCGGCAGATCAGGCCTGGAAAGGGGGATAGGATATGGCGTGCACCGGCGCTGCCAATCCCGCCACCCTCCCGGGCCCGATCTGTCCACCCCGCCCCGTCGTTGCCCACCTCCGCCCCGTTCATCCCACTCCCTGCCCTCTCCCTCCCCGTTCCGCCCCCTGCATGGACTTACCTGGTCTGGCGGGCATCCCTGAGGCCGCTGGCGTGCGTGGGAACAAGGCTTCAGCCTTCCGACTGGCAGTCCTGGCCTCTGCGCAGTGCGCACCAGCAGAACTCACATTCTGCCGGCGCAAAGCCTGTATAGGATTGTGCCAGAAGAGAGTGAGCTGTGAATCAGGACTTCCCTGCTTCGAATTTCACCTCTACCAGGAGCTCTTGCGGTGGCCTTAGGCAAGCCATGCAAAACGGGGATCATAATATTCATTCATCTTACAGGCTTGTTGTAAGAATTCCATCAAGCAAATACATGTGAAGTGCTTTGAACATTGCAAAAGTGCTGCTAAGTCTTACATTTGAGCCCCTGAGAGTTGTCTTTCTGAGCCTGAAAAGACGAGTCCCGCCGGTGACATCACTTGATGAAGCTGGGGACAAGGGGACGTGCCTTGGCTTCACGCCTCATTGGAGTGGTTCCTGGAGGCTCCTGGCTGGCCAGGGACCAAACTGAGAACTAAAAAGCCCTTTGCTCTGGTCCAGCAGCAGCATTTTCTCCCGTGTTTCACTTTTCTGTTCATAGTGACAGCAGCAATACCTCCAAGACTGGCAGGGAGGTCAGGAAGGCAGCTCAGGGAAAGAGGTGCGGAGGGTGGGTTGGAGAGAAGGGCCCGTTGCGGCTCCACTTGAACGTGCCAGAGAAGGGAGTTGGATTGTGGTTTGCTACGCAGAGCCAGCTCCGTAGTTTTGCCACCGAGAAGGGGCACGGCCAGAGTGGCCTCTGCACACCAGAAGTGTTCCATTGCACAGGATTCTGGGATGCCAGGGGCAGCCCGGGAGGAAAATATGGGTGATGACGATGGGGACCACAGAAGGGCCAAAGGGGTGGGGTGACCTTTATCCCACAGGTGACATCTCTAAAGAGAGAAATATTGGCAACTTTTGCATTAATGCAAAGCAAAAACCCATCCTAGTCCTAAGCACATTTTCTCTGAAGGAAGTCCTGTTGATTTCCATGGAGTCACCTTGCTTTCAGGCATCCTTACTTTAATGTCCGGTTTATGATTCAGCAAAGGGGGGGAGGAGCTGGCCCCCATGTCCCCCCCTGTTGCTGCCTATGTAGGACGCACTCTCAGCATTGGGGGGGGGGTGTCTGTCCGTTCCGGCCTCAGCAGAGGGCCACAAGTGACCTTCCTGCCCCCCTGCTCGGATGGAGTGCTCCTGTTGATAGTTCGTTCCTAAGTGATTTGCACAAACACAATTAACTTTGTCCCAGTAAGGATGACATAATCACAGCTTTGGATGGAATCGCAAAGGAGCTCCCTGCCAAAAGCTCTTTCCAGCTGGGCTGGCTGATCCTTACCCCAGCTAAGGTGGGACGCCTGGATTCAAGCCACATTTGTCCCATTGCCTTCAGTGAGACTTCTCTGGCTGGAATCAAAGAATTTCAGGGCCAAATTATACTTCATATTAAACATATCGTATGGCCCTGCAAGATTGCTTTGGATAGTGAAGCCGCCCAGTAGCGTCACTAGGACGCGTGTCACCCTGGGGCAGGGGGCGCGCGTCACCCTAGTGACGCTACGATATCGGCGCGGGGGGGCGACCCGGCTCCCCCCCCCGCGTCGCCCTCCGGACGCTCCGAGGCCGGCCCAGGAGCCGGCCTCGGAGCGTCCGACCCCGTCGGCGCTCCAGGGCCTTCTGAAAGAAGGCCCAGGCAGCGCGTCCATCCGGGTATTTCCCGGATTTTCGCACATGCGCAGACCCGTTTTCAGGGCAAAAAGCCCTCAAAACGGGTCTGTGCATGCGCGAAAACGCTCCGAGGCTGGCTCCCGGGCCGGCCTCGGAACGTCCGAAGGGTGTCGCGCGTCACGGAGGTGGTGCGCGCGGGGTGCACGCGTCACCCCGTGGCGCGCATCACCCGGGGGCGGCCCCCCCGCCACGCTCCAGCGATGCCCCTGAAGCCGCCGCCGCTGCAGGGGCCAAGACTGGGATCGATTGCAGCATATCTGGGGAGTGGCAGGAGCGGCAATTTCCCTCCCAGAGCTAATGGCAACTCTGCAGGCACAGTTTTTGAGGGCATAGGGTTAAATCACTCCTCCCCACATGCCATGGTCCCGCTCCTCATTCTCCCACCACCACCACCCCTCCCGTCGCTATTTAATTTTGTAGATCTTCTAGTAGAACGTCTAGGAGACCTGGTTGTATCTTGAAGGGGACACGAAGGAATTGGATCTTGTAAGACCCGTACCTTGTAAGACCCTTGTAAGGCGAGCGGGTGGCGCAGTGGGTTAAACCGCTGAACCATGAGCTGTCGATCGAAAGGTCGGCAGTTTGAATCCACGACGGGGTGAGCTCTCGTTGCTTGGCCAGCTCCTGCCAACCTAGCAGTTCCAAAGCATGTTAATGCGAGTAGATAAATAGGTACCGCTTGCGGGAAGGTAAGCAGCGCTCCGTGTTCCAGCCGCATGCTACGCGCTGCGGCAAGGAGAGTCATGCCGGCCACATGACCACGGAGGCGTCTTCGGACAACGCTGGCTCTTCAGCTTTGAAATGGGGATGAGCACCACACCCTAGAGTCGGACACGACTGGACTTAATTGTCAGGGGTCACCTTTACCTTACCTTAAGACCCATAGATGGGACTTGAGAACTTGGGGCCCAAGAAGACAGCCTCTTCCCCCCCCCCACTGCACTACACTGTTCACAAGCGGTGAAGTGGGGACCTTTTGGGGTGGTTCTCCTGCGGGCTCCGCAGATGGGTGAAATGTTTGTCCACTTTAGTGGTGGAAGCGGCTCTGGCCATGGGGGTCAGGGGTGGTGGTGGTCCTCCTATTGCTGCTTTGCCCCGGCTTTGGCTGCATGACAGACAGGATGCCAGAGTTCAAGCAGGGAGCATTGCCCTCCTGCTCTTGCTGGTGCTTTGACTTCAGGACAATGCCACGTAGCCAGCGAATGCAGGATGGCGCCTTTTGGGCGCCATCGGATGTTGTATATGGTGGCGCCACAAAGCGACATCAAAACGAGATCCGTACTTCCTGTCTGGTTTCTCATCATTTTGTAACTAATGCCGGGAGTGGGGGAGGGGTGGGGGGGATGCTGGAGAACTGCAGCCTGTGCGTGGCCCTTGATTTCGTGACATCGCCTTGATGTAGCGATGCTTCCTTGTCTGCCGCCATGCAGCCACACCCAGCATCCCCGCGAAGAAGAGACCTGAGCCGCCGCTTGACAACTCGGAATACGTCCAGGAGAAGGAAGATGGCCTGCAAAGGAACTACAACGACCGTGCCTATCTCAGCTCCGAGGACTTTGCCCGGGATGACAGCCGCATAGGTAGGTCTGGGCAGAGCTGCGATTCTGCAGGTGCAGAGAAAAAGTACAGGCGGTGGCCGTGAGCTCAGAAGTTGGGTTCCTGAGAATCCCAACTTTCATTTTTGATTTGTGTCTTTGAAAAGAAATCAAGTTTCTAGCCTTTCTGGTGGTTGCAGAGACATCCTTGGTGCAAAATGTCAGTCATGCTTGCTGAATTCTCAGGCGTCAGAATAGGGACTGACCAGGAGATGGGTCCTTAAGGCTGACCTCCACCCCACAAATTCCGGCGCGTCCGGGGAGCGTGCAGAGCATGCGGAGCTGTGTGGCTTCCATTTTATCAGATCGTATCTGAACATGGGAGAGCCGTGGACCCTGCTCATGATTTGGGAGGGCGGGACGCGGAGCTAATTGTTAGACCAATGGGATGAGGGGTTTTTCAGCCAATTGGAGCGCACGTGTTTCAGCCAATCAGCGTTGAGCTTTATTAGAAGGCAGGACAATCAGGAGGGACTATTTGCGGTGAAGAAACTAGTGGAGCCCAGGGCAGCGTTTCGGGGGGGGGGGGTGTCCAGTCCCCTATGCTTGCGCGCCTCACCACGCAAGGGCAACGCAACAGGGGTAAGGTGTAGATCAGACTTTAGTTCAGCAGAAGAGCAGCTACTTTGCATGTAGGTAGAAGGTCCCCAGGTCGAATCTTTGGCATCTCCAGGTAGAGCTGGAAGAATCCATGTCTGAAAGCCTGGCGAGTCACTGCCAGTGTAGACCATACTGAGCTAGATGCTGCACCAGGGTCTGACTCTGTGTAAGGCAGCTGAGCTTCATATGTCCAGTAAGATTTGCAGGACTGTAGTTGGAGGTGGAGACTTGCGGAGAAAGCAGCAGGCAGGGTCTCTTGCCTGCTGCTTTCTCCGCACGGGAATGGCTCCAACAGTGAGGGGGCGGGGCCACCTCCTGCTCGCTTGGTAAAGGGTCTACGACGGAGCGATACTTACGGCCCCGCCCCTACCGGAGCGACGCCACTGGGCTTCAGTGCCCTTTGCTCCTCCCCATCTCTAGCAAAACTAGAATAAAATTGTAGGATGCATGATGCAAACTAGGGGGACTGTGGACATTTATTCAGTGTGCACAATGTAGATGGATAGCAGAATCCCGCTTTTCCTGGCACTGCCTAAGTTGGTCTGCCTACGGCAGAATTTTAATTTATTTTAGCATAGATTACACTCAGACCTCTGCATGCCTTCAGCTGAACTGACACCTGGTTCACATGTAACTTCAAACCATGGCAAATACTGTAATAATACAGGAGACCTGTGTCAAGACAGGCAATTGAGGACTCCTCTGAATAGTTTAATGCTGTGAAATCCTGGATCCTGTGAAACATGTACACATCCTTAAACATGAATATCACTGTTGTTTGTTATCAAATTGCTTTACTGTAAAGATTAAAGGCTCAGGTTAAACCACTGAACCATAAGCTGTCGATCGAAAGGTCGGCAGTTCGATTCCCGCGACGGGGTGAGCGCTCGTTGCTTGGCCAGCTCCTGCCAACCTAGCAGTTCCAAAGCATGTCAATGTGAGTAGATAAAAAGATACCGCTTGCGGTAAAACAGCGCTCCGTGTTCCAGCCGCATGCTACGCGCTGCGGCAAGGAGAGTCATGCCGGCCACATGACCACGGAGGCGTCTTCGGACAACGCTGGCTCTTCGGCTTTGAAATGGGGATGAGCACCACACCCTAGAGTCGGACACGACTGGACTTAATTGTCAGGGGATACCTTTACCTTAAAGACTTTAAACATTGGAAAGAAAGAAATGTGCCCTCCATGATATGGACAACAACGACTCTCATATCACCTTCCCCTCTCTGAGAACTCTTGTCTGTCTCTAGCCCTTGCGAGCTTATTCCTTGCCTCTAGTTCTTTGAGCCAGTGGCGTTCCTCCGGTAGGGGCCCGACCGTAAGTCGTTCCCCGTCTTAGTACCGCGTTCACGAACCGGAGCGAGGAGGCCCCGCCCCCTCTCCGTCGGGCGGGCAGGAAGTCCTGCCCGTTCGGTTTCACTGCGCGGAATGGCTCCGACGGCGAGGGGGCGTGGCCTCCTCGCTCCGGTTCATGAACGCGGGTACTAGGACGGGGCGCGACTTACAGTCGGGCCCCTACCGGAGGAACGCCACTGCTCTGAGCTGACATCTGGATCACAGAAATTTCCTTTTTGCTCCCCAGATTTTCTGGCCCTGCTGACCGGTGGCTTGGAGCCATGGGTGCCTGCGACCAGTGCTGTGGCGAAAGCCAGGTTCACTCTCATGCGCTCTTACCTGCTCTTCTCCATCACTTATGAGAGGTGGGTGAGTCTTGTTGTTGGCACACTCTGGACTTGGCTTTGAACCAATCTACAGGTTCAGAAAACATGTGTGATTCAGCCTTTCTGGGATTGTACCATTTAGATCCTGGGGTGGGGATGTCACATTTTGTGAACTTTAAAAAATGTGGAGGCTGCGTTTTCCCCCTCTCTAGCACTGGAATAGATAGCGATCCTGGTTGTTGTTTTAGAACAGTGAACCGTTTTACAGTCCAACAATTCCCCACCTCCCCTCACCCCACCAGGGCTTTCTCCCCTGCTGCATGGCCACCTCGCCACTCCACTCCCCTTTAACCCTGTGTAAGGACAGGCTTTTGCACTCCTTGCACCAGCATCAGATCTGCTCTTGAGTGAGAGCTAGTTTACATATGCAGGAACCACACTTGAAAACTACAGAGTCAAGTCGTGAGAATACAGAGGTCACTATGTCACGTCATCTCAGGCACAATACTTCTCCAAGGAGCCAGTTCACTCATTCAGCTGATGCCAGTTGTCTGGTGATGGAGACACGTGTATGAACCTGCCCATAGTGTCGAGCTAAGAGGAATGTCCGGAAGGGGCTCATTGGTCTACTAACAGCTACGAGTCATGATGATAGGGGAGAGAAAACATCTGTATTCTGAAAAAATGTACCTCTGAGTACCAGAGGTGGAGGGTACCCAAAACAAAACAAATGTCTCCTGCCCGTTGCCTTCGCTGCACGGAATGGCTCCGACGGCGAGGGGGCGGGGCCTCCTCGTACCAGGGAGTAAACGGGGATTAGAAAGGTGCAGAACTTACAGTACCACCCCTCTCCAGCAATCCCTCTGCTGAGTATTGGATCCTGGGGACAAACTGCAGAGTAGGACCATCGTCTTCACGCCCTGCCTCTGGGCTTCCTGGAGGCATGATCTGGTTGATCCTTGTTGGGCACAAGACGCAGGACCAAAGGGACCTACCATTTAATTTAGCAAGGCTGTTCTTCTGTTCACATTCACTGCCCAATCCTATCCCCCACCACTGGCGCCGACGTAGCCACGCTGGCGGAACATGCGCTGCATCCAATGGCGGGGAGGCGATTGGACAGCCAGCAGGAGGGAGGATCACCTCTGGGTCTGCTTGGGCCTATGCCAGCCATTTTGCTGATGTAAGTCCAAGGAGAGAAAAGGGGAAGCAAGGCAGCCTGGGAAGGAGGGGATAGGATCCTGGCGCACCCCCTCCCCACCCCAGCCCCCCTCCTTGCCCACAACAGGCCTCCAACGCCAACTGACCAGCGCCAGTGCAGTGGACCAGTGCATGTGGATCAGCACCAGTGCATGTGGATCAAGTCTCTGACTCCAAGTCTCAAGTCAAGTCCCAAGTCTTTGCCCCCAAGTCCTGAGTCTTTGGTTGCGAGTTGCGAGTCCCTAACTATTGAATGGGGAAAACGGGTTGAAACCTTTAGCCTGCAAGCTCACCTGAGGGCGAGCCCTAGTATCATGGCTCTTGGCCACCTCGTTCTTTTTGCCACCCCCACCCATCCATCCCCCACCCATCCCCCATTTTACAGGCAGGCAGGAAAAGCAGGAGGCAGCAAACCCCTGGTAGGTAGGCTCCCTTTCTGGATACGGCTAATAGGCTGCGCTCAGCTTGGTGGGAGCAATGAAGCTCAAGAGAAATTTGGAGGGACCTGCTCAGGGAGTAAAAAGCAGGTTGATAATAAGAGTTATGGCCGGGGGGGGGGGGGTGGTGGTCACACATCTCTGGCTCTGGTCATTGGAGAACAACCTGAATTGTATCCCAGCACCTGTATACAGTCTTTCACGGCCCGTGATGCTACAACAACAACAACAGCATGGAAGGCGCTGTGTCTAAAACAAAAAAGGGTGACTGCAATGCCCGTGACTGTAATGCCCTTCCTTGGGATACAGGACTTGCTGTGTCCGTCCGTCCGTCCCCCCCCCCCCCACTTTTCCCTCACCAAGCCTCTTTCTCTTCTGCTTCAATCATAGCTCCTCAGGCTCACGCTAACAGGCAGCTGGTATTTCTCTTCATATCATTACAAAACGGCTGAGCAGGCGCTGGTGAATCCCAGTTTGGGATTGCCCCAAATCCATTCCATCCCAGGCAGAACAGTTCTTCCTGTCACGGTTAATTTTATTTCCTTTTTATTAAAAACAAATTTGGGAGAAAACGGGAGAGGGGCCAATGCACGATTGGAGCTGCATCCACACATGTTCCCAGGCCCGGCTGCCTCCCTCTCTCTCTCCCGCTTGCTCCTCCAGTCTGTGGGGGTCCTGCCGCCCCAGGCGTGGCCCCAGGGGGCTGCAATCAATCAGTGATCTCTCCTCTGATGGTTCAAGCCGCCTCCTGTCTGTGCTGGAGGAGAGCTGCGCCCAGCCACTCTGCCGTGGCGGCGGGTCCTCCTCTTTTTCCAGGCCTTTGCATAGCCGAGTGGTGACTAATTTCAAAATATATGCACAGATCCAACCAGCAGCCTTCTAGGCTGTTGTTGTTCCTAGCAAGGCCAAGTGGAATTTGCAGCTCTTAAGCCTGGAAAGAGGCAGATCATTCCTCTGGGAGAGCAGCAGCATCACTTGTGCTGAAGGCAGACTCTGGCCAAGGGTTCATTGGCTTACACAGAGGTTGGGACCTCAGCAGCGAACAGGAATCTCTGTCCAGAGACCACCTGTCCCCAGGGGCCCAGCGCACTGAGTCCGAAATATCCCTCCTGTGCGTTTTCTGTGCACCTCTAGAGACCAGGAAGGGAGGAGAGAGAGCTCTTCCTTGGTGGTTGGTGGGAAAGAGAATGAGAGCCGTCCTCCCTCCTCCCTTCTCTCAAGTCCTCTGGCGTTCGACGGACTCAGTGGACAGGCAGTGTTGGTATATCTCACAACCACGAGTGAGAGCTGAGACTCGTCCATGCCTCCCCCCCCCCCCATCCTCGGTGCATCATGCCAAAAGGGAGGTGTGTAGGGGGATAGAGGGAGCAACGACAACTAATCGCTAGCTAGCAAGGCCAGCCAAAATGTGTGGATCCTCAGGCATACCTCTAAGCCAAAATGTGATGGGGGGAGGAGGGGGGGTGGGGCCTGGAAGGGGGTGGGATTGGTGGCAGCGGTGCACGCCAAATCCCAACCTCCTTCCTGGGCCAGATCCACCTTCCCAGGGCAGTGCGGACCTGTGCCAGCGATTGAGCTGGCGCAGGTCTGAGGTGCCCCATAGTGGCTGCTGGGGCTTACCCTGGAGCAAGGGGACAAATTGCCCCCTTACTCCAAGGAGACCTCCAGCAGCCCAAACTCCCCTGCCTGATGCAGCAGAAGCCGTGCCGGCACCACTGCATCGCCGCGCAGGGAGCTGGCTAGGATTGGGCCACTAGTTCAGGAAGCTGATTCTGCCTGCCGAACGTTTCCTAGTCCCTGTTTCCTGCTCTGTTGGCACCTCGGTGCTGGTCAGCATCCAGGTCCCCAGGGAAGAGCCACTGTCTGTCCCCACCGTCTGCTTGCCAGACCACGTCACCCCCTCTTGCTTTTCCTCCTCCTGTGTAGGTTGGGTCAGCCGAGCCGTGTCCGTTTCACCGAGCCGGATGGGACTGTCCTTTTTGAGCACCCCGTGCAGAAGGCTGCCTCTCCCCAAAGCAGTATGGTGAGTGGATCAACATAAGAACATAAGAACATAAGAACATAAGAAGAGCCCTGCTGGATCAGGCCAAAAGCCCATCCAGTCCAGCTTCCTGTGTCACACAGTGGCCCCACCAGATGCCTCAGGGAGCACAAGACAACAAGACAACAAGATCATGGCCTGGTTGTCGCTTTCCTATGCTTCCCAGGGAGTTTCTAAACCAGTATGGCATGGAGCCGTTGGGGAGATGATGCAGCTATGCACTGGTGGTCTGTGTGGCGGGAGGAACATCCCTTTCCCAACCCAACCCCCAGAGCGGCTCCCATCACTTCTCATGTGTTTGAAGTGCGCAGGCCAATCTATGCACAACGCAGCAGGGACACGAAATCTGTTCCTGTGAACCTGCGCTGGTGTACGGATGGCCAATGACTGGCCTCCTCCTTCCTGCCCCTCACTGCGACTCTCATCTCCCAAGATCTGCGGCATGTGGCGCAACCTGCCAAAGTCCTCCATCCGGCTCCTGAAGATGGATCAGCTGCGCGTCTCCTTGGTCACCAAGTCCCACCCTGCAGGAGAGATCCAAGGCAAAATCGTCCAGCATCGGGCCCTCTTTGCAGGTAGCCAGTCGGGACCTGAATTGCCAGAGTCTTCCCCTCAAGCCCCATTTCAACAGTAGGGGGTTCTTTTCATTGCCAAATACATTCAGGGTTCAACAGGAGACCTCCGTGAGGTCCCGTGCAGGTTCCAGGACCTGGGGGGGAGTGGGTCAGATGAAGCGCATGGTCAAAACCAGGCAGAAGTCAAGGCCCAGAGTCACAAACAAGGACAGAAGGGTGAAACTTGGCAAGTGTGCGGTCAGAGGCCAAGATTGCCGTCGGGAGAAGCTGCCAGGAGGGAGGATTCCTCCCATCTGAGACGCAGGGCTTCGAGAGGGACTGAGGAGCAAGCTCTGAGGTCCAGCCTCCATAGGGCCTCCTGGTGTGCTGGGATTGGTGTCAGCTAGCTGGGTGCTCAGGCAGGCTGGTCCTGCTACTGTCACCTGGCCGGTGCCTGTGAAGCCTCGAGCTCAGAGCTGGTGCTGGTGGACCAGGAGGTCAGGGCCTGTGAGCCAGCAGCCCTGGTGACATCGAGGCACCACCTGGCACTCTGGCAGGGACGATGCCCTTTCTGTCTCGTCGTCTGGCCAGCCTGGCCTACTTGGAGAAGGACTTGCCGCCTGCTACTGGCACCCTCCCTCCTGATGTGCTCCTGCTCTCTCTTCTGTTTCAGAAACGTTCAGTGCTATCCTGACATCCTTGGACCCCACCCACCTTGGCATGGGGGGCATCGCTATGCTCACCCTGAGCGACACAGAGAACAACCTGCATTTCGTCCTGGTGATCAAGGGGCTGTTAGAATCAGCAGGCAAAAGTGAGCAAGAAATAATCACCAGGATGTCATCTTAACTCAATGGCCAAACCAGATCCTGGGGGCAACAAGAAAGGGGGGGGGGCTACGCAGTTGCGGTGCATAGATGCAGGCAGCTGTAACCAAGGCATGAAAAGGAGTGTTGATCGGGGGGGGGGGGGCTGTGGGTTGTGACGCAAAGTAGATCCTGCCAGTTTTGTGTCTTTTTCTTCCCAGGATCCCCCCGGCTTCCCCTAAGGGTGCAAATCCTGCACCAGGACAGGGTCCTGAGGGAGAACCTAGCCAATATTACCCTGCAGGTAGGTTTTTGAACCCTGTGCTTCAAGGTGCCCAAAACTCTCTCCTGGTTCCCCTTCAGGTCCCATAACAACGCTGCGGCTTCACCCCTTTCTCTCCTTTTACCACCCAGGACCCAGACTTTGCAGAGGTGCTGACTGGACTGTCGAGCCAAGAGATGTTGTGGTTGGCACAGGGACAGCTGAGGATTACCGCGGAGGTGGAAGGCAGATACCAGCGCCAAATTGCTGGCTGCATCACGACCAGGAGAAGCTGTGACAGTGAGTAACTGGCAGGGCAAGGCTCCTTGAGGACTAGTGCCCCACAACATGGAAGAAAGGTCCCCCCCCCTTTTTTTGTACTAGGACTCTGTACCTTTCACAGATGTATGCCAAGCAGACGTTCAATGTATGGCTGCTGTTATGGCTGTTGTCATCTTTTCTGCTGTATGGATGTGTCTAGAGGGGTCAGGGTAGAGCACATGATTTCATGCAGAAGATTATAGGTTCTCAGGTCTCCGCATCTCCTGTTGAAATGTGATCAGGCAGGGAGGGTTGGGGGAAGCCCCCCCCCACCTGAGGCCCTGGAGAGCTGCTACAGCCGGAGTAGACAATACTGGGCTAGATGGACCAACGGCCTGACCCAAGACCAGGAGACTCCACACGAGAGAAGGCTGGTTTTCCATCTCTCATAGCAGTAGAACTCTCGCTGCCCGATCCTATCCCCAGCCATGCTGGAGCATTCAGCCGCGCCATGGAAGCTATGGGGGGGGGGGCATAAGGAAAATAAAAAATTTCCCCCCTCACCTCTGCTTAGGCCCCCTGAGGGCCTGTGGGTCTCTTAAGACCTACGGCAGCTATATAGCTGGCATAAGTTTGAGGAGAGCTGGGGGCGGGACAAGGCAAGCCCCAAAATGGGTGGGTTTTTTTGGACAGATCCACCCCTCCCTCCCAGGCACTCCCTCAGGTCCTTCCCCCAAATGCCCTGTTATTCCCTCCCTGCCCACTGCCCACCCCGCTGCCAACATACCTTCTTCTCCAGTGGTGTCTGGGTGCTCCAGTGGTGCACACACGTGGTGGCCACCCATTCGTGCTGGCGACCCCCATTGTGCACATCGTCGCTGCATCTGTAGTGCTGACAGAGAGGACCTTCTGCTGAAGGGACACTACTTCCATAGGATTGTGACCTGGGTCCCCCAAGTCAGGTGAGAGTAGGATGAGAGGACAATACTTATGGAATACGGCCATTGGCCTTGGCGACTTCAACACAAATTCATGGAAGACACAGACCAACCAACAGCTATTAGCCATCATAGCTCCATGTACAGAGACAGTATACCTCTGAATACCAGTTGCTTGGGACAAACAAAAGGTAATGGCCACCGTCTTCAAGGCCTGCTCATCAGTTTCCCAAAGACATATATAGAAAAGCGGTATATAGAAATCTTTTAAATAAATAAATATAGGGCTGCTGTTGGAAACAGAATGATGGGAGTATAGGGACCTTGGCCTGATCCAGCAAAGCAGTAGTTCTCTTCATCTGTTGAACCTCTGTCTGTCTCGCATTTGTCCACGTACCTTGAATAGACCACCTCCTGAGAGGCTGCTGGACACCCAGCCGCCCCAGCAATGCCCTAAACATGCCCTGTTCTCTCTTGTCCCCAGCCATCCAGAGTGTGCTGTGTGGAGGAGATGCCCTAACCCCCACCCAGACGGGGGCTGTGGGTTCTGCCAAACTGACGCTACATGAGAACGGGACTTTGGAGTATCAGGTAAGATGGAACTTCTGGTGGCTTGTGTGGCATTTCCAGAGACGGTGTTTGCAGCACAATCCTATGCATGTCTACTTCAGTGTAGATCTCATTTAATTCCATGGCACTTACTCTCAGGAAAATGTGTATAGGATTGCAGCCTTAGTCTGAGATTCTGAATCGTTGCTCATTCGCTTTTTTTTGGGGGGGGGGGTTCACACGACGTTTGTCATCCAGCCATTACCCATCTCTATTTTCCTCCTGCTTAAATCATCACATTTATTAACAGAGAAAATTCTACTTCTTTGAGAATAAAAAGAACCTCACACGTGTGAACGGTGGCTAGCAGTACGGTTTGGCGTTTGTTCGAGAGCAGTGTGCCAGATGCAACAAACTGCAGCAGAAACAGAAGGAGTGAAAGGGGGAGAGTCAGTTTACTGTGTCTCCAAAACGTGCAATGTCTATTTGGGTGTGGAAGGGACGTTACCACCAGAACGGTCTCAATCCAATTAACGTGGAGCTCAACAAATGCTCCAGAAGGCAGTGCGCCCCCCCCCCCCTTAGTAAAAAGGATTAAAAACAGAGACTTGAGTGTCTGGCAAAGCGAAAGGGTTTTTTTTTTAGTCTCATAAAGCTAGGTGGGTCCCGATGTGCTGATGTTATAACTTACCATAGATGGCATTAAAAGAGGATTAGATATATTCATGGAGGACACACCTGGCTACTACTAGTCATGATGGCTATAGTAGGCTACCTCCGGTTGAGGCAGTCGGCTTCTGAATGCCAGCTGCAAGGGAGCAACAGTGGGAGAGAAGGATACTCTCATCTCTTGTGGGCTTCCAGTGGGCCACTGTGGGTGGCAGGATGGATGCCAAAGGGCCTTTGGCCTGATCCAGCAGGGCTCTCCTTCCGTTCTGATGCTGGACCCTCCCAGGCTATCTTGCCAAAATGTCCTGCCATATAAAATCCTTCTTGTGATCCAGACAGTCCTCCTTCTGAGGTGTGCCCCTCTCCCCACAGGTGCAGGTGGCCGGAACAGGAAGTGCGGTGATTGGGGTCACGCTGGAGACCAAACCCCGCAGGAGAAATAAGCGCAACATCTTATATGACATGACGCACAGCTATAGAGACGGAATGGTGAGTGTCATGCTGGATGAGAGTGAATGGGCAGGAAGGAGGCTCTGGAGGAGCTGGTCATAGGGGAGGTCCGGATCCGTGACGTCGGGTATCATCATCAGTGATTTGGAATGAGAGAAATCATCATCATATGTACTGATAGGGAACTCAGATGGTTGAGTGCCTATCTGACTGGAAACAAAAAATAAGGCAATGTTAAGGGTGCAACCCAGTTGAAAGGGACAGAGAGAATATTGAATGTGTCAGCTAAAGGGGGGAAAAAACCACAGGAAAATGGAGAACCGGCAGAAAGAGGAAACTGGCCTGCTCAAGGCCTGACAGTTCAGAGTAGGTATCCTGGAAGGGGGGGGGGAATTAGGACTGGGGCTGGTGCATGCCATGCGGTTAAAAACTCCCTCCTTGCACTATACAAGGGATGTTTCAGGAGGAGGGATCAACAGAAGGGCACATTTTCCCTTCCCCCCCTCAAACAATAAAATGCTCAGGTTCAGGGCTGGCAGCAAGCCCCAAACCTGATCCTCTAGTGATATACAGCACAGGAAGGAAGGGCCTCAAGGGAAAGGGAAATAGGAGTCATTTGCCCCTTTCCACCTCTCATGATACTCTCACACACACACTGCACGAGGGCTGAATGCGACAACAGGGCTCTGGAACTAGCCTGGGGCCTTGAGATTGAGAAGGAGAAAAGGGCTGGGGAATACACTGCAGATCCCAATTGGAATTAAAGAAAAGAAATTCAAATTAAAAAGCAATCTATCAAATTATGTGCGAAAGTTTTCTTTTCCTTCAGTTTACGATTACCATGCTGTCTGTGTGTTTTATCCCACCACAATCTATCTTGCCTGTTCAGGCCAATGGGATCTGGGAGCAAATGAACGGGCGCGACGCCCACATGTTGCTACAGAACGAGCTGTTCCTCAATGTGGCCACCAGAGATTTTGAAGAGGGAGAAGTGCGTGGGCAGATCAGCTCCCTGCTGTACAATGGACACCTGGCACGATACCGAGGTACCATGGTGCAGAGCATGTTAGGAGCTGAGCCATTGCATGACTGGTCTGGGTGGAAAGGGTTCACACCGAGTCCATTTAGCTCTGGGGTCAGGCAGATGGAAGTAGACAGAAGTTGGGTTACGGAGACCTGATTCGGGGGGGGGGGAGGTGCGGGAGGGAGGGAGGGAGGCAAGAAGACAGTACCCTGGCAAGGACCTGAGAGAGGCCCTGGGGATGCAAGCAAGGCAGTGCTGGTGATGATGGGTGAGCCACTGAAGGGGGCCTGGCTTGCATACCCGTGGTGGCTGTGGCGGCACTGGGATTCACCAGCGCTCAATTGCTCAGGTCTGCTGCTGCTGCTGCTGGAACCAGGCTGCAGGGAACATAGTAGACAGTGGACTGGCCCCTGTATATATTTAGTTACTTCTAGGAATGTGTGTCCTGCCTTTTGGCCCTCCGGAAGGTGGCTATGTCTGACCTCTGACCCTTGTGCCGCAGCGCTTCCTGTCCCCCTGGCCGGCCAGTTTGTCTCCCCTCCTCTCCGCACTGGATCTGCTGGGCATGCCTGGGTATCCTTGGATGATCACTGCCACCTGCACTACGAGATCATCGTAGCTGGCCTTGGCAAGGCAGACGATGGCACTGTCAGCGCCCACTTGCATGGTTTTGCTGAGCTGGGTGAGCTTCGGGAGAGTAGCAGCCAGGAGCACAAGCGACTGCTCCGGGGCTTCTATGGCACAGAGGTAAGAAGAGGCTTCACTTCCAGGTTTGCAACCCCAGAGTCCAGCTCCATGGCGTCACTAGGGGGGTGCGGACTGCAATGGGTGACCTGACCAATGCTGTGGAAAACTTTTGGAAAATTTGTATTTATGAATAATACCATAATGGTATATATTCATTGGAAAAGTAATTTAATGTGGAATGTAATGAAACAAACTGTGTTGAAATATCTGTATTCTATCAAACGTTATGGCCAAATAACCAGAAAAAGAAAACACAATCCCAAAAATGGATTTCCTTAACGCAAAACTGACCAATGAGACTGATTGTTCCGAGAGCCAATGAGGTTTTGTTATGACACAGCATGGAACCAACAAGGTGTTAGTATGCGTCCATTGTCATTTCTATGTATCAGAGTTAATACTAGAACTCTTATTCAGTTGTGTGAGTGTCATCAAGTTTGCCACTGGTTTTTTGTGGGTTACTGATTTGTTGCGGTCGCTGCGGCAAAGGCAACAGGCAGGCAGAAGGGGAGACTCCCTGCCCGTTGCCTTCGCCGCACGGAATGGCTCTGACGGCAAGGGGGCGGGGCCACCTCGTACCAGGGAGTAAATGGGGAGTGGAAGAATGGTGAGGAACTTACAGTGTGTGTGTGTGTGTGTGAGAGAGAGGGGGGGGGGCGTCCTATGATTGGATTTGGATTTTAGAAATGTGGATGTCGTCCTCACGCAGGGTCCAACTGGTGCACTTTTTTTTCTCTCGTAGGCCCACGGGGTTGTGAAAGACCTGGACAGGGAGCTGCTCCGCCACTTGGCTCAGGGCACAGCCTTCCTGCAAGTCAGCACCAAAGCGAACCCGCAAGGGGAGATGCGGGGCAAGGTATGTGTTGGCAGCAGGGCTTGTCTGGAGCACCATCTGACCCTGATGCTTCCGAAACTGCCTTTCAGGGTACACAGGCTCTGCTCTTTTCAGGTTCACACAGCCATTTGAGCATGTGAAGAGTGCTTTCTCCTCCTTGCTGGGCTGCATTAGTGTAATGGATAAGACAGGAGAGATTATTACCAACAGACACGCAGCCCACGTCCTTTGCCAGGCCGTGTGTATAAACGGGACATACTAACAGTCCAATCCTTTCCTCAGCTGGCAAATAGTTTGCAGTGGCACTGGCACCAGCTCTGCCAAATGCTGCGGGTCAACTGGGGACCATGACACAATGGTACACCGTGCCATGGTCCCCAGCGGGTCTAGTCGGAACTACGCCAGCTCTTTGGTTGGTGCAAATCCGAGTACGCCCCTAAGGGCGCATGTCAAGGCTAGAAAGGGGGCATGAGATGTTGGTGGAGCGAGCTGCTGCTGCCAATATCTGCCCCTGCCCTCCCCTGATGCACCCCCAGCCAGCCCTGATCCCCACCAATCTTTTTTTTTTTAAAAAAAACTTTTTTTATCTCTTGCAAAATTCCAGAAATATGCTCTTGGAAGCACCATCAATTCCAACCTTCCAGTTCTACTCTTCTTGTCCAGTAAATTGAAACCTCAAAAACTGGGCTGGAATCTACTGATTCCAGATGGATTTCATGGATTTCATGTGTGTCATTAGTCCAAATTAAACCCCCATTGGAAATGTGCGCATCAGGTGTGTAACAGCAGACACAGCTTCCCCCGACTTCTCCTGCTTGGTCCTCTTCCACAGTCAAATCGTATGTGACTACAGCACTCTGTGAACTGCACTCTGTGCAGCCTCACAACTCTGTGGATCTTGAGACAGGGACGGCCGGGTGCCACTCTTTCTCCCTTTTGGGGGGGGGGTGCTTTGGGGCATTCACACATGAGGGTTGCATTTTATTTATGAAATGTGCGCCCTGCCCTGCTTGTACTGAATTTTGGCAGGCCCCATTCCTCGACGTGTTTCTGGTTCCTCTGCTCCCAGTGGTTGAATGTCTCCCCAATCCCCCCCACCCCTCGCATCTGACAGCCGGTGTTCCTTTAGGTGCACATTCCCAGCCAATGCGAAGCGGGGGGCATCCGATTGGCCCCTGAGGATCCAGAGGATGAGCTTCTGGGGGATCCAAACCTCAAGGACCCTGAAGAAGTGAAGAAAGACCCCAACTCCTGCTTTTTCGAAGGACAGCACCGACCTCACGGCTCCCGCTGGACCCCGGACTATGACAAGAGATGCTCCACCTGTAGCTGCCAGGTGGGTGACAAGGAAACAGGGCAAAGCTGTTTTCGGGAAGGAAGGGCTGCAGCAGCCCAGGAACCGAGCTGGGCCTGATGTTCGGCCGGCGCAAGCCGTCTGGCCCTAGATGATCCCTCCCGCTGTTGGGAAGGGGACAACTGCAGAGCAAGGGCTGGACCCAGGCAGTCCCGCCCACACTCAGGAAGAGGGAAGGGGAGAGGGTTAAGGTTAGAGCATGAAGGCACAGTTGTTGCCATGATGACTTAAAAGCAGGGTTTAGAAGTGTTTGCCATGGGCAACATTTATTGCAGAATTAGAGGACAGAACGTGTACAATTTGCAAAATAGTTCCGAAATGGCCGAAAATAGCCATTTAGCGCCGAACTGAAGATCGGAGAGGCCTGCAGAGGGTCGCGCAGGCCTCCCCGAAGCCCCCACAAGCCCTGGTAAGTAAAAAAAAATCTCCTATTTTTAGCTCCATAGGATGCATGCGTCCTATGGTCCGATGCATCCTATGGAGCGAAAAATACGGCAGATGGGCCTTTGGCCTGATCCAGCAGGGCTCTTCTTATGTTCTTATGTTCTTATGTTTGTCTGCCACATTTGGCTCACATGGAGGCAAGTGTGGGCAGGAGGCCTGGCCTTGGGGGACTGTCTTCCTTTGGGCACACACTAGAGCCTGTGCCTGAGCACCTCGATTATTATATTTATATATTTATAAATGGCTATTTTTATTCTTCTTATCTCTTTATATATGATCTATAACTGGGCTATTTCACACGTTCTCCAAGCTCATGGGAAGCTCAGTCAGTCTGAGCTTCAAATGGCCTGGAGTGCAGACTGCAGTTCTGAAATCCACATGCAGCTCCTCATGTTTAGAGACGTTTCCAGGGATGTGCAATATCACAGTCCCTGCTCATGCTGAACCACTCCGAAAAAGGTAAGATGGTCAGGAGGATGAGCCTGCTGGATCAAGACCCTGGACTCGAAACAAGCCAGCTCCTCTGGGGTGAAGGACTGTCTGCCCCCTCGTCGGCCTTCCGGGGACTGAGGATTCTTCTCTTCTTTTCCTATCCCACTCCCCCCCCCCACCCTGCTCACAGAAGCGCACGGTGATCTGTGACCCGGTTCTCTGCCAGCCGCTCAACTGCTCCCAGCTGGTGCACCTGGAGGATCGATGCTGCCCTGTGTGTGAAGGTAACCTGGGCGACACATGGTTGGGGCTGCAGAAGCAAAGGAGAGGAGTTCTGCACATGATTGTGCAGAACATGGGGATTCAGACATTGCTCATGGGAGAGTGATGGGGGCCAGTCTGCAAACCTCTGGATCTGGAACAGAGAGAATCCAGAGACTCCCTTGGGAAGGAATCGGATGTCCCAACACCCTCCACCTTCTGGGCCCTTCCTTTACGTTGGACATTTCACATCTTCATCTTTATACAGACTGTCACAGAGCTGCCTCTGGGAACCCACAAGCGGAAGGGAAAAAGGCCTGCTTCTCTCCCATCGTCATCATTGCTCCCCTGCAACTGGCCTTCAGAGGCAGGCTGCCACTGCATAAGTCATCAGGACTAGTAGTAGCCACCGATAGACTTTCCCTCCATGAATTTGCCCCGTCCCCTTGTAAAGCCATGCAAGCTAGTAGCCATCACCACATCTTGTGGCCACGAATTTCCACTTTACTCCACGTTGGTCAGACCTCACCTGGAGGTACTGGGCCGTAAATTGCATATTTTTGTTAAATCAGCATTTTCACATTTTGATTCCTTAAGAATTCATAGGTGGGTGGCATCTAGACCCAGTGCTTGTTCATTTTTAATTTGCTAGTCTAGAACCTCCTCCCTTGTCACCGGTTCTATTCGACTCAGTTCTTCAGTCTCCCTCGCTGAGAAGGTTAGTGCAGGGCCAGATATCTCTGTCTTCTCTCTTTTGTAGTGAAGACAGATGCAAAGAATTCGTTGCAATGTTCATATCCACTATGAACATTGCAGTGAATTCTTTGCATCTGCTGCCCTGGTTGGCTTCCTGCTTTTGAAGTATTTCAAGACGTTTTTATGGTTTAGTAAGGTTCAGCGGGTGGCGCAGTGGGTTAAACCACTGAACCATGAGCTGTCGATCGAAAGGTCGGCAGTTCGATTCCCGCGACGGGGTGAGCGCTCGTTGCTTGGCCAGCTCCTGCCAACCTAGCAGTTCCAAAGCATGTTAATGCGAGTAGATAAATAGGTACCGCTTGCGGGAAGGTAAACAAACAGCGCTCCGTGTTCCAGCCGCATGCTACGCGCTGCGGCAAGGAGAGTCATGCTGGCCACATGACCACGGAGGCGTCTTCGGACAACGCTGGCTCTTCGGCTTTGAAATGGGGATGAGCACCACACCCTAGAGTCGGACACGACTGGACTTGTCAGGGGTCACCTTTACCTTTACCGTAAGGTTCTGTAGCTTTCATGGCCGATGAAACGATACAAATTGATTCCAACTTCACAGGATTAACAGCCATGTAGAAATAGTTATGTTTACAAACATCTACAACATTAACACATAAGAAACAATTTAAAAACACTAAACTATAGGATACAGATTTGTGTGGACGAAACATTGTATCCTATAGATTAGTGTTTTTAAACTGTTTCTTATGTGTTAACGTTGTAGACGTTTGTAAACATAACTATTTATACATGGCTGCTAATCCTGTGAAGTTGGAATCAATGTGTATCTTTTTTATTGTTTGTTTGTAGACATGCACTCGGCATTTTCCTTTTTCATGCCCCTTCTTGTCAGTTTACATTTCTTTGGCCAGGGTTTGTGTTCTTTTTCACTCTCCTCATTTGGGAAAGACTTCCCTATTCTTCTTGCCTTTTATAGCTTCCTGGACTCCATGTGTGAGTCATGCTGACCTCTCCTGGACCTAGTGATGCCTCTTATCCCTCTTAGTGGGATACTTTCTAGTTGATCTTCTTTGGTTATTTATTGTGGTTTTAAATAACTTCTGTGCACTCTGGAGAGATTTGACCCTCTTGACTTTCCCTTTCAGCTCCTTTTTGACTAGTCCCTTCATTTTTTGAGAAATCCCCTCTTTTGAAGTTCGTGTCCTTTCTCTCTCACCTCTCCTGCTTAATCGTATTTTTTCTAAACTGAATCATGTTGTCTCACTCTCATCATCATCTCTTCTTGAACAGAGAAGAAGGAAATCCTAGAAGGGCCGAGAGCTCGAGACAGCAGTGAAGGTATGTAGCGTAGCGTAGGGGTGCATGAACGGTTGGGAGGGGGAGGGAAACAAAAGGCTGTCGTTCGTCCCTGTCAGCTTTCTGTCTGATTCTGAACCTGCAAATTATCAGTAAGCTTCACAAAATGCAAATGAGGCATTGAATGTCAGCTGGAACCCATTTGAAAGCACTCAAACCTGGGCGCAGCCATTTGTAGCCTCCACATTTATTTGTCTAAAGTGAATTGCTTCAGACACCTCCTCTCTTTGGCTGCCCCTCCCTCAAGACAAAGGCAGCAGAACTCCACTTAGCTCCTCGAGTGATGTATCCAAGTTACGTTCAAAATTCCAGGAGCCTCTCTTCTTATTTTAGGTTGTTACTTCGATGGCGATAAGACGTGGCGAGGAGCAGGCACACGCTGGCACCCCGTGGTTCCCCCCTTCGGCCTCATCAAATGCGCCATTTGCACCTGCAAGGTGGGCTAATCAGGCAGGCCCTTGAGCTGGGAAGCTTTGGGGCCCACAAAAGCTAAAACTCTTGGCCAACAACACCCCGTCCCCTCAGCCTGCTTTCTGTGGTTCCTGCAAGAAGGCTTCCTTCTCGGATGGAGGCTAACAGCCCAATCATATCCATTGGATACACTGGTCAATCTTGCCAGCACATTGTGCAGGCTGCCCTGGCTGCTGCTGCTGCTGCAGCTACGATGGTCTGTGGCTCGCTGCTGACAGTGTGGTAGCTGGTAAGCCCTGTGCCTGTAGTGGCAGATGACAGACCAGTCATCTGTGCAGGTAGCAGATCGGGGGGGGGGGAGTGAGTCGAGGGGGATCTTGGCAACAGTAGCGTCTGCGGGATCCTATGTCCCCATCCCAGGCTCGACACACACACACCCCTTCAGCCTCACCGATTTGCACCAGCAAAATAGCTGGCATAGATCTGAATAGGCCTAGAGGGCAGCAGAGGTAAGTAACACTGGAGAGTCCAGGTGGGGGCTCACCTCCTCCATGCAATAAAACTAGGAGGAACTTTCTAGCCTAGCCTTCTCCCTGGCATGTTAGATTTCTATGTGGATGGAATCCTTTTGGACGGAGAAGCATTTGACGATTTTAACCCACCCTGTGAGCCCCCAACCTGCAGTCTGAAGTATTACAGTCTAGAGATTCTCAGGGTTCTTTTCATCACCACACAGTGAGACATTGATCCAAATTGCAGTATGTACCCAGCACTCAGTTAGTTGCTGGACAATGAAGTGCTTCTTTCACCATCCTCACCCAGAATTAAAAGGCAGCTCAGTTGGGTGCACTGTGATTGATTTGCTAATTGATTTGCACTGTGATTGATTTGATTGATTTGTGATTGGCAGGGCGAGGCAGGGAGGGAGCCCTCTGACAAAGGTCATGGTGACCAGTGGGACATCAAGGCCAATATTTTGGGTGTCCAAATGAAGAGGAAGTGAAGCTCTTTCATATCTCTTTTGGGATGCAGAGTGGCTGAGTCCAGAGCACATGGGTGGGTGGGTTGTAGACCTCTCTCTCTCTCTCTCTCTCTCTCTCTCTCTCTCTCTCTGTGGCACACAGTATGTACCCATCACCTCCTCTTTCCACTCAGGGCGCCACGGGGGAAGTGCACTGTGAGAAGGTGCAGTGCCCCCGCCTGACCTGCAGCAACCCCATCCGCGCCAGCCCATCAGACTGCTGCAAGCAATGCCCAGGTGAGCCCTGCCTTGCCAGGACAGCCGCCTTGGCCACTGCCAGCGCTTCCTTCTGCACCATGCTCTGCCTTGCACACAGGGCCTGGGGGAGAGTGGTGCCTCTGTGGTCTTCCAACAGGGAAGTTGTTGCTTAAGGAGTTGTGGCGGAACCATACTTGGGTGAGCTCTCCTTAAAAATGGTTATGCCATTTAAAACCCATTCCAAGGGGGAAAAAACCCCACCCTGTGCTTGTGAACGGGAGCAGGCACAGGTGTGTTGACTGCAGAATGAGTGGTGCTCCATCCACCAGCACATCCAGCCTGTGGACCAAATCCTGCTGGCCTCTTCCTCTTTGCTCCTCCCGACATGCTTCAGGGCTGCTGCTGCTGTCTGGTTCTTTGGTTTATTTTGGGTTGGCTTGTTTATCCCATCAAATGTTTGTTCAACCATTGAAAAATATTTTTTTTACATGGAGTAGGAAGGATATTGACTTTGGGATTGATACAGTCATTGGCCAATCAGAGCTGTGCTTAACCTTGCACATGAATGAAGTTGCTGACCTCTTGACCAAAATATGCAACTTCTCCCTTAAAATGGCCACTGTGCCAGAGGATTGGAGGATACCTAATGTCATGCCAATCTTTAAAAAAGGAAGGAGGGGGGACCCGGGAAACTCCAGGCCGGTCAGCCTAACATCTGTTCCAGGGAAGATGGTGGAAAGTCTCATTAAGGATAAAATCTTAAAATACATAGAAGAACAAGCTCTGCTGAGGGAGAGTCAGCATGGCTTCTGCAAGGGGAAGTCTTGCCTCACAAACCTGTTAGAATTTTTTGAAAAGGTCAACAGGCATGTGGATGCGAGCGAACCCGTGGATATTATATATCTGGATTTTCAGAAGGCGTTTGACACGGTCCCTCATGAAAGGCTCCTGAAAAAACTCCACAGTCAGGGAATAAGAGGGCAGGTCCTCTTGTGGATTAGGAACTGGTTGAAGACCAGGAAACAGCGAGTGGGAGTCAATGGGCAATTTTCACAATGGCGAGAGGTGAAAAGCGGTGTGCCCCAAGGATTGGTCTTGGGACCGGTGCTTTTCAGTTTATTCATAAATGACCTGGAGTTGGGGATAAGCAGCGAGGTGGCCAAGTTTGCGGATGACACTAAACTTTTCCGGGTGGTGAAGACCAGCAGGGATTGTGAAGAGCTCCAGAAGGATCTCTCCAAACTGGGAGAATGGGCAGCAAAATGGCAGATGCACTTCAATGTAAGTAAGTGCAAAGTGATGCACATTGGGGCAAGAAACCAACATTTCACATATACGCTAATGGGTTCTGAGTTGTCTGTGATAAAGAGAGAGATCTTGAGGTGCTGGTGGACAGGTCAATGAAAGTGTCGACCCAATGTGCAGCAGCTGTGAAGAAGGCCAATTCCATGCTTGGGATCATTAAAAAAGAGGTTGAGAATAAAATGGCCAATATCATTATGCCTTTGTACAAATCGATGTTAAGGCCACGTGTGGAGTATTGTGTCCAGTTCTGCTCACCACACCTCAAAAAGGATATAGTTGAATTGGAAAAGGTGCAGAAAAGAGCAACCAAAAATTCGTGGACTGGAGCACCTCCCTTATGAGGAAAGTCTACAGTGTTTGGGGCTTTTCAGTCTAGAAAAAAGGCACCTGAGGGGGGACATGATTGAGACGTATAAAATTATGCATGGGATGGAGAGAGTGGCTAGAGGGAAATTCTTCTCCCTCTCGCGCAACACTAGAATCAGGGGACATGCGCTAAAATTGAGTGGAGGGAGAGTTAGAACAGACAAAAGAAAATATTTCTTTACCCAGCGTGTAATTCATCTGTGGAACTCCTTGCCACAGGATGTGGTGATGGCATCTGGCCTAGATGCTTTTAAAAGGGGTTTGGACAGATTCATGGAGGAAAAGACCATCACAGGTTACAAGCCATAAGCAACCACCTGGATTTAGAAGTAGGTTTTCTCTGTGCCAGGTGCAGGGGAGTGTCAACGGGAAACAGGTTATCTTGTTGGCTGTGTGCTCCCTGAGGCATCTGGTGGGGCTACTGTGTGATACAGGAAGCTGGACTAGATGGGCCTTTGGCCTGATCCAGCGGGGCTCTTCTTATGTTCTTATGTTCTTGCTATGCAAGTGAGAAAGAAAACTTTCCACAAGGGCCAGAAAGCAGCGCTGTGCACAGCTCTGCTGGAACGAAGGGAGGAGACTTCTTGATTGAGAGAAGGGTCATCCGCTGGGAGCTGTTCAGGGTCCTGCTGTTATTACAACAGTTTGTTGTTACTAGAGCTTAACATTTACAGCCCAATCCTATCCTTCCCCCCCCCCCCCCGGCTAGGAAAGGGGATCTAAATCTTGTTATGCCTCTGGAAGCCTCATACTCCACAATGGGTCTTCTCTGATCTGCGCCTGATCTGAATCTGAGGAAAGGGGTAGCATCCAGAGTGTGTCATCGCTGCCAGATCCACCCTCTCCCACAGCCTGCCCCCTTACACACACACACACACACACACACACAGAGCGCCAGAGCAAACACCACTATTTTTCTCACAGTGTGCATGGCTCAGCCTAACCCATGGCAGCATGGCTGTCTCTGAGCTTGTGAAAAGTGCGAGATTGCACCAGAGTCCCCAGGGACCGGATCTCTCTGGCCTGCTTCCAGTTCAGGCTGGGCCCAAGCTCTCCCTGAGGGCTGCGGCTTCGCTTCTCAGTTTGTGTGCCTTTCTGCTCACTGGCTGTGCCTCTGCCTCTCCTGTGACAATTTCAGAGACCTTCCTGGTCCCCAAGTTGCATGAAGGTCCACAAAAACGTGAAGCACGGGCTGAAAAAGGAGAGAGGACTAAGCACAGCCATCTGTGGTCAGTCAGTGTGTCTGGACTTTAAGCTGATAGGATGCTCCCCGGAAAAATATGGAGGGAAAGCTAGCATGTCAAGGAGAAGGCTTGTCTAGAATCTTTTTCCCTGAACAGCTAGTTTTCTGCATGCTAGAAATGTTGTATATATGGAGGAACATACAATACTGTACATCTACAGCTTCCACCTACAGTCTGAAGTGGTACAGCCCTGACCGGCCATGTTGGGGAGAACTGGACCGCTGGCCCTTTGACTTCCAACTAGGGATAGGTCTGCTCAGAGAGTGGCTGCCATGGAAGTAAGCCAAGTCGCTATTGGGCAAGTGGCCTTAATCCTCCTTGGAATGAGGTGCGTCTTCTCAGGGCCGAACTGCATGTTACAACATACATCCTGTGCATGAGCAGCTTGTCATTGTATGCTTACCCCCACTAGCAGCCTCTGTGGGAGAAGCGGGGCTTTAATCCAGGTATACCCTCTCCCAGGTTACTTGTCGCAGGAGGAAGCTCCCATTAATTCCAGTGGGAACTTTGCTCCCAGAAGAATTAGTAGTTATGGGGTAGGGGGAGAGGGAAAGACTGAATGTGGATCAGGACCACGGCAAGGGCACGTGGTTAAATGCCTCCTTCCTACCATAATGCAGTTCCAGTTTGAATTTCACTCCCCCCCCTCCCCTCGCAGCTGCTCTTTGGGAAAGAGGAAGACAAGCCCAGAACTTGGCCTAGCACATTCTTGCCTCCATGCGCAGTTTGTGACATCCACGATGATGCAGGCATTTGGGGCAGTTTCTAGTTGACGTGCTTCTCTGAGTTGGCCTACCCTGTGCATGAGCTCTGTATTCTCCCTTCTCTCTCCAGCACTGGAGAACAGCCCCTCTGCGCTTTCAGACATGATGCAAGCAGATGGTCCCAGGGCCTGCAAGTTTGGGCGGCAGTGGTACATGCACAATGAGAGCTGGCACCCCACAGTGCCCCCCTTTGGGGAGATGAAATGCATCACCTGCTGGTGTGTGGTGAGTGAGCGGCTGGTGTTGTGGGGAGGGGACTGCAGGGGTGGGGACATCCCAGCCCTGTGATCAGGGTGACACTTGGGAAGGGAGCTGTTTTCATCTGCAGCAGGACACCGTTCCAGAAGTGTGCTCCCTGGCCGTGGCAAAGTGGCACCCTCCTGGGTCATGTGCTGCTGCACCCGCGACTCTTGTGGAGCCGCGTGCCTTTGTATGCGGCAACGTTCACACATCCATGAACACTTTTATTTGTTTTAGAACTGTTTGCCACACCTTTCAGGCCAAGGCCTTTCAGGAGAGCTAACAATTTAAAATTGAAAACTGCAATAAATACAAGAATAAAACAACACTAAAAACAGTGGAGGCAGAAGAGATTGAAAGAGGCAGATTCAAGCGGCAGAAAGTCCGCTTCTAGCCAGCCTGGGCTTAGATGAAGCTGCCTCCTACTGAGCCAGCCCATTGGTCCATCTCGCTCAGTATTGTCTACTCTACACTGACTGGCAGCAGTTCTCCAGGGCTTTTTTCAGACATGGGTATTTTTCCCAGCCCCACTTGGTGAAGCTGCCAGGGGTTGAACCTGTTTGCAAAAATCTGCATGCAAAAGTCAGATGCCCTCCCACTTGGCTACAGCTGCATTCCTGGAAGTTAAAAAGTCTTTGCTTGGCAATGAAAGCACATCGGGCTTGGCACGAGGTGAGCCTCCTGAAGAGAAAGTCGGGGCATCACAACCAAAAAGGCCCTAGCATGTGGTCCCTGCCTGTCTCACAAGGGCTTCAGAGGACAATCTTGATACCCAAGCTATTTTGCTTGGGACAAGGCAGTTTTTAAGGTATCCAGGTCCCATGTAGGTTCGGGTTTTAAAGGCGGACACCAGCACCTTCAGCAGAGTCCAGAAATAGGCTTGGAGCCAGTGCATTGTTTTAAGACTGGCAAGGGTCGGTCCCAGTTAGTAAGCTGGTAGCTGCCATGTTTTGTACTAACGGTTGTTTCTGACCTGTCTTCAAGGGCAGCCCCATATAGAACAGAGGCATTGCTACAGTGGGGGCAGTACTGTAAGTTCCGCCCCATCCTAGTCCCCATTTACTCTGCGTTACGAAGGGGCCCCACTCCCCTCGCCATCGCAGCCATTCAGTGCGGCAAAGGCAACGGGCAGGGAGTTCTGCCCATTGCCTTCGCCTCACTGGATGGCTGCGACGGCGAGGGAGTGTGGCCCCTTCGTAACACAGAGTAAACGGGGACTAGGACGGGGCGGAACTTACCGTAGCGACGCCTCTGCTGTACAGCATTCCCTAAGAGTTCCTCAGTGGGAAGCCAGTGCATTAATCCAGTTCTGACAAAACCTTAATAAACACAGATCAACAGTATAGATGTCGTTCTGGGGTGTGTCTGCTTCCCTGTGTCCTCATACAAATTACAGTGGATGCTGGAAATAAAATCATATAAACTGTGACTCATGAAATTGTGACATGCCAGGCAACTCCTTGGGAAGTTTGTACAAGTGGGTTGGCCTTGGGCAGTACTCCTGTGTGGGTGTGTAGGAGGAGACTTCATGGGGGGGGGGGCTGTCAGCCTCTGGACCTCACAGGAGGGAGGGGGGAGGATTTTGCCTTGCAATTCATCTGGGATAGCAAACTCCCAGGGGCCAGACCTCTGTAGAAGGATTATGGGCCAGGAACGGGGATTCAGCTGTGCAGGGATGAGTTGCCACACTCTCTCTGTAGACTCACTCACTACCACCTCCAAATGTTGGCTCTTGTGTAATAACTTCCTTGCCCCTCTCTTCAGTCTGGGGAGACCCACTGCCAGCGCCAAGAATGCTCTCCTGCCACTTGTTCCAGAGAGGGGAAGAAAGAGGACAGTTGTTGCTCCAAGTGCCAGGGTAAGTGTGCAAGTGTGTTTACATGCACAACAGTGTGCAAGGAGATTCACACGGCTGGTACTGAGGACTAGGGCACTCCACACACCCCTCTGGGCACACCTCCTGCATCCCCTTGGCCTCCTCCCATTACATTTCCAGGGGGATGACCCAGTGGGTGGCCTCTCCTGATGCTTAGGGCAGGGGGGGTCAGTTATGAGTGCCATTTGGGGATATCGTTGCCCCCTTTTTTTTTTCTTCTGCCTTTAACAGCAGTCTGGCGCATAGTCATTTAGCAGGAGGAGCTTTTTTCTGGCACCAAGAGATAGCAGACCTGCATAACTTGGGGCCTGCAAGCAGTGGCGTCGCTGGAGGTGGGGCGGAATTCTAAGTTCCGCAGCGCACTGACACTCCGTTACTCACTGGCATCAGGCAGCCCCGCCCCCTCACATTCGGAGCCATTCAGTGGGGCGAAGGCAACATGCAGGGAGTCTCCTGCGCGTTGCCTTCGCCCCACTGAATAGCTCCGAAGGCGAGGGGGCGGGGCTGCCTGATGCCAGTGAGTAACGGAGTGTCAGTGCGCTGCGGAACTTAGATTTCCGCCCCACCTCCAGCGACGCCACTGCTCCTGGCCCACTGTGTGCCAAGTCGATGGTCTTGCTTAACAGCAGAGGACTGGAGCCGTTCACTTTGTGCTCCCTTCCGGCTTGGTGATCTCACCAGCCTGCTGCTATTGCAAATACGAGCTGCTGAGGCCCAACTCCAGGTGCCCTGAAGACGATGTACCCAACACCTCCATCCTGCTCTGCTGAGCCTGCCTTGACATCTAGGCTAAGCCTGCTTCCTCCCTGCCGCCTGTGTGGACAAGGTGCCGGGTTCACTGCAAAACGTCCAGCAGCAGAGGCAGCTTTGCCGACAGCCTTCTTCCCCTCCGCGGCAGGTGGTTCTGCACTCTTGTTTACCTGTTTGCCCCCCTCTCCTTTGTCCTGCAGTACCAGACATCCTTCCAGACGAAGCTCAAGAGAAGCTCCAAGAGGAGGCCAAGGATCTCTGGGGACATTAGCTGGCCAGCAGGAGCCAGAGAGGCCTTGCCCTGTCAAGGGGCTGGTGGAGCGGAAGGCAGGGCGGGCTGCAGCTGGTGCTTCGTAGGGACTTCCGAAACCCGCCCCGGTTTCCTTGGCTTCTTCAGCCAAGAGGGGGCACCGTCCCAGAACCAGCAGTCGCTCTGTTGCGCGCATGGTGCCCGCCTTGCTCTCTACCCACTGGCACCAGCCTGGCAGTCATACCTTTTGCACCTGCCTCTGTGAAAGGAGAAGAAGGCCCAGGACACAACGGGCCATTTGGAGACTGTGGGCTGATATCACACGACGCAGCTGCAATTGCCAGTGGGAAGCGCCTGGCACACTTTCAGTGCTGGGCGGGCAGCACAATAAACCCCCACGAGGGGTGGATTCCTGGGCACCGCCATCCATCTGTCCCAGTGGGGGACACGTGCTGCACATGAGGAATTCAACATGAGAAGCTCCTGTCCAACTTGTAAGTGTCTCAGATAGATCCATCACCTCAAGGGAGACCACGTAATTGTGCCTTTAGCTGATATGGCCGTCCCCCCTCCCCAGACCTGCCTGTATATAGTGTAAGATTGTCCTCCTTCTCTTGCCTCTCCTGGTTTTTTTGTTTGGGGTGGGGGCACTGTCCTTTTGTTTGGGGTTTGCCAGTCCTTTCTTCCAGATGATTCTGTAATTTATGTTCCCCAAGGGCAAGGCCCTAGTCCTCCTCGGTCCATCTCAAAACTGAAGGATTAATATTGGAGATAATGTATTTATTAAAAAAAATCAGTGGAGAAAAAGAACTCAAACTTTGACGAATGTTTTGTAGTTCCTTCCACGGGTCCCAATCCTAATTCAGTCCTGGTTGGTGCTTCCTTCTGATGTTAAAACTGAAAGCATTGGCAATTCTGATAGAGCTTGCAGCATAGACTGTTGGGGGCAGAGCACCCTCCACATAGTGGCTCTCAGTTCAGACCTGGAAGTTCAGGCTGTGTCACTCTAGCCTTTTGCATCGCGCCTCCATGGTTCCTCCCTCCTCCAGAGTTCTGCCAGCTGTTCCAGGGTTGTCTTTTTCTGACTCTTGCTGGGTTTGGTAAGAGTGGAGTTGATGCGCCCCCTGGTGGCAGGGATGATTTCAGTTCCCCATTCCTACATCTCCACACCTGCTCTGCAACATGTGGGGATGGGGGGGGGGGCAGGCAGGATGTTCACACTCACTGAGTGTGAACAAGCAAAACAGCGAGCAAGCCAAAGGAGCTGGGGCACAAAGACCATGAAGTGAACGGTCAGGGACACGTTCCTTACATAAAATAAATACGGCCATCCAACACAGAGAGGGGAGGGGAAAAGCAGGATCCAAACAGCACTACAATGCTACAGCCTCCCAGTAATTCCACCAGCATCCGTGCAAATGGACACCATCCACCAATCACAGGCTGGCTGGCAGCCCGGCTCCACATCAGGTGCGCAAGGAGCCAATCACTGCAACCCACCCACCCACCCATGCCAGCAGCCAGGGAAGCACTGCCAGGGTGAGTGGCAGGCTCAGGCCCAATGAGTGGCCCCCACTAGGCCAAGACACCCTCCCACCCTCAGCAGCCCTGAGGAACGAGTCGCAGCAGCAGCAGCAGCCTCTGCCGCCAATCCTGAGGAGGTGGATGCCCTCGTCTCGTCATCCTGAAACTGGCCACACGCACCAGACACAAGGAAGCCCCGCCCAGCAGCGCCTTCTGCAGGCAGCAGGACGGCCAGGGGTCTCAGCCCCCCCCCCCCGGGTAAAAGATCTCCGGTGCATTTCACACACAAGTACATTGCCAAGAAAGACCTTCTTGGAAGGCGACTCCTCACACAAGCCTCCCTCCCCAGGGCAAGTTGGGAGCCTCTGTAGGGAGCTCCCCCAGTGAGAAGGGCCCTTGGTCAGGGAAGGGGCTGGGACAAGCCACAAGGAGGGAGGATTCGGGCAGGGCAGTCAGGATGCTGGTGTCCCACTGCACAGGGACCCAGGCTGGGAGCCAAACGGGATAGGGAGGGTTGATCCCAGCCCGGGAGCTGGCTGGCTGTCACCCACAGCACACACACCTTGGCGCGCCTGGCCAGGAACACCCAAGAGGGGGAGGGAGGTCTGGAACCCATGCTGGCAATGTTCCTCTAGGCTTCGAGGGGAGTGCGAGAGCCGAATGGTGGCTGTGCGGGGGCAGCTCCAGAGCACCAACTAGGAAAGTGCACAGGGCTCAAGTTCTAGCTGCGCAGCCTTACAGCTAAGAGCAGGGGTCGGCAACCTAAGGCCCGCGGGCCGGATCTGGCCCACCAGACAAAGTCCGGCCTGCACAGAGCTCAGCTTGGGAGGTTTTGCCTCCCGCCCAAGTTGTCGTGTGCCGAACAAGGAATGGAGGAGCCGCCCACCTGGCTCGCGGTGTCCCCGTGCTGCTGCATGGCGCAGGGACCCGGCAAGCCTGGGTGGGCGGCTCCAACAGTCCCCGTCTGGCATGCAGCAAACTGGGCAGGAGGTGAAGACTCCCGGGCTGAGCTCTGCACTGGCCACTTCCAGGTGCTCAGCAACCCGTAAGTTTGGTCGTGACGTGATGACGTCACCACCGGATGTCCGGCCCCTTTAAAGAAAAGGGCTGCCAACCCCCGGCTTAGAGAGAAGACTGCCCACTGGCCAGTCTACATAGCCACTCTCTCACCACTGAGCCACAGCAGGAGACAGGTAAAGAGCACCTCGTGGAGTGGGCCAGAGGGCAGGGCGCGAGGTGCAGGGCATCCCTCCTCCGTTTGCTGCTCACCGCTGCTTGAAGCGGCCTTTCAGTCAGCCTCATGGCAGGGCCTGTCCTGCCTGAGGCTGAGCTGCAGACGAGGACTTCCCTGGTTCCAGTCTCACCTCGGCTTCCGTGAAGTCATTTGCACTTTGCACCAGCCAGAGGACCAGGACGTGCCACAGTCACACCAGTCAGTACCTCGTCTTTGGAGCGGAGGTCTCAAAGGGTCTGCCATGCTGCAGAGAGGGCCCCGGCCCCTCCAGGGACAACTGAGGACCCTCCCTGAACGCCCAGCTTTTGTTAACAAAAACAAGTCTTGAGTCCCTCTGCTGTGGAAACGTCAGGCCTAGCGTGCGGCCACGATTCTCCCCACGTGCGCCCTTCACTGCTCAGGCCAATGAGTTACACTCCACACAGGTTGACGTGTTAAACAATGACACTTTATTGTATTAATGTTGCATACAATTAAGAGCACAATACAATCTACACACACACCACACCCCCGCCAATGTAGCTGTGCTGCCAGAGCACGTGCTGGGGCTGCATCCTGCAGGGGGGGACAGTGCTGGAGGTCTCCTCCAGGTAAGGGAAGATGTGTTCCCTTGCCCAGGGGTAAGCCTCTGATGCTGTGCAGGGTCTACTCGAACCTGTGCTAGATATTTTGCTGGTGCAAGTCCGAGTGGATCCGCGAAGGTGGATCGAGGCTGGGAAAGGAGAGAGGATGTTGGCGGCGCTGGGCTGCTGCTGCTCATGCTACTCCCTTCCGGGCCTCCACCCCCCCCCGCCCCAGTCTCTGCCACCCCACCCCACCCCCGCCCACTGCCTGACTGACTGCACCGACTGACTGGCGCTGGGGCTTCTTTGCAGGCTACTGGCTGGCATGCAGCTGCAGCCACTCACTGCTTGGGGTGGCCGCTTGGCTGTGTGGGATGGCGAGTAGTTGCCTTTTGCAACTGCGGCCAAACACGCTGTGCTGCTCGAATGCAAGTTCCAGCAGCACAGCAGGCCCATCGGATTGGGCCCTTCTTCGTTGTCAACATTCACCCC
This sequence comes from Plestiodon gilberti rubricaudatus, assembly GCA_026170595.1. Taxonomy (NCBI): domain Eukaryota; kingdom Metazoa; phylum Chordata; class Lepidosauria; order Squamata; family Scincidae; genus Plestiodon; species Plestiodon gilberti. The sequence continues at coordinate 6,345,805 of JANXHW010000003.1, read as the reverse complement.
CTGTCCTATCTGGGCTTCCGTCCCACCCACCTTGGTCCCTCCTTCAATCCCTTACACCGCAGAAGGTCTGTATGCAGGTTTGGTGTGTGCGTCGTGAGTGCGTGTGTTTTCTTTTTCACTGCACATGCCTAAGCATTCATTGTCCTCCATGGCAGACCAGACCATTGTTTTCATGTGAGTACCACAGAACTGAAAGGCACAGAATCGGTCCAGGAAATTCTTCTGGACCAAATAACATCCTTGTTGCCAGGGTAACCAGGTGACCAGTCGCACAGCTTGGAGACATAAGACATCAAATCCAATTTGTTTCCAAAAGTGCTGTGTGCTCACTCAAACCTTTAAAAAAAAACACTCCTGCATGAATGAACACTTTCACAAGTGCTTTTGGTCAGCTGAAGCCCTCTCTGGACAAACAGCTCATCCAGGCAGACTGTGTCGCTTTGGACTGGGGGCGAAGCCTTTGAATGCTCCCCTATGGGAAGAAAGCACAAGGGCTCTGCTTAGGAAACCTGGGTGTCAAAAACACCATCGGCTCTGATGTGCCCAACCTTTCTTTATTCAATAGCAGTCATGGAGGGGGCCAGTCCAGGTTGGGACCACCAGAGCAAGGGGTTCAAGACGTCCTCTCGTCTCACACCATGGTCCTGATCCGGATCACACCCACACAGCCCACAGCTGCTTTTTAAGAAGACGCATGTGAGCAGTAATGTTGCATCTAGCATAGCATTCAGTCCTAACACTCTGCCTGCAAGAAGTTTGGCAGCATTCAGTCAAGAGATGGAAGAGCTGAAGCTCAAGGGCTACGTGCATCTCGGATGCAGAAGAAAATCTCAGCTGGCATAGCGGCTGCCAAAGAAGATAATACGAGGTCAGACGAATGACAGATCTGCCTCGAAATAAGGCAGCTTCCAAGGTCCGTATGATTCTCCTGCACGCAGTCTGGAGTCCAAGACCCTGAGCTCACCATTTGTAAGCCAAAGAAAGCATCACTGACACCACAAACAGAGAAGCGGACAGCAGAGGTGTTAGACCAGGGGTGGCCAACCTTTCAACCTGTATGCTCCTGGCCCTTTAACGGCTGCATAGGTGAGGGCATTTCAGCAGGTGCAGCTGCTTCAACAGCACCATCAGCAATTGCATCTGCCAAGATTCTGTCTTCTACGCAACTCTTAAGAGGGGCAGAGGGGTCTGGCTCAGTTGGGAGAGCTGCCACCTTGCAAGCCCGAAGATCGGTGAATGACAGGTTCGAGACACGCCGCCGACAAAAAGCTGTGAAAGCCTCCGTGAGGAGAGATAAGAGCTCCCAGCTCCATCGGTCGAGTGTGGGAGGCGCCAGCCAGCAGAAAAGCCAGACTGCAAAAGGAGACCACCTGGAATGTATCTGTTCACGAAAGATTGGACATTTATATATTGTTAAAAAAAAAGGCCTGCCCATGTACACTGCCTTGGATTAAATGAGGAGGAGAAATCCAATGACCAAGAAAGGCGGTATATAAATACTGTATATTATATTATTATTATTAAGAACACAGAGGCCCTAATGGTGAAAGGTTGGCCACCCCTGTGTTAGATCTTGCTCTGAAGGTGTAGGGAAAGTGACACATACTTGGTCTTTATGGAAATGTTTCAAAATCAGGGATCCAGATAATCAGCTTCATCCAAAACTCTCTGGAGCTGAGACACACCCATCTCCTCGATCAGCTTGCCCAGAAAGGGAAGGTTCGATACTGGCCAGAAATTCTCCCACCTGGTGGGATCGAGGGAGGGATTCTTCAGGAGGGGGTGTATAACTGCCACCTGCAAGAACTCCCCCCCATTAATGATATATCACTACCCTCCCCACACACTCGGCCCGACCTCCCCAGGCAGCTCGAATAAGCCATGCCAGGCAAGGGTCAAGAGGTCAGGCAGACGGTCGCACACTCCAGAGAACTCTGTCTATAGCAAGGGTGGGGAACTGGCGGCCCGCGGGCCAGATCCGGCCCCAGGAGCGATCCAGTCTGGCCCGCGTGAGCCTGGACCCGATTCCATTTGGTCCAGCCCGTGCGGGCTCGGACCGGAGGCTCCGGAGGCCGCGTTCACCTCACCCAACTTTTCAAACCCTTCCGGCTGTTAGAGACATGCGCAGAAACAGCCGGGTTGAGAAGGAGTCGCACGAGGGGGGGGCAAAAATTCGCAGGGGGGGTAAATTGTGGGGGGGGCAAATCGGCCAGCCTAACGGCCGGCCCGCAACAAGTTTTCCCTATGGGAAAATGGCCCCCCACCCCTGGTCTACAGCTTCAGGTTGTATAATCCATGCAGGCCTGGGTAAAGGAAATACTATCTCAGTATAAAGACATAGGCAGGGGCTCTCTGAGGTCCTTTGCAGTTCTGTGTTTCTAATATCATTCCTACGGTATATATCAGGGGTAGCCAAACCGTGGCTCGTGAGCTATGTGCAGTTCTTTGACCTATAATGCGTGGCTCTCGGAAAGATGTGGTCTGAGCTCCTTTTTGCATCACAATTAATATAAAAGGTAACTAAGAAATTTTCAAGCTTTATAATTATTTACCAGGTATAAACTGAGAGACCACTGGCTTAAAACATAACTTTAATGTTCATGGTGAGTAAATAAATATATTTAAGAATTTAAATGCTTCTTAAATATTGCGGCTCTCAAACGTCTGAAGTTTATCGTATGTGGCTCTTATGTTAAGCAAGTTTGGCCACCCCTGGTATATATACTACAGGCCAGGCTTAAATTCGTTTTAACAGTCAATCCTTCTTCCCAGGGAACCCTGGGAATTGTAGTTCTGAGGGTAGAGTGCTGGTAGGAATCCGTAACAGAAGAAAAAAATGGGGTGTCCGGCCTATTAACGCTTTGTTAGGCTCTTCACAAAACAGGTGGCAGCAGGTTCTTGCCCAGAGAACTTAAAATCTGCCATTGTGCGATTTTATAGCAGGCAGTCCTTCTTTCCTCCCCTGCCCCGCCTGCCCCCATCACGACACTGGCACAAGCTGATGCCAAGGCTACAGCTGCGGCGCTGGCAAATGCCAGCCCAGTGGGGCTGCCTGGAAGGGAGGAAGTCTGAAATGAAAGGAAAACATTATTTGAGATGCTCACAACTAAGCAGGAAGTGGGGTCTGCAAAGAGTCTAGCCAAGATTCTGGCAAAATATATATATATATATTAATACAAATAGGATATCCCTTCTTTCTGATCATAGTCTATATAAGGCCCTATTTATTGCGAGCCAACCTCAACTACTCTTTTGGCATGGTCAAAAACAAAAGCATCGTTTTTCTTTCCTGCCACTAGAGGGGGCCTAAAACCAAGAGATGATGCAGGGAGGTTCCCTCTACTGGAGAGATTCTCCCTGGAACATTCAGTGGGGAGCGGGATTTATCTGTCAATTGTAGTTAACGCTGCCAACTTTTGTAAGTGCCTTAGACAGTGGCCTGAGACACAGACAAGACATGGGACCGAGGGCGGGGTGGGTGGGTGGGTGCCGAAACCCAAAGAATGACAACCCTAGCAACTCACAGAAATGTTTGTACCACTGTTGTTAATAGACATGTTTTTCTCTTTGTGCCCATATCAGCCAACTCAGGGGAACATGCCATGCACCATCTGATAAGGTGGTGGGAGTCAAGTCCATTAACATTTACACCACAAGATACCTGCTGGGCCTTAAGGTGCCCCAAGGCAGTTTGAGGTTTTCCCTTCCAGAGGGGTAGCAGCAGCTGTGTTGAAGCAAAACAGAGGCTCTTGTAGCTCCTGAAAGACTCACATTTATTTATTCCGCATCAGTTTTTGTCCGCAGTCCCATCAGATGCATGATGATAAAGTAGGACGACTTCTTACGTTTGATGAAGTGGATGTAGTAGACCATGAGAGCATCTGCTACCGTAAATGGGTGACTGTTGGGAACTGTTTTGCATACAGAACATTGCATTTGAAGCAGTTCCCTCTCCCTACCCAGGTCCTTCTGCTCCTCTGCAGAAGAGCCCATGGGGGGGGGGGCAGTGTTGCTGCTGGGCTAGGCATAATCTTATAATAATCTTATCGCAATATAATTAATGAGTCCTGAATATAGCACTGCAAATTTACACTGCGATTACCAAACACTGAGCGTATCATACCTGGATGGATCAAGTCAGCTGCCAAGCTGCAGAGGTTGTGGAGAGGACTCTGGCAGGAGCTGTAGGCCTGTGGAGGGAGGGGAGAAGTGGCGGCTAAGGAGGCGGCAGGATTTGCAGGCAAGCAACCCGGGAGCCAGGAGGGCCAGGCTGGCCGTCTACCTGAGGGTGCGTCTTCGAAGGTCACCTGGTGGAACTCCTCCTGGGCAGGGACCGGTCAAAAGAAACGTTGTGTTCTTTTATGGCTGCAAATGTGTTCTAAACGAGCAATTGGTTGCAGGCGTGGGTGGGAGATCTCAAAAGCAGCATTCTGCAGAGGAAGCATGAGTGTGAAAAACAGCAGTTTTGGTCACAAAATTATAGTTAGCCAAATTAAATCCCAAGGGGGGGGGGGAGAGAGAGAGAGAGAGAGAGAGAGAGAGAGAGAGAGAGAGAGAGAGAGAGCGCGCTCCAAGGTTGTGGCTGGAATTAGCTGGAATAAACTGGGGAGCAGCCTAGGGAGGCAGCGGGAGGGAAGTGCTAGCTTGCATATCGTCAGCAAAAGCTACCAAGATGTTGTAAGTCTCCAAAGCTCTTTCACCCCAAGGACACGAAAGCCAATCCTGCTGCTTCTGGAACTTCCAACCACTTGGGCAAGCAGGACGTGTGTAACAGAATCAGTCTCCCAGATGCAATCCTTCCACACCTTCTCGCCCTCTGCCCCAGCAATTGTCCATTCCTTGGAGTATAAGAAAAAAGCCTAGGTAAAATGTACATTTATCCTTTTTGTAAGCCAATACGGATGAGGAGAAATGGTTTGCTATCTGTCAACTCCCTTCCGCCACCACCCTGGGCTGTCAGCTTTGACTGAAGCTTTTCCTGGCGATCTTTTTTCCAACCGGATGTAATGTTGGGAGCTTCTGGAGACCCTGTTCAAACCTCCAGGCTTGCCTTCAGTAGTGACCTGGAGGTTGATGCCAATTCCTGAAGATGCCAGGCCAGTCCTGGAGGGTTGACGGCGACCTACCCTCTCCCCCCCCCCCGCTTTCCCCTCATCTCGACATTTTTCTGTTGATTGTCGCTACAAGCAAGAACTGCCCACCAGCAGAGGCGAAACAAGGGTGGAGCGAAGGCAAGTAGTTCTGCAAGTCTCCGTTACACTGGAGTCAGTGGCCCCTCCCCCTTGCTGTTGGAGCCATTCTGGCAGCAAAGGCTACATGCAGGACACTCCCCTGTTGCTGCTGGAATGGCTCCAACAGCAAGGGGGAGGGGCCGCTGACTCCATGTAACGGAGTCTTGCAGAACTACTTGCCTTCGCTCCACCCTTGTTTCGCCTCTGCCCACCAGTTTTTGGTTCTGGGACCACTGGTGACGTGCCCTGCTCTTTGCTCACCACCAAGCAGTGGTCTGGGGGCGGGAAGAAGACCAATGACTTGCATCTCTGCAGGCTGCTAGTCACACACACACACACACACACACACACACACACACACACACACACACACACACACACACACACACGGCTTGAAGAGGGCCATCTACACAGCCCCCAAATGGTGTCTATCAAGATGTATCTTCAGTAACCATGTGAGGTTGCATCCACAAAACGCCTTCAAAATGTCGGATGAGGACGACTGGAGAGGGCGGATGCCTTTCAACCTTTGCCTCCAGCAGCAGCCACCTTGACCAAGCCAGCCATTCCATTCCTATTCTGCCCTTTCTCTAAGAAGCTCAGGGTGGAGTATTAGGGTCTCCTCCACACCCTCGCTTGCACCCCCATAACAACACCCCTGTGAAACGAATTAGGCTGGGAGAGAGTGACTAGCCTGAGGTCCCCCAGTGAGCTCAGTGGGGACTGAACCTGGGTCTCGCCACTCCATCCTGTTTCCACTTGGGCTACTTTTATCAAGGCTGGAGGACGGACACACAGCCCCTCCTGATCTAGGAAACAGCACACGCTTCGAAGGACTTCGATATCTGACATTTGAAAAGCTTTTGGTGGCCTCCGCAGTGGCGGCAGCAGCAGGGTTACCCAAGGCCAACGCATGGCACTCGGTGGCATGTGGCATTTCCTGAACATGGTCTTGCTTTTTGCAAAATGTAGCCAGAAACGTGCACTTCGTCACCCTTTCTCCACCGGCATATTTTGCCACTAGTTCCTGTGCTGCTGCCCTGGAAAGGTAGGCAGATGCCCCATGGAGAGGTACCTCACCCTCCTGCCACCCCTCTCCATGGTTGGACCCTGTGATAATCTGAGGCAGTCTAATACCCACAGTTAAGGGAGCGGCGGTAGCTCTGTAACCTACCGGTAGATCTTCCTGAGCTCCTATTATTAAGAAGATCTCCAGCAGCAAGGCAGGGGAAGATCCCGCCAGAGACTTGGAAGGCTGCTGCCAGTCAAAGCCGGCTGTGCTCAGCTCGGTGGACAATAGGCTGACATGCTATGGACAATGGACAACAGCTATGGAGACTGCCTCACACTGTTTCGTCACTTGGCCAATCTGTTCGAGCAGAGTAGGGAGGGCGAGTAACCCAGGGGTGTTGTCGAGGGGAGCAAGGGGAGTAGAGCTCTGGAACACCTCCTACAGCAGAAGCTGTGACATCATTAGCAGGAGCACTCAGGGGCTGCCTTAGAAACGTTTTTCAAAAGGAACATAACCAAGAAGAATCGGGCTCAGCAGGAGGCAAACTGATAAACCTGCCTAGGGGCCTATGTTAAGTTCTAGGCCATCATCCTTCCCAAGGGCGATCTGGGAATAGTCTTCTAGCATTAAGGCTACAACCCTAAGCAACTTTGGAATACGTCCTATTGAACACAGTGGGATTTCTGAGTAAACATGCATAGGCTAGCACACTAATATACCTTTTATAGTTGTTATTTTTAATCCCATTTTCCAGTTTTTATACATTTGTTTTAAACTATGGCAACCCACTCCAAGAGTTGAGGATGAAATGAGCTAGACCATCGTTCCTCAAAGTTTTCCCCATGAGTTTGAGAAGTCGTAAGTGTTTGCGGGGGCGGGCCAATATCCCACATTCCAGGATCGCACCACCACCACCAGGAAAAAAGGTGGGTTTTTTTACTTACCGGTGGTTACACCAGCCCTCTGGAGGGAGCAGCGTCTGCCGGATTCCCCGTGCTTCAAATCAGCTCCCTGAAGCAATCAAGATCCACTTCCGGTTTCGGACAAAATTGGAAGTGGGTCTCGATTGCTTCAGGAAGCTGATCTGAAGCGCAGGGACCCAGGGAGGCCCACAGAGGAGGCTGTGCGTGCCCCTGCACCCCCTGGAGGGCCAGCCCAACCCCATGTAAGTTTAAAAAAACCCTCTTTGTCCTGGTGGCGGGACGTCGCTGACATCACCGCACATCGCCACCCCTCTTAAGGGGGAAGCGGCCGCTTCTGGTTTTCATGGTGGGTCGCATCCCACCACTTTGAGAACCACTGAGCTAGATCTTTAAATGATGTATAATATGCTTCATAGTAGAAAGAAGTGGCATGAGCATAAACACTTCAATGAAGACGTTTAACGTTGATGTTTTTTCATAGTCTTCATGGACATAGCTATGAGAGCCGAGTGTCATGACAATCTCCTGCATCTGAACACTTACTGTGACGACCCTTTCCCATGTACTATTATCCTGATGTACCGTTGGAGAGGAGGGGGCCTAGCTCAGCAGTAGAGCGCCTGCTTTGCATGAAGAAGGCCTCCAGTTCAACCCCCGGCTTCTTCAGGTTGGACTGGGAAAAGAGCCCTTCCTGTCCCAAACCCAGGAGAGTCAGTGTGGACAACGCTGGAGCGGATGAACCAAGTGTCTGGCGGAGTAGTAGAAGGCCCCCTTCTGTTCCTCTAGCTCTGTTCTCCACGGAAGCTGCCACCTGCAGCATAGGAGGATCCAGCTACAATACGAGAAAGCAGGTGGAGATCTCATCATTTGTCTTTGGCCCTAGCAGTCTCTGCAAGGGACTTTTTGTTTCTGCCCACAGCTCTTGCACCTGCATCTATTCTGGTGCCCGCCTGGCCACCAGTCCTTCCCTTGCCAACAGGACCAGTATGTTGCACAAGAACTCTGTAAGTCCCTAAGTGCCCGTTGTGCCCAGATCACAAGTCTTTTCCTGGTAGGAGGCTGCCGTTGAGCACCAGGGAAGAGATGCCCACAGAGATAAAGCCAGAACAGAGAAGCTGTTTGTGCTCTGGGAAAACAGCAGTGCAGAGGTGGCAGAATGGGCAGAGGCTGGGCATGGAGGGCAGGACACATTCCTAGCTCCTGTGGGATGGAATCTGCATTCGAAGGGCCAGGGAGGTTGCTGGCTACGGATGGACGGAAGAGCACATGGGAACTAACAAACAACAAAGCCTGGCCTGGAGGGGAGGGGGGGATATCGAGCGGAGGCTCCAGAAAGCCAAACACAAGCAGCTCAGCCTCTCATGCCTTTTCGGAGCAGAGCAAACCAGCATCGATGGACTCAATGCAGCCCCCCCCCCCCTGCAAAGTAGGCTGCTAAGCGCTTGGGACACAGAGACACGTTGGCACTCTGTGCTTTCTGGTGCAGGCAGCAAAATGCAGGAGGCTTATCCAGTGCTGGTGGGCTGCAACCTCCTTTGGCTGTGGGACTGTGGCCCGCTTGCTCGTTGATCTCCCTCTCTCATAATAAAAGGTAAAGGTAAAGGTATCCCCTGACAATTAAGTCCAGTCGTGTCCGACTCTAGGGTGTGGTGCTCATCCCCATTTCAAAGCCGAAGAGCCAGCGTTGTCCGAAGACGCCTCCGTGGTCATGTGGCCAGCATGACTCTCCTTGCTGCAGCGCGTAGCATGTGGCTGGAACACGGAGCACTGTTTACCTTCCCGCAAGCGGCACCTATTTATCTACTCGCATTGACATGCTTTGGAACTGCTAGGTTGGCAGGAGCTGGCCAAGCAACGAGCGCTCACCCCGTCACGGGAATCGAACTGCCGACCTTTCGATCGACAGCTTATGTTTCAGCAGTTTAACCCGCTGCGCCACCCGCTGGCCTCTCTCTCATAATACTAGAAGTCAAATTGCTTGGCAGGAGACTCAGGACAAACAGGGGAAAGTCCTTCTTCATACAACGCATCAATTAGCTTACAGAACTCACTGCCACAAGGTGTGGGGATGGCCACTCGCTTCGTAGATGGCTTTGAAAGGGAATGAAACCAATTCATGGAAGACAAGCCTATCTCACTGACTATGAGTTGTGATGGCTACTATGTGGCCTTGTTCAGGGGCAGCAGGATGCTACTTCGGCAGGGGGAAACAGCAGCTTCATGCCCTGGGCTTTCCAGAGGGCTTTCCAGAGAAGTATCTGGGCACTCTGGGAGTCAGGTTGCTGGGCTTGGAGAATCTTTGGACCGTCTTACATTCTTCTTACGTTTGTTCGCCTTCTTAGCTATGTTCACATTACAGTACCCAAGAAGGTGAGGGGGCCTGGAGTGGGGTGGTCAACTTTTCATGCTGTGCGTGGTCCTGTGCTGGTAACAACAGCCTGACAAACAGCTTCCCTCCCCACCCCTTTAGCAACCACCTCCCCACACGCTGTGTGAGGGACCCTTCAGGACCCTCTCAAAGCCCCATGACCGTTTTTACTTTAAAAGCTGCTTTGCTTTTGCACATGCCTCTTAAAAATGCAAGGAGCTGAGGAGCATCTAGTGTGAAAGAGGAACACTTTCAGCTGCCAGTCTGTCTCTCGGAATTTTTCCATGCAAAACTCCTGGTGTCTACTACGTTTCAGCCCCCTCTGCTCAGCAAAGTGGCCATTATCTTCTCCAAACTGAAAACACAACAGAGAGGGGGGGGATTTTTCAGCTATCAGGGGACCATCTCCTGACATTATCAACCACCAGCAACCTGCCAAACAAAGGAATCCTTTGGTAGGCATGTTTATCCCTCTGATCTCTAGATAGCGGCTCCACCAGTGCAAGCAAGGTGAGAACGGGAGGGGCCTGGCCCACTGACGCTGGAGGGATCCAGGAGGGCAGAATGAATGTAGGGGTTGTGTTTCTCATGACCTTCTTCCCCACAGAGGATCTGGAGAGAACCGTCCATTCACAAAGGCCGCAGCAGGAGGGCCCCCCTCCCCTGCTCACGCCATGAGCATGCCAAGAATGTGAGTTCTTCCCAAGCATCTATTCTTGCGTTTAACCTTCTTCCTGATGGATGTAGAGATTATACAAGATCGAGGAAACCAGAAAGCTCCATGTGTTGTAGAACACCCTGTTCCATTCTGAGCATGTCAGGCTAAGCAAGAAGAGGCCGATAAAGTGGGGTTGTGGGGAGAGAGAAAAGAAAAGCCGGAAATACCATTTAAAAGGCGTCTTTGGGTCAGGTGAAAAGATTAAAGCCAAACAGATCTAGCCTGGTCAAACAGTAGCTGAGAGTGTGTGGGACGTGGCCACCAGGGCTGGAAAGATCTCAGCAGTTGGTGAGCCAAGGAAGGGGAGAGTGCTACAAACGGGGGGGGGGGGGGAACCATCTTGATGCAGTCGGACTTCGCTGTTTGCGGCGGAGAGAGGGAGTTACCTGAGAGAGTGAGCAGTCAGAGAGTTAAAAACTGGGGTCCCATTATTACAGCTCAGGTCCCCCAGTACTTCTTAGCTCTCTGGTTCAGACACTAAAGGCCCCCAATTCTATACCCGAGATATACCAGTGTATTTCCACCTATGCTGGCACAATGACAGCTGTGCCATGGTAGAAGCCCGCCTGCTGGCACAATGTCAGAAAGATGCGCTGCCAATGTAGCTTAGACATCCCTCGGACACCGGCGCAACTCCACCACTGGAAAAGCAAAACAGGGAGGAGATGGGGGCGTGGCATGGGAGGGACAAGGAGGAGTTGACGTACACCGTATCCTCTTCAGACAACGGACACATCCCCAGTGCCGGAAAAATGCTACGCCGACCACAGAGCGGGCATAGCTAGGCAACCTCATAAGGAACAATAGGAAAGGGGGAAACAGCAGAGAATTGCACCTCCTGCGGGCGGCCCCCCTGCCCAGCCAACTTTCTATGATGGAACATAGGACACAGACTACATTTGGCAGCCAATCACAGCATACCCACTAAAGCTCCCATCAGGGCGACTGCAGCGGAGTGGCATGGGGCACATGCGGCTGTGCCTCTCTGGTCTCTCAGAGAGGGAACTTTGCTGATGGGAACCATGGCAAAGGGCACTTGGTGCACAAAGAGAGCACTTGGCGCAAGCCAACCAACAGCCTCTTGACTCTCACAGCATGTGTGGCGAGACAGTTCATTAGCTCTGGTTTTCTCAGAATTCTTATTGCAGGAATCCTCCCCCAGGGTGACGCCCATCTGCAACCTCGACTTCACTACCCCAACAGGAGAAGCACAATGCACCCCACGCAGGTAAGCGGGGGGGGGGGAGGGAGGGAATTCCATGCAGCAGCAGGGTATTGACGCTGCATCTCTGTCTCTTGTTCCTATCCTGCACCTCCTGACCCCTTGAGATTATCACATGTCTCTGCTATCAACTCTGTTGCCTTAACTAGGCTTACCAGATTTCCCCTGACGCGGGGGGCGGTGGCAGCGACGTCACCGGGGGGCAGGGTCCAGGATCGTGATGTCACCGGGGGTGGGAACTTTGTCCCAGCCTCGCGCAGAGTGAACTCGGACACTTTCCGAGACCTTCCAGCCTCACGCAGGCGCGCGAGGCTCGAACGAAGAAGAGGAAGACGCCGCGGCACTGCAGGGGGGGCAGTCCTGGACAGTCGGGACAAACAGGAGACTGGCCAGGAGCCCGGGATTTGGGCTCCCAAACTGGGATTGTCCCGGCCGGATCTGGGACTCTGGTAAGCCTAGCCTTAACCATCCTTTCCTTTTCCAACCGCTAGGAACAGGGAGCATCTGCTCTCTTTGGCGAATGACAGGGGCTCCAACTATTGTACTGCTGCGCTGGCCAAACACTCATCACAGCCTCTTTGTTTCTCAAGACTCCACCTGAGTCCATTGCCACAGAGGGCTGAACACTGGGTCTTTGTAGAGTTCCACTGCAGCCCCCCTGGCAGGAGAGGGAAAGGTCATGTTCCAAGCCACCACGCTCTCGCCGCCGCGACAGGGCACCACGGCACGTACACTCTGGTGGCACCACTCCCCCTCACCAACACCGAGTAGGCATCTCAAGCCAGAGAACAGGTGCGGCTGATGTTGTTGTCAAGGCTCTGTTACTCTCTCTGTGTCGCCTTGATCCCCACAGGTAGCTCTCCCACAGGCGAAGACACCATGCAGATCTGACGGGAAGACTACAGCCTGCCTGAAGTGACCAGGGTGGGCCCAGCTGCTGCTCAGTCAGGTTGCTGACCTCCTCTTTCCAGTCAGACCCCTGTGGCTTTGCACATTCCAAGCAGTGAACCAACTGGTGCCGCCAGACCTCACAGGCCCTTTAAGCTGTAGGGCCACGCAGCTCAAAACCAAGCGAAATGGAGCTCTGTGCATCTTGGAGCTTGGCGTTCCCAGAAGTCCGGCGATGAGGGATGATGCTATCACAGTGCATCTGGAAACACCGCCGAGCTGCCATGCAACTGGTGAAGGGGTCCTGGCAGCGGTGTGGGCCTCTTAGAGTGAATCTTGTTCACAGGTACCTGTTACCTGTCTGTCTGTTGGGCACCGTGCAATGGCACAACAGCCCTGCTGGGAGGAGACGCTTGGCAACCCCACCTGTGCGCTTCTCTTTCAGCTTCTGCTCTGTCGCTGATACAGTTCAATAAAACCTTTGGCTGGGTCATCCTCATTGTCTCTTTGTTAGCAAATTGAAATTCCTTCTACTCACCCTAGTTGTTCCTTACCCCAACTGGCCTCAGGGTTGGGACCCTTTTTTTGGGGGGGGGACTCTCTGTTCTCAGGGTTTGCAGCATCCTCACTCTGTGACTTCTTGAGCTCCGAAGGGGGGGATGCTCCTTAGTGATCATGAGCCCCCACTTCTCTGCTGCCATGGTATATGGTGGTGGGCAGTGGCAGGGGGACGGGGGGGGGACAGGGCAGCACACTGACAGCTATGCCTGCAGGTGCCAGTGATGTAGCAAAGGCATGGGGTGGGTGAGGGCGTGGCTAGCTGGCTGGGCCACTGCAGTAGGTGCCCTGTGTCACATGCCAGCCTAGTGATTAGCCTGTGCACTGTTCCCTCGGATAGGCCCATGTGCTACAGCCGCCCAGCTAGGTGTGCCTGCTTGTGGTGATGCAAGGTGTTAAATACCAGGTGGCGGAGGGGTGCTCTTTGCCTGTCTCCTGCTGTGGCTGGGTGGTTAGCGAGCAGCGTTGTGGAGCGGCTGGTGGTGGGTTCTAGACCAGCTTCCCTCTCCTCTTTTGTTCCTGCCATGGGTGTTTCTGGCCAGCCATGCAAAAAGTGAGTGCCTTGCCCGTGAGGGTCAGTCCCTTGGCTGGGCTCAAGCCATCTCACCTGGCTCCCAGCCTGCGCCTTTGGGCACTGAGCCACACCAGCACCCTGCTTTGCCTGAGTGCGGTTGAGGAGGCTCCCTTTGTCACTCCTCGTTCCAGTCACCAAAGGGTTCCTTGCAGCTGGCAGGTGCCCCCACAAAGAGTTAAACCCTGGCCATGGAGGGGCTTGTGCGATTGCGTCACTCGTCTTTCTACCCGTGCTCAAAAGACATTCCTTGGATGTATGGGTTTATATGCTGCGGCCTGGGTGGTTGCCGGGGCCTGTCGGTTTGACTCAGTCGGGCCGTTGCTTCGGCGGCTACACTGGCTGCCGGTTCATTTCCGGGCACAATTCAAAGTGCTAGTTTTGACTTTTAAAGCCCTTAACGGCTCGGGTCCAGGGTATTTGAGGGACCGCCTCCTTCCTTATAATCCGATCCGTACTCTGAGGTCATCAGGGGGGTCCCTGTTAACCGTGCCGCCATTGATGGAAGTGAGGGGGATGGCGGCACGGAATAGGGCCTTCTCGGCTGTGGCGCCCCAACTATGGAATTCCCTCCCCCTGGAATTAAGAACGACTCCCTCTTTAGAGACTTTTCGGCGGGGCCTTAAGACGTTTTTAATTTAGGACAGCTTTTGATGTCTGACATGGTGGGCTGACCTTTTAACAAATGGCTTTTAACATATGTAAATTCAGGTGACCCACTGGGGTTGTTTATTTTAAATTGTTTTAATTAATTATTTTAATGTGTATATATGTATTTTAATATTGTGTTGTAAGCCGCCTTGAGTGCCCTCGGGAGAAAGGCGGGGTATAAATTCTTTAAATAAATAAATAAATAAATAAATATGGGTGGGATGAGGGGGCTTGAACCCTGGGTGTGGGGGTCCTTAGCAGTTCTTTGCTTTTGGCCCTTTGCTGCTGATGCCACTGTGACTCCTGTGGGGTGGGGGTTGGTGCTGTGGCATCCTTGTGTTGTGTTGTGTGTGTTTGTGTGTGGTGCCCTTGGGGCATCTCCCCATGGTTGGGGTGGTGCCTGTTGCTGTGTTGCTCATTCCTAGTGGCTGGTGGGGGGGTGTCCTCCCTCCCAGCATTGATCAGTTCACACTGGTGGTGCTTCACTGCCTACCATGGTTGGGGCTGATAGGGTGTGCAGTGATTGGCTGCTTGGACATCGCACTGATGTCACACGGGTGATGCACCGTCTTCATGGCAATGACATTTGGTTGTCACCGTGATGGTGCACTGCCGGCAGGATGCTGCTCCGTGGATGACAGGCTGTGCCAGTGGTGATTCCATGGACGCTGCAGGTGTTACTTTGCCAGGACAGGCTTGGCATCTGGCCCCTGGTGCGCCGGAGTCAGTGCCCCGTCGGTGTGGCGTTGGTTGCCAGGACAGACTTAAAATATCATGAATGTTGAGCCAACATCCATGTGACATCAGTGCGGTGTCCGAATAGGACTGGGCCTTAAATCTATAAAGAGTTTTTGTAACCAGTTACAGATAAACCTGCCATATATAGAGTCTGACCTTTGGCCCATCTAGTTCAGTATCGTCAACACGGACTGGCAGCATCTATCCAAGGTTTCAGGAGGGGATTGTTTTTCTGCCCTACCTGGAGATGCCAAGGATTGAACCTGAGATCTGCATGCCAAACTCTTCCTCCCTGAAAGACACTCCCTGACACTCCCTGAAAGAACACTCAAAGCCTGTTTGTTTGTTTGTTTGTTTGTTTGTTTGTTTGTTTGTTTGTTTGTTTGTTTGTTTGTTTGTTTGTTTGTTCGATCGATCGATCGATTGAGAGAGAGAGAGAGAGAGAGAGAGAGAGAGAGAGAGAGAGAGAGAGTTCTGATTCACTGGAAAAACTCTCTGAACTGGTTTAGGTTCTGCTGGAGTCTCTGCTGCCAGTTCGCAAGGTGTCTACGAGAGGGCCTGGTCTGTGCAGAAGGGAGGGGGCAGGCTGGCAGCCCTTTTTCCAGCCTTGCAGTTTTGGGTCTTTAGCAGCAGGAGCCCTGAGGCTCGGAAAAGTAGCAGGGGACATTTTTCGGGCATAAGGGTCAGCAGCGGCACCCACCGGGCCTGGTCAGGCATGTTGCCAGAGCCCATGATGCTGATGGGACATGTGCCTGACCACACCCACCTGACCTTCCCACTGTGGTGACTGCTCCCCTCTCCCCATTACCAGGGAGGGAAGCGTCCCGTGGCTTACTGGTTGAAGGGGTTGGGGGGAGCAGTCACAGCAGTCCATCTTCCTTCCCGGTGCTGCAGGCCATTGTAACGTTCCTGGATTGGGGCATCCTGATTCAAGGAACTTGGGAATCTCTTACAACGTCCTGTGCCCCGAAAAGCAGACATTTATTCTGCTGGCCGACTGCTGCTGCTGCCCTCCCCGTTGCCTGGGGAGCCACAGGAAGGATGCCGAGTGGGAGGTGGGGGTAGTGAGAAGCAGCAGCAGCCTGGGCACAGGAGACTGAGCGGTCCTTCCTGCGGCCAAAGCAGACAGTCCTGGCAGGAAAGAGCCCTCTCCTCCAAGTAGGCAGTGAAGTGGAGAAGGGCTCCCCTTTGTGCTGCCACTGCAGCAGCCATGGAACAAAGAAGGACAGCTTTTCTTCCGGTTTCTGACCAGGCGGGATGGGGGCGTAGCTGGCGTGCATGTCTCCAGCAGCGCTGTCGCCGGAAGGCCCCCACCAAGCTACCCCAGCACTGCCTGCCAGAGAGAGAGAGAGAGAGAGAGAGAGAGAGAGAGAGAGAGAGAGAGATGGAAAAGGGCTTCACCTGCTAAATTTCTCTGTGTCAGGTATAGGAGCAGCACAGTAAAAAGATGCCCACCCCATCAATGGGTGCCCAGATCTTCCGGGGGGGGGGGGTGCATGTCGTGCTACCTGGTTCCCAAGCAGAGTTGCCAACTTTTGACTCGAAGGTTGTCGTAAGGCCTCAAGCAAGCTACTAACTCCCAGCCCCAAGTCTCTATTGTTATGGGCATGCATAAGACTGGCCTCCTTGCACGTTTGTCACAGGAGGGATTACTAAGAAGAGAAGGTCTCTAAAGCACAGTTTCACACACTCGAAGGCGCTAGATCAATCCTTTGCTTCCTGATGAGCCCTCCAGATCCCCTGCTGTCGTACTGAGTCCAGGCAACCCAAGCCTTCCCAGCCGCGGAGGCAGCAGCTGTGTGCCAGTGCTTCCCCCTCCTTTGCCTGGCGGTGTGCCAGCCTCTGCTCCTCCCACTTCCTGGATAGGAAAAGGAAGGGGGTGGAGCAGAAGGGGAAGTGTGGAGGAGAGGAGAGTGGTGGATGGAAACATCTAAAGAAGTGTGGGGGGGAATGGATGTTGTTACCCCCACCAATCAGCTGCCTGGGGCAACCGCCTCAGTTGGCCTGCTATACTGAGCTGTTTTCCCCCTCCTGGGGTTCCCAGGCACCGACCTGCTTCCTTTCAGCAAGATGGCTGCCTCCTCCGTCCTGAGGCTTTCGAGCACATGCTTTGCCTCAAAGCATGTCCAGCTTGGGTCAGCCCAAGTGCTATATTGCTCGAGAGGTGGATGGAAGGAAGAGCGGCGACTCTAAGGGTCAAGGTTTACAGCTCGAGCGACGCGCCGAGACGGTAAAGTCCACAAGGAGAGGTGGGAGATTATACACTTCAGGGTGCAGCCAGTTGGAGAACGGACAGCGGTCAACACTCTGGCAAAGATAACCTGTGTTCCACCAGCGGGATGCAAAAAGGTGAGGCAAGTTTTGAGTCAGAAGAACAAGCAGCGCCTGAGAGCCTCTGAGCCAGGCGTTTGAGAAACAGCTCCAATCTTTGCTTGCTGCTGCTGCTGCTGCTGGGTTTGGGAGCCATTTGGCCAGGCCTCCTCTCTCCTCTCTGTGCTGGTCACCTACCCTGTTGTGATGTATTCACTCCTGACACAAAGGGCTTCACCTTCCTGCTCAATCCTGCTGTCACTACCACAGCAGACATCCCTGACACGTCCGTCCCAGGAAGGAACTGTGCCCCCCTCCCCACTCCCCGGACTGTGACAAGTCACAAGTGCATATTATTCATAGCTCTGCTGAGGGAACAAGCTCTGCTGAGGGAGAGTCAGCATGGCTTCTGCAAGGGGAAGTCTTGCCTCACAAACCTGTTAGAATTTTTTGAAAAGGTCAACAGGCATGTGGATGCGAGCGAACCCGTGGATATTATATATCTGGATTTTCAGAAGGCGTTTGACACGGTCCCTCATGAAAGGCTCCTGCGAAAACTCCACAGTCAGGGAATAAGAGGGCAGGTCCTCTTGTGGATTAGGAACTGGTTGAAGACCAGGAAACAGCGAGTGGGAGTCAATGGGCAATTTTCACAATGGCGAGAGGTGAAAAGTGGTGTGCCCCAAGGATCGGTCTTGGGACCGGTGCTTTTCAACTTATTCATAAATGACCTGGAGTCGGGGATAGGCAGTGAGGTGGCCAAGTTTGCAAATGACACTAAACTTTTCCGGGTGGTGAAGACCAGCAGGGATTGTGAAGAGCTCCAGAAGGACCTCTCCAAACTGGGAGAATGGGCAGCAAAATGGCAGATGCGCTTCAGTGTAAGTAAGTGCAAAGTGATGCACATTGGGGCAAGAAACCAAAATTTCACATATAAGCTAATGGGTTCTGAGTTGTCTGTGACGGATCAAGAGAGAGATCTTGGGGTGCTGGTGGACAGGTCGATGAAAGTGTCAACCCAGTGTGCGGCGGCTGTGAAGAAGGCCAATTCCATGCTCGGGATCATTAAAAAAGGGATTGAGAATAAAACGGCCAATATCATTATGCCTTTGTACAAATCGATGGTAAGGCCACATCTGGAGTATTGTGTCCAGTTCTGGTCACCACACCTCAAAAAGGATATAGTTGAATTGGAAAAGGTGCAGAAAAGAGCGACCAGAATGATTTGTGGGCTGGAGCACCTCCCTTATGAGGAAAGGCTACAGCGTCTGGGGCTTTTCAGCCTAGAAAAAAGGCGCCTGAGGGGGGACATGATTGAGACTTATAAAATTATGCATGGGATGGAGAGAGTGGATAGAGGGAAATTCTTCTCCCTCTCGCACAACACCAGAACCAGGGGACATGCACTAAAATTGAGTGGAGGGAGAGTTAGAACAGACAAAAGAAAATATTTCTTTACCCAGCGTGTAATTCATCTGTGGAACACCTTGCCACAGGATGTGGTGATGGCATCTGGCCTAGATGCCTTTAAAAGGGGTTTGGACAGATTCATGGAGGAAAAGACCATCACAGGTTACAAGCCATAAGCAATCTCCTGGTTTTAGAAGTAGGTTTTCTCTGTGCCAGGTGCAAGGGAGTGTCAACGGGAAACAGGTTATCTTGTTGGCTGTGTGCTCCCTGAGGCATCTGGTGGGGCCACTGTGTGACACGGGAAGCTGGACTAGATGGGCTTTGGCCTGATCCAGCAGGGCTGTTCTTATGTTCTTATTCCCTGGAGTTTCCAGCGCCTGACAGGGCCGTACAAGATGCAACTGGGACAGGGAGCTCTTGCTTATTGCTGCTCCACGTCCCAAAGCACCGGCCAGCTGTACCGTGCAGTGTGAATGACCAAGATCATAATGCTGGGACTGAGCCACCCGCCAGGTTAATGACATGAAGCAGAATGAAAGGAGGAGGCTGCTATCGCTCTTCTGCATAAGCGGATAAGGGTTAGGGCCGGGGCGCCATCTTTTCAGCCAGACTTTGCAGCTGTGTCCTTAAGATTGGCAAGAATGATCAGCTGGAGATTTTCACAGTATAGGAATACATGTTATCATCTGCTACAGTTCTAAGCAGCTGTTGAAGGCACAGCTGTAATGTCTGCTTGAAAACTTGGTCACCCTAAAACGGATGGCTGGAACAGACCCAGGTGCATTGACTGTACATCTCTGGCCAGAGCTTTCGGGGGGGGGGGGGGCGCTTTAGCCTGATCTGATTCACAGGAGAGATGAATAAGGTGAGCACATACAAAGTGTTTCCGCTGATCACTGTGTAACTGCAGGCAGCTCTGAGGCTGGAGGCAGGCAGGGGCTTCCCGAAGGAAGGCTGGTCCTTCCAGGCAGATGTGAGGCAGGCCAGCACCTCTCATGTCACACATCTGTCGCATTTCATTGTGGGATCCACAACTCGGCACAAATGCAAATCCCAGCCAACTAACACAAGCAGAGCAGTTGTGACTGCTCTGTCACATCCAGTTTGGCCTCCAGGCAGTCTGTGAGGACTTCCTTGGAAGTACAGTAATGGGAATTACTTTGGAGGAAAGACAGACAGGTTGGGGCTGACAGGACTCGGTGGCAGCACCCGGAGGACTCCTACTCTTGTCACCTGGCCTGTCAGTTGACTTGAGTCCCGCCCTGTCCCAATGCTCAGCATCTTATGCGCCTCTTTCTCCTTCTCCCAGAGTGTTTTTGTTTTAGAAACAGGATGAATGTGGAACGAGTGCAACGGTCGCCTCCCTCCCACACCCAGAAGAGATTTGATGCAATTTGCCAGAGAGGGGAAAAGGGGAAGGAAACCCGGAAGGTCTGTGCAGCAGTTGCCAAGTGCAACTTCTGCTAATGTAACTGAGAAGATGAACGTCGTATCCGGGTGCCTAGGTAAGGGGTGCTCAGGAAATGTTGACACCTAATGCAGGAAATGCAAATGGTCCTCATTCCCATTGGGAAAAGACCGAGAGACTAACCAGCCGATTGTGTCCACCCTATTTCACTGCCTGACGCAGCAGTTCCCATGGGGTGGAGCAGAGCAGAGCCGAGCAGACTGCTGAGGTACCAGGGCTCCCTTTTATTCAGTGCTTGTCCTGTGTCCTGACGCCATCCTCCGGCATCCTGTCACCTGATGCAATGCCCCGCCCACCCGGGAAGGGTGGAGCTTGCTGCCTCCGAGGCGGCACCTTCCCTGACTTGCTACTATTATGGTCTGGGTTATTGTCCGTTGATTTCTGACCTTGCAGTTCCTTTCTGCCATGGACATTCGCAGTGGCTAAACAAGATTGGAATAAAGTACAATAAGAACAAATCATGATAATTCACCTAAGGGCAAACCAATCATCCCTTTGGGGAGAAAGACGGAGTAAAAATGCTGTAAATAAATAATCCTAATAATAAAAACCAGCAATAAAACAGCAACAGTCAGATCTCAAGTTTCCATTTAACAAGCAGCCCTTGAAGAATATAAGAACATCAGAAGAGCCTGGCTGCTGGATCAGGCCAAAGGCCCTGAATCTAGTCCAGCTTCCTGTATCTCACAGTGGCCCCACCAGATGCCTCAGGGAGCACACAAGACAGCAAGAGACCCATATCCTGTAGCCACTCAAAATGTATATTTTAAAAGTTTTAGCTGCCTCCCAGAAGGCAAGCAGCAGTGGAGTCAGGTAGAGTTCCCTTGGGAGGGTATTCCGAGTTTGGGATGACCACACCAGACAACCTGCAAGAAAACTCTCACTCTGCAGGCTGCCAGGATATACAGAACTCCGTGTCTGGCTTTACCCCCATTCCAGAGGTTTGGACCTCTGAAGTGTTAACCTTCTTCTTCTTCTTCCCTGTTGGCAAGTTGCCCTTCTTCCATCCCTAGAAGCACCTTCCTCGATGGCAGTAACTGCCTAGGGAGGGGCCAGCAAATCTGTGAATACAGCTAGATCGATACAGGACAACCTCCCTTACTGAGCCAGAATGCTCATCAACATCAGCAGCCCTCATTCAGAAAAAGTAGGAAGCAGCATATGCCTGTCCAGTTGCAGGATGAGCTTTGTCCTCTCTGCCCACCTGCCAAGGGCTGACGTTGCGTCCTGTCACTTTAAGAGGAAAGCCCAGAAAGGCCTCAGAATGAGAAGGCCATGTGAGAGAACTACTAGGGGAACAGTTACCGTTTTGCAGCAGACATCTGTGTATGCGGTTGGGCCTGTATGATCTCCTCAGAAGCCTGAACAGTTAAGAACATAAGAACATAAGAAGAGCCTTGCTGGATCAGGCCAGTGGCGTCGCTCTAGGTGGGGCGGAAAGCTACGTTCTGCAGCGTTCTGCCCCACCGTTACTCTCCGGCACGAGATGCCCCGCCCCCTCATCGTAGGAGCCCGTCAGTGGAGAGAAGGCAATGCGCAGGGACTCTCCTGTGCGTTGCCTTCGATCCACCGACAGGCTCCAACGATGAGGGGGCGGGGCACCTCGTGCCGGAGAGTAACGGTGGGGCTGAACACTGCAGAACTTAGCTTTCTGCCCCACCTAGAGCGACGCCACTGGATCAGGCCAAGGCCCATCTAGTCCAGCTTCCTGTATCTCACAGTGGCCCCACCAGATGCCTCAGGGAGTACACAGCCAACAAGATAACCTGTTTCCTGTTGTCACTCCCTTGCACCTGGCACAGAGAAAACCCACTTCTAAAGCTTATGGCTTGTAACCTGTGGTGGTCTTTTCCTCCATGATTCAAACCCCTTTTAAAGGCATCTAGGCCAGGTGCCATCACCACATCCTGTGGCAAGGAGTTCCACAGATGAATTACACGCTGGGTGAAGAAATATTTTCTTTTGTCTGTTCTAACTCTCCCTCCACTCAATTTTAGCGCATGTCCCCTGGTTCTGGTGTTGTGCGAGAGGGAGAACAATTTCCCTCTACCCACTCTCTCCATCCCATGCATAATTTTATACGTCTCAATCATGTCCCCCCTCAGGCGCCTTTTTTCTAGGCTGAAAAGCCCCAGACGCTGTAGCCTTTCCTCATAAGGGAGGTGCTCCAGCCCACGAATCATTCTGGTAGCTCTTTTCTGCACCTTTTCCAATTCAACTATATCCTTTTTGAGGTGTGGTGACCAGAACTGGACACAATACTCCAGATGTGGCCTTTCCATTGATTATTCTCAATCCCTTTTTTAATGATCCCAAGCATGGAATTGGCCTTCTTCACAGCCGCCGCACACTGGGTCGACACTTTCATCGACCTGTCCACCAGCACCCCAAGATCTCTCTCTTGATCCGTCACAGACAACTCAGAACCCATTAGCGTATATGTGAAGTTTTGGTTTCTTGCCCCAATGTGCATCACTTTGCACTTACTTACACTGAAGCGCATCTGCCATTTTGCTGCCCATTCTCCCAGTTTGGAGAGATCCTTCTGGAGCTCTTCACAATCCCTGCTGGTCTTCACCACCTGGAAAAGTTTAGTGTCATCCGCAAACTTGGCCACCTCACTGCTTATCCCCAACTCCAGTTCTAAGCCCAGACAGGCTGTAAAAAATCGAGACAGTCCTCAGAGAAATGGCGCTTGGTTTTCTTTCACCAGTCTAAGTTTATGTGTGGAAATTCAGACTTTCCCAATGGGTTAGCAAGAAATAGCTGAGCTGCTGTATGCAGCTGTTGAAATTTATGCGATGGCCAGAAACGTACAGCACAGTCCTGTCCAAAGCCCTGCGCTGGGATGCAGTGGCGCGGGGGCAGACTCCGCTGTATCTAACGCAGGGCTGGAGGCTGTTAGAGGCCTCCTTGAGGTAAGTGGACATTCGTCCCCTTACCCCATGTCAAGCCCCAGCAGCCTCTGTCCTGCTTGTGTGGGCTTCCCAGAGGCAGCTGGTTGCTTGGAAATCTCCTTCAAAAGAAACAGTCATTGAAGTTAACTATTGACCCCTAAATGTTCCTGACTTGGGAGTGGGACCTGCATAGGTGAGGCAAGAGGCTGTGGATCAGGGACATGAAACCGATTTTGTATGCAGAAGATCCCCGCTTCAAGCTCTGACACCTCCAGATCGGACTGGGAAAGACCCAGGGATGGGGACTCGAGTCAAATGACCATCACAAGAGGAAGGGTTAAACTCTCCTCTCCCCCCCCCCCAGCTCCATGGCCCCAATCCAAATCACCTCCCCCAGTCACTTTTAAGACTAAAATACAATGCCCTGTAGATTCCTGCTTCAAGGTCTGGGTTACCTGCCACCACCACCAAACCTAAAGCCTAATTGCTGCACGTGAAAAGGTCACGGGTTTGATCGTTGCCAGTGCTCCGAAGCCACAAGCAATGTGTATGTACCTTTCGAGTCTGCTTGCCCAGATTAAACACATAACCAGTTGTTGTATATACATCAGTCAAGTAGGCCATGGTTCACAGCCATTGCAGCGGTGCCCACAATAGAACATTTTGTTTCTTTACACTATTGTTCCTGATTGTCCATGTACAGCATGCTTTGTTAGCTTTGTGAATTGCATGCCATTTAGGTGCTACGTTTTCTCGGTGTGCTAGTTTTGACCTTTCTGCAAGTCTTTTATGGCCTGGGATTTGTAAAACTGCAGGGTTTTGCCTAGGGCCAAGAGAGTGGGCTGTATAGTCTGGTCCTTGACCAACTTCATCAGTTACCAACTTGTTTCCAGGCTCCGTTTAAACTGCTGGCTTTGGCCTTTAAAGTCCCAAACGGCCTGGGACCAGAGTGTTTCCAGAATCCCCTCTCCATTCCCCGCTTTTCTGAGACCTGCTCCATTAGGTCTCCATTGTCCAATTCCTCCCTTGTCTGAGACCTACTGAGGTCCTTCTTTGTTCCCCTGCCATCAGAGGTACAACTGGCTGATAGGAGCGATCAGGCCTTTTCTATCCTGTGGCACGCACAGGATAAAAGTTGCGGAATGACTTCTCTTAAGAGGTTGCCTGGCCCTATCCCTGCCTGCTTTGAGGCTGTTCCATTTCAGCAAGCGTCTCAGAACTTGTTTCCTTTGGGATGAGTGTTTTAATCTGCTGCTGTTTTAAGTGAGGTTCTTTTTACTGCTTTTGCCATTATGTTGTCACTTGAACTATTTTTGTAAGCTGCATAATGCATCATATCAAAGGGCCAACTAGATGTGATGGTGACAGTCACATTTCGTTAATCCCATCTCTGTTCACATGTTTATTTATTTATTTTATTTTAAAAAAATTACAGTATATCCCGCCTTTTCCTATGCCAAAAGGCAAATGCTCAAGGCGGCTAACAACAGATTAAAATACATAATTTAAAATACATAAAGATACTTAAACAATTTCAAAAAACAATAAAAACACTGGGGTGGGCAACAGTATGGAGCAGAGAAACAGCATGGCAGAGCATCTTGAGATACAGGAGGCAGACCACAACCCATCACCCAAACGCTAGACGAAACAAAAACGTTTTGAGCCCTTGCCGAAAAGTCATGAGGGAGGGGGTGGTTCTCAGATCCCCTGGCAGGGAGTTCCACAGTTGTGGCGGCACAGCAGAGAAGGCTTGCCCACGTGTTGCAACTCCCCTAACTTGCGATAGAGGTGGTACACATAGGAGAGCCCCCTCAGATGACATAAGAGAGCGGGCCGGAATGTATGGGAGAAGGCGATCCCTCAGATATCCTGGACCCAAACCGTGAAGGGCTTTAAAGGTCATTACCAGCACCTTGAATTGGGCCCGGAAACGAATGGGCAGCCAGTGCAACTGCTGAAGCAGTGGCTCAACAGAGTCAAACCGCCTAGCTCCATCAACCACCCGGGCCGCCGCATTCTGCACTAATTGCAGTTTCCGAACCGAATTCAAGGGCAGCCCCACGTAGAGCGCATTACAGTAATCCAGTCTTGAAGTCACTAAGGCGTGGACCACCGTGGTCAGGTCCGATCGACTCAAGTACGGCTGCAGCGGGCGCACCAGCCGAAGCTGGGCAAACGCACCCTTGGCCACAGCCGCCACCTGGCTTTCCAGGGAGAACTATGAATCCAGAAGCACTCCCAAGCTGCACACCTGTTCCTGCAGGGGGAGTGCAACCCCATTCAGAACGGGCAGGTGACTCAGTACCTGCATCAAAGCTTTCCTGACCAGTAGGACCTCTGTCTTTTCTGGATTCAATCTCAACCTATTAGCCCTCATCCAGACCCCAACTGACTCCAGACAGCGCTCCAGGACTTCCACAGCCTCCCTGGAGCGAGATGGCAAGGAGAGATAGAGCTGGGTGTCATCAGCATATTGGTGACACCCAACTCCAAATCCCCAGATGATCTCCCCCAACGGCTTCATGTAGATGTTAAAAAGCATGAGAGACAGAATAGAACCCTGTGGCACACCACACTGTAAAGGGCAGGGCGCCGAACAGGTGTCTCCCAGCATCACCATCTGGGACCTGTCAGCCAAGTAGGACCGGAACCACTGCAACGCAGTGCCCCCTAGTCCCAACTCGGCCAGCCGACCCAGAAGGATACCATGGTCGATGGTATCGAAAGCCGCCGAGAGGTCCAAAAGGACCAGCAGGGATGCACTCCCCCTGTCCAGTCCTCGGCGAAGATCATCCAACAGGGCAACCAAGGCTGTCTCCATCCCAAAGCCCCGCCTGAAGCCAGACTGAAAAGGGTCCAGATACTCCGTTTCATCTAGTATCCCCTGGAGCTGAGACGCCACCACCCGCTCAATCACCTTACCCAAAAAAGGCAGATTGGAAACTGGCCGATAGTTATTTAAATTGGAGGAATCCAGAGATGGATTTTTCAGGAGGGGGAGCACAATTGCGGTCTTCAAGATGCTAGGCATCACTCCCTCCCGCAAAGATGAATTCACAATAGGTTCCACCCAATTGGCCAGCCCAACCCGCGCAGATCGTATTAGCCAAGCTGGGCAAGGGTCAAGCGGGCAGGAAGACGATCTCAAACTACAGAGGACCCTATCCACATCCTCAGGCTCTATAAGGTGAAAAGAATCCATAATGATGGAATCGACAGATGCCGTAGGGACAACTTCTGGAACTGTTAAACCAGAGTCCAAGTCGTGGCAAATCTGAGCGATTTTATCTGCGAAGTGCCGTGCGATCTCATTACAGCGGTCCATCAAACACTCCAACTCACTCGCTACAGGAGCCGAGTGGAGCAGATCCTGGACAACTTGAAATAGCTCCGCCGGCCGGCTACTCGCAGACGCATTGGTGGCAGAGAAAAACACCTTCTTCGCTGCCATCACCGCCACGGAGTAGGCCCTGAAATGGGCTCTAGCCCGTGTTCGGTCAGATTCATCACAAGTTTTCCTCCACCATCGCTCTAGGCAGCGGCCCAGTCGTTTCATTGCCCGCAGCTCCTCAGTAAACCAAGGAGCCGCCTTGGCTCGACGGCAGGGCCGTGGCCGTTCAGGAGCGATCTGATCCAAGGCTCTAGCTGCCTCCCCATACCACAGGGCAGCCAGAGCTTCGGATGAATCACTGACCCGGTAAGCTGGGAATTCCCCCAGAGCACTCAGGAAAGCATCCGGATCCATCAGTCTCTGGGGGCGGACCATACAATTCGGTCTCCCAGCTCTGCAGGGGTGATTAAACGTTGCCAGTCTAAAACTCACCAGATAGTGATCCGTCCAAGACAGAGGAGTGATCTTAACCTCCTTCATAGGCAGATCACCATCCCCATACCCAGCAGTGAACACCAAGTGAACACTTAGGGGTCGAGCGAGGGTCTGATTCAAAGGGACATGTGATCAGGGGAGTCAAGCTGCTGCCCCCTTCCCAACTGACCACCCTGCCTTCTTACCACCCGATGATGGTCTGTTGCCCCAGGCACTTTTCTCCCAGTCCTGCTCATTTCTGTAAGTGGGAGCTGTGGAAATGAAGTCCAAGTAACAGCGGAGAGGCAAGGTGACGAAGGGGGAACGTTCAGCTTCCTCTCCTGCAGACATCATTTGACATCGAAATCAGTCACAGATGCTCAACGGCACACATGCTTTGTATGTGAACAGGACGCAGGCAAATTTGGCTTCTGCCATTGCATCGAGTACGGTCCTCAGACAGCACCTACCACATACCTGTTAAGATCCAGGGTGAGAGATACGACAACAGCTGTGGGGCAGAGCAGGGTTTTTATTGCTGCTGCCCCAAAGCTATGGAGCAATCTCTCTCGGGACAGGAGGTACAGCAAGCAACGCTTATAGGTTGACACCTGTCCTTAGTTTTAATGGAGCATTGTGCATTCAGGAGATCTGCCCATATATAAGCAGTAGAACATTTATTCTGGACCAAGTTTGTCCATGATCAATGCTTTCCGTTTCAAACACATGTGCTTCTGGAGGGAAAAGGAGGTTACCATTTTTTCCCAGGTCCAAACCGGGACACCCCCTCCTATTAATTAATTAATTTGGGGGTGAGGTTGGTCGAATTTTTTTAATTTTTTTTTTAATTTCTTACCCTTGCCGCTGCCGCCGCTGTGGAATCTGGCCAGCTGCATCCGGGCCGGCCAGGACTCCAAGTACTGCCCCTGCTGCTCCACTGCCGCCGCCGCCACTTCCAAAAACTCGCGCAAGATCCAAGATGGAGCTGCTGGAAAAAAAAAGGTACTTTTTGGAAACGGCGGCCGCAGAGCCCGGAAAACCTGTGACTGATCTGGTTCCAGGCCCAGCTGGCTGGGACCGGGCTCCAGAAACTGGGACAGTCCTGGGTTTCCCAGGATGAATGGTAAGCCTCTTAGCCACAGCACACACTCCCTAATGCATGTGCTGTTTTGTAGGAGTGTAATACATCGTGCTGTCTTTTTGTTTATCATCCATACTTTGAACGCTAAAGCTGCTGTAGATAATCAGAGGCTACAATGACTATCATCATCCCACTCGCTCAGGTGGCCACAGCCCGATGCTGATGGTGCCAAGGCTGTGGGTTTGCATTCCATGCTGGCCATGGCAATTAATGTAGGCTGGGTCAACAGTTACTGGTACATGGAACCAAGGCAATATTCCCCTGAAGACCAGAAGCTGGAGACAGGGCAGGGCTGTGTCTTATCTTGCTTGTGGGCTTCCCCGTAGCATCTGTGGCCACTGTGGGAGGGATGGACCTTCAATCTGGTCCACCACGGCTCTTCTGATGTTCTTTAGTGCCATTGTTTCCAGCTCCAGGTAAAACCATTAAAATTTACCCCTGCAAGATAGCCATGATTATACCTGGTCATTTAAGGCCCTTATTTTTGTGCCTGTTTGGCCTGATTAACACAGTCTAGGAATGCCTGAATTATCTACAGTGGTCAGGTGAAAAGGTCACCCCACCTTTACACTATCATAGTAACCTTTTGACATCAAGGGCAGACCTTTCTACTTCAAAGTGCACATGATGGTTGGAGTTGCATCTGCTGCTTTTATTTGCTGCTGTTGCTCCAGCTGAACTTTTCAAATTGTATTAGGCCTTTTCAAATTGTATTTCAAATTGTATTAGGCTGTGCTTGGTTTTTACTGGGGCTGTATTATTTTGATGTTTATGATTTTACTCTGTTTCCATGAAGGGTGAGGAGCCACTGCAAGCCTTTGAAGAGGTGGGGGAGAAATTAACAAAAGACATCTTAAAATTTGCATTTTGGGGGGATTGGGCTGAGCATGGTTTTAAATTTGCAACACAGCCAGACCTTCACATTTTAACAGCCCTCGTTTGCCATCATTACATAGGGTGACAATGAATTCAGCAGTACTGAATTGGTTTCCACATGTGGGAGACACACCCAGAGCCAAGAAATGGGTTCTCAACCCCGCCCCCAAACCTGGAGTACCACGCAGACATGCACCACTGGAAGTACGGTAACTGGCAATGATGTAATCACCAGTTACTTCCGGGTTGGAGGCCTCGGCATGAGCCTGCAAGCACTGGTAAGAGGCTCCGGGTGAGCAGGATTTTCCCAGCACGTGAAACCCCAGCTCTGGCCGCCGAGCCAAGCCTCCTACTGGCGTTTGCAGGCTTGCGTTGAGGCCTCCACGATGCTAGGTGGGTGTCCAAGGGTGCCACGCGTACCACCAACCCTCACATACCACTGGTGGTACGTGTACCACCAGTTGAGAACTTTTGACGTAGAGAGTCACGACAGAACCTGGTAGAGGATGAGTGGGAGCACGTAGAATCTGGAGCTATTTGCTGGATTTTCAGAACTCTCTAACCTCTAATCCAACAGATTTTTTAAAAATCTGATTATCATTCTATCTCCAAATGAGTGCAGCTGATGTACAGACAGCAGAACACTTGAGATCTCTTTTTGGAACAATAATCATAGTGCAAAAGAACTCCGGAGTAGAACACAAATCAGTGCGTCTTCCAGCTATAGATTGCACAAAACAGACAGGAGAGAATGGACATGTGCAATATGGCAATGAGTGCATTTGTTGGTAATGCTTTGCCTCAGCACACGTGATCCGTAACTGGCAAGCCTTTCCTGTGACATGGTGCTAATTCTGCTGTGGAGTCAACTGCTCTTGTCTGAAGAACAGTATGGTCCCTGAGATTACAGAAGGTGGCAAACTAACACCCTTATGGGCCAGAATGTTGCATTCAATACCACCATCTGAACTGGGGGAGGGGCATCAATCTGCTCCTCTTCCCATAAGCCTTCAGATTCCAAAGGACAATTTGCTCCAGGAATGACTGAGCAGCTGCAGCTGTGTGCTATCCCTTGATATACAGTGGATTTAAAGTCAGCGCAATGGAGCGCCCAAGAGACCAGTCTTCCACTTCCACCCGCCAGTGCCTATGGGGGAAAATAGCTTGTGCTCCTCCTGCCAGAAGCCCCCACGCTGCGCTCTGCTTCTGTAACCAGGGGGGGGGCCTGGGAATGAGGAGACACATCACTGCTTGTTCTGAAAAGCACCTCTTGCCAAACAGCTGTGGCCACTTCCAGGAATTACGCCTCCTGCAAAAATGACTCGCCATTGTTGACATGGCCACATGTGCCAAGCTTCTCTTGGGCTTTGTTGGTGGGAGCCTTCTGCCACAGTCCAACCAGCAAGAGCAAAAATACATAGCCTCGCGTGAAAGAGAGGAGGGGAACCCCACTCACCTGGCAGACTTCAACGACGTAACGAGGCAGAAAATGGAAATCAGCACAGAAGCAGCATTCAAATAGTCCAAAAGGAGGAATATTTAAACAGAGGTTGGAAGGCAATACTGTATTCTGTATACTCAATACACTGACGTTTAGGAAAAAAGCAACACCCCTCTGTTAGAATGTATTAGGCTCTTCATGGTGAATCTGGAATGTTAGTGGCGGGCTGCTTGAATAGAGCTAGCCCAGCATTGGAAGCCGTACCCTGTGTCCTGTCTGGGCTATTCCAATGCTGGGCTAGCTCTATCCAAGCAGCCTTTAGAAGCGGCAGGATAAAATCTTCATGCATAAGGTGGTTTGCCAAGCCATTTTTAGGTATACTGAACAAGGCCAGGCTGGGATTGAATCGAATGCCCTGCTTTGCTATGTCTTCCACTTCATGAAGAATTGTGTGGCAGACCTGAGACTAGGTTCACGTGCCACATGTGATAAAAGGGTGTCTCAAGAATCACACCTCCTCCAGCTTTTCAGTGAGGTAGTGTTATAGGTGTGGCTGGTCTTTCCATGCCTGTGAGCATAACATCCAGTGATGCAGGACTTCCAATGGAAGGTATGCAGCTCTTAAGCCAACTGAGAGATTCCCTGTAGGATGATTCAGCTCACTGGGTTCACACCCAACAAAGATCCGCCAGTCATCATTAGCCCTGTGATCGATGTCAGAAGTGACCCCATTTAACTGGGTCACGGTCAGGGATCTGAATTCACCAGCAATTTTGCAGTTTCTGCTGGTCTGGACCAGGCTCTGATCTTTTAAGTCCCATCTGCATGGAACTGGCTGCAAGGAGTACAGCTACCCAAGGCCGGCCTTACACTGAGTCAGTCTACCAACCCCACAGCATCACCTGTGATTGGGAGGGGCTCTTTTCTGCTGCCCACCCTAAGCCTGTGCTGGCTCCCGGATTTGGAGGGAGGGCTTCTGGCAAGGTACCTTTAGTGGATCCACTTCAACTGGGGTGTGCAAACTGAGACATCTTTCACACAGCCTCTTGGGTACTCCATGTGCAGTGAGAATGGCAGCACTGCTGGGGCAGTGAGCCCTTGGCCAATCCTGGGACCCCATCAAACGCTTGACCTGGGCACCCTCTGAAGCTGGCCCGGTTTCCAACCCTGCTACCTGAGTAACAGCCCAATCCTGTGTAACTCCTGTGCCGGTGTAACAGTAGATCCACTGGTGTAAGTGCACTTATGCCAATGTAACTTGCCGTATGCCAACGGACGCAGGACGGACACTGGTGTAACCCGCCTTGGATGCCGTGCATGCACAGTTCGGACACAGTACGGACACCAGCGCAACTCCTCCAGTGCGGGGGGCATTGCAGGGCTGTCCAAACGCCCCCAGAATGCCCCCTGCACTGGCGGAGTTGCAGCAGCATCTGTTCCGCGTCCAAACTGCATCTGAGGCAGGTTCCGCTGGTGTCCGTCCTGCATTCGTTGGCGTACGGCAAGTTACACTGACATAAGTGCACTTACACCGGTGGATCCTACTGTTACAATTGGGCTGTAAGTGTGCCGTATAGTTGGACTAGGGCCTGGGTTCAGCTCCACACCCAGTCAAGGAGTGGGTTTGGGCCGATCATGAGTTCTCACCTAGCTCACAGGGCTCTTGTGAAGAGAAGGGGACAGGAGAACCACACATCCCAGAAGAAAGGTAGGACAAAAAAGATACCTGTGTAATTTATTTTTTTAAAAAACCCAAACTTTCTGGAAACAATCCGGTATTAACATGAAAACGAGCCAACTAACGAGCTCTAACAAACAAAAAAACACGAGCTAACTAACAAAAGGAAAGAGACCACTTATAACAAATGGATGAAGACCCATCCCAAAAAAGGCAGGACTTCAATTAGCAGCAAAAAACAGCAGAAGGGAAAATATCAGATGCAGCTTGGGGCTGGGGGGGGGGTTTCCCCATGGTGGGGGCCCTCGTGAATTGCCACCGGAACCTGAAAAAGGGCCTCCTGGAAAGATCTCACAGTGCGGGCAGATTTCTGTGGGAGAAAATGGTCCTTCAGCTATCTTGGCCCCAGGCTGTTTAGGGCTTTCAAGGCAATAACCAGTACCTTGAATTGCACACGGAAACAGAGTCACAGTGGCACGGCACCATCATAAAGCCTCACCCAGCCGCTGGAGTTCCCCGAGAGTCTTCGAGAGCAGCCCCACATAGAGTGGATTACCACCAACTAACCAGGAGGTGACCAAGGCATGCGTGATCATGGCTGGATCTGCTTGAGGCAGAAATGGGTGCAGCTGCGGCAGAAGCCGAAACTAGGCAAAAGACACTGCACATGCAGGGCTGGCCCAACAGACTCCCAAGCTGGGCACCTGGTGTCTCTCAAGGGGAGCTCAACCCTGTCAAGAACAGAAACACACACCAGCAGCAGCAGCAGCAGGTCTCCTAACCAGGAGGACCTTCGTCTTGTTCAGATTTCATTTCAGCTACGTTGCCCTCATCCAGCGCCCGTCACTGTCTCCAAACAAACAACGACTCAGAACATGCTCTAGTTGGAGAAGGCAACACAATGTACAGCTGGATCATGTCACCTGCCTACTGTGACACCCACCCAATGCCAAATTCTGGGATGATCTCCCCCTGCAGTTTCATGTAGATTTTAAAGAGCATGGAAGCCTGTAGACCAGCGGTTCTCAACCTGTGGTCCGCGTACCCCTAGGGGTACGCGGACCACAGGTTGGGGGTATGCGAGATGCTCCCTGTTATCCACTGCATTTTTCCACTGCCCGTTATCAGCTGCTGATTGCAGCAGCTAATAACGGGCAGTGGAAAAATGGGGGGAAAAGTGTTTTTTTTTCTGGCCTGTGGTGCGGCCGAACGGATCCTCTGGCTCGCACCGCAAGCCGTAGGGAAAGGCTACAGCCCTGCCGAATCAACAGGGCTCTAGCCTTTCCTTCCGGCTTGCGGTGCGAGCCAGAGGATCCAATCGGCTGCGCCGCAGGCCGTAAAAAAACACTTTTGGGGGGTTGCACTTTTGGGGGGGTACACAGGACTTGGGGGCGGGGGTATGCCAACCTTTGGGGGCCCGCCTAGGGTGTACGCAGACCCCCAAACGTTGAGAAACCCTGCTGTAGACCATCACAGGCCCCACCACCCTTTGGTACCAATCCCCCAGGAAAGACTGGAGGCTCCAGAACAGGCCCGTCCCCAGAAGGATAGCCCGGCCAATGCTACTGAAAGCTGCGGAGAGGTCCAAGAGCCTTGCACTCCTTGCCTACAGCTCCTGGTGCAGCAGGGCGTCCACCAGAATGGGCAAAGCTGCAGCTGCTTCAGTCCCCAAACTGGGGTGGAAGCCAGCATGGAATCCATCTTCTCCAGGAATCCCTGGAGCTGCATCGCTACCAGGCGTTCCAGCAGCACCTTGCTCAGGAACAGCGAGCAGGAGACTGGTGGCCAGTAACGATTCTGTGCAAGTTGGTGGACTCCTGCTGACTTGAAGCAGGCTGCAACCAGGCCCTTGAGAAGTGAAGCATTCTTCTCACCAGGGATGCTCTGCCTGCGAAGCATGTGCTCCTCTACCACTGAGCAACGTTCCCCCCCCCCCCAGACATGCATGCTCGGTGGTGGACAGTCCAGCCTCCTCCCAGATCCACTGCTGTTTCCGAAGGAGTTGATGTTTGGATCTGACGATACCTGGATTCATCCCCAAAGGGCAGTGCTGCTGTTCGTCAGCAGGAATTCTTCTCCTTCAGCACCTTAGAATACAAATAAATACAATATTTATGCAACTGGTGGCGCCATTCTTCTCACATCACGTCGGGCGAGGGAAGGCCGACTGCAAGCTTGCAGGGGAGCCCTCCTGATCGGTTGGGAGAAGTGGGTGCACCATGTTTTGTGGGGGGCAGGTTAGGTTAAGTTCACCTCTCCCATCCTCCATCTGAGCATGATGTTAAGAGCAAAGAAGAGATGCGTCCAGTTTGGAGCCCTCTCCATTCTCAGGCTGCAATCCCGAGAGACTGAGTAAGCTCCACTGAACTCAGGCTCACTCCGGAGTAGACACATGCTGCAG
Source organism: Plestiodon gilberti rubricaudatus (assembly GCA_026170595.1). Classification (NCBI taxonomy): domain Eukaryota; kingdom Metazoa; phylum Chordata; class Lepidosauria; order Squamata; family Scincidae; genus Plestiodon; species Plestiodon gilberti. The sequence continues at coordinate 6,311,495 of JANXHW010000003.1, read as the reverse complement.
TCCTACTTCGCACATTTCCCTAGGAGTAAACCACCCCCTGAACATAGCAAGACTTACAACCAGAGTTTTTCCTCGGAAGTAAACGCTATTGAACTCAACGGGGCTCAGTAGTATGAGCAGGTTGCAGGGTTGCACTGCGCTGCACTTTACCTGTGAATAAGCCCCCGCCCCCTAAAACACACTGAGACTTCCTTCTGAGTAAGCAGCACGTATCGATTCCCGCTCCCCCCGTTTCCCGGCCTTTCCACCTTGCTCAATCCGGCCAGCTCCGGGTTTGCTAAGACGGGAGGGGCAGATCGGTGGTCCGGCTGCTCCGTGACCCGCCTCCCGGCCCCGGAGCGCCAGGCTTGCTTCTCTCTGTGGCGGAGGCGGAGCGGCCGACCCGGGACCTCCCTCCGGTGCAGTCCCGCCCCGTGGAGGGGCGTGGGGAGAAGAGAGGAGAGGAGGCCAGCGGAGCGGACCAGAGCAGAGGCCGGGCGAGACGCAGCGCTGCCGGGTCCGGCTGGAGGAGCCACTGACCGGAGAGCTGCAGGATGGCGGCGGACGGCGGCCTCGAGCAGCGGGCGCTGCAGTACGAGCAGACCTTGGTGAGTCAGCCGGAGAAGGAGGCGGCGGCGAGCGAGGGGTCTTTCTCTCTGCAATTGTCCCGCCACGGGACGCGCGCCCTCCATTGGAGGCAGGGCTTCGTCCCGGAACCCGTTTCCAGTGCCAGGACCGCATAATGCAGAGAGTAGTAGTACCTCTAGCCATGGACAGAGTGCTTCTCCAGGAACCGCGAACAGCCCCTCGCCTGAGGTTAAGGAGGACCCCCTCCAAGGCAGAGGAGGATGTGTTCGCGGCTGGTTGCTTGAGCCCCGGCAACTTAGTGCTGTTCGGGGTCCCCAGAGACTCTGGGGACACTGGGAATAGCACGGAGCGTGGCTTACAGGCCGTCAGGAGCCCTGAACTCGCTCACTCTGGTTTTGAAGCAAATGAAGTAAACGAGCGAATAGGCGCAGGAGACCGCAGCAGGGAGCCAGCCTTGGCATGCATCGCAGTGTGGCGCCATGGGGCTCGGGAGATCCCCGTTTGGGAAGGAGGCTTTGGCTTGTGGGACTGCCAGGGACTGGTGGTACCAATAGGGTGCCGCCCGCCCGCGGTAGGTGCCGAGTGGATACTGAAGGGTGGAGAAGTGGGGGCGCCAGCTATGGGACCCTGGCTGGCTGTCGTGAATGGACCCTGCCCAAGTAGACAGGCTGCACACACTTGCCTGGGAGAAAGTCCCATTGAATGCAGTGGGACTTACCTCTGAGTAGGCAGGCATAGATAGGATTGTGCCGTAAGCACTTCAGAATATGGGCTGAGATGGGCAGCGGAGCCTCCTGTCGGAGGAGGGAGGGACACTTGCAATAGGGGCATTGCGAGAGATTGTAGATGCTGGTTCATGTGGGCATGCAAGGGCATCTATGCCAAGCACACGTTGGAGCTGGGTATTACTTATGGATGTGTGCAAGTTGCGTGCTGCTTGCATGAGTTTGCTGCAACAAACTGAACAGGGCAAGATGGGGGAGCCCAGTGTTTTGGGGTACAGTTAGGCCGGGGATGGAACTGGATGTGGGAGCCCTAGAGGACGTCTGGCAGTAGCCAAGATTGCCAGCACTACCAGGAGTAGGCTCTGATGATCTGGAATAGGGCAGAGCAGGCATGCCAGGAAAAGGTGTTGGCGCCGGACACCAACGACTCTTACCGGTGAATAGACAGGACTGCTAAGGTGGACTGAGCAGGGAGACGTGGAGGCCCCTCAGAGTACAGGGATGAGGTGGTGGCATGTAGGGTGCTCCCCTGGCAAGACTGAACAAAGAGAGTGACCCACTGGATCCTTCCCTTCAGAAAGTGGCACCGGTGCTTTGGACAGCTATGGGGCAGACACCAGTCAGGCATTTGCTGATTAGGGGTGGGTGTGGAAGGGGACAGTGCCGCCGTGGGTGGAAATGACGGCCAGCCAGGACTGGGTGGCTGTTTGCTATGGGTGGGGCCAAGCTGGCCAACCTCTTTGGATGTGGCACTTGAGTGGGAAACCAAATGGACTGGGCGGGACATGGGCACGTGCCATGGTGGTGGGAACCAGCTGAGGAAGACCTGCCAGGGATGGGCACAGGGCTGTGGGCCAGAACGTTTGCACCTGGCTATGATGGGGGTGGGGGGAGACCAAATATACATTCTATAAAATTATTAAATGTCAATAAAATAAGATGAAATGCAAGCCACAGGTGTCTTAGTTCTTGTCAGTAATCTGGGTGCCCTTTGCTCTCACTGGCCTGAGCAATGGGGGGGGGGGGGGAGAAGGATACCTGCATGTTTTCCCCTATAGTTTTTGCCTGTATGGACATGTATACCTGTTTCCCATGTTTTCCTGTTCAGCCATACATTAAAAGGCTAAAGCAGGGGTTCTCAACCAGTGGTACTAGTACCACCACTGGTACTTCGGCCGACTGCTGGTGATACTCGGACCACTGGAATCCGGCTCCAATGCAGCACTTTTGGTGGTGCGTTTTCGCTCCCGAGAGGTTCCTGCCTTTGGCAGATACTCTTGGGAATACTGAGAAGGGCCCTCCCACCCACCCAGAGCTTCCTACCTGTGTTTTCTGGCCTCTGAAAACCCAGAAGTAACTGGCGATGATGTAATCGCCAGTCACTTTCGGTGGTACGCAGCAGGAAAGTGGCACCAGAGGTGGTACTCAGACGGTCAGGAAGGGGTTGAGAACCCCCAGGCTAAAGAAAAAGAGATGACATTTTGAGGAAGAAGCCTGGAATTTTGGGGAAAGGGATGGATCCTGTTCTCCTGTCTCTCTGTGACTGCAAGCTTGGAGAGGCAACAGGGCTCCATGTACTGCCAGGAGATGACATTAGTTAGGATTGGGTATGCGAGAGGACATTTCCAGTGTGGGCCTGCACAGAGGGGATAGTGATTGTGGCTGGTTATGCGCACCATTGAAAAAAGGCAGTGGCAGGGTAACTACAACCATCATGGAGGTGTTGCTGCCCAGACTGTGCAGTAGGTAGGTAGCTGTCATACCTGTCAGCATTGACAGGTAAAAGGGTGTTGTGGGATGAGCACCAGAACTTGAGGCACTAGTCATGGTAGGCTCTGGTAGGAAGGGGGAGAAATTTCTATGGGGCTGCCAAGAAATTGCATGAGCTGCATGTCTGACATCGCTGGAGATTGGGGCGAAGAAGACAGCAAAAGTCAGTGCTGCTGCAAAAGACTAGTTTTTGTCACCACACCTCCTGGCAAAAGTGGTGCTGCCAATCTTGGGTTTGGTGGTGGTAGGGGCACTGCCAAGGTGGCCAGGTCTTGGGCTCCAAAGCATGTTTTGCTTGGGGACGCCAGTCGCACAGAGAGCAGAAACCCTATTCTTTCAACGTGTGTTATTCCAAAGGCTCTGGTCTGGACAGGTGACATTTTATAGGGGCCGTTGTCCTCCTCTCAAAGCCATCTATATATAAAACTAGGAAGAGGCCATAGCTCAGCAGTAGAGCTTGTGTTCTGCATGCACAGGAGATCAGCTTCAGTCCCTGGCATGTCTAGTTAACAGGATCTCTGGCAGCAGGGCTGGGAGAGATCTTTGTCGGAGACCTTGGAGAGCCATTGTCTGTCAGGGGAGACGGCTCTAGGCCAGATAGAGCCGTTGTCTAACCCACTGTGTCGGGCAGCTTCATATGTTCTTAACTTTGAAATCTTGGTCACGTGGGGCTTCTGGTATGGTGCACGGTCCTGCATGCGCAACCCAGTGCCACCAAGAGGTCTGGGTGACTATGCGTACCTATGCACAGAGCACACAGACTGGCTCAAATTATGCGATGCTCTGATTTTTGCAGCAGAGGCTTAAACGTTTTGCAGCGGGAAACATTTCCATTATCTTCCCTGCAGCTGACGCATTACAGCCGTCCGAATACGAGGCTTTCTCCGTCCTTTATAGTGGGGTGGATAGCTTTCCTACAGCAACATGCTCCCAATATATGAGGGCTAATTGCTTGAAAATGCTCGGGATAGAACGAGCAAAACGTTGCAGTATTGTAGGATGGTTTTAATTTTAATTTTTAAACAGTGTTATTTTGAGTGTGACCGTATGTGTGTTTTTAATAGTTGATATTTTAAACTACTGTTTTTGTACTGCACTTAGTTTCTTTGTTTTTATTAGTACCATTCTAGATCTTTTTTTTTTCCCATGGCTTTACACCCGTCCTTACCAGTAAATTCAAGAGGCTTAACTCTTTCCCATTTGACTGTTTCCCTGCTCAAATTGCACCTCTCTCCTCCCTGTGCTTTTCACTTGTATCTCCCAGTCTTTTCACATTGGCACCTACGTCTTTTTACCTGCAGGTGAAAATGCATGTGGTTAAAGCGGACTTGAGGCTCTAACTGCCATGCCACACTTTTCTCACAGTGAGGTGGTAGCATCTCCGACTGTACCATTTCAGACTGCGGAGGTGGTGTGGTGCATTTTTGAATGCTCCCCCATGTAAAATGTTCCTTCTGTTAAGCAAATTAGCATGTTGCAGAAAGATCTTCACTAAACTGTTCTCCCTTATGAAGCTAGTTTACTATCTGGAAAGATTTTTTTTTTCTACTTGTGGAAAACATAAAAAATATGAACACCCACCCACCCCCATGCATCTGAAGTGGTGCAGTGAAGTCCGCTTCATTCTGCACCGCTGTTAAGATTGATCTCTCCCTAGAATGAAATGGGATTCCCGGCACTTTCTCGGCGACATTGATTCTGCCTTTGGGATTCCTTCTACTCCTGCTTTTCACACATCTACGAAGTTTGTTCTCTGCAGCTCGAAGTCAGAGTTGCTCCATTGATGTCAATCCCTCTGAGCGACTTGCGTTCCCATCGCTTTTCCATATAATCTCTCATGTTAACACCGCTCAGATGCTTGCCCAGCGGTTTTCCCTGGGATCATGTAGCCGCCTAGGAACCCTTGTTAGACAGATTTAGCTCCCTTAATCTTCCCTGGGAGTCGGTTCCTTCAGCTCCATAATTGTCTGGCTGTTCTGGAGCTGCGGACGTGTCTGGTTTCCTGCTGTCATGCCTCGGTCTTTTGTTTCTCCTCATTTTCTTTCCTCCCCCTGCCCCTATCTCAGCACAGCGTTGAGACCCCTGTCCTAGAAAATGCAAGAGGCTTCGTTCTTGCAAAGTCTACTTTTTCCCTCTAGCTGCCGCTTCTGGCCCTTCCAAGTTCGTGTTTTAAATTTGGATTTGGCTTTTGGGCTTGCTGGATTAGTGGGTCTTTCTTGATTCCAGCAGGCCACTTTGGGGGCTCCTTCTCAGAGAGTGGCCCTACTGTTAGTCTTTTACTCCAACGTTCCCATCTAAAAATGAGCACCCAAGGTGGTCAACGACATGAAAACAATATTAAAATGTAGTAGTAGTAGTAGTAGTTTTTAAAAGCCCAATAGTTAATAAAAACAACCATAACTAGACAAAAAACAGAGGCTTCATACCATTCATCTGTGGAACTCCTTGCCACAGGATGTGGTGATGGCACCTGGCCTAGATGCCTTTAAAAGGGGTTTGGGCAGATTCGTGGAGGAAAAGACCATCACAGGTTACAAGCCATAAGCAACCTCCTGGTTTTAGAAGTAGGTTTTCTCTGTGCCAGGTGCAAGGGATTGGCGACAGGATACAAGTATCTTGGCTGTGTGCTCCCTGAGGCATCTGGTGGGGCCACTGTGTGATACAGGAAGCTGGACTAGATGGGCCTTTGGCCTGATCCAGCAGGGCTCTTCTTATGTTCTTATGTTCATTAAAAAAAATTGGAATGGAACAGTAGGGCCTTTAGGCCCCACCAGAACATTGATTGCGAAGGACTGATGTCAATTCAAGGGGGAGGGAGTTCCACTACTGTGGTGCCACAACAGGGAAGGCCCTCCCTTGCATTGCCATCAAACAAATTTCAGCCAATGGTGGCACCTGCAGGGAGGCCCCTCCAGATGATCTTATGGGGTGGGCTGCTTTATATGGGGACAGACGGTCCTTCAGGCTCCCTGGGCCTAAGCCTGGTAGGGCTTTAAATGTTGATACAATTATTCATTCGTGAGAATCGGGTGGAACATGAATGCTGGAAAAATGAGATCCCTCAACATATCGCTTGTTTCAGTGGTATCTTGTTTTCCCTGCATCAGGGCTTGTTAGCCTTTGAATATTCATCACTTAATGACTGCATCATCAAGTTACTGCTTGTATGTGTGAATGGATGATTGTAGGTGTAAAGCCTCTGCTAGAACTGTCACATCTTAACACATCTCTTAAAATTCAGTCCTCTCAGTTCAGACGCTGGCGGCCCAATCCTATGTGCTTTTTACGACAGCGTAGGTATCTCCCAATATGCCCAGGGATGGCATGAACATTGTGCCGCTGCCAGGCCATTTGCAGCTGCCAGTGCAAAGCGTCGACAGTTCTGTGCGCCCACTATGGAACACTCGCCTTCAAGGGCTTTTCTTGCATTCGCAAGACTAGTCTAGCTTCCCAGGAAGGATGCTGTGAGACCAAAATGGAATGGCCCCATGGATGCCACCCCTGCCTTCTTTGGGCTCAGAAAATGAGTGCAGTAGAAATGTGTCCTTGGCAGCAGTGGGAGCAACTGGAGTCCGCATTTGGTCCAGTGTTCTGTATTTTGGAAAGCGACGATAGCATCTCCGTGGACCTTTTTAGACACACTGCTGGAGAGGTGGATTAATAGCAATGCAACCTGCGAAAGGAGAGCTCTGGCTGGCAGCAAGAAGCAGAGGTTTGGAGTCCTGATTCCACCTTTCCTGTTCATGCCATGTGCAACGCTTTCTTGGCTGGACTGGTTGCATGGGCGCATATGCTCTGCCTGACGACTGGATGCACTGCACACAATCCGAGGCTGAAAAAGCATTTGAGATTCAGAGGAGCCCAAGAGAAACGAGCTGCTTCGGGTGACTGATAACATGTACCTGTCTAGTCCAAAGTCCTTGGAATGTGCTAGTGAAGGGGCGGGCTTTGCACCTGTTCTGTTTGGGGGCTTCCTTAGCAAGGATTCATTTATTTTTTTGTACCCTGCCTCTTGCACTCCCTGCGAAGGAGCCCCCAAAGTGGCCTGCTGGAATCAAGAAAGACCCACTAATCCAGCAAGCCCAAAAGCAAAATCCAAATTTAAAACACGAACTTGGATCTGAGAAGCAGGATGGAACATCATCATAAACAGAAACGATCGTATCTGACCCAAAGCACTGTGAAACCGCAAAGTTCTTCACCGAGTGTTGTTTGTGAGTGCCCAGTGCTAAACCTGAACTCCTGCCCCCACTGCCCTTTCTCCCCTCCTCCTCCCTTGCCCATGTGCAGTGTGCATTTCTTAGAAAGTGTGAACAGTCATCGATGCCAATTTCCGGTCTGCTGGGGGAAGCAAAACACGTGACGATTGCATGCATCCTCGGCAAGAGAGGCCATAGTTGAATGGTGTGAAGCCACCGATTTGCATGCCCCAGGTTCATTTCCTGGCATCCCCAGTTAAAGGGATTTTGACAAGGAGCAGGGCCGAACAAGACTGGCCTTGGAGTGAAATGTACTGGGAGAGACAGACCCAGGGGTACTGTAAAGGCAGCTTCTCATATCCGTATTCCAGGCTTCAGCAATTGTTTTCCAAAAACGTGGCATTATGTCGGTCTTGACAGGCAGCAGTGAAATTGGAGTATATCTTCTGCCAGGAATCCCGCATTTATTTTCGCATAAGCTTGCGTGGGTTACAGTCCACGCTCCATCAGAGGCGTGAAGAGTGATCCTCGAGTGGCTGGTGTAAACTCCCAACTGCCTGATTATTTCTCGTGGTCCATGAAACTGCAGCGTGTTCAGTGGCAGGGCGCAGAGAAGGTTTCGAGGCCAATTCCTGGTGGCGCCTCTGGTGCGGACCGGGAGTGGCCCTCGTCTGAAATCCCTGCAGGCACTACGTGAAGAGGTGGACTAGTGGCCTAACTCCACGTAGGGCAGCTTCCTGTGCTCTGAGTTCGGGAGAACCATAAAGCTTGTCGACAACGTTGTGGCGTTTTGCTGCCGGGGATGATATTGCCTGCCTCCGATGATGCCTGCTGCTTTTCTCCAAGATCTGCTCCTAGGTCTACTTTTCACCATAGCTGGGTGTCCTTTCTCTCGGTCAGATGTTTTTGGGTGGACTCCGATATGGGGAAGTGGAGCAGCTGTTTCTGCGCCCCTGGGCTAGGAGTCTGCCGGCTGTGGTGTCACAGTCACTCCCTGGGTGTCTTCTCCCCACTGCCCAGGAGGCAAATCGCTCCCTCTTCAATTGGCCCCCTTCCTGCATCATTGCCTCTGGCTGCTGAAAACTGCAGATCAAACCACTTCAAAGGGAGCCAACAGACAGGCCTTTGTGTGGGCAAGACTGGGGGGAGACTTCACAGCCATCTAGTGGGTTTTTTCCCCCCACCGGTCCCTCTTGCAGAGATGGAGACTTGATGGAGCTTGACTGGACTGGTTTGAGCTGGCAACCTGGGAAGTGATTCTTCTCTTGCTCTACTATTCTCAGAACCCCAAGGCCCCAGGTACAGTTCTTGGCATTTCCTGCTACGAGGATCTGTGGTAGGGATCAGGCCCTGTCTGAGACCCTGGCAAGATACTGCCAGTCAGTAGTACAATCCTGGGATAAATGGATCCGTGATCTGACTTGGTACAAGGCAGCTTTAGAAATGCTCCTGGGTCCCTGCTTGGTCTGTATTGGGAGAAGGGCCTTGCTTGTGCTGTTTTTTGTCAGGCTGAATCGGCATTAGAGAATTCTTGAGATCCTTGAGGCTGGTGGGGGGGGGGGGGCGGACGGTATTCTGTGCATCCCATTGCAGTCTGTAAGACAGACCGAGAGCACCCTCCTAACATAATCTGTGTGCCACGTTCAAAGAATGCGTGTGGGTGACGGCCCCAGAATTGTGGCATCCGAAGCTTGACCACCTTTTAGAAGCATAAACCATCTTGGTGGTGAGGAAGAGAGACACAAAATTTGGTGCCTACCAGGGTCACCCGTAGTTGGGTTGGCCTGGAGTATGTGTTGGGCATACCAGTTTTTAATTGATCTATTCTTTGTCTTAGGACTGCAGTTCTGTATTGATTGGTCAGTGCAAGTGACCAGCAAAAGCTCAGTTAATGCCCCCCCCCTCTCTTCAGTTTGGGCTCTTAAGAGGTTTTCTGTTGTGCAGGTCACACAGCTGTGCTGACTCTGCCAGGTCTGTGATAAATGTGATGGAAAATAAACTCTGAGATGACTTCTCAGTATTCCTATCTGTATCCAAAGCTTAGAAGGGTGTGTTCAGGTGTGTGTGTGTGAGAGAGAAATGATTGAAGTTGTTTCACACTGGAGACACTGTTCTCTTTAAGGACTTCTAAGAGGCAAGGTTTTGTAAAAAGTAATGAATTGCTTAAAAGCTAAATATTGAATTCATTGAAAACATTTAAGTCGCCAATAGTGCTAATATGTATAGTACCGTATTGGTCTGAGTATAAGACTCACTTTTTCCTCCTAATTTAAGTTTTTAAACTAGGGGTGCGTCTTATAATCAGGCTGTTGCAATTTAATGCCAGTGATTTAAAATTTTTTAATAGCACCAAACTTTAAGGGTGCGTCTTATAATCAGGTGTGTCTTATACTCGGGACAATAAGGTATATGTTTTTAACTTCTTATAACCTTCCCTTTAGGGTGCACGTTACTTAAACTGCATACATTTGCTGTTTGCAAACTGTTTTGGAGTGTCTCTTTCTGGTCACGCTGTGGGGAGCTTGCCCGTATCTTGGCTCCACGGGAGAAAGCCACTGAGGTGCGTTGTAAGAGGGGTGGCCTGGACCCCAGAGGGGAAGCCCATTGAGGGCACACTGGTCACCTGTCCCTACTGTAGCATGAAAAAACTCACAAGGCCACCAGCATTTACAAAATCCCTGTTACCTTTAGCTTCCCCACCCAGCGGTCTCTTTCCCCTTTAATTAGCCACCGGCTTCCACCCCCTGGTGGCCTGCAGGGTCTTCTTTCCAGGCACCCCCTGTTCTCTTGCTGAACTTGTCTGCTCTCCATTCTCCTCCCCACCACCTTGCACACCGGTTTGCCGGAATCTCCTTGACTGTTCCAGTTTTGCTACTTACTAACCTTGATCTTTTCCCTGCTGGCTGTCTTATCTCCAGCAAGCAATCTACTGTCTAATCCCTTTTATGACTGGGTTTTATGCTCTCCCTAGTCAATAAGCTCACCCCAATTGCCAGGGTTGTGCAACATTTTCCAGGGAAGAGTGACTTCGGATTCCCTTCGCCCCTTTCCTCCCCCTGCCATCAGCAGGGATGCCTCAAGGTTAGGGCTGGGGTGAAGGCAACTCAGCAGAAACTATGTTTGGTGCAGGGATCAGAGACGGGCCTTCTCAATTCAGTTCTTTGCAGAGAACTCTCTTCGTTGACAGACTTCTGCCATTTAGCAGAAGAAAATGAGGACGCTTGGCTATTGGCCCCACCAGTTTTCCTAGTGAGAATCACTCCCTGAGTATCCTGCACACGCCTGACTGGTTAAGCACTGCTGCCTGCCGTATGTTGTATTTGTTTGCCCTGAACCGGCTTCTGGACAAAGGGGTATTAGTCATCTGACTCATAAGCTTCCTTATTAAAAAATCGCAAAATCTTCACCATTTCCAATGGAATTACTTCTTTCCCACTGGAGTTGATTGTACTCACAATAGACTAGCTGCAGCGTTGGTCTCAGCAGGGCCTGGTCTGAGGGTATGTGATGCAACCGCCTTGCTGCAGCTAAGTAGGTTTAGGACTGGCCAGTGCCTGAATTGGTGACCACCTGAGAGCCTTGGTGAAGAAGCCTTGTGTTAGAATGATAGCAGGAAAGGAGAGCTCTTGATGTCCTAAATAAACTCTAAACATGCAGTATTTGGCAGCATTTCATGTCCACATGCAAGTATTTATGCGCATGCATGTTCTAGAGTCAAAGTGATTTTGGTTTAGCTTCAGGAGAGCTGGGGGCAGGGGAAAAATCATTCTAGAGTCAAAGTGATTTTGGTTTAGCTTCAGGAGAGCTGGGGGCAGGGGAAAAATCACTCTAACACACCTGCATCATGCATGCTAGCGATATTTTGCAACAGCAAAATATGGTTAGTGCTGGGACAGAGACCAAAAACTTAGTAATATCCTGGTAGATAGCGATGGCTGGAGTATATGGTCTTCACAACATGAAGACCTGCAAATCTGCAGTCGGGGGACTTAGTTAGCTGCATGTCTAATTTAGGGGGAAATCCCTTTTTTGTCCAAACAGTTGGGAAACCCTTGCCATTGGGTTCTGCTCCACTTTCTGCCCTTCCTGCTCTAGACTAGAGTAATGGAATGATGGGAATTGGCTCCTATGCAGGTGGGCAGTACTCCTTACACGGACTCTGTTAGACTAGTGTTGCTATCCCATGGGGAAACCCAGAGCGGTGCAGGGATCGTGGGGTTTCCAGGTGGTCGCCCATCCAAGCAACAACCAGACCTTAACCTGCATAGAGCCGTCTTGCTGAAGCTACCAGGTGCCCTCGGAGACCATGCCTTGCGCCCACGTAGCAGATGGAGAGCTGAGGTGGAGAGAGGGACTTGCTGCCTGATGAGCTCAGGGCAGAGGTGAGATTTCCTAGAATATCACACCTCCATTTCTTAGCCACTATGCTGCATTAGCGTCTGTCCTGAACTAGTGCATCGCGAGCTGGAGGGCTGTTGTGAAGGTGCTTGTCTGTGTCTCATTTTATTTCATTAGAAGCTGATCAGGCTGGAGACGACTTCAAGCATGTGCCGTGCAGCGGCTTGCTTGTTTTTTCTGTGCTAAACAGCGTGCTCCCCAGTCTGGAATGGAGCAAAGAGTTAAAGCCCTCACATCGCCAAAGTCCTGATCCAGATCTGCCCCCCTGCTCCCCCCCCACGCGCTGTTTAACAAAGAAAAAGCAATCGCATATCATGTAGTTTGGCCCTTATCTGAAGCTTTTTCAAAAATCACTGTCAAAGGCATCTGGCAATAAATAGGGCATAAAAATGGGAATGCACTAACATGACATTGACAGCCCAATCCTGCCTAAGGTCCTCCGCAGCGCGCTAAACACGCTGCAGCGGCTCCTAGCCCAGATTGGGTCAGTGATGGTGGGGCTGGAGGCTGCCTCGGGGGGGGGAGGGATTTCGTTCCTTTCCCCTGGAGAGAGCCCCAGCGGCCCCTATGGGCCTCCTTGGATGTGCACCGGCAAAATAGCCGACGCAAATCCGGGGAGACCATGGAAGGCCGGCCAGACCCAGGAAGGGACTTTGGATATCAGCAGAATGCACTGCTGATATCCCCGCCCCTCTCCCAGCCCGACAGTCCAATCACCCCCTCCCCTGCCACCCCAGTCCGCCCTCCCATTTCCTGGCACAGGACTGACTTCGTCCACCACTAGCAGCTGCGACCATGAGCTGAGTGAGCAGCGCCAGCACCGCTTACTCACGCAGTGCCGCAAACATGCCTTACGGCACATTGGTGACACCTTCCCCAGGCAGAATTATAGTTCCGCTGGGGGAAAGTCAAGCAGGATTGCGCCGTAAATCGGGCAGTATCTCAAAACAGTGTGGCAGCACAGAAACATTACAGTCCTTGTAATTCTAAGTTTGGCAGTGAATCTAATTTGCATATTGTTTCCATGAACCTGGCTGGGGCCAAACTGCAAGTGATGGGGCATTATTCCTGCTGCTTAACATTCACCGAGCACAGCTGCCTCAGCAGGCTGGGATGGGACGTCCCGCTCTACAGCCTTACTGTGAATTTATTAATTATTTCGTTGCATTCTTATCCCACACTTCCTCTGTCGAGCTCCAAAGTGTACTTGTTGTGTTCTCCCTCTCCCCACACACATGCACACAACCCCCCCCCCCCCAGACACAAACCTATGAGATAGGCTGAGCTAAGATGGAGAGAGCAACTGGCCCAGGATTTTGCAGGGAGCTTTGTGACTGAACAAAGATTTGTCTCTGGGCCATCCTGGTGCACATGCAGCACTCTTGTCGCTATACCACAATGGCGCTTATTTGTTATGATACACTCTTATGAACAGCAGAGTGAACCCATGGGACCTCGTGCTGCTGGGAGGTACGCATTTGGCATAGGGGTACCGTCGTGGCTTCCCCTCCCTTCAGGACGCCCTGGGAATTGTAGGTCTCTGGAGGGTGCCAGTGAATTCTCGGCGCCTTGACAAATTCCATGACAAATCCCAGCAGCTCTTTCGTTCTCCCCTCCCCGGCTGAAAGGAAGCCGAAGTGCGAACAAACTGTTTCTGCCTATTGATACCCATGTTCCTCTTTCTCCTCTCTTCCCTCCCTCCATTGAAATTTCAGGTGTAAGTTGTTCCTCAGGGCAGGGAGCCCCTCGTTCTAGCTCTTGTAACTCTGTAAAATGCAATGATGATGATGATGATGATAGGGTTTCTAGAGTCTTTAGGCAGCAAGTCTTTCCGTGGAAAGGACAGCGTAATTGGGGAAGCAGCCTTCCATTGCTGGGGTTTAGCCAATTGGAGTGGTGTGCGCTGTCGTTTGTAATTGCCTTTGTAGAAAGCACTTCATATTCTAATGGGGATTTTTGTCTTGTGGAATTGACTGTTGTTGTTCCATCCTCAAAACTGAAGTCCGTTAAAGACAGGGATCTGTCTAACGAACCCTATTATGTGTCTTTCGCTTCTGCTGCTCTGACACGTTCTCTCCTGAAAGCGCTAACTTGTGATGTCGCTCGTGCTTGTGATTTTAAACTGCCTTCTGAGGAAACTGGGAAACAATCGTGGCAGATGAGCCTCCCTGCCAAACAGCTGCCCCCCCCTTGCCACAGTTCCCTTGCAGGTGCAGAGGCCTGTGGTCTAAGTCGCCCTTTCAGGTCCCGTGAGGCAGTGGTGATCCCCAGGGGGCCTGGCGGGCAACCAGCATCCTCTGCAACCCTCGGGTTCCAGGGCAGGGCACTTGGCTCCCTTGGCTGGTTGGTGTGGTGTGGATAGTCTGCCCTGAAAACGGATGGGTTGAGCACCGTTGACTTGTGCAGAGAAAGTGCCTCTGCATGGCCTTCCACCGCAGCCCTTCCTAGGCCGGCGGAGCTCTGGGACGGAGGGTCCTTTGGGATTAAACTTCACAAGCTCCCGTTGTTCCCCGCGCAGCCGATCGGGACTGATTAGAGCGGCCTCGGAGAGATTTGCTGAATAAATTCAACATGACACAGATTTCTGCTGCTGTTCCCTTTGTATCCAACGCTCTTGGCACCCGGGAGCAGGAACAGACAGGGAAACTGTGCCAGATGGAAGAAAGATTGGTGGTTTCTTTTTTTCTTTTCCTCTAAACGGTGAATGGCTGAATTGGGCAATGCAGAAAGAGCAGCCACTCTCCTGAGCGACCTGGAACATTGCATACCTATTATTATTATTATTATTATTTTATTTTAAAAAAGAAGGTACGCTGAAGATTCACCCTTCGCCTGAGCCTCCTCAGCCCTGGCCCCCTGAAGTGGAATTGTCTGTGGAGCTACTGGAGCATTTTGAATCTACTGTGACTGGGAGTTGTAGAGGTTCTTGAAGAGTTCGGTGCTGGAAAGAAACATGACCTTTCGCATTTGGAGACCCAGGTGGTGCATGTGACACATAACATATGATGGCCAACTGTAAGAAACAATCCATAGTTATCACTGTATTTATTTTGAGCTTATACGCCATCCTTTAACAGAGCAGGGCTCAGTAATAATCCGTTTAATTTTAGGCAGTGGCTGGATTCTGACATGCAAAAGTCATGATTTGTTTAGCTTGGCCATAGTTACACATTTCATCTGGACTCCATTGTTTGGGGCTGACAAAGAGGGATCTGAAACCACAGTCTAGAGCTGGCTTACAAACCATAGTTTGTGTCTGAATTTCTGTTGTGTCTGGATTCACAGACTATTGACAAACCATAGTTAGGGACGTGTGGTGCGGGTGCGACAGGTGAGGCAACTCCGCCCCCTCGTAGTTCCTCATAGAAAAGAGCTGCAGCCTAACCGTGAGATTGTGCGTGCTACCAGCTTACTTGGGTGCAAGAGTGTAGTGCTCATGCGCAATCTCAGTTAGGCTGTGGCTCTTTTCTGTGAACTACGAAGGGGCAGGGTTGCCTTAGCTGCTGCGCCTGCACATCCCTGGTTTCTACCTACACTCTACCTCAAGACGTTGTCGCACCACAGAGTGAATGCGTGGATTTACGAAGCTGAGACCGGAGCAGGAGGGAAGTAGAAGCAGATGAGCACCTTTAAACTGTGGTTTGTCGCATGTCTAGAAGCTCAAACCATGGTGTGGACTCTTCACCTTGTTTAGCACAAGCCATAATTGTGCGTTATGTCTGAACACAGCCAGTGTAAACATCCAGTCGCCAAATGCTGCTCAAATAGAGTTGGGATCTACTCAGATGATTACCTGAGTGCAGGCAAAATCTGACTCCAGCCCTTGTTGACTAGCAGGCAGGATTCGGGTGAGGACCCAGCTTTTAGTCTACCATCTTTTAAGCAGACTTCTCAAGTACTTGTACTGGTGTGCCAAAAGCAAGAATCCTTTGTGTGATCCATATGACCATAACTGTCCCACAACGTGGGCCAGATTTTCCTGCAGCTTCTTTGTGCCTGGAATGCTTTTGTGATCAGTGATTCCCGCAGCATGTGCTGCAAGAGGGGCTGAAGTACACCTGATAACATCAAGTCTTCATGTTGGTTGCATCTACCAATATATGGTCGCATTGTAGGGAAGTCCTTGCCACATTCCGCACAGACGTGTCGGTTTATGGGAAGTGGTGTCATCCCAAGGGAGGAGCCAGAACGGACCAGAATTCACAGACTCAGCCTGTGCTACACCTGACAGAAGCGAAATCAGAGGAAAGTGTGGGGTGCCAAAAACCATGTTTGTGCCACAGATGGAAAGGGAATCCCTGCCCAGTTGAGAAAATATGTACACCGGTATGTTGAGCAAAGGGTGGCTTCAGTTTTCATTTAGAGCCACCTCTGCCGCAAACACCCAAAGTGTGGGAAAGGCTGGATTCGACCCTTAGACCCGCGGTTCTTAAAGTTCTCCCCATGAGTCGGGGGTGTCGTAACTCTTTGCGGGGGCAGGCCGACGGCAACGGCGGCATTCCTGGAATGACGTCATCACCAGGATTATTTTTTAACTTACTGGGGGTTGCGCTGGCCCTCCGGAGGATGGGGGACTGTAGCCCCCTCTGTGGGCCTCCCCATGCTTCAGATCGGCTCCCTGAAACAATCGAGACCCACTTCCAGTTTCGGATGAAACCTGGGTCTTGATCACTTCGGAGAGCCGATCTGAAGGCCCGCAGCGCTGGGAGCTCCTCCGGAAGACCCCGGCGCAACCCCCAGTAAGTGTAAAAAAAACTTTTTCCCCAAGGCAGGACATCACCGCCGTCACCGCATGTGACGTACCCCCCTTATAGGGGTAGCAACTGCATCCAGTTTTTGTGGTGGGTCGTAACCCACAACTTTGAAAACCACTGCCTTAGGCTGTTTCCAAAATGTTCAGGCTCGCCCTTCGAGTTTCCAGGAGAAAAGAATTCAAAAAATGTCAAACAGCGCCTGAGAACCCCACTCCATGTGCCCTTGATGTCTGAGCACGGTGGTTGCTCTCCTTTGATTTCTTGCTCAATTTCTGGTTGCAAAATGTAACCGTGATAATGAGAAGCTGGGGACAGTTTGTTTCTAAGGTATCGCTGGGCTGGCTTGCTCCTAAGATTCCCTCGAGTTTCTAAGGGGCAACTTCAGATTTCCAAATAAATCCACAGAAGTGCAGAAAAATGCATACAAATTTGCCTGTCTATTTACCCTGGTGTGCTCCCAAATTACTAACATTAGCAGCGTACGAGGTGGAGGAAGAGGATTCAACTCACTTTGCAAACGTTTTGCAAACTGGTTACCTGGTGGCAAACTTTATTCACCATAAGCAACCAGATGACCAGCTGTTCGTGCGCTTGCAATCTTGTGACTTGTTCCTTGGTCCAATAGGATTAGGCATGAGCCCCCCTCCCCCAGCTCAGCACCAGAACAGCAGCCTCTGTTAGTACTGCTGCAGTAGTGGTTGAGGACTAGGTTAACATGAAGCAATTAGACTCCTTTGATCCCACTTTCAATTCAGTCATAATCTGTACCACTGGAAAATTATTTGTACCTGGTTCTATGTTAAATGATTGCCTGGTCACATTATCAGATCAAGAAGTTGCTATCAAGTAATAAACTTATTTAATACATTTGCCTCTTGATGGCAGGATAGCCACTGACCCTGATCATTTTGTTGATCTGATGTTGTTCATCAGTTCTGATATCCATAAAACAAGCATAAGAGCAAGCGTGAGGATACTGCCCTGATGGATCAGGCTAAGAAGGTTTGATCTCATCAAAATTCCATTTCCACAGCAGAAAAAAGATAGAAGCTCTGGATCCAGAAATTTTATCTTGCTCAAGTTTGGAGTTGAGGGAAGAACAGTATTGTAAGGACATATTGGTTAATATTCACCCTGCCAGAGTTCTGGAAAATTTGGGTGCTCGCTCACTGCTTTGTGATATTGTAGTCGGTCTTAATAAAGGTATTGCCTCTGTAAGGAAGGGGCCAGAGACTGGTTTTTTCCCTAATGAAAGTTTTGACACAGATGGTAACTGTACTCTGTGGGCAATGCTTTTAATCCTGAACCAGCCCCACACATATAGGGACCAGGAATGCTGGCAGAGAGACTGGAGCGGGCTCTCGCATTCGCATGCCAGCGGATTGTTGCGGGCCTGCCGACGAAGGTAGGCTGGTGAGGGGGGCAAGAGAAGGGCGGGATGGGGGGAGGAGGGTGGAACAGGGAGGCAACAGGGGCGGCAATGCAGGTGGATCAGGTCCAGGAAGGGGGGCGGGGTTGGCGGCAGTGGCCAAATTCTAACCCCCTTTCTGGACCTGATCCAGCTGCACGGGCCCACACAGACCCACACCATTGACTTTGCTGGTGCAGGTCTGAGTAGACCTGTCCGCGCTGCGGAGGTTTACCCCTGGGTAAGGGAACATATGTTCCCTTACCTGGAGGAGACTTCCAGGACTGCTCCCTCCCACAGGATGTAGCAGCAGTAGCCTTTTTGGTGCTGCATCGGCAGGGGTGAAAGGATAGCGTTTGTTAGACTGCTTATATATCGTACTGTGCTTGTATGGTTTCCATTCTGCAGTAGTTTGTGGATGGGATTTGCACTGGGAAATCAGTTAGTGGGGGAAGAGTTAACAGCCTACCCCCCCCCATTAAATTTGGGCCTCTCCATGTTTGCTTTTATGAACAGAAAAAAATGTTGGCTTGCAGATCAACTACAACACATGTAGTTTGGGGCTTTGGCAAGGAGCATTTTGAAGTTTAGGAGAGCAGTGCGGAGAATGTGCACCTGCGCACCTTTTGCGATTTTTGGCTTGGCATGCTGCAATTAAGAGAGTTTGCTCAGTTGATAAGACCCTGTGTGGGGAACATCGGAGTGGGGGTCCTGCGTCGGGTAGCCTGGATCCAGGCTGTGTGGAAAGTTGAAAATGGGAACGCTAGCAATTCGGGGAAGGATCCTTAAACATTCTGGAGGGGGACCAGATCTCTCCCCCGCCCCAGGTATGGCCCGACTCTCGAAGGAATCATTTTCCTTAGGCAGGAGGAGTGCTATGGCATGCAAGTAACCCCCCCCCCCCCTTTGCAGGGGAGGCTTGTGATCCAGGCCTTGTTGTAGGGCACCAAGTTTCATCAAGGCCAAACTTTCCTGGGGGAGGTTCCCTCCCTCCCTCCTCCTTATCCAGCGTGAGAGCCTGCCTGCATGCAGCCTTTTCCAGGTCTGAGGCTGCCTTGGGCAGAAATGGCCAAGCATGAGACTGCACCTCTCTGCCCAGCTTGCCTGTCCCTAAATCCTGGTGGTTCAGCTGCTTTCTCTGCAGAGCCGGGCAGTTTGCTTCTTCTGTTTGTTTTCAAAAGGCTTTTGTTGGAAACGAAGGAAAGGGAGCAGAAGCAAGGATAGATGCGTGTGAGCCCTCTTGGGAACCGGGTTCAAAGACCTGGCTATTGGAAGGACATGTGGGCACTGCAGTGACTCTCCATGCTCGGTGCAAGCAAGGGGCATGAGAACAGCCTTGGTGGATCAGGACACGGTCCATCTAGCCCAGTATTCTGATTCCAACAGCAGTTAGTCAGATGCCTCTGGAATCCGGGCATACAAATGAAGGCCTTCCCCTGTTGTTTGTTCCCAGCATCTGGTATTCAGAGGTAGGCTGCCTCTGAACATGGAGGCTCAATTTAACCATTCTGGCGAATAGCATTTGATCGGCCCTTGTCAAGTCCTGTTTCTTAAAAGCCACTGAAGTTTGCAAGGCAAAAAGTCTCCCTGAGGCTTCCTTCTCTTCCCCTGAAAAGTTCTGTGTGGACTGGGTACAGCCTGGTGTGTGTGTGGTGTGTAGGCAGCTCTCATTAGCCACTAAGTCGCTCTGCATATCAATGCAGTATGTGCATCCATCACGCTCGATGGCTACGCAGCTTCCCCCTCAGGTCCTCAGGTCGGAGGAGATCCCTATGGCAAGTCCTGTGCGTGGAGTGCTCAGAGGCGAAGCGGTGGTGTCATGGCTCCTCGTCAGAAGTGAAATGCTGAAATAGGGGAACTTTTTGCACGAGCAACAGGAAACCTACGTGCAGTCCTTGCGCAATTGACTGAGACTGGATCCGGGCAGGCAGGGAGTAGCTGTGAAAAGAGTTGGCAGTGGTTTGAGAGAGGCTTTGCATGCTGCACACTAGTGCTGTTTCTCGTGTCCCATGGGTGCCTGGGGTCAAACAGGTTTTGGAAGCTATACAAAAACCTGCAAAACCTGTCTGACAAGAGGTGAAAGTGGGAATAACTGGCTGGAGCATGTGCAGTGGTCCCTCTTTCAAACTGCCCTCCGTTCTCCCTGGCAAATCTCCTGCCTTCAGCCCCAAGTCGCTCCCTGTTGAGCAGCCAGAGCTGCGGAGCCCTGCTCTGTCTGCAGCGGTCCTTGGAAGGGAGATAGGTCTGCACCTGCAAGATGCCTCGCCTGCTTCTCTGAGCCAGTGAGCCGAGTCTTCATCTGGGCAGCAGGCCATGCATGCAGCGGCCCCTCTGTCTGTCTCCTCCTGTGCAAAGGTTGGAGCTCTCCTGTGGCCAAACTGGTCAGGCTTCTCGGCTTTTCCTTGGTACAAGAACGACGCCTCTCCTCTGGCTTAAGCCACCCATTGTTTCTCCTCTTTCCCCCCCCCCATCCCAGCTTCTCTTGGCTCTTGGTATTCTAAGCCCAGGGAGAAGGGAAGGGACTGAAGCCAGGCCGTTAAATCTTTGGCAAGTCCTAAAAGGGTCGGATGAATGCAACCACTGACCCTCTCCGCAATGCTTTCCTGTTTGGAGGCTCTTGCTGTGAGATCCTAGGGCTGGGAAGGGACTTCTTGAGGTCATCTGGTCCAGCTCCCTGCCCGAGAATGGAACCTCTGGGTCCAGTTGTTCCAAATGGATTCAGACACATAATGAAACGACGCTTAAACTCCTGCCCTAGTAATGCATTTAGAGACCTCTGCCGTCATGACTTCCGTAATGCTGCTTCCTTAGCGCTGATTCGTTAGAGCGTTTTGTCCTGCTGTGGTCGACAGCTGTTCTAGCCAATGGGAGCAGTGCTTTCTGGGAAGCACAGGACCAATCAGTGCCAATTCCCTGCCTCGTAGACATTGTAGAACTCCTATATAGCGCAGTTTCTCACAGCGCTCCACTTTCCGGAATGGATCCCCCACATGGTGAGAAGTATTGCCGTACTCTTTCCCTGTCCTGTCTGGGAGAGAAGGACAGCTGTAGAAGCCTGGCGTGTATTCCTTCAGTACTAGACAAATGAAGCTGATGCTAGTGTCCAGGAAAGAAGGTTGTGGTACAGTCTTCCCAAGACTGTAACACTTCAGAATGCAAACGGGGGGTGCATGTCTGCAAAGTTGGGAACATGCCAGCAGTTTTGACCTGTCCTTCCCCACAAAGCCAAGTGGCATCGGTGCCAGCTGGGTACCAAATGCCACTTGGCAATGGGCAATGAGATGCCTCCTGGGATGTGCTTCAATCTGGGGCCTCTCCTCGGAGTGCTTGGAGTCCCCTGCATGAGCCAGCAGGGGGCACCACGAGCTCCCACTCCCCCTTTGCTAGTCCAGCGGAGCAGCCAGAGACAGCAAAGAGATTTTTTCTCTCTCCCTCCTAGTGGAACTTGGGGTCATCCAGTGACATTGATGGGTGGCAGAGTCAAGACAGAACAAAAAGTCCTCCGCCATACAGCGCCTAACCATATACTGTAACTCTTTGTCCCATTAGCAGCAGCTGCCGGTGAATGGGGCAAAGAGGCACCTTTTCAAGTGGCGCTTGTCTTATATTTAGCGGGAGGAGAGCAACTGTCCCTCTTCCCCCCCCCCCCAGCACAGCGTATTTGCTGCTGTTTCTTCTGCATCTTGTTAGATTGTGAGCCCTTTTGGGACAGGGTGCTGTTTAGTGATTTGCTTTTCTCTGTCAACCGCTATGAACCGTTGCATTCAGCTTGCTGTGTGTGTGTGTGTGTGTGAACATGCCAGCATAATAAATAATTGCAATACACACACCGAACAGCCGCCATTCTGACCTAGGTTGATTTCAAGTTACAAACAGACCTCCAGAACCAAACCTCTCTGTAAGTAGTGGGTTTACAGCCCAATCCTATCCAGGGCTTAGGGTGGTGATGGATCTCCTGATCCGCCACTGTAAGCCCCGGACTGGTGCCGTGCACTTTGGAGCTGCCGGAGCAAATGGCCGAAGGCCCCGTGCGTAAGACTGCGGCTCCTGGATGCCCCACCAGAACAGGTAGGTTGGCAGCAAGGGTGATTCAGGGGGTGGATCGTGGGCAGGAAGTGGGCTATAGCCTGGGCAGGGGGCGGTTCAGGGGTGGGAGGAGGAGGAGGATCTTGGTGGCAGTCTCACAAGCTGAGATCCTATCCCCGTTTCTCCACTCCGAACCTCTCCCTGAGTCTCCTCGTACTTAAGCCAGCAAAAATCTAGCATAGGTCCAAGGAGTCGTCTGCAGGTCATTACTTGCCTTTCCTGGGCTGTCTCACCACAGCCCCCCTAGCATGCAATGTATGGTCTGTCTGCAGCACTGTGTTCTCTAGGCTGGCGGGAACCAGGGTTGGGCCTTTGTGTTCCTACTATTCCTATTTCCCATTTTCCACACTTCGTATACGTCCTCTCAATAACCCCTGCAGGCACTTTAAGATAAGGGGGCAGTGTTTTTTTGCCCTATTGCAGGGGGGTGGGGGGACTGAGGCTCAGAGGCTTGCCTAAGGCCAGCGGATGAACCGGTGGCTGAACTGGGGTGCCCTGCCTCGCACTCTTAGCCAATTTGCCATACCAGCACCCAGTGTGGCCCGGCCTGACCCGGCTGCATCGCACGGGCCCCGCTGGTGATGTCAGGCAGGCTGGGCGGTGCCCTTTGTCAGTGCCAGCAAGTCCCAGCTGGGAGCAGTGTCCCATTTCCGGCCTCAGTGCTGGGAGAAGCATTGCACTGGGGAACAATTGCTATTGATCGGTCTGGCGGCTTCCTTATCTGCCTGGCATTGTTCTGCCCGAGGCTTCTGTGTCTCCTCAAACAGGGCAGAGGCTCTGTGTTTGCTTTGCCTTGACCCACCCTTGTGCCCCTCATTGAAGGGCTTGGTCAACTTCCAGGAAAAGGGTGGGAAATCTGGAGGGGGGCAACCCTGTGGGCAGGGCAGGGCAAAGCAAGGCAAGGGGGAGGGCTAGCTGCTGCCTAAGGGATATTCCGGGTTCTTCCCCTGATTTTTCAGCAAAGAGTAAGTCTCTTGAGCCCTTTTATGTAGAGCAATCAGGGAAAACATGCTGGTAGTATTGGACCAATTTGCATGGAAAGAAACCAGCCACTCCCACCTTCATCACATCGCGTTGGGGAAAACGGTGCTTGAGGAAAGGACTCGGCGCCCTCCTCCCTTGCCAGGATCTCAAATGCCCCCCACACCCCATGGCTGCTAAAAAAAAGTCTTGAAAGGGAGGACACAAGGAATGTCCCGTCGTTTGGCTTGGTCCCAGGGATGAGCAGAAAAGGACTGGGATGGCGAGGGGCAGCTGGTCTTTCTCATTTGACGTAAGCTTTCAATTTGCTTAAAATGGCTGAATGAAATTAAACCTAGTAGACATTTTTTTTTTTGCCCTTCTTTGTCAGAGCACGCATGTGCGTGAACCTTCCCTCCTCGTTTTGCCCACCGTGTACCCACAGGGTTACTCCTGCTGCCACCATGACAAAATGCGAAGCAGTGCGCCTGAAGGGGGGGGGTTGCCAGTCGACTTCAAGAACTGGGGGGCAGGCGGTGGAGCAGACCCTAGAAGGAGCAGAGCTGACAGCAAATGTGCTCTGTTGGCTGTGTCCAGTGCTGGCAGATAGAATGGGCTGATCCTCTGCACAGTGCAATGGGTGCAAGAGCCCCTCCCCCGTGGCTGCCACTGCTGTGTCAGAGCAGGTGTTGCTTTGAGGCAGGAGTCCCCACACCTCTGGTTTGAGCCACCGGCACTGGGGCTTAATGTTGGAGCCTGTTTTTGTGCCAGAGCTCCAAATCGGGACAAGCAGGGAAGGTACTCATTCACTCAACTCGTAGCCAGCTTAGGGAATTCACTGCCACAGGATAGACATCTTCAAAATACACTAGTATATAGATACATTCATGGAGAATAGGCCTGTCAATCCCCCTGTCAATTTATGGAGGATAGGCCTGGAGGCGAAATAGGGCCTCCAGCTACAGAGGCAGTAAACCCCTGAATGCCAGTTGCACGTAGTAGAGGGGGGGGGGAGAGACCAGGGAATGCTATTGTCTTCATGCCCTGCTGTAGACTTGCAGAAGGCAGATAAGAAGCAGGATACTGGGCCAGGTGGACCTTTGGTCTGTCTAGCAGGGCTGGCTCTTGTTCGTAAGAGAGCATCTTTAAGCAGGTGCCGAGTACATTTCCTGTGTTTCTGAGTAACCTCCACATGCTTCTGTACATCTGAAATTGGGGCAAAAGGTGGGTTTCTGAGTCGGAAAACATGGCGTCACCCTCTCCATCTCCTGCCCGCATGTACAGGAATTCCCCCGATACTGCTGGACCGTTTTTTCCCCCATATCTGTCATATTGCATGGGGGAAGACCCCATCCGTCAATGGGGCATTGACACCTGGTCCCAAAGGCAGGAAGACACTCCTTCCCTGTCTCCACATGGTGTGGAATTGACCTGTTGTCCCCGATCCGTCCGGCGACGCTCTTGACCTGTTGCTTTTTGTTCCCTTGCCAGATGTATGGCCGCTACACGCAGGACCTGGGAGCCTTTGCCAAGGATGAAGCAGCTCGCATTCGGCTACAACAGGAGCGTTGGAAGCCCTCCTCAAAGGAGCGCCTGCGCCCACCCGAGCTTCTGGAATATGACCAGAGTCGCTGTGCACGTTGCCGAAGTAAGGAACCTGCCATGCGTGGTGGTGGTGGTGGTGGTGGTGGTGGTGGTAGAAATTAGGTTTTATATGTTCCAACTTGCGCTGCCTGAAGGGCCAGCAGTCCAGCTTGGCACACGTCATCCAGAGTCCAGTATAAATGCACGCTCAGCCTCTCTTCTTCACATGGAAAATGAGAGTCACTATAGTGCTCAGTTTCTTTGGAATGCTGATACATGTTTACCTTCTGGTGCCTTTACATACGTGCTTTATCTTTTTCCATACCCTCACTTGCAAAACCGGGCCTATTTGGATTTGGAAGGGCATGGAATGCACTGTTCAATTGCGGTCATCTGGTCCAGATGTGCAGAGCCTAACACAGTTGACAGGAGTCGCACAGGGCCAAGACAGGCCATGCCAGTCATCCGCTGACTCTGCACATTCACCTTAGCAGTGTCCGGAGAAGAGGAGTTCCTGCCTTTCCCAGGTCACTCCCCACTGCCTCACGTATGCATCTCCATGCTGAACAACCAGCACAAAGCTTCACCTTTCGGCAAGCTCTTACTCCGTGATGTGCCTTGCTGCTCATTCATTCATTCTCTCACACACACATGCACTGCAAGCTGCGCCACCTATACACTCTCATGTATGTGTGCATGTGTGTGCATACGTTTTAAGAATCATTGTGCAACTCTTCCTTTAGGTTCTGTTTTGCATGACCCAGATCATCTTTCATACAGGTTGTTTCGCACGTCACTCCCTTGGAACCATGTGTCACACCTCCACTCTTGCATATGCTTCTGTTTTTGCAGCTGTGATGTTGTAACTTGCTTTTCCTTGCACAGGCGCTCATGTGCATTTGGCTGCAGTCCATCCTGCCTCTACCCTTCCTGACAGCTCTCCTTTCGGTTGCTTCTCTCAATTCTTTCTTCCTGTCTCGCTTGGCCCATTGCTTTCTCTGACTAGTGCTCTCTGTCTCTTGCAGAGAGGACTCCCAGCATCCTCTGACCGTAAGCAGGGTATTGACCTGACCAGCACAAGGCCTCTGGTTAAATGGTTGGCATACCTGGAGCATGCAAGCACTTTGAGCCAGTGGGGAATATGGTTTCGCACTGCTCTTGATTGTGTGCTCAGAAGACAGTCAGAGAGCTTTCGCCCCGTATCTCCCGAGTTGAAGCGCTCCTTGATCATAGCCAGGGGTTCCAGGCTCCTCTATTCTGTCTGCAAGGTGTGTGTTCTTGGGATGTGGGACTTCTGCTTCCCGCCCACTTCAATTCTCATTTTTACCGATATAGGAATAGCCTTGCTCTGTCTTGGCCGAGGTTAGTAAATCAAGTTCTCCTTATGTAGTGGGGCAGAGAGGCAGACTTTCCCCTCCCCAAGGAAATTTGTAGGGTAATGGAGAAAGAAGGAACCAGATGACCCTCCAGGGAAGCCATCCAAACCACACAGTGTCGTAAGCAGTGGCCCACATACTTGTGGAAAGTACCTGCTAGGAGGGGATGCTTGCTACCTAGACAGGAGATGTGCAGGAGTGCTGTCAAGCTTGGGTGTGCAGTCCCGCTCTGAGTGTGAGTGTGTGTGTGGTGTGGTGTGGTGTGGTGTGGTGTGGTGTGGTGTGGTGTGGTGTGTGTGTGTGTGGATTAGAGGGGGTGGAATCGGTGATGCAAGAAAAACTGGTCTTTGCCTGGGTATCAGTAGGGATGAGCAATGAGAGCTTCCAGTTCTCGACTGTGGACGTGTCCTTCAAGCCTTGTGGGGATGAGTCTTATCATGCTAATGGCAGTATCAGCTTAAGGTTTTGGGGACCCTTGGGCAAGATGCCCTCAGGGGGTCCCTTTCCTCCTCCTTGCTGCTCTGGCAACTGCCCACTGGCTCCCCCTCTCCTCCTGGGCCCAGGGAGAGCCAAGTGGAGGCTTCTTCTCTTTCTCCTCATTTTTGTAGCCGCGGGGCAATTCAGGAAGCAGGAGCCACAACAGGGACAGAGGGCTTCAGGGGCCAACAGTGACCCCCCCTCCCAGTTGGGCCTCAGCCGGCAACCAGTAGCAGTCCTGCTTCTTACTGTAACAAGGATTGTTACAGGATGGTGTAGTGGTTTGGGAGTCGGACTTAGACCTGGAAGATCCAGGTTCAAAATCCCCGCTCAGCCACAAAGCTTCCTGGGTGACCTTGGGCCAGTCACTATCTCTCAGCCCCACCTACCTCACAGGGTTGTTGTGAGGACAAAAAAAAAAGGAGGGGAGGAAATATGTACACCACTCTGAGCTCCTTGGAGGAAGGGTGGTATAAAAATGTGAAATAAATTTAAAAAATAAATTGGGAATAAGCAGCTGAAGGCCCGGGGCTCCACATCTGGATCCCAAAGGCCCTCTGTCTGTCTGGCCCCCAGCTTCACTCCTCCTTCCAGCCCCATCCTAACCACGCTGCTGTAATCCTCAGCCACTTCCTTGCAAACGGAACCAGGCCAAGGACTCCCCTCCCCCCCACCCTCCTGCTGCAAAAGAGGCTTTCTTTGGCCAATTCCCCCCCCCCCCGTTATCATGGATCTCAGTTGTTCCCTCCCAGGAATGGGTCTGTTGCTCTTCATGCGAGGAGAGAGGAGTCCAGGAGCCTTTTGCTGTGGCCTCGGCTTGTGGGGAAAGCCAGTCAGTAGGCAGAACCTATGTTACTACCCTTCCTTGTTCAGCTGGGAAAATGCCCCCAGTTTAAAATCAGCTGTCAGGCAGGGCGGTATAAGAACTCCACCATAGTCATGTGCATTTTGTAACCTTGTGTACACTGAATGGTGCACAGTCCCTGTATGGAAAGCACATGCATATGGGAATATTGGAGTGCATCCCATGTGCACATAGTCATACATGGTGATCGCAAATCTGTTTTCTCTGAGCATATGTGACTTAGGAAGCCCCATGTAGCTGTACATGCAGCTACATAATAAGCTGCACACAAATGCAAACATTTACAGTATTTGTTATATCTGTCTGTTTCCACTTTTATTCCACCCTTCCTCCCAGAATCCTAGGGTGGCAGACTTGGTTCTCTTCTCCCCCCCCCCTTTTTTTTAATTCTCACAACAACCCTGTAAGGTAGATTAGATTGAGGGATGGTGACTGGCCATCGTGTACCCAGTGAGTTTCATGACTGAGTTAGGATTTGAAGCCAGGTCTCCTCGGTCCTAATCCAGCACCCTAACCACCATTACCCCAGTACTGGCATCAGATTGCTAGGGTACCATAAGAACATCAGAAGAGCCTGGCTGCTGGATGAGGCCAAAGGCCCGTCTAGTCCAGCTTCCTGTATCTCACAATGGCCCCACCAGATGCCTCAGGGAGCACACAATACAACACGGTACCTGTATCTTGTTACCACTCCCTTGCATCTGGCACAGAGAAGGCCAAGACCTGCTCTGAGGCCCCCATGGCATCCCCTCACCCACCCCCGATGGCACCCCTACCACTGCTACTGAGGGTTTGGGGGTCGGCCTGGGCCCTTGGCTGACCTGCAATGTCGCCCCGACTGCGCCAACTCCTGGCTCTGCTGATCACTGCTGCTCCTTCTCGTTCTCCTTGGAAACAAGGGTGGAGTGTAGGGGGGGGGGAGGGTGTTATCCCATTTTTATCCTCCCAACAGTCCTGTGACGTAAGTTACACTGAGGAATATTGATTTGCACAGGGCCTTTCACTCGGCTTCAGAGCCTCGGAGAGTCCTGGTTCAAGTTCACTCTTATGGACTGCGCCACACAGGAAATGCTTTCCATGGGGGGGGGGGGATTTTGTAATATGCGAAACGGCCTTTAGACTTGCAGCAAAGTCCAGAGTTCATCTTTCAGCTCAGTCTGTGTCCAAGTCGTGGCCTCTTCCCTTTCTCGCCCTTCATTTGCTCAGAAACTTTTAAACAGCCTCCTGGTCTCTCCGGTGTTTCCTGAGGGTGGCTAAGAGACTCGCAAAGTATATACATCCCTGTACATTCCAAGTAGGGAACTTGGTGTGCAGAATCAGGAACTGAGGCCCTAACTGCAAAATGGTGTGCATGTAAGAGAAACTATCCAGGAGTGGGTGTGCAGAATTGCCACCATGTGCAAGGATTAGTGCATGACAAGAACTGCATGTGTGCAGTGGTGTGTGAGAGTGAGGGGGGGGGGCAGGCTCTGCAAGGCACACACATAACCAGAGGGGAGAACATCTTAATTGTGCCCTCCCTTGCTTATATAGTACTTTGGCTCTTCTAGTCTAACCTTTTCCTTGCCATGCTGTTCAAGCACACAATCCCTTCCCTGCCTTGTTCAAGAAGCGCAGTATGCTTTTGTGTTTGTGCATGCTTGAATCCGCTCGGTGAAAAGGACAATCTGAAGCTGACAGTCCTTTGCTTTTGTGCCTTGGTGTGAACGGGGGGGGGGGGGGGGGGCTAGATGATGAAGCTCATCAACCAGGAGTTATTTTGGGGTCTAAAATCCTCCGCCTCCTGGATAGTCCAGACCCTCCTTCCTCCAGAGGGTCCAGTTCCCTGGCTAGAGGCCTCCCACTGTTGTTCTTGGGATCTGGCAGTTCCCTGGGCCTTAAAATAGTTCCCTTAGCAACTGCCGAGAGTGTGGCTCGCGTTGTTCTTGAGGCAAATTCTCTGGTTAAATGTCGCTCGCTCCCTGGGGCTGCAGAGTGAGCCAGAGGAGCTCCAAATTCTGCTGTCCCTGCATGGCCCCGAGCGTGGCTGCGATCTTCCCACCCGCACAAGTTGCTGTGTTCTGTTGACTGATGCGCAGAGCAGTGTTTCTCTAGCGTGACGGCATGTTTTCCTAACTCCGCATGTGTCCGTCCAGTACTGCCTCCCTCCGGGCCCAGCTGCCGGCTGCCTGTGGCTAGCATAGCAACAGGGTGGTGGGTGGCAGACGGCGGACCTACCTTACAAAGCCGGAGCCCACGGCTGGCCCCTCCGCTAGCCCCAGGCAGTGTGGGCAAGAGGGCATTGGCGCAAGCGGGGGGCCCTGGCCTTGTTCCTTCAGCTGGTCCGTGTGTCAAACAAGCAAGCCGGCCTGTGCCTGGAAACCCCCTAACAATCACGACTTGAAAACTCAGCAAAAATGTCCTTTTGTGTGTGTTATTATTCCGGAGCGCCCTAGGTTAGCTGGGTTGAAATAAAACGTCCCTCATGGAGCCAAAGCAGTACAAGCCAGCGAATGCTTCCCAGGCTGAAGACAGAGTCTCACTGCAGTATTTCTACTGCTGAAACGTCCATGATTAAAAATATCGCTTCTTGTGCTGGGGGGGCCTGCCCAGCCTCCCCACTCCAGTGGGCTCGTTTGCCCCCCTGTCCTCCCAGGCAAGTGTGTTCTTAACATCTGCCTACTCCTGTACAGAGCTGCTCGTGCTTTGAGGTCATCATTAGGGATGGCCCTTCTCCAGGTACGCCGGCCAGATTGTGTGACTAGCGACGGAGTCTTCTTGGGGGCATCACTCCATCCTTGAAAAACTAACCACCCCTGGGTCTATACACCGAATGGGCGCTGGTATTGCTGCATAGTAGCTGAGAGAAATCACGACTTCCTCAGTTCAACTCTCACCTCGGCCCTCACGAGGCAGCCTTAGGCAACCCATTTCCTCTCAGCCTTAGTTTTTCCTGTTGGCAACATGGGGATAACACATATCTTCCAGTGTGGTTGTAAAAATCACACTGAGTAATGCATACAAAGCACACTCAACATTGCCATACACGTGCTAAGTAGTATCATGAGCTCAAAGCACTAGCTAAAGATAGTTTTATTTGCCAAGTCTTTTAGATGTGTGCTGCTATTTATAGAGGTTTTATCTTCTGTTTTTAGAGTTGTTGTTCTTTTAAGTGCTCTGTATTTGAATATAGTTTTGTATTAAAGTCCTGCTCTCATTTTTATCTTTCTGTTTTCTGGTTTGTGCATGTGTGGTGTTCTTTGATCATTGTTAGCTGCTTTGAAAGGTTTTCTAATGAAGGAAGCAGGGTATAAATCTGTTAAACAAAATGAAATTCTTCCCAAGTGTAGGCGAAGAGCCAAGCTGCACCAGACTGTTTTCTGCCTGAACATGGGAAATTTCCTGTCTGTCGTCCCACCCAAATGCTTTCTTCTGCTGGCTGCTTTAGGAGGGGCCGAGGCTTCCCTGTCCTAACTCGTCCGTCTCCTAGCAGGCCTGCTAATCTGTGAGGCAGCCAGAGTCTCCTCTTCTTCCCCACCGCAGTCCCAGCCTCCCTCTCATCATGTCATTGCTTCACACATGATGAAACAATCTGAGGGAGACCCTACAGTTTCTAGGATTCCCAGTGGAGACGTGCCCCTGGTGTCAGCCCTTTTGGAGAGCCAAACTGCACTACATGCAACTTTTAATGTATAGGTTGGCCCTGTGTGTAGCCATAATAACTAGTCAATGCAGCAGGGGGCCTAATCGGGACTGGGATTTGTACTTTCCATTGCACAACACTCCCAAGGAAAACCACTCCCTTCCCCAAAAGCTAGTATTTGCCTTGAGAGGGAAGCTGATGTTGGTGTCCCCCCCCTCCCCAGGGCAAATAGCAGTTCTTGGAGGATTATCGACTGCATGAGAAAGGGCTTCAGTCCCCCCTCCCCTCACTAATCCTCACCCTCCTCCTCATGGCTACTATTGGCTGTTTTAAACAAACCCCAAAATCCAGAGACTTCAAGCAACATGGGGTTTGTCCCGAAGTGACCATTGACCTGGTTGTTTTGAGAACAGTGGAACTGGAAGAATGAATTGTGAAGCAGTCTGTTCCTTTATCTGCAGATAAGGTGGGTGGCAGAGGGTAAAAAGAGAGCCTTAGCCCCAACTATTGGTGGTGTTGTTAATGTCTGCAGCCTCCTTTTTAATCAGCGAGTACTTTTTTGTCATCTTTTATTGAAACAACACAGCAGTTTGAAAGTACAGAATGCTTGACAGCTCATATCTCTTATCTTCCCAGTAACCTTGTCGAGGTAGGTTAGGCTCAGAGTGGGAGAGAGATGGCCACTTTCCCAAGGCTACCCAGTGAGCATTGTAGCCGAGTGCAGAAGTGTGGAGATCTCTTCCCCCCCCCCCCCAACAAACCCACACGGATCCAAACTCTGGAGCTGCTTTGTAAGACTGCTTTAAAAATTGTGCCAGCTTTACAGCGAAAAATATCACTTCACAACATGTCCTGCACTGCAGAACTCCTGTTTTGTTCAGCAGAAAATAAGCAAGAAATGGGGGGGGGGGCGGAGACCCGGAAATAAATGTCACTTTAAAATGTACAGACCTTGTACTGTGAATGGGTCAGGCAGCTGTTCTGATTACTTTTGGTGAGCTGAGAGTCCCGCAGTATTATGATGACTGTAATTTGCATTGCCTTGAAAGAAACTGTTTTAATGCTCCCTTCACACCTCCAACTCCACCTCCTTATTAAAGATATTTCCTGTAACGAAGCAACAAGAGGCAGCCACAGCATACAACTGCATTTGATGTTAAATCTCCACTGGGGGGAGCTACTAAACCACATCTATGCTGGTTGCAATTGGTCTTCCTTGGAGGAATAGCTTTGCGGTTCAGTCTGAAAGTGAAATGGCATTTTAAACGCTCTGATTTAAATGTCTCCTTATGCAAGCAAACATAGCTTGCATAATGGGCACATGTCCATGGGGTTAGGTAACAAGTGTTGTTACACCAAGTTTGCGTCATGGAGCATGTTACACTCAGACTGGGACTGTTTCCCCATCCTTGGGGTGCATCCTTTGAACTGACCCAAAGCTTTAGTGGTGGTTCTAAACTTTAGAGTCTAAAGTACTTCAGCATGCAGCTCCTTGTTCAATCTCATTCATAGGTTTTGCCATGTGAGCTGCCTCTGCTGAGGCAAGCGTTCCTCTTTCATTTTGAATAGATATCATCAATTGAGGCAATTTTGTTTCACAGAAACTTCTAAAAATATCAGTTTTATAGCAAAGATTTCGATGCCTTCATCAGCAAGTGAACGAAAAGGGACAGAGCCAGCTGTGGACGGAGAGTTTCTATAACCCCCAGCAGCACACAGCCTCAAGATTAAGATGCACGCTGTATGGCACTCACCATCTGTTTGAAAAGTCTCCACACATGTTTCGCTGTGTGTGCGCACCTTGTGCACATCAGAAAGATCAATAGCCAGTTGTGGATCTCTGTGGATCTCTACTTTAGAAGTAGGTTTTCTCTGTGCCAGGTGCAAGGGAGTGACAACGGGGAAACAGGTTGTCTGTGTGCTCTCGGAGGCATCTGGTGGGGCCACTGTGAGATGCAGGAAGCTGGACTAGATGGGCTTTTGGCCTGATCCAGCAAGGCTCTTCTTATGTTCTTATGCCACGTGTAGCAGAATGGGGGGGTGTAGCCGCTACAAATGTGACTGTGCACAAGGCGTGTCAACCTGGACGCATCCACAGCATGCCCTCTTAATCCCCAACATGTGATCCAAAGTTTTGGAAGCTCGACTTTCTGTGCTAACTTTGGGCCTTTTGTCACCCTGCTTTGGGCAGTGGGTGCAGAGATGGCTGAAAGTGCAGGATCGAAGGCCTGGTTTGCTTTATGGAGCCAGGGTGATCCAGTGAATATGTCTTTTATTTATTTAAATAATTTATACCCCGCCTTTCTCCCAGCAAGGGCACTCAAGGCGGCTCAATAGTGAGGGGAACCAGGATTTGGAAGGCCTGGTTTAAGTCTGACATATTGTTCTGGGGCCTGGGGCAGGTCATTCTCTCAGCTTGGCTCACCATCTGTAAGATAGTCGTAAAGTGTAACCTACTTTCACTAGAGAGCTTGTTTTAGAAGTGCTGTAGTCATCGTCGTTTGAGCCACACCAGAGTCCTTTCTTTCAGTGTGCCTGAAAGTCTCCGAAGTGGAGCAGCGAAGAGTGGTTTGCAGTCAGTGTTCCTCCTAGGAACCCTGAGGCTCCACAATGGGATGAGCACAAATGTGATGCAAGAGTCCTCAAAACGTAGCTTGGCCACCGTTTCGGATCTTTCTTTTTTATGCAGCCTCAAGAGGAGGAGGAGGAGGGTTAAGCATTCTCTCCATTTGCAGGCTGTGGAGCAGTGTTGGGGGGGATGAAACGGCTCTGGAACAGAACAAAGATGCCCCCGAATCCTCTGCAGTGCCCCCCTGCTAGGGGCTTCACAGCAGACACCCTGGGGTTTCTCACCAAGTGGATCAATGTGGGTAGGATTCCCAATTGCAGGAAGCTAGAAAACCCTGTCCTAGGAGGAAGAGAGGGGGGAGAAGCACAGTCTCTTTGTGGTACTGTGGGGTGGATTAAGAGGCTGGCAGTTCTGGTTGTTGCCACGTCCGGACTTTCTAGTTTGATAGGAAGAAGAATCGGCAAGAGAATGTTCTCCTTCTCGCAGTTCTGACTCTCAAGCTTCATATGCTTACAACACATACAAACCCTCACTGTTTTTCTGTCACTAATGTGTCCCCTTCTCTCTCTCTCTCTCTCTCTCTCTCTCTCTCTCTCTCTCCACAGTCTGCACCGTACGATGCCAGAAATTCCTCATCTCCAAGGTGGGTGAGGACTGGATCTTCCTCATCCTGTTGGGGCTGCTTATGGCCCTGGTGAGCTGGGCCATGGACTTCACCATAGCAACCTGTCTGCAAGGTAAGGCCGTGACATGTGGTGGAGTGCGAGGGAAGGTTCGTGTTCTCAGCTCTGAGCTGGGTGGGGCAGGCAACGCCACCTCTACCAGTGGAGCAGGATCCCATGGAAACCACGAAAGCTATCCACAGGGCATTATTTACATAAGAACGTAAGAACAGCCCCGCTGGATCAGGCCAAAGGCCCCTCTAGTCCAGCTTCCTGTATCACACAGTGGCCCCACCAGATGCCTCAGGGAGCACACAAGACAACAAGATACCTGTATCCTGTTGCCACTCCCTTGCACCTGGCACAAAGAAAACCTACTCCTACAACCAGGAGGTTGCTTATCCCCATCATGGCTTGTAAGCTGTGATGGACTTTTCCTCCATAAATCTGTCCAATCCCCTTTTAAAGGCATCTAGGCCAGGTGCTATCACCACCTCCTGTGGCAAGGAGTTCCACAGATGAATTAAGAACTTAAATAAGAACATAAGAAGAGCCCTGCTGGATCAGGCCAAAGGCCCCTCTAGTCCAGCTTCCTGTATCACACAGTGGCCCCACCAGATGCCTCAGGGAGCACACAAGACAACAAGATACCTGTATCCTGTTGCCACTCCCTTGCACCTGGCACAAAGAAAACCTACTCCTACAACCAGGAGGTTGCTTATCCCCATCATGGCTTGTAAGCTGTGATGGACTTTTCCTCCATAAATCTGTCCAATCCCCTTTTAAAGGCATCTAGGCCAGGTGCTATCACCACCTCCTGTGGCAAGGAGTTCCACAGATGAATTAAGAACTTAAATAAGAACATAAGAAGAGCCCTGCTGGATCAGGCCAAAGGCCCATCTAGTCCAGCTTCCTGTATCACACAGTGGCCCCACCAGATGCCTCAGGGAGTACACAGCCAACAAGATAACCTGTTTCCTGCTGCCACTCCCTTGCACCTGGCACAGAGGGAACCTACTTCTACAGCCAGGAGGTTGCTTATGGCTTGTAACCTGTGATGGTCTTTTCCTCCATGAATTTGTCCAAACCCCTTTTAAAGGCATCTAGGCCAGGTGCCATCACCACATCCTGTGGCAAAGAGTTCCACAGATGAATTACACGCTGGGTAAAGAAATATTTTCTTTTGTCCGTTCTAACTGTCCCTCCACTCAATTTTAGTGCATTTTTGGTGAGGAAAATGGGTCCTTGAAGTGAGCGAGTATTCCCTGTGCTTAGGTTGTTTAAGGAGTTGTGGACCTTCTCCATGCAGAGAGAATGGAGACACAGGAATGTCTTGGGGAAAATAAGGGCAGAAAAAAATACATAGGATCCTGTATGTGGCTTGACTTGACCAGACTTGGGATGGCAAGCCCATTGCTCTTCCACGGACAGATGTTGCTGCTGTTGGTTGTTTTCTCTCTTGGGCCTGCTCCCCTTTGATACAGCTGCTTCAGGGAGTGAGGATGAGTAGTGCCTGTCAAGCTATCTGTTTCTTTTGTTTCGTGATGGTCTGAAAATGAATCGCTGCAAAGCGTGACTCACTCACTGGCTGCCTGCAGTCCAGGAGTCTTGTGTGTCAATGGAGTGAATGGAAAATGGCACATTTTCTCAGCATGAGACATGCTATATTTTTCATTCCTAGCCAAAAAGCAGTTCTGCCATTTTTTCCCCCCTGGGCATAGTTACACAGTAGTTTTCTGTCTGGACAACAGAAGCAACAAATGGCCACTCACTGAAAATTTCTCTCTTGCACACCTACATTCATGCTCTCGTTTTGTGCAGCCCAGAAATGGATGTACGGGGGGCTGGACGCCAACATCTTCCTGCAGTACATGGCTTGGGTCACCTACCCTGTGGTGCTCATCACGTTCTCAGCTGGCTTCACCCAGATCTTGGCTCCACAGGCTGTGGGTGAGTCCTGGGAGGCCCCCCCCCTGAGGAATTCTGTGTTTTTGGTGGGGCTCATGATAAACAACCACGTCACGCCAGGACCCCCTCCTGCAGTCTGCCTGGGGAAAGGCCTCTCCTCTATAATAGGCTTCTCTGTATTGGACCCAGAGAGTTCCCCTAATGGGTCTTCCTTTCTGTGTGGATTGACCAACCCCAGTGTGGGAGTGTGTGAGGCGTCTCAGTGATGGGCATTTGCCCCTTTTCTGCCCTTGGCGAAGTGATATGGACTGGGCTGGGTGTGTTCTCAGATGCCACCATTTCATCACAGAAATTAGAACGGACACAACTGACAGCGCCCTGAGACTCTTGGGAACACGAAAAGCAAGCCTCTGCTTGAAGGCACATAGGCAGTGGCTGCTAACCTCTCCGGAGCTGCAGTGGGGTGGAGTCGGGTTCTAGTGGTCCCAGTGGGCAGGGCGTCAGTGTCTTGCAACCACGCCTTGTCCTTTCTCATGATGACTAGCAGCAATAGCCCTGAACCGCCAATGCCTTCTGCAGATGGCCCCTGAACCCCCTTGGAGCCCCGAGTCTGGCAGCTGAGATGCATTTCCTTATCCACTCTTGAGTCACATTGTGGGTGTTCACCCACCGGGGACCCAGGCAACGGGGTAGCCAGGGCCCGGGCAGCCTCCTCTGGCTCCGGGCTGACGTAGTCGACCTCCAGCGCGAAGCGCAGGGGTTAAGGGACGGAACCACACCTAGGGAGTTTCTTCCATAGGCCTCAGAATTGGCGAAAGGGGTTGCAGCACCCGATTCCTTTCTCCCTTGCATGGCTAGAACGGTTCCCCTCCGGCTGTCGCTCCGTTTCTCCAGCCTGCCGCTGCCTAGCCCTCCTCCTCACTGGCCTTGCAACGCTCTTTATATACCTCTCCTTGGGTTTGGTCCCGCCCCCTTGCCCCACCCCTTTCCCCGTCAGCCAATCCCACCAGCTCCCAGGGCTCCGGCCGGTCTCCAGCCGCTCCGGGAGGGCTGGGACAGCTGTCCCTGTTGGCTGCTTGCCGGCCCTCTCCGCAGCGAGCTCCGGTATCCGGGCAGGGAGGTGGTTCCCCGCCGGGTGAGTGTCCTTTGGGGCGGGGTAGCTTGGAGGGTGCCCGTCTTCACCGCCTCCGCTGGCCTCCCCTGCGCCCCGCTCTCCTCCATAGGAGCTAGGGGCGCCTCCGGGGCCGGTAGGCACGGCGTCCGTCCGCGCCAGCCTCCCGGACGGGCAGGCCCCTGGCCGAGCAGTTGCCGGCCGCCGGCACGGCTCCTTGAAGAGCTGCGGGTCCCGCGGCTTGGCCCCGCTCGTGCCGCGGGGGCTGACGTGGTCGGGCGGAAGGCCGGGATTCGGGAGTCCGGGCGTCCCTCGTGAACACGCCCGCTCGGCGGTTTGGCGTGTTCCCGAGCGCCGCGGGCCTCCCGTTCCCGGACACCTATCATCTTCTCTTTGAGTTGAAAGGAGAGTTCTGCCACTGGAAAGAGGAAAGTTGACCTTAACGAGCATCATCCATCCCTCTTCTGGGTCTCTCGCTTCTTCCCTCCCTTCCTAGGCTCTGGCATCCCCGAAATGAAGACCATTTTGCGAGGCGTAGTGCTGAAGGAGTATCTTACCCTCAAGACCTTTGTGGCCAAGGTGATTGGCCTGACGTGCGCCCTGGGCAGTGGGATGCCGTTGGGCAAAGAGGTAAGGGGGCCAGTGGCTACATTGGGTGCAAAGACTACCGAATCAGGGGTTAGATGAGTCAACTTAAGGGAGAGCAGAGCTCTGGGTGTTGGGTGGGATGCTCTGGGGTGGGGCATTCTCCCCCCCCCCCCCTTTGTGCTCCTTGCTTTTTCCCCATCTTGC
Source organism: Plestiodon gilberti rubricaudatus (assembly GCA_026170595.1). Classification (NCBI taxonomy): domain Eukaryota; kingdom Metazoa; phylum Chordata; class Lepidosauria; order Squamata; family Scincidae; genus Plestiodon; species Plestiodon gilberti. The sequence goes on along the minus strand of JANXHW010000003.1, from coordinate 6,273,662 downwards.
TAACTCCTGCCTCTCTTTCCCACCCAGGGACCGTTTGTCCACATAGCCAGCTTGTGTGCCTCCCTCCTCAGCAAGTTCCTCTCGCTCTTTGGTGGCATCTATGAGGTAAGAAGGCCAGCGGGTGGTGCAGTGGGTTAAACCGCTGAACCATGAGCTGTCGGTCGAAAGGTCGGCAGTTCGAATCCGCGACGGGGCGAGCTCTCGTTGCTTGGCCAGCTCCTGCCAACCTAGCAGTTCCAAAGCAAGTTAATGCGAGTAGATAAATAGGTACCGCTTGCGGGAAGGTAAACAGCGCTCTGAGTTCTAGCCGCATGCTACGCGCTGCGGCAAGGAGAGTCATGCCGGCCACATGACCACGGAGGCGTCTTCGGACAACGCTGGCTCTTCGGCTTTGAAATGGGGATGAGCACCACACCCTAGAGTTGGACACGACTGGACTTAATTGTCAGGGGTCACCTTTACCTTACCTATGAGGTACGAAGCTAGTTGGGGATCTACAGACCAAAGGGTTGGTGGGCAACAAGAGCAGGAGGATCTGGTGTAGCGTAGTGGACAGAAGCTACAAGCTGGAAGGCCCCCCACCCACAGTGTCTGCTCACCGGATGACCCCAGGCAAGTCATTCTCTCCCAGCCTCAGTCCCCATCTGCAAACATGGGCATAGTAATACAGGCCTGCCTTACGGGGTTGTTGTGAAAATTGCTACATATAGTTGTGAGGCTCTTTGGCACTTGAGAAAAGCACTACAGAATTGTTTGTCGTTAGAAGCTGCTTACTTGGGGTTCATTACATCAGTTCTCCTTAGCCTGTAGCAGTGGCTTTGACTGGGCCCAATTCAGTCTCTGCAAATTGCCACTTGCAGGGGGGGGGGGGAGATTTTTGGCACAAAAATGGCAGAAAGAGAAAGCATTAAATCCCCTTTCACAATGCACTGTACTCTCACGCCAACCCGCCAACCCCTGTGGCTATTTAGAGGCTTTAAAGGGCACTTTTGGTCCACTCTCTGCTTTAGAGCAGTTAGACTCTAATTTGATCCCAAGGTGCTGATTTTGGGCCCCATCACAGCGCAAGCCCTGAATGCCTTAGTGGCTTGGAATTCACCTTCCAACAAATATCAGCTTTCAGGGTGATAAGATAGCAGATCAATATTGATCAGGCAGATCAATAGCTTGGGAAACGATGTGTCCCGTTATTCCCAGCAGCCTCAGGGCTTCCACAGGTACTCGCAGCTTAAGTCCTGAGACCTGCCCTTGTCCCTCTCCTTGCGAAAATTTGGGAAAGGGACAGCAGGGCAGGCTCTCGTGTAGGGAGTGAGTGGGAAGAGCTTCGGAAAAATATCCTTGGGATGCAGAACAACCGATTCAGAATTACTAATCTGGTTTTAAACCAGATTAGGTTAGGGTGTCCAGTGCCTATGCTTCCAATTTGTCTGGCTCCAATTGGCCAGGGGTGGGGCACCCCGCCATCCCTAACTATATGCAGAACTTCCTTCTCGCTACCCTCTGCCATTGGTCTCTCGTCACGTGTGTGGTGGGTCTTCCAAGGGGGCTGCAGATTCCTTTATGTCTCTGAATACCAGAGGAGTGGTGGCGGGAGAGAAGTCCGCCTTTTTCTCCTGCTGATGGGATCCCCGGAGGCAGCTGATGGAGGCTGGACTAGGCAGGCCCCCTTTGACCTGACCCGGCAGCAGAGCTTTCCTCACGGTCCTTCCTGTCTTCTGCTCCTCCCCCCCCCCCCTGTTTTGCAGAATGAATCCCGCAACATTGAGATGCTTGCAGCTGCTTGTGCTGTGGGCGTCGGCTGCTGCTTTGCTGCTCCCATTGGAGGTAAGGCCGGGTCTAGAGCCCTCCCATTGGCGTGAGGGGCAGTGGGGGGGAGGAGCCACATCTCAGTGGTGGAGCGCATGCTTTGCACGGGGAAGGTCCTTGGTGCCGTCCCTGGCAGCGTCTCCAGTTAGAAGGAACTTGGTTAGTGGGTTCTGGGAGGGCCCCCTTGGAGGCTGCTGCCAGTCAGAGCGGGCAGTCAGTGCCGACTAGGTGGATCCCTGGTCTGCCTTGGTAGAAGGCAGCTTCGTATGTTTGCCTGCATGGCAGAACGGAGGGGTGTGAAATGCTCTGCAAGCCCTGAGCACCTCGCAATTCCTGTGCTGCTCAGCCTGAGGATTGCTTCAGGTATGCAAGGAAGGAGCCATAGTCTGTGCACCGAGTGTCGTGGTGGGCAACATCTGTTCCTCACACCGGAGTGTCCTGTTTGAAGGAGCAAGTGGCTCATCTCCCCAGCAGTGAGATGATGATGATGACGACGGAGGCAGTGAGTCACCCCTGAAGCTTTGCCTGAAATGAAATTCAGTGTGAACTGGGGGCAAAAAAAGGCGAAGGAATGTTAAGGGGTGCCTAATGGAGTGTGTGTGTGTGGTTTTTCAAGGCTGGGCTGAAAATTCTTAGCTGGGAACCTTTTGACTTGCATTTTGTTTTGGGGGGGACGACTGCCTCGGCTCACCTTTTCCCACCAGTGCAATGACACATTATCACGTAGCGTTGTTCTGAGGGAGTTTCTGGGAAAAAATGGTGACTGAGCTTTGTGTTCTCTTCCCTGCCTCCCCATACTGTGAGGTGAAGATCCAGGAAAAAAAATGCTGCACTCTGTTGTGTGTCATCATTTGCTGCCAAGTATTGCGGGTTTCAGGTGCTCCGCATTGAGACTGATGTGGGTCAGAGAAGTGGTGTGGTGGGGGAAGCCCCTGCCCCAATTTCAGGCTTAATGTGGTCTCCTCCTCCTTCCCCCCCTTACTCACTCCGCCCAGGCAGGCCTTCGGATTTCCTCGCTGCTTTGCACTCTTCCTAGGTTGGTGATCCGTCTCGCTCTCTTTGCTTGTTGGCTTCTGTGCCCCCCAGCAGCGTCTCCCTGTGCGTGTCTGCGCTGTGTGCCCCTCCCTCGTGATGTGTGTCTCTTTCCCAGTGGCCGTGAGATTTGCAAACTCTCCCAAAGAAAAGGGTGTTTCTCACTCCATGCAGATGGTATGCAAATGAAAATGTTTGCTGGCATGAAGCAGGAGCAATGGGGCGAAAGTCCCTCTGCAGGGAGCTTGTAACTGACTAGGGTCTGGTCTACGCACAAGCAGCAAAATGAGCAGGGCAGAAATAGATGGCACCACTCCAGAATGGAGGTGCGAAACTGCATTCAGGAATGCTGCCCTGTGTTTGCAAACCACAACAAAACAAAACCAACCATCCTCACAACTCCCTGAAATAAAAACAGTATTTTGGAAAGGTCTCTGGAAACCTTCCTACCACTCTCCCCACACTTCTACGGCAGCTCCTTAAGGGACCTCGAATCCTGTGTTGAGACCTCCTGAGCTCCGAGAACAGGAGCCCACAGGTCCAAAGCAAGCCTTTCCGAGACAGCTCCAGGCGACTCGCAAAGCACTTAAAAACTGCTGCAGTCCATCAAAATTAACATGAAAGAGAAGAAAACAACAATGCAAAGTGCAGTGATAAAAACCGTAGCCTGGTTATGAGAGACCCAGCAAAAGGTAGCATACTCCAAGGTCTGCTGGACAAGCCAACTCTCGAACAGTCCCCCAAAGACAGGGCCACTAGTTGTCAAGTGCGCCTCAAGGGCGGAAATTCCACATCGGGGGGGGGCACTAAGGCCCTCTTGCGTCCCTGGCAAGGGACCATAAGGGTGGGGCCATAGCTCCGTGGCAGAGCTCATGCAGAAGGTCTCAGGTTTGGACTCTGGCGTCTCCAGCTAGGACAGAGAAACCTGCAGAGCCACTGCCAGTCAGTGCTGACGCTACTAGCTAGATGGGCCTGTGGTCTGACTCAGCGGGAGGCAGCTTGTTGGGTTCCAGCTGAGCCCCAAGAGTGAGGGAATGCTGCACAGACAAGACCCCTCCAGAAGATTCATATGGGGGGGGGAGAGGTAGTCCTTTCCTGGCTTTCATGTACGTGTGACACCGTTGGCTGTTGGCGGTCTTGGCACATGACATGCGGCGTTTATGCTACACGTCACCAGAGTGTCCTGCACTCTGCATCCCTTGTCATGTTTCCCATCTGCCCTTAGGAGGAGAGCATTAAGCTGGGGCTTCCCCATCGTCTCCTATTCTTAAGGGACAGGAGGGGCAAAGGAAGAAAGGGGAACTTGGCACATGGTGCCTAGTGGTGTTTTGGAGCCCCAGCAATGAGGGACAGGAGTTTGCAAATGGAGACTCTTCAGGGGAAAGACTCCTGCACAACCCATGAAAGCATAACCCCCCAGGCATGATTCGGGGTCCCTGAACAGAGACTGTCCCCATGTCTTAAACAAGACAGAGATCATTCATTGGAGAAACAGCTGACAGCTGACTGATGATTGCAGGTTACAAACGGGAGTTTCAAATTCATGCTTCTCTCCTCCCTGTGAAAGTGTGTTCAGTGATCATGGTGGTGTATTTGTGTGTGTCCCTCGATCTCAGGCAATGCGCCTTTTTATTTTTTGGCTCTCTCTGTTATGTAGTTTCAAAACAATACTTGTCCTTGGAACTGTCCTAATATATTGAGATCTATAGCTAGAACTCTTGCCTGGGGGAAGGGGGGGGGGGAAGAGTCCCACTGAAAGCAAGGCATCGCCTTTTGAAACAAGCAGCCATTTTTATTTTTCACATTTTTATACCGCCCTTCATCCAAGGAGCTCAGAGTGGTGTACATATTTCCTCCCCTCCTTTTTGTCCTCACAACAACCCTGTGAGGTAGGTGGGGCTGAGAGATAGTGACTGGCCCAAGGTCACCCAGGAAGCTTCGTGGCTGAGCGGGGATTTGAACTTGGATCTTCCAGGTCTAAGTCTGGCTCCCAAACCACTACACCATCCTGGCTTTTATATTGTTGAAAGACTGATTTTAAATATTGATATCCTCTGTGCCTTGCTATATTTTAGGTGATTGGAATTTAAACTTTTTCCCTGCAACTCTGAAATCCGGGGTGTTGCTCAAAGGAAGAAAGTACAGTATATATGAAAAAGCCACCATATTTTCCATAGCACAATTGTGGGCTTTGGGTGTTTCTAGCTTAGTGATCCCAAAGCAGGAGGTTGGGAGTAGAACGAGGCCTGTCAGTGGGTCACTGGACCCTAGTGGCTACTTGTACCAGATTGTCTTCACAGAGTGTTGAGATCAGTATAACAAAAGAGTACCGCTTCGACTTCCAGTATTGGTGGGCGCGCACACACACTCTCGAGTTGTCCAGTTACAGGAAGGGAGTCTATTCCCAATGGAGTCTAGATTGAGACTTCCAATGTTACAGTGAACTCTCATGGCAGGAGTCAAATGCCTAGGGCTTGCACCCTTGAGCGGCAGGGCTAGAGCAACAGCCCCATCTTCATCCACAGAGCATGGTAGCTAATGACTGTTTTCAGTTTAGTGCTGGAAGTGCAGGCTGATGTGGTTCTAATCTTTTTGCCTACCTTTGTGAGTCAGAGGTTCTCCTCGGGGCTGAGTTTCCCTGGGAGGAGATGGCCTTTGAGATGCAGGCAGTCTTGAGAACCCTGTGGCAGCTCCTCGTCCCATCCCTCTTCTCTCTCCTCCTCATCAGGTGTCCTCTTCAGCATTGAAGTCACCTCAACCTTCTTTGCTGTGCGCAACTATTGGCGTGGCTTCTTCGCGGCCACCTTCAGCGCCTTCATCTTCCGGGTACTTGCCGTGTGGAACAAGGATGAAGGTACCATTCTCCTTTCCTCCCCATTCACCCCCTACAGAGCAGAAACTTCTCCAGTGCGTCCTTCTCAATATGGGTACCTTTAGGGGGTAGGGCAGTGAGTCCATAGCTGGATTTAGGGGTGTTGCTGGTGCTGGGAATGTAGCCCAGGACTTAGCCTAGCAAAAGACTGTATGTAGGACTGTTGGTGTTTTTGCCAACCATCTTTTGCAGAATTGGACCCTAGACTAGTGGCTACTTGTACCAGATTGTCTTCACAGGGTGTTGAGATCAGTATAGCAAAAGAGTACCGCTTCGACTTCCAGTATTGGTGGGCACACACACACACTCAAGTTGTCCAGTTACAGGAAGGGAGTCTATTCCCAATTCCCAAAATCAAGGCAGCTAGTTATGATTCTTACAATGCAGAAAAAGAAATAACAATGTTGAGAGAGGCTCCCTGAATTTAAGCTTCTAATATGCAGGCTTTCCAAAACTCGTGATTTGGTTGGATGGAATAGGCTGTAAGGACAGGGAAGATGGCAGTGGAAGTGTTGCTCCAAGTTCCTAAAACTATTCCAGGCTTTCCTACCACTATCTGAAAGGGTAGAAACTTGTTCAGTTTTTAAAACCAAAAACTGAAGCTTGCAGAATGTTGCACCATGCACCAGATTCCGGAAATGTGCATCAGTGTGGCATGCGCACGCCCCATGGCCTTGAGGGTCAGGAATTCAGTTTTCAATAGAAATGCTGGGGGGGGGGGAGGAGCTGGAACCGTGAGGGCTACTTTTGAGGAGCATCTTCCGAATCCACAGTGAGGACTGAAGACTTGGGTGAAGTAACAACAGAGAGAGGTTAGGGTGAGAATCGCTACGTTCCAAGTCATGCAGCAGAATCCTACGCGTCAGGCTCATGAAACAGGAGGGCCCCAGGGGATTTATCACCACAGAGCTCCCTCTCTCCCTCAGAAACCATCACTGCTCTTTTCAAAACCCGCTTCCGACTGGACTTTCCCTTCGATCTGCAGGAGCTGCCGGCCTTTGCTGTCATCGGGTGAGTTTTGCTGGGGTTCAGTGACCCTTCTTCCCCCCTCCTAAATCCCTGCCTCCTCCACAGCAGGAGCCTTTTCTCCCCACACTGATGCCCCTCTTCTCCTCCTCACTTAGGATTGCCAGTGGCTTTGGTGGGGCGCTCTTTGTCTACTTCAACCGCAGGATCGTGCAATTCATGCGCAAGCAAAAGGCCATCAACCGCTTCCTCATGAAAAAGTGAGCTGGGCAGAGGGGTGGGCTGGCAAGGGGCTCCTGAGAGGATGAAGCGGTGAAGGAGACGCAGGCGAGCAAGAGCACCCCCTGTCTGTGTTCCTTGCCACTGCGCCTCTGCAGTAGGTCCCATGTTCACCAGTCTTTCACTCACTCGAATGCCGCCTGATGTCCGGCCGTAGTCGGTGGTGGGACGGTAGCTCTGTAAATAGAGCACATGTTCTGTGTGCAGAAGGGCCCCTCGTTTCCCAGTGTGCAGAAGGGCCCCTCGTTTCCCAGTGTGCAGAAGGGCCCCTCGTTTTAGTGCTCCATTGCACTAGAAGAAATAAACAAAATGAGCAATTGCTCTGCAGCTAAAAGGAAGCCAGTTATTAATCCCACCCCCTCAGTCAGGGAATAGGATCTGACTGGCGAAGGGTCAGTTCAGGAGTTCTGTGCTAGCCACTCAGAAGCAACGAATTACAAAGGCAGAAGTTGCCTTAAAAGAAAGGGAGAAGGAGGAAGCCGCTAATCAGAGGACCAGTTGCGGGGAGAAGCAGGACCCTTGCTGTAAGTCAATGTAGCACTGGATCTTGTCGGGCGGGTAGGCACTGCCAGCTTTTTCGGGGGGAAATAGTGTCATGTGAAGCCACCATTTAAATTTTGCTTCCGACTGATGATGGAGAGGCAAAATGCCACAGCCGCAACGTTACCCAGCGTGGAAGCAACTTGCACCCCCCCCTCCCCCAGTTCCAGTTTGTGTGCTTGGACAGTGAAGTCTCAAAACCCCAGAGGCCCAGAGGCTCTTCAAGGCAACCCTGCGAATCCATCACAGTCCGGGCTTTGCTCTTTTGACTGCTTTGCAGTTCTGGTCCTCCAAGGCTATCATGAGAGCGGTGGGAGTCTGTGCTCCGTTGTGAGATGTGTGCAGTGCGATTCCAACTTCTGTTTGTGCTCTTTCAGGCGGCTGCTCTTCCCTGCCCTCGTCACGCTCCTCATAGCAACGCTGACCTTCCCCCCTGGGTTTGGGCAGTTCATGGCTGGCCAGGTAATTGCAACCCTTGTCCTTCAGAGGCTCAACAGGAGTTGCCCACCACTCGGGGCCGACTCTACCATGCAGGTGACCCAGGGCCAGCCCAAGACATCTGAGGTGGCAAGCCAACTCCTGCCCCCCCCCTCCCAACCTGGTGATGTGCCAGCCTCTGATCTTCCCATTTTTGGGAAAGGGGAGGGGGTGAGGCGGAAGAGGAAGTGTGGAGGAGAAGACCGTGGTGAACTACTGAGCATCTCAGCCTGCATGGATCCAGACTGAATTCTTGAATCCAGACCTGCTGCTCCCTGCATGAATCCAGGTTGCCCCCACAATTCCCTGTGGGTGTTGCAAAGGGTTCTGGGGCATGCACACAGCTTGCACAGGAATGTTCCTGCTCCGCTCCAGGGAACCGGAGAAAAATCTGAGTTCACTTGGGTTTCTGGGCTGCGTGTCGCCTGACCCGCTTTGAATTCAAATGTGCACCTTTGTGATCATCAGGCCTCTAAGGCAGGATTTAGAATGATTAGGTCTGGCCCCCTTTTTGTGTATTTCCAAGTAAGGAAGTGGGGGGGGGGATATGGTGGTAATGGGGAAGATAACAAGCGTTTATGCAGGTGAAGAGCTCAAGAAGGAAATGAAGGGGGAAAGGAGGAGATTTGGGGGTTGTTGCAACTGAGGACCGTTTCCCCCAGTTTCTAGCTGCAGGGAAGAGAGGAAGTGTGAGTGGGTTTTGCTTCCTGTTTTTAAGCAGCTGGAGGAAATGGAGGTGTTTGCACATCATTACCCCACCCCTGTTCCTTTTTCAGTGTGACAGGAGCTGCCTGAGCTCAGGAAGCTCAGCCCCCCAAGTATGCTTCTCAGCCCCCCAAGTATGCTTCTCCTCCTTCCATATCCAGGCAAATGTGTGAGCCCCCCCCCCCCCCAGCCCATGAGGCCACTTTCAGTATGGAGTCTGACCCACAGCCTCTCTCTGTTGCAACAGCACTGCACTGGCCTCCGTTTGATGGGGAGCTGAGGGTGAGAGGCTCTCCCAAGACCTCGACGGCAGAGGTGGGTTCTCGGTCTTCCTGCCGGCCCAGCTGAAATTCCTGTAGTGAGAGGGACCTGACACCAGGCCCCACCGCAATCACAAGAGCAGCCCCGCTGGGTCAGACCAAGCACCCCTCTGGCCTCTTGTCCTGTTTCTGGTAGCAGGTCGCTCAGATGCCGCTGGCTGGGAAGCTCAGACCAGGCAGGGTGTGGCCAGCTGCAGCCCTCCCTTGCGGGCTGCTCCCAGCATCAGACACTCAGCTGAGCCTGGAGGTTCTGTCCGCTGTTGTGGCTCTTGGCTGTGGATGGGCTGCCTGCCCTCTGCAAATCTGTCAGATCTGTTTTTAAAGGCCCCTTAACTACTGGACATTCCCACATCTTGTGGCAGTTCCATAAGTGATGTGTTGTATGAAAAAGTACTTCATTTTTGACTGCTGATCCTGCTGTGCTGGGGGGGGGGGGGGATGGATGCCTCTCCCAGACACGCTGTATTCACAACACACCCTTCCCCAATTTTCCTGCAAGTTGAACAAATCTGCATGCTTCGTTCTCACTCTGAAATGGCTAAACAGAACCTCCATGTACAGAGGCAGTATACCTCTGAATATCAGGTGCTGGGAAAGACAACAGGAGAGGGCTGTTGCCTTCATGCCTCGCTTGTGTGCTTCCTGGAGGCACCTGGCCAGCTGCTCTGGAAACAGGATGCTGAGCTAGGTAGGCCTTGGCCTGTTTCAGCACAGACAAGTCCTTTATTTATGGGCAGGCAGTCCCCTGAATGCAGCGGAGGTGAGAGTCTGGGCACCTTTCTCACCACCTGCTGTACCTCTCAGCTCACGCAGAAAGAGACCCTGGTGACGCTGTTTGACAACCGCACGTGGGCCAAACAGGGCCTGGCTGAAGAGTTTGAATACGTTGGCGTCTCGGAGGCCTGGAAGCACCCGCGAGCCAATGTCTTTGTCACCCTGGTGGTGTTCATCCTCATGAAGGTGCGTGGTCAGGTCAGACCCTCCCCCTGTGCCCCTTTCTTCCCAGGACTGAGGCCATCGGCAACCTCTGCTGTTCGTTCGTAGCTGCCAGGGCCATCGTCGCTGAAGGAGAGAGCGAATACGTGTCTGCGTCTCAGGGCTGTGGTGCTGAGGTGTGGGGAGGGGTCCTAGCAAATACAAGTGCTTCTTCCCCTTTCTAGTCCATCCCTCTCCCCCTAGGCTGGCAAAATGATCATACTCACTTATTGACCTCTGCAGATAAATTACCTGGTACATTGTTCCTGGGACCATAGACTGCAGTGTTTCAGGGAGGAATTGCACAACTGACTGTTCACAAAAAGCTCTCCTTGCCCCTGGAAGTCTAGCATATTCAGGAGGGGATTCAAGCCAGAAATGCTGGTTCTCCAGGAACATTATGAGATACTTTTTCAAGCATGCCGTTTCTCCCCCTGCATTGGTACAGTCCGATGAATGGTAAGTCTCTGTGATTTATCTGCAGTGCAGATCAGCCTTCTGAGAAAGGCCTAGTTCTCACAAAAGTGGTAAGCCCTGACTCGGAACTGTACCACGTCAGACTGCAGGCAGGGGCTCATACAACTGAATGCTTCTTGATACAAAAAAAGTACTGGGCTGCAACCTCAAAAACGACAGAATGATTTCAGTTCGAATCCAAGGCAAACCATTCAACATTACAGTAATCCAAGTGTATGCCCCAACCACTGATGCCGAAGAAGATGAAGTTGACCGGTTCTATGAAGACCTACAACACCTTCTAGAACTAGCACCCAAAAAAGATGTCCTTTACATCATAGGAGAGTGGAATGCTAAAGTAGGAAATCAAGAAATAAACGGAACAACAGGCAAGTTTGGCCTTGGAGCGCAAAATGAAGCAGGGCAAAGGCTAACGGAGTTCTGTCAAGAGAACACGCTGGTCATAGCAAACACTCTTTTCCAACAACACAAGAGGCGACTCTACACATGGACATCACCAGATGGTCAATACCGAAACCAGATAGATTATGTGCTTTGCAGCCAAAGATGGAGAAGCTCTATACAATCAGTAAAAACAAGACCTGGAGCTGACTGTGGCTCAGATCATGAGCTTCTTATTGCAAAATTCAGGCTTAAACTGAAGAATGTAGGGAACACCACTAGACCAGTCAGATATGACCTAAACCATATCCCTTATGAGTATACAGTGGAGGTGAAGAATAGATTTAGGGCATTAGACCTGGTAGACAGAGTGCCTGAAGAACTATGGATGGAAGTTCGTAACATTGTACAGGAGGCAGCAACGAAAACCATCCCAAAGAAAAAGAAATGCAAGAAAGCAAAGTGGCTGTCAGATGAGGCTTTACAAATAGCTGTGGAAAGAAGGAATGCAAAAAGCAAAGGTGAAAGGGAAAGATATAAACAACTGAATGCAGATTTCCAGAGAATAGCAAGGAGAGATAAGAAGGCCTTCTTAAATGAACAATGCAAGGAAATCGAGGAAAACAACAGAATGGGGAGGACTAGAGATCTCTTCAAGAAAATTGGAGATATCAAGGGAACGTTTTGTGCAAAGATGGGCATGATAAAGGACAAAAAAGGCAAGGACCTAGCAGAAGAGATTAAGAAGACATGGCAAGAATACACAGAAGAACTATACAAGAAAGATCTTAATGTTCCTGATGACCACGCTGGTGTGGTCACTGACCTAGAGCCGGACATCCTAGAGAGTGAAGTCAAGTGGGCCTTAGGTAGCATTACTAACAACAAAGCTAGTGGAGATGATAATATCCCAGCTGAGCTACTTAAAATCCTAAATGATGATGCTGTGAAAGTGCTGCACTCAATATGCCAACAAATTTGGAAAACTCAGCAGTGGCCAACGGATTGGAAAAGGTCAGTTTACGTTCCAATTCCAAAGAAGGGCAGTGCCAAAGAGTGTTCAAACTACCGTACAATTGCACTCATTTCACATGCTAGCAAGGTTATGCTCAAAATCATACAAGCTAGGCTTCAGCAGTACGTGGACCGAGAACTACCGGACGTACAAGCTGGGTTTCGAAGAGGCAGAGGAACTAGAGATCAAATTGCCAACATGCGCTGGATCATGGAGAAAGCGCGAGAGTTCCAAAAAACCACCTACTTCTGCTTCATTGACTATGCAAAAGCCTTTGATTGTGTGGATCACAACAAACTGTGGCAAATTCTTAAAGAGATGGGGGTACCAGACCACCTTACCTGTCTCCTGAGAAACCTGTATGCGGGTCAAGAAGCAACAGTTCGGACCGGCCATGGAACAACTGATTGGTTCATAATTGGGAAGGGAGTACGGCAAGGCTGTATATTGTCACCCTGCTTATTTAACTTATATGCAGAGTACATTATGAGAAATGCAGGGCTGAATGAATCACAAGCCGGAATCAAGATTGCCGGGAGAAATATCAACAACCTCAGATATGCAGACGATACCACCCTAATGGCAGAAAGTGAAGAAGAACTAAAGAGCCTCTTGATGAGAGTGAAAGAGGAGAGTGCAAAAGTTGGCTTGAAACTCAACATTAATAAAACTAAGATCATGGCATCGGGTCCCATCAATTCCTGGCAAATAGAAGGGGCAGAAATGGAAGCAGTAACAGATTTTACTTTTCTGGGTTCCAAGATCACTGCAGACGGAGACAGCAGCCATGAAATTAAAAGACGCTTACTCCTTGGAAGGAAAGCTATGGCAAACTTAGACAGCATAATAAAAAGCAGAGATATCACCATGCCAACAAAAGCTCGTATAGTCAGGGCGATGGTGTTCCTAGTAGCAATGTATGGTTGCGAGAGTTGGACCATAAGGAAGGCTGAGCGCCGAAGAATAGATGCTTTTGAACTGTGGTGCTGGAGAAGACTCCTGAGAGTCCCTTGGACTGCTAGGAGATCAAATCAGTCAATTCTAAATGAAATCAAGCCTGACTGTTCCCTGGAAGGACAGGTACTAAGGCTGAAACTCAAATATTTTGGCCACCTAATGCGAAGAGAGGACTCTCTGGAGAAGACTCTGATGCTGGGAAAGATTGAAGGCAAAAGGAGAAGGGGAAGGCCAAGGATGAGATGGTTAGACAGCATCACCGATGCAACGAACATGACAATGAGCGAACTCAGGAAGATAGTGGAGGACAGGAAGGCCTGGCGGGATATGGTTCATGGGATCACGAAGGGTCGGACGTGACTTAACGACTGAACAACAACAACAACAACAAAAAACATTACCTCTGCACATAAAACTGGCATGTTAGGGAGAAAATTAGACTAGGGCCCTTCTCCCTGACATGCTAGCTTTCTGGGTGCAGGGAATGTGTTTGTGTTGAGAAACGTTAATTCATGACCCTCACCCCATCCTGTAGTCTGAAGTTCTACAAGACAGAGGTGCAACTAAACGGTACTCGCACTCCAACAGATGCGCAGAAATCAGACTCTTGACTTCCTTTAACTCCAAAAACATGGCTGTAGTCGGAGTTAATACCACTTCTGTATTGAGACCGAGCGTACCATTTTAACAGGAATTAGGCCTTGCTCTCTGAAGGCTGATCTGCGCCAGCACAAAAGTCGCATGGATGTGCGCTTTGTTGGGACTGTACCATTTCAGAATGCAGGGGGAGGAACTGCATGCTTGGAAAAAGAATCTCCTAATGTGGCCACGGGCTATTGGTTCCCTTCCCACTAACAAATGCCTCTGTGCCCTCTCCTCAGTTCTGGATGTCCGCCCTGGCAACCACCATCCCAGTGCCCTGTGGAGCCTTCATGCCCGTCTTCGTTATTGGTACGTTTTAGCCCCTTGTTCCCTTTCCTTGGTTCTCCCCCTTTTTCCCAGTGGTCACCTTGCCCAGGTGAACATCCCCCGCTGGCCAGATATTGACTAACTGCTTGCACGGGGTCCTGGTGAGATCGTGATAGCGTATTTTCACAGTTAGTCCTTTGCACGCTAGTTAGCCTGTCTTGCTGTCACCGTCGCCCCAAACCCCGGGTGGCCCATTTCCTTTCCCGCCTTTGGCCTTCAAGTGCATGAAGAGCAGTAATGTAAAAATATTTGCACAACCTGGGGGTGGGGGGTGGACTTATTTGGGCTGGTTCCAACTTGAAGGTCGGTTGCCTCTCCTAAATTGGCCGTCTGGATTTTAGCCCCCTGGGGAAGAGGCTGACGTGGCGATTTTTGCCAGCTTGCTGCTGCCCCTGCTCTGCTAGGCAAAGGGAGAGTTTGGTGGCGGGTCCCATTTGTGCCTCTCTTGTCCCACGGGAGCCTGCCGACTCTGTCCTTTGCTCTTCCCCCACGGACTCCACTCCCCTGGCACCCTTTGACTTTGTTTTCTCTGGCCAGGTGCAGCATTTGGGCGGCTGGTGGGAGAGAGTATGGCGGCTTGGTTCCCGGATGGCATCCACACCGACAGCAACATCTACCGCATTGTGCCAGGGGGCTACGCAGTGGTGGGTAAGAGGCAGCCTCTCTCATACCATTTCCCACAGTTGGGGCGCAGAGATGGGAGTCAGTCCTGCCCTGGGGGGCCGAGGACCAGGTCTGGAGAGCATCACAGAGTCCTTCCACCTGGCTAGTAGATTAGATGCGTCTGGGCGGCTCACAGCGTGCAGGAGCTCCTTTGTCTTTTGCTAGACCCCGGATGTCCACCACTCAGAAGCACGTGCGACACAGCAGTGCAGAGAAGGGCGGGGCCAGATGGACAATAGTGGTTCAAGAGGCAGAGCCAATTATCTGCTGCAACCTGTGAACCACACATGGAGAGAACCTGCATGTACAAATCTGTATCTGAGTCACTACAGATCAAGGGATTCTCGCAGCCTAATTTGGGGGTGGGGTGGGGGGAAGCCAACCCTCTGCCTTTTCTCCTCCCATTGTCACTGGCCCTGCACCTTTCTTTTGCCTGTATCATAAGTAAATATGGTGGCCAAGCCTGACAGTCTGGTGGCCAGCAAACAAAACAGCCCTGCTGCAACAGGGCGGAGGTTGAGAATAGCCCCTCTGATCACTTCTAGAGCATCTCTAGAATACATGAGCTGCTGGGTGGGTGTGAAGTGTGGCATTCTTGCTTGTGGGATATGGAATTGGCAGCATGTCCTCTGGCAGGCCCCTGTCCTCCCTCTGCACACGCACCGCAGCACCACCACCTCCTCTCTCATTGCAGCACCAGTGCAACTCATTCACCCCCTTGCTGCAGGTGCAGGTTGCAGTTGGACCCTGCCTGTTGGGGGTCGGTGCTGGTGGGCCCTCCTGGGGTGCTGAGGCTTCGGCAGCTGCCTGAGGGTGCTGACCTCTGATGCTTTCCTGCACCAGATATTAACAACCCTGGTGCGGCAGATCGGAGATCGGGGTGGCCCATCCGAAAACAGTGCCCTAGATTAACACACGAGTCATTTCGATAGAGGCTGGGGTACAGTCGTCATGTGGGGTCTCTGTAGGTCCTCTACACATAACCCCTTTTGTCTGGGTCTCTCCTGGTCTGTTGGGATAGCGGGGTGCTTCTCAAGTGTTCCCTGCCCCCCCCCTTCTGCACAGTCCAAGGCCGCTCTGCATTCGGGTGTCGCTGCACCAGCAGCAAAGTGGCTGTCCCAGCAGACGTGGCTCTGATGTGGCTCATTCTCCTGCTTTTCGTCCAGGTGCGGCTGCGCTGTCTGGTGCCGTCACCCACACTGTCTCCACCGCGGTCATCGTCTTCGAGCTGACCGGCCAGATCTCGCATATTCTGCCAGTCATGATTGCCGTGATCCTGGCCAACGCTGTGGCCCAGAGCTTGCAGCCCTCGCTCTACGACAGCATCATCCGGATCAAGAAACTGCCCTACTTGCCGGAGCTGGGCTGGGGGCACCAGGAGTAAGCGGGCTTGTGTGTGTAGTGGCCACTCCCCCCCCTCCTGCCAGGCTATCACAGGGCCCCACAGAGAGCTGGTCTAGTGTAGTGGCTAAGAGATGGGGCTGCAAACCGGGATGTCTCTGGGTCAGATTTTGCATCTGCCATTAACTCTCACTGGGTGGCCGTAGGTGAGCCGACCCCTCTCAGCCTCGGCTCCCCAGCCGCAGTATTGGAACAATGCTTATCATGGTTGTAAGGACAAAATTGGTATAATACATGTGAAGTACTTTGCAAGTCCAGAAGTTACTATAGAGTTACTAAGAGTTCGCCTTATAGTACTGTGCTCAGTAAATCTCCCTGCCTGAGAGACAGCAAGATATGGATTCCAGGAGTCTTGCTCTGCTTCCTGTGCTGGAAAGCAAAGGAGCCTTTTGCAGTTCTCAGACCATCAGTTAGCCCCCACTGGGAGCTACATTCATAGAGCCCCACTATGAGCCCCCACTGGGAGGGCTACAGCTCAGTGATGATGAGGCACGTCCTTTTTTCTGCCGAAAATACCAGGTTCAGTCCTCGGCTTCTCTGGTTAAAGGGGTTCCAGGTAGCAGGTGCTGGAAAAGACTCCTGCTGGGGCTAGGTCAACTGTGGTCTACCTGCATAAGGCAGCTTCATCTTTTAATTGACTCTATACAAGTTGAACTGTTGTCACTTTGATCAGTGAATCATGGGAATTGTAGTTTAGTGAGCATGCTGAGAATTCCATCAGATTCCTAGCCCTGCTGGTAAATCTAAAGTCCCAAGGATTTCCTGGGGGAGGAGGAGCGACTCTGAGATCCCTTTAAACCTCCAGCGT
Source organism: Plestiodon gilberti rubricaudatus (assembly GCA_026170595.1). NCBI lineage: Eukaryota > Metazoa > Chordata > Lepidosauria > Squamata > Scincidae > Plestiodon > Plestiodon gilberti. The sequence continues at coordinate 6,257,019 of JANXHW010000003.1, read as the reverse complement.
CCTCCAAGTAAATAGCTCTAATCATCTGTTGGTACTTGCAGGAAGTACAATGTGCGTGTGGAGGACATCATGGTGCGCGATGTGCGCTACATAACCCTGAACTGCAGGTACCGTGATCTTCAGGATGTGCTGCACAGTACCAAGATGAAGAGTTTGGCTTTGGTGGAATCGGCTGGTAAGAGAGGGCTAAACATGGAAGAGGTGTGGCTTAGGAGAGGGAAGGCCCTGGAACCGAACGGTGCTGTTTACAGGGCGCATGCTAACCAAGGGCTGAAATCTTGCTCATTTTGTGTCCTCGTGTGCAGGATGTGAAAGGGGGGATGGAAGGGGTTGGGGCATACAGCAGCGCCCTTTTTTGGCCGCCAGCTGGGAAGAGTGCCAGTGAGTTTTACTCCTGCCCCTGTAAATTGTTGTGTTTAAAATGAAGCCTGAAGTGTTTGGGATTTTGAATGTTGCACCCAGTACCTGTTCTGTGATATGATCACAGAGTCTTAGAATACATGAAACTAAGGACATGGGTGGGGAAGTATGATTATATATAAAATATTTTTGTGGTTATTAGCCACAAGAGGTAGATGGGAGCCTCCATGTTCAAAGGCAGTATATCTCTAAATACCAGTTGCTGGGGACGAACAACTGGAGGAATGCCGTTTCCCTTCATGCTCTGCTTGTGGTCTTCCTGGAAGCGCCTGCCTGGCCGTTGTTGAACACAGGATGCTGGACCAGTTGGGCTTGGGTCTGATCCAGCAGGCTCTTTTTAGGGTTGTCTGTGCTCAGGGAGAGCCACCCAGTGCACACAGTTTCCGTGACGGGGGGGGGGGGACGCAGCGGAGACCAAGGAAAGGGGGGTTGGTTGTGTGTTTTGACAGAGGAAATCTTACATAAGAACATCAGAAGAGCCCTGCTGGATCCAGCCAAAAGCCCATCTAGTCCAGCTTCCTGTATCACACAGTGGCCCCACCAGATGCCTCAGGGAGCACACAAGACAACAAGATAACCTGTATCCTGTTGCTACTCCCTTGCATCTGGCATTAAGAGATAGCCTATTACTAAGACCAGGAGGTTGCTTATCCCCATCATGGCTTGTAACCTGTGATAGTCTTTTCCTCCTTGAATCTGTCCAAACCCCTTTTAAAGGCATCTAGGCCAGGTGCCATCACCACATCCTGTGGCAAGGAATTCCACAGATGAATTACACGCTGGGTAAAGAAATATTTTATAAGAACCTTCAGAAAAGCCTGCTTAGAGCCAGCCTTCTCTGTAAGCTGCACGGCTGGAATTCAAGCCCTGCTCAGTTTTCCTCTCACCGTCCCCGCACAGCCGCCGTACAACTCCACGCACTCTCCTCAAAAACGAGAGGGAACCTTGCTTAGACTGAGCCCTGCAGAGGACTCCACTCGTGCCTTGCCATGACATGCTCCCTCTCCCTCTGTGTGCACACATAACAAGGGAGGCTGAGACTTTGCACTTTATACACACCTCTAGTTCTGGAACCTGCAGATTGTGTGTCACCAAATGGAATTGACATTTTGCTAAGTAATTGCTAAAGAATGTGTGGGGAGGGAGAAGACGGAATAAATCTCCATGCCCATCCCTACTGTACACGCACAAGTATGCGCCATCCTGCGGCTTTCCCCCCCCTTAAATTACTTGCGTATCTCTGGTTCTGAAATACGTAAATGGCACAGATAAATACGAAGTACTGCACATTTACGATTAAGCATGTATTGATGAGCTAGTTGGAGGCCCTCGCCAAGTGACAAATTTAGATCCTCCTTGGCCCAGTGCCTCTTGCAAAGTATGTTGTTAATATGTTGACGGAATATGTTGTTTTCCTACGATCAATGTGGAGAGTCAACAAAATAGCTACCAACTTAATTGGCCTGAATTACGACAAAGTTAGAGCTATTGAAGCTGTAGCTGATCTGGAACCAACAACATTTCCTGGCTCAAGCCACTGTCGTCGGAACAGCTGGCTTAAATGCCTGAAACCTCTGGTTTGAGTTTTGTTTCCTTTTTATAAAGCAGGCAAAGAGGTTGGGATGGGGAGAGCCAAGGATGTCCGGCAGGCTGAGGCTCGCTCGGCCCTTTCTCCCTTGTACCTTGAGCACACAGAGGCATTTTGTGCATACTACCAGTTTCTTTCCCTCTTTCGTTGCTCTGCCCTTGGTATCCCCAACTGCGGAGACCTCTTGGCAAGGACTCTGGAAATGTGGCATATATGCAGCTCATCCTGCACCAGAACCAGGGGACATGCACTAAAATTGAGTGGAGGGAGAGTTAGAACAGACAAAAGAAAATATTTCTTTACCCAGCGTGTAATTCATCTGTGGAACTCCTTGCCACAGGATGTGGTGATGGCACCTGGCCTAGATGCCTTTAAAAGGGGTTTGGACAGATTCATGGAGGAAACGCCCATCACAGGTTACAAGCCATAAGCAACCTCCTGGTTTTAGAAGTGGGTTTTCTCTGTGCCAGGTGCAAGGGAGTGGCGACTGGACACAGGTATCTTGTTGTCTTGTGTGCTCCCTGAGGCATCTGGTGGGGCCACTGTGTGACACAGGAAGCTGGACTAGATGGGCTTTTGGCCTGATCCAGCAGGGCTCTTCTTATGTTCTTATGTTCTTATCCTGCCCAGGGCACATAATATGGCATTTAGTCAGTGACTTTAGCAGCATCTCTTTTCCAAGTGTCTAGTCCTCATGGGTGCCGAGGACAGAAAATATGGCTCTGAGTTGAATGTCGGAAGCTGCTTTGTAGTGAGGATGGATGGAAAGAAACTGGGAGTGTGAGGCATTTGTGCTTCTGTTCGTTCCTCAGTACCATCATCTCCAGAGCTGCCTTTGCATTGTGTCTACCCAGTTTTGTCTCTGCCTTTGAGTTGTGTGGGAGTTCAGACTTAGGCAAGGAAAGTTTCCTTCTGGGTCCAGAAGTCAGGTGTCCTCCTGGCACAGGCTGATTTGTTCTGCCCTGTGCCCCTTGTCTGCCCAGAGTCCATGATCCTGCTGGGGTCTATTGAACGCACCCAGATTGTGGCCCTCCTGAATCAGCAGCTGAGCTACATGCGCCGCCTGCAGTACATGCGCGAGAAGGCCCAGGCGGAACGCAGAGCCGCGGAGAAGAGCCAGGAAGACGAGGAGCACCAGACCTCTGACACAGGAGTGCGCTTTCAGGTGATCAAAATTAGACCCAGTCTGAAGGAGACCTAGTTTCTAAATGAGCAAGGAGGGAGGAGAGACTGGCCGGGGCTGCTTGGGAAGCAGACACGTAGAAGCGGACAGGTGGGTGCCATGTTGATTGGTAGCGCAACAGAGAAACCGGATCTTTGCCTCGTCTTGTTGGAGCCTGTGACAGGAATTTAAAAATCTACTGGGAGTGAGTTTGGTTTGATTATTGTAAGCAGTTGCAGTATCTGGTTTCAAGAAGTGTTGAGGAGTATTTTTTTTTTAATCTGACTCAACATAGCTAGATGAGCTCATGATTAGGGTAGGGAGAAACAGCTTATAGCTGGGCAGAGTCAGGGAGAAGGCTTCTAAACCTACCTGAGGATTCAGGTGGAGCTGCCTTTTGATTGGCTGAGAGTTTATAGGCAAGGTATAAAGGTTTATGCCTTCAGTGAGAGAGTAGTCTTTACCTAGCCTTACCAGAGGTAGGCTAAAGGAGATAGACTGCAACTAAGTTTGGAGAGTAAGTTTTTAGGTGACTGTAGCTATTTTTAGCTTTTGTTATTTTATCCTGCATGTTCTTTGTATATTTGTTCTTGTGCCCTTTCAAATGTCTTTTTGTTTTAAGTCTTGTAACCTCTAGATTAATGAAATAATCTGGTTGTAATTCGATTGTATGATTGAGTGTTGGAGGAAGGAACGAGGTGCATCTAAATCCAATATTCCCTTATCTAGCTACCAAAAGAGTAGATTAGCCTGGAGCTGGGACCTTGGTATATAGGAAGGTGCCGTGGAATCCAAGGGCTGATGTGCCTAGAGTCATTCAGTATCCCTGTAGCTGTAATGACTGGCAGAGTGTCGGGGTGGTGGTAGCTACTGTAAGTGGAAGTGCCTTGATAGTGGACTGCTCAAGTAAATTAAATGGTTATAGCCTACCAGGCTGGTTGAAGTGGCCTGGTGTGAGACAAGAACATTCCTCTTCCACAGACTTTGGGTCTAGTACCGTTTCTGGGGGACTCGAAGACTGTGACATGGTGGTAGCGGTGGGATGAAGAGAACCTACATCCTGTAGCATATCTGAGTAGAAAATTATTGCCTAGACAGAGAGACCAAATATTCAGTTTCAGTATTAGAATGTCTTGCTCTTGTTTGGGGATTGTCAAAACTTCGTCCCTATTTGTTGGGTTCTAAGTTTATAGTCCAAACTAACCATTCCCCGCTAGTATTCCTAGATAAGGCTAAGTATAATCAGCATCTTTTTTGTTGGATTTTAAGTTTCCAAGACTATGATTTTCAGATATTTTATCTGAAAGGTGCACAGAACTAACTTGCAGATGCATTATCTAGAATCTGGGATAGTGTGGATGAAGGTTTACAAAAGGTTAGTTGAGCATAAATATCAAGGACTAAATTTGTAATTCATGATAGTTAATGCTGTTGTTTACCTCTTATGGATAGTTATGTTAAATACTTACCTGGAGGAAATGTATATACATTATTTCTAGAACATAGTTGTGGTTGTAAAGTAGATTAACAGATTTTAAGATTTTTTTTTTCCTCACCTGGAAATAAGTTAAAAAGATAGAGTGGTTGAAGGTGTTACCCCCTTAAAAAAAAAGAGGGGTTTATGTGACAGGAATTTAAAAATCTACTGGGAGTGAGTTTGGTTTGATTATTGTAAGTAGTTGCAGAATCTGGTCTCAAGAAGTGTTGAGGAGTTTTTTACTCTGACTCAACAGAGCTAGATGAGCTCATGATTAGGGTAGGGAGAAACAACTTATAGCTAGGCAGAGACAGGGAGAGCGGGAAGGCTGCTAAACCTACCAGAGGATTCAGCTGGAGCTCCCTTTTGATTGGCTGAGAGTTTATAGGCAAGGTATAAAAGTTTATGCCTTCAGTGAGAGAGCTATTTTGCTGGCGGAAGTCGGAGGTGGCCGTGTAATGGCCCAACTGCCTTCTGGAGCCCGGCGGAGACCAGGATCGGGCGGATGCCATGTCCCCACCCCCGCCTGGGAAGGCTGGGCCTATGGCCGCCCTCCCAGCTCTGCCGTCCCTCCCCCCAGCTTCGCCGTCCCGCCGCCCACCTGAGCCATCCGACCGATCCGGACTTACCTGGGTCTGGAGGCGGCCCGAGTCCTCAGCCGGCAGAGCAGGGCAGACTGGCCTACCCTGCTCTAAAGTAGTTCGCAAACATGCTTTACGGCACGCTTGCAACTACTTTGGGCTATTCCGGACAGCGGGTCACTAGGTCCGCCACCCGGTAGAAGAATCAGATTGCGCTGAAAATCTGGTTGTAATTTGATTGTGTGGTTGAGTGTTGGGAACGATGTGTATCTAAATCCAGTATTCCCTTATCTAGCTACCAAAAGAGTAGATTAGCCTGGAGCTGGGACCTTGGTATATAGGAAGGTGCCGTGGAATCCAAGGGCTGATGTGCCTAGAGTCATTCAGTATCCCTGTAGCTGTAGTGACTGGCAGAGTGTCGGGGTGGTGGTAGCTACTGTAAGTGGAAGTGCCTTGATAGTGGACTGCTCAAGTAAATTAAATGGTTATAGCATACCAGGCTGGTTGAAGTGGCCTGGTGTGAGATAAGAAAATTCCCCTCCCACAGATTTTGGGTCTAGTACCGTTTCTGGGGGGACTCGGAGACTGTGACAGAGCCTCTTCCACCTTTCTCTTTCTCTCTCAACACAGGTTGTCACAGAGGAATCTTCATTCGTCCCGCCCCGGAGTGAGTCCCGCAAACCCCTGAAGCCAGCTCTAAAGCGAGCTTCTAGCGCTTTGTGTGAGAGTCCTTCAAGTAAGTCCTGGGCCCCCCTTTAGCCCTATTGGATCCCCGTTGGTCAGGCCTGACTGATGCATGACTGTGTCTCTCTTGTCTGTGGACAGCTGGGACTGTGGATCCCCCCGGCATTGCCTTGAGGAGCCTCTTCTGTGCAAACGCCACAACTGCAGAGCCTGCAGAGGTGAGGCCTCCTTTTCCCCACCCCTTGTTGGGCGTGTTTCTGGGCAGAGGCTGTTGGTACCCTGGGTCACTACTTGCACTTATGTGACAGTCCTGTTGCCGTCCCAGCCGGTCCTCTCCCATAATTCCTCTCTCTCTCTTCCCTGTGTTTTTTCTCCTGGTAAAATAAAAAAAGGATGAGAATTCGGGCCTGTCTGAAAAGCGCAAGTCGAAGCGGGTCCGCATTTCCGTGGTGGTAAGTGTGGGCCACGCCACGTCCATACCGCTCCTCCTAGACAATCACGGGGCAGGAAATTTCCCTGCCTCAAATGTGTCCAGCAAGGCCTGGGACTGTGCTGAAGGTTTTTCTGGCACTGACACACACCTCACAGCGCCAGCTTGCCCAGGATGCTCTGATGTCTGAGGTGGAAAGTCCTCACGCACACATACACGTACACTTGATGCTCATTAAGATGGAGCTGTTTTCTTGGGCATGCCTAATTGAAACGGCGGGGGGGGGGGCGGTGCACATGATGACTTCAACTCTCCTTCTACTAGAACTCAGGGTCACCAATGAAATTGAGTAGCAATAGGTTCAGGGCAAAAGATGGCACTTTTTCACAAAATGCATACTAAGCAGGTGGAATTTGCCTCCCCGAGATTTAGTGATGGCTCGTAGCTTAAATGGCTTTTTAAAAAGAGAATTTTTCCCAATAAAAATTGTAGTGCATCCTCATTGAGCATAGGTCTATCAGTGACTGGTAGACATAATAGCTGAATAAAGCCTCCATGTTCAGAGGCAATATATCTGCTTGTTGAGTGCCCCAGAGGCATCTGGCTAGCGAGGCCCTTCTTATTTGGGAAAACAAGAGGATGCATTTGGTCAGGGAGAGAACCCAGGCGTTCTCCCAGAACATTTGCACCTGTCCTAGTGAGTGGTGAAATGTCTTTGCACTTGATACCCTCCAGTGCAAAGGTGGGGCAACCTCGGAACCTTCAGCACAGCTCCGCCTCTTGTTTGATTAATCTTCTCTCTTAGTGGCAGCCCAAAAATACCACCCTCCCCTTTTACAAACTAACTAATTATAGAGTGATCTCGTCTGTGGAACAGCCAATCAGAAATCTTCACTGTCTTTATTCCAACCAGAACGTGGTACCCCAGCTAATTTGCTCCTGTCCCAACTTCCTGTAGTGAAAACCTGCACCGTTGGACTGATTCTTCTGTGTCAGCATCAGGGCAGTAGTGATTTAGTGAACTCCTTGTGGGTTTTTCTGCCACTCACCTCCTATCCTAGTGCAACTTCTGATGCTATGTTTTTTTCCTCAATAAACCTCTCAAAAGACTTCTCTGTACTCAAGAAGAGGAAAACTATTTTGCCTTCTAGATCTGTGTCGAAAACAGAAGTCAGTTTAGCAAATTATCACTTCTGCAGTCAAATCTATATTGTGATGTGCTTAAAGGACTTTGTGGCCGTGATTGGCTCCCCTGTGTAGCTGTCACAGAACAGCCTCTTCCTGGCTTTGTCTGAGTTATTCTGATTCCCAGGCTGGCTGCAAGGCTACTTGAACCCAGAAATAGGAATTGGGGGGGGGATGTCTGACCAGGAGCTGCAGAGGTGAGAAAGACTGAAGATTACATATTGAACTGAAAGAACCAGCAAAATCTTTGGCTGCAGGTCTAACTAGTGCACTTATATGATGAACTTGTGAACTGATCAGGAGTAAGAGAATAACTTAGAATATTGTACTCCTGGAAAGAGAGGCCACATCCTGCGTCAATGTTTTTAAGGTGTACAGTTAGAAACATGATATATGACTGAGATAAGCACCTGTTCAAAGGCAAAGTGCTTGTTGGCATGCCAGATTACATGTCGAGTGACCTTGAGACCTACCAGCCCACAGGTAGTTCAGTCCACAGACTAATGCCGGAAGCACTCTGAGCAGAAACCTGCCTTCTAGACAACAGCAACGTACCTCTTAGTGAGAAGTGAACACAAACCGCACAACTGCAGAGGAAAACAGAAGCCGACATTTACTAGGCTAGAGAGAGACAGTGTGGAATTTGTGCAGGCACATAAATACCAGCTCTTGCCACACGAGGGCACATTCAGGCAACCTATTTTCCCTGCAAACCCGAAGGGTACAATTACCTTGTGATGACTTCCCCACATCAAAAATTGGCTCGTGATGTCACAAGCCTGATTTCAACCACAGTGTCCTTTTGGCCACTTATTTCTCCTGGTCGCCCAGCTTCCTCCATCCTCTTGTCTCACAACCTGGGCGATTTGGGTGTCGCCGTCCTCTTCCACAGTGTGGTCGCACTCTGTCCCATTCCTATCTCTCTCCATTCTTGCCAGCTCAGCCCCTCCTCCTGCCCGGCATTGGCACACCTGGGACCTTTCTGTTTCCTTGCAGGATGAATTTGAGGCAATTGGTGAGATGACCCCTGCTGAGGTGAGTATCTGACCCCATAAAAATATAAGTAATCCAGATTTTTTTGGGGGGGGCTTCCCTACAGTATCCTGTGGCTGATGGAGAGGCACCCTGCTGAATTGCTGTCGGGTCTCAACCCGTGCTTTCCTGGGGCCGCCAACTATTTGCACTAAGTTCCCTGAATAAGTTTAGTTTCAACTGAACTAGTGCCCCCTAGAGGAGATAAGTCACGATCCCATCATTTCCTAAAATGACAGAGCATTCCGCTTACATGGCTGACCTGGAGTGGCCAGTTCTGACAAACGTGTATTTTTGCTCCTGCTTGTAGCATTGCATGCGGTGGTTGGGACCTTGTGGACTAATCTGTGGGAGGCCGTGTGGAAGGGCTTACCGTGGGGGACCCCGAGGTCGAACCTGAAGACCCACTGAGTCCCTCCCACCCAGTGGTCCTAGCACCACCTAGCAGGGGTGTTGCCCCTTCACATCATCCTGTTAGTTTCTTTAATCTCGGCTCCAGTCCACAGACGGATGTGCTCTTTCCTGGGCTCAGGGGATTGAGTTCTCAACCAAGCCTGCTTCATGTGCGAGCCCAATTCCTGCGCAAGAAATGCTTCTGTATAGGCAAGAGCATGCAGGGCATCATCACACATGCATGTTTTTCTGTGTGGGCTTTTCATGAAATACGCGCAGAGGAAACCCACCTGCTCCGATTGCCTGGCTGTTACTTCCATGGTTTCCCCCGTAAAGAGCTGGTCACCTCTCGTCTAGGCCACAGGATGAGAAGAAGAGGGTGCACGTAAAGCGACTTGTTTTAACCGTCTGTTTGGATTTGGATGCCTCTGCCAGGCGGAGCGGGACCATTTATGGTCTGCAGGGTTGCGTAGCTGTCTTGGTGCAACTGGTTCAGTCAACCCTCAAGGGGAGTCATCCGACCTGAATTGCCTCTGAGCCTGAATGGACTTTCCTCTGAATGGACTGGCCTCTGTGCCCCTTGGGAGCTCCCTCTCCGCTTTGTTCCTGTGCCAGTGACTCCGCTTCTTCCCCCATCTTTGAGCTCCTCCTGCAGCAGGAGTCGTTTTAGGAGCCTCTGCCACCATTTGGGTATCTGGGGAAGTGTGAGGGTGTGGCAGTGCTGGGCTCAGAGCACGGCTGAAGTCTGCAGCTAATCAACCTCCCACGTGGTTGGAGCTACCACAGGGAAAGTTTTTAAGTGGCAGCAGCCACATGATGCATGGATGCAGCAACACACACACGAAATTGTAGGCGGACAGATTATACAACTAGGGCTCACTGTCTACTCCTTGTCTGGCTTCTCGGTCTGGCCCAAAATGATGAGTGTGATGAACCTTGGGAGGGAAAGTGCACAGACTCTTGCTGTAGGAAAAGGTCATGTAGCATCTCCCTACTAGTGGGTACCAGTGGGGGTGTGCAAAATCTGTTCTGGACAAAACAGAGGTGCACAGCACAGGGAGTGTGGGGTCAGTTGGGTGTTCTGTTCCACTGGTATGTTGTTGGGTCCAAAACCTCTCTGAGATTTATTCAATCTATTTCATGGTTCACATTACGTCAGAAATAATGTGCTCCAGACCTTTTAAGCCTCTTATTTTTCAATGTAACCTGAAAAGTTGCCCTATGGTGGCCCCTTCTGCAAAGCAATAGTTGCAACAGGAAGGAAAATCCACATTAGCTGCCTTCCAGTGGAGGAGGCAAACGCCACTGACCATTGAAGTTTGAAGCCAAGTCGAACCATGATGTCTAGTAGACTAGCGACCCGGCTACTTTACTCTCAGAACATGGAACAGTTTGATTGTCCCATGGCAGGTCCAGCAGGAAATAGAAAAGACTGTATGAGCCCCTGACGGGGGTATTTTCCTCCACCTTAATTTCTTTTTATTTATTTTTAATCCGTCAAATAAAAGCAATCAACGAATACACATTACTGCATCAGCTACACAACTATCTTAATGAAGAGACGCTTGTTGCCTTCACAAGCGGTTCTTTAAAATTTAAAACAAAGCCCCACTCACCAGTTTTCTTGACTTTCAGATCCTGGAATGGGAGGAAGAGCAGCTCGATCAGTTTGTCAACTTCAACAACAGCAAAATCGACCCAGCCCCCTTCCAGTTGGTGGAACGCACCTCTTTGCACAAGGTGGGGAGTGGGGGCTGGGGGGGGCTTTGCAGTTCTATGCAAATATTTATTTATTTATTTAAAAAATTTATATCCCGCCTTATCCCATGCCGAGGCAAATGCCCAAGGCGGCTTACAACAAAAATTAAAAACAGTTTAAAATACAGAAAGTTTAAATACATAATTTAAAAACAATAAAAACAATAATATCAATAAAAACCACTGGGGGGGCAACAGTAGGGAGCACAAAAGCAGCATGGCAGAGCATCTTGAGACACAGGAGGCAGGCTACAACCCATCACCCAAACGCGAGACGAAACAAAAATGTTTTGAGCCCTCGCCGAAAAGTCATGAGGGAGGGGGTGGTTCTCAGATCCCCTGGAAGGGAGTTCCACAGTTGTGGCGCCACAGCGGAGAAAGCCCGCCCACGTGTTGCCACTCCCCTAACTTGCGATAGAGGTGGTACACGCAGGAGAGCCCATATGACATGACTCCAGATTTTGCTATCAAGTACAGAATTCAGCAGCTTTCTTTTTTTTCCCCACACGTGTGTATGTCTTGTAAAAATAACTTCCTAGTCCTTATGATTGTGAAAATGGTTTGAAAGTATGCAGGCATTGTCTGGTGAAATCTCTGATGCTCATGAAAGTTTGGGCTAGATTGCAGGGGAAACGGCTGCCATGTTCCTCCCCCATCAATGACTGGCAGAAGCAGCATAAACAATGATGCAAAATCGATGCGAAGCTGCTAATTGACATCATCAGGCTGCAGGTTTATTTTGCTCAAGTGCAGAACAGACAGAGTCCAGAGCTCAGCTGAGAGGTTCTCCAGAATGAGACGTCCAGGAGGCCTGACTTTGGACCAGAAGAAAGTAATGCATCTTCTGAAGAATCTACTTTCAGAAGAAAGTAATGCATCTGCAGAAGAAATTAATGATTAGTGGGCTGGGGCATCTCCCTTATGAGGAAAGGCTACAGCATTTGGGGCTCTTCAGTCTAGAAAAAAGGCGGCTGAGGGGGGACATGATTGAGATGTATTATATAAAATTATGCATGGGATGGAGAGAGTGGATAGAGAGAAGTTCTTTTCCCTCTCACACAACACTAGAACTAGGGGACATCCACTCAAATTGAATGGAGGGAATATTAAAACAGACAAAAGAAAATATTTCTTTACCCAGCATGTAATTGGTTTGTGGAACTCCTTGCCACAGGAGGTGGTGATGGCACCTGGCCTGGATGCCTTTAAAAGGGGATTGGACAGATTTATGGAGGAAAAGTCCATCATAGCTTACAAGCCATGATGGGGATAAGCAACCTCCTGGTTGTAGGAGTAGGTTTTCTTTGTGCCAGGTGCAAGGGAGTGGCGACAGGATACAGGTCTCTTGTTGTCTTGTGTGCTTTCGGAGTCATCTGGTGGGGCCACTGTGTGATACAGGAAGCTGGACTAGATGGGCCTTTGGCCTGATCCAGCAGGGCTCTTCTTATGTTCTTATCTTGAAAGGGATGCATTGTGGCCATTGGCTCAATGATATACAGTACATGACTGGTTGGTGCTTGCTAGGGACCCTGGCCCAAGTCCTGGCAATGGCTGTCTCTATAGGCGAGTGTTAGGTGCTGCTTGCTGATGCTGCCTTGTGTTTGTCTCTTCCAGACACACACCATCTTCTCCCTCCTGGGAGTGGACCATGCCTACGTCACCAGCATTGGCCGCCTAATTGGCATGGTGTCCCTCAAGGAGGTGAGTACCTCTGAGCAGGAGGAAAGTGTGGGGGTGGCTCCCTTACCACTGTCATGCCTGTGCTCCTCTTCCCCACCCCCATAGCAGGACTGGCATACAGTAGTGATCCCAGAGGTCTGACTTGCCCTGTCTCCCCCCGCCCCCCCCCTACCCCCGGGTTGGTTGTGGTAACTAGGAAGCAGTTGGAAATGGAGTCTGGAGTTCTCCACTACTCCCAAAGTCCAGCCTTTATTCCCCATTTATCTCCCAATTGAAGACGATGAGACGGAGCCCCTTCCCTTGAGCTGCTGTAGCAAACTGCCTCGGAGATTTGGCTACAGGTCAAGAAGAGACCTCTGGTTCAGATTTGCCATGAATTCAGTAGAGATCACCTTAGGCAAATCTCTCTGAACCTCACCCCTACCTGTACTTTGAAGATATTACTGATCTCCCTTAAAAAAAGGGATGTTGTAAGATTGACAGTATAATGTCTGTGAAATGTGTTCCAACCTTGTGGAACATTTTATATAAACATATACAAGTGTTTGATGTTTATATAAATTGTTATTGCTACACACCCCATCATTTTTGCATGGCTACTTTTTCACTTGCCTGGACAAGAACTTGGCTTGTATTTTATTTTTGCATTTGCGATGTTCTTTCTAGTCATGTTGCAATAGCAGACCGTGAAGGGTTTCCTGAATCTAAAACAATTATTTGGCATATGATCGTGAGGAGTGGCAACATTTTCTCCCCCTCTAGGAGAAGCCTGTTTCCAGCCTCTGCTGGCTTTTGCACTCCTGGCATGTATGTGTGCACTGGCAGATGGGCACATGGGTGTGTGCAGCGTTTGTGTGCCATGTGTAGCAACCAAGTGCTCTGATCCAGCCTTCTTCATCCCATCCCTTTCACACTCTGTCTCCCCAGTTGCGGAAAGCCATTGAGGGCTCGGTTACTGCCAAGGGCGTGAAGGTACGGCCCCCATTGGCCAGCTTCCGGGACAGCACAACAAGTAGTAGCGAGACGGAGGCCACGGAGATCCACCAGCTGTGGGACCGGCGGCACCGGCACTCCATCCCCCGGGAGTCCAGCCCTTCTGAGAGCGACGACAAGTGCCAGTGACGGCAGGGGGGAGGGATGATGCCTCCGACCGCTCCACGGATAGGACAGCGTTGGCCCAGAACGGCTGCTGCTCTCGCCAAATCCCCACGGGGTTCTTCACTCAGTCTTCCAACCCAGTGACCTGCGACTGCAGTGAGAGACGGATGAAAGGCCATCTGCGCAGAAGACAGAGTAAGGTACTGGGACCCCTCCGAAGCGGCCAGCCTGCCCTGGCTTTTCTCTGGAGGAGAGGACATCTGAAATGGACTCTGGTCAAGGGTGCGAAGGCGCCTGCTCCTCTCGCCAGCTGCACACCTAAGTGAGGCATCTCTGCTTCCCAGAAGGATTGAAATCATCTCCTCTGCCTTACTGCTGAAGTCGGGCCCTTCTCAGTCCTGGGATTTTGCTGGTATCTCTGTCTCACACACACCATCCTGCCGTTGGTCTCGGAAGATGCCTGGACAAGAGGCCCTCAGTCCCTCTTCCCCACCCCATCTTAGCTGTCAGCTTCACTCCACCTTTAACAGGAGTCTTGACAGGAGTTTATTGGGTGAGAGACCAATCCAAGGTTTGGGAGGTGGAAGTGAGATGGGGTAAAAAGTATACTTTTCAGCCATCTCCACTCCTTGTGCAGGTTACCTTTTAAGACGAGAGAAATATGCAGTGCCTTGCCTCTGCAGGCCAGGCGGATTGGCCTCCCCCAGGGCTCCAGCCTCGCTTGGTCTCCCCCAAGGTCTCTCACTGCTGGGTCTCCCCCCCCCCCCCGGTTCAGTCAGTGAGTCTCCTTGGCCCCTCTGGCTTACAGAGGCCTGCGATGACAGAGAGCGAGGCTTTTTGCTTTTATTAATTACGTGCCTGGACAGAAAAAGGTAAAACACTGGGTTTCTGAGCTGTTGAGCCGTGGGGAACCCTCTTTTCTTCCCCCACCCCCAGGACTCCAAGCTGCAGCCCCCCACCCCCACCCCCTCTCCACAGAGCTTTCTGTATTTCCGGATCCAGGGAGGAGGGGGGGGGCTTCCGTCTGAGATGTAAATACAGAGGTTTTTTTATATTAATTTAATAAAAAAAGATTGCAAATAGAGCTATAAAATAAATTAGTGTGTGGCTGGAATATGTATATAAACCACATGGTTTGCAGGCCTTGTGGCATGAGCACATGTTATATGGGGGGCAGAGACAGAGGGGTTGAATTTCTAGTTTAAAACCATTCTAGTTTAACTTCTCACCCCCTAAAGTCTCTGATTTTTTTTTTATTTTAATAGCAGTTATACAGCATCTTTTCCTTTTTGATGTGCATTCGAATTTGTTTGATTACATTTTTATCCCACTTTTCCGCCAAGGAAAGTACATGGGTGGTTCTCTTCCACCTACTACCCCACTACATCCCCTATGAGGGCAGGTTTGGTTGAGACCAAGATTACCCAGTGAGATCCACAACTGAGCAGGGATTTGAATCCAGGTCTCGCCAGTTTTAAGGCAGGAGCTCTAGCCATTGTACCACTGGCCCTAATAGCCTTTTGCAGAAAGGAGCATAAAGCATTTTTGTGGCAACCCAAGGTGAGAGGTCTTTGGCAGTTCACTCCAGGACTCTACTAATCTCTCCTTTGAGAATCCATCTCCTAACCTCTTGCCTAGGTTTTAAACATGGTAGTAACTTGCAAGTCTAATACTGTACTTATTGTAGTATACAAATACTTTTGTATGCTACTATCCACCTGGCCAGATGCATGAAATCTTCCGTATATACATGGATATATATAGAGAAAAGAAATTGAGAACAGCAGAGTCAACTGCAAGAGGAAACGTGTAAAGGCCTGATCTCATAACAAGGTTAAAAGTCCATTCATCAACAGAGAAAGAGAAATTAATGCAAAAATCCAATGAATCAAAATTTTAACAAGGCTTGACACCATCTCTGTAGATCTGGGGATGAGACAATATTTTTATCCCATTGCAAAGATAATTAATTTAGCATTGCTAGGAAGTTATCACTACCGACTGTGGAATGTCCTGATGCTAGTTACCTTGTATACTTTCTGAGCTTGCCACTGAATTAGGCCTTTTAGATTTCCTCTTACATTTGACTCTGCCGCTCTCTTTTTTTTTTTTTTTGCCCGTGGGTGTAAGTGCAATATATAATGTCTCTCTCTCACGCACACACACACCCCCAGCCTAATGAAGATTTCACTTCATGCATCTGACGAAGTAGACTGTGGTCCACAAAACCTTCTGCCGCCGCCATAAATTTGACCTTGAAGGTTCCAACACATGCAGCTGAAGCCCATCGAACAGTGCTTTGCTGTTTTTGCTGCTATAGACTGGCCCTTTGGACTTGGGTTGGGTAGCAGCTGAAGCCCATCGATTCCCCCACCCCGCTCCTCCCAAAGCCCAGGGCAGTTCGGTCCTGCTGTCCTCATCCCCCCCCCCCACTTTTGCTTGAATGCAGGCCAGCTCTGCTAGGGGATCTACTCTGTTGCCTACAACTTCCTCTCCCACCTTGGCTCCAGCAGCCTGTTCTAGTGGCTGCGTTTTGCCCCTCCTATCCTGGGGCCGATGCTCCGACTCTCACAGCTTCTCCCTGTTTTCTCTCAGCTGACACAAAAGGTGAACTTTTCCCTCCGGCTGGAACTGCAATTGTGATGCTGTGCAGCAAGCACACTCCACGACAGCCCCTGTGTCGCATTGTCATTAGCGCAACCAGAGCTGCAGCTGGCCAATCTGCTGGTGGCCCTGACCCTGCGACCTCTGGGCCTGCCGCCCTCCCTGAGTGACTGCAGCTGGTTCCTCCTCCAACTACTGGGCAGGTCTCAGCTCAGCCCTGAGAAACATTTTAGTGGAGTCTTCGCTGCTTAATGAGTACCGTGTTCCCGAAAAGAGAGAGGCAGGTTGCAGAGGCTCCCAGAGGTTAATTGAAGAGTGTGCACCATATAATACATGCACACCCATTTCTGGTGCCCAGGCTCCTGGAGGAACTGTGCACGTGGGAAATTCCTGCCATTTGCAAATGGCCGAGGAGACCTCCAAGCCTGGGCTACCCCACAAGTCAGGCAAGAAAATTTAGAATTGGGAAGAGAAGCCCCCCCCCCACCTTTTTCTAATTGAGGTGCTGCGGCTCAGCTTTACGTGGAAGTCATCCCTTCCCCTCTTATCCAGAACTGAGGGCTATATGTATTCTATGAGATTTTGCACAAACGCAGAGAATAGGGTTTTGGCTGCTGAATTCAGTGTCATGAGAATGCTTACTTTCATTTTAAAACCCAAAGTTTCTAGTCCTTATGGTGGGAGTAGACTTAAGTGTCTGAGGAAGGCCGGGTGGAATCTCTTGTGTTGGAAGGGAGCTCAGTACAATTTTTTTTTATTTTGCCTGAACAAAATTTGCCCATTCAACTTTTTGTTTGTAACATGATCTCCCTCTTCAACACTAATTTAACTTTTGGTTCACGTTTTCAGGACATTATATTTTACAGTCCAGCTAATGTGGCTAAAAGCTATTGATAAACTCCACCATTAAAAGGTCTGATTCTTTTTTTAAAAAGCAATCTATGTGTGGTTGCTATCGGTAGGGATGCCTGTGGAATCCGCCTCTACTTGATTCTGCACCTACATAAGAACATAAGAAGAGCCCTGCTGGATCAGGCCAAAAGCCCATCTAGTCCAGCTTCCTGTGTCACACAGTGGCCCCACCAGATGCCCCTCAGGGAGCACACAAGACAACAAGCTACCTATGTCCAGTCGCCACTCCCTTGCACCTGGCACAGAGAAAACCCACTTCTAAAACCAGGAGGTTGCTTATGGCTTGTAACCTGTGATGGTCTTTTCCTCCATGAATCTGTCCAAACCCCTTTTAAAGGCATCTAGGCCAGATGCCATCACCACATCCTGTGGCAAGGAGTTCCACAGATGAATTACACGCTGGGTAAAGAAATATTTTCTTTTGTCTGTTCTAACTCTCCCTCCACTCAATTTTAGTGCATGTCCCCTGGTTCTGGTGTTGTGCGAGAGGGAGAAGAATTTCCCTCTATCCACTCTCTCAATCCCATGCATAATTTTATAAGTTTCAATCATGTCCCCCCTCAGGCGCCTTTTTTCTAGGCTGAAAAGCCCCAGACGCTGTAGCCTTTCCTCATAAGGGACGTGCTCCAGCCCATGAATCATTCTGGTCGCTCTTTTCTGCACCTTTTCCATGCACCTGATTTTCTGCACCTGATTTTGAGGTTCTGTATTCCCTGAACTGTTTTCTGGAGCAGAGCTCAGCCCATTGGTGGTGCCTCAGATGGGAGGAACTGGGAAAAATGCCCCACCAGAGACCCTGGCAAGCCATTGGCTGTCAGAATATTACCTGGCTCTGTGGATCAATGGATTGATATGGCAGCTTCATATAAAGCAGACCTATGTAGCACATGGAAAATCTGACCTCTGGAAATTCCTGCCTGCGCCTTTAGCACATTTTTGCTTCCACTTAAGATTTGAAGTCTTGCCTAGTTTTTTTTTAAGATGAAAAGATTTTTTTTTCTTCCCCTAGAAGCCAAATTCTGTGCTAGATCCTCAGTCTCACGTTGTGCAGTGGAAATGATGTTTTGTGGAAACTGACTGACCTTCATTCATTGCTACAGGATTCTACGAAGCCTGGACTCTACCCTGCAGCCCAGATCTTGCTGTTTCATCTGTCTTTTTTTTGCTGAAATTCTCTTTGCCTAATCAATAGAGTCCAAGCTGCCCTTCCGGGAGCTGTGAAAGAGAATGCTGAGCCAGGAATCCTGGGCATGGGAATAGAGAGGAAAACGGAAATAAAATTAATGCCATATAGAGATGTAATGAGCAGCTGGCATCTCCTTAGAAGGAACCAGGCAGCCAGCCAGCGTCTCTTCTTCCTTTGGCAGAGTCAGTGGGATCCTTAAAAACAAACCTTCCGTAGGGTCTGGTCCGTTGCAAAAAAAAATAAAATAGTGTCGCTTCAGTAGGCTCAGCAGTAATGATAGTGAAAATGCTGAAGCCACTACATTATTAGGCACAGGTGCTGTAAATCCATTCACTACATAACCTCCCTCCACACACCTAAACTCTGAGCCCGTTGAGTCAGCTCTGAAAGGGACCAGCACACACTGGGATTGGCTCTACATCACATGGGTTTGGTATGTCCTCCTATCATGAGGCCTAGGAAACCCTGTTCTTCCAAAAGGAGGTGCCTGCGCTCTCGCTTGTTCTGCAACAGCCACGGGTACTGGTGGGAATATTCATAGCATGCTTATGCTGTGCCAGGGGGAAAGAGCCAGGATGGTGTAGTGGTTTGGGAGTCGGACTTAGACCTAGAAGATCCAAGTTCAATTCCCCCTCAGCCAAGAAGCTTCCTGGGTGACCTTGGGCCAGTCACTATCTCTCAGCCCCACCTACCTCACAGGGTTGTTGTGAGGACAAAAAGGAGGGGAGGAAATATCTACACCGCTCTGAGCTCCTTGGAGGAAGGGTGGTATAAAAATGTGGAAAAAAAAAATAAAGAAACCAGCAATCGTGTGACGCAGCAGCAATTTCAATCAGGAGTAGAGGCCTTGCAGGTGGTGTAGGGAGAACCTTTATTGCAGGTTGCAGGACAGAGAAGGTGAGGGCATCTCTGCAAGTCCTCTAGCAAGGCTGTGCTCCAAGCTGTGCTTTCCTACTTCTGCCCAAATGTATCCCTTATCTCCACAGGTAGCTTTTGCAGCGTGTAACTGGCAGCCAAGGTTCATGGTACCCAAAGTTCCAATGTTCAGCAGTCGTGCTTCATAATTGAACATCAGACTTATTAAGAGATGCCAGCCAACCAAAGCAGGGACAGTCACTGCACCACTGCCTGAATCGATGCTACTGGGAGCTATAGGGACTGGGGTAACCCTGTGGACTATTAAAGCTTGACCTCCGTGCGATAGAGGGGTGGTGGGGCCAGGACTTGCCGTTTGACAGTAACGGTCAGTAGGCCGGAGTCATTCAGGGAGCAGCTGATTGACAAGGGGTCCATGTCTCCCGGGAGCTGACACTTATGCGTGAAGGTGTTGGAGACGGTGCCATCCTCTGCCACCTGTAGGACAAGCAGAGCACATGCCCTTTCTTAGCATCGTTCCTAAACCCATCTTTGCATTTCCCACATCCATAGTCTGAGGATTAAATCTGCATAGGCTCAAGCGTAGATTGGAGTTTTGGAGGTGGCTGGCTTCTACTTCTGACCCACACTGTCACCACAGATACACAAAGTGCAAAGGCTCAATAGAGCCGGGGAGGGCCGTGTCTAGAGTTCTGGGTGTCTTTCTCCCAAAAAGGAACCACAAGGGGCCAGTAGACCAATTTGCATTAATCAGGGCTGCAAAGCAGTAGGCTTAAGCCCTTTTGCCACCATACTGAGTCTCCAGTGTAAAAACCCCACCCCGACCCAGAAACTGGTACTAGCTGCAGAAAGCAAAAGTTATGGGCACACGACTTAGTCTTGCCCTCTGTGGCTTATGGCAGCTTGGGGGGGATTTGGACTGGGGCTCTAGCACAGAGAAGAGCAGTGGGTCTGCACACAGCACCCCATGGCCCTGATCCAAATCATACCCTACGCACACACCAGCGTGGGTGCTTGTTGAGAAAGGAAAAGAAAGGTGTTGGGAGCTCCCAGCAGAGTTTGGCCAAAGTTTTATGTCTGACAACACCGTCAGTGAAGACCCTGGGCCTGTTTCTCCATAGCTTGCTGCTCATGCGAGTGGCCTTTAGACTGTGTTCTGGAGAACCTGGGGGTGGCAGGGGGGGGGGCTTCAAGCCTCCCTCCTCGAGAAGATCAATAATGGCAGTCAAGACTCCAACCAAAATGACACCTTCGCCATCACAACTGGTCTTCTCCAGGAATGTGAAGCTGCTACAGTGGAAGATGGAGCCCTGGGGGGTGGGAGCAGTTGGGTGGAGTTGCAACAATGATAGGCAGGGTCAGTGTTAACCCCCACCCCACCTTTTGATTGCTCAGTGGCCACCTCCTCCCAAGGCCGTTTACTCAGGAGAAGGAAGCATCCATTAGGGTCACATTACATGTGTGATGTGCATTGTAGCCCTTCGAAGAAAGAAATTAATGAAAGCCAGCGGTAGCGACCTGCAGCCACTGCAACCACTGCAGCAGCAGTTTGGGGGATGCTTTTCATGGCCGCTGAACAACTTGGCTCCTCTCACCTTCTCAGCCTGGATGACAATGCAGTAGTTGTAGGTCGTCACCATGATGTCCTGAGGCTCAAACTGGCTGACGTCGGCCATGACCTGGTACTTGTCCCCACTGGCGATCACGTTGCTGCTGCCCAGAGCGGAGGTGCGCGCCGAGGGAGGAGAGCCTGCACGGGGGGGGGGGGATCAAAGGCAGCGGGAGAAGGGCAGCGCCTGGGTGTCTGTAGCTGCCGACTGTGGCAGCCTTTCTGGGATGGGGCTACGTGAGAACGTGGCGCAGTGGCAGAGGACTGGCCATTCTTTGCATGCAGCAGATCCCCAATTCAGCCTCCTGCATCTGCAGGTAGAGCAGGGAAAGACCTTCTGGCTGAGACCCCAGGAAAGACCCCGCTAACGGGTGTAAAGACATTGACTGAGCTAGATATACCCAGGGTCTGGCTTCCCATTGAAGAAGGAAACTTCAGGTGTTTTTGTGATGCATCTGGAAGGAGGGCGAGATGAGAGTAGCAGTGTGTGCTGGGGAAGAAGACACAGAGGAAGGAGACGGGCGGCTCCTTTGCCCTCATGAGTTGCCAGGTCCATCCCTCCAAAAGCAGAGGTGGCAATTGTCTAAGATGGCTTTAGAAAGGGCATTGGACAAAGTCCTGGAGAAGGAGAGGTATCTCAACACAGCAATGAATTAAATCAGGACTGTAACTTTTGATTATAGCCTCCTGAAAATGTTTGGTGCCTTGTCTAATCAGATTAAAGTGACTGATGGCAAGCATCATTTTAGAAGAGGCATTCCCACTTCTCACTCACCCAGGAGGAATACGTCTTCTAAAATGATTACCGCTACAACACATATGTACAACATCAGCCACCTTGAGCACCTCCAGTTGGCCAGGAAAAGGCAGGTAAGAAGATGTTTGCCTTGTTGTTCCCCCTATTTTTCCTTATTTTTGGAAATTTCTAGCCCCCCCCCCCCGAACTTTGGAAAGCTACAGCATCCCAAAGAGACTGCCTGGCATCCTAGATGCAGGAGCCATTGCCTTGGGATGCTCCCTGAGATGCTTTGTTTGAAACACCATTCCCGCCCCCCAAAGCCACATGTGCAGGGTGTGGATTGATCAGTCTTCATAGTTTGGACAAGCTGAAGACAGTGGCTCCTAGCCAACTTCCCTGCTGAGACTGGAACGTGGCCTCCGGTCAGGCAGTCCAGGAGTTGGATGGAGTGGCCAAGTGGTTTCATCCAAGCGACTGACCCTACGACAACACCAGACCGAAGGTTCTGAGTACCAAGGATGCTTGTGTGGTTTGTCAGGTGGGCCATTGGAACCAGGTGCCGGGTTGGGGAAGGCACAGCTGCTTAATCCCCAGTCCTCTGTGAGAGGGCCAACAGGCATGTGGGTTTTGAGGCAGCCCAGCCGGCACTGTATACAGGGGCTTTCTAAAAGCTTCTGTCCAAGTCCCTCACCAAAGGCTTCTGTGTCAATTTAGCACTCATGGAACAAGAGGCCAGGCTCTGTTGATGGACTGGTAACTGGTTACAGACCAGGAAGCAAAGGGTCAGAATAAATTGGCAATTTTCACAATGGATGGGAGTAAGAAGTGGGGTCCCTCAAGGGTTGGGGGGGGTAAACAACAGCCTTTCAAGACTCTGCTGCAGGGAGCGATGGCTCCTCCCTTCACACAGCCAGCCCACAAGCAGGAGATGGGGGGCAGACCCCCTTCCTCTGCCCTGGAGGTTTCACATACCCAGGACAACTAGTAGCTGGTCATAGATTTGTCCACCATGAATTTGTCCAATCTCCCTTTAAAACCACCTAGGCTAGTGATCACCACCACATCTTGTGGCAGTGAATTCCATAGATTAATCATACGGAGTCCTTCTTTTGTCTGTCCTGAATCTCTTGCCAATCAATTTCATTGGATGACCTGCGTTCTAGATTGATGACGGTGGAACTATACATTACATTCACAGTATAGTTTGGCCCTGTATACATACAGTATTTATTTTTTTTAAATGGTAAAAAGTCAGGATCAGGACTGTGACACATGGATGGGTTAATCCTGTCCCCTCGTGCTGCAGCCCCAAATCCACTCGCAGCCCAGCTGTTGCTTGGGGCCAACAGCAGCTTTTCCTTCTGAAACAAAGAGCAGGAGGCAGCTGCATGGAGGGGTCTGTGTCTGGATGCTGGTTTCCATCAGGGCTGTGACTCAAGGCTAAACACCCCCTTAAAGGTAAAGGTGACCCCTGACAATTAAGTCCAGTCGTGTCCGACTCTAGGGTGTGGTGCTCATCCCCATTTCAAAGCCGAAGAGCCAGCGTTGTCCGAAGACGCCTCCGTGGTCATGTGACCGGCATGACTCTCCTTGCCGCAGCGCGTAGCATGCAGCTGGAACACGGAGCGCTGTTTACCTTCCCGCAAGCGGTACCTATTTATCTACTCACACTCCCTTACCAGTGTGCTAATCCTCAGTCCAGATTTCGATTGTGCCCTTCCCTGTGGCTGCTATGGATTGAGGATGAAATATCGTATTGTCCTGAGTATAAGACGTACCTGATTATAAGACGCACCCTTAAAGTTTGGTGCTATTAAAAAAAATTAATTAAATCACTGGCATTAAATTGCAACAGCCTGATTATAAGACGCACCCCTAGTTTAAAAACTTAAATTAGGAGAAAAAAGTGAGTCTTATACTCAGACCAATACGGTGTGTATATATATATATATATATATATATATATATATATATATATATATATATATATATATATATATATATATATGGCTTTCCGAGAAGGAGAGAAACTCCTGCTTAGCTGTTCATCAGCCGGGCTTTGTGGCTTGTTGTGTTCTGGAGATGCCATCAAAAGTCTTAGGTCTCCCATCAGCTGCCCAGAGCATAGACACAGTTGGAGAGGGGAGGAGGGAGTTAATTCATGGCCATTGTTAATCCTGCCATTCATTCAGGATATACAGTAGTATCCTGACCAGTTTTGGATGGCTGATGTGCTCTTGCTATGCTGTTCAGCCGACAAAAGATGAGGCAACATTTTCATTGGTCTCAGGCAGCAAAAACCCTTTGGCCCGTGGTCCAGTGTGACTCTGAATTCCCTTCCCCAAGCCTCCCGACGCATGGCTGACTAACTCACCTGAGTATCCATAGGCCTCCTGGGCTCGCCCTGCCCCAAAGATCCCATGTGGGGAGTCAAGCAGGGGTTCAAAACAAGGCTCCACCACGGGACTGTAGGTGCTGATGCGCTCGGAGCAGAAGGTGGACGATGAACTGACAGAAGCCATGATGCCACTGGTGTGGTGGCGGAGGCAGCAGCGTTCTGCTGAGACGGTGTGTGTGTGTGCGCGCGCGTGCGCGTGCCTGGGTGGGTGTCTTTATGAAGAGCCCGTTGCGGGGGAAGGGCCTTGTCCTTGGCCAGTCAAGCCGAAATGACCATAATTAGCCCAGTCGCTGTGCCCTCTGCTGCCTCCCAGCCTGTGGAATGCCAGATAAGGAGGCTGCCTTCTCAGATAGCGGCTGGAGTGAGGGGTGATGACGAGACCAGGCAGGGGGAGGGAAAGCTCCAGCCCACCCTGGATTCTGCTCCTTGGTCACCTGAGGCTTGAAATCCTTCATCCCAAAATGTCATGTCATGGGCAATGGCCGAAAGACTGGGGAGCCCCTTGAGGAAAAGGTCAGCCCCACATTTGGTCTTCCAGGGTTAGCAGGAATGAAAGAGAGAAGGTCGATGCCAAGATGACCCCTTGCTTGGCATTGGGAGCGCTAAAAGCATTTCTTCATCTGCGTTACTCAGTCATCCTTGTAACCATGTGTTGTAAGGTAGGCTGGTATTATTGTCCCCATTTTGCAGATGGGGAGGGAGGGGGAGAGGCTGAGCGGTGGTGGCTTGTCTAAGGTTGCCCCCGGAGTGTGTGGCTATGTTATGCCAGCTTTCATGATGCCAGGCCAGCAATGGAGAGTGTGCTGTCTGGTTGCCTAGCAATGGTGGTTCTGCTGGCTCAGCCCCCAGTCCTGAACCACTAACTGTGCCTGGCTTGCCTGCCTCTCTATCTGTGTGCTGACAGACAATAGCAGCACTGTGGTCTACGCACCCTCAGACCATAGGGGGTGGCTTAGCAGTCCTCTACACCCTCACACAGGCCTCTGCTCCCTTCCAGGAGGCCCATAGCACAATCCCCTTGCCAACACCCCTCTCTTCCAGTGTTGGGCAGACACATATGGGCACACCCAACCATTGAAGCCCCTCTAGATGCACAACAATGTGCATCTAGAATTCCTGCCTGTGCAATCTTCTCTGCTCACATCAGTGGAGATGCCATATCAGTGAGAGCATCCTGATCTATGTGCTGAAGTCCATGGAATGACCTCTAGTAGATGTGTTGTGCACCAGGCAGTGAACCCAGAAAAAGGTAGATAAATGGTTCAACTCAAGCACACATTATAGTTGTGTACATCGTTTCACATTATAGTTGGTAAAAAGCTCCCATTTCCAACGATGGCCATTTGGTTCATTCCTCTGCATTTCTCAGCTGTGTCAAAGGAGCTACGAACGGGCTTCCTTTTCAGAACCTCATTCTTTGCATTTGTAACTCTGTCAGAAGGGGGGGGGAGGGAGTTTCCTTTTCTGCCAGTAGGAACTCTTTGGTGCAGTGGAGGGTTGTCACCCTTTTACCGGGGGAAGCGTGATGTGTCCCAGCGCTGTATGGCTATGTCCCAGCACTGCCTCGACAAGTGGCGGTACCAACAATGCATTCGGAAAAAGAAAAGGGGAAACAAATGAATGGTGATTCCAGCATCAAATGAGTCCTGAAACAAAGACCAGTAGTAGTAACAGGACAAATGAACTATTTAATCATAGCAGAAGCAAGCACCCCTGCTAAACAGGAGTCTCCATTGTGCATACAAATCCATACTGGATGTACATACACCACCACGTACACACACAAGGCCACACTTGGCTAGTCCCCCTTACAGCTGCAATCTAAACATATTTTCTTTGACATCTAGTTGAAATCAAGGAGCCTTAATTCTGAGTGAATGTGGTTCGAATTGGGCTGCAGTTCCCTTGGAAAACAAGGGGACTAAACCGTAATTGTTCTTTGGATAGTGGTGATCATTGCAGCCAAACACGCACACTCCTCCGGCACCCTATGCACAAGCATCCGCAGAGGCACACATAGGCCCGGTTCACACGTGCAAGCAGGTATGAACTGACTCTAGTGGGAAGCACCACTTTGGAGGTGGTGCCAGGTGATACGAAAGTATCCTTGGTGTAGCACATCCTTGGTGTGACAGCCCATTCAGACACACAACTCACTGCTTGATTTTGCAGTCCTCACATGATGGGCATGCATGAATGCGTGAACCAGTGGTTCATTTCTACTGTGCCAGGATTCACACTACCCACAGCTAGAAGCCTTGTCCTCTAATTCAGTGGTTTTCAGACCGTGTTCTTTTAAATTCACAGAGGAGGAAAGCAGAGGCTATTAGTCCTGATGACTATGTGGAACCTCTCTGTTCAGATGCAGTATGCCAGCGAAAAGAACATATGAAGAGCCTTGCTGGATCAGGCCAAAGGCCCATCTAGTCCAGCTTCCTGTATCTCACAGTGGCCTCACCAGATGCCTCAGGGAGCACACAAGACAAAAAGGTACCTGTATCCTGTTGCTACTCCCTTGCATCTGGCATTCAGAGATGGCCTACTTCTAAAACCAGGAGGTTGCACATGCCCATCATGGCTTGTAACCTGTGATGGACCTTTCCTCCGTAAATCTGTCCAATCCCCTTTTAAAGGCATCTAGGCCAGGTGCCATCACCACATCCTGTGGCAAGGAGTTCCACAGTTTAATTACGCAGCTGCTGGGGAGCAAAAGAAGGCAAGGACCAATGGCCTTATGCACTGTTTGCCACCGCATCTGGTTGCCCACCTAGGATGCTGAACTAGGATGCTGGACTAGATGAGCCTTTGGTCTGATCCAGCAGACCTTATATTCTGGGGACACGGGGGTTACCTGGAAGCTTATCAAAGATTCTTCAACGAACAGGTCAGTCATGATGGGCATCCCCCCCCCCGCCTTTTCTCTCTTGCTGCCCCCTTCTGCCTGGACTCTCGAAACATAAGAATATAAGAAGAGCCCTGCTGGATCAGGCCAAAGGCCCATCTCGTCCAGCTTCCTGTATCACACAGTGGCCCCACCAGATGCCTCAGGGAGCACACAGCCAACAAGATACCTGTGTCCAGTCGCCACTCCCTTGCACCTGGCACAGAGGAAACCTACTCCTACAACCAGGAGGTTGCTTTTCCCCATCTAGAAACACTAGTGTGACATCTCCCTTCTTATTTGCTTCCAATCCCTTCTTCAAATCTACCCTTTTCTGTGACGCCATTGGCACAGCCCCCTGCTCCCCATAACCTGCTTTAGTTAAGCCTACAGTGGAACCACTGACCTAACAACCTGTTCTCCCCCTGGTTCGTCTTGCCTCCATTCCTCTCCGCTGTTGTCTACCTTATGCTATGTTTAGATTGAAGGTCCCTTGGGGCAGAGACCTGTTCTCTCATTCTTTGTAAAGTGACTTGTACCTGGATGGCAGAAGAACTCGCAGTCAAGCCTAGTAGGTACACTACTCCATGCTCACAAGGGCCAACAATGAGGCCTGGGCAGGCTGCCCTCTGCATGAGCTGACCCTACACGACCCCCCCAGGCCACACTGCAGAATCTTCTTGGCAACCTGGAAAGGGATCCGTGGAGAACACAGGAGGCTCAAAGTCCCCGCTCCTTCCAAGGCATATAGGAGTAGAGCTGTCGCACTTTGAGGGAGGCTGGCTGCACTGGGAATGAGCACAATTGGTCAGAGCATCCACGGAGACAGCAAGTAGGTAGGCAGAACCAGCCTTTTAATGAATTACAGATACAAACAAACAAAACATACACTCATACCAGCTGGGGCATACACTGGGGGTGGGGCAGAAAGAGGGGCACACAGAAACAATATTGTGCATTGGGAGATGGGGAGAGCAAGGGGGCCAAGTGGGGGAGGGATGCAGAGGCTTGGGACACAGCCCTGCACAGGGACTGAGGAGGGGGAGACAGGGAAGAATGGCAAATGGGGAGAGGCTGCCCAGAGATGAGTTGGAGCCAGGGGGCAGGAGTCTGACCATTGTAGTACCTGATGACAACCCCCCCCCCCTGCACAAATCTGTCCTCTCCTGGAGGGTGCAATTCTTAGGGTGTGTTCTTTCCCATTTGTTTCACAGAACAGGCACCCCAAGGAGGCTGCAACAACCCTCTGTGCACTTACCTGGAAGTGACCCTCATCAACTACAATCCGAGGAAACACACATAGGAGTGTGCTAGAACTGCTCTCTTCATCTCACATCCCCATTTCTTGCTTAAAGGCACACAGCTCCCTCCCAAGTGCCACTTCAGTGCACTTCACAGAAGGGCCAACAAGTGTAGAGCAGCCGAAGGAATGGGCCAGCGGACCAACACACAAGGGCTGAGTCAGTGAGGAAGACACCCACCCACCCCCCATCCAAACAACAGCAGCTCAAGAACCCCAGGTTTCTGCAATGGTCAACTTCCACGTCAACAGCCATATTCTGTATGCTGCCCGCCCCCCCCCCCCTTACCTAGTGATGTGCCAGTCTCTGCTCCTCCCACGCCCGGGTTTCAAAGAGGAACGGAGGGTGGCATGGAGGAGAGCAGAGCAGTGGGCTACACCATTCTCTCTTTGCCTCTTCCCCTCTCTTCATTTTCCAATCTAGGGAATGGGTAGATGGAGCTGGGGGCCCCCAACCAATCTTCTGCCTGAGGCAACCAGCTCAGTTTACCTCATGGATGAACCGGGTCTGTCTGTGGAGTACCTATTTAAAAGTGAGAGAATGGGCAACAAAACCAGAAGGATTATCTATCTGTCATTCAGAGGGAATTCCTGCTTCTGTGTCAGCTTCCGTGTGTTGGTGCATGCATATGCACATCATGGATTTGTACAGTGTGTGTAGACATGCTATGCACACGTCTGCAGGGAGCAGCACCTGCCTGTGGGTTGGCTGTGTTTCACATTGATCTCTGTGACTACTTTTACAGTATAAACACAGGGTGACTGACTGGCTCCTAACAGAGGACAGGGCCTGTATCTGTCATTGTTCTAATAATATCCTGTGCTTGTAATGGTTGGGCTGAGGAGGGACATTTATTATACTCTTGAGCTGCAAGGAAGGACGCTGCCCTGGATGAGAACCCCTCTGCAGTGCCGAACCTAGTGCTTGTCCCAAGCACCTGGTTTCCAGGGATAGACTGCCTTTGCACATGCAAGTGTGCAAGTTCCTAGCTTTACACAGCTAGGAAGAACCATGTCCTCTGTTGCACTTGATCGTCTGCCTTGAGCAAAGAATTGCAAAGAATTAACTATGTTAAATGATTTAAAACTAGTTGTCACAGGTTCTTTCCCCCCAAAGAATGCTGGGAAGTGTGATTTTCTGGGCATGCTCAATTTTATCTTTATTCAAGCAAACTGGATCCCTTCTCAGATTTAAGACTGCCAAATTTTAGTACTGACCATATTCCTGTGCTTTTTAATGTCAGCCTGACCCACATACTGTAGAATATTAATAAGTAACTTTTTTTTTTCCTGGCAGAGAGAAAGTAGTGAGGGAAAGGGTTCACCTAAATTTCTTTGGGTCAAGTGGATGTTAAAAACACAGGAGCAAGACCAGTAATAAAAGCTGGCAACCCTACCAAACGTTACAGTTCCTAGATTAGTAGGAGGCATGACTGTTAACGTGATTTAAGTTCTCTGTGTGTACATGATATACGTATGTGCATACCGGGTACATATTACAGCAGACTCGAGCTGCAGTGAGCCTCTATGAGTGCACAGAAACATTCATGTCAATGCTGTCTCTATGGGGGAACTGAAGCCAATGAAATGTGCAGTTTTGCATTTGTCGTGTGCCCCTTTCTCTGGCCACCTCTAGACTGAGGATTAAAATCGGGCTAAGAGTCAGTCTGTGTGAGGGAGTCAGTCTGGATTTTGGCTGCAGCACGTGGAAAGGCATTCCCCTTGCACCATTTCCCTACCAACATCTCTCCCCTCCTGCCACCTCCTTCAAAGATATTTGCTCACAAAGATGCCACTGCAGCAAATTGCAGCTTTGGAGCCAAATAGCGGGTGATGGTGGTTTAGGAGGAAAACAGCATGGGGGGGGGGGTAGTCAAGCCCTTCCCCCACATGCCATCAGAATCAGGTCCCCGTGCCTGCAATTTCTCAACAAAGAACAAGCAGAGGAGAGACAAGGACATCGTTAAGGTGTCACCTAGCCTGACCTTTAGCTGTACTGTACTTGCATGAGGAGGGGCTGAAGAAGATTTCCGGTACCATCGACAATCGACAAGGTTTGGGGAGGATAACGGTAGCAGGAGTCGTGCTAAAACTGCAGCGTTACAGGGTAGTTTTGCCCAGCCGCAGCCTGTGTGCATTCCTTCCTTCCTTCTTTCCTTCCCACCCCACCATGGCAGCTGGATTTCTCTGGGCCTAGTCGAGCACCCTCCTGGAGTGAGACTGAGAGTGCCCCCCCCTTACTTGGCATTGGTTGAGTCCTATGAAGGGAGAGGAGGAGGAGCCCTTTCTAGGAAGATTTTCAACAGATTCTGTACATCCAGAAACTGCTAGGGCAGGTACCGGTAGTAAAATGAGGATCACAGTATTTCCCACCCAGATTGGCCAGGGCAGGAGCATGGAGTAGCAAGGAGAAAACCCCATAGAAAACCCATCCACAGCGGAGGCAGCAATGCCCATGACAACAGCAGCAACATGGAGACACACATACAAAAATATATAAAAGATCTGGGGTGGGGTGGGAGGACTGGCCACTCCCATCAACCCATGCCATGCTCCCTCCCAAGGGAGAAAGTGGGGGAAGAAGAGGAGGAGACCCAGCTGTGGTGATTGGTGCTTTCATTTACAGTACATTCATGTGCCCTACTCCTTTCCCCCTTTCTTCCAATGGGTCCACAGTATAAAATTCAATACAGTAAAAGCCAAGAAGCGTCCATTTGGGCCAGTGTGTGTGTGTGTGTGTGCGTGTGTGTATGTTTAAAAAAGGCATAGCAAGTCAAGCATCCATTGCATTCCACATTCTGTTTCAGCCCTTCACCTTGAGCTGGAGGAGTTTGGAAGGGAAAGGGGGATATACGTGGATAGACAGATAGATAGATAGATAGATAGATAGATAGATAGATAGATAGATAGATAGAGAGAGAGAGAGAGAGAGAGAGAGAGAGAGAGAGAGAGAGAGTTAAGTTGTCTTTAAGGAACAGACCAGTTCTGCTTGAAGAGCATCACATGCCACCTGGACAGCAGAAGGTGCCTCTTCTCCTTGGGGTACAGAGACTGGGGTGCGCCGCATGCTTTGAACAGGCCTGGACCATGACAAGTCCAGTTGGCGCTGCTGCCCCATTGTCACTATTTCACTTTGTTGCCCCCCCCCCCAAGACATTCCCATGCAAAGAAAACAAAACAGGCCACAAGAGAGAGAGGATGCAGCAGGCAAAATCCGTGAAGCCACAGGAGAGGCCCTTCGGGCTTACGTGGTTGGAATCAGATGGCACAGTGGAGGTGAGGGGGCGCGGCGGGAGGGGCGGGGAGGACTGCTTTGCTTTCCACCCGCCATCCTTTGCCCGGTATAGGGCCTGGCCACCTCCCAGAGGGGGATCAACTGTCCCTCCAGGAGAACTGATGGGCCACAGGGCAGCAGGGTCAAGACGGGAGCCACGGAGCAGGACAAAATGGCAGGTGAAGCATGCCACAGATGGAACCAGATTCACTGTTCTCCAGTGTCCTCCACCTCCTCCTCTTCATTGTCATCCAGCGACACCACGCCCGAGGAGGCCACGTCGGACACTTTCCTCCGCACCTGGCAGCCCACGTGGTAGTCCTTGCAGGGGATCCCCTCGTCCTCCATGGGCGAGAGGCAGGACTCGGTGAACGACATGGAATACAGAGAGTCCTGGCACTCCAGCTGGGCCAGGCTCCGGAAGGCACAGTCTTCTTCGGCTGTCTGGGTGGGCAGCTTGGAGAGGAGCAGCTCCTCCCCCCCTGACAGGGAGCCCAGCAGCTTGGTGGCCAGTTCCGAAGG
The DNA here is from genome assembly GCA_026170595.1 of Plestiodon gilberti rubricaudatus. Lineage (NCBI taxonomy): Eukaryota > Metazoa > Chordata > Lepidosauria > Squamata > Scincidae > Plestiodon > Plestiodon gilberti. The sequence goes on along the minus strand of JANXHW010000003.1, from coordinate 6,225,230 downwards.
CGAGCCCAGCTCCTTGAGAAGAAGGCTGTCCTCCAGGCTGCAGAGACTGGAACACAACGTCTCCGGGGAGACGGTGGTCTGGGAGGAGTCGCTCTCCGGGTCGCAGGAGCCTTGCCGGGCACTCAGCTGGCACAGGCGGCTGTGCAGGAAACTCTTCAGCAAAGTGCCGCCGGGTGGCAGCTGGTTCACGGCATCTGCAAACACAGTGAGGGAATGGGCATGATGAGCAGCGCCGTATAAGTCGCAGCACGGCAGAATTGCCGGGACGGGAAATGGCAGGATTCAAATTACGCTTGTGGGCAGTCCAAACCCCTGGGCCCTCGGCAAGGTCAGGAGAGGCCACAGCTGCCTGTGGCACTGCCAAGAACCTAATTCTGGGTCTGTGCCCACCTCTGTCACCATGCTCCTGTTTGAGAACTGGTTCAACTTATACTACTCTTCATATTTTCCTGCGTGGTTCATAATAAAAAACAATACTCACACTAAAAACATTTTTTTAAAAAACCCATGCCATGTTTTAAACACACACACACACACACACACACACACACACACACACACACACACACACACACACACACACACACACACCTTGCCAGTGGTTATACCACTTCACTGAGTTCTGACCCCTTTCTGAACACCAAGCAAGGTGCTGGCTTAACCTGATAGCCCCACAAGCCCATATCAACCACTGCCAGAGGCCCTTCTACAGCTGCCCCTCGTCTGAAGTGCAGTGGGTGGCACAGAGGGCCGGCCCCCCTTGGCTGCAGTGCCCCATCTGTAGCACACACTCCCCAGAGAGGCTGGCCTGGCAAAGACTCCCATCATGCCTTTCCGGTGCCAAACAAGACCCCTTTGATCTTCCCAGGATTTTAACTGCTGAAGAGAATATTTCATACTGTTTATTGTTTCGGGGGTCTAGTATTGTTTTTTATTGGAGGTAGCATGCCACAACAAATAGCTGTTAACAGACTGGAGCATGTAATCCTAAACATGCTTACTCAGAAGTAAGTCCCACTGAGTGACCCCTGACAATTAAGTCCAGTCGTGTCCGACTCTAGGGTGTGGTGCTCATCTCCATTTCAAAGCCGAAGAGCCAGCGTGTAGCATGCAGCTGGAACACGGAGCGCTGTTTACCTTCCCGCAAGCGGTACCTATTTATCTACTCACATTAACATGCTTTGGAACTGCTAGGTTGGCAGGAACTGGCCAAGCAACGAGAGCTCACCCCGTCGCGGATTCGAACTGCCGACCTTTCGATCGACAGCTCATGGTTCAGCGGTTTAACCCACTGCGCCACCCTCATAAATGTGTTTAGAACTGCAGCCTACGTACATTTGTTTAATCGCCTCTTTAAAACCATCTAAGCTAGTGGCCATCACCTCATCCCATCGCAGCAAAATTTCATGGATTAATTATGCATTTTTCCATCTGTGAAACGTCAGAGGAGTGTATGTGTGCGTTTGTGTGTGAGAGAGAGAAGACCCCAAGATCCCAACTCCTGTAGGGCTGAGGAGCCAGAGGCAACATAATTCAAATGGCATATAGGTAGTTGGACCACCTTCTTCCATATCTAACCTCCTTCCTGAGGACTAGTCGGATCATCATCTGGGACCCTGCTTCCGGCTCTTGATCTGCCTGAGGTTTTGCAGGCACCCATAAGAAACAGGGCCTTCTCGGTGGTGAAGCCAGTTCTTTGGAGTGCTCTCCCCAGGGAGGCCAGGGGCTCACCCACATTGTGCACTTTCAGCGTACTGTCAGAAAGCTGCTCTTCCAAACAGCTTGGGGTGTTGGCTGAGCTCTCTGAAGCTTGTTCTGTTGGCTTTGGTTTTGGGTTTTGTTGTTGGATTATTGTTTGCTTGTTGCAATTCATTTTGTTGTGCTTTTTATTTGTATTATTTTATATTGGGGGCTTGTTTGTTGCTGCACTTGCAAACAGCCATTCTGGAGGTCATGGAATGTTTGGCGATATCTGTGCCTGGTCAAACCACAGGCAATATTGGACTCGTCAGTTGCTCAGGGTCCCAACCACACAGCGGGCTTGCGAAATGTTGCCCGAGTTTCCACACTAAAGCCTGAACAAGTGAGCCTCCTGGGCGATAGAGCCCTGACTGTGGCGGCTTTTGAATTCATTCTACCCAAAATTATAGACTTCTTTGAACAGTTAGCGGCACTCCTCCCAGTAGTGGGTGTGCGGCTCTCTGCCATGGCTACGGGCCCCTCACCCGTGTGATGTACACTCCCTGCAACCGGAGAGAAGGAGCATCCCCACCATACGTGCCTCCTCCTCCTCCTTATTGCCCACTCATTCTAATTATACAGAAGCGTAATTAGAACTTTCCTCAGATGCCGCACCGGCAGATTATGGCTGACTTTCTTTGATATGCAAATAGGCCCAGATTTGTCGGCAGTTAATTGTAGGGGGAAAGAGAGCTTTTGTTTGCACAGAAGGACGCAGATTACACGCTCCACCAACACACGTGCGCCAGCTGTTTGGCTCTTTGTGGGTGCAAAGGGCATTGCGAGCCGAGCCAAGGACAGGCAGGGGAGTTGGGGAGAGAAAGAGAGTAGGCGAGGGCTGCTCCAGCAGGCAGCCATTGGGCTGCAGAGTCGTCTCTCTCCCCTGGAGACTACAGGTTGCTCAGGGGGGTGGGGGTTTAAGTCGAACCAGTTCTCAAACAGGAACATGGTGACAGAGGTGGGCACAGACCCAGAATTAGGGCCCTGGTACATTTTGAGGCCCCTGCACATATTTGTTTCAGGCCCAGTGGGGTCCTCCCTCATTTGCTTCAGGATCCATCTGGAGAGCCTCGATTCGTTCCCCCTCCCCTGCTCCGCATTTTCTTGTTTTTTAAAAACTCATCTTGCTTTAACCTGTAGTACTCACTGTGGCCTGCAAGCGATTTCTTTTTTTTAATGAACAAGGAATGGTTTGTTTGTTTTTTAATGGGCCCCCATTCTTTCCTTTTGTTCCTCGGTTCATTCGTTTTAAAACAAACTGAGAGCACAAACACAATGGGCTCCATTTGTTCACACCGTTTACCCAGAACACATAGCACAGACTATTCGTGCATTTGAGTGGTTCTCTCTTCTGCCTAAAATGGAGACACATTCATGAGAGACAGTGGCGACGTCAGCAAGCAGACTTAGGCGGAGAGTGCCATTCTAAGATTTGAAACCAGTTTGTGGTGGTGCAAGGCGTGCGACTGCAAAATAACTCTTTCAACGTCTTGGGAGACAGGGATGTCAAGTACCATCCACTCCTGCATAAGACTGAGCCAAAATGCTTCCCCCCCTCCCCCCGCAATTGTGTCACCACATTCTCAGAAGCTTAAGATCACTATCAGAGGCCCTTCTCCTAGTCACTATTGTCTTCTCTAGCCGAGGTTTGGTGGTGGTGGGTCAACCAGGTAAAGGGTCTTTTCTGTGGTGGCACCCTGACTCTGGAATGCTCTCCCCAAGGCTACCCACGTAGCACCAGCTTAATGCACACGATAGATAGGCACCATGCTAAGGCCTTTCCTTTGCTGCAGCTTTTAGGTGCTATTTGATATTGACGCCGCAGCTTTTGAGTTTTACCTGCAAGTTTCATCTGTTGCTTTTATTGTTTGATGGTCCCTTTTTTCAGTTGCATGTTTATACTGTACTGATTGTTTTTAAAGTACAATTTTTCACTACATACAGATTAGCTGCTGTGGCTAGAAATGGAGCCTATGAGTTGAGAGACAGCTAAACCCCCAGTTGCCAGTCGCTGGAGCTGAGCAACACAAGGGGGGCTCTCGCCCTCTTGCCTGCCCCCTCCCCGCTTGCGACCTTCTTGAGGTATTTGGGTCAGCATTCCAAGAGCAGTTTCCCCACTGGGGAGAGAGACCCACAGCGACCTGTAATCTCCTGTCTCCCAAATTCAAGGGGATTTTGGGTCTGTCCCTAGAATATGGAGTTGGGAATTGGCCTGTTAAAGCGAAAAAGCCACCACCACACACACACTGCCACCCACTGACCTGCTGGTTGGGTGGTGTCACTGGGGGTAGGAGTGGCAAAGTCCTCGTCATAAGACTCGTCGTTGGAATCGTCGCCATCCACAGAAGACCAGGCTCTCAGCTTGGCTTCCGCAATGGCAAATTGCTCTGCGACACCTAGGAAAGAGGGAGAAACGTCAGAAATTGAGTGTCATCGTGTGGCAACAACCCGGAAAAGGTGCTGGGCACACAGTGCTCAGAGGGGAGGGGAGGCAGGGAGATCCTGGCCCTCCTACCTTTTGTGACTGACCGCCTCCCCCCCCCCCTTTAGATATCTGGGACAGGACATGATTTGGCTAAATTTGGTGGGGGTCTGGGTATTTCATTCCTATTCAGAAGCAAGTAAAGTTTCTAGTCCATCTTGTGGCAAGCCAAATTCCTAGACTCCCGTCTTCCTCATCCCTCATTCAAGCTGGCCAGGTGGCCACCCAGGGCACACATGCCTGCAGCTTTACCTGTTCCAGTCTAATGCGAAACAAGCAAGCTGCAGCTTCTCTCATCCTGCCTTCCCTAGTCCTGGTGCCTGACTATGGCTAGCCCTCCTCTGCTTGCTGGAATGAACCTACACAGTAGGTGAGAGAGGGACTGGACTAAAGGGGCAGAAAAGAAATTGGGTGCCTTCCTCATTTCCTCTTTCACTGCAGAATTAAAGACATACACGCATTTTCTAGCTTGTGATCTGGCAAATTAAGGATTGCCAGACTGCTACATGAAGAGTTGACCTGTTCCTTTACACATCCCGAGCCAAGGGGAGAGGAGGATGCAGCTACTTTCTGCTCCCAATCTGCTTTGAAGACCTGCTACAGCCAGCAGGACTCTGGTTCGATCCCAGAGCTGGCAGGGCGTGAATGAAGGACAGGTCAAGGAATGGGGCAGAAAGTCAAAGTGCATATTCTCCCACTGCCCTAGAACATTTGCTTCATGTCTGCTTGGAGTACACTGATGGAAAGCATCATGAAAGAGAAAATGATTAAGCATGTGGAAGAATGAGCCTTGCGGAAGGAGAATCCGCACAGTTTCTGCAAAGGAGAAAGGGAGGTCCAAGGGAGCAATCTGGCAACCCAATTCTCCCCCACCCCCAAAACCCCCCCAGAAAATCACCTGCTTTATTAATCCATGTCAGACTTTTGCTCAAGGCACAGGAGTACAACTCATTTAAAAGTGGCAACCTTCGTTTAGATTTAGTGTTCAGATCTTAGCCTATGGTCTGGGCACCGGAATTTCCCGTTTCATCCATTAGCCAAGTTTTGCCTCCCTGTTGCTGGAAAGCAGAGGGGCATATGCAGAGTAGCGACCGCAGCCAGCCCATGTGGCCCTGCTGGGACCAGGCTCCAGAACGGCTCTTTGGATTAAGTACGTGCCAATTGCAGAAGCTGAGAGTCCGGGGCACACAACTGACCGAGACGCACATTTGCTCATGTTCTTTGTCAGCAAGCAGCCAAGGCTGTTGTTAAACGGGTGCCGTGTGGGGCTAATTTGGGGCTGCAGCTGCCTGCATGCGTCACCTCCTGGGGGAGGGGGAGAGGTGGTCACGCCCTGCTTCAGGCTCCAACCCTTGCAATTAGCCCAGAGCTGCCTGCTGAGCTCCGGTTGAATCCTAGCCAAAGCTACGGCTGAAGGGCCAAGAGGCAACCGGCAAAGGCCCTCCAAGGGGGACAGAGGCAGGGCGACCCATGGATGCAGAGGAGGAGAGAGAGCCCGCCCTTTTAACTGTGGCACAGAAGAAAACATTCCGCGAGTGCCGCCTGTCATGCAGAGGACTAAACACTCAAGGCTCAAAACCCTCGAATCAGAGCAGCAGGAATTCCTGGCGAGTGATGGAGAGTCTCCCCTGACGGCAGCCTGCCCTCCAACACGCCTCCCCTCTGCAAACACCAACCTCTTTCTGAAAAGCTGACCCCAGAGCCACACAGCAGTAGTACCATTCTTTGATCCCTTCTTCGACTGCACCTGGCGTTCCAGGTGTGTCATCCTGAGGTCAAGACAAGCCACCTGGAACAGTCTTAAGGTGGAGTGCAGGACGGAGAACTTGCACAGACTTCGTGGGATCAGCTTGACTAGACTCTGATGTCAGGAGGGCCCCAGGAGGAGCACGGGGACAAAGAAACAATCCTGGCCGTTCCCCGAAAACAGACACTCATCAGTGACAAATATTTATTTATTTAAAGAATTTATATCCCGCCTTTCTCCCAGCGAGGGCACTCAAGGCGGCTCGGTTCTAGACTCGGTTCTATCTCCACCACTTTTCTCCTCCAGTACAGAGAAACACGGAAGTCTTTATATGAGCAAAGTTAGAGGTCGATTGGAGGTGGTGCACACGGTGCAACATCAGGAAAAGCCAATGATTAGCATGACCTACGACAGGGCCCCTGGCCTCCCCTTTGCACCCCTTTGTCACCCCCTAGATTGAAACAGGCTTGAATTGGCTGTTTTTGCTTCCCCTGTGCTAAAACTGGGAAGCCCAGGACACCGTTTTCTAACTCTGGGGGAGAAAGCCTTGCAGCAATACACGAGGACGATTCACACATTGCCTTCTGTCGAGGGAATGTAGGCGTCCGTCCATCTCCCACTTTGTTTTGGAATCAAGAAGGCAGGTTTTTTTTTCTCCCACCAGCATGCAATTCGTGCAGACGAGGCTGGAGAGGCTCACAGGACAGCATCTGCTTTCTCACTTGCCTCCTATGAGTGAACATAGGAGGCTGCTGTTCACTGAGTCAGCCCCTTGGTCCACCTAGCTCAGTATTTTCAACACTGACAGGCAGCAGCGGTCCTGAGCTTCCTTGCTGCAGAAACCAAGAATTGAACCCAGGGCCTTCTGCAAGCAAAGCAGGTGCTCTACAGTCTCACTCTGCACTGGCAGAGAGGATCAGCAGCCACTGCCACTGCCACAAGTAGCAACCCGAATGGCAGCCACAGAACCTCGCATTTTCAGAGGTGCCTTGCTTAATTTGACCACTAGGGAGAGCAGCCATATCCAGTGTAAGCAAGGCACAACTGCTTCAACAGAGGCAGATGTGGCAACTGCTACCTGGGAAAAAGATGAGTCGGTGCGTGTCATGGCAGAAACATCTCCTCTTCCTCCTCCCACCTACCTAGCAGTGTGAGGCAAGGCCAGGTTGCCAATTGGCCCGAGAGAAGCCCGTCCTTTGTCTCGAACGCACCTTGGAGTGCAGAAAGCAGCTGAATCGTTTTCTGAGGAAGGAGTCAAGAATTTGACTTGCAAACATCTCTACTGCAAGCTGCTGTTAAAGGCACAGGTACAGACCCCTGTTCCCCTCTAGTGGCCCTTAGTCAAAGGAAGTCTGCTCCTTTTCACCGGGTTCCAAAGCCGGGGGGGGGGGGGAATTCAGATCCTCACTTTCCCTTCCTAAGAGGGTTAACAGGAATCAGCCCATCATATCAATCTCCCTTTGCAAACTAACTGGCCAAGAAGGAAGGGCAAAGGCATTGCAGATGCCCAGACAGTGCTACGTCCAAAGCATGAATCACAGCAGGCTGCAGACACCAGAGTTCAGCAAGCCCTGAGCGGACCAGGCTGCTTGGCCAGGCATCTCCCTGAGGCAGTGGATTCAAGTCTATTGCTCGGACTTGGCCTCACTTGTCATGTCACGTCCTACATACTGCTGACCTGACCTGCACCTGACACAAATGGCCTTGGCTGGACATGATTTAGGAACAACTGGCATGGTACTAGACATGCCTGCTGCTGGGCAATATCCCTGAGCTCACTGGTGTCTCTCGAGGTGATCCCTGCGCGTTGCTTTCTCTCTGCTGACGGGCTCCTACGACGAGGGGGCAGGGCGCCTCGTACCGGAGAGTAACGGTGGGGCGGAAAGCTGCAGAACTTAGCTTTCCGCCCCACCTCGAGCGACGCCAGTGCCTGAACTATTGCCCATATACTGAAGTTTGTTTAAACCATTTTATCTTGGAAAATGCTTCCTTCCTTGAGTCTTTAGCAGTCATTCCTCACTTCCTTCAGCACTATTTTGCATCTTGTAACTCAATCCATGGCTTCAAAGTGCATTAGAGTTCACTGAACAACACTAAGGTTCATTGATCTGCATAGCATGGGGTGTTCTTTAATGGTCAGTGAGAGAACTATTAATTGACACTACAGTGATGAACAATCATGATGAGCATGCTGAGGGATGTCTAAAATGGCAAAAGACAATTGCAGGGGAGGAGAGGAAAGAGTTTCCCCAGAGACACTCGGTGGTCATCCTGGCTCTGTCCTCCTTTTAAACGATTAGCTCTCTCTCAAAGGATCGGAGGAGCTCTGGCAGCAATCCTAGCTGTCATTGTTGGTCCTACCCTGTGCCTGTCTCTCTCCAGTTGTCAGGCAGCAAACAGTTCAGCCCTTAAGGCAGATCGGTGCTTGGGTGACAGTCATGTCATCAGACAGTCCTTTTGTTTCTAAAGCAGGGCCTCTGCAGGCAGGCAGGACAACTGCTCTGCTGTCTGGGGCGCTGGTTTGCCCTGATGGGGCAGCAAACCAAGGGAGGCAACGACTCCTGCCTGCCTGCCTGCCTGCCTGCCTGCCTGCCTGCCTGCCTGCCTGCCTGCCTGCCTCCAGTGAACAGGGAAGGAGGGGGTTAATGATGCCCTCCCTGGCTCTGTTTCCCTGGATCCCAGATCACTCCGTGACTCAGTGCCTGGTCTTGTGCTCAGCTGAGCTCCTATAAGGCCAGAACCGGTCTCTCCTGCAGCAGCATCGGAGGCGGGGTGAAGGGGGATGGAGCAGCGAGTGTCAAACCAGCAGCCAAGAGTGGTTTGGCCCCCTGTCCTGCAGCAGCAGCCCATCGGGCTGAGAGAGAGAGAGAGAGAGAGAGAGAGAGAGAGAGAGAGAGAGAGAGAGAGAGAGAGAGAGAGAGTTTACAGACACTGCTTTACGACCATGTTTTGGGCCAATTAATGCTCCAGAAAGTGGAGGGCTGAACCGATGAACGAGGACCAAGAAGACGTGACGTGGGAGGAGTTTAGATGCAGAGGCAGCAGCTTTGACCTGTGCCAAATTCGATTCCTGGGGTGTTTTTTTTCTTTTCAAAAAAGCTGACTTCTTTTTTTTACTGTGCCAGTCTTTAGCTTCCGGGGTCGGCTAACAGAGATGCAGTCAAATGACAGGTCGCAATTGCTGGGGCGTACGGCTTGCTCCAGGCCGGCGTTGTACACAGCTTGTGGAGGCCCCTTTCCCCTTAAGATTCATCTTTATTGATAATAATATTTCTATACGATTGCTCATCTGAACTATTATTAGTGACACAGTGGCTGGCTGTCAAAGTACATGGTGCTCGATGACACAGGCAAAAAGGGAAAGAGACAGTTCTCTGCGTCAGTCAAGGATGCCAGTGGATAAGGACGATGGGGAGGGGAGAGGCTGGAGTGACAACGAGAAGCGACATTGTCGTAGTTGGACTGGGGACGAAGATTGTCCACCACAAGCAAGAAGCTGCCCGAGCCACTCGCCAAAAGCAGAAGTGAGAGTCTGCGCGCTTCCGTGCAACTCTCGCATGCGGGTTGAAGGCGAGCTGTGCAGAGTAGCAGTGGTCGGTCTGGCCCTCTGCTCAGGGTGGGCTCTGGGCCAGTGCCCTACCTACTCGACCTCTGGCACCCCCCAGTGCTGAGCCTGCCCCCCCTCGCACTACCCAAATTTCAGTGCTCCTTTTCGGTTTCGTCAGGACTGATTTGCACAATCTTTGGGGCACACAGCCAGCACTTCTATCCAGGCAATCGTTTTGCATCAGCCCAGATTTCCTTGGGGCACAGAAAATATGTGAGCGTTCTTTCACAGACACAGGCTATGATTCTGGGCACCACCTGACTTGTACAGTCCAATCCCATTCCTGTTTACTTGTAAGCAAGACCCGCTGTATTCCATAGGCCTAACACTCCAAGAAGGGCGGATCAGATGGCAACTTTAATTAAGGCGAGGTTGCATCCCTTGCTAGGTGAAAATAAATACTATCAGACTATTTTTTTTAATCAAATGTAATTTTAACTTTTTAGGTCACCCGTTGGAGCATATCTGGTTTTACTTGTTTGAACTATTTTAACATGGTTTTATTGCTGTAAGCCACCTTGGTTGCCCTGTCGGCCAGGAGAAAGGCGGGATATAAATAAATCACCCATGTAAACCAGAAAAATTCCTTCCCATCTCAGCGTCATTCCAGCACCCAGAAGCCAGTCCAAATAAGGACCACTTCATCTTGTCCACAAGCAACTCCTCTGACCGCCCTCACCAATCCACTTGTAAATAGTACTTAGAGCCATACTACAGACTCGGGCTGAGAGCGCGTGGCTGCCATGGGAGGGGCCTAAGCCGCTGCTGAGGTGAGGCACAGGACTAGTTAGGAGAGGGGCTTACAGCCTCAGTCCAGTTTCAGTCCAGTTTCTAGGTGGCAGTGCTCTCCCCTGTTTGCAACTCTCTTTGCAAGCAACCTGGTCCTGGCTGCCTGGCAGGTTGCTTGCAAAGGGAGTTGCAAACAGGGGAGAGCACAGCAGCAGCCCCAGAGACTCTGCAGGCGCCAAGGAATTGTTGGGATTTGGGCAGCATTTTGTCTGCTAGGACACTGGGGGTAGTGTGTGTTCTTGGTCACCTGGAAAGACCTCTCACCTGGTCCCTTTCTGTGCCCTGAAAGGGGCGTTCCCTTGACCCTTTTCCTACTTCCTTCTTTGCCATGTGGGTTTGCTCTCCCTTTGTCTCCAGACTCCAAAGAGGAAGGTTGTGTCCAGGCTAGGCTCTCCAGCCTAGCGGCCATCTTCCAAGCATGCTTTCGCATGCCGGGTGTACCAGCTTTAGGGGTATACCGTTCGTTTTAAGTTTAGTCTAACTCTGGTCCTAACCAGAAGCTGTACAATATGAAACTGAACTGTGAGTAAACTTTTTTTTCCCTTCAACTATACAAGCCTCTGCGTGTCTCTTTTATTGATAGCTTGCTAGCCTGGGTGTTTGGGATAACTCTGCTGGTTATAGAAGTAAGGCTTTCTTACGCTGCTACTCTGCTACTTAAACCCCTTAAGGTTTATGCATTCTCCAATAGGAATGTGGCTCACAAGGTAGGAAGAAGCTGTGTCTTGCACAGAACGTGGCATGTTCCTCTTCCTGCCAGCAGATATAGAGAATTAGACATGGAGTAAGTGCAAGCTGGAAGCCCTTCTGGAGGAGACGGTGCAAGGCCTGGAGGTGCATCTAGCCACCCTTCAGCTTGTCAGGAACGAGGAGTTTCTGGACAGAACAGAGGAAGCTCTTTTGGAAGGGACAGAGAAGAGCCAGGCTTCCATGGGGGGGGGGGGGGGGAGAGACAGCCATATGCAAGACGAGGCCAGCCTGTAGACTGAGGAATGTCACCCAAAGGTGACAGGATGTGGTGATGGCACCTGGCCTAGATGCCTTTAAAAGGGGCTTGGATAGATTCATGGAGGAAAACAGTGGCGTCCTAACATGGGGGGAGCACGTGTGCTCCACCTCAAGCGCCGAGCTTCCGGGGGGCGCGGCAGCCGGGCTCGGGGCTGTGCAGCGCGGCACCGGAGCCCAGCTGGCGCGCCCCTCGGAAGCATCACCGGCTTCAGGAGGCTCCACTCCGAAGCCGGGAGAAGCGCTACTCCGAGCGACCGCTCAGCTCGGCGGTCAGGGCCTTCTGAGCAGGTTCTGCGCATCGAAGCACCTTTTACTCCCTTTTGCTCATGCGCAGAACCTTTCTGAGGGCAAACGGGCAGCCCCTGCCCCCCCAGGCGCTGGGAGGGCTGAGTACGCCACTGGAGGAAAAGACCATCACAGGTTACAAGGCATAAGCAACCTCCTGATTTTAGAAGTAGGTTTTCTCTGTGCCAGGTGCAAGGGAGTGGCAGCAGGAAACAGGTTATGTTGTTGGCTGTGTGCTTCCTGAGGCATCTGGTGGGGCCACTGTGAGATACAGGAAGCTGGACTAGATGGGCCTTTGGCTTGATCCAGCAGTTCTTGCGTTCTTAAAGGATAACGCTTCTGTGGTCCTGGAACTGAGTAATCACTTCCTAGCTCTTCCTGTGAAGGAGGAGTCCGAGCCCCTGGAGGGAGGGCCACCTCCACTGGTCCCAGGAACCACAGTGAAGAATGCGGATACCCCGATACAGGACAGGATGGTCACTGCTGCCCCTTGAAGAGGAAGAGACAGGTGGTGGTGGTGGTTGGAGAGACCCTGCTGGGAGGAAGAGAAGCTGCCAAGGTAGTACGAGAGGTGTGCTGCCTCCCAGGCCAGCCAGAACAGCTGCGTGAGTCCCATGGCTTAGCAAGGCGGTGAGGGACCCTATTCCATCCTAGAGCAACTTGTCAAAGAGGAGAGATGTGGTTCTCTCCTAAGGGGAGATTTCAGCTACCCAGGTATCTGCTAGGATTTGTACTCTACCAAGAATGGATGGCCAAATAAACTCTTGACGTGCCTCACTCACAGCTTTATGTTCTAGAAAGTACCCAGGGACCAGCTGTGTTAGACCTCTTCCCATCAGTGGGAGGAACTGGTTGAGAAGGTGAAGGTGGAGGGAACCTTGGGAGCGAGTCACTGTGTCCTCCTGGGATTCATGATGCAGAGTGGAATCGGACACCTACCTTGGACTTTAGGAAAGTGGACTTTGGAAAGATGCCAAAGAGATGGTGCAAAATGCCATAGGCAGAAACCTTCAGGGAGAAGGGGGCTCAGAATGGATGGGAGCGAGATAGTGAAGGTGCAATCTCAAATGATCTCAATCAGGAAGAGACCAGACTTACTCTGCTGGTTATAGGAGTAAGGCTTTCTTACGCTGCTACTCTGCTACTTAAACCCCTTAAGGTTTATGCATTCTCCAATAGGAATGTGGCTCACAAGGTAGGAAGAAGCTGTGTCTTGCACAGAACGTGGCATGTTCCTCTTCCACAAGGAGCTTTCCAAAGGGTTGGCGCACAAAAGGGACATGTATAGGAGGTGGAAGGAGGAGCAAGCTGACCAAGACATAAAGCTGTTCAGTGTAGGGAGAGAGGTGGGCTAAAGTTAGCAAGGGAGGTGGAGAAAACCAAAGGGGGGGAGGTTAGGGTTATGTTTGGCACAGGAGGAAGAACAAGGAAGCAAAGGGAATCTGGTAAGATGTGAGTGGGTGATGGAGAGATGGCAGAACTGCTACTCTGCCTCCGTCTTCTCCTGCAAATGCGGTTGCATTCAGACTGATCTACACCGCATGAATTTCAGCGCATCCTGGGCGCGTGCGACGCGTGCGAAGTGGTGTGGCTTCCTTTTTAACCGACCACAATGGAACGCTGGAGAGCCGCACTCTCCCGAGTTCCGGCACGCTCGGTTGTGAACCATGCTGATGTCTGGCTGTGTGGGTGGGATGTAGAGCGACGTGTTCACCAATGGGAGGAGAGGGGGGCTTTCAGCCAATCAGAGCACACATGTGCAACCAATCAGGAGGGACACACAGGGACACTTGAAGGGGAAGATATCTGGTGGAGCCAAGGTAGCGTCTCGGGGCGGGGCGCTCGCGACCCCCTGGACGCCAACGGATTTGGTGTAGGTCAGCCTTTAGACCCCGTGAGACTGGAGCAATGAAGGGAGGAAGGAACGACTGCCCAAGAGAGGGAAGGACGTGGTTTGGAATCATGGAGCTGCTCGAAGAAGGGAATGGAAGTCTGCGGGGCCTGATGAGCTGCACCCATGGGTGCTCAAAGAACTGGCAGACATGACCTCGGAGGGAGCCTCTGTCTATAATCTCCGAGAACTCCTGGAGAACCAGGGAAGTGCTGAGAGACTGGAGGCGAGTGAACGTGGTCCCAATCTTCCAGAAGGGGGAAAAAGAAGATCTGGGCCTGTCAGCTTGCCTTGACATCAATACCTGCAAAGGTACTGGAGCAAATCATTAAGCAGTTTGTCTATGAGCATTTAGAACGGAGGCTGGTGATTGCCAAAAGACAGCACCATTTTCTAAAGAGCAAGTCTTGCCAGACAAACCTTATCTTCTTCTATGACAGAGTGTCTAGCTTGGTTGATTGGAGGGACACTGTTGATGTATCTCGATCTCAGTACAGCTTTTGACAAGGTTCCCCAGGACGTCCTGATGAACAAGCCGGTGGGATGTGGGTTAGAAGATGCTACCGTCTGTCAGGTGGATCAGTGGCTGGCTGAGAAGCCGTACTCAGAGCCGTACTTGTCATTGGCTCCTTGTCGTCCTGGAAGGAAGTGACGATGAGTGGGGTGCCCCAGGGCCCTGGTGTTGTTCAATATCTTTATAAATGACTTGGGTGAAGGAGCAGAGGGATGCTCATCAAATTTGCAGGTGACACCAAACTTGGAAGTGTAGCTAATAGAGGACAGGAACAGGATCCAGGATGATCTTGACAGGATGGAAAACTGGGCACATGCAAACGAAATGAACTCCAATAGGGATAAATGTAAAAGTTTTGCATTTGGGTAGGAAAAATCAGAAGCACATATATAAGATTGGGAATACTTGCTTGAGCAGTGGTACGAGCGAAAAAGATCTGGATGTTTTAGCAGACAACAAGCTAAACATGAGCCAGTCATGTGATGCAGCAGCAAAGAAGGCAAATGGATTTTAGGCTGCAACAACAGAAGTGTTCAGATCAAAAGCAGTAATGGTACTGCTGTATTCTACCTTAGTCAGACCCCCCTAGAATATCGTTTCCAGTTCTGGGCACCACAGTTTAGAAGGGATATTGACAAACTGGACCTGGTCCAGAGGAGGGCAACTAGGATGTGGAGGGGGGTGGAAACCGTGCACGATAAATAAAGACAGGTTGAAGGAGTTGGGCATGCTTAGTTTGGAGAAGAGATGATTAAGACAAGAGGGAACACGATAACTACCTATAAATATCTGAGGGGCTGTCATATGGAAGATGGAGAGGATTTGTTTTCGATCGTAGTTCAAATCAAATCAAATCAGATCGTAGTTTGGATTTGTTTTTGGTTGCTCCGGAGGGTAGGACCAGGACAAATGGGCTTCACTGCATCAAGGGAGATTTTGCTTAAAGGTTAGGAAGAACTTCCTGATGGTACAAACTATTTGACAGTGGAACGGTCTGCCTTAGACGGTGGTAGACTCTCCGTCAGAGGAGGTCTTTAAGGAGAGGCTGGATAACCATCTATCGAGGGCGTTGCAGTTGTCGCGTCCAACTCTGATTTCTATGTTTCTAAGATTCTGTACACATTGGTGGTGGAAGGAGATGCCTGATGGCGACCTGAGTCTCTGAATACATCAAAGGAATAGCAGGGGGAGGAGTGTTTTTTTTTTGGGGGGGGGAGCACTGCGTGGGTGGAAAGTGCCCTCTGTCTGCACAGCCCTCCCCTAACCACTCCCAGCTACAGCCAATGGAAGTTTGGGGACCTGGCTGTGGAAGAGATACAGGGGAGAAGAAGCCGGGCTGGGAAGGGCCAAGCACCCCTCCTCCCCTGGATGCTTCTCCCCTGCAAATCACACCCTCCACCTCCCACTGCAGCTGCTCGACAGAGTTTCTCAGACCCAAATGTCCCATGACAAGATGCCTTTGTTTAAGTAGGTTTGGAGATTTTCATGGCCAGCGATGATCAACGAAGACTGTATGTCCAGTACAGGTTTAAAAGCCATAACACATTTAAATGTGTCATGGCTACTGGACATACAATCTTCGTTGATGCCTTTGTTTGCTTGCAGAGATTCGAAGAGGCTGTTTCTTTCTCAGATTAGGAAGAAGGCACCTCAGCGCTGGGTTGAGACGGCCCTTTCCTCCAGACAAAAATCACACACCATTTGATTTCTGACATGTGACACCCCCCCCATCATCCCCCCCCCCACCTTCCCTTCCCTCGCAGGTCCCACCTGCAGCAAACCTGGCCTCCTGCTCTCCTTCGCTGAGGTCTGAATAAGAGTTGAAGGTGCTTTCCAGGGCGACAGGGGAGTCCATGGGCTTGCACCATCCCTTCCACTCGATGAGGTGGGCCACTCTGCCCTGGGCCATGGCTGTGGGCTTGGTCACGTGATCCTTCACCACCTGAGAAATACCTGCAGAAAGAAAACGGGGTTAGCGAGGGAAATAGGGGAGAGGGAGATGCTGCAAACCCCACCTGATTGTTGACAACCCGCATTCTAGCTTGTGTTGAGACTCTCCAAGAATCCAGCTCCCCCCAGAGTCACCGATCCCTCTAACACACCCGCCAAGACCGAAGAACGTTTGGAGTGAGAAGCATCTTTGGTGCCCCTCCAGTGGTTCAGCTTCTAAATGCCTTATGTTTTATTGCATCTGTAGCCCCTTTCACAACTGCAGTGCATGACCTGCCTCCATAAGTATCCCTCTCACACAGTGGCGTTCTTGGAGGCAGTGCGGTACCCTAAGTGGCACAAGGCGCTGCACCATGCCTTGCAAACTGGTGTAATAATTCGGCCCCTCCCACTTGCCCTCGGAGCCATTCCGGCAGCAAAGGCAACACTCTGGGGGCGAGTGGGAGGGGCTCGTTACACCGATTAGCAAGGTGCAGTGGTGCAGCGCCTTACACCACTTATAGTGCCGCACCCCTGCAGGAATGCCATTGCTCTCACAAGAGATGATAAATCTTGACACATGGAACAGTTAATCTGTGTGTATTCATGTCACATGTAAGCAGATAAAAGCAAGCATATTTCATCTAATCTTAGGGAAACATTTCATTTTTAGAAATAACTGAAATGCCTAACACCTCAGGCAGATGTCTGGGTTGACTGCCCCTAAATCCATCCCTGGACACGTTCCGTGGGTGGCCAGACCCCAGGACCCTGAGAAGAAGATGAGCTGAAGAGACACCCTTCAAATCAGGTTCAAACACCCTGTGGAACCCAGCCCCAGGTAGATTTCCCCCAACGTTTTCAAAACATGAGCTTTACTAAACACTCTCCTCTCCGGGCTTCCGCTTCTATTTCGTTCCCCTCTTTTTCCGGGGGTCAGTAGGCAGCCGGAGGGGGGGGTGCCCCCCTTCCACCTGCTGTCGTCTCAGTCGGCCTCAGGGAAGGGTCAGCCCTGCTTCTTCCCACTGTGCTAGTTTTCTACCTGCATGGATTCTTTTTTTTATTTACATAGGAGAGCATTTCTAAATGGGATCATTTACCTGCAGTTTGGTAGTCCGTTCTACCCTCTCAGGATTCTACCACTTCATTCTGCTACATCATGGGTAGACCAGGCCCCTTTGAAACTTGAATCTGGCAAGATTTCAGCCCACCTCTAATTTAACAAATCAAAACCATGGACATCCAACTTTGAACCAGGTTTCCAACTTGGCAGGCTTTGCCTCCCCAGAAAGTGCTGCTTGCCACTTGGGATGCAACACATTCCATTCCACTGACTGCGATCCGTAATAGGTGACAGACGAGCCACAGTTGGCGTATCACCTCCCTGGCTTGTCTCCTGTTGTTAGATAATTATCCAGGCATATTAAGAGGCAGTGATCTGCAACGACTGATTATAGCACTTTCACACATTCCAGTTTTCAAGTTAGAACTGTAAGGATCACAAGAATAATGTAACATGAGAACTCGTCCACTGACAATCCATCGGCTGTTTGTTAAGTAACTTGTCCTTGGCTGACTGATGCTCTTGCGGATGAAGGGAATTGAGTTATGCAAAGCCAAAAGCCAAAAGAGGTGCATGACTGCCAGGATGGTGTAGTGGTTTGGGAGTCGGACTTAGACCTGGAAGATGCAGGTTCAAATCCCCGCTCAGCCACAAAGCTTCCTGGGTGACCTTGGGCCAGTCACTATCTCTCAGCCCCACCTACCTCACAGGGTTGTTGTGAGGACAAAAAGGAGGGGAGGAAATATGTACTCCACTCTGAGCTCCTTGGAGGAAGGGCGGTATAAAAATGTGAAAAATAAATAAAAAATTAAATAAATTCTCAGCAACATTTTCAAGAGTTCCCCAGATCCACATGCAGAGGACAACCGAGGGCCAAAGCAGATGCAACAGGGACAGCAGAATCATTATGTGTCTAAACATGGGAACAGAAAGTGGGTCAGTGCGATCCAATTTTCATAGCACTAGAGGTGCATGGGTGAGAAATGCTGGATTCTCCTTTGCATCTTCTGCTTACCTCTCCATAGCCAGTACCTCCAGACAGAGACAGACCAAAGGGAAGCAAGCCATGGAAAGGGGTGTTAGCACATGTTTCCATGCACCTCATTGGCTGTTCAGATCAAGCCCCACTTCTTTTTACATGATAGGGGTAGGTCTGTGTGTTTACAGGCATGGATCTGCCACCATCCCCTCTAGTTTGGATCTTATGTATGCAAACAAACTCTGCACAGACCAGAACATAAACAGGAAGAGAACATGAAACAGACTAGCAGCACAATCCTATACATGTCTACTCAGAAGTAAGCCAAACTGAGTTCAATGGGACTTACTCCCTGGTAAGTGTGTAAAGGATTGCAGCCTTAAGGTTGAAACCAAAGGACTTAAGTGAATATTTAGGCAGCTGAGTCCCAGAAATTCAACTGCGGTGAGAAACAGAGTGGTGGTGGAAGGGAATTCTTGAGTAGGCCATCCGAAATCAGTGTGAAACTTACATGTAAGACTCTAATATGTTTGGAATTATTTGATTTGGTTATTCAAACGGTGGACTGTAAAAGTTTAGGTTCCTTGAAAGCTTATCAGGAATTAAGAAGACCCCAAAGACAGCTTGTCCTCCATTATGGATGCTTTTCTTCCTGCAACACTTAATCACAGGAGAGCGCTGCCAAACATGTTTTAGTCTGCGCTCTCCGTTTCTGTAGATTAGGACCAAAGAGCTTCTCCAGCAACCAGTATGAACCAAGATCACCCAGAAAATGCCCTGGAATGAACTGCAATCTTAAGTCTGTTGTGGCTTCCATGGGCTGGAGTCCACTTCCTCAGGTGCATGATTGCTTAACGGCAGGAAACTGACAGGGGAGGCAAATATAAACCCCCCACCTACTTTGGTGCGCATGTGCTGTGGAGGAGGACAATGGAGCAGGACCCCAGTGCTTGCCCACAGGCACTGCCAGTGATGTAGGCGGCATTTCCTTCAGCTGGGTTTCAATTTTCTATCTAGTCTGCTTATTATTACTATTTTTAGGTAATGGGGTGTTTCGTCCCCATAGACAGGATTTCTACCCACGTTTCTTTCTAAAAGAGACCAAGGAGGTTCCAGCTCGGAATCCTTCCCTTTCACTTCAGGTAAATCCCCCTCTTCATTTCAGCCTCAGCTGCTGTGACAAGGAGCCCAAACCAGAGCTCAAATTATGGGGGAAAGTTAGGGGGGGGAAGGACTTAATGAAATCTATAAGCAGCACCTCTGACTCCCTATAATTTTAGCCAAACCACCATAGGCGTTGACAGAACGAAGCGAAGGGGCGGGCCGCCCCGGGGTGACGCTTGCACGGGGGTGACGCTCGCACAGGGAGTTCCGCGCTTAGGCTCTGAGGCCGGGAGAAGGCCTCGGAGCGTCCACCCCGGCCGGCGGTCCGGGGCCTTCTGACGAGGCCCAATGCGTCAGTACATGCACTTTTAGCTTTTTCGTGCATGCACAGAACGTTTCTGAGGGCAAGGGCTGCAATGCGTGTGCCCCGCTCCAGGGTGACGCGCGCCCTAGTGACGATAGCCTTCAACAAACAGCAGCTAATAGCACAATCCTATGCATATATACTCAGAACTAAGTCCCACCACGTTCAATGCTCCCAGGAAAGGATGCATAGGATAGCAGTCTAAAGGGGCCATCATCACCCATCACAAAAGATGAAGGAGGAGGGACGGCCCCCTCTCCTCCCCGTAATGTGAGCACTGTCAATAGCAGCTAGGCGCCTTCCCGGTCATAAGGGCAAAGGAGGGCACGATGGGAACTCCATGTTTGGAAATCCCAACATCCTTCTGTTACTCAAAGAGCAGCGCAGGGGATTTGCTGCATTGGGGCCACAGCAGGTGGCTTCTAATTCTTTTCCCTACACTGATTCCCAGAATTAAACTGCTCTCCCCAACTGCTTAGTCAAATAGGAGAACGTTTAAGAGCACCATTTTGTGCCGGTATGTTTTCCCCTCCATGGCTGGCAGCAGCTTTGGGGGGGGTGTGTGTGAAGATTTAAGTTGGGAAAGGTTAGCGCCATGCCCCCAATTCAAATCCTCTGTCCTCACGCCTAATTTTTTTAGAAAGAAAAATGTATTAGGAGCTTCAAGCCTGGCGCTCCTTCAGCACACCTGGTCTGCCCCACAGGCCAAGGTTGAGGGATGGAAGAGATTTTTCAGCCCAGAGCTACCTTGAGCAGAAGCGGCCAGTTCCCGCCAGCTGTGTCTTTCTGGTCGTATTTGTGATGGTTACAGGCAGGGAAGCAGAGCTAATGGGATCTAAGATCCAACCAGAGTTGAGTGCACATTACTATTATTACTATCTTGACCTTAGGATGCTGTTAGCGCCCTTGCAAATTTCCAACGGAAAAGAAAATTCAAATGAACGAATATCGTTAATTAGTATAATACTGTTAATTATTAACGAATAACATTAAGGTATACATGCAGGTTTTCATGGCCAGTTGTTATGCTCAAAGATACAATATTTAAGGGATTTTCAGCCATGTGATTTCAGGTCTTAAAATTGAAGAAATAAAGATCGATCTTACAGTTGTCAGTTGAAATTCCAATTCTTTTTGCTTTCGAAGAAGCCCCTAATGCCTGGGGAGAAACGTCAAGCATAGAAGACTTTAAAGATTTCAGCGTTGCCAGCTTTGGATAATCCGTCCTGCTTGCCCGCTCCACGTCGCGGTAGAATCAGGAAGTGGAATTTCAACTGACAACTGTAAGATCGATCTTTATTTCTTCAATTTTAAGACCTGAAATCACATGGCTGAAAATCCCTTAAATATTGTAACCTTGAGCATAACATTAATATCAAATTGACAAATGAATAAAAAATAAAATTGAAAGAACCGTCTGGAGCCTGGTCCATCCCCTCCTCACTCAGCTCTGAGCACCCAGAATGGACCCCACAGGAGACGGCCCTTCCCTCCTTCAGAGCCCTGGTCCGCACAGGCGGCAGAACGAGACGGTAAAGAGGTGGCAGGACAGCCGCGGTATCATTCCAGCGTGGGAGGAAATCACATTTCTGAATGCTCCCCTACCTGAAAAGCACTCTGCTCTCGGAAAACAGTCCAGGATCAGGCTACCTTGTGCTCTGAGATAAGCTACAGAGGCCCTGCTCCCTGGCCCGCTTTTGACAGATTGAGGCTTCCTCCCTAGGAAGATCAGAGAAGTCCCCTCTCTTTCTCCCTTTAGATGCATGACAAACAACCCAATCTTATTGGGCTCCCGTGCCGGTGGAACGCACATTCTGCCGGCACCGGCTGCTGCAAAGCAGCCGTAAAGCGCACTCTGGCAGCACATGCTGCGCCTGCGGGAAGGCCAGAGCCTTCCTGCGCATGCTGGCGGATATACACAGACTTGTTGAAGGAAGGAAGCCAGCGCAGGGGGTAGGAGGGAGGTGGAGAGAGGGTTGAATGGGGTGGGAGTGGGTGGGTGGCACAGGGGAGGGGGTGGGCGGAATGGGGTGGTAATGAGGGTGGGATGAGGGCAGATCAGACCTGGGAGGGGGTTGGGAGCGGTGGTGCACGTCAAATCCCAACCCCCTTCCCAGGCCTGATCCGCCTTCCCGGGTCAACACGAACTTGCACCAGGGTTCGAGTTGGCGCGGGTCCAAGTTTCACCCACAGGAGCTGTTGGGGCTTACCCTGGGGCAAGGGGACAAATGTCCCCTTACCCCGAGGAGACCTCCAGCAGCCAAAACTCCTCCACAGGATGCAGTGGACGCTGTGCCAGCACCGCTGTATCGCCACGCAAGGAGTTGGATAGGATTGGGCCAAAAGACATTCTTGTTCCACAAGGCCTTTAATTGGGCTTCCAAAATTTGATAGGTATTTTAGAGCTGCGTGTTCAAGATCGTTTAAACGGCTGCTATCCTTTAGATTGTGGGTTTAATTCCATTGCTTTAGGATTTTACTATTTAAATCACTGTAAATTGCTTTGCAAATGTTATGAAAAACATTTAATGTTGGGATACAAATTATTGGAATACATGACGGCATAAAACAAGAGCAGGCTGGACTGAAACCTTTTCTCCCTGGGGTCATCGTTGTTGTTTTGACTGCCCCTGCAGGAAGCATGGTACATTGAAGCACATTCAAATCAGTCCTCCCCCCCCCCCAGTCCATTGTACCACCTCAGGATTCTAACACACACACCCATTTTGGTCTCTTGCATGTGTTACCTCTGAGGGTGGTGGTGTAGGGCCATTGACCTGAGGCAGGGCACTGAGGTCCGGATTATACTTTCTCCCTGCACATTAGCATGCGCAGGACAACTTCCTTGTGGATTGTGCTGGAATTGTTAGCAACCCTTTCAAAGATTCAAAATTACTTTCGCGTCTTTTTCTAAGCACCTTGCTAAGGCTCAGTCCCATCTCTTTCCCTAAAACAAGGACAGTCACAGCAGCGGGGTTTTTCCCTGCCCCTCCTTACCGTGCAGCGAGGACCGGGCGAGGGCTGCGATCTCTTGGATGGTGAGTGCTCGCCGCGACTTGGGTAACATTTCGACAGTGTCTTCAACATTTACCTTTAAAAGACAAGAAGAGCTAAGGTCAGTTGCTGCCACAAAAAAAAAGTGCTCAGGCAGGATCCCCCGGCCTGCACGAGTGCAAATCCAGACGGTCCAAACAGAAGCAGAACATCTGCGAAGAGCTAGTCAGGGCTAAGTGGACTAACTCCGTATCAGTCAGAGAGGGCAGGTGACAAACCAACACTTTCTCTTTCAACTAGTCTTTATTTGCAATTCCAACCTTGGCAAAATAGCAGATGTTTCTTGTTTAAACTACGTCTGGATAATTAATTGGTGTTTTATTTCTTTTATATTATGACATGAAAAATATGTATTGGTTTGACGCCATTTTTATATTGCCCTTCCTCCAAGGAGCTCAGGGTGGTGTGCACGGTTCCTTCCTTTTGTCCTCACAACAACCCTGTGAGGTAGGTTAGGCTGAGGGATAGTGTAATATACCAAATCAGACAGAATGGAAGAAGGGCAGAGGAAGACACACAGCCAACGAGGTCACGCCAACTTTATACAACCTTCTGATGAGGTGTCAGGTATGACTTAAGATCCCTCCCAAAGAAGGCCACTTTATTTCTGATCTGGCTTTTGTGCTTTTCATAGCAGCCCGATACACAGAACTTACACAGGTAAAGTGTCTCCTTGCATGGAGTTAAGTGGTCCATTTTCTTCATTTTTCTGTGCTGAGTTGCTGTTCCAGGCACTGGAACAAAGTGTGCGTGTCAGCGTGCGTGCGGTGCATGCGGTGCATGCGTGTGGCAACTTTACTACAAAAACCTGGAAATATGTCAAATGGATTGGACTCCATGACCCTTGAGGTCCAATCTGCCTTCCTGGTTTCTATGAGTTGAAGAGAGTTACATAAGGTTCCATTTTCATGAATGATTTGCAAGGATGGGGAAACAACACATGAGTTGTTACACAGCAGGCTGTAAATGACACAGCCGCACAGGAGGTGTTGCAGACGCCAAATGGCTGAGGTCACACCTGGGGGAGGGAGAAGGCCTGGAGGGCAGGAAATGTCAGTCAGCCTAAAAGGTCCCAGGCTGGGGAACACAGCAGAAGAACTGCCCTGCTAGGGCAAACCAACAGCCCTTCTAGTCCAGTTCCCAGTTGTGGTGAGCCAGATCATGCCTCTGGGAAGCGTACAAGCAACAGTCCTCCTCTGTTGGTGGCCCCCCAGCATTGAGGTATCCCAACTGAGTCTGAACACGGAGGTTCCTGTTATGAGATATTTATGCAGCACTTTTCCCCAAGACTCTCAGGGCAGAATACTGTACATGAACAGGTGCACATCGGAAGTGACCCTTATATGGTGCCAGACAGACTCTTAGTCCACCAAGCTCAGCTCTGTCTATCTACACCGCTTGGCAGCAGCTCCCTGGGTGGGGCGTCAAACAGGGGCTCTTTGCAGCCCTACCGGAGTTGGGGCTACGGACTAAATCTAGGACCTCCTGCAGGAGAAGTACATGGTCCACAACTGTCTCTGAGCTACACCCCCCTATGGAGATCCCCCCCATTGTATCCTCACATCAACTGTGTGAAACAGCTGCTGCTGCCAGACCAAGGTCACCCAGGGTGCTACATGGCTGGGGGGGGGGGGGAATCTGAGCCCTGGTCTCCTTCACCCAATACTCCAGCCACTCCACACTGCTGCTCATACAGCCATTAATAGGCATGCGGCATGGATTTGGAGAGTGAACTAAGTGAGTGAGTGTCGTCCCATCTATGGCTGCTGTGGGTTCCCTAATCAAGGAGTGGAATCAGCGCCATTATCTTATGTTTGAGAAAGGGCTCCCTGCAAAATTCCTGACAGACAGGTCATTGCCTTCTTCCAGGCCGAATGCACAGGTATCATCATCATGTGGTCGCCGTCAGTGTCACGTTGGGGCAATATGAAGGGTGCGCTTTCTAGCGCAAGGTCCCTGGGTCAGCAACCAAAGCTGGACGTGGATTCTGAAGCCTGGGGCGCAGCAAGCAGAATGTACCTCTCTGTTCCCCAGGCAAAGGGAAAAGACCAAGCTCCAAATCTTTCGAAGAGGCCTTGCCAATCCAGAAGGCTTCACATTGCCTGCCAACCACAAGGGCTGCTGTTGCACATCTGTCTTTGTTTCCTTCTGTGCCTAGAAGGAGGCCCTGTGACATGATTTAAGAATCATGATTTTAATAATTCCATTTAATAATTTCATTTTGTCTGTAAACTGCTTTGTGAACTTTTTGTTGAAAAGCAGTATATAAATACTGTTAATAATAATAATAATAACAATAATTTATTATTATTATTATTATTATTATTATTATTATTATTATTATTCAGGCATCCCATAGTAGCTCACCAGACTGAGCCTCGGAGCCTGAGCTTACTGAGTCGATCCTCAGAGTGTAGGCAACGTCTTACTTCTTTCAAAGATGCTGCTTTCCTGTAACAAATTCTCTCTCCAAGCTGGCATACAAAACTTGGGGTCATCTGACAAATCCATGTCAAAAGCAGAAGAAGAAATCATTAAGACTTCTAGGAAAACTTCAAAACAGAAGCAAAGGATACCATTACATTTCAGAACAGCAGCAGTAAAATAATGAAATTGCAAAATTGAATATCCATTAATAAAAGCTTCACTGAAAAGAGGTGGGTTTTTTTTTTAAGTTGCCTCCTGAATGATGTCCGAGTTGGTGCCTTCCTTCCTCCCTTCCTTGTCCAGGAAGGGCATCCCTCAAACAGTCCACCACCGGTGCTGAGAATGCTCCCTTCCAGTCATACCCAGGGACACCTGCAATTGCATCTGGCAGGGACACCTGGCAAAGGGCCTTTGGCAAAGCTCTTTAATCACTTCAGACAGGTTCAGAAGGTTGTTCCTTCAAGTAGCCTCCTCTTAAGCCTGCTGGGATTTTAAGGGTTAAGACGAGCAGCACCTTCAATTGAGCTCAGAAATGTTGTCCCAACTAGTGCTTAAGGGACCTCCAGGTATCTCAGTGTTACATGGACCTTACAATTGGCCCTTGGCGTTTGCTTTGTTCATTGTTAATAGCAGCAGCCCTGGAGGAGGGAGCACTAGGGCCAGCCCATCCATGAGGCGCACTTCAGGCAGCAGGCTGGCGGGGGGCACCGGCCTCCATCCCCCCCAGTGGCATTGCTAGCGTGCCCCAGGGGGTGGGGGGATGACGCGTTTTGTGTCATCGCCCCACCCCCTGCACCTTCATTTGAAGTCTTCTAACATCCAGGGCTGTCGGGGGGGGGGGGTTCATCCAAAGCACCAAAAACGGCGCAAAAACACTCTGCAGCTGCAGGCGCAGCCACTCCGGCTGCAAAAAGAAAAAAAAAGCAGCCGCGGGGCAGAAGGACAGACTGCAGCTGTCACTCGGGGCACAGCACCCCCCCAGCCCCGGCCTGGCTACGCTACTGACCCACCCACTTACCTCCTCCTCTCTGGATTAGAAAAGGAAGAGCTGGACGGAGCAGAAGAGGAAGTGTGGAGGAGAGGACAGTGGTGGGCTAGAACGATGGTGGCAATGGAAGCCAACAGCAGCTGGGGGGGGGGAGTTGATGGACTTTTATTGGAACCATAGAGTGAAAAGGTTAAAAAAAAAAAGTTTCTCTCCCCACAGTGCTGATCCCTCCCACCCCAGCAGTTATGATTTATAACGAAGGGGAAAAATGTTAATTTTGAGAGCCAAACTATACACTTAACATGTAGTTTTTAGCCCTAATTGTCATTTCTGAAAGTTCTCTTCCCCCCCCCAGCAAACAGACTTTGCACATGCATTGAGGGTGCAGCGGCGTGCATTCCTGCTCAGAAGGTGGCTTTTGTTGTTGTTGTTGTTCAGTCGTTAAGTCGTGTCCGACCCTTCGTGATCCCATGAACCATATCCCGCCAGGCCTTCCTGTCCTCCACTATCTTCCTGAGTTCGCTCATTTTCATGTTCGTTGCATCGGTGATGCTGTCTAACCATCTCATCCTTGGCCTTCCCCTTCTCCTTTTGCCTTCAATCTTTCCCAGCATCAGAGTCTTCTCCAGAGAGTCCTCTCTTCGCATTAGGTGGCCAAAATATTTGAGTTTCAGCCTTAGTACCTGTCCTTCCAGGGAACAGTCAGGCTTGATTTCATTTAGAATTGACTGATTTGATCTCCTAGCAGTCCAAGGGACTCTCAGGAGTCTTCTCCAGCACCACAGTTCAAAAGCATCTATTCTTCGGCGCTCAGCCTTCCTTATGGTCCAACTCTCGCAACCATACATTGCTACTGGGAACACCATCGCCCTGACTATACGAACTTTTGTTGGCATGGTGATATCTCTGCTTTTTATTATGCTGTCTAAGTTTGCCATAGCTTTCCTTCCAAGGAGTAAGCGTCTTTTAATTTCATGGCTGCTGTCTCCGTCTGCAGTGATCTTGGAACCCAAAAAAGTAAAATCTGTTACTGCTTCCATTTCTGCCCCTTCTATTTCCCAGGAATTGATGGGACCAGATGCCATGATCTTAGTTTTATTAATGTTGAGTTTCAAGCCAACTTTTGCACTCTCCTCTTTCACTCTCATCAAGAGGCTCTTTAGTTCTTCTTCACTTTCTGCCATTACAGAAGGTGGCTACAAGAGTTCATTGCCTAATTCGCTTTGTCTACACAACCTGGGGAGAATCCCAATTTTTCATTCCAACTCACACTCATCCCCCAGGCCTCGACACAACATCCCAAAGGACCGCCCTACTTTGGGGGAGCGGGAGATAAATAAAGGAAAGCAATACATCTTGTTTTATATTTCCTTTCTTTACAGTCACACAAGCAAAGCCTATTGGAAGCGAGCCAGTTCAGGAATACTACAGGCAGCAGAGTCGGGGCAGGGGAGGGCCCACCACACACTGATGATACCCCCCACACCCACACCCCAGCCTCCTGTGAATATACACGCCAGAAGGGGCGTGATTGGGAGAACAGAGTCAATAGTTACAGCTCCCCCATCTTTCTGTGCCTCATGAATTACTTGCAAATGTACTTCTCTTTTTTCCTCTGTATTGTATTTTCTTCTTTTTGTTTTGCTTTTTCTTCAAAGGTTATTATGCTCTGCCCTGTCCAGCATTTTCCTGCAAGCCAGCTCTGTCCCCTTCTTACAGAGATGCTGTTGGGGAATTTTTGTATAGATTTTGCAGCTGGTTGACAACCCATAAATAACTGGTACCGGAACAAAAACAAAGCATGAAGGTACAGGACCAGCTGCCTCGTGCTCAGCTCAACTTTGTATCTCTCAATCAAAGTTTCCCTGCAGCACCAAAAGCTAATTTAGATGCATGTGTGTGCAATTATGTTTGAACGTGCAAAAACGCACATGGGTGAGAGTTCAGTGAGTTCTAGGTGCAATGACATCTTATGCCTGCACAGCACATACATACAAGATACAGTAATTATTTTTAGAAAAACAGTGTAAATGGCACTTTACAGAGCTTCATAAACCAAAATGACAGGTCCCTGCCCTCAGGAGATTACAATCTCCAGTGTGAAAGAGGATGACAGAAGAGGGAGGGAAGAGGCAAGGGACACATTTGAGCAAAAGTGTTTTGGGCTGCTACCCAACTTCGAGTGGTAAGCTCAGAACTGGGAATGGATGGGTGGATAGATTCCTACCTCCATAGAAACTCGCTGCTGCCATTTCAAAGCAGCCACGAGGACGACAAGCAGAGCTGCTCAGCCAGCCTGATGTGCAGAGAGCAGGAAAGGAAGGAATCTGGCAGCAGCACATGATGTTTGTACCAGCCAAAGTGTTGGTCCCTCGGGTAGGGAGGCAGCTGGGTATAATGCGCAAGACGCTGTCATAATTTTATCAGGGCCCGCAAAGGAAACAAGTAAATCTGCAGCGTGTGGCAGCAGAACTACCAGGAATGGTGGGAGGGAAAACAGAAAGTGCGATAATGGATAATGCTTTAGTCATTAAAGTATCTTAACACACAGCAACAACCACCCTGGCAATTTCCCGCACACGGCGTAGCATCGGCTCCCTCATTTGCCTACAGAAAGTGCCTGCAATGGTGCAGGGAAGCGAAGGCAACAAGAAGAATGCGAAAGCAAACGGTCCCAGCAGAGAACATGACAGACCCTGTCTCTACTATCTATCTGGGAAGGGCAGCTTAACGCTTGGAACTAAGGCTGATGGACCCGTGAATGGGCTAGAAACCCGAACAGAAGGCACAAGTGGGGCCCCTTCTTGCACTGCGAGGAGGCACAGAGGATCCCCGTGCAAAGCAGAGAAGACGGAGCTCTGAAAATGGCGTCAATTATCATGGACACCCTCGAGTTTTGATCCGACTCATGCTAGCGCAGCATTTCTCAAACTGTGGGTCAGGACCCACTTGGTGGGTCGCAACCCGATTTCTGGTGGGTCCAATGAAAACACAGTGATGGAAAGATCAGATAACTAATTGGCTCAAGCCCTGAGGCTATTCAAAAATCAGATAGTTGCTAATTGCCCTGCAAACAGCTGAGCTCCTGCAGTTTGCAAGCTTGTGTAAATATAGGAAGATAAATGTTTGAGCTTCTTTTTTATGGTGTGTGTTTTCCAAGTCCTTCAATGACAGGTAGCGGGTTAGGTAGCGGGTTAGCCTTGAGGCTATTTATTAGGGCTACCTCGGCTCATTACGAGAAACGGATTCAGGGTTTTTTTTTTTTTTTTTGCAAATAAATAAATAAATAAATACTTGTACATAAACAAATAAAATATTATTTCTTTCTAGATCTTTTTTTTAAAGCCTTGTAAAGCTAAGTGGGTCTTGATATAGTCACTTTAAAAAGTGGGTCCCAGTGCTAAAACTTTTGAATTAATACATAAATAAAGTAAGAAAAGCCCCCCCTGGATCAGGCAAAGGCCCATCTAGTCCTGCATCCTTTTTTCCTCACACTGGTCCACCAGATGCCTCTAAGGAGCTCACAATCAGGAGAGAAAAAAGCAGACGTCTTTTCTACCACTCTCCTCATACAATTGGTGTTCAGAGGTAGACTGCCGCTGAATCTGGAGGTGGCACAGGGCCACCATGACTGACAGCCATTGGAAAACCTGCCCTCTATGACTTTGTCCAATCCCCTTTCAAACAGTGCAATCCTCTGCTTGTATACTTAGAAGTAAGTCCCATTGTATTCAATGGGACTTACTCCCCAGGAAAGCACATATAGGATTGTAGCAAAAGTCTCCCAAGCTGGTGGTCATCGTCACATCCTGTGGCAATGAATTCCATAGACTAAGGTGCTTGGTGAAGATGTACATCCTTTTGTCCATCCTGAATCGCCAAGTAGTTTCACCGAATGATCCAATTCCAGTATGGTGAGAAAGGGAGAAAAATGTGTCTCTCTCCACACCATGTATAGTATCAATTATGTCCCCACTTAACTGCCTTGTTTCCAGCCAAAAAGTCTCAAATGTCGTTACCTTTCCTCATATAAGGAAGGTACTCCAGCCCTCTAATTATTTTGGTTGTCTTCTTTTGCTCCTTTTCCAGCTCTACACCAAGATCTGGCTCAACACCGACAGCTCAGACCCCATCAGTGTTCATGTGAAGTTGGGCTTTTTGTCCCAATGTGCATGATGATGGAGTCTCTCTCTGCCCCACTCCACACACTACCTGTCAGACGTTTCGTTAAAGGTAAAGGTGACCCCTGACAATTAAGTCCAGTCGTGTCTGACTCTAGGGTGTGGTGCTCATCGCCATTTCAAAGCCGAAGAGCCAGCGTTGTCCGAAGACACCTCCGTGGTCATGTGGCCGGCATGACTCTCCTTGCCGCAGCACGTAGCATGCGGCTGGAACACGGAGCGCTGTTTACCTTCCCGCAAGCGGTACCTGTTTATCTACTCGCATTCACATGCTTTGGAACTGCTAGGTTGGCAGGAGCTGGCCAAGCAACGAGAACTCACCCCGTCACGGATTCAAACTGCCGACCTTTCGATCGACAGCTCATGGTTCAGCGGTTTAACCCACTGCGCCACCCGCTGGCCACCAGACGTTTCGTTACTTACTGTTAATTTCCACAGCGTACAAGGGGCTTTGTGGCTCTCATCCTATTTATCTTCACAAACACACTTGTTGCAGAAGTACCTGAAGTCGAGGCCATACTAGACATGACGACTGAGATGTGTGAATAGCAGCTGTGGTAGGGGGGCCATTTGAACTGGGACCATGGTGCAGGAGGAGGGGGTTTAACCCCTACATCATGTTCTTGACAAACATCACTCCCAAGCTGCCTTGTTGCATGCACCCAGGGCAATAGCAGCCAAACAGTAGGAAAACAGCATGGGGGAAAGGATTAAATTTCCTTTCACTTGTGCCACCATCATGGGCCCAATCCTAATTCAACACACACACACACACACACACACACACACACACACACACACACACACACACACACACACACACACACACACCTGCTGTAGCTTGCAAAAGTTCAAAGAGACCTTATTCATACATCTCCATTGCCCTTATTCATACATCTCCATTGCCCTGTCTAGTTCGGCCCTAAAAGCTAGCCCCTTGCCCAGAGACACCCACCACACCCCATTTCTTCCCTTGTGCCACAGAAGCTACAGTTTGCACTAAAGGCTGTCTCTGGCATGCAATAAAGGAAGCCTACAACATAATATATACAAGATCCGCAACTTTGGGAGACCTGTAAAGGCACACAGGCAACAGGTTCTGGGCATGAAAATGGGAGGAGGCTGCAGCAAAGAAGGGTACGTGCGAGTTGCTAAGGATGTTAATTGGATCCCTCCCCCCACACAATATGCACACACAATACAATCACTGGGGAGAGGGAGGAGACAGTGGGGTGTATGACATATGTAAAGGACTTGCATACGGGTCTATTCCCACAGACTGCTGCTGCAGGTAGGTTTAGTTGCTGGTTTATCTCCCCATCCCTCCCTCCAGATCCCTGGGCTACAGAAGCTCTTCCGAGACAGGCCCAAAGCATGTTGCACAGGTAAAAGGGACTGGCCTCCTCTGCAGCTCCTTACCTGGCCCTTCCTTCCGGCTCCCCCCTCCCTGCCTGGCAGCAGCAGCAGCAGCCCCAGCAGCTAGGGGCTCCTTAGGAAGCAGCTCCGGACTTGTAGCTTGCAACAAGGTGTATTTCCATGGCAACCAGTCACCATGGACCGATTTCTCCCAGGATACAGGCCTGGCCTTGTACTGACGTCAGTGCAACATAGGAGGTACTCTTTAACTAGGGATCCTAGGAGGCCATTGGATTGGAGGAGGAGGAGGAAGAAGAAGAGTTGGCGATGCCAAGAGGCTCACGGCCAAGAAGGCCCAACTCTCACTGAGGTAACAAACCTGAATCTATCTAGGCAATGTCACTTCACACTGCAAGTGTGGGCTCACATACAAAACCATTCCTTCTTTATAGATAGAAAATTAGCTACCGGTATTTATTGGCCGCAGGGAGGAGGCTAGGCTAGAACTCTTCTCCCTGACATGCTAGTTCTCCAGATGCAGGGAATTCCGCCATGTGAACTCACTCACAGTGCTACCACCCCAGTGAGAACTAGACCCATGGCTACAATCTGATGTACGTTTCCCTGGGAGGAAGCATCTCTAAACACAGTGGAACTTATTTGAAAGTCAACCTGCAGAGGATTGTGCTGTCAGTCGTCTCATCATGCATGAACTGGGGCTGTCTCTAGAGGGAGGGTTGAGAAACTGATGCTTAGGGGTGGGGTGAGTCAGGTGCTGTTTGCCGGAGTGACATGCTGGGTCCCAGCGCCAGGCCCTTCTTGTCCACCCTTGCTGCAGCCACACAGCAATCTGATGCCTTCAAGGCACAAGTGTGTCTGTGCGTGTGCCAGAGAGAGAGAGAGAGAGAGAGAGAGATAGAGAGAGAGAGAGAGAGAGAGAGAGAGATATTCTTCAGCATAGGCAGCAGAGAGGACAAAACAGGGTGGTGGCGGCAGGGGTGGGGAGACAGGCACTCCTACACCAGCATAATAACCACCAACATTTCACGGACAAAAAGAGGAACGCCTTTCTCTAAGACCCCTGTTCTCATTATTATGACGACGTTTCTATCCCACCCTTCCATCAAGGAACTCAGGGCAACATGTACACAGTGTGTTTCCCCTTCCCCTGCTTTACCCTCACAACAACCCTGCGAGGTAGTTTAGGTTGAGAGATAGTGACTGCTCTCTTCCTGCCTCTGAGTCTCTTCTTAAAACCCTCCTTTTCCAAAAAGCCTTTGAATGCCTTGTCCCCGTCACTAAAGATCAAACTACACACAGCCAATATAAAACCCAACTTCACAACTTTGGATCCAACCCAGGAGCCTGGCATGCAGTGTGTGGGGGTCAGGTTAACTCTTTCCTCCCTGGCCATTTTTGCACAAAATCGTACACACAGAGTGAGAGAGCTGCTGGCAGACCATGGATGCTCTGGGAGGAAACAGCGGCTTCAGAGAGGGGCACTGCTGGCTGGCACAAAAGAATGCAGGAGACTGCGCAGTGTTACGGTAGCCACCTGCTCGCCCAGGTCAGATCCCAGGCCAGCTACTTTTAAAGGATAAAAATACCACTCCCAGTCTATTCCCACGACAATAAGCCCATCTTGTGAAATTTGAATCTCAGCTAAAGTACATAGGTAAATATAGGTATTCTTTGCCTAAAGTAAAGTAACGGGGAGAATAGAATAGTTGTTCCATGGCCGGTCCGAACTGTTGCTTCTTGACCCGCATACAGGTTTCTCAGGAGACAGGTAAGGTGGTCTGGTACCCCCATCTCTTTAAGAATTTGCCACAGTTTGTTGTGATCCACACAATCAAAGGCTTTTGCGTAGTCAATGAAGCAGAAGTAGGTGGTTTTTTGGAACTCTCGTGCTTTCTCCATGATCCAGCGCATGTTGGCAATTTGATCTCTAGTTCCTCTGCCTCTTTGAAACCCAGCTTGTATGTCCGGTAGTTCTCGGTCCACGTACTGCTGAAGCCTAGCTTGTAGGATTTTGAGCATAACCTTGCTAGCATGTGATATGAGTACAATTGTGTGATAGTTTGAGCACTCTTTGGCACTGCCCTTCTGTGGAATTGGAACGTAAACTGACCTTTTCCAATCCTTTGGCCACTGCTGAGTTTTCCAAATTTGTTGGCATATTGAGTGGAGCACTTTCACAGCATCATCATTTAGGATTTTAAGTAGCTCAGCTGGGATATTATCATCTCCACTAGCTTTGTTGTTAGTGATGCTACCTAAGGCCCACTTGACTTCACTCTCTAGGATGTCCGGCTCTGGGTCAGTGACCACACCAGCGTGGTCATCAGGAACATTAAGATCTTTCTTGTATAGTTCTTCTGTGTATTCTTGCCATCTCGTCTTAATCTCTTCTGCTTCTGTTAGGTCTCTGCCTTTTTTGTCCTTTATCATGCCCATCTTTGCACAAAACGTTCCCTTGATATCTCCAATTTTCTTGAAGAGATCTCTAGTCCTCCCCATTCTGTTGTTTTCCTCGATTTCCTTGCATTGTTCATTTAAGAAGGCCTTCTTATCTCTCCTTGCTATTCTCTGGAAATCTGCATTCAGTTGTTTATATCTTTCCCTTTCACCTTTGCTTTTTGCATTCCTTCTTTCCACAGCTATTTGTAAAGCCTCATCTGACAGCCACTTTGCTTTCTTGCATTTCTTTTTCTTTGGGATAGTTTTAGTTGCTGCCTCCTGTACAATGTTACGAACTTCCATCCATAGTTCTTCAGGCACTCTGTCTACCAGGTCTAATGCCCTAAATCTATTCTTCACCTCCACTGTATACTCATAAGGGATATGGTTTAGGTCATATCTGACTGGTCTAGTGGTGTTCCCTACATTCTTCAATTTAAGCCTGAATTTTGCAATAAGAAGCTCATGATCTGAGCCACAGTCAGCTCCAGGTCTTGTTTTTACTGATTGTATAGAGCTTCTCCATCTTTGGCTGCAAAGCACATAATCTATCTGGTTTCGGTATTGACCATCTGGTGATGTCCATGTGTAGAGTCGCCTCTTGTGTTGTTGGAAAAGAGTGTTTGCTATGACCAGCGTGTTCTCTTGACAGAACTCCGTTAGCCTTTGCCCTGCTTCATTTTGCGCTCCAAGGCCAAACTTGCCTGTTGTTCCGCTTATTTCTTGATTTCCTACTTAGCATTCCAGTCTCCTATGATGTAAAGGACATCTTTTTTGGGTGCTAGTTCTAGAAGGTGTTGTAGGTCTTCATAGAACCGGTCAACTTCATCTTCTTCGGCATCAGTGGTTGGGGCATACACTTGGATTACTGTAATGTTGAATGGTTTGCCTTGGATTCGAACTGAAATCATTCTGTCGTTTTTGAGGTTGCACCCCAGTACTGCCTTTCCCACTCTTTTATTGACTATGAGGGCTACTCCATTTCTTCTAAGGGATTCATGCCCACAGTAGTAGATATGATGGTCACCTGACTTAAATTCGCCCATGCCCGTCCATTTTAGTTCGCTGATTCCCAAGATGTCAATGCTCAATCTTATCATCTCATTTTTGACCACATCCAGCTTGCCTTGATTCATAGACCTCACATTCCATGTTCCTAAGCAATATTGCTCCTTGCAGCATTGGATTTTCCTTTCAACCTCAGACACATGCACAGTTGGACGTCCTATTGGCTTTGGCCCAACCGCTTCACTCTTTCTGGGTCTACTTGGAATAGTCCTCCGCTCTTCCTCAGTAGCATATTGGACACCTTCCGAGCTGAGGGGCTCATCTTCCGGCGTCATATCTTTTAGCCTTTTGGTACTGTTCATGGGATTTTCTTGGCAAGGTTACTGGAGTGGGTTGCCATTTCCTTCTCCAGTGGATCACTTTTAGTCAGAACTCTCTGCTACGACCTGTCCGTCTTGGGTGTCCCTGCACGGCATAGCTCATGGCTTCATTGAGTTACGCAAGCCCCTTCGCCACGACAAGGCAATGATCCATGAAGGAGACAACTAAACTACAGACAGACATCTCCCCTTCTCCTGACTGTGAGATTCAACAACTGGTGACTATTATTATTATTATTATTATTAACAGTATTTATATACCGCTTTTCAACAAAAATTTAACAAAGCGGTTTACAGACAAAATCAAATGATTAAATGGCTCCCTGTCCCAAAAGGGCTCACAATCTATGGGGCTAAAACCTGATGAATTGCAAATCTAGGAACACAGGCGAGCCACATTTTAACAAGGCAGTGGTTCTCAAACTGTGGGTTGCGACCCACCATTGAGAACTTTTGCTGTCCCCTGCAGCCCCCTTAAGGGGCGGGGACAGCATGGCACGGTGGCCACTGCTGCCGCAAAAGTGCCCCCAAAACAGGAAGCACCCGAAGATCGCCGCAAAACTGCGATCCAAAGATTGGGGAGGCCTGCAGAGGGTCGCGCAGGCCTCCCCGAAGCTCCCCCAAGCCCTGGTAACTGCAGGGGGGGTCATTTTGGGGGCGGTTTCAGTGGCAGCAGTGGTGATCCCCAGATTGCCGCCGCCACTGCTGACTCCGCCCCCGGACACACTCAAAGTTCTCCCTGCCTCGCGGGGAGAACTTTGAGAAAAGCTGTAACAAGGTATCCGCAGCAGGCAAAAAGAAGGGACAGCGATTGTTGACCACTGCGTGACAGGAAGCAGAAAAGACAAATTGTCTTTGGTAAATGGGAGCAGCTGCTGCCTATGTTCACAAGCAAGCAAAGCCCAGCGTCTGGACCTCGGTACACTTCCCTGGAAACAACTGCTGTAAATATGCAGCGTTGGACCAAGCTGTAAGTCTTCGCTCTTGTGCACGTTCACTCAGAAGCAAGTCTCCTGGAGTTCAGCTGGACTTTTTCCCAGGGAAGCCTGCAGGGCTGCACGGCACCCAAATGGTTACTTCCCTTCACTGCTGGTTGCGCTAGCCTGGAAGGACACCCAGTAGCACAGAATGCAAAGGGAAGCATCCCGGAAGCATCTGGTGGGCCACTGTGTGATACAGGAAGCTGGACTAGATGGGCCTCCTTTGACCTCATCCAGCAGGGCTCTTCTTATGTTCTTATGTTCTTAAAGGGACTTCCTTCCAAACATAGGGCTGGGCCCAAGAAGGAGGTGCCAGAGGCTGTGTGATCCTTTCATTGTCCAAAGGCACAGCAGGCCCATCTCTGTTTCAGACATTCTGGGCAGGGCCAGGCTGAAGAGGCAAGTCTTAAGGCGGATCCACACCGCACGTGTCTCGGCGCGTACGTGTCCGGTATCCTGCCCCCAGGTTCAAACAATGGGCTCTGATTGGCTGAACGTGGACGGAACGCCGGCAAAGTGAAGTTGGACTCCACTTTGCCGCCGTTCGCATTCGCGCTCAGTCAATCAGAGCCCGTTGTTTGAACCTGGGGGCGGGACACCGGACGCGTACGCACCGAGACGCGTGCGGTGTGGATCCGTCTTTAGTCAGGGGGCAGAAGAGCTAACAGCTGGTGCTGCTGCTGGATATCCTGGGCTGAGCCTGCAGGGTAGAGAGGCTGTGCAGCAGGGGAGTGGATGCAAGAGCCAGCCCCACAGCTACCACTGCTAAATTGCCACAGTGCTCTGCCACTACCACCACCCCTTGCCTTGGCCCCATAGGGAAAAACCTCTAGGCTGGCTTTCCTGGTCAGCTGGCAACCTACACACTGACCTGGTTGCAGACATCCGGTCCAAGGGCAAGTCACACCTGAGGTGCACAAACGTTGCTGCCCCCACCGCTGCTGCTGCCGCCTTCTCTTCAGCCACCTGGCTAGGGGGCATGGCATGGCGTTAACCTCTCCCCACCCCCTTACCTCCAAAGCAGGGCACCAAACGAGCCAAGCAGAAGGTGGTGATCAGCCCCCCCCCTCACTTCTTTGCAGGGTCCCTTTAAACAGACCAGGACGTGCAGAATGCACAGGGAGCCGCATGCCCAGGATTGTTAAAGGGGCAGTGCAAGGAAGGGGCAAGGCAAGGGGGAGGGGCCAGATTGCTGCCTGCTATGATCAGATCTGCCTCCTTTGTGAGTGGAGTGGAATGGAGTGGGCTGGAGGGAGGGAGCAGCAGCAGACCCAGGGTACCGACATGCCACATCAGTAGGGCAGCTCTGCCTGAGAGGATTGCCAGCTAGCTCAAGAAAAATTAGCCTGGCCTGCTTCTGTGCAAGCCACAGAGATCTGGTATGCAGACACCAGTAGGCAAAATAGGATCACCTGTTCATTCCT
The DNA here is from genome assembly GCA_026170595.1 of Plestiodon gilberti rubricaudatus. Lineage (NCBI taxonomy): Eukaryota > Metazoa > Chordata > Lepidosauria > Squamata > Scincidae > Plestiodon > Plestiodon gilberti. The sequence goes on along the minus strand of JANXHW010000003.1, from coordinate 6,187,470 downwards.
GCAGACCAAACTGCTCTCAAAGAGAAAGGTATCCGGCTCAGAAGTTGGCGGCCCTGCAGCATGCAAGACTGGGAAGATGAACACAGGCATGCATTGGCCTGCTTGCTTCCCATGTGGCTTGCAGTTCAGTGCAAAAACGGCTCTGTCTGAAAGGGCTCTTCTCCAGCTCCATACAAACTCTGATAGACTGCTCTCCTTCTTCACACCCCTTCAGAGAAATGCCTCACCCTGCCTGAGGACCACATTCATTGCAGCCATTGGAAACCAACAGCTGGCAGCTGAATTCACCGTTCAGCGTCTCTTGAAGGCTGCTCTACAGAACAGGCACGGTTGGCTGGCCAGAGAGAAAGCTGTTGTGATCCCAGGCCTGTGGAAACCCCAACCCCCTCCACGTAAAAACAGGCTGCTCAAATACATGGTGGTACAGTATGGTTGAGATTTAAGCAGAACCTGGGTTCAAATCCTTCTCAGCCATGAAGCTCCCCAGGTGACCTTGGGCCAGTCACCATCTTTCATCCTAACCTACCTGACAGGGTGGTTGTGTGGCTAAGAGGAGCCATGTAACCTGGCCTGAGCTTTCTGGAAGAAGGAAGGTACAGTAATGGGAGAAACAAATAGCTGAGTGCCAGATTACAGGCTTCTAGTCCAATTTGTTTAATTGGTGGCATTTATTCCCAGGTAAATGAACACAGGACTGCAGCCCTTGTGTTTTGTTCTGGTGTCTTCTGGAAGGCACACACCCACCTATGCAAGGGACACACCCACCTGTGCTCCGAGCAGCTGCACCAGGAAAACAACAACGACAACGAAGACGAGTTAAATCGACGGCCACTTTCTGACATGCAGCATCTGTGTAGCTGTGTGTTTGTGTTGCCATAGCACCCCAAGTCTCCAATCAGAGATTAGGGGTCTCTTGCTCCAGCATGCACAACAGGCACAGTTCCTCGACACCAAGGGAGCCCTTAAGATGCTGCTGTACCCCACTAAGAAATGCGACCAGCCCCGCTGTAGAGACAAAGGAGGCTGGAGCACCTAGTTCAGCTCTGATATTCTCAGTGGTGGTGCTCGGGTCAAGCACAATTCTACCCATCCCCGTTTGCATGTGCATGCACCCTGCCCCCCCCCCCGAGTGAGCACAGATCCAAGGAACGTGTCCATTGTTGAAAGGCCTGGAGTTTTTCGTGGCCACTGAGCCCCCTCTAGCCAAGTCTTTCAAGATCCCCTCTCATTTACTGGCTAAAAGAACAGTGTTTTCCTTTCTGAAAAATTCTTGCCTCCTGCTAAACTTTGTCTATCTTCTGCCCACCTACTACTGCATACAATAGTCTGTGGGTTGGGGTAAACAGATATTAAATATATTTTTAATTGGAGTGCTATCATCAGCATCAGCATCAGCATCCCTTTAATCCTGTCTCCCACTCTCACCCCTGTTGACAGCAGAACCTGTGTGGCTGTCCTGGAAAAAAAAAAAGCTATGAACCAAAAGCCTCCTTTCCTCAGCTGCTGCTTATTAAGGTCTCACTCTGGTCTTGAAGAGACTGAAGGGGGGCCACCAACCACAAGCCCCTGCTGGTTGTTCCAACAGCACCCTCCTCTCCACTCTACAAGGGTCTTACACCGACACCCAGGAGTCCCGAACCCAAGAGACCGAGCGTCATGGCCAAACGTTCCAAGAGACTCCAGAAGTGTCATCATTCTGGCCAGGCTAAGTCAGGACCCTACTGTTTCAACTTATTAGCCATTTCGTTAGAATGGTAGGAGCAAGGAAACCCCCCCGGGGGGGTAGGTAATTGAATTAATGCCAACATTTGAAAGAAGGCCTCCTCCAGCGTTTGCAAAAACACGCTGCTGGTGTTAGTTAGACGGACAGATTGCAGGGAGCAGGAATGCCAGGGTGGGAGACGGGATTCCTGACGGGCCTGGCTGTAACCGCTGGTTGCGCTGAGCAGAATGGCTGTCTCTGGGAGAAGGAGGGGGCCAGCTGTCCATCCTATAAACCCCTCTGTGGGCTCTTTTTTGTTGAACAGCAGTGAATACATATACATAAGATAAATTTATAATTTATAATAATCGAGTAATAAAAAGCAAGGAGGAAGGTACAAATGGCCTTGCACTTTATGGTGCGCATTGAGGACTGGTAGTCATCACACTGAGGAGAGACCTGTCACTGGCTGTTCGTCTGGATGTCTATACGGAACCTATATACGGTCCAGAGTCCAGAGCCTCTACGGTCTATACGGAACCTATATACGGTCCAGAGTTGGCCATCATGAGACTGACCAAGGTGGTCACCTCAGGCCGCAGATTGGCAGCAGGCGGCCCCCACCTCCACCCACCTCCTTGCCCCTGCTCCCCCTCCCCCTGCCTGAAAAGGAAGAGAAAGACGGAGTAGAACAGGAAGTGTGGAGGAGAGGGGAGTGGTCGGCTAGAGGGGCAGTGCCTCCAATGCTCTAACCCACCACTCTCCTTGCTTCTGCACCTGCTCTGCCCCCCTCTTCCTTTTCCAAACCAGGGAGTGGGAGGAGCAGGTGCTGCCATATCCCCAAGGAAAGGGGGGGGTTGGCATTTGGCAGGTGCCAGGCGGTCTGGGACTGACCCCATCAATCAAGGTCCAGAGGCAATACACCTCTGAAGACCAGCTGCTGAGGATGGGCGATTGCCTTCGAACCTTGTCTGTTGGCTTCCCAGAGGCTGGGCGTTGTTGGGAAAAAAAGGAGGCTGGACTCTGTGAACCTTAGTCTGATCCAGCAAGGGGGCAGCTTCTTGTCATCCTTTTGGAAAGTCTGGCACTGGGGGTGGGCGGGTGGGCGGGGGTGGGCGGGTGGGCAGGGGCGTGGCAGCATTAGCAGCACGATTATTTATCTTTCTTTATTAAGATAAAGAATTCTTAATACTATTCTTAATATATTATCATTATCATTATCATTATCATTATCAATAATAATAATAATAATAATAATAATAATAATAATAATAATAATAATAATAATAATAATAATAATAATAATGACACTGTGCTGCCTTTCTGCTATGAAGCCTGGTCAGGAACTGCCTTCACAGGTTTCTGGTCAAAATCCAACATTTTTAGCTTTCCAAGCTCTGGCTGAACAGCTAGATCCCCCCGTCTGTAGCGACTTTTGATAACAATGTGTTTTAAATTGACTACGGACATTTACCAGTAGTTTGTTCTTTTCTTTAAAAACAACATTTTTGGAGTGTATATCACCCTGGATTCTTAGGTAGCAAGTCAAGAAATCGTAAAACAGATAAAAAGACAAGCATCTACCCGGAATGGCAGCAGAATGGCTCGGTGACAGTTGGCACAGGTAGGTTTATCACTTGGTACCCTGCAGCATCAACAAATGAATTGTGTGTGTGAATCAATCGACACAGATCAAGCATTACAGACTGAGCTCTTCAAAGGCTTCTCAGGGGAGTTATAAACACATCAGAAAAGCCCTCCTGTCTGAGACCAAAGGCCCATCTAGTCCAGCATCCTGTTTCCAACATTGGCCAGGAACAGGCCTTTGGGAAGCCCGTAAGCAGGGAACGAAAGCAACAGCTCTCCCACAATGTGATTTAGAGTCCAGTCCTAACCTCCTCCCCCCCCCCCCCCCACTGATGCAGCCACACCGAAAAGGAGCACGCTGTATCCAGCAGAGGGTGGAGGATCGGGAGGCTTCAGAGGGGAAAGGAGATTTAAATCCCCTTACCCCTCCATAAGCCCCCCCCCACACTCTGCAATGGGTCTCCTCAGACCTGCACCAGCTCTTTAGCTGGCGCAAATTCTAGGAGAGAAAGTGGGCGGGAAGGCTGCTGACAGAGGGAATAGGATCTGGCACGCACCGTTGCTGCATCTGGTCCTTTTGGTTGCCCTCTTTTGCACCTTGTCCAACTCTACAATGTCCTTCTTGAGGTGTGGGGACCAGAATTGTACACAGTGTTCCAAATGTGGTCGCACATTCGGTTTGTATAAGGACAGAGAATATTCGCAGTCTCCATCCCTTTCCTAACGACTCCCAGCATGGCACTGGCCTTTTTCGCTGCTGCCACCGCATCCTGAGCCAACGTCTTCATGGAGGTGACCACCACAACCCCAAGATTGACCTAAGAGCCATTCCTGGTTCATCACCACCCAGGTACGGGAGCCCTTGGACACGCGGATGGGCCACACTCCTTCCGCTAATACGACACTCGAACAATATTGGCCTGTTCTTCTGACAGACTACCAGGCTGCCCATCTCAGACGCTAGATGAAAAGATCTGAAGCAGCTTCAGCTTATTGCGAAATTCATGAACCAAATTCAGAATCACTGGCGAGTCAGGATTCGACGATCTGCTCATGCTGGGTGTGTGTGGCCAGGGGCTGCCAGCTGACTACAACTTCTGTTAGGTAAGTTGCTTGCTGGTTAATAGCCCAGAAGGGTTGGTTGACATTTCCTGAATGGGACGCAATAGTTAGGAGACTGCCCTCCCTCTTCCTTTTCCAATCCAGGGAGTGGGGGGGACAGCGGCAGCAGCGGGGACAACGACAATGTGGGTGAAGGGAGGTGGCCTCCCTGCCAGCCTGCTGCCTGAGGCAACCCTCAGTTGGCCTCATGGATGAGCCGGTCCTGGTCTGACAGCATAAGGCTGTCCCTCCCTCCCCCCACCCTTCTTCCCCGCTCCCAGGCCGCCTCTGTGCCACACCAGAGCCGCCAATCAGAATCCCATCATGCAGCAGCCAGCCTGCCCTGACTATAGCGGTCCTCCCACCCAGCTTCTTTCTGAGCAAGGTCTGCAGCAGGCCTCCAAGCAGAGCAATTAAAACGGGCACCTCGAGAGAGTCCTGGCTGTCCACAGAGTTTTGGCGAACCAGCCTGTGCACCAGTGAGGTCCGGGTATGGCCCAGGGGTGAGAGGGCAGGCAGGGACTTCACCTCGTTCCACTCCACGTGTAAAGTAGTAGTAGTGTCCACAGCCACTGCAGGGGAGAGCAGAGAGTAGTGTCAAGCTCTGGGGAGCAGAGAGCGGGGGGGAGGGGGCTCCTTCTGACATTGGCCTCCTTCCTCTCGAAAGGTCACCACTAAAGGGAGAGGCTCTGGCGCCGCCAGGCTCCCATAGCCAACCTTCCATTCACTGCATTGACCCATAACAGACAATGGCTGGAAATCAAGAGGCTGCTGAACTGTTTTGTACGTTGTAACCTCAGCAAAGGGCCCATAAACTGCAGCTGGGTTTGACAGTCAAGCATCATTCTTCTTAGAAGCCAGCAGCACAAACCGGCTTTGCCCCATACTTGGGCCACCCCACGGACAGCAGCTCTCCAGGGTTCAGGCAGGAGATGTTTCCTTCCCTACCAGGCAATGGTGGGGGGGGGGGCGGCGGAGGGGGGGTTGAACACGGAACCTTCTGCATCCGAAGCAGGTCTTCTACCACTAAGACGCAACCCCTCCCTTCGCCCTTCCTTATTCTGCAAAGATAAAGTGTGCCCCTTTTGTACCCACTCTCAGCAAGGAGGAGGAGTTGCAGGCAGGGCATGTGCATGTGCATGTGTGCGTGCGTGTGTGTGCGCGCGCTGTGTATAATCCCCTCCTGCAGTGCATAACTGAGTCCGACGCCATTCTGAAAGAGCTACTTTCTGCCTTCCTGGTGCTGGTGAAACATGTATATAATTTAAAGTGCATAATTAATCCATGGACTCCACTACCACAAGATACGGCCACTACCTGAGGAAATTAGACAAATTCATAGAGGACAAATCGAGCAATGGCACGAGAGGGGTCTGTCTTTACCTCCGGATTGAGGGCTTCCCAGAAGCATCTGGTTGACTGCTATGCAAACTGCTTGTGAACCCCTGCCCTAGCAGGACTGAAGATTTCCATGGACCTCTGCTGCCCCCACATTTCCTACTAACTTGTGTGCATTAAGACATTTCACTAAACTGATCTGCCCGGTAGCTTGGAGGATCTGAGGTCTTACAAACAGGCTTGCCAGATCTCACACCTGAGCTTGTCTGGCAGATCAGGTTTAGCCAGGGTATCTTAACAGAGGAATTGAGGTAATGCTAAGCTTGAACTAAGCAATTTGTTTTGATCCATCTGCCTGAACTGTTGTAGTGCTTACCATAATTATCAATGATGTCATTAGGAAGTTTAAAACCAGTGACTTGTGGAAACACAGGCAGGGAGCTCCTTTTTAAGCACCGCTGGGGTCAAGATAGCTGACTTGATAGTAGAAAACTACATTTTGTTTGCAAAGTCTCTTACTTGAACCAATTGTAGCCAATTACATTTTATTTGATTAGTTTTTTCTTCTAACTGTCTCATTGAAATGATGGAACTGATCCACTGGTATACTGGTCAATTATGTATTATGATTAGAATTATTTGTATTGTTATATATATATATATATATATATATATATATATATATATATATATATATATATATATATATATATATATATATATATATATATATTATAACATTATTTCCTTTCCAAAAGCAGTTGTGGCATCAATCAGGATAGGGACTGGGGGGGGGGGGAGAAGAGGACATTTAACCTTTTTCTGCATACTACGACCCTGAGCCAAATTGCTGATGCTGTTGCTAGTAGCTGTGGAGGAGAAAACGTTCAGGCAAAAAATGGTGCCCACAAATAACATCCCCCCCTCCAGCTAATATTAACAGCTTCAGGAGGTTGCTTTGAATCAGGGAATCAGTGTGGGGGGGAAAGGGTGAGAGCCCTCCCTCCCCGCACACCGCAACCCTGTTCCAAATCAGACCGGACCCTCTGTACTGTGGCTGCCTTTTTGGAAAGAAAAGGATGTCAGGAGCCGCAATGACAGAACGCCACACACCACATCCAGCTTGGCCAACCGAGTGAAGTGTGCCTGCCATTTCCGTTGCCCTTCAGAAGTTTGAGGACCAGTGTGGGGGTGCTGTCTTCCCCCCCCCCCGCCTCTCTGCATACACACAAACACAGTGCTCCTCTTGCTCCCCTCTGACTTCATGATCCGCTCCTTTGAAAGAGGCTGCTGGGAACAGAAGGGAGGGGCTACTATGGACCACAGAGGAGCTTTATGGACCACACACTCCTGGTTTCCCAGCTTATTATCCCACCTGCCACACAAGTTAAAGAGATGATGGAGGACACCTGAGTGAGCACCAGTGCAGCTCTCCCTGACAACGTTTCCGCCATTATTGATGGATGAACTGCAGCTGCCGTGCCACTACTCGGGCGCGGTCCTGCTTTCCCCTCTCCCTGTTGTCCTGTGTACTTCTCCTCCAGAGCCAGGAGAGGCACTGAGGTCCAGTACACTTGGGGACCCACCATTTGTCCTCTGGCATCTGTTCAGGCAAAAGAAGGGGGGAGGAATCAAAGGGGAAAGGGTCCGCTTCTCTCCCTGTGGCGACTGCCTCTAGCTGAGAAGCTTAAAAAAAAAAAAGATGAATGATGGATCGGTCTCTCCATAGCTTTTAGTCCTGAAGGCAAAATGGAATGCCCACGTATTGGGGGGGGGGGTCCGCCTTTGAATACCAGGTGCTTCTGGGACAAACCACAGGGAAAAGCCAACCCCTTCATGCCCTGCTTGTGAGCACCTGGAGGAGGCACATGACTGGATTAGATATGATTCTATAGCAAGGGTGCTCTACACACAACAACAGCCCCCTGCCCCAGAGGGCTTACAATCTATAATGCAACATGAGAGAGAGAGAGAGAGAGAGAGAGAGAGAGAGAGAGAGAGAGAGAGAGAGAGAGAGAGAGAGAGAGAGAGAGAGAGAGAGAGAGAGGAGAAGGAAATAGAGGCAGGAGAAAGCAGGAGAAAATTGGGCAATTGTGGAGTTCCACAGACATACTTAGGCTAAGCTAGGGAAGAGCAGGGGTCGATGGGGGTGGATGCCAGAGGTGACATGGAAAAGGGGGAAGGGGCTTAAAGGGAACAAGAGAGGTGACCTCACAGAGGCATTCCGGGCGGGCACAAGGGAGAAGCGGTGGAGCCATCTGAGGGAGCTGAGAGACCTCCAGTCAAACCTATTCCAAAAGGCCATTTTTCTGTTCTGCTGGTTAGCCTATATCAGATGGGTTGGTTTGTTTTTCTTTCCTTCCTCTCTTGCCTTCTCCCAGGGGTAGAGAGGTTCTGAGAGATGGAGGGGAGAGGGGGGCCAGGCTGCTTTTTCTCCTGTGTGCTGCAGCTCTGAACTTTCTGTCTACAGTTACTGTTCACTTAGGACCCAATCCTATCCCCTGACAACCCAACGCACGCAGCCCTGCTGACAGAGCGTGTGTGTGTGTGTGTGTGTGTGTGTGTGTGTGTGTGTGTGTGTGTGCGCGCGCGCGCGCTCCCGATCGTTTCCAGGGATTACGGCGGAGGATCTCGTGATCTGCCAGCGTACATCCCAGACCAGCGGTGCAAAAGCCACACCGCTGTTATTCATCACCACCAGGGCTGCCAGTGCAAAAGGCCGGAGGCCCCAGCTGCCCAACAGTGGATCCCAGGCGCCACACTGGAGCAGATATGGTTCGAGGGAGGATTGGGGGTGGTTCCGGGTAGGGAGCGGGTCAAGCATGGGGTCAAGGCAGTGGGTGGGTGGGGGAGGATCTTGGTGGCAACCACACATGCCAAGATCCTATCCCCTTTTCCCCACCCCAAGTTACCCCCTGAGTCTCCTCAGACGTACACCAGCTAAATAGCCAACGTAGGTCCAAGGAGACCCATTGGAGGGCAAGACGGCCTACGGGGAGGTAAATAACAAACATTTTTACTTTTCTCCTGGGCCATCTGGTCACACACACAGCATGCAGTGTGTTCTCCATCAGCTGTGTGTTATGGGGGGGGTAGAATTGGCCCTAGGGGGTAGTTCGGGGAAAGGGGGAAAGGATCTTATCATGTGCAGCTGCCAGCTTCCAAGATCCTCTCCCTCCTGCCCCCGAACCACTCCCTCCCGGACCTGCTCCCTGCCCCATACCACCCCGATCAAATTGCCCCCATTTCTGACCTACCTGCTCCAGCGGGGCACCTGCAAGCTGCTGTTGTGCATGTGGGGCCTCCGGCAGCCCCAGCACACGCGACGGTGGTGAAGCTCTTGCATCATCCGTCTAGACTTACAGTGGCGAGTGCAAGATTTGCCACCGTATGCCCAGGATAAGATTGGACTGTTACAGAGCAATCCTAGGCATTATTCCAATTTAATATTGGCCTGCTAAAGATCCGCCTCCTGTTAGCTGAGGTTTCTGTCCATAGCATGTAGGTGGTTCTTGTAGATGGTTCTTATTCTTATCTCAGAAAGGTAAGAACATCTTCTGTCTAGCACTCACAATTCACTGTGGATCCTGAGGCTTAGAAAGAGCGAAGGCGGGACGTCCTGTCCTTGGACTGTCCAGACTCTGCTGCCGGTAGGAATCAATCTGCTTTCTTTCCCAGTACAATAACTCGAGGTCTCCCACAGAAGCTGATAGGCAGTCATTGAAAAGAAAGAGGAGCCATTCATCACACAGCTTGTAATTAATCTATGGAACTCATGGCCACAGTGTATTAAGACACATACAAGGTTTTTAACGCGGATTTGTTAAATATCTGGAGGATAGGTTTGTTGATGGCCACTTGGCAAGGGCGCTCAAACGGTATTCCTCCATTTTCAGAAGGGCATACTTTTGCCTATCTGATACTGAGAGTTAACGACAGAAGGTATATATGGCTATCGCACCCTCAGCACAATCCTGATTAAGGATCCGGCCAGTGACCCAGGGCCGCCCGCTAGATCCTGAGCCCGGGCTGCCCGTCAGCCGGCGGGTTGGAAGTCTACTTGGGGAAGGGGATGCCCAATGGGCCTCCTCAGATTTCCGCCAGCTAAATAGCTGGCGGAAGTAGAGGAGGCCGTGTAATGGCCTCGCCGGCCCGGCGGGGACAGGGATATGGCCAACGCCATCCCCCGTCCCTCCCAGGCCGGCTAGGCCAATGGCCCCCCACCCTCACCTGCCGAACCACCCTGCATCCGTCGGATCTCGACTCACCTCCTCCAGCGGGGCGCTCCAGCACAGAGGCCGGCCTCCCTTTCTCCCGAGTACTCACAAAGTGCTTTACAGCACGTTCGCGACACTTTAGAACGGCGGAGCGCTCACTCCGCCATTCTAAAGATCCCCAGGATTGTGCCGCCCATCTGTTAATATCACCAAGTCATCTAAAGTCAGAGTGCTGTTGATCGGACCCAGCTGTACAATTCATATACTGTATCCTTGTTTAGAAGTGTCCTGCATCAGATCAAAAATCCAGCGTTTTGTTTCCAACAGCAGCTAGCCTCACAGGCAGGACTCTGAGAGAGAGTGACTGGCCCAAGGGCACCCAGGAAGTTTCATGGCTGAGTGGGGATTTGAACCTGGATCTTCCAGGTTGACGTTTAACACCAGAACCACCACTACACCATCCTGGCTTTGCAACTTCCATGTACCAATGTAGTATACTTCTGAATATCCTTGGTAAGCAGATAGATGTTTCAGTGGGGGTTCTCTTTTATACTTAGCAGCAGGAGAGCAACTCTCGCCCCATCCATTCCAGCCTCTCCCAGTGGCTGTTGCTCGTGTCTCCCTGGCTGCTCTTTTGAAAACTGGGAGCCCTTCTGGAATTGTGAACCCTTTTCTCTTTCTCCCTTTATGTCTTTGCTTTCCCTTCACTGTGAGAAATGGTTTTTGTTGAAAGTACTATATAAATATAAATACAATGCTGTAATAATAATTCCTGGTGCACAGGACAAACCACAGCCTGATGGCCATCCTCACCTCCCTGCTCTGCTTTCTCAGGATCTTTGGCACAAGAAAATCCTGAAAGCAAAATTGTGGAGGACTAGCGGGTTAAACCGCTGAACCATAAGCTGTCGATCGAAAGGTTGGCAGTTCGATTCCCGCGACGGGGTGAGCGCTCGTTGCTTGGCCAGCTCCTGCCAACCTAGCAGTTTCAAAGCATGTCAATGCGAGTAGATAAATAGGTACCGCTTGCGGGAAGGTAAACAGCAAACAGCGCTCCGTGTTCCAGCCGCATGCTATGCGCTGCGGCAAGGAGAGTCATGCCGGCCACATGACCACGGAGGCGTCTTCGGACAACGCTGGCTCTTCGGCTTTGAAATGGGGATGAGCACCACACCCTAGAGTCGGACACGACTGGACTTAATTGTCAGGGGATACCTTTACCTTTACTTAGAGGGGTGTTTGCTATGCGCTAGCAAACTGACTCTTACATTCTGGGTAGGGAACTGCCAAGTAAGGGGGCTACTATGGGGGAGCACTGAAGAAATGCACTCGGTGACATGGGACCTTGGAGCGGATGGTACAGTCTTGAGCAGGGGCTACTAGGATGGGGGGGTGTATCTATGGGGGGGAGAATTTTCAGGATATGGGGATGCTTGGGGCAGGCTTCTCTATGCACAGTCTGGACTAGATGACACAATCACAGCGAACTATAGCAGTAGGCAGGATGCCTAGAAGGCCTTGGTGGACATGTGCAGGGCCAGACAGGTTGGCCTTGGTGACTCCCAGATTAGACAGAATTCTGCAGCAGTCAGCATCAATTGTAACGCTGCTGCTCCTTCCATAAGGGAAATGCTTCGCTTAGGCAGCTGCTCGACTGCAGTTTGTTCCCTAATACTAATTGCCTGGCGGGTTCCTCTCTGGCCGTCCGTTGGATTCACTTGTCGCAACCCTGAGAGCAACACTTGGCTCGTCTCGGCTGCTGCACTCCAGCACTCTGGTGAATTCTGCATGTGGGGTTGCAGAGCAGAGCAGGGGTGGAGGGTCAGCTGCCTTTAACTGCGGCTGCACATCCACCTCTGCAACGTTCATGGCTGCTGCAAGTCAACTCAAGATTGAAGTCTTTCCCCACTGATCTTACCCCCTTTCCCAATTAGATCAGACTTACAAATAAATCCACAAAATAGCAGGAAAACATTTCCTAACCTGCACTAGTCCATGCATTAGGTAAAGGTATCCCTTGACAATTAAGTCCAGTAGACACTAGGGAGCGGTGCTCATCTCCGTTTCAAAGCCGAAGTGCCAGCGCTGCCCGAAGATGTTTCCATGGTCATGTGGCCGGCATGACTCAACACCAAGGCGCATGGAACGCTGATACCGTCCCGCTGATGCGGTACCTATTAATCTACTTGCAATTTCTTGCTTTCGAACTGCTAGGTTGGCAGGAGCCGTCGCACGGATTCGAACTGCCGACCTTTCGATCGACAGCTTATGGTTCCATGGTTTAACCCACTGCGCCACCCGCTGGCTCGTTAGTTACTAAGAGACAAATGACATGTTTCAAAAGAATCAGGTGGCAGAGCTCTTGTCAGACAGGATAACTTGCTATAGGTACAGGGGTCAAACCTCGGAATCATCCTCCACAGTTGTTGTTGTTGTTGTTGTTGTTGTTGTTTAAACTCCCTGCACTTACAAAGTTAGCATGTCAAAGGGAAAGGGGTAGCCTAGCTTTCTCTCTGACATGCTAATTTTGAACTTGCAGGGAACTTTTATATCAGGGGAACACAGACATTTGGTATACACCTGCATGCACACAAGCACACCTGCATGCACGCACATGTGCACACGCACACATTCATCGGCAGTACGTCATGATGATGCATTCCAGCCCACAGGCACATCATTTGAGGCTGTTGACAGTGTAGCTCAGCTGTTACAATAAGTCGTACTGGTGGGTTTCTCATAATGTGTGGCTCGTCTCCATGCAAGGAGGGGGAGCTCAATTAGCATCCCATCCCATGATGAGCCCCCCCCCCTGGAATCCTATCACTGATATTAAGGCCCAGGTTAAGGGATTACCTTATGTGCATCCAAAATCCCTTTGTATAAACAATGGTGAATCTCTCAAAGGAGATGTGGCTAGACACACACACACACACCCCCAGATTTCCCAGAAGCTGAACTGTCTATCTGAAAAGCTTGCTTCTAATCCCCAAGTGGGGGGAGCAGAGCTGTTGGAGAGAGCAAACCAGCAAACCCATTCCAGTTTACAAAGGCTGTGGTTTAATTCAATCCAAACCACATGCATGCTGCATTACAAAATTGGCTAACTAAGCAGAGAGAGTCTCTCAAATGGTTTGGGTTCCTGATAGCAACCACACTGCTGCCAGACTAATGCATGAATAGAAGCCAAAGAAGTCTTAGGTTCATACCCAAAGAATGCAAGATGTGAAGCGGCCCTTGAAATCCATCCACTAAGGACCGCTTCCGACAAGACAACGTTCTTGCACAAGACAGCTGCGTTTGCTGCACCGAGAGCCACCATGACGAGAATTTCCCCCCTCCGTTCTGGCACAAGGATTCTGTGAAAACCTGCACAGACTCTGTGCTGGTGGGGGGCAGGGCAGGGGGATGTAGAGAAGGAAGGAAGGAAGGATGTGTGAAACTAGCCAGGATTTCCTTCCAAGAAGAGCCTGCATCCGGCAACAGAGCCTCCCATCCATGCAAGGGACACTGCGTTCTTAACAAGTGAGCCATTAATTTTCTAGAGTGCTGCTGCTGTGCCCAGGAGGTGCCAGCAGCTTCCGTAGAAAGAGCGCAGTTCCTCACGCTTTAAAGCATTTTTAAAGAAGGATGTATGTCAAAGTTTGAACAGGAGATCCAGCATCAGTCTGGAGCTGTGGGGTGGGGGTGGAGGTAGTAACAATAAGTGACCGTCTGAGGCCAATTTCCGGGTTTGCAGGGACTGGGCAAGCTGTAAGGGGCATCACAGGTTTCTGAGTGGAGGGGCAGGACCAAGGGCGATCTGGAATGCCAGGCCCGACTGGAATTGCAGCAGTGCCCAAAACAAGGTGGCAAAGTGACCTTCTACTGCCAGAAACTGGTGGGAAGAGAAGGGGAAGGGAACCCTAAAGAGGAGGGCTGCTTCCCCCAGAGCATAGACAGGAACTGGGGAGAGACAGGTTTCAATCGGGTCAATCAGAGGACTTCAGACTTTGACTGCAATGTTTAATCTATCAGCTGGATAGATTAAAATAATTTTTAAAACTTTGATTGACTGCAAAGGTGCCTGATTCACCAGAAAAATCAGTTGTAGTTTTTAATGTGATGATGATTACAAGGACTTCTCAAAACTGCAGCTGGCGCCAAAAGCCCCGTATTTTGAGAAGCCTCTCCTTCCTCTTCTCTCACCCAGGAGGGAATGCCCCTTCTCAGAACTGCCTGCTGAGATACAGCAGCACAAGCAGTGGACAGGCTTTGTGCTTCAGGCCAAATGTTTTTTTTTACGAGATACAGTACAATCGATCAGGTTAGTGATTGCTTGCCAAAACCCATCCAATGAATTGGCCGGGGGGGGGGGGGTGTTAAACCAGACAACAGCCATACTTAAGACATTCAGCTTCAAGCCACATTCATACAAGCAGTACTAGTTTCAGTTAAAGCCATCTTTCATTCTCCTTTTGTCCTCTTCTGTTCCCTCCGAGACTTGATTCCCAAGTTCGGGAGTGGCGTGGGAGTCGCTTGGCCCTGGTCCTGCCTCCTGCTGCTCCATCAAGGAGAAGCAAGTGGGTGGCTGAATGATGTGGTGTCTCCTTATGCCAGCATTGCCCAGCTGGCATGAATAGGAAACACGTCATTTGGACGACCCCTGTTGTGCCTCAGTACAAACGTCACTGGAGCAGGGGGAGCCCAGGCCCGAGACAAGGACCAGACTCTCTGTGCCGATAACAGCGTATGAATCAGGCCGAGAGAGCAGCACACAGGGGAAAGGACTGCACCTTTCCACGCACTGCGCTGCTGAAGGAACTCTTTCACAGGCAGTTATGGCGAATGGTTAAAACGATAAAACGGAATGGAAAAGAATGTGGCCTTTGGCGGGAAGGAAAGTCTTTCCAGCAGCCAGCGTGAAGCCCTCTGGAAAACGGCTGAATTCACACACCCTCTGACCCTGCAAACGTCTTGCCTGCCACCCCACAACAGCTCCCGCTGGAAATATTATATTTTCTCATCAATAAGTACGAATAATTTCATAAATAATAATGCAGGCATAACTATTTCAAATGTATCCAGTGCTCTAGCATGTGTTCAGAGCACTATGAGTTACATCATCTCATGATAAGCCTGTAAGGCATGTCGTATTTTTACAGCCCAATCCTCACGACCACCTGCAGAATAGCTCCCATCCATCGCCACCTCCTGCTCCCTCCTTCCCCTGCCCTGGTAGGCCTCTGCATTGGCCTCCGGCTGGCTTACCGGGTGAGGGGGGAGCCGGCGGCAGCAGGATTTGTGAAAAGGTGCCAGGGAAGAAGAGGGTTGGCAGGCTGCTGCTGCCACCGCTCCCCACTGCCTCCTGGCAAGCCAGCCTGGATTCCGGGGCTCAAGGGGGAGGCTTCCCAGGACTTCCCAGGCTTCCCGTGGGGAGCAGTGGAGCAGCAACAGCAGCCTCTTTCTCCTCCTGGTGCTGCTGGTGAAGAGTTCCCTGGTGCTCTGGCCCACAGTACAGCGTCAGGGACAGGACATCCAGACCCTGCAGACTGACTCACTATGGGACGAGGTCAGCCACTGCTCCCCCCCCCCGCCCGCCCGCCATCCTCCAGGAAGCAGCAACAGACCTACACAGCCTCAGTGACTGGCTGGGCATAGCCGGGGGCCCTTCTGGAGCTCTCCCTGCCGGCTGACGTCCACAGTGCAACACCTCCCCATGCCGACTGCCTCCCTCCCTTCAGGACAGGCAGAAGAAAGTGCTCGTGGTCAGCTGCAGTGGCCCCCACACCAAAGACGGGGTCCCCCCTCGGCCCCAGTGCTGCAGTCATTCGCTGTGCCTCGGAAGATGGCCATGGGCAGGGACGGGCAGGCACAGCTCCAGAACAGAAAGCGGGGCTGAGACGGGGCTACACGGGGCCAGGAGCAGGAGCCACGTCCTCCATGGGACCAGTGTCCAACCAGCCTTCTGCTAATGCTCTGGCAGACTGAGGAAAGGGCAGCCTGGCTGAATGCCTGGGCAAAAGGCAGAAGTCAGCAGCAGAACCGGTTCCTTGGAGGCTCCCAAGCAATCCATGGCAAGTAGGGGGAGCAGGCATCGCGACGCTCGGTACCCTCCTCACTCTGTGGGAAAGAAAGGCTGAGAAGGGGGACAGGAAGTGCCCTCCCTCGGTGCCAAAGGGAGGGCCTGGGTGATTTTATTGTAGGGTTTTCCATGGCTGCTGCAGAGAATGTCTTTGATGGTATTAGCTCTCAGCGTTACATCATGCCAAGGACTGCTAGGAGGAAAATGACCCCCCCCTCCAACCAACGTCCCCCCAGCCGCTCCAATGAAGCCAATAATAATCCCCTGTAAGATGCAACAGGCCAGGCCAGAGGAGAGGAACTTCACAGCACACAATCCCCTGCCTGCCCTGAAAGCATAACAGGACCCGCCGCGGTCTCTGATTGCTGGGAACAGGGTTCCTGCAGCACGGCAGGGTTGCTCTGCTGAGAGCCTTGAAGTGGCAGAAGAGGTGGTTTCGACTCCCCCACGATGACAGGGTTGAGTGGCACATGCGGGAAAACTGTGGGGGCCATCAAGGAGGCCTTTGTGGAGCAACTGTTGATACGGCACCGGCGAAGGGAGGGCTTTGCTGGGCTGCAGAAGCAGCAGGAGCCGGAGGCCACAAAGAGAGTACAAATGCCCCATTGGGCAGAAGGGGAACACTGTACTTACTACATGCAGCACAACAATGGCCCACCCCTGGCTCTCTACCTTCTCCTTCCCCCGCCCTCCCCGTATTTGGTCTCAGTGCTCCAGCAAGGCCTGATCATCACCCCTTTGGCTGTTCTCCCCACTCTGTGCTAACTGCCATGCTGCTTCCTGCCCTGGGGCTGTCACGTGCTCCTTCATTCCACAGAATGCCCCCCACGCCCTCTAGCCAGGATTTTTGTGGTCGCTTTAATTACCTGGTACTTGATGGAGGATAACAGGGGGCTGATGAAGGGACTTTAGTAGCCTGTGGTGGCTATTCCTAGACCAGGGGTTCTCAACCTTCTTGGCCAACTGTACCCCCTGTCACGGTCTGTGTGACCAACTGTATCTAATTATCTAACGTAATTAATTATCTATTATCTAGACCACTGAAATTTGTGTCAAGCCCCACCTGCCCAGGTTAGGGCTAAAACGAACTGTTTTGCAGTTTGTCTTGGAGGTGAGGGTGGGAAGACAACAATACTTGGGAGGTTTTGAAGTCAGGTGGCAGGCAGGAAGCGTCCTTGTGAGGGCTGCAGGTGCATATTGTTGCTTTGGGGACTGATGCTGCTGTTGGACTAGTGCTGCCCAGCCATGTGCCTGCTTGCTTGCTTCCCACCTCCACAATCTGTACAAAGTAGTACAAATACCATCAAATGGTGGGAATGTGTATGGCATAGGTGTGAGTATTGCTCACCTCTGTATGCCCGCATTAGTTTTTGACTCCTTACTTCCAGCCCTGTTAAGTTTGGCAATCTTGCTCTGTCCCATGCCTTAGGGCCAAACTAGATGATACATTAATTGCATGGTCGCAGGCTGCATGTTTTTATTTTTTTATTTCATGCATCTAGCAGCAGCACAGAGCCCTGATCCAAATTAGAACTGTCATGGAGACAAGGGGGGTACAATTTCCCGCCATGGTTGCAATCCAAATCAGAGCCCCAGAGTTGCTGTTTACACTTTAAAAAACAAAGCTGCAGGCGCCAAACACACAATGAACATATCTAGTTTGGCCCTTATTTCGTGGTATGTTGGTTGCTAAGTATGCAAATAGGTCCGAGATGAAGCTGGAGATGAGCATGGAACAGCTCCTGATGTCATAAGTCTCTGATGGTTTCCTGGACCTGGGAAAACAGTGATATTCCCCTAACAGCGCAATCCTAACCAACTTTCCAGTGCCGGTGCAGCCACAATGCAGTTCCAAGGTAAGGGAACAAATGTTCCCTCTCCTTGAAGAGGCCTCCATGACTGCCCCTGCACTGCAAAATGCAGTGTGTGCCCTGTTGGCACGGCCGGGCTACACCAGCGCTGGAAAGTTGGTTAGGATTGCGCTGTAAGTGTAGTTCCCTGGGGAAAGGGAAAGCTTGGGGAAGTAGAGCAAAAGGTTTCAGATTTTACAAACAGTCTATTACCATCCCTGCCCTCTCAGCTTCCCAAGCGTTCTGCCCACACAAGCAAAGCTGCCTAAGAAGAGAAGAAGGAGAGTCGGATTCTCAGAGGTTTCTCGGATTCTCGGATTCTCACTCTGGACTTGATATTGTGTGGCACTCAAGATCTGGTCAGGGAGGTAAATGTTACCGAACCGTTGGGGAACAGTGACCATGCTGCGATCTGTTTCGCCATGCATGTCGGAGGGAGAGTGCCGAGCAAATCTGACACGAAAACCCTTGACTTCCGAAGGGCAGACTTCCCCAAAATGAGAAGACTAGTTAAGAAAAAGCTGAAAGGGAAGGTAAAAAGAGTCCAATCGCTCCAGAGTGCATGGAGGCTGTTTAAAACAACAGTCATAGAGGCCCAGCAGGAGTGTATCCCACAAAGGAGGAAGGGCTCGACCAAGTCCAGGAGGGTGCCGGCATGGCTAACAAGCACAGTTAAGGAGGCTATAAAAGGCAAGGAAGCTTCCTTCCGTAAATGGAAGTCTTGCCCTAGTGAGGAAAATAAACAGGAGCACAAACTGTGGCAAAAGAAATGTAAAAAGATGATACGGGAGGCCAAGCAAGACTTTGAGGAACGTATGGCAGGCAACATAAAAGGGAATAATAAAAGCTTCTTCAAATATGTTAGAAGCAGGAAACCTGCCAGGGAAACGGTTGGTCCGCTGGATGGTGAGGGAGAGAAAGGGGTGATAAAAGGGGACTTGGAGACTGCAGAGAAATTAAATGAGTTCTTTGCATCTGTCTTCACGGCAGAAGACCTCGGGCAAATACCGCTGCCAGAACGGTCTCCCCTGACTAAAGAATTAAGTCAAATAGAGGTTAAAAGAGAAGATGTCTCAGACTTAATTGACAAAATAAAGATCAATAAATCACCAGGCCCGGATGGCATCCACCCAAGAGTTCTGAAGGAACTCAAGAATGAAGTTGCTGACCTCTTGACCCAAATATGCAACTTGTCCCTTAAAACAGCCACTGTGCCAGAGGATTGGAGGATAGCTAATGTCACGCCAATCTTTAAAAAAGGAAGGAGGGGGGACCCGGGAAACTACAGGCCGGTCAGCCTAACATCTGTTCCGGGGAAGATGGTGGAAAGTCTCATTAAGGATAAAATCTTAAAATACATAGAAGAACAAGCTCTGCTGAGGGAGAGTCAGCATGGCTTCTGCAAGGGGAAGTCTTGCCTCACAAACCTGTTAGAATTTTTTGAAAAGGTCAACAGGCATGTGGATGCGAGCGAACCCGTGGATATTATATATCTGGATTTTCAGAAGGCGTTTGACACGGTCCCTCATGAAAGGCTCCTGAGAAAACTCCACAGTCAGGGAATAAGAGGGCAGGTCCTCTTGTGGATTAGGAACTGGTTGAAGACCAGGAAACAGCGAGTGGGAGTCAATGGGCAATTTTCACAATGGCGAGAGGTGAAAAGCGGTGTGCCCCAAGGATCGGTCTTGGGACCGGTGCTTTTCAACTTATTCATAAATGACCTGGAGTTGGGGATAGGCAGTGAGGTGGCCAAGTTTGCGGATGACACTAAACTTTTCCGGGTGATAAAGACCAGCAGGGATTGTGAAGAGCTCCAGAAGGATCTCTCCAAACTGGGAGAATGGGCAGCAAAATGGCAGATGCGCTTCAATGTAAGTAAGTGCAAAGTGATGCACATTGGGGCAAGAAACCAAAATTTCACATATACGCTAATGGGTTCTGAGTTGTCTGTGACGGATGAAGAGAGAGATCTTGGGGTGCTGGTGGACAGGTCGATGAAAGTGTCGACCCAGTGTGCGGCGGCTGTGAAGAAGGCCAATTCCATGCTCGGGATCATTAAAAAGGGGATTGAGAATAAAACGGCCAATGTCAATATGCCTTTGTACAAATCGATGGTAAGGCCACATCTGGAGTATTGTGTCCAGTTCTGGTCACCATACCTCAAAAAGGATATAGTTAAATTGGAAAAGGTGCAGAAAAGAGCGACCAGAATGATTTGTGGGCTGGAGCACCTCCCTTACGAGGAAAGGCTACAGCGTCTGGGGCTTTTCAGCCTAGAAAAAAGGCGCCTGAGGGGGGACATGATTGAGACTTATAAAATTATGCATGGGATGGAGAGAGTGGATAGAGGGAAATTCTTCTCCCTCTCGCACAACACCAGAACCAGGGGACACGCACTAAAATTGAGTGGAGGGAGAGTTAGAACAGACAAAAGAAAATATTTCTTTACCCAGCGTGTGATTCATCTGTGGAACTCCTTGCCACAGGATGTGGTGATGGCACCTGGCCTAGATGCCTTTAAAAGGGGTTTGGACAAATTCATGGAGGAAAAGACCATCACAGGTTACAAGCCATAAGCAACCTCCTGGTTTTTTAGAAGTGGGTTTTCTCTGTGCCAGGTGCAAGGGAGTGGCGACTGGACACAGGTATCTTGTTGTCTCGTGTGCTCCCTGAGGCATCTGGTGGGGCCTCTGTGTGACACAGGAAGCTGGACTAGATGGGCTTTTGGCCTGATCCAGCAGGGCTCTTCTTATGTTCTTATGTTCTTATGTAGGTATGGAACATACATTATTATGGAAGATAAGCAGACTGCACTCAACCAGCCTGCATTTCCTGTCCTGCCAGGTCTTTTTGTTCCCATCATGCTCCACTTGGGTGGTTCTTGGGGTCACCCTGCTGGCCGCTGACAGCATTCTGGGCTAGGCGGACCTTCCATCAGGCCTGGCTGTTCTTCTAAGTTTATGCCACTCAGAAAGCCTTTCCCAGGAAGCTAATCAAGACCCTAAGGCAGAGGTTGGCACCTGGAGGCCCGACAGTTAGAGGTGGGTCTCTGAGCGGTATAGGAAGCGGCCAGATACTGAGTCAGAGCATTGGGTCATAGAGCAGCGTTGCTGCCTCCTCGTGGCTCTCCAAGGTTTGTTGGTTTACCGGGTTTAAAACCCTTTCGGCCAACTTTCCGTCCCTTGAACCAGGGTGACTTCAACATGTCCGACTGGGGTCTTTCTTTCCCAGCCCTCTGGAAGTGCCAGGGGCTGCACTTGTGATGTTCTGCATGCAAAGCACCCGCTGTCCCACTGAGCTTCAGACCCTAGTCCTGGTACCCACCTGGAATGCAATAGAAATGTTGATGGAGCAACAAGCAGCAAGACTTTGGAGACGGGGGCATAACATAGATCAGTGTCGAGAGCACATGCTTTGCATGTAGGTTTCGTTCTGGCATTTCCCTTTCAAATGATCTCAGATAGAAGGATTAGAAAAGGCCACTGCCTGATCTCCTGGAGAGCCACTGCCCGTCCGGGTAGATGGCACTGACTGCTGGACCGACTATCAGATGGCATCATGTTGCCAGCTTCCATCCACTGCTCAAAGTGGCTATCCCATAAGAGGAGTTGTTTGACAAGACCCTAAGGAAATAGTCAACTGAGGACAAGTGACGCATGTATCCCTCTAGGAAACAAATAACTCTGGCACAATGACAATAACTCTCTCTCTCTCTCTCTCTCTCTCTCTCTCTCTCTCTCTCTCTCTCTCTCTCTCTCAAACAAACAAACAAACAAACAAACAAACAAACAAACAAACACAGAGAGAGAGAGAGAGAGAGAGAGAGAGAGAGAGAGAGAGAGAGAGAGAGAGAGAGAGAGAACCAGTTCTAGAAGCCTGATAGACCCTGGATTTAATTACAGAAAAGTTGGCAATGGTTTAAAAAAAATCCTAATAAGATCCAAGAAGAACTACTGTTCATTAGGAAAAGAAACAAATAATTCCACGCAGTGCAAAATGCTGAAAGCTTCTGAGCTGTGAAATATGTGCAGCAGGTTCTCCCTCACCCCCACCCGCCTTTCTGGTGAGCTTACCATGGTTTCCACATTCCATCTGCTTCAAGACTCCTACACTATAATACTCGCATTATAGCAGAGATGGCCACATTGTTGCCTGTGGTCAGATCTGTTGTTGTTGTTGAATTCATTCATTCATTCATTCATTCACAACCCAGAGCCTTTGTCAAAACTGTCGGGGAGGGGGAACGACACCCAGTTTCTTTTGTAAAAATAAATAAAAAATAAGCCAGTTTCTAGCTCTCATGGTGGCAGAGGTTCATTCAAATATGCGACAAAGTTGTTTTGGTATCAAACAAGACACTTCTGCTGGCGTAGATGAAGGCACACAAAGCTGCCTTATAGTACTGAATCAGACCACTGGTTCACCTAGCTTAGTACTGGGTGTACAGGCTTCCAGCGACTGGCAGATGTTTCAGACAGGGGGGGGTCTTCCCCTGCCCTCCCTGAAGATGCCAGGGATGAAATGTGGGGCTTTGTACATGCAAAGCAGGGGCTCTACCACAACTGAGCTACAGTCCCTCCCTTACAGACTGCCTGAAACCTGGCATTATTATTAACAACAGTATTTATATACCAAACAAAACAAAAACTTCAACAAAAAGTTCACAAAGCGGTTTACAGACAAAATCAAATGATTAAATGGCAGGGCTCACAATCTAAAAAAGATGCAAAAGAACACCAGTAAACAGCCACCAGAAAAGAGACTTTGCTGGGGTGAAAGGGGGGCAGTTGCTCTTCCCCTGCTAAATAAAAGAGGAGCACCAATTGAAAACGTGCCTCTTGTCCAGTTAGCATTTCTCCCCCCCCCCTCTCTCTCTCTCTCTCCTCCCACCTTTCTGATTTGGAAAACAACAAAAGCAAAATGTCGGAATTTTCATTTCTAAAAACAGTGAACCTCTTTATTCCAATTTGAGATTATAATGATGACTGCTTAATTTTCTCACAGGATGGGAATCCACTTTCCTGATAAGTCTAAACCAGAGAAAAAGTCCCAAAGTTTGTCCTGGACAGGAAACAAATGGCTTTGGGAAGAAGCTTCAAGTGGTGGACCAAGCAGGTGACCTGCCTTTGAACTTCAGCCCCTCCCCAAATATTATTACTAAACAAGCATAGGATTCTGTTGCAAGAGTTTCACTTGGAAGTAAGTCCATTGTAATCAGTACACCAAATAGACATCATTGGAACTGAGCTATATCTACTAAATACTACTCTGTGTGTGTGTGTGTGTGTGTGTGTGTGTGTGTGTGTGTGTGTGTGTGTGTGTGTGTGTGTGTGTGTGTGTGTGTGTGTGTGTGTGTGTGTGTGTGTGTGTGTGTGTGTGTGTATGAGATATTGAGAAGTCACTGCCAGAGAGCCTGGCCTGCTAGCAGACCTACAGTTCCCAGGATTCCTAGAGAGAAGGAATTACTATTAAACCAATCTAGGGCTTCAATCTTATTCACATTTACTAGGAAGTAAGATCCCATTGAAACATGTGGGAATTTCTAAACTGGCTTGGGGTTGCAATGCATGTCTGAGGTGCAGATATGCGTTTATAGATTTTTGGCTTTCTAGAGATGATTGAACAAGTTTGAACATCTCTTCTTGGGATTACTCCGGGTATAAAATGCTGTGGTTCAGGGCAAGTGTTTCCTCTTTAGATATTCCCATGCAACCTTTCCAGTCCTATGACTGGATGATCTTATAGAGACTGAAGCCTATGAGCTAAGTCTGCATGTGGCCTGCCACCCTTCCTTCTCACAGGACATGTACCCAAAACTTGACAGTGGGGTTAAGAGAACTGGCCCTTACAAAAAGAGGAGCTTACAAAAAGAGGAGTTTAATTCTGACATAACATCTGCCAGGGTCCAGCTCCAGAACAAAAAGAAGTATTTCATCACACATAATGCATCATTCTTTTATGGGATTTGCTGCCACAAGATGTGGCAATGGCCACTGGATGCTGGTGGCACTTTATAGCTTTCAAGAGGGATAGAGGGTCGCTCTCTCCCTGGCCATTCGCTATGATGGCTAGTATAGGCCCTCCATGTTCCGTGGCAGTCTGCCCCTGAGTTCCAAGGGCTGGCAAGCAACAAGCCCTGTTTGCGCACTTCCCCAAGGCATCTCAGTGGTCACTATGAGAAAGAGGATGCTGTACCAGATGGACCCTGGATCTGATTCAGCAAGGCTCTTGGAACTGAGGAAAGTGTTCCTGAGCCAATCGTGAATGTGGTTCCCTGCAGCAGCAGCAGCAGCAGCAGCAGCAGCAGCAGCAGCAGCAGCAGCAGCAGCATGACCCAGAACGCCTCTCAATGCCACCTCTGGTCCACTGCCTCTGTACAAAAAAAAGCAGCCCCCTACCACACTCCTTGCGCAGCTTCTTCAACTGCAGAAGTGCAGGAGTTCTAATTTGATTTAAAGGGACCACACAAACGTAGAAGTACCTTTGTTCACGCAGTCCCTGTAAATCAAACCAGAAGCCCTGCACTTCTGAGCTTGAAGAGGCTGTACCAGGAGCAAGGTAAGGAGGCAGATGGTCCACATTCTGCTCATTTTTAGCGGGTGGAAAACAGATCGATGCTGAGTGCAATTGTGGCAAACCGGAGGGAGGCAGCTGCCGCAGCAGACTTGGGGTAAAATGCACCCCAAGTCTGCTGCCCTCTTCCCCTCCCCTGCTATCTGTTGCTGATGCAACCTGCACCGCCTTGCCTAATGGATTGGCTGGCCCTGGTTCCCTCACTGCTATGTACAGAAAGTCCTCGTGCATTAGGGTTTAGCTTGGACCAGTCACTCTGTCCTTCTCTCAGCCCAACCAACTTCACAGGATTGTTGTGTGGGAAAAAGGAGAAAACACCAGACTCACCGCCTTGAGTTCCATGGTGGAGTACAACTGTATCTGAACAAACTGAGCTGGGAAATGGGGAAAGACCTCCAGACCTGGTGCCACTGTTTTCTACAAATTAAACATTGATCACAGTGAGGGTATCCAGGTAGGGGGTGATGGAAAGTAGAAATTCTTTCCCCTAAGGATGCATGCATTGGAGTTGAGACCTCACACAACTCCAGGAAATTCACTGGAACTCATGAACAAGTGGCACATGATATTCTACAAAAGCAGTATGATGTGGGGACCACGCAGCCATCAATGCTAAGAAGCGCAAAGCTGCCAAGTGGAGAGTGTCCCTCTCAAGTCTTCAACCCAAGGAGAAGCTGAACATAAACACAGATTTCAGGAGGCCCCAAGTCTGGAGCAGAAGCAGCCAGGAAGTTCGCCCTCATAGGCTGAGGACTAAGTCGTGCAGTGCACACAGATGCTACTAAACAGCCACAGAAGAACCACCCTGGTGAATCAGAGACCAGCGCATTCTTCTTGGGAAGCTCAGAAGTAGCAGGGCATGATGGCAACACCCCTCCCTCCTCCTGTTGCTTTTGCCTGGCCTCTGAAAGTCAGAGAGCAGCTGCTTCTGAACAGCATGCAAGCCTGAGATACAGGGGTTAGTATGACTATTGCTTGTTGTCTCAGCCAGCTGAGCTATTAATAAACAGTCTCTTTCTCTGTCACACAGACACACACCCACAAAACATGCCACTTGCTAGATTACAGGTCTTCCATTCCCCCTACCTGAAAAACTTTCTGGGCTCAGGCATCCCCAGCCCTTGGATGTGCACCCCGCACTGATTTCAACAACAGGACTTGTTTCAGGCTCTGGGTCGAGGAGACCTGTTGTCCACAGCTGAACTGCATCCCGGAGAAGGTAGTCTCTTCTGCAGCCCCCCCCCCTCCCCGTTCCCTGTAAGATTCCCTTGCATTCCCATTGCTCTGTCTTCCTCTGAAGAGTTGGGAAACTGACCTGCTGCTGCCTCCGTCCAACTTGCACCAAGTCTCTGCAAAGCCAGCAGCCCAGAATCCAGACCATGACCCCGACTCAGCCCAGAAGCGTCGGCCGACGGCCAAAGCCTCTCTCTCTTCTTCCTCTTTCTTCTTGCGCCCAGCTGGGAGAGAAGGAGCAGCCGCGTTCCACACTAGGAGGCCAATCTTGGGCATTACCCCCACCCCTGCCGCTGGGATGGGGCGACAAGGCGGAGGGGATGCGGGTTGAGGCTGAAGGTCTGCTAAGGAGAGTGGTTCCTTGGCAACAGCGAGTCTGCCCTCGCATGCTAATTGCGCCGGGCTCCGGCCGTGGCTGGCGGCGCGGGGTGCGGGGAGGAGGGGGGGATTGGAGAGAGCAAAGGAGGAGGGAGGATGTTTCCAAGCTCTGGAGGAAAAACAACCCTCGAACTGCTGGAGGGCTGCGGCACCGAGCAAGCCCCGTGAAGCCAACGGAGCGATCATCCGGCTCGACACCTCGGCCGTGATTTCCAAGGCGCCAGGCTCGCCCTCTCTCTCCTCACGGAAGCAGGCGAGCGGAGCTTTGCTTAGCTGAACGCATCTCTGCCTCCCCCCCCCCTGCACACACACACACACACACACACACACACACACACACACACACCCTCTTCCTTCTCCGCCTAGGCAGACTCACGCTCTCTGCTACCCACCCCCACCCCATGCACAAAGGGAAAAAACACGCTAGAAAGGATCGTCAACCTTACCTTCCCCCTTTCCCGAGGGAGACCCCGAGCACCTGCATCTACCACACTCTGGCTAGGGGCGGCTAGCCAACCTCGCACACTAGAGGTGAACCCACACTCCTCCCCCTCCCCTCGGACCGCAAAGAAGGCAATCTTACCGATGGTGGTTTTGGAGCCAATACAGCCCATAATCGACGGGGGCAATTTAGGATGGCAGTAAACCTTTGCTCCAGACTGCACACATTGCCACAGTATCTCATGGGCTGGGAGCGGGCAAGTAGGCAGGCGGTGGGCTGGAGAAGCGCTTTCCTTTCCCCGGGGCTGAGCTGGCGACACACAGAGACGAGGATTAACAGACACGCGCGCGCGCGCGCGCAGGCTCCAGGAACCACTCTGGCTCGCTTTCTCCTCCTTCTCAGTTTCTGCCCCCTCGAGAAGCTGGTGTCTCAGGGACACTGGGGCTGAACCGCTTGCACGTTCGACTACGTCACTGCTGCTGGCGGAGAATTGAGAGAGAGAGAGAGAGAGAGAGAGAGAGAGAGAGAGAGAGAGAGAGAGAGAGAGAGAGAGAGAGAGAGAGAGAGAGAGAGAGGCAGGCTGCTGGCTTCAGCACCAACCACAGCACTCCCCCTCCAGCACCACGGACAGCAGCAAGTTGGCTGTGGGAGCGGGCGCTGGACCTTTCCAGCACCTTAGCCAGCGCCACCCAAGCTACGTAGAACCGGAGGCCGCAGGGCTGCAGGCTGGCGGTGGGCGCCAGAGGGTTTGGGAAGGTGCAGGTCCGTCACCTGCTGTGCCAGGATCATCATATCACCATCCCAATGCTCTGGTCTTCTACACGTGGATTGGGGAGGCGTAACTTCTTTCTCCCATAGCAGCAGCTACCCCTGACATGGACTGGACAGCTACTATGACACTACCAGGCTTCTCCTTCTGCATGAACCATACTGTTCGAGGGTTCTGCAAGGGAAGGTGCTACTTTCCAGGAAGATGTTATGGGTATGCAACAGGCATAAAAACCCACACAGCGAACATCCCTTTTCAGTTTAAAGCCTACTATGGCAAGTACTTTTCTGCCTGGAGCGAGCCTCTTTCCTGCAGATGGAAGACTCATTTATGGTCCTCATTCCTAGTAATATGAGTCGTGGTTCCTGTTCAGGAAAGAATTGTGCAGAATAGTCCAAGTACATTCTTAGAAGGAAGCTGTTTACAATGTATAAAAGATAGTAATGGGCTGGAAGTCCCCGCCCTTCTTTTTCCATTATTTCCCCCCACCCCCCAGCCAAGGTTTTGCCATATGAAAATGATACCAATTTGAAGCTCTGGTCCAGAGACAGTCAGGGCACTCCTTTCGTCCTTCCCGCAGGGCAACCAGAGGAGAAGGCCTTGGAAATCCAAAAGCTTCATCTCTCCGAGGAATCTTGGAAAGGGGGGGGGGTGAGGTGCTATAAGAACTCCTGCAACTGAGCTCCCTTGGAACACGTCAAAATAGTGCCACACCAGCTCCCCTTTAGCCTCTTGGTCTGAAGGTTGTTTTTCACCCTGCCTGACCAGGTGATTTGATTTGTGTGACATGCCAGTGCATTCTCCTTGACAGGTTGGTGTGGTCTTAGACCCTCTTATCCCACAAATGGCCCATACGACTTGGGTATGTCACTTCCTAACACATCTTTTTGGTGGAAAGGTCATTGGACTGTAACGCTGATGATAAGGGAGATGTATATTTATGAGTAATGTAATTGAGATAATACTTCTTCCCTATCTTGCCAACCCATGAAGCCCAGCACATATAAGACCATGTGGCCATGCAAACGAAAGAGGCAGGAGGTGCCCACTGGCAGCAAGCATTAGCCGTTTATTTGCTGTTTGGCTGCTGTAGCACTACATCTGATGAAGTTGACTGCCGTCCATGAAAGCGCCTGTCGATATAAATGGGTTAGTCTTTAAGGTGCTACAAGATTCCTACTGAGTAGGCAATGCCTAGGTTAGGATTGCAGTTAATTGGTTTTACTAGACAGCTATAAATTATAGTTCTCCCTGACAAATTCAGGGTTTTTATTATTTGTTTAAAAAATCAATTTCTAGCACTCGTTTATTTTATTTTTTTGCAGGGAAATGATTTAAGAGATGTAGGTAATGTCTACTTACTAAAACCTATGAGTGCTAGGCTCAAGATATGACAGACATTGCTCCAATGTTGTTGCACTGATATAGTAAACAAATCCAAGGTTTTTATTGTCTGTTTAAATAACTAATTCCTAGCACATTTTTTTTACAAGGCAATGATTCAAGAGATATTAGTATCTGCTAAAACATTTGAGTGGGTTGAGTGGGTTGAGTTTGGGGTTGCTTCCAAAGGCCAGGATAAGAAGTTCTATTCTTCACAACTGTCTGTCCCCAGTTCCCCATGATCCAAGAACGTTTAGGTAAAACCATAATACAGTACTACAGATGTAGCTATGAATGATGTAAGCTAGTCTGCAAGAAAAACAAAATGCCTTTGAGTAGGAATGCAACACCACTGCCTGTGAACATGGCTTGTTCCTCCTTGTTATATTTCTCTCACACTCATAAATAAGTCTATGTATGAACAGGTGAGATTGTCCAACCCCCTGTTGAGTCAAGTAGAAACAAATTGGATCGATAACGTTTCTGGGATTTTTCCTCTACTAGAATAGCAGTAAAGCCCAGATCAATAAAATATTTGGATTAATTTTTCACTGCACCTACAATATCCTTTCAGCCTATACAAACCACATACTAACATATGTGGGATTGGCTGCTGTTAAGAGATAGAATTAATGAAAATCACAATATCAAATGAAATCGACAAACTACAATTACAGAACATGTGGATTTTTTTAAAAAAATGTGGAAACAACATGTGGAGATTTAAAAGTAATTATAGTATACCATATATTTGGTGGATTATTTGTGTACATGAATTATATCTTTTTGATGAACTTTTGTGCTATTACAGTACATACATTTCAAATAGGTGTTTCTTTTTGAGTGTTTCCCTTGCGATTGGGTATATCTTTTACCTTTTTGAGGTTCTAACTTCTGTCTGCATTGAAGGTCAATTCCTGGTTCAGTCTGACATGGTTTACTAATTCCAGACTCCAGGAACTGCTGTCTCTTATTTTGAGGATGCTTAATTGCAGCTCTCCTCCTCTCCCCCCCCCCCCACTTGTTCTTTCTATATCTGCTCTGTAGGTTTTTAAAGAGCACAGATCAGAGAAATGTGTAGTAATAAATCAATTGGCTGATGCCTGCTTACAGTGCAACCCTATCCTGAAGTTGCACTGACCCCTCTGCAGCAACTTCAGCGCAACGTCAGAGCAACGTCTGTCATATCTTGCGCCTGCCCAGTGCCAAGGCATGCCTTCTTCACCCCAATGCTCCCTGGCTGGAACGAACGAGTAGCACTGCAACAGCCACTGCTGCCAACCATAGGGAGATGCCCCGATGACCACCCCACACACATACACTCATAACACAAGTATACCCCAGCACCTCCCCTTGCAGGAGCTACTGTGGCACAGACAGCAAAGAGGCAAAAACAGAGGACTGCTAGGAAATCCCAGCACCCAAGTAGCCCCGACCACAGCAGCCCAACCACTTTGCCACACACACTTCCTCCATGCCCTTTGCATCATTGCTGATACCTGCCACACAGTGGCCCTGGCGTGGCTGTCATTATGCTCTCCCCTCCCCCCTTGCAGCTGTCTGCCTTATGTGTCATGACAGCAGGGAACAGGTGACTAACAGGTGACCAACAAAGAACCTCCCTCTGATGCTGAAGCGCAAGGGGTCAGGGAGTGAGGAGGCTGCAGAGCCTGAGAAAGGGGCCCCTCCTGCCTGCCTGCCTGCCTGCCTCCCTCCCTCCTCTGCAGAGTCCCGCCCTGAGGTAAGCTGGGGCAAGAATCCACCAGGGAATCCACCAGGAGAAGGGATCCCTACCTGCTTACAAGGCCACAACAAGTGTGACAATGTCAACATTTGTACTGCAGGGTCTCAGGTGGAAAGAGAAGTGTCTGAAAGAGAAGCATGCAAGAGGGGTTGCCAGCCATCTCATCCCCAGAGGGCACTTGTGCCATTAAGGTAAAGGTGACCATTCAGCCCAGTCGTGTCCGACTCTAGGGTGTGGTGCTCATCTCCATTTCAAAGCCGAAGAGCCAGCGTTGTCCGAAGACGCCTCCGTGGTCATGTGGCCGGCATGACTCTCCTTGCCGCAGCACGTAGCATGCGGCTGGAACACGGAGCGCTGTTTACCTTCCCACAAACGGTACCTATTTATCTACTCGCAGGGGTCGACGACCTGGCTGCACGACGTGGTGCAGCAGCGCCCTGACAGGGGCGAGAGCATGGTAGTGGCTCAGATCATTACCTGCCCCTCCCCTGGTGGGGCTTGCTCTGAACTCTGAGGGCAATGGCTGCCCTGCCCCGCCTGGCAAAGCTGCCATCCTGAAAAACAAAAGGGTTCCCGCTGGGTGATTGGCCAGCAATGGCAATAGTTGGTGCCCCTGGAGTTCACCAAGGGAGAGCAGCAGAGAATACGTGGCGACATGCTTTTAGCTGTTGCAAAAGGAAGGGATGATGGGTAGACAACACACTGTTGATAGCAGAGATGTTTGACAACCCTGAAGGGTTCGAGGGGTTGCTGCGTGGATCATAAAGACATTAGGCTGCTATGAAGCATCACTACATTGCAGCATGGGATTCCCTTCCCTCCATTACTCACCTGCGTGGAGTTGCATTGTCCTCACTCCCCTTTCACTTCCCTGCTGTTTTCGATGGTTTTTAACATTTTTACACCAGCTCTGACATCAGTGTAGCATTTTGCTGGTGTTTGGGATGTGTCCGTTTTCTGGATGGAGTTTAGGATATGGCATACATCGATTCCTCATCCTGCTGACATCCCTCCCACATCTCCACCTCACTTGGGGGGTTGCGCTGGCAGTAGTTGCACCAGTGTCTGCGGTACTAGTCAGTGCTGTGTTGCTCCAATGTCCATGGAGCATCTGTCGGCAGAGCTGGCAGGGCTACGATGGCAGGACGTTTCTGCCTCTGGCATAGAAGTTGTTGCTCCAGCATCCAAGGGCTTATGCCATTATCTGCTGCTTCTGCTGCTTGGCATTGGGAAGTATAGGGTTGCCTTGCTAGATTTGGGTTCTTCCTGCTTACTTTCTATACACTTGCATTTGCACCTGTCATTAACAGTCCCAATAAATGGATTTTATTACAATTCTGTCAGGTTTTCTGTGGGTTTCATCTCTTGAAATATTGCTTAAGTGCTCTTCCTGTATTATTCCTGATCATAAGAGGGATAGAGAGGAGCAAGTATAAGTACCCACCTCACCCTGGTCCTGGAATGTGGTCTCTCATGTACCTAGAATGTGTGAGATTTAGGGCTCAGTCCAGCCCAACTCAGGCACAGTTGAGGCCCAATTGTGGCACAATTGGGGCCCAAAATAGGACCGAGTTAGGCTGCAACTGTGCCTGAGTTAGGCAGGAGGCAAGAGCAGTGGGCCAGGATCGAGGCAAAACTTACCGCAGAGGAAGGCAGGCCCCTGTGGGGAGCTGTCAGTCTTGTGGAAGCGAAGAGCCCCCTCCTCAGCCCGTCTGCGTGCACCTACCACAGCTGCTGCAGCGGTCGCAGCAGATGGGCAGCCACAGGTGGGCCTGCAGGCACTGGGCGTGCGACAGTCAGCTGAAGGGCAGAGGTTGTGCCAGTGCCAGCTGCCCCAGGGCACCCTGGGCATTAGCCACCTGCCGCAGGGGGGAGTGCCACTGCCCTCCCTCCTGCAGACTGCGATGCCACCCCCAAGCCATGGTGAGGCTGCACGTGGGAGTCATGGGGGGGTGAGCGGGGGAGAGAAGGGAAGGAGGGGGTGGGAACGGCACGCACAAGGGGGGTCTCATGAGGTCTGGAACCGCCTCCGCCATGACATGCCCGTGCGCTGCCTGAAGCCCTGGGCCACCAGGGCCGTGGCTATGCCCACAAAGAAGGCATCCCGGTATGCCTTCTGCTCCGTGCCCCGGCCAAGACCGAGAGATGCCTTGGGCTTGTCTGCTGTGAGCGGGAAGGGCTCACGCAGCTCATCACTCCCCAGATGGGGCAACGTAGGCGCCTCGCGGCAGGCGCTCTGGCGGGGTGGGGGGTGCCAGCGTCCATCATCAAGGAGTGGGAGGGGAGGCAGGCACACAGGCAGGTGGACAGGGGGTGCTGGGGAGGGACACGGGTGGGTCAGAAACAGACAGACAACAAGGCTGGTGGGAGAGGAATACAGGGAGAGGGGTCTGCAGAGACCAATAGGGACACAGGGGTCACTTCGCAGATGGAGGCAATGCAGGAACAGGCGCCTCTCATGCAGACGGACCGAGGGCGGAAACGGACGCCGTTGACGGGTGGACTGAGGGCGGAAACGGACACCGTTGACGGGCGGACTGAGGGCGGAAACGGACACCGTTGACGGGCGGACACGGATGCCGTTGACGGGCGGACCGAGGGTGGGTGAGAGCCCCGGTTGCTGAAAGGGCTCCTCACGGACGTGGGGGACGTGCACCATGTCACCTGTCACTGTTTGCCTGCCTGAGAGGCCCCCCAACTCCCCCCTCCCCTCTGAGCCCTGAGGGTCTGGCAGCCCCCCTGCTGTGTTCTCCCTGGGCTGGCTGTGGCAGGCCCTGGCTGGGATTCATGCAGGGCCTTGTGTGGTGGGCGCTGTCTCTCTGTGTGTGGGGCAGTGCTTGTGTAACATTGAGGTCATGGTGTTCAAGGGGCCTTTGCCCAAGGGGCATCTTTATTGTTCTGGAACATTGGCAGGGATGGCCAGGCGAGGCTGCCAGGGGTAGGCACAGCAGCCACTCAGAATGTAGCAGCAGCAGCTGAGGAGGGTTGCAGGGCAGGCTCCCAGACCTCTGGCAGCATCGAGGCAGACGACCATGGGGCAACCAGACTGCGGGCCCAGGGGTGCTCCCCAGAAGGTAGGTGGTGGTGGACATTCCTGGGGAGGCATAAATCACAGGGGTGTTCCATGGCAGCTGCTGTGTGGTAGCAATCCCCATTGAAGAAATGCCAGTGTGCCGGTTGCAAAGGCCTGCAGGGAGAGAAATCAAACACAGCTGAGTGGTGTGACACACATAGCCTGGTCTGCGCTCCTTCCCTGGGTGTAAGGTGAGCATGATCCTGTAAGGGAAAGGGGTCAAAGAGAGAGACAACAACACAACTTGGGGGGTCACAACCATGGCAATCCTAGCAATACTGACCTGTCAGTAGAACCTGTGGAGAAAAGAGGGGGGGGGGGACAGCTGGTGTCTACATATGGGTTACAGTTCCACACTCATGGCATTGTGTGCTCACATTCATACAGGCAGCTATGAGACAAGACATTGGTATAGAGGCATATCATGGCAGGCTATGCAGGCAGCTATGAGACAAGACATTGGTATAGAGGCATATCATGGCAGGCATTGCAGGCAGCTATGAGACAAGACATTGGTATAGAGGGATATCATGGCAGGCATTGCAGGCAGCTATGAGACAAGACATTGGTATAGAGGCATATCATGGCAGGCATTGCAGGCAGCTATGAGACAAGACATTGGTATAGAGGGATATCATGGCAGGCATTGCAGGCAGCTATGAGACAAGACATTGGTATAGAGGCATATCATGGTAGGCATTGCAGGCAGCAATGAGACAAGACATTGGTAAAGAGGCATATCATGGCAGGCATTGCAGGCAGCTATGAGACAAGACATTGGTACAGAGGCATGTATCCTACCTATATTTCTCTATGCAAAGAGGCAGATGTCAGACCACATGTCAGCATGAACCCTGCACTTACCTGCACTTACCTGCTGGTGTTGTTGCCTGTGGGGGGGGGAGAGGGGCTGGGAGAAAGACATGGGTTAGCAAACACTTGCATGGAGACAGCTGCCCAGGCACAGGAGTACACAGTTTGGCCACAGGCAGAACAGCCCTCTCTGCCCTAGAGGGGGGGAGAGAGGAGAAGAGAAGAGAGAAGTGGGGTGTTAGAAAAGTTTTCAAAGTCCCACTTTGTGGCTGCTGGGGGACAGGACCCCACGCCACGTGCTCAGAGAGAGAGAGAGAGAGAGAGAGAGAGAATGGAGGCCTGAGGCTGGGCTTTTGTGGGAAAGAGGCTGGGTGGGGCTGGGTGCTGATAGGGTAACTATTTGGTCCGGTTCCAGAGTTAGGCCACAACTGTTCCGTCCTAACTCAGGCACAACTCGGGCCCAGGGTGTTAGAACTTTTCAGGAGAGGGCTGGTGTGGGTAAGGTAAAATGGCTCCTATGGGTCTCCTCACATTTGGGTCCACCCTTTTTGTTGACCCAAATTTTGGGCCTGAGTTGGGCTCGAGGGGGCGTGTCAGGGGCTCTCCAGCGTCTGGAACCGGACCAAAATTCGTAACCGCCCCCGTCACACCCCCGACACGCCCCCGACACGCCCACTTTTAGGCTGCAATTGTGTCTGAATTGTGCAGTTGTGCCTGAATTGTGCCGGAACCCAATTCAGTCACAATTGCAGCCCAACTCAGGCACAATTCAGGCACAACTCGGGCCTAAAGCACTTGGGCTGCAATTGTGCCTGAATTGTACCGCAGTTGCCTTGGGCTGGACCGGGCTGTTATTTTCATATCAATCTGGGGGGTGGGTGATCCTTAATCCAGGAACAATTAACCCGAAGCCTGTGGCCAAATGAACCTTCCAAGGCTATTGCATCTACCCTAATACTTGCAAAAAGTGCCAAATTACACAGGTCTGCAAATTTGAGGGTCAAAAAACTGTTTTCAAAATTTATGGTGGTTTTATATGAATTTGGGGTGCTGATTCCAAAAATGGCATTGGTTTGTCCTATCACATCTAGTTTTGGGGGGTACGGCATCGCCACCTCATAAGGCAAGCAGCTTCCTCGTGAGGAAGCCATGGCATCGGAAGCCATGGCATTGGGCAAAACTGATGCCATTTTTGGAATCAGCACCCGAAATATACCCAAGAATAGGTCTCACGTTTAAGAAAGCAAAATGTGAACTTCAGAAGAAGAAGGCATGAATACAAATAACAGTATAATCCTATACATGTCTACTCAGAAGTAAGTCTCATTGTTTTTAATGGGGCATACAAACACACAGAAAAGTGTGCATAGAATTGGCGTATAAATAAGCAAACATATGTGCCATTTTCTTATTATAATAACTGATTTCCTATGGGAAGAAATTGGGTTTTTCTCCTTAAACTCTAAACATGCAGGTCTTATTTTTCCTTACCCCAAACCAGCCAGGCAAGTCTTTCCTGACTGGGAGGTGGGGGGAGCAAATCCCCTGTGCCTTAAAGGGTTTGCTTTTATGCAGCACCTGGTAAAGTACCTGGGCTGCTGCACAGAGTCACAGGTTCCATAACGTCAGTCCCGGCTCTGCCCTCTTGGGAGGTTCCCAGGCTGTAGGGTAGGGAAAGACCTCTCTGCCCGACCCTCATGCCGCTTCCAGGCACCGCAGAGAATACTGGGCAAACAGCCCAATCTGAACCAACCTTCCCAACCAAGGCAGCCCCACCGTAAGGAAACAAAAATTTCCCGCCCCCTGAGGAGGCTTCCGTGGCTCCCCCCCCCCACTGCAGGATGCAGCACATGCCCCGCTGGCCCGGCTGGAAAGTTGGTTAGGATTGAGCTGAAAATGAACCAGTGGTCTGACAGGATGTGTTCAGATTCATATGATTGGTGTAGTAGGGTGAGAAATAGGAATAAATAATACACAAATTCCAACCAATGTATTATCAGATTGACTGTGAGTGAACTCTCCTTTGACCCTCAGCGTTTGAAACTCCTTCCCTCCATCCTTTCTCCCATCAGCACCACTCTCTTGTCCTCTGCCTCTTCTTTGCCTGTCACCTCACCTGGTTCATATCCATCCCAGTAGCGCCGCCAACCATACATCTTAGAACAGAGGGCTACATTGTGACGAGCTATAATGCACAACCCCCTTCATCACTGCAGAGGAAAGCCTGGCCTCTCATGTATTAGTTAGGACTAGGGAGGTCACAGCGATGTCACTTGTATCAATTGAATGCTCAGGAAGAAGGAGAAAAATTACACAGGACGGAAAGTTTCATGCAGTCCTGGACACCCCCAGGATTTCTGTGCTAAGGTAATATGCATGAGAAGGCAAATTGGGGGGAGAGGGGGGCTCATCCGCTTCCCAGAGTGACTGACGCATTCACCTCAGCCCAAGCCTGGCTGTTTGGAAAGCCGCGCACAGCCAGCCATTGCAAGGCATTGATTGTTAGCTGGTTCAATGTCTCATCATGAGTACAATGTCAGGCATTCACCATGGATGATAAGTTCTCAATGGCTCAGCGGATGATCAATAAGAGGTTATTGAGTCTTTTCATGCCCTGTCCAGACCAAGCACTGGGCATGGAGGAAGGAAGGGGAGGCCACTGTTATCATCCAGTTCGGGCACCTCCAAGAAAGCATTATCAGGTCCCCGCCTCGTACAGGGCTCCCCCTTCCCTGAGCGGTAGAAGGTACTTGACTAACTTAACAGAATCATTGCCTTTTGGAAAGGAGAACGCAGGAGACGTAAGCTGTCTTTTGTCTTCATTTGTTTAGCTGGTACACTTTCATTACAAGTGTACAGATTGAGCTGGTAGCAGATGCAAGCCCACACCGTATCCGTTCTCTAGCAGAAAGCTCATTACCGACCAGCAGCTCTGAGTCAGACCAGACAACAGCGGGGTAAGGGCGGCCCAGGCCAGGAACGGGTGCAGGATATCGGTGGAGCTTGCCGCTGATATCCCCGCCCCTTCCTGGCCTGGGCCAGCCAATGGCTGCCTCCCCCCACCGCCCAGCCCGCCCTCTCCCGCCTTTGCACCCACCGGTGCAGGACTCACCGGGTCTGGGGGGAGACGGAGTAAGGGCTGCCAGCCTCCGGGCCGACGGCCCTTACTCTCCAGGTGTCAAAAACATGCTTTACGGCACGTTTACAACATCTGGCGCCTGCGCCTGAGCCTGAGCCTGAGCTCCGCAGGTGGATACTTGCACAGGATTGTGCAGTGATTCTCCGAACAAACCATGGTCTGATCTGTGGAGGATCACCGACACATATGAACCTGCCCAGGCCCTGAGACCCGCTTCAGAGGCCCTTCTCTCTAGCCCATCTTTACTGGAAATCTGATTGGTGGATACCAGAACAGGACGTTCTGAAGGGTGGTGCCGCACTTGTGGAAAGCTCTCCCTGGGGAGATCCAACCGGCTCTTTCTCTCTGTCTCCTCCTTAGATGTGTTCTAAAAACATTGTTTATTTAACCGGCATTTTGTGTATGACTCTCCTCTGTTTTAATTTCCTTTCAGTGCTGCTGGTTGTCATTTGTTCCTATATTTATAGTTATTTTTTAGTTATTTATTTTTAAAATGTATATCTTGTGCTTTCCCCTCCAGTTAGGGAGGTGCTCAAGGCAGCTAACTACACGGGAGTTAAAAACAATAAAATCACCAAAAGTACAATCAAAAAACCAATAGTATCAGAATGGACCAGACTAGAGCTGCAAATAAAAACATTACTACCAAAAACAAAAGGAACAGGCCAACTGAAACAGAAAGGTTTCCAGCCACCCCTGAAACTGAAGCCGTGTGGTCACTGACCTGACCTCCTGTGGGAGGGAGTTCCATAAGCTGGGTGCCACCACGCACAGAGAAAGCCCTTCATGAGTCGCCACCAGATGTGCTTCTGCGGGCAGCAGAACATGTAAACGCCCCCCCCCCCCTTCCCACCCTGGAGATCTCAGCCTCTTAACATTTTATTATATCAGTGTGTTTACGTATTTGCATGCTGGTTTGGCTGCATGGCAAAAAAGCAGAATCAAAAGAAACAGAAATAAAGACAAGACCTTCAGGGCTGGTGCATGATAGTCTTTCCTTGTGGTGTTCAGTTAGAAATAAGAACTGCTGGATCAGACCGAAGGTCCATCAAGTCCGACATTCTGCCTCCAACATAGCCAGCCAGATATCTTTGGAAGCTTAGGCAAGGTATGATAATAATAGCTCTGACCTGAACTGACCACCGTTTATGTTTAAATAAATAAATCACAGCAAAGTGCCTGGATATGAGCCATGATATTATTAATTATTATTCATTGAACTTCTATCCCGCTTTTCTCTCCCATAGGGGGACCCAAAGCAGCTCTCATGGATATCATATAAGCCATGTTAAGCTACACGGAGGGAGCCTCCCTCATTTAAGCTCCATGTAGCTTAGCATGGTTCGTATCCACTGATATTCTATGAATGTGTCTACTCCTTTAAAAAGAAATCTAAGTTAGAGGTCATTTCCTTATATTATGGAAATGAACTCCATGAATTAATTTATGCAAGGGAGTGGCAACAGGATACGGGTATCTTGTTGTCTTAGGTGCTCCCTGAGGCATCTGGTGGGGCCACTGTGAGATACAGGAAGCTGGACTAGGTGGGCCTTTGGCCTGATCCAGCAGGGCTCTTAATTATGGGTGTTGTGAACTTGGGGTTTCTTTCATTCACGTCATTTCCTCTCTCTCACCCACACCCACTCCAGCTTCGGAGGCCCCAAAGACTGACCCAATCAGGCATCTTCCCCCCTCCGTTTCTTCTTCCAGATAAGCAAGTGACTCTGGTTTGAAGCCTTTGCATTTTGCATTTGGCACCAGCCACCATCTCTCTGCCATCGAGCGTCACCGATTCCAGCCCTTGCCTGGGCGCTTATGACAGAGGTGATGCGCGGCACCTGTGACAAAATGCCACATGATGAAAGGGAACGACAAAGAGGTCCAGTCAAAGGTCTGGGACAGGATGCCGGCAGACATCAGTAATGAAGCCGCTGACGAACAGAGAGGCCGGCAGGGCTCCCTGGTGCACAGGAAACAGAGCTCTGCCTCCTTCAGGCCATCGAAACGTGTGCTTCCCCACCCGGTTCAAGCAAGGCCTGTGAGGCTGAGGAACACAGACACTGGCTCCTGTCTACTGAGTCAGACCCCTGGTCCCTCTGGCTCAGTATTACCAACATTGACTTGCAGCAGCAGCTCCCCAGGGTTTCAGACAGAGGGTCTTTCCCAGCACTAGCTGGAGTTGCCAGGGATTGAGCCCGAGACCTGCGCAAAGCATGCGCTCTAGCACTGAGCGATGGCCCACTGTTAGCCCACCTTCTTCCCTGTTCAGGCAGAGCCACCCCATCCCTCTGGGCCGGGCTGGTCCAGGATCTTGACGAATCACATCGATGTCATATTCAGCACCTCTTCTGAGAAGGGGCTTGTGCTGCTGCTGCTGCTGCTGTTGCTGCAACGAAGACATGCAGAACTACGCGAGAACCTCCTCCGTTGGAGGACCTGATGATGAAGAGCATCAAGACCCGGGACGTTGAAAGAGGAAAACAAACATCTATTTAAAGAAATGGGGGGGGGGGTTTTTTGCCATCGGCTGTAGTCTGGGGCAGATGGCCGTTTCTCCCTGTTGCTCCTCTTCAGCAGACTGAGACTGCCTCTGCTCCAGGCCTCTGCTTTTCGGTTGGGGGTCTTGCTTGCCTCTGGCAGAGCCCAATCCTACCCCCACACACACACACCTTGCTTTAGAGTGCAGCTGTGCCGAGGGAGCGTGCATTGCATGCTGTGGAGGGGGGTGACCAGGAGGCCAGTGAGAGGTCACTAAAACACTTTTCAACTTACCCCTTCTGGCCGCCTATGGGTCTTCTGGGACCCACACCAGCTATGCAGCTGGCTTTTGTCAGAGGAGAGGAAAGGGGCAGGCTGGAAAATGGGGGATAGGATCCAGTGTGTGCCTTTGCCCCCTCCAGCCCACTCCCTGCCACCTGCCTCTGGAGGCCTCCTCAGGGTAAGGGAATATTTGTTCCTTTGCCCTGGGGTAAGTCCGTGATGGTCCACTGGGTCTACTCAGACCTGCAGCAGCTATATAGCTGGCACAAGTCTGCATGGACCCGGGTCAGGAGATCTAGGTTGGAAAGCAGAATAGTATATCGGCATGTGCCACTGCTGCCAATACCGCCCCCTTCCCAACCCTGATCCGCTCTCCACTCTGCCCCCATCACCGCCCCATTCCTCCCCCTCTACGTGCCTTTCTGCCCCCTCCCTGCCTCTTGTACCCCTTGAACTGACTTACCAGCACTGGTGGGCATCCCTGATCCTCTGGCACACGGACCCAGCCGCTTGCCATTTGCGGTGGTGGCCAGACTGCACCAAATGGCGTGTTGCGTTTTGTGACGGCCGTAAAGGGCCTTACACCTCCGGAACGGGTGTTCTGGCAGCATAAGGTGAGGATAGGATTGGGCTGAAGATCAATTTGGAAGCATGCAAGAAAAGGTGGGTCTTTACTTATCAATGGAAGCAAAATGAGAGCTCATCCTCAATCCTTGCTGCTGCCCATGCTGGCGAACAAAAGCTGCCAGAGAGGGACTGGCCGAGCTGGCTCTGGGAGGAGAGCCTCTCAGCAGCGCCTTCCTCTCTTGAGGCAATCGTGGTGCCATCTGCTTGAAATTAGTGGTTGTTCGCCCTCTGCTGAAGAAACCCTTTATTTCCCATCGTACTGGGTAATTACCTGTAACTCTCCAATCTGCCATTCTTGGGCAAGATGCTCAAGTGTGCAGAGGTGGATACCAGATGGTATCTGAATACCTGGATGAAACAGATTATCTTGATCCTTTTTGGTCCAGCTTCCAACCTGCTTTTGTGACGGAAACAGCTTTGGCTGGATTCCGTATGCCAGGAACTTGGCAGGGGGAGGGCATCTCTACTGGTTCTGCTGGGCTCTCACTGGTTTTTGATACAAGTGACCTTGGTACCTGTCTGGCCCAACTAGCTAGGATGCACTGCCGGCAGGTTGCATCAGCGGCAGGGTGCAAGGGGTCCAAGGGGGCGGTGGCGGCGGATTTTCACCCTGAGACTGCCTCTACCGCTTCCCTCCTGCCACTGCAAGCCGGCACGATCTGGTTCTCACTTGCTTGAGTGAGAAGCAGGTCATTCCCTTCCTTACTGTGGTCCTTGCACGCTGCTGCGGGACATCCAGGTGTGATGGTCGTGCACGAGGATGGAACGTGGCCAGGGTTTTGGTGTGGGGCTTTTTGTAGCACAGAGGCAGCAGGCAGTGGGCAGGGACACTCTTTCACTGGGGCTTCAGTCTTTTGTGGAGGGCTTTTCTAAGGGGAAGTACCGGGGGGGGGGGGCTCAGCCATGGTGATGACTCAAGGTCTATACGAAACTGCTAGGAGAGGTTATCTAGGGCAGGGAGGATGCATGGGGTGTGTCAATATGCTGATAGTGCCCAGTTTTAGATACTGTTGCCATCCCCACCGCGGTGGCTATGAGTGTTCTGGATTGGTCTTGGATTAGGTGAAAGGCTGGATGAAGGGGAATGAGTCCAAATTACCATAAATCTGGACAAGGAGACCTGTGATGTGGTGACAGTGTGCCAGTCTGCTCCCTTCCTCCAGGTTTGAGTTTGGGAGTACTGTTGGACACAGCCTTGCTTCTGGGTGTCCAGTTGGCAGCCACAGACCAGTGTACTTTTGCCCAACTTTGGCTGGTGCTCAGGCTGTGCCCATTTCCATCTTTCTCGAGCGGAATTAGCCACAGTTCCCGATGCCTTACAGCCTAATCCTATGCTGCACTCTACCACCTCCAGGAGGAGCATTCCAGTGGCAGGACGTGTTTCACAGTGTTGTAAATGCACTTCGGGGCAGCCATTGCAGATAGCAGGGAGGACTCCGTGCACGGCGGTGGCAAAGAGGAGCCCCGCCAATGTTGGTAAGTTGGCAGGGTGGGTGGAACGGAGCATTAGGGTGGGAGGGTTGCAGGGGAGGGCCAGGGGCATGTCGGAAGCAGGAGGGGAGCACCCGACCCGACATGAACAACTTGCACCAGATGCTATCACCTCCACAGCCAGTTGACACCCCCCCTTTGTCTCCTTGGACTTGTGCCAGGTCCAAGGAGACCCATTGGTGATTGTGGGGCTTGTGGAGGGGTAAGGGGAAATTGTTTCCCTTACCTCTCCCAAGCCTCCCGGTTGCCCCACACACACACACACACACACACACACACACACACACACACACACACACACACACACACACACACACACACACACACACACACACACACACACACACACACACACACACACACACACACCCTAGCATGATGCAATGCAGCCTGTTTGGGCACAGCTGCATGCTATGCTGAGGAAACCCGTTGGATTGGGCTGTCTGTTACCTCTCCAAGAGATTATTGCAATCAGTGTGCAATAAGTGGGGTAGTGCTTGTATACTGCAAAAAAAGGGGGGAGCCCCAAAGTGCTGAAAAAAAAATATTTACAAGGAACTAAAAATAAAACATTGGAGCCTGATGTTCTTTGAGTAAAGTTACTCTTTCAGGATCCAGGAGAAAGGATATAAACATTATTCAGGTCAAAATACTCCTGAAAATTCCTTCTGAATGGTACTTTTTTGCCCTGAATCATATCCCTATTCTTTCTCCTGGATCCTGAAAGAGTAACTTAACCCTTGTCGTCTCTGAAGAAGAGCTTCACTTTGTTACCGAAATTGCCTTTGTTATATGGGGAAATAGCTTTAAATATGGCAATTCGGAACATTCAGGATCTTGATACCTGTGTATACCAGAGTTGGGCTTCCACAGAATTCCGTGTTAAATAATATTGAGGACACACGTGGTTACTTTCCAATATTTACTAGATAGTTAGTCAGACTCATACAAAAATACAATAATTCCATCACACACAGCATACAGACCTAGGAAACTCAGTTAGAACAACAGAGTAGGTTTCTTGATTTGTACATGGGTAATATTTACCTACAGCTCTCCGTGTTCCAGCTGCATGTTATGCGCTGCGGCAAGGAGAGTCATGCCAGCCACATGACCACA
The DNA here is from genome assembly GCA_026170595.1 of Plestiodon gilberti rubricaudatus. Taxonomy (NCBI): domain Eukaryota; kingdom Metazoa; phylum Chordata; class Lepidosauria; order Squamata; family Scincidae; genus Plestiodon; species Plestiodon gilberti. The sequence goes on along the minus strand of JANXHW010000003.1, from coordinate 6,144,067 downwards.
GAGGCGTCTTCGGACAACGCTGGCTCTTCAGCTTTGAAATGGGGATGAGCACCACACCCTAGAGTCGGACACGACTGGACTTAATTGTCAGGGGTCACCTTTACCTTTAATATTTACCTATCCTGGAGAGCTGACCTTGGGTGCAGTGCAGATTGTCTCTGAACTGATCAGGCTCAGAAGCCTGTAGAGACTAACTGAGAAGTAATGCAAAGAGAAGGGAGGGGGGGTTGCAAGAGAGAGGGGGGTTGCAAGAGAGAGGGGGGCAAAGGGGGGGGGGAGAGGGAGAACAAGGTAGAGCAGAGAGCTCACCAGAAAGAGTCCAAAACGCGAGAAGAGAGAGACTGGCAGGCTGTCTCTACTTTTTATAGGGCCAAACATATCCTGGGGGCACAAAGAACACATGGGGAAAGAAGGGGAGGAGGAGACCTTTAGGCACATGGAAAAAGGGAAGGAGGACTCCGGGAGAAGGCCTCGGAGCGTCCGCCCCGGCTGCCGGTCCAGGGTCTTCTGATGCGGCCCAATGCGTTAATACGTTACCTCTTAGCTTTTTCGCACATGTGCAGACTGTTTCTAAGGGCAAAAGGGCAGCCCTTGCCCTCAGAAACGGTCTGCGCATGCGTGAAAAAGCTAAAAGTTCACGTTTTAACACATTGGCCTCGTCAGAAGACCCTGGACCGCCGGAGAAGGAGGACGCTTGGAGCGGGGGTAAGTCCTCCTTCTCTGGCTTCTCTGGAGGGGGGGAATTTGGGGGGCACAGGGGGCAGCACACGCGCCCCTGCCATCAGGAGGCGCATGCGCAGCGATGCCACTGCTCCTAGAGTGGACTTCCTGTACACTTCTGGGTAAAACTACACATAAGCAATAGAAAGGTGGGAGGGGGAATCTGGTTTGATGGTCCGGTCGTTAAGGAGACAAAGCAGAGGCTCTGGAGAGGCTGGGATGATGAGTCATTTCAGGTGGCCTGTCTGTTGTCTTCTCCCAGGTCCATACTTAGCATATCAATGGGGGGGGGGTTGAGGAGTAGAGCTTGTGAGAGCTTAGACACATGGCAGTGAGTGAAATGGTGGTTGCTGCTCAGGTTTTTCCCTTATGGCTTCTTGGCTTTGGGGACATCCTTTTACAGCATGACTCCACACAATCATGGTTGTTGTTGTTCAGTCGTTAAGTCGTGTCCGACCCTTCGTGATCCCATGAACCATATCCCGCCAGGCCTTCCTGTCCTCCACTATCTTCCTGAGTTCGCTCATTTTCATGTTAGTTGCATCGGTGATGCTGTCTAACCATCTCATCCTTTGCCTTCCCCTTCTCCTTTTGCCTTCAATCTTTCCCAGCATCAGAGTCTTCTCCAGAGAGTCCTCTCTTCGCATTAGGTGGCCAAAATATTTGAGCTTCAGCCTCAGTACCTGTCCTTCCAGGGAACAGTCAGGGTTGATTTCATTTAGGATTGACTGATTTGATCTCCTAGCAGTCCAAGGGACTCTCAGGAGTCTTCTCAAGCACCGCAGTTCGAAAGCATCTATTCTTCGGCGCCCAGCCTTCCTTATGGTCCAACTCTCGCAACCATACATTGCTACTGGGAACACCATCACCCTGACTATACGAACTTTTGTTGGCATGGTGATATCTCTGCTTTTTATTATGCTATCTAAGTTTGCCATAGCTTTCCTTCCAAGGAGTAAGCGTCTTTTAATTTCATGGCTGCTTTCTCCGTCTGCAGTGATCATGGAGCCCAAAAAAGTAAAATCTGTTACTGCTTCCATTTCTGCCCCTTCTATTTGCCAGGAATTGATGGGACCAGATGCCATGATCTTAGTTTTATTAATGTTGAGTTTCAAGCCAACTCAATCATGGTGCAGGAACACAAATGCGGCATGGCCCTCACGTTGTGTCATGATATAGTCCGGTCTGGCACATGTTCCATTCTTGCTCACAACCCATTTCAAAAAGAACAAACATTTTTAAAAGCCTTTTGGCAACAGTTCTCATTTTAAAAGGACACTGGGTAACAACTTGATACATATCAGATGATTGAGAACGTATTTTACGGAAGTTTCATATCAATAAAAAGGTATTTGTCCGCACTTTGGGGGCCCATTGTACTTGTGTTGCCATTGTACTGTCTCCCCGCTTTTCCCCCCTCACAGACCTTTGGAAGCTTGGCCTGTTTCCACATCTACGAGCTGCACTGATCTCGTAGCTGCTACGGTCCCAACAGGCACTAGACTAGATTGTACTTGTGCTGCCATTGTTGTTTCATCTGTTTCCAGGCACGATTCAAGTTTCTGGTTATGCCTTTAAAGCCCTACATAGCTTAGGACCAAAATATCTTCTTCAGGATCATCCACATGAGCCTGCCCATCCCATCATGTCTTTTAGGGAGATCCTCTGCTGAGTTCCACCATTTTCTGTAGCTGACAGTGACTCACAAGACGGTCTTCTCCATGGTGGCCCCATGAGTGGAAAACACCCACCCACCCACAGCCACAGCCACAGCCACAGCCACAGCCACAGCCACAGCCACAGCCACACACACACACACACACACACACACACACACACACATACATTGTGAGGTACATTTGGCATTCTCCCTGTCCATGTTTCAGCAGAAATTGAAGACTCTGCTGTTTCAACAAGGTTCTCTAATATGTTGTGAATTGTTTGGCTGCATGTGGGGTTTTTCCACTTCCGGTGCCTTTTCTAGTTTATCATTGCTACAAGTTTTTTGTTAGTTTTGTTTTGCAATTGTTTTAAAATCCATTATTGTAAGCTGCCTTACGTCCATCCAGGAAAGGGAGGAATATAATTTCAAAACATCAATAATTAATACTGCATCTCTCACTGATGTCTCTTGCAGGATGTCATCCAGGGAGGGGGATGCTCCTTGGGGCAGAGGCCCTTTTCTGTGTTCTCCATCAATTTCGCTTCACAGCAGGAATAAGAACCCAGGTTGCTGTCAAAGAAACAGGGCAACAACCCGTCTCCCCAGGGACAAGACTGAAACGACGGCACAAAACTATCCTGTTTGGCAAAACTTCAACATGTAGATTTTGATGTTGAAAATTTGGCCTCAAAATATAACATTTGAATTCCCTGTTTGAAATTTGAATACAAAATGTGCTTGTTTTGATTGATGACTAAATGAATGAATGAAATAAACGTACAAAATTGACTACATCCTATCACAGGCTATGGAATACTAACCATCACAGCATGTTTGTGAGCCAGTGTGATGCGGTGGTTAGATGAGAACCAAATCCCCCAGGAAGACCTTGGGCAGATGTGCAAATAAAATGGAGGTGGGGAACCACATGCACTGCCCTGAGCTCCTTGGGGGACAGGTGGGAGAGAAATGCAATACCTGCACATCCAATCATGACTGTGTCAAATGCTTATTGCTGCTGCAATATCTCAGATCTCAAAGGCCCATGCTAAACTCTAGAGGTTTATTGAGAATTTGCACATCCAAGGAGCACTTGGGGAAGACTCTCCATCAACATTCACAGAGGTCGCTTCACTTTGGGGAAGAGGGCAACTTCATTTCATTCCTTGGGGGAGCTGGATCCTCTCTCAAGGCCTTTGCCAGCACAGGTCTCGCCACCTCTGCTGGGAGAGCCAATCACGGTCTTGGCAGGGGCTCTGCCACAAGCAGGCTGTGGATTCCCTGCCATGCATTCATCAACAGCCTGCACTCCCCTTCCTTGCCCTGGGGGAGGCATCTAAGTGGCTTTTGAGTCCGTCTTGAGCTTTTGAGCATTGCACACAAACAGCCTGCCCCATCAAGTGTACTTTCCTCCAGGGAGGCCATTATTCAGTCTTGATGAGATGAGTTCAAACAAAGACAAGAAAAACCTTTGTAAATTCTTTCCCAGGCTTTGTCTGCAGCCCCCAAAGCATTGCCTGAGAGGAGAGAACTTAGCAATACCCACTTAGTGGCGGAAGAATCCCTTTAATCGGATGGATCTTTTGAATGAAGAAGGGCCACCTGGAACAAGTCCCTCTTATTATGCAACAGAGTCCCAGCAGACTGACGGCTGAGCAGGTGAATATGAACCTGACCACTTTTCATGCGTTCCTGCTGTTCCCATCTACTGGGGACAGTTGGTTTTCTGAGACCTGCCCCTGTTTCGGTCCCCACTTCGGACAGGACGTCTGGCTCAGTTGGTAGAGCGACCGTCTCATATATGCGTGAAGATCTGAAGGACGGCAGTTCGAGACGGACGGAAGTGTCTGTGTCTGTCGGAGAGCTGCCGGCACGCCGAGCTGATAAGTTGCAGAGCCTCTGTGAGGGAGTGGAACTGCAGCTGCACTTGACTGAGAGTCAAGGTTGCCCTGTCAGCTGAAGCGTGGTGAGGCAAACGCCAGAGAGAGAGAGAGAGAGAGAGAGAGAGAGAGAGAGAGAGAGAGAGAGAGAGAGAGAGAGCTGGACTGTGAAAGAAACATCTAGAATGAAGGGCTCTAAGAAAGATTAGAACATTATATATTGTAAAAACCCCTTGGGGTTTAGAAAGTCTGCCCATGTAAACCGCCTTTGAATTAAAGTCGGAGGAAAAATCCAATGACCAAAGAAAAGGCGGTATATAAATACTGGTGTGTTGGTGTTTACTTTGCCGTTTGGGAAGGCAGCTGTCACGAATGCCCTTCAAAAGGTTTGTCAGCATGAGTTATGAGCCAGGTTACCATTCCTCAAACGTCACCCCCTCCTTCAGGTTTCTAGAAGCTCTACCTCTGGGTTGAACAGCTGAAAATCAGTGGGAGAAGAAGGCACACTTTGGAGGGGAGACACAGTGCGAGTAGGAGGGAGGCTTGACCCCCTCCCTCACCTGCTTGTCCCCTGCATGCCAGCCAGTCATGGCAAACCTGCATGTGAGAACCACAGCTTGGCTGGGGAGGGCAAAGAGGCTGAAAAGAGGGCGCAATGGAGAAACCAGTGGGAAATAATTTTAAGATATCGGGGAGGGGGGGGGAACAATCATCTTATATGTTTTCATATCATCAGTGGTAGGCAGGGCAGGAGTGTTTAACCCTTCCATGCCTGCCATCTGGAGCGGTCATGTTCCTTTTGAACTGCTAGGTCTTAAAACAGGTTTTCATACTTCTATTCTTTCCAAGGCTATCTTTAACAAAAAAGCAAACACGCCCACTCCAAAAGGCATGCTCTAGTTTTTAAACACACGCAGGTCAAGCTGTCGCAGGGTAAACGGACGGGCAGCCCAATCCAATGCCAGACGGAGGAGCACTTTGCAGAACAGAGTTCTTGTTGGGGGTTATTATATTATTTCATAAACCTTAGGGGGTTCAAATATGCAGAGTTTGCAAAACGGAAGAAGACCTTATAGTTATTTAACCAGTAGAGTTATCCCAGCACCCAGGCTAGCTAGCTATCATTAGCATTGAAATGAGACACGGAGTCTGAGGCTTGTATAGTAAAAAGAAAAATAGTTTTACTTACAGATCAGCATTCTGAGTTTACATTCATCTAGTTGTGACTAGAGGTACTCTACAACTTAAGCGGTCAGTATGCCCCTATATAGCTGGCACACCCATGTGGGGAAAATGGCTTCCAGGCAAGGAGCCCAGAACAGCACGTCCGTCCCCATGTGCAGTCAGATGAGAAGAGAGAGAATCCATGTGGTCAGAGAGAGGATGTTGGGAAAGGTCAGGGTCACGCCCCTTCCAGGTCAGACAGGAGGGGCCAGGTGAAGGTCCTTGCAGGTGACCGGAACACACACTACCCTCCCAGGTCCTAGCAGCCAAATACTGCTCATATCCAACAGTTCTGCTGTCGCAAAATGGCTGCCAACAGAGCGCAGAGTGCTCCGTTGACGGCCATTTGGGGAGCACCGCAACAAGAGGCAGCAGCACCCCCTGTCCGTTGCCCGATCCTGGAGCAAGCAAGGCAGCGGCGGGGGTGGGGAGGGGCTAAACTGGGTAGGGAGAGGCTGCGGGAGGGGGTGGATCCAGCATTGATGGCGCATATACCAGATCCTATCCCCTCATTTTGCAGCCTCCCTACCCCCTTTCCCTCCTCGGACTTGCACCAGCTAAAGAGCTGGCGCAGGTCTGAGGAGACCCATTCCATTACGGAGTGAGAGGCTTACGGAAGGGTATATCTCCTTTCCCCTCCACAGCCTCCTGATCCACACACACACACACACACACACACACACACACACACACACACACACACCCTCAATACAATGTGCTTCCTTTCGGTGCGGCTGCACCAGCAGGGGGGAAAGGATAGGGTTGGGCCCACCAACCCCACCCATCTGGGTGTTTGAAGTACAGTATCTGGAACTACCCTTGTTTTCACCTGTGAAGTGTTGGAGGGTATGACCTGTAGGCAAGAGAACTCGAGGCTGCAAGCCTATACTGGACACAATGGGACTTCCAGTACTTCCAGGAAAATGTGTAGGATTGTGCTGTAGGTTTATGTCATGACTCATGACCCAAGTCATGGTTAGGTTGACCCAGGTACTGTACAAAGGCAAAAAGTGTTTATATGTCTGACAAGCCTAATATAGTCTGGCAGTGACTTTTCAGTAATAATAAACTATATCCAGAGTGGCTAGCAAGAAATGTTTCAACAGTCAAGTTAAAAACACTAAAACCACAGTTAAATGAACGTGATTAAAAAATGAATCGCAAAACTCATCCCAGCACACATAATAAGCCAATGGACACTGTTCGACACAGCTACTGCTCCCAGCCGAAGGCATCCTGTAGCTTCAACAAAACAGGCACAACCCTATTCAGGACTCCGAGGTGGCTGAAGACCTGACTGAGTGGAACTTACAGGTAGCCCATGGAGGGAAATGTACTGGGCAACATGGCTCCTCCTTGCCCTTCCCTTGGGCCAAACAACCATCACAATTCCAGTGCCCCTCTTATTTCTCAGCTAGGGCTGCTGTGCCTTTAACAGCTGCATGATGGGCATAAATTCAACAGATTAAGGTTTTTTACATCACTGCCCTATCCTGTTGTGGTTCTGTCTGTCACATAGCTGAGTCTCTCTCTCTCTCTCTCTCTCTCTCTCTCTCTCTCTCTCTCTCTCTCACACACACACACACACACACACACACACACACACAGAGTTAAAAGCATAGGAGCCATTCTTCAAACAATGATGGCAACCAAGTCCCCATGAATGAGCTTTTCTTTCTGCGGCTTCATTGTGGCTTTGCCTTGCAGTGAAGAATGTGTGTTTGTATGACAACATCTGGACTGCTTTCGCTGTCATGGCTTCCCACTAAGGAATTCCTCGTAGAAAACCCTTCACTCCTCAGACTTCTTGCAGAAAGCCATGACACTGAAGCCGGTGGCAAAGCTGTTTGCTGCAGCCTGACACACACACACCCTGCCTTTCGTCTTTCAGCTAGTTGGAAGCAAGTCCATTGATTTCCGCAGAATGCAGTTGGTCCCAACAAGTTTCCCTCCTCGGCCTGAAGCTTTGCTGCCTCTAGTCTGACCTTCCCTGGGTGCAGCCAGTGTCTTGAGTGAACAAATGATTCCCAACTTGTTCTGCTGATACTGAAGAGAGATTTATCTAATAAACCAAATTAGGGAGATTTATTAGATCAAAGAATCCAACAAGGTTAGCATAATTGGTGTCAGTTCCACCTCGGCTTTCCTGGGTGCAGCCCGTGGATGGGAACGTGCGGCAAACCACAGCCAGCCCCTGACCTTGGAGTATCCTACAGCCCCCCCCCCTCCTGCTCTCGTCAGCTATTCCATCTCTGAAAGAATGATGTTTCGGTGAGTGACACAGGCAGGAAAGAGGCGGCTGCTTGCTTGGGAGGAGGAGGGCATGAGTGCTGCCAGTTGTTCGCCTGCTGCCTTCGGAGCAGCCTGGCTGCTGTCAGGCAAACACTTGACAGCAGGTACAGCTTTTCCTGGCTCCTTCCCTCACAACCACCGCTCTGTAAGACGGGCCAGGGTGGTCAGCAGCACCCCATGCTGCAGGTTGGGAGGGGAGGCGGAGAGAGGTGAGCGGCCTAAAGCCCCCAACGAAGAGTCCATGACGACCTGGAGACCTGATGAACTGGCTCGGCTGCACTCACTGGCCCTATGAACCGCTACGCTGCACTAGCCTTGCTCTACCTCTTACGTCTGTGTAACGAGACGGCTTTCTTTGCAATTCCATTTTGCCAGAATTGTCTTCCTAGCACCTGAAATCTACCAAATCAGAGGCTGGGGGGAAGAGCCAGACCCCAAAGAGAAGCTTAATGGCTAGTGGGGCCAATTAACTACTTGCCCTGTGAGTCACGCACTGGGATGATGACAAGGACAAATGGACACAGTGACTGCAGATTTTAGGGTTGGTAGTAGCACTAAAACTAGCCAGGAGAGCTGCACAGAGGAGATCTGATCAAGGACACCCAGTTACAACTCCTGTTCTAACAGGAAGAAACACTGTGGGTGAAACATGAGCGATTATCCCATGGCCGAGAATGGTTTTAAACTTGCAATTGTCTGACTCTTGGAAACCTTGTTGATCTCCTGGAAATCACCTTGAGATCTATCAGGAGACACTGCTCTCTCTCTCTCTCTCTCTCCTGCCCCCATCACCACATCTCATGGGGCCAAAGGCTTCCTACCAGAACTTCTGCCACAAATAAGACAGCCTTATTGCAAGGTTTGGGATGAGAGGCCGATTCTTCAGTCCTGTTCACTTGGAAGGTGGGACAAAGTACAGGTAGTCAGCGCCATGGAGAAGTTGACAGTCATCAAAAAGAATCCAGTAGCAGCATATGGAAGAGTGTCACACACTGGTTACTATTCTTAGGATCTTATCACTGCACAGAACAAGCTGACTAAGTAGCCTTAAATAGTCAGATACCTCACACTGGCATGGATTTTACCAGTGGGTTACTGCCACTCATCGCCTAGTTTCTAGGAAAAACAGGCTGCCAGAGCCCCCAGATTAGTCTGGAAATGCCCCCCCCCTGAACTGGAAGTTATCCCCCCCCCCCAATTCCTTGATCTGCAGAGATTCTCAGTGACCCAGGGCCAAACCATACTTGCCATAAATAAACCATTTATTTATTTGTTTGTTTTTGTTTGTTTAGCTAGGTAAACTGCTTTGTGAACTACCCTTTGTTGGAAAATGGTATATTATATATTATATATTATATTTATTTATTTAAGGAATTTGTAGCCCGCCTTTCTCCCGAGGGCACTCAAGGCGGCTTACAACATATTAAAATACATAGAAACACATTAAAACACATTAAAACAATTAATTAAACACATTAAAATAATTAATTAAAACACTTAAGATTAAAAAATAAACAACCCCAGTGGGTCACCAGCATTTACATATATTAAAACCATTTGTTAAAAGGTCAGCCCACCATGTCAGACATTAAAAGCAGTCCTGAATAAAAATGTCATAAGGCCCCGCCGAAAGGCCTCTAAAGAGGGAGTCGTTCTTAATTCCAAGGGGAGGGAATTCCACAATTGGGGCGCCATCGCCAAGAAGGCCCTACTCCGCGCCGCCATCCCCCTCACTTCCGCCAATGGCGGCACGGTCAACAGGGCCCCCCCTGATGACCTCAGAGTACGGGTCGGATTATAAGGAAGGAGGCGGTCCCTCAAATACCCTGGACCCGAGCTGTTAAGGGCTTTAAAAGTCAAAACTAGCACTTTGAATTGTGCCCGGAAACGAACCGGTAGCCAGTGTAGCCGCCGAAGCAACGGTCCGACTGAGTCGAACCGACAAGCCCCGGCAACCACCCGGGCCGCCGCATTCTGCACTAGTTGCAGTTTCCAAACAGTCTTCAAAGGCAGCCCCACGTAGAGCGCATTGCAGTAATCTAGTCTAGATGTCACTAGGGCATGGGTCACTGTGGCCAGCTCTGCACGATCCAAGTACTGTCGCAGCTGGCGCACCAGCCGAAGCTGGGCAAAAGCCCCCCTGGCCACAACCGCTACCTGGGAATCCAGGAGCAGCTGCGCATCCAGGAGAACCCCCAAGCTGCGGACCTGCTCCTTCAGAGGGAGTACAACCCCATTCAGAGCAGGACGATGATCCAGTACCTGAGTCGTAGACTTCTGGACCAGAAGAACCTCTGTCTTATCAGGATTTAATCTCAGCTTGTTCGCCCCCATCCAGCTCCCAACTGCCTCCAGACAACGATTCAGGACATTGACCGCCCCCTTAGAGTCAGGTGGAAAGGAGAAAAAAAACTGGGTGTCATCCGCATACTGATGACACCCTACCCCAAACCCCCGGATGACCTCTCCCAGCGGCTTCATATAGATGTTAAACAGCATGGGGGATAGAATTGACCCTTGTGGCACCCCACACCTCAAGGGCAAGGGTGCCGAACAAGCATCCCCCAGCACCACCTTCTGCCAGGAAGGAGCAGAACCACCTCAGAACGGTGCCGCCAAGCTCCAACCCAGCCAACCGACCCAGGAGGACACCATGGTCAATGGTGTCGAAAGCCGCCGAGAGGTCCAGCAGGACCAACAGGGACGCACTCCCCCTGTCCAGTCCCCGGCGCAGGTCATCCACCAAGGCGACCAAGGCCGTCTCTGTCCCGAACCCCAGCCTGAAGCCAGACTGGAATGGATCCAGATAGTCAGCTTCCTCCAAGACCCTCTGGAGCTGAGACGCCACTACCCGCTCGATCACCTTGCCCAGAAACGGGATATTCGAGACTGGCCGGAAGTTGTTCAAAATAGTGGGATCCAGGGAGGGTTTCTTCAGGAGGGGACGCACCACCGCCTGCTTCAGAGACAGAGGCACCACCCCCTCCCTCAGAGATGAATTTACCACCCTCCCCGTCCACTCAGCCAGCCCCGCCTGGGCAGCTCTAATCAGCCATGCTGGACAAGGGTCAAGCGGGCAAGCGGACGGTCTCACACTCCAAAGAATCCTGTCCACATCCTCAGGTTCTACAAGCTGAAAAGAATCCCAGGAAGGAGAACAGACAGGTGCCTCAGGGACATCATTAGATACTGCTAACGTGGCGTCCAAGTCATGCCGAATCCGATCGACTTTGTCCACGAAGTGCTTTGCAAACTCATCACAGCGAGCCACCGTGTGTTCTGCCCTATCTACTGGGGGGTCCAGATGGAGCAGGCCCCGGACCACACGGAAAAGCTCAGCTGGACGGTTCTCCGCAGACGCGATGCCAGCAGAAAAGAAAGCCCTCTTAGCTGCCGCCACCGCCACGGAATAGGCTCTGAAGTGAGCTCTAGCCCGTGCCCGGTCGGAGTCAGCTCAAGTTTTCCGCCACCGTTGCTCTAGACATCTACCTTGCCGCTTCATCGTCCGCAGCTCCTCAGTAAACCAAGGGGCCGCTCTGACTCTGCGGCTTGGTCGAGGACGCTCAGGAGCGATCAGATCCAGAGCCCTGGTCATTTCCCCATTCCAGAGGTCAACCAGGGCGCTGGGTGAGTCGCCGACTCTGGCAACAGGAAAATCCCCCAGAGCCCTCAGGAATCCATCCGGATCCATCCTCCTCCAGGGGCGGACCATAGAATGAGGTCCCCCACCACTGCGGAGGCGACAAGCTGCGACAAGCCTAAATCCCACCAGGAAGTGATCTGTCCATGACAAAGGAGTGATGTTAATTTCCTCCACATCCAGATCACCATCCACCTGCCCTGCAGTAAACACCAGGTCCAACGTGTGTCCCGCATCGTGCGTCGGGGCAGATATTCTCTGAGACAGACCCATGGTTGTCATGGCGGCCATGAAGTCCTGAGCCGCAACTGTCCTCGGGGCCTCAGCGTGGACATTAAAGTCCCCCAGCACCAATAGGCGAGGGCACTCCAACGCCACCGCCGAGATCACCCCGGTCAGCTCAGGCAGGGAGACTGTTGGGCAGCATGGTGGGTGGTACACCAACAGAATCACTATTCTGTCTCGCCCTTCCAGCACGACATGGAGGCACTCAAACCCAGTGGACCGCAGGACAGAGTACTCAGTGAGATGGATGGTATCACGATAGACTATCGCAACTCCACCTCCCCGCCCCGTAGTCGTGGCTGCTGCAATACCCGGAAACCCGGCGGGCACATCTGGGAGAGACTTACCCCTCCCGACTCATCCAGCCAGGTCTCCGTAATACACACCAGGTCAGCACCTTCATCCAGGATTAAATCCTGGACTAGGCAGATTTTATTGTTGACTGACCTGGCATTCAAGAGCAGCAGTTTCAGACTCAGGGGACTGTTGCCCAGACCGCCAAGGGTCAGAGGGATGGGAGAAGGGCCAGAAAGGGGGACAGTCTGCCTGTGACTGACCCTCGTTCTCCTGAAACGGCCAAATAAATATTATTATTCTTCACCAACATGTGTTTAAAAAACCCTGTAGGTGGCTTCTTTTAGGGAAAAGTAGTTCGGAGGAACAATTTAGAGTGAAAACGATGGAGCAGTTAATCCTTCTTTTGCTTTTCTGCCATGAACCCCCCCCCCCCCCGCAAACTGCCGCCACCTCCCTCCTCCCACAGGGCTTCAGGTGCTTGTTTACCTCTTAAGTAGGCATCTGGGGAAATCAACTGGGGAGGAAATTATCATGATTAAAATATTTCCATACTGCTTTTCAGCAAAAAGTTCACAAAGCAAAATAAATGAACATTGAGTTGTAGCAGGAGAGCAGCGGGTGGCAGAAAGGTTATGCTCCGGTCCCTGCTGCTTCTCCTCTCCAAATCTCCCTCTCCTCCCAAAACTCTTTTTCCAGAGAAGCAGCAGCAGCTGTTGGGATTCAATGCATCTGTTTGTGTATAATGGGTGGGTGGTGAGGGCAATGTACTTTGTACATGCTCAGAGGTACTTTCATGCATTCTAAGGGCAGATCCACACCATAGACCTATAATTGTTTAATAATCCTTCTCTCTAGGGAGCCTGGAAACTGTGTGGGGGGGGGGATGCTAGGGATCTTTAATCCAGAATTCCCAACATCCTGAGCAGACAGACAACAATTCCCAGAAAAGAAAAGTGTTTGTGTGTGGGAATGCAGAAAAAAGGTGTGGTGGTGGGAATTCAGAAATGTGCTTTCTCTGTGCTTTCACCTACACTCTGAAACTCCTTGCCCAAGGACAGTCGTCTGCCCCACACAGTCCCTGACGATGTCTGATCATTGCTCCAACAGACAGTGGGCCTGCTTGACTAACGCAGGGGTTGTTTTCCCTTTTGTGTGTGGTGGTATGTCTCCCTTCCCACAATTTAGCTATTGTTTTTAAGGTTGACTTTTTTTTGTAAGTCCTTTCAGGGTGGGTGGGTGGGTGTGTGTCTGTGTGTGTGTGTGTGTGTGTGTGTGTGTTAATGGAAAGGCAGGATATATATGTCCTCACAGGACATGGTCTCCAGCCCCCTCCCCAGCCTACTCCCCCTCCTCTGGACCCGCTCCAGTTTGTCAACATCTCTCTTCAACTGCAGCACTCAGAGCTGGATATTATTATTAACAGTATTTATATACCGCTTTTCAACAAAAAGTTCACAGACAAAATCAAATGATTAAATGGCTCCCTGTCCCCAAAGGGCTCACAATCTAAAAAAGATGCAGAACACCACCAGCAAACAGCCACCAGAAAAGACACTGTGCTGGGGTGAAAGGGGGGCAGTTACTCTCCCCCTGCTAAATATAAGAGGAGCACCAATTGAAAAAGTGCCTCTTGCCCAGTTAGCAGGGGTGAGAATATAATAATACAGGTGGGCCCCCATATCCACTGATTCGCTATCCACGGTTTCAGTTATCCACGGATCGTGGGGACCCCCCCAGGCTTTTAATTTTCCCAGTAAGCTTCGGTTCTTCCTTAAGGAAACAGGAGAAGCAGCCTCTGGCTGCTTATTACAGGCAAGTAGAACAAGACTAAGTACTAGAGAGGCTCTGCAAGGTTAACAGAAACCTTGCAGAGCCTCTCTAGGACTTAGTCTCGTTCTACTTGCCTGCAGTGTAGGCTGCTTCTCTGTTTGTTTTAAGGAAGAAACAAAGCTTGCTGAAAGAAAAACAAGAGCTGGGGGGGGGGGCAAGCATGCCTGTCTGCAGGGGAGGCGGGGTGGGGGGGCCCTCAGGAAACCATGGAGGGGGTGTTCACTCTTATCCATGGTTTCAAGTATCCACGGAGGGGCCTGGAACATATCCCCAGCGGATATGAGGGCCCACCTGTATTCTAAGTGGGGTCTGATTAAAACAGAATACAGCAGTATCGCCATCACTTCTCACGATCTGGATACTCTATGTCTGTTGATGCAGCCAAGAATCGCATTCGCCTTCTTTGCTGCCACATCACACTGCCAGCTCATGTTTAGCTTGCTGTCTACTAAAATGCCCAGGTGTTTTTCACACATACTACTGCTCAGGCAATCTTATACATGTGCTTTTATTTTATTTTCCTAGCCAAATGCCGAACTTTGCATGTATCCTCGTCGAAGTTCATTTTGTTTGCATTTCCCTCCTGTCAAGATCACCCTAGATCCTGTTTCTGTCCTCTACTTAGCTACTCCTCTCAGTTTGGTGACATCTGAAAAATTGGTGCTCCCTCATCCAAGTCATTTATAAAGATTTGGAACAACACTGGGTCCAAGACAGAGCCCTGAGTCACCCCCGAGGCTTGTGTTAGACCGCTTGTCTACCTAGCCTAGGGTTGCCTATTCTAACTGGGAATAGCTCTCCAAAAACTCAGGCAGAGAGAAGTCATTCTCAGCCATGCTAACTGAGCATGCCAGGATTTGTGTAACATGCTCTACATGGGGCTGCCCTTGAAGATGGTCAGGAAACTGGAAACAGGAAACTACCATTAATGCAGAATGTAGTCACCACTGTTCCCTCTCTAAGATGTGCAGCTGAGCTCGCAGTGTGGAGTTCAGCAAGGCAGAAGTTGACATGACGACATCATCACTGAACATCCTGAGGTGTCACGACACAGCCACAATGCTGCGCAGCTATGGAAGGGGTGCGCGCAGTGGTGCGGGCCCCTTACAGGGAACACTGGGGGTCACAAGGCAGTTCTCTCTCTGGCTCTAGCCTGACTCTGCCCATTTCAAGGAGCAATGCTTGCTTTCCATCCCCAAGCCTCAGAAACGTAAGCCTTTATTACAGATCCAGTTCCACTGAGGACTTCCATTCAGGTCTTTAGCTCTGCAATAAGGTGTGGCCTAGAATAGTCTCAAGGGCAGAGGTTCCCCTCCCGCACTTTCCCTGTTCATGGCAGCCTGACAATTCCCAGCTATTTTTCCACGGCACCCCTACAGTGCCGTCGCTGTTTCCCTTTCAAATGTAAACTATCCCGCGGTGTCCTGTGGTTTTGCTGTGGCACCCCGGGGTGCACAGTTTGGGAAACCTCTGCGCCAGGGAATCTGGAACAAACCAGCTCCCTCTGTGGGCTCTTTTCCACATTGCGACACTGCTGCCGATGCTTTTGTCGCCGATGTTTTGCCTTAGGGGCGGCACGAGTTGGGAAGCTGCCACCCACCATGGTGCTCTGAAGAAAATCAAAGCCCCCTACCATGCACCTCCCACCGTGCTGGAAGTGTGGGACTTCCAGTGTTATTTAAAGGGACCTGCTGTAATTAAGACTGGAAGTCCCACACTTCCAGGTTTGAGCAAACTGAGCAAGGAGCATGGTAAGGGGGCGGATGATGATCCCCTTCTCGTGCAATTGAGCAGGAAGCTGATCGACGACGATTGCATCCATGGTGGGCTGGAGGGAGGGGGCAGCAGCAGACTCCAAGCGAAGGTCACTTTGAATCCGTGGCCCCCCACCACCCGCCACTGATGCAAGCCGCGCCAGGTGGCTTCACGGGTGTCCAGCAGTGCTCTTCCTGGCTGCCTCCCTTGGTGTGGACCCAGCCCAGCCTTGACCTCACCTTTGATGTGCTGCCTTTGGAGTCTTCCCCTGTGGCCCGTCCTGGCTCAAGCCAAGATGTCTTGGTAGAGATGGAGGCAGAGGATCAAGGGAGCAGAAAGACCAGAAGGAAGGAAGGAAGGAAGGAAGGAGCTGCACCAAGGTCCAAGAATAAAGAAATGACTCGCGAGTGTACAGTCTTCCCTGGTGCGTCCTCCTTCCTGGAAGAATCTACAAGAGCCCCGTGTCAGTTTGTGGTCCCCGAAGACCCTCTGCAAGACACTAAGTGCACCTGTCCTAATGCCGCGTCCAGCGTCTTCCTCTGGCCAGTTGGAAGGGATGAATGTCAACGGCCGCTCACTCTCTCGCTCTCAGGGGTGGCACTACGACCTGGGATGGAGCAGCGCCTACTGCAGACATCGTCACGCCCTTAGCAAGCAGTTCACGAGTGGTGGTGGGTATACTAGATGGCGACTGGTGAGCTTTCCTAGGGAGAAAGAGGCTGGAGGGAGCTGCCCCAAAGTGCCTGCTGTCCATCCTACTCTCGTAGGCCACAGTCCAGAGAGCCTTTTCAGCAGGGGCGGGGGGTTGGTTGGTGTGTAAATGGACCTATCCACCCCCACCAAAAAAAAAATAGGGGCTCTTTTTATACTTGGGAAGCTGCTTTTAGCTCCCCACAGTGTTGGCCTGACGTGTCATGCATCACCACAGACAGAGGGCTTGGAAGGCTTGCTGTATCTGTGTTTCTGTGGCGCTCAGCCTGCGACCCTCTGAATGGAGCCATAGATTCGCCCTGCCCAAGTCACCGTGACTGCAGAGAAATTAATTTCCGCAGAGAAATTAAATGAGTTCTTTGCATCTGTCTTCACGGCAGAAGACCTCGGGCAAATACCGCTGCCGGAATGGTCTCCCCTGACTAAAGAATTAAGTCAAATAGAGGTTAAAAGAGAAGACGTCTCAGACTTAATTGACAAAATAAAGATCAATAAATCACCAGGCCCGGATGGCATCCACCCAAGAGTTCTGAAGGAACTCAAGAATGAAGTTGCTGACCTCTTGACCAAAATATGCAACTTGTCCCTTAAAACGGCCACTGTGCCAGAGGATTGGAGGATAGCTAATGTCACGCCAATCTTTAAAAAAGGAAGGAGGGGGGACCCGGGAAACTACAGGCCGGTCAGCCTAACATCTGTTCCAGGGAAGATGGTGGAAAGTCTCATTAAGGATAAAATCTTAAAATACATAGAAGAACAAGCTCTGCTGAGGGAGAGTCAGCATGGCTTCTGCAAGGGGAAGTCTTGCCTCACAAACCTGTTAGAATTTTTTGAAAAGGTCAACAGGCATGTGGATGCGAGCGAACCCGTGGATATTATATATCTGGATTTTCAGAAGGCGTTTGACACGGTCCCTCATGAAAGGCTCCTGAGAAAACTCCACAGTCAGGGAATAAGAGGGCAGGTCCTCTTGTGGATTAGGAACTGGTTGAAGACCAGGAAACAGCGAGTGGGAGTCAATGGGCAATTTTCACAATGGCGAGAGGTGAAAAGCGGTGTGCCCCAAGGATCGGTCTTGGGACCGGTGCTTTTCAACTTATTCATAAATGACCTGGAGTCGGGGATAGGCAGTGAGGTGGCCAAGTTTGCAGATGACACTAAACTTTTCCGGGTGGTGAAGACCAGCAGGGATTGTGAAGAGCTCCAGAAGGATCTCTCCAAACTGGGAGAATGGGCAGCAAAATGGCAGATGCGCTTCAGTGTAAGTAAGTGCAAAGTGATGCACATTGGGGCAAGAAACCAAAATTTCACATATAAGCTAATGGGTTCAGAGTTGTCTGTGACGGATCAAGAGAGAGATCTTGGGGTGCTGGTGGACAGGTCGATGAAAGTGTCGACCCAGTGTGCGGCGGCTGTGAAGAAGGCCAATTCCATGCTCGGGATCATTAAAAAAGGGATTGAGAATAAAACGGCCAATATCATTCTGCCTTTGTACAAATCGATGGTAAGGCCACATCTGGAGTATTGTGTCCAGTTCTGGTCACCACACCTCAAAAAGGATATAGTTGAATTGGAAAAGGTGCAGAAAAGAGCGACCAGAATGATTCGTGGGCTGGAGCACCTCCCTTATGAGGAAAGGCTACAGCGTCTGGGGCTTTTCAGCCTAGAAAAAAGGCGCCTGAGGGGGGACATGATTGAGACTTATAAAATTATGCATGGGATGGAGAGAGTGGATAGAGGGAAATTCTTCTCCCTCTCGCACAACACCAGAACCAGGGGACATGTACTAAAATTGAGTGGAGGGAGAGTTAGAACAGACAAAAGAAAATATTTCTTTACCCAGCGTGTAATTCATCTGTGGAACTCCTTGCCACAGGATGTGGTGATGGCATCTGGCCTAGATGCCTTTAAAAGGGGTTTGGACAGATTCATGGAGGAAAAGACCATCACAGGTTACAAGCCATAAGCAACGTCCTGGTTTTTAGAAGTGGGTTTTCTCTGTGCCAGGTGCAAGGGAGTGTCAACAGGAAACAGGTTATCTTGTTGTCTTGTGCTCGCTGAGGCATCTGGTGGGGCCACTGTGTGACACAGGAAGCTGGACTAGATGGGCTTTTGGCCTGATCCAGCAGGGCTCTTCTTATGTTCTTATGTTCTTATGACCTCGTTTCTCCTCAGACAAGCCAGGCAATTCTGCCAGACCCACAGACACGTCGTTCTCCGTCTTCTGGTGGTTTTATCCATCTCTGCCTGTGCAATTCATCCCCTACTCCGGACTCCAGCTCTGCCTCCTGCCTAGATTGGGGCAGAAGGAAGCGAGGTACAACGCCAGCTGAGAGGAGGTGGGGTTTGGAAGGGGAACAGCAGGAGGCCCAACAATGTGCAGACAGACTGAATGGACTTTTGGCTCAATTCGAGGTCTACACTAGAGCCCACCGCTGCACACAAAACAGCATCGTTTGCAACAGCACTGAGCAGCGCAAATGATGCTGTTTTGTGCGCAGCTGTGGGCTTCCTCTGCTCTCTAGTGCAGACCTCGAATTGAGCCTGGGAGCCGTCCAAAAGCCCATTCAGTCTGTCTGAACAACAGCACTGAGCAGGTGTTGTGAGCTGCAGCAGGCAAGCAGAGGCTCGACTTTCAAAGATGTCCACATGCGCAAATATGGGGTGAGTGGAAGAGAAGGGCTGAGCTGCACACTAATTGGATGGTGGGGGCAAAGTCTGCTTTGATCCCCCCCAGCCTCCTTTTTTTGGGGGGGGGGGAAGGTTATTGCAAGCTCTATTGCACAATAAGCAGCCCACACTGAAAGCTCTAGCAGGAGGGAAATTCATCACCCACATACCTGCATCTCACATTGTTGTTATCTCTATATCCAGGGTTGAGCTCCAGGTGGCGAAAGCAGAAAGCAGGCACTGACAAGGACCAGGCCTGCTTCGTGTCAGGAGGGTGGCTGCATCAACTCTGGTACCCAGATTTGCCTCGCTAGGCTTCTCTTCCTTTCAGGTCTCTTCCACTGTAGGAGTAGAACTATAAGCAACTTGGGGCAGAGAAGTTTCTTCTTTGCCGGCATTTGTGAGGCACCACATTAACTGATGGCTCAACTTCAAGAGGCTATCCTTTTGATCTGCTGCAGCAAGAAGGACAAAGAGTCTTGTGGCACCTTAAAGATGAACCTATTTATTTCAGCAGAAGCCTTTGTGGACTACAGTCTGTTTGATCAGATGTTATCCGTTCAATCAGTGTTATCTTAGGACTGGAATGTAGGCAACTGACATCCCCAGAATTCAATCTGGCCTTCTGGTCCCGGGTTCAATCTTTGCCAGCATCTCCAGGAAGAGCAGAGAAAAATTCCTGTCCGAAACCTCCGAAAGCGGCTGCAACTCAGCGCCAACAATACCGAGCTGGATGGACAAGGGTCAGGCTCAGTCGACAGAGTGTTCCTATATATTCAGGTTCGCCCCTTATTATTCACATATATTTTAAGTGTGCACCTAAAATGTAAATGCAGCAGTAAACACATGTCTGCAAAGATGTGTTTCATACAGGCACATTTGGGGTCAGAAAGATGCAACTGGCTCCAGCTTTCTGTCGACTGTACACTCAGAAGCAACCCTGGGTTTGCCTCTGCATGTGTGAAGCGGCCCTCAACCGTTCATTCATATCTGTGCATGAGCCAAACACAGCTAAAGGCTGAGATCAATGCATAAAGGAGGGAGATGGTAGTGGAGGACAACTGCAACAGCACTGCCTGTTTTGCTGGCTCATGCAGACATTAGTGGACGGACGCCATATTCCTGGCCCTTCAGCTCTTCCTCCATTCAAAATGTGGTTCTTTTTTAAAATTAATTGCCAGCCGGTGTCTTTGGATAACAATCCTATTTCTGGCTTATTTGACTCAGGAATAGCAAGACTGAGTGTGCTGAAAGCTAAATGTTCCTCTTGACGCTTGAGGGCTCCTTCTGTTCCTCACAGTGTACAATTCACTGCTACAGCCACAGTGTGCAAATATTTCTCTTTCCGCATTAATCTGTCTGTTGGAGGAACCCCTCCCCATTTGCCAGGGCCTCGCTGGAGCCCAACTGCAACCCAGGGGAGGAGCCAGACTCTTCCAAGGGTTCAACTGTTGAATAGCTCACAGAGGGCACATGGCACTTGTAGCTTCCCCCCCCCCCACACACACACACACATTTTGATGCATTTTTTATCCCGGTCATAAGGTGATGGGTTTGCACACCTGGATCTGCATTCTGGCTGCTTACTGTCTGCAGGGGATGACCAGTGTCACAACGGGCAACCTATTTTTAGGGATGTTTATCTGCCATGCCTTGTCTTCTTATTAAAGAACCCCTGGCAAACTTCCACGGAACTTCATGGTTCCCTAGAACACAGTTTGAAAACAGCAGCAGCAGCCCAGGAACATTGCTCCCGAACTGGTTTTAAACACATGGGCCTCCCACACAAGTCTGCTCCAGACTGTACCTAGCCTGGAGATTCGGTTTAACACCATCTTGTAAAAAGCAGCGTTGAACTGTTGGGCCCAAGGAACCAGAGACTGAAGCAAAAAGATATTACGGATTCTGGAAGCTCAGCCAAGGATCTATTTACAGAAATTGTGTTCCACAGTGAATTCTGGGATGCAGCTGCTAAGTGAACAATATATCCAAACAAGGCTGAACAAATATTGCTGATCATTGTAAAGCTTGTTTGTACAAAACACCCACCACCAATGATCTGGAGAGAGGCTCCAAGACAGGAGAAGTCACAGCATCGCACACGCAGGTAAGACCATCCTCATAGTCACAAGGCTCATAGGCAGGGCCCTTCACCCTATTTGCTTAGGGGCACAGGGGGCCTCCAGTCTGTCAGGCTCCTATGGTTCCTTCCTTCCCCTGGGACCACACTGAAAGGAATACTGGGACAGGAAGCAGAGCTTCCACCCTGCTTGGGTGCATTTTGGTACACCGTGAAGACATTTGGAGCTACACTATGTGGCACAATCCACAGGTACGTTATCCTTGCCTGTGGCACAAGCCCCACCAACATGAACAGGAACTGAGCAGCTCTGGAGCTTGTACCAAGCAGCTGGGGGGGGGGCACCCTTTGGATTTCCCACCTCAGATACCAAAAGAGGAACTCTCCTGGAGCAGACCAGAGGTCCATCCAATCCAATATTCTGTTTCCCACAGTGGCCGACGTGTCGTGTGCCTCCGGAAAGCCCACAAGCTGCAGTGCAGGCCATAAAGACAGAAATCTTCACCTGCTATTGCCTCCCTCCAGCAACTGGTAGTCAGAGCACTCCATGCATTTGAACATGGAGGTTCTATGTAGCCACTGATTTATCTTCCATGATCCATCTGTCTAATCCAGTTTTACAGCCATCTAAGCTCGTGGCCACCTCCATCTCCACCTCCCAGGACAGCCAGTTCCATAAATCAATAGTGGCAGAGATCCAAAGAGCTGCCTGGGCAGGACCAGATGCCCAGAGACATCTCGGACTGCTTTGTTTTAAATGACAGATCTAGACGTCGACACTAGTAGTGCCCAACCTGTATGCCAGGGCATCACAGTTAGCGCACCATGAGAAAATCCGTGAATTAATGAAGAGCTCTGGTCACGAGCCCCAAGTACCCACCCTCAGGGGCAGGCTGTTGAATCTCGACACACTCTGGCCTTGCTTACCTCCTTCCAATCAGTCTTAGCAGGCAGAGGGAGGGTCATTTTGCCACATGGCTCTGTCTGCATCTGCTGTGTTTGGCTTTAAAGATTTCTGATGCAATGACACAGCAGAGGAAGCTGCCCATTGCATCCCTGAACGAGTCACTGCTCTAGGTCTATCTCTTGCCATTTCAGAAAGTCTGCTCAGAACAGTGACTTGGACAGAAACACAAGGGATGAGTGCTTGAGGCCAATCATTTTTCCCTTTTCACATGCTTAACAGGAAAGCTTTTGGGGTGTAAGAAGGAAGTGGCTTCCAATTTTCAGAATCACACCAGGACACTGAACACTGTGGAATCCCTTCAAATCTACCACCACAAGAGACATTTTCACAGATTTAGCCTTTTCGCATTTTTCTTCGGAGTCCTTCCTCTCCGAGTAGCTGCATTGGAGATGGGCAACTGGTAGCTGAAGGGTTCAAGCCGGCCTCCAGGGGTTTTCCATCCAACCTGCATCATTCACCACAGCCACTTTCTCCCACCTGAGCCTAAAGACTCTTGGTCCAACTCTGTTCCTATCCATGCTGGGCAAGACAGAGACTTCGGTAGACTCCTGCCAGCCCCGATTATATATGCCACTGTGAAACACCAGCAGATCCCCTTCCCTTCCTCCGCCCCTTCTAGCATAGTCTGGCTGGCAATCCACAGGCAGGAAGGTTCCAGCTTCCAGCTCCAAGTGAACAGGGTGACTGAGCGCAAACCGTTTGCTCAGGGATGGGCACAACCAATCCAATCCGCCCGTGCTGATGTCAGGTCTCCTGCTAGATAGATCTTGGACAGAAACACAGCCATCCTTGTGGGGGACAACATTTCCACAGTTTTGATGCTTTTACAGCCCAACACAGGACGAGAGAGACGCCACAGCACTCTTCCTGGACTGGGGCTGCTGAGGGACCTGCTCCAGATCCCCCAAGCTTACAATTAGCCCATTTCCCCTGGACAGAGCAGCTCTGCTGCACCACCCAAGCAGTGACCACCTGGGATTCTACTCCTGGGCTTTCTCAGGCCCCTCACTGCTGACCTGCTAAGGCAGGGCGTCCCTGTTGGCTGCCTGATCCAGAGTCACTCCTCCTTCCTTCCCCAAGTCTGAAAGGGGCCAGAGGCTCGGCCAGAGCTGCTCACTCACAGCAGGATTCAGACGCATGGGAGTGAGCAGCAGAAGGTGCGACCCCCCCCCCCAGAGTTCTTTGCTGTTCACACTGGGGAGAAGAGGGTTCAAGATTCATTTCTCCGCCTCTTGTTTTGGGAGAACGTGAGCCAGTGTGCAGAGCCAATATTGCTAACCTCAGTTCCAGACTTAGCTCAGATTAAAGAAAAAGCCCCATTCAAAAGTGGCTGCATACCCTCGAATGTGGCAGCCTGCAGCACCAAACAGAAAACTGCCAACAGAGGCCTTGCTGGAGCAGCAGAGAGAGGTACTGCTTGTTCCCGAGCCATGGGTACAAGCCATCTGTTAAGACGATCGAAAATAGCAGCACTGCCCTTTCCTACCACAGCGCCGTTTTTTGGTTGACTCACGTTCCACTTGCTACCCATCCTTAACCCCTGAATCCTGTGGCGGCTGCCAATCCGCTAGTCCTGCACCTCCTTTTCTTTCAACATGAATTGGGAGGCCAGATAGAGGGCCAGTTCATTTGCACGCACCGATTTGGGTGACCTTTCTACGTTCTGTTTGAGGGAGAAAAGCCACTGGAAGAATCCAGACATTGTCAGTCGATCCCCCACGTTGCATGTAATGATGTACATATTACGGGGCACTGGAATGTCCAGGTTGATGGGTGTGCAAGCTGGGCCTGCAACGTTTAAACAATTTTTTTTTAAGTGCCCTTGATTACAAAGGAGACCCCATTTTTTTTCTATTAAAAAAATAGACCAAATCTACTAACTGACTCTGAAAATGGCAGGCAGAAGGCAGGCCTCTTCTCAGGTGATGCCCCCATGCACCATCTAAAAACAAAGTACTGTATGCTTTTTGTGGCACAAAAATTGTTTTTACTCGCATGCACATTCTGTCAATAGATAATCAAACAACAGCCATGGGATTAATCGACCAACTGCCCGATCTTATTCGTTGGATCCGCTAGTGGAATTAGTGTTTTGGCAGCAGAGAGCGCATCTGTTGTTCAGTCGTGTCCGACCCTTCGTGATCCCATGAACCATATCCCGCCAGGCCTTCCTGTCCTCCACTATCTTCCTGAGTTCGCTCATTTTCATGTTCGTTGCATCGGTGATGCTGTCTAACCATCTCATCCTTTGCCTTCCCCTTCTCCTTTTGCCTTCAATCTTTCCCAGCATCAGAGTCTTCTCCAGAGAGTCCTCTCTTCGCATTAGGTGGCCAAAATATTTGAGTTTCAGCCTTAGTACCTGTCCTTCCAGGGAACAGTCAGGCTTGATTTCATTTAGAATTGACTGATTTGATCTCCTAGCAGTCCAAGGGACTCTCAGGAGTCTTCTCCAGCACCACAGTTCAAAAGCATCTATTCTTCGGCGCTCAGCCTTCCTTATGGTCCAACTCTCGCAACCATACATTGCTACTGGGAACACCATGGCCCTGACTATGCGGACTTTTGTTGGCATGGTGATATCTCTGCTTTTTATTATGCTGTTTAATTTTGCCATAGCTTTCCTTCCAAGGAGTAAGCATCTTTTAAAACCCATTTGGTCCCGCGGTATGACTTTCCCAGACTTCCCAAATGTCAGTTTGATCCACATCTGTAAGGGACCCCCATGTAGAAAGAATCACCTGCAGAAAATTTCCCAGGTGTGACTTGCATCTGGTCTACAGGCGGTGCTTTAGGGACTCAATGCGACTTAAGGTCAACTCAACTCATCCATTTACTCCTATGTAAAGCATGGACCTGAAAACACAAGATTTCAAGCAAACACATAGTTGTGTTTAACACACAGCTCCAGGGCTTTAGGGGTGTTTAGGGGGATGTCTCACCTAAGTGTACCTCAAGTTTCAAGTCCCTTCCTTCAAGGGATTTTTTTATGGCCCTTTAAATTCTTGAAATACGCAGATTTTGTTGTGAGTCCAGCACGAAAATGCTCAAACAAACATAGTTGTGTTTAACACACAGCTCCAGGGCTTTAGGGGTGTTTAGGGGGATGTCTCACCTAAGTGTACCTCAAGTTTCAAGTCCCTACCTTCAAGGGTTTTATTTTTATGGCACTTTAAATTCTTGAAATATGCAGCTTTGGTTCTTTTTCTGCATGTAAAAGGCCAGTGAGTTGTTTGAGCAATGCTTACCCATAAAGTCCCGTTGAGTCCTTTGAGGTACGCCTAATGTTGCGCGTGTGTACAGCTGCTCCCCTGCACCTGAGGTGCTCCAAACAAGGTGGATTCCAAAGCCAGGGCCAGGGCCAGGGCCATGAAAACAAAGCCAGAGTTTCATTTTTAATTTCAGTGAGGAGGGGGGGCCAGCCCCCCAATTCCAGGGCATCATTTTCCCTAAAAACAGTGATCTTTGCTCCTCTGGGGGGGGTCAGTGGGGTGACCCTAGAACTCTGACAATTGTTTTAAAACATAGGTCCATCTGTCTACTTTCCACAAAAAAATTCCAGAAACATTGGGGCAAGCCATTTTTTTAAAAAACTATTTCCTTTTCGGCGGTACCTCTAAGGACTCAACGGGACCAAATAATTTCATGGCTGCTGTCTCCGTCTGCAGTGATCTTGGAACCCCAAAAAAGTAAAATCTGTTACTGCTTCCATTTCTGCCCCTTCCTATTTGCCAGGAATTGATGGGACCAGATGCCATAATCTTAGTTTTATTAATGTTGAGTTTCAAGCCAGCTTTTGCACTCTCCTCTTTCACTCTCATCAAGAGGCTCTTTAGTTCTTCTTCACTTTCTGCCATTCGGGTGGTATCGTCTGCATACCTGAGGTTGTTGATGTTTCTCCCGGCAATCTTGATTCCGGCTTGTGATTCATTCAGCCCTGCATTTCTCATAATGTACTCTGCATATAAGTTAAATAAGCAGGGTGACAATATACAGCCTTGCCGTACTCCCTTCCCAATGTTGAACCAATCAGTTGTTCCATGGCCGGTCCGAACTGCTGCTTCTTGACCCGCATACAGGTTTCTCAGGAGACAGGTAAGGTGGTCTGGTACCCCCATCTCTTTAAGAATATGCCACAGTTTGTTGTGATCCACACAATCAAAGGCTTTTGCGTAGTCAATGAAGCAGAAGTAGGTGTTTTTTTGGAACTCTCGTGCTTTCTCCATGATCCAGCGCATGTTGGCAATTTGATCTCTAGTTCCTCTGCCTCTTCGAAACCCAGCTTGTACTTCCGGTAGTTCTCGGTTCACGTACTGCTGAAGCCTAGCTTGCAGGATTTTGAGCATAACCTTACTAGCATGTGAAATGAGTGCAATTGTGCGGTAGTTTGAACACTCTTTGGCACTGCCCTTCTTTGGAATTGGAACGTAAACTGACCTTTTCCAATCCTTTGGCCACTGCTGAGTTTTCCAAATTTGTTGGCATATTGAGTGCAGCATTTTAACAGCATCATCATTTACACTACAACATCATAAATGCTGTTATGGAAGCACGCATAGCTGTGCACTTCCGGGTCACTGCTGTAGGTGCCGGGGAGCATCCTATGCGTGTTACGGATCTCACCTCACCACCCTTTTTCTTTATGTTACATCATCACATTATACAATAAAGGACAACATGGACTCTGATCAACATTACCACCAGCTTCGTATGCCAACATCAATGAATGTCAGTGTGCAAGATGAACTCTCTTCCCAGAACGTCACTGCACAAAATGGACAGTAAAGACACTTTTAACTCTGACATGATACAGGCCATGTTTCTCAAAGAACTCAGGTCAAGAATCAAACTCTTGAGTCTGTGATCTCTTCCTCCTCACCCCACCCCCAGTCACATATCCTGGGAGGAAGAAGATATTCTCACTTTGTGTCTTAATCAACTGAATGCAACTTTGTAATCCATTTATGCATCTCCTGTCTGTATTCGCATTTTGTAATTGCTGTGAATGCAATTTCAGTAGTCTCTGTATTTTGTATCAAAACACCTGCATTTTAACTACATTTTTACCTACATTTTGCACGTAGCCTATGTACACTTCATTCCAGGACGGCAGACAGCCTCCCCTCTCTGGCACCCCTGCTTGGTGACCAGTGTACATTTGCATTTTAGCTGACAACCCTTTGAAGCAACCCTGTTACCTACATCTTGCCTGATTAGAAAGAATTCCCTTCCCATTCACACCCCAAGTTACACATTTATACATTAAAACAAAAAAAACCCAAGCTCTCATCATATGGTCACCCCAAGCTCTCACTCAGATATCCCCGATAATTAGCCTACCCCCAATTCTGCAGCAATCCCAAAAATCTTTAAATAGTAAGGGAATTTGACCAGCAGGTTGTCAATCCACCTGGTACAACACACCCAGGTTGTTGTGTCAGGGCAGGGCTTCCACACACTGCTCGAAGGACCTCCTGATCCCGGCAAGGCAACAACTCAGGTAGCTATATACTGCACTTGAAACTCCCTTTTCTTCCTCCCCCCTTTTCCTTCTCTCTTCCCTGTCTCTAATTGTTAGAAGCCGTGATGGAAGAGGGGGGACTCTTGGAAACCTCGCACCCCCTTTCCTTCCCTCCAGTGCACCAAGTACACTCTGCATTACACACAACCCCCATAAGACAGGAACATATGACACTATTTAGGATAAAGAAACTTTATCTTTATTATTCCTTTGTATGCAATATTTCTATCTTTGCAACTAGAGGTTAATACGGGTAATGCGGTCATAGTGAGGAGTGAAAAAAAGGTAGCGAGCCAGCCGATTTGTTTCAAATCGGCTGGCTCGCTACCTTTTTTTCACTCCTCACTATGACCGCATTACCCGTATTAACCTCTAGTTGCAAAATAGTTGCCGGTTATAACAGTCTCCGTTCTAAAATTTCTATCTTTGTTGCTATAATCTTTTATTGGAAGCTATTTCTCTCAGTCTCTTCTTTGAGGGAAGGGGATTCTCTGCATTAGGCTGATTTGTTTATCCAGTCTTGAGTCCATATTCCAATAGGTAAAGGTAAAGGTATCCCTTGACAATTAAGTCCAGTCGTGTCCGACTCTAGGGAGCGGTGCTCATCTCCGTTTCAAAGCCGAAGAGCCAGCGCTGTCTGAAGACATTTCCATGGTCATGTGGCCGGCGTGACTCAACACCGAGGCGCATGGAACACTGTTACCGTTCCGCTGACGCGGTACCTATTAATCTACTTGCTTTCGAACTGCTAGGTTGGCAGGAGCTGTTGCACGGATTTGAACTGCCGACCTTTCGATCGACAGCTCATGGTTCAGTGGTTTAACCCACTGTGCCACCCGCTGGCTGTGTAAATTTCCCTAAAACAGCTCTTTTGGTAACATGTGCAGTGGCGGATGAGAGAGGCCCCATCGATTTCAGTTTAGTGGCCGGGGTGGGTGGAACGGAGCAGGGATGGGCTGATCGGGGGAGTGATGGGGGCATGTTGGAGGCAGGAGGAGGTTATCCCAGCAAAAGTGACTTGTGCCAGGATACTCTCTTCTCCAGAGCCTCAGGCTCTCAACACACACACACACACACACACACACACACACAGGTTATATAGCTGTCGCAGGTCCGAGGGGCTTACGGAAGAGAGGTAAAGGAAAATCTTTTCCCTTACCTCTCCCAAGTCTCCCGATTGCCCCCTCCCCCAGCACACAGCACAGTCTGTTTTGGTGTGGCTGTATGCTATGGCAGGGAAGAGGATAGGATTGGAGTCCTCTGGATTTTGAGACCATCTTCCTGCCTGCTTGACCCTTGCCCAGCTTGGCTAATACGACCTGCATGGGCCAGTCTGGCTGATTGGGTGGAACCCATTGTGAATTCATCTTTGCAGGAGGGAGTAATGCCTAGCAACCTGAAGACCACAATTGTGCGTCCCCTCCGGAAAAAAAAAAAATCTCTGAAATCCTCCAATTTAAACAACTATTGACCGGTTTCCAATCTTCCTTCCCCAATAGAAGTACACTGTAAATGGCATATAAAAGCTGAAATCCTAAAGGTTTTTTTCTTATGCATTAGGGTTGTTCATTTTGGATTAATTAATTTTTATTTCTTTTCAGATCCTTCAGTTGATTGAAAATACTGACAGTAGAAGAAAAGGTCAACTGTGTGCCATGGCTTGCAGAATTGAAGACCGTAACAGCTGTGAGAAGAAGATTCACTGCTCATTACAGGAAAGATGCACCACAGAGGAACTCAATTAACAACTGGATGAAAAGGTTTAGAGAAACTGGCTTTGTGACTGGCAAGTCACGATCCGGGAGGCCATGAAGCAGAGAAGAGTGAGAAAACCGGTTTGAAAAATGTGTCGCAAATTATGGCAGTTATGTTGACGGTTTTAAAAAAGCTTTTAAAAAGCTGAAGGAAATCAGAGGTAATAAGAGTCCAAAGTGATAAAGAAGTTAGTGTGGTAGTTTAGCTACCCAAAGCAATAGATCTGGCAGGCCCAGATTGCAGGCCCAAAGGGACATGGCTGTGCAGAAACAAAACAGCCCACTGTAACTCTCTGCGTGGCAATGCAGCGGTGCCAACGTGGCGTCCGCTGAATCCCACAGGGAAATTTTGGCACGTTGAGGCCTCCTCAGGGTAAGAGAAGATTTGTTCCCTTGCCTCAGTGAAGGCCCATGCCAGCCCGACGGGTTGTGTTGACCCATAAAGGCAGATCAGGCCCGGGAAGGAGGTCAGGATTCAGCAGACACCACTGCCACCAGACGTGCCCCCTCAACTGGGCCCAATCCGCCTTCATCCACCCTGTTCTGCCCATCCCCCATTCCGTTCTGCCCTCCACCTGCCTCCCCCCTGGCCACTGGGCATCCACGGTTCATTGCTGTGTGGACCTTCCGGAAGTGGCCAAGCCACACTCTCCAGTGCTGTCATGTTTGTGACAGCCAGAAAGCGCACATTCTGCTGGCATAGCGCTCAATTAGTATTGGGCCCTAAAAGGCACATGTCGCTTCATAGGAATTGGTCTTTCACTGCCCTCTGGTGACACCGGACACAAACTGCATCCTCACACACATCCTTCTTGTTCCTTTTTTTGAGCATAACTGCAAGGAGCAGCAAAGGTGTTGCTATCTGTGTTGCAAGGGGTCTATAGCAGCAAAAACAATAGAGTCGTGTGGCACCTTAAGGGCTAGCACATTTATTATAGCAGAAACGTTTGTGGCCTACACACTCCACTTCCTTAGCAGGTTGTTGTGGCAGCGCGCGCGCGCGCACACACACACACAGGGGTACAGAGAAAGGAAACTGAACCCCCCAGAAACAGTTGCAAGAGAACATGCACAGGGCACTCAAACCCCGACTTCACTAGTACACAGATGGAAACAAGTTTCTAGCCCTCACAGCGCCATGATGCGTTTGAAAGTGCCTGGCTGATGCAGCCTGACAAAAAAGCCAGAGTGATGTGAATCAGCTTTCCAGAGGTGAGGGGCAAGTCTTCTATGTCTAGCATGGCTTCTTCCCCGTGAAATGCTCTTTGCATTGCTTGCAGAATTCAGCCTCTCACTCTAGGAACAGGGCAAAGGCAGCGCAGGACACGCGACACCTTTTTACGGGCATCAAACACCTTACAGAGCTCTCCCCCTTACAAAAGCGCAGGCTTGCTAAGCAAGCTTTAAGGATAGAGTCTGCCATCCAAGCAAGCATCACCTTCCTGGTTGTCCACTGAACTGCTCTCCCACAGACAACAAGCTCACAACTCTCTGCTCCAGGGACTGGGGTGGGGGAGAGGAAAAGACCTCCAGAGATCAGGTCTTGGCATTCTGTGCCAAGGCCAGCCAAATCCTGAAGCAGGCAAAGCTAAATACAGTGACATATAAAAATTAAAGCAAAGCCATTTGTGTGAGTATGAGATGCGTAACTTCTTCTCCAAAAGCCCCCCCCCCCCCATCTTTATTTAGGAACTGAAACTCTGGAGCCACCTCATTATTTGTCTGCGGAGGCGGGGGCTAAGTTGCAAGCAGGTGGTTCGTCAGAGATGCCACCCTCTTCCCCTTCCTGGGTCTAAGGCAGGGGTGGGGAACCTATTTGCGGTGGGGGGCCATTTTCCCATAGGGAAAATTTGCTGTGGGCCGGCCGTCAGGCCGACCAAAATTTTTAAGGAATCAGATTCTTATCACAGGGTCCTGGCTGGGAGCTCAGAGATGCCTGTTGGGGGTGGGGAGCCAAGAACGGGAGGACGGTGGCCGAATTAGATTCTGCTTCTGGCAGAGGTTTAGCAGCAGGCCCCAGAACTGAGGCAGCCGGCCGACGCCTGGAGGGCCCAGATCTCGCTTTCCACAGAGAACCATGGAGCAGGATCCCTCTTCTTAGCGGCAATGTGCACCTTACAGAGCCTCAGGCCACGCAAGTCGACCTAGCAGCTTCCTCCTTCAGCTACACAAGGAAATCTGGGTCAACTGGGGGTCAGGGATTCTTCCTGGGTCTTGAGGAGGTACCTTGCATTAAACAACTAGCAACCTGCTACCTCACCCAGGAGAGGGGGAAATGCTGAAGGCTCTCTGGTCTGCACACACCTAACTCACCTTCCCCATATTTCAAGGAGGAAACCTTGGAAGCTCTGCTACTCACAAGCTCTTTTGCCTGCCCACTGTTAAAAACATCCTAGGAAACTCCAAGCACCGTGGCTGCTGCACCACGTTCGCTGCAAGGAAGACACACACACCCCAGTTGACCAATTCCAGCAAGAGTTCCACAGACCAACTTCACTTCTGCCACCTAAAAATCATATGAAGCCGACTTGTAAGGAAGTCAGACCACTGCCCATCTCGCCCAGTAACGGCTACTACTCTGACAAGGCAGTGACATTCCCAGGGCTCAGGCCAAGATGGTGCCCTGCCCTGCCCTTGAGATCCGTTTTCCAAACTGGAGTGACGGCTCCTCTCCAAACACACTCTTGTTAACTGTACTTTAGGATCTGCTGCTGTAAAACCATTTCCCCTCATTTCTTACGGCAATCTCAGCCCTACGTACGGGCAACTGCATTGGCACATAATATTGTTAGTTACCCTGACCTCTTTTCTCTCCTCTCTCCTTAGCATTTTAAACTTGAGACAGGGGCCTAATTTTTGCAACTCTTACTCCATAAAACCACCATGATTCTTTGATAAGCGTGAGGCCTGCACGTCTTCCTGTAAGTCCCACTGGACTTACTTCAGAGTAAGCATGCCCTGGATCACACTATTAGGGCTGCAGGGGCGGGACTGGAGCTTTCGATATTGAACAGGTATCCTTACCTTTCTTTCCTTCCTCCAGAGAGAGTGTGAGTGAGTGAGTGAGTGTGTGACGCCTCTTTAAGATTCTCAGTTCTCTGTAACTCCCCATGAAACAAGGTTAAGAGTTGCCCCCGCTCCAGATTTTTGTAGGTTCCAAACTCCTGCTAGCCTCTGCAGTGCGGTAATTACCCTGAAACCCCCATCTTCTGGGTGGGTGGTTCCCAACCTCTGGCTACAACCTTAACAGCATAGGGTGTGGGCTTCAGAAATAGGAAAGGTGGCCTCAAATAAATAGGAAGTGCCACTCTTTTCAATATCAAAAAGGACCCCCCCTTTTGGGGGGGGCTTGTAAGGCTGAAAGTTGGTAACATACCACCTGTGCCAAAATATTGAGGAACTTGGCTTTTTCATGCCTCTCTGCACCAGTGCAGCCACAGCACTGGCCCATCTCTGCTACCTGCAGCGCCCTCTGCTGCCAGAGCCACCACACTGCTCCACCTCCCACCAACCCTGGCAGTCTTCAGATTTCTGTCTTCTCGGAGAGGTCTCGGGTCCCTGGTTTTGGCCCAAAGAGCCCCCCCCCCTTTGACATGTCTGGCGGCACATCCACAAGTGGCACCAGTCTGAAAGAGCGACGTGTGTCTTTCCCCTTCTCCACAGATCCAGGTTCTCGGAGCCAGGCACGACAACCCTGCTCTCCTGAACAAGCCTGCCGAGGTGAGGCAGGGTGGGACAGCAGCACACGGCACCTTCATTTAGCAATGTTCTTTTTTTTATTTCCAGTTTACGGTGAAAAGATGCCTTTAAATCTTCAATTAAATACTCCATAAAGAAAAAAAAGCAAAAAAATATTTACAAATTCAGGTGACCGGTAATTGAATCCTAGTTTCATTTTTGTTTGTTTCCTTTTTAAATTACAAGCGCAACTCCTTTTAGCCATCCAACGCAGATGAAGCAGGTCGCACAACCGTGTGCCTCAATTTGGGTGTGGAGGGAAGGGGGTGTGAATGTGGGGAGAGAGGGGGGAGGGAGGGGGCCAGCCCAAAGAGCCAGCACAGCACTGGTTGGGCGGGCAGAATGGCACCCCCCACCACCACCACCACCTGCCCCTCTGCCGGCAACACTCCAGCAGCTCCCAAGCAAAGTGGATGTTTGAAATGATTTTTGTTATCTCTTAAAAAAAAAAAAAAAACCATCCATCAAGAGGTTTGTGTAATTCCAGGTGGTGATCCAAAGGTGCAGGGTGGGGGGGGGGGGTGAGTGGGTGGAAGTCAGGAGGGCAAAAGTTTGCGGATCCTCTCAAACCTCGAAAGATTTAATAAGTCTATATTTATATTTTATATATATATTTATATAATCTCTATATTTCAGCAATAACTGGGAAGGGGAGATGGGGGGAGCAGAGGCCTCAGGCCCCCCACCCCCTTCCACAGACATGTGTTTCGGGTGCATTGCACCTGCAAGAGTTGGGCCCCTGCTCATTAAAATCATCCAGGTGCCCGGGGCATTGGCCTGGGGGGCTTAGCGGAGCGCCCACAGCAACACCTACCTCCTTCAGCATCAATTTATTATTGTCAGACACAAACGAAATACAGGCCTTTAAAACAAAACAAAAGAGAAAAAGAAAAAAACAGAAATAAGTCCTAAGGGGGGGTCCAGACAGCGGCACTCAGTCCTTGCACATCCTTCCCCACACATCCCCCCCAAGGGAGTCCAAGGCTCCAGGGAGGGGTAAGAACAGCCAGGCTGACTCGGTCCGGCCCCCCCGATGCTGGCGCGCTCAGTTGTTGTCAGATTCGTCCTCAGCTTCGCGCAGCCAAGTGTAAAAGGCTGTGACGGACTTGAGTGCGACCCCTTTTCCTTGCTGCTCAGCCGGGTCTTTGCTGGACTCCCACTTGTAGAAGGCCTCCTCCTTAATCACATCCTCATCGTACAAGGCATCAAAGAACATTCGGAGCAGATCTGGAAGGGAGGGGGGGGAGAGAGAGAGAGAGAGAGAGAGAGAGAGAGAGAGAGTCGCACCACAGGAAGACACACCTGCCAGCTATGTGGACTGCAGGAGGGAGGACAAAAACTCTCTGGGTGATTTGCAGTCGATGGGCAAGAACTTCTCACTCCCAACTGTTTAACAGCAGAAAGCAACAAAATAATTGATCTGTCTTGATTGATAACCCCCAAATTCTAGTTTTCTGAAGAAGAAAAATTTCTCTATCCACTTCTGACACCAATCAAAGGGTCTCCCTGTTTTTTGTTTTCTAAACTAAAAGCCTCCACAACGCTTAGTCTGTCCTCATAAGGAAAGAGCTGGATCATTTTTAAATTGGCTTTTTCTGCACCTTTTCCAGCTCTAGGATTTTACTTTTTTGAGATGAAGTGACTGGAATTGCACAGAAAATTACAAACAGTACAGTCGGCCCTCAGTATCCCGGGGGGGGGGGGGGGGCGCATTCACACTGGGGTGTACCAGGGCCAAGGAAGGGAGTCACGGGACCAGGAAGTCATGTTTAGAACGCTGAGGACTGCCCTGTAGCCCTCAAAACAGGTCAATAAGGCTATTTTAAAACTTTTTTCTTTTTACAAGGTTTTTAAAGTGACCCCCGTATCCACAAGCACCCATGTTGAGATAAATTCGCGGGTGCCAAACCCATAGAGGGGCCACGGTACACAGATTATGTTGTCTATTTTCACCCCCTTTCCTAATAACATTTAAACCCCAGCACTGATCAGCTGATCGGCACTAGATTAGCATTTTTCTCTATAGTGCTGGAGTGGAGGGGGTGGTGGCTGGAGTTTATGTCACCCTACCTCTGGCTTGGCAGCCTCTGCTACCAGAGGGTGGTGACAGAAGCCACAGTGGGTGCCAAGCCAGAGGGGGCATGTGTGACTGAAACGTTAGCCACCACCCCCTACTCCAGCGCTATAGAACAAAGTGCTAATTAAGCGCAGAACAGTTGATCGGCGCTGAGGTTTAAATTTCCAGCGCTGATCAGCTGTTCGGTGCTAGATTAGCATTTTGCTCTACAGTGCTGAACACCTGTAAAAGATGATGGAGGGCTGGGGGGCAACGCAAGCTGGAGCTAGGGGGCAACGCGAGCTACCTTTTTGCCGCTGCCTCGCTGGTGCTGGGGTTGCACGCTGCTCGGAGCAGCCGACCCCTTCTCCCCCTTTTTTCTTTGTAGCAAAGAAAAAAGGGGTCACCTGCTTCAAGTGGCGCACAACCTGGAAGTAATTGGCAGTGATGTCATCAGGTCACCGCCAATTACTTCCGGGTCTTCTTGGGCACGGGTTGGGTGGGTGTTGAATCGCGAGTCACCACCCCAGGCACCAGAAGACCTAGGTACACCACTGCCTCTGTGTACTAGGCCAATGTTCATCTTCCCGTACAGCATACTTACTTGCTGGCTGGTCCAGCTTCACCACAAGGGCCTGTAAACCATAGAGGGCCTGCAGCTCCTTATGTTCGTCACTCACGTATTTCTGCAGCAGCTTGGCTCGGCTCTTTATCACGGGGCTGTCCATCCGGTAAGGATTCTCAACTATAGCAGGGGGAGAAGACATGACTCTCAGAGGCTGGCGGTTGCTCAGTGCAGTGTAGCCATCACACAGCCATCATAATAGCTCCACACACACCCCACTCTGCCTGTGGATTCACATAGAACGGTGATGGCGAACCATTTAGGTTTGGTGTGTCAAAGATTTTGAAAATGCCTAACTTGACTCTGCTGGTGTGTCGCACCCCCCCCCCAACTTTAATACTTTGACTATTGCTACTTTTAATAGTAATTTTGAATTGAACTGAACTGAAAACTATAGAACACATTGCATTTTATTTAACATCAATTAGTGACTTTTTTGTTGCTGAGTTTTACTAGAGAATAATTTGAAAGAGGTCTGCCAAAATCTCTGCCCTAAATGTTTAAGACAAGCCTGTAACACTTTTGCGAAAATATAAGGTGTATCGAGGCCCTGGGGGAAACGCTGGCATGTCACCCAAAATGACCTCGCGTGTCACCTGTGACTCGCGTGTCATAGGTTCACCATCACGGACCTAGAACTTGGAGAGCAGCATGCTCCATTGTCGCTATTTTCATTCTGCCTCTCCTCCAAGGAGCTCAAGGTCACTCAAGTGGCTCCCTTACCCCAATCTTATCCTCACAACAAGCCTGCAAGGTAGCTTAGGCCGACTGTGCGTAGCTGGCCCAAGGTTATTCAACTAGCTTCACAGCTGAGCGGGGAATTTGAACCTGGACCTCAGTTCAGTGTTGTAGGCACTACAATGTGACTTTGCTATCGTCACGGTTGCTGCTCCTCAACAGGTAGACCCAAAGCAGCTATGTCAAGCAGCCTCAAATGACCTGCTACTGCTCCCAGCGGCTGCTAGCAACAAGCCCACATGGCCAACAAGTCTCAGTTTATGTTATAGCTACTTCCTTTACAATACTGAGACCCAATGTGCTGCAATGGCTACAGCACTGGACTTCGAGTGCAAAGATCTGGGTTCAAATCCCTGCTCTGCCATGAGGCTCACTTTGGACCACTTGCTACCTACATCACAGAGATGTGAAGATAAATTGGGGTGGGGGATCAGAAAGAAATAGTATATGTGACACCAAGTCCCTTTGAGGTAGGATGGGATACAGCTGTAATAAGGAAACATGGCAGCTGGATTTGGGGTACCAGCTGCACAGGTGTATTTCTGCAAGCCTGCTTCAACTACCCACACCTGGCACCGGGGATATTGGAGATTCCCAGTGCTACTGCTGTTCAATTTTCTAGTTCATATGCTTACAAGGACATTGTGATAAAATCCCAGAAAGCCTTTTGACGAGGGTTCCAATGATCAAGCTTTGCATCTTGGCTTCTTCCTGCCCCCATTGGGGAGTCTACAAACACGCTCATCACCGACATGCACATTTTAAATTTTGGGGGCTTAGAGAAGGGCAAGTGATCTCCCAGACTTTAGGAAGGCTCAGCATGACAGGACAACCCACCCGCCACTCCAGCTTAGAGTTGGGAGAGGACAAGCTGAAGGACCTCTACAGCTCAGTGTAACAGTAAACAGAAGAGGAGGAAGAGTTGCTGGAGAGGACAAGTTTTAACTGGCTACCAAGGCCAACCAAACTCCGTGGGCCCCTGCAGCCAAGGCTTCTAGCCCGTTACACTTACTACCTGGCCCTCTCAAGGCCACACCTCCCTCACCTTCCCAGTCAAATATTCTGAACTTGTGAAGATCCCAACCCAGGACACCCAGTTCACGGCACCACGAACAGGACATCTATCAAGAGCCTGGCCAATGGCTGGGCTACGCTTGATTTTTTACAGGCCTGGTCCGAACCCAGCTGACAAGCCAGTAACCCGAGCACAGTTCGGCTGCACAAGACCCCCAGGATGTCCCACTCCCCTCAGACCACCTCAAGCACACACACACACACACACACACACACACACACACACACACACACACACACTTACAGACGACAGCTGAATGGCACACGGATGTCATCAGGGCCCTGACAAACATGTTGGATGAAACCTGCTGTTCGCTCAGGTTTGCCTGGTGGAAGAGAAGATGTTAAGACTCAGTGGTCAGAAATGCCCACACTGCCAGACTGGAAGTCCATTAAAAAAAAAAGTCAGAAGTCCATACACGCAAGACATTGTGTCACAGGGCTGAATGTACCCACATCACAACATGAAGCTTTGAGCTAGCCCCCCCCCCCCGGGCTAGTAAAAGCTGTCGACTACCTGAAGGCCTTCAGCTTTGAAACTGCACCAGGATTCCCCCATCTTTCACCCAACATCAGCTAAGCAGAGGGGAACCAGGAGGCAAGGATCTCATTTCTGAGCAGCCAATGCTGGAGCGGACGGTCAGAGTTGCTTAAGACCATACGGTGGCACGTTCCATTCAGAATCAGACCCACAGGGGTGTCACCGAGCCAGGAGAAGCTGATGCTGAGCCACAGTAGGACACCTCCCCACTGCAACATATATCCTCCAATCTACTGGGACCAACCCGCCAGTCACGGTACAACTTTGAGGTAATCAACCCTGAGGCCCCCAGGATGCCCCTGACTAACTTGGTACTCTACTCTCAAATCACTGCAGCCCAGGTGACACTGAAGCAATCCAATCTCCGCATTTGAACTAGAAGACATAACCCTTGGTTCTACAGAGCCTCCACAACAAAGAGCATTAGTCCAAGCTAATAACTTGTAGACTAATTTGAAAGATTAAATTAGCTGCGGGCACCGCCCCCCCCCCGCCCCCCGGTTCGTACAGCTTCCCAACCACCAGCTTTCCTGCTCCCAGCCCAGCAGGAAAAGAGGGAGGACAGGCTGAGAACTGCAGAAGCAGCTCCCACATTTCCCTTTTCTACCCCCTTCCCTTCCTCCCACCCCACCTTCCATGCAGTACCCCCCACACCCCGCAGCGGCCCGAAGAAAAAAAGTCCCCTCACCTCAATCCAGTCATATATTCTTTGGTTATTTGCATTCTCTTTCAATAGTTTGTCTAACTGCTTGCACAGCTCTTCTGAGGTGAGCTCCTTGCGGCTGGGTGCCTCTGAACTGTCACCCATCGTATACTCCACTTTCTGAAAAACGGGGAGGAAAGAGCTCGTCAGGGCAGAGGACACATGAAACCGACAGGAACCACCACCTCCCTCTTTCTTTCTCTTTCTTTAAAAGTAGGATACTTCCTGGACCAACAGTAACCCTTCGAAGGCCAGCTCCAGTCACCTGCTCTGTGATGAACTTATTGATGTCCTGGTCCTCAGGCAGGAACTCCTTCCAGCTAAGGCCCCCTTCTCGCCATAGTGTTCCTGCCTTCTTGTGGCTCTGCGCAGGAAAAGGGCCATGTTAGGGCTACCTGACATAATACAAACTCAACTGTGAGCCTGGGGATGGGGTGGAGGGTGTTGGCCAATGTTTAGACAAGATGGTAAAGCAGAGAGTGTCAGCAGCACACGGGGAGGAGCTGCCGGGGCAACCGGTGACCAGTCACGTGGCGGTTCCCTGTCCAGCAGGAGAACGACTTACCATCCCTTTGCAAAGCAGGCCCAGGATCTCCAGCAGCAGAGTCGTGGCCTTGCCAATAGGTACCAAGGGCTTGGCAATCTCCCTGGAAAAAGCAGAGGGGGCGATGATGAAACAGGATGCCTGAGAACAGCCCCCGGGGGGGAAAAGAGCCCGGGACGCCAACTCACCTGAACAGCTCCTCCATGGGGATACCGCCTTCTCTCAGGATGGGCGTGATGATTTCTGCCAGGTACAGCCATATGTGGGGAATATCTATCTCCATATCCTCCCCAATCTCTAGGATCTCATGTAGCCTATGGGGGGGGGGGGGAGAGAGAGAGAGAGAGAGAGAGAGAGAGAGAGAGAGAAGCAATCAGGGCCTCCTGGGCATAGCAAGGCAGGACAGCGCCACCAGCCAGGGCTGCCTTCTGCCCAAGCATTTCCCCGGACCCAGAACAGAGCTCCATTGTTACCCTTTGTAGTACTGCTCCTTGGAGAGGTTGCCTCCCTTGACCAGCTGGTACAGCAGCAGCCCCATGTGTTCCCGGGCAATGGTGCTCCGCTCCAGGGTGGACTCAATGCCATTCCGTACAAAGATGTAGAGCTGAGAGGGGCAGGCCAGTTCCAGCACACACTGAAGAGCCTCCTGCAACAGGGAGGACAGAGAAGGCTCTCAGCACAGACAGACCACCAGTCCCAGCTGCCCTAAGCCCCACCCACTGACATCTGAAGAATCCCTGGACATTGCAGACATCTCTGGGGCACCTGTTAGGACAAGCTGAGTGTGTCCTTGAAGAGGCGCAGCATTCCCCCCATAATGGGGGACAAGTTGCCTTTCATGCAGCTTTCTGCCATCACCATCTTTTTGTCAAGGATCATCTCCCAGGAATCCAACAGGGTTCCCAGGAACCCAATTTGAAGACTACTGAACTCATTGATTAAAAGGCAAACAATTAATCAGCTATATGTTTTTGATCCGCTGACAACACTCGTACATTCCTAATACGACTTAGCATTTGCATAGCACTTCTGACCCTCCAGGGTCTTCATGTGTTCTATTGTGCTGTAATCTCTACAAAGGTATTACTCCATATTGCAGATGGGGTGGGAGGAGCCGAGGCAGAGAGTCTAAAGCCGCCTAGCCAGTTCACAGCAGAAGCAAGCTGCAAACTGGAAACCGTCCTGATTTGCAGCTCAGACTCCTAGCCAACATGAGGAAGTCCCTCAATGTGCAAGGATTTTAATCTGCTCTTCTAAATATACCATTGATGGGGTCAGGGTATTTGAGAGACTGCCTCCATCTGGATAATCTGGCTTGTCCCCTTTGGTCATTGGAGAAGGCCCTCTTAGGAACAGGGCAAGGGATAGAAAAAGGGCAAGGAACAGGGCCTTCTCAGTAGTGGCACCAACTTTATGGAACTCCCTCTCAGTTTACAAACCGCTCCCCTCCTTAGAGGCTTTCTGGTGGGGCCTAAAGACATTTCATTTCAGATTAGCCTTCTGAGTTCATGTTTTTTTAATATTGGACATCTGTGGGTTTTATGCAAATATTCCATGTTGCTTAGATTTTATTGGCTTTGCCCTTCCTTATTAAGAAGTGACTGCTGCTGGTTTTGTGATTTGTGATTTTTAAAGGATGTTTTAATGTTTATATTGTTAATTATAGTTTTAAATGTGATTTTATGGCTCTGTAAGTCGCTTTGGGGAGAAAAGCAGGATACAAAATGAGCAAATAAATACATCTAAAGTGAATACACAATCAAACTGTGCCAGAATGGTTCCCACCATCACCTACTCTCACCCCACTGTTTCCGTGAGGGCAACACCTTCTCTGCCAGCCAGGAGCAGCCGGTCTCCCATCCTAACAAGTGCTGAAAAACTATCCTTCTCAGTTTGCTAGACTCTAATCCTGCCACCCCTTCCTTGAACCAACCTTCATGTCATTGATGTGCAGGTATTCCTCAATTATAGCCTTGGCTTTCTTCTCCAGCTCTTCCTCAGACAAGGCAGGTTTTGATGGTGCCTCAGGAGCCACTGGCTCACGTTTTACTATGGAGAAAGAGAGAGAGATCTCTCTCAATACAGTTGGTGGCCCAGAACGCCGGGGGGGGGGGGGGGGGAGAGAATGGGGAGAATTCAATACCTGTGCCTTCCCCATGACTCACCAGGCTCTCTGCTCCGGTCCCGCTCTTCTGTCATACTGGACACTTTGCGCACACTTTCGAGGACTCCTTGTCGCTCTCGTTCCCGACTTCGGTCATCCATCTCCTTACTGAAGCTGCGCTTAGTAACAGGAGTCCGGTTTCTGTCTGACCGTTCTGGCCTCTCTGTCCGTTCAAGGCGCTCACCTCTCTCTGGTCGCTCGCGCTCCAAGCGGTCTCCTCGCTCACCCCCCTTTTCGGAACGGTCACGGCTGGTGCTGCTTCTGTAGAGAGAACCCACAGCTAGAGCCCATCTGGAATCCAGACTCCAGAATACTTATGTATCACCAGTGTTGAGAGCAGGCAACAGTGTTAGCCCTCCAGAAAGGAAGCCAGAGAGGCAAATTTTCCACTAGCCTGTTGGAATCTACCTCTGGACTAACAGCAGGAATGCAAGAGGAAGATTCCATCAAGAAGGAAGAAGATACATTAAGCTGCCCTGCGCTGGCCATCGGTCCGGTTTTGTCTACTTTGGGCCTCAGGCAGAACCCTTGCCCAACTCTGCTACCCGAAGATGTCAGAGGCTGAAGCTGGAACTTGTTACATGCAAAGCATTTGTCCCTCCCCTAAAGATGCAGAAGGGACTGTGAGCAAAGAGGCCGCGTCCAGGACCTCAGTCTGCTCAACATTCCCAGCTCGAAAAAAAAGCAGACAGCGTAGTTTTTAAAGCTACTCCGTATAAGCACAGAGGCTGGATATTTGCATCTAAAAAGAGAGCACACCACCTCCCAGAAACAATAATTTTAAGCTTATGGTATACACAGAGAATATGACCATCACTGCCTCCCATCTCCACTTTTGATTTTCCTATAATATTTCAAATCAGAAAAAGGGGACAAGACATGTTTCAAATTTATGCAGCCACAAATCAAACTATTCAAGTTTATTGGCACAGTTACTCCAGTCACAAAATGGACTTTTTTTGCAAGTATTTCTGGACCACCTGCATGCAGTCCATATCTACTCAGGAAGGTACAAGAGGCCCACCTGCGGTAGAACTACCTCCCCAAATCCACCAGCCTCCATTTGAGTCACTGCAAAGACCACCGATGCTGTGGGACAAGAGCCGGCCAGACCCCGGCAGCGCTTCTCTTGCCCAGCCTGAGAACCAAAGGGGCTCTGCTCCAAGGAAGGGCAGGGCGGAAACTGACCTTTGCACCACACGCCGAGCATCCTGGCTCTCTGCAGGAGCCGATTGCTGTAAGGCCGAGAAGCGATTCAAGGTACTCGTGGCGGGTCGGTTTGCATCCGAAGCTAAGCAAAGAAAAGACAGGAGGTCAGAGGGCCAAAGAGCCACACAAGGATCACCCTCTTCGCAAACGCTTCATTACATCAGCTGCCTTACCTGATTCAGCAGGCTTGGCACCTGATCCACCACTGCTGCCTTTCCCCCAGCTCAGCCGTCCTCCGGGAGCGAAGAGCTGGTTGTTGGTGTCGATTGAACCAGGCTGTGGAGGAGGGAACAGTTTTGTTTTTACACACACACCCCACTTGCTCCAGAGAGCTGCTGCCACTCTGTGGATGCAGAATCTGACGTTGTGAAAATGTTACCATTAATTATGAGAATTCTAGAGCTCATAAATTAACGTAAAAACGTAAGGGCCCTGCCGGATCAGGCCAAGGGCCCATCTAGTCCAGCTTCTTGTATCTCACAGCGGCCCACCAGATGCCTCAATTAGGACAATAGTTAGAAGCATGCAAGCAAGCAAGCAAGCATCAGACAAGTAGGAACATAAGATTTTAGGTTTTCTTGTATAACAGCAGTTCATACTTTGAAAACGCTGAAGTACTTTAATAACTCACGAGAACTCAAAGAAAGGAAGACGTGGTGGTACTGGGTTTACCAGTGGTCAGGATGCGGGAATGATGCTCTCTACTCATCTCTATATCCCCCTTTCAAAGCTACTAGCAACATCTCTACCACCATCAATCCCTAGTAGCCACCGGTGTCTAGTCCAATCACTTCCCTCAACACTTGCCTTTCCTGGCTGTGTAATTACTTATTCCACCTTCTTCCAAGAATTTTGGAAGCAGAAGTATGCCCGTTCAAGTCAGACAAGCTTGCTTTCCCTTCTCCCTCCCCCCACTCCCTGGGCACAGGTCCAATGAAAATGTCAATACAACAACAGGTGAGTACCAAGAGGAAAATGCCTGCGCCTCTAGCTGAACCAGGCTGGCAGCAAACCTTATGCCAAGTCTGTTTTGGAAATTGTTTCCCCATTGGAAGTGAAGGAAGTTAGAGCTTTAGCCAAAAGCAGAGGTGGCAATCCTCTAATGCTGCAGCCTCCAAGCCAAGTCCCCTCCCTCCAGCCCAGCGTCTTACCTTGGTGATCTTGGTTATTCTGCTGGTGTCTATCGGTCGATTGCCCTTGCTGATAGGAACAGTGTTCCAGCCGTCATCTGAAACGAGGTTTCCTCGCCCACCTGCTGAGGCAGACAAGTCAAGACCCCTTCTTAGCAACAACCTGAGAATGTAAGCCAACCACGTGCCTGGCTTGTGCAAGGGGGTGGGAGGAGGTGGCCAGCATTCCCACTGGTGCACAGAAGCATGCTGAACGCAAGAATGCTGCGAATCTCTGAGTTTAAGAACATCAGAGAGAAGCCCTGCAGCATCATACAAAAGATGCACTTATGGCTTCTTTTTGCCAGTGGCCAACTAGATGCTTCTGGAAGGCCACAAGCAAGGCACACTAGCCCACCCCAGTAACTGGCACTCGGTGGCACCCCGTCTCTGAACATAGAGGCTGAACACGGAGGCTTTTCTAACTAAGAGCCATTTGATATGCCTGCCCTCCTCCATGCTCCTCTTGTTACCACATCTCATGGCAGCAAAGTCTATCAGTTATGCATTGTGACTTCATCCACACACATAGACCGCTCACAGTCACAACACAAGGATCCCAAAAAGCCACTACCACTCCTCTTTCATCTCCAGGCGCCTAAAAGAGGCAGCCCTACAAGGCAACGGATTGAGAAACCAAAAAGGAGATTATACTCCCTCCTCCCCCCACTCACCTGAGGATGCTGGGCCTGGAGGTCCTCTCCTCTTATCTTGCTTGGACATCAGCTGCTGCACTTTGATGTGCTCACGGTGCTCCTCCATCTCAGCTTCCTTGTGGATCTGGTCAATAGTCTTGGGACCCTGGTCTCCTCTCCTTGGAACCCAGCTGTTCTGTAAGAGGCACAGGGGAAAAGCAGAGAGAGAGGTTACAGCACGCAGAGAGGGAGACGCTGGGAGAGGGAGATGCAGCTCTACCCTCTCCAGTGACCCGACTGAGAACAACTGCCTCTGGCTCTTCTCAGAACAGGCTCCAGCAGTGGCCACTGCTGCTGCTAAGGGTTGGACATCCAATGTGCAGCCCTAGCCAATTGGGGGGGGGGGGGGGGAGAGAGGAGAAG
The DNA here is from genome assembly GCA_026170595.1 of Plestiodon gilberti rubricaudatus. NCBI lineage: Eukaryota > Metazoa > Chordata > Lepidosauria > Squamata > Scincidae > Plestiodon > Plestiodon gilberti. The sequence goes on along the minus strand of JANXHW010000003.1, from coordinate 6,099,162 downwards.
GAGGCCAGTCTTGCACCAGATCTAGGGAGTGGAACTCTCATCCAGGCCAGAGGCCATAAGGGGACAGCAAGAGTCTGCACCTTACCCGTCTGAGGTCAATCACATCCTGCAGCATGAAGCGGATGCGGGAAGACGTCTTCTTCTCTTTGATGATCTTCTCCATCTGGTTGAAGTACTGATCCATTCGAGGCTGGGCGAGGGGAGAGGAGGAGGAAGTGAGAACATCCAAAGACAGCACTGAAGCCCCAAGGCAAGGCAAGGCAGCCTGCTGTGCCCCACAGACTGTTCTCAGGGTCAAAGATGACAAGGACAAGCCTCAGGGAAAGGTAGGAGTGGAGAAAAGGAAGGAAGTAGTCACTATACAGCTCTTTGAAACAGCTGTTCTCTACAGCCGGGGTGTCCAGTTTCTTTTGCTTGGGCCAGGGGGGCAGAGTCTCCTTGGTGACGGAATCCCTCCTAACTATGACATAGATCAGGGCCTCTGAGAGGGGGGGGGGGTAAGGGGATAATTTGTACCCGGGCCCAGGGTGAAAAATGGGTCAAAAAGGGGGCCCTGGAGCAAGAAAGGGGGCCCCAGGAGCCAAATTCATATGTAGGGAAGGAACCCAAAAGAAACTTTGTACCCCCTGACAAAATTCCTCTGAATGGCCCTGACATAGATCCCCTCTTCCTCACAGGAACTGGGCTGGGGAGACTGCTCCCTCAAGGCTCAAGCAATCTCCTTAGCGAAAGGACAAACCAACCAGCCCTTTTCCTTCGGTAGACCGAGCTCCACGCCACTCACTCACTTTGAAGGTGGCAAATGTATTTTTGAACAAAGGCGTCTCTATAAAGGACATCTGATGCCTCTCAAGCTCAGGGGTATTTTTCTTTACCCATCTCACTTGACAGGAAGTACCTTGGCCTTTTCAAAGTCCAGGTCCTTGCCGATGGTGGTGAGCAGCCGACATAAGCACTCCAGTGATTCCTCGTCATGATTCTTGAGCAGTTTCACCACACAGTCGTGCATGATGGCTTCAGTCAGCATCTTCAGCTTAAAAAGTTCCCCAATAAACTTGATGTTGCCCAGAGAGCGCCGCCGGGCCTTGTCCCGAGCTTCATCCAGCTCTTCTTTCAAACGAGCTCTCTCCTCAGGCTAGAGACAGAACAGGGGTGAAGGTTAGTACATCTGAGTTGGAATTCTTTTTAAAAATATTGATGTCAAGTTCACAGTTAATCCTATTAAAGGTAATGTCAGGAGTGGACCACAGGTAGAGCACATGCTTTGCAGAAGACAGACCAACTCTAGGGAGACTACGCTGAAGTTACTTTCAGGTTCAGCCCCCCCCCCCTCCTCAAGTTCTCCTTCATAGAATCCATTTCCTGGTGGGCGGAGGAGAGATGATTCACCCCCACCCATGTCTAGAGCACTGAAAGGAGATCAATACAGAGAATTAACCAATTCAGAGACCCACATTTTGAACCTTGCTTCTACAGTATCTGTTCCAGACCCAAAACTAGCACCCCAAGCCACAAGCCCACTTCTACAGTATTCATGACAGGCTGATCAAATCTGCTGAACTTATCATACCTTTGGTGTTATTTTTGGACAATCTAAATGCAGAAGTCTTGCACCTGAAGACTAACTTAAAGGATCCGATGTAGAGAAACTGACAATGCGAGACCATCTGGGACCCAAACCAGTCTCTAACAAACCTTTAAAGACTATAGTGGTACCCACTAAATAGTGGTAATTATTTCCAACTTGTATAAGAACAGGTGAACGCGGGGCTATTGAAAAACAGCCTCTGAGGAAGTCTACCATAGCTGTGGGTGAAACGTAAGGTTTTAGTTTTTAATTGCATTAATATTTAGACCACGGCATTTTAGCCTGAAAAACGTTTCAACCATTTTAAGGCATTTTTGCCCAAAGGTGTATATACGCATCTGGAGTTAAATGCGTACACCTGTGGGCTGGATGGAAATGGGTTTTCAATATGGATGCCAGCTGTGAAAGTCTTAGTATGTTTAGCAAAACTTTATAAAGGTAAATATTTCTGTACTGAACACCCACATCACAGCTCAGCTGGTTCCAAGCATGTTTGCCTACATCTATTCTCCCTGCATAGGACAAAGGACTAAAGTAGGATAGGCCTTCCTCCGAGCACTACAGCCAACCAAAATCCAGCCATCTCAACCAATCACAATTGCAGAGGCTGACAGCCTTAGTTTCTTTTCCTCATGCTGGCAGATTGAAATCTGTTGGAGGTGAGGAGTAGGACAATATGTCCAATACACCCACGCGCCAAGCTCCAAGGCCCCTTAACCCCTCCTCACATGCAAGCCTCACTCACTCCAGCTGTGTCGTCCATCTCCTTTTGCTTCTTCTCAAAAATCTCATCATCATCTTTGTCCTTCTCAAACTCTTTCTGGCACCGGTTTAGGAGCACCTTGCGAAAGTTGACCATCACGGTTGGTTTGTCAGTTGTGGGGACTTTCAACTAGAGAAGGGACAAATGTGAGTTATCACACCAAGGTAACAGTGCGCCCATTTTGCCCTCCACTCCGAGCACCATGCACTAGCATTTCTAATTATACCTCCAAAACAAAATTCATTTTAAAATTCATATTCCACCTTTGCATTTACAAAAATGCCAAAGGCAGCTTGCAAAAACAAACAAAACAAACAAAAAACAGTATCTAAAAACAGAAGCACAACAATGATAAAAGGCAGCAGCAAGCAATATATACAGAAGACCAAATTTGTTTTTTGTTTTTTTAAACCTTGTCTGTGTGTGCCTATTTAGGGTTCAAAATTGCTGCAGTCGTGATGAGCTAGGACAGGGAGGACCAACTGCTCTCCCTCCAGCAAAAACTAACCACCTGAGGCAATTTCTGGCCATATTAGATTTTGTTTAAAATATGGGAAGTTAAACCACAATTTCATTCAACAGGAAAAGCCCCCCCCCCCCCCGAGTGTTTTAAAGTAGTAAGAACAAGTTATTTAAGATGTTCAGTCTCTTCCATGTACATGTAGGCATTTCTACGCCTGAGTGTTCATGCTCCATAAGTGGCAAGTCTAAGCTGGCAGGTGGCATCAACGTTTCCTAGCCAATTCAGCTTGAGAGGTGCTTCTGGCCCCGACTCCCGACTGAGGAATGGTGTTGTTCCTCATAACAGTAGATTGACCATCCCTGAACGTGGAGATGGGATATCCATGATACAGAGGCAGTTCAATGACTCCTCTAATCTAGAGCTATTAGCCCAGGCTGCAAATGACTAGAGAAAATGCGAGTATTTTTGACCTCAAGATGTAGTCTGAGGGCACACGACACAGCCACCTTGCTGATGCTAAACTGGTCTAGCTCTGGTCAGAGTCCGAATGGGTGACGACATGAAGATTCCACACAGTCTTGAAATTCCATGATGAAAGAGCAGCAGACATTAAATATAAGGAACATGTGCTACACATGAGCCATGCTGCCAAGCTAATGGCTTTTCTGCACCTCTTCCTCTCTTTGGAAGGAATCCAGAGGCCTCTGTACCCCCCCAAAAGACCGGTGAGAAAACCTAAGCTCAGAGCCTGGGATGCTCACCCCCATAAGGCAACGGCACATGTTGGCATAGGCAACAGAGAAGTTTGGCTCGGAGATGGCCTTCTCAAAGATGAGGTCGATGACACCCTTGAGGCGCTCCTCGGTGTCGATGGACAGCTCTGTGACCTGCTTCATCAGCTGCTGGAACATCTGTGGCGTCAGCTTGTTCAGAATGCTACGCACCCGCCGGAACAGATCCTGTGGGAAGGAGACAGCCAGATACTGTGAGCAAGAGGAGTACAAGAGCACAGAGCCCCGGCCTGCTTCACCCATGCCACCCTGGGTACACATGAAGGTACTGAATTATGGTTACAGCACACCAAGGATGAAAACATAAGGCATAAACCTGTCAGCAGGAGGCTCACAAAACCAGAGTGTCAGCAGCACCAGCTCACAACCATCCCTCCCTACCTGAGTTTTTACGTTTTCAGGCTCCTCTGCTTCACTGGCCCGCTTGCTGCTAGGCTTCCAGGCCTTCTCAGCCTTGTTGAGCTTGACATCTTCGTTTAGAGACACCGCGGCAATGATCTTCCGGGGCTCCTTCCGCAGGCTCTGCTGGGAACGACGCTGTCCAGGACCAGCAGGCTGTGGAACCACAGAGGGAGAAGAGAAGCAACATCAGCACTTTGGAGTCAGCCAGCCCAGAGCAGCAGCAGGTGCAATTATGAGCTCAGCAGCAGCAGGGCCACAAAGCCCAGGCTGGCCTGCCACCCAGAATGCTCAGCTCCAACTCATGAGCCAATAGAAAGCTTGCCTGCCTGCTCAGATCCTCAGTTCCATCATAGAGCATCAGTGGCCCAGACACGATGGCACTAACTAGGAGTTCATCATGCAGACAAACGTGACAGAAACCACTGCCAGGAGACAAACAGCTTAGTGGTACGTACTGGTCCGCGGTTGGGTGGGGCTGGCCGGCCCAAATTGGCGAAGGATGGTGTAAAGTCAGGTCCACAATTCATGGTGCTCAGACGCACAGGGTCCAGGGCTCGCAGAGGCATTTTGTTTGCCTATAAGTGGAGGGAAAGATGGGAACAAATGATGTGGGTTTAAGGCTGAGCAGCTGCAGTCTTGGCATGGACAGGCTGTCTCTGTGTACAAACCTGACCTCCATGTTCAGGGGTCTCCACAAGCCCTTGCCTAGTCACAACCGATGCCAACCAGGCTGCGAGTTCTCCTCTCTGTTCTCTGGGACCGACATCCTCCCCACACTCCCACACAAGGTCAAACCTGGGCAGCAGTCCAGAGATCACGACGAGGGTTTATTTTCTGGCCAAAGCATACAAGAAACCAAAAAGGAGGCTTCTGCCAGACCCCTGGTGCCCAACTGGTTACGAAGCACCACTGACCTTCTCCAGCACGACGTCGCTGATATGGGGCAACCCCTCAGGCTTCTGCATGCTAGCAAAGATGAACTGGAAGCCCAGAAGGAACTCCCGGTCATAGCTCTTCTTCTCTTCTGGATTCAGGGGTTTCCACTGCTCTGTTAAGGGGAGATGGAAAGCACCAAATTGAAAGCATGGCCCTTTCCATCACCACATCACATTCCAACTGACGGAACATGCTAAATATAACAAGGTTCTGTAGCTTTCATGGCCTGCTATGATGTAGACCAATTCCAAATATACGAGATTAAAAGCCATGTATATCCAGGAAAATAGTTATGCTTAAAAAACATCAAAACACTTTAAAAACAGACTAAAAACACACTAAGAACACAACGTTTCGTCCGCACACTGCGGACCTCCTCAGGTGTACAAGGCAACAAAAGTTACAAAGATGTTACCTGCCCAATGTACTGGGGAGCTTTAGTAGCGGAGAAGAGCATCAGTGCAGAAAAGCACGCAAAACTGCAGGCAGTCAATTAGCCCCAGAAATGGGAGAAGCGTGCCGTGTGACCCCAAGCAACCTCGGTCCGTCACTGGCAGCAGCTGGTCCCCGTTTGTTTTGGCAGTTCTTGTTTTATTCAAAATGGGAAGCCAGATTGTATCTATAAGTGACATATCTTGCTGTCTGTTAAGCAGATTGGAGTGTTTGTTTTTTCTGATTTCAATCGCTTCGTAATTAAATGCTAACTATAGTTAGGGACTTGTAGGAGCGTGGTAGAGAAAAAGCAGCAGCTTCACACACAGGGTAACAAATGGTGTGAATCCATATGCATAACCTTCATCCAAGTGCCTGCTGGATGTTCCTTCCTGCTTTACTAGTCCCCTTCATTGTAGTCTATGAAGTCTCCACTTCTATACTAGTCTCCACTTCTCTTGTATTCAAGCTTCCCAAGACTGGGTGAGACTCCTAGATATTTAGGAGGGACTGCCTTGCTTCTCTGCTCTGACATACCACAGATGCTAAAACATACATTACAGGACACTAAATGTTGCTTCTTATGTAGACGCTTTCACTGTTGTCCATGGGGCAATAACATTCTCATTCAACTCAGTTATTCTGAGTAACTGACATGGACTGAAGCCCAGCCTCTCGATGAGACACATTTACCAACCAAAGAACCCCTCTGGTTCCAAGAGCCATCACAAGGGCCTGGGGCTGGAGTGCCCCTTCCAGCCCACACCTCATCCTGCATTCTATTTGCTTGTCTCTACTTTGCCCTCTCCCAGCTTCAAGCAAGAGCTGCTACCCTGGAGAATGAACATTCAGTGATTTCCTTGTTCTCTCTGGCAAAGAATCAGGTTGCTTTGCAGATGAGTAGCTAACCACTAGTGGTTGTGGCGACAACGAGAGCTCTTTGCTTGCTGAGAGCAAGTGGCAAGTTGCAGGCTGGAAGGAGTCTGCCAACCACAAGTCCCTTTACCAGCTGTCAGAACCACCAGTCAAAACAGGCACAAAGAGAATTTGTAAGCACAACACCTTCTTAAAGGATGAAATGTCTGAACCAGCCCTTACAGGGAACAAATGTTTTATTGTTGTAGGGCAGTTGTGGTGGCGTCTCAGCTCCAGAGGGTCCTGTAGGAAACAGGTTACCCAGATCCCTTTCAATCTGGCTGTGGGATAGAAATAGCCTTGGTCACCCTGGCGGATGGCCTGTGCCAGTGACTGGACAGGGGCAGCATGTCCCTGTTGGTCCTGCTGGACCTTTCAGTGGCTTTTGACACCATCGACTCCAATGGCTGAGCTGGGGCTTAGATGGACCATTTCACAGTGGTTCTGTGCCTTCTTGGCCGACACGTGGTGCCGGGTTGCCTGTTTGGCACCTTGGCCAATGGTGTTAAGGGATTTATCTTATCTCCCCCCCCCCCCCTTGCTTTTAAATACCTACATGAAACTGTCAGGAGAAGTCATCCGACGATTTGGAGTGGGGTGTCACCAATACACCAATGACACAAACAGATCTCTCCCCTTTCCACCTAACCCTGGGACAACTGTTGAGGTTTTGGAGCGATGCCTGAAGGTGGCTGGGAACTTCAACAAGTTGAAATTAAATTTGGACAAAACAGAGGTCTTCTTGGTCCAAAATCCATGATGCTGGTGCTTGACTACCAGCCTATTCTGAATGGGGTTGTGCTCCCTCTGCAAAAACAGGTACACAGCTTGGGGGGGGGGGGGGGGAGTCCTGCTGGATTCACAGCTGCTCCTGAATCACCAGGTGGTGGCTGTGACTAGGGGGGTCTTTGCCCCGTTATGGCTGGTGTGCCAGCTGTGGCCATACCAGAGTTGGCAAGACCTAATCAGTGGTCCATGCCTTGGTGACATCTCAGACTACTGTAATATACTTTACGTGAGGCTGCCTTTGAAAACGGTCTGGAAATTGCAAATTAGTGCAGAATGTGATGGCCCGTGTGGTTACTATGGCTTCAGCAGCTGCCGATTTATTTGTGGGCCCAATTCAAGATGCTGGTTATGACCATTAAAGCCACTTAGGACCAGAGTACCTGACAGTCTTCTCCCATATAGTCTGGCCCATCCCCCCCCCGGGGGGGGGGGTGTTGCATGTGCTACTGTTGACAGAGATCAAGGGCACCAGCAAAACTTAGGGCCTTCTTTGTGGTGGCACCGCAGTTATGGAACTCCCTCCCATAGATCGTATTATATAGAGGAGTATTCCAGCAAGAGTTGAAAATGTGTGTTGGTGTGGGTGTGTTTCATTTAGTGTTTTCTTTATATTTGGGTGGGGTGTGGGACCTTTGGCCTTGCTGCTGCTTATTGTCCAACTGTTTTATTGTTTGTATTTCTAACTGCTGCCTTTGTCATTTTATTACCATTGATTACTCATTGTTTGGGTTTTATTGTACATTGCTGCTCTGCTTTTGTGCCCCCTTCTGTTTGGATGGTTTTTATTGCTGCTCTTAACTTGCTGGTTTTTACTGCTCTCCCATTACGGTTTTATGTGCCTGACAGCTTTGTGTTATGTATACTGATTTTTAAAAATTGTTTTTATGAAGTTTTAGAATACAGGTGGGCCCCCATATCCGCTGGGGATATGTTCCAGGCCCCTCCGTGGATACTTGAAACCGTGGATAAGAGCGAACACCCCCTCCATGGTTTCCTGAGGGCCCCCCCCACCCTGCCTCCCCTGCAGGCAGGCATGCTTGCCCCCCCAGCTCTTATTTTTCTTTCAGCAAGCTTTGTTTCTTCCTTAAAACAGAGAAGCAGCCTCCATTGCAGGCAAGTAGAACGAGACTAAGTCCTAGAGAGGCTCTGCAAGGTTTCTGTTAACCTTGCAGAGCCTCTCTAGTACTTAGTCTCGTTCTACTTGCCTGTAATAAGCAGCCAGAGGCTGCTTCTCCTGTTTCTTTAAGGAAGAAACAAAGCTTACTGGGAAAAAAGTAAAAGCCTGGGGGGATCCCCACGATCCGTGGATAACTGAAACCGTGGATAGCGAATCAGTGGATATGGGGGCCCACCTGTATGTCTTTTTGTTAGCCGTCTTGGGCACTCAGTTAAGTAGGATAACAAGGTATTAAATAAACATCAGCAATCCGATCAGAGGAGGGTCATTCTCGCAAAGCCTCTGCGTTCGCCCAAGGAAAACAAGGCTTTGTTGTGACAGCTCAAGGGGTGACCGGCCTGCTCAGATCCTCAGCTCCATCACAGTGTGTCAGTGGCCCAGACACGATGGCTCAAAGCGGATATCATCACAGAAGGCCCAAGAGGACAGCAGCTGCCCCTGAAGCCAGGCTCACCTTCCTTGTAGCGGTACTTCTGATCTGCCTGCTGCTTAGCCTTCTCCGGGTCTAGCTTGTCCTCCTTCTCTTCCCATGTCTCTTCAGCCTCCTCCTGGGAGCGAACTGGGACAGGCTCCTCAGGCTCTGGGACTGGAACAGGGGGCTTGTTCTCTGCCTCAGAGCCACCCTCACTGACCTGTAGAGGGCAAGCAGAGAAAATCCATCAAGAACAGGCCTAGGCAGGAACCAACATATACACAGTTGGGGTTCAGCAGCCAAACATCACACTGTTGTCCCCAAGCAGTTGGAAACTGCAGCTGCAAGAACAAAATGTCCTCCCTCCCACCAGCCAAAGGATCCCACCTGCCTCTTCCAACTCTGGCCCCTGACCCATCCAAGAATCACATGCAGCTGCAGAAACATATGGCCCATCCGAATTACAGGTGTGTCTCCCCCTTGACGGATCGCTTAGTGACGATCCGCATATACGACGGAGGTCCCATCGTTCCAAAATGCGTCTTTTGACATCCCGATCATCAGCTGTTTTGCGCGCAGATTTTGAAAGCTGTTTTGAAAGCTTAGACTTTCAGCACTGTGGCTTTAAGCACAGCGCTGAAAGTCCAACCCCTTATCTGCGTGCAAAACAGCTGATGATCGGGCTGTCAAAAGAGAGTCCCCGCTTAACGACGGTTCCATTATGTGATGGGTTTTCAGGAACGTATCCCCGTTGTTAAGCGGGGGACACCTGTACTGAATTCAGACATATCCCAATCAGTAGAACTGTCATGGCTTCTCTCAAGGAATACTGGGAGCTGTAGTTTTGCAAGCGTGCTATGCATTTAGCCACAAGGGCCTTTCTAGGCAGCAAGCTGGCCCAGCAAGGGCAGACAACACATTCTTGTGAGCTACTCCCCAGTTTTGGAGATTCCACCCTGCAAAGCTCCACTTCCATCGACGATGCCTTTGCATTCAATCAAGCATTGAGTGGTCAAGGGCGAAAATACTCTTCCATGGTGCATTTTGTGACTGACTGATGCTTTTAATGAACACAGTCCTGACAGTATCTCCAGGTTTTAATAGTCAATGGTTTTTAACCTGCTTTTTGCCTTATTTTCATGATAGAATAGCAAACCCACAATCAATAATTCTGTTCTATTCCAGTCGGAATCGTCTTGGCTGAGAGTTGGGGCAGGCTGCATTTCACTGTGAATGACTACTGTGGAGACGCAAGAGTTCACCATAACAGCAAGGGGTGTAGCTATCGTGATAACATACAACCTGAAGGTATTAAAAAATAATTTCTTACCACCCCATTTTGTCTCCAGTATTTGCATAATCTATTCTGCTAGTCATGGGGGAAGAGACTTACAGAGAACACTTAAGTCTCTTCCTAGAAGAGGATGCTTCCCCTAGGATGAGGCTTCACCAGACACTGGTGCATTTGTTAAATGGCAACAAACAGGAGAATTACAATTGCCAAGGAGCCCTTGGGGAGCTACTGCAACAGTCACACTAGTTTACATCTGTAGCATAGGCATGGGCAGCAATGTCCCCTCCCCGTCCCTCGGACACTCCTGCTCTGTCTGGTGAGGGCATCAGGCTCTGGTCCTACCTCCTAGAAAGAAAGGGGCCACCCACCTCTTTGAACGCATCCAGCAGGTCTCCAACTGCTTCCTTCTTGTTCAGGTCCTTCAACTTTCGCTTCTTCTTTGGCACTGACACGGCTACTAAAATAGTCACAAAGAGGTAAAGAAGGTGAACCACTTGCTACACACTGACAGTAGAGTAGCCCCCACCATAAAATGACACACACACCCCACTGGCAGAAGAGGGGGACTGTAGACACAAAATCAAACCAAAGATATCATGTTTAGTGGGTAGGGCAGCGATTTTCAATGTGTTTCTTCCCACAGCACACTGACCTCTATGGTCTTCTCTATGGTCCCTGTCTCTTATGATGTCGCTTCCGGGAGCCTCTTCCGGGTTCTGTGGCTCTGTTTCTAGGGCAACTGTCTGTAGTAACGAAATGTCTGTCCCTCTTCCTCCACCAGCTCTGCCAGCGGAGAAAGAGGGACAGACAACTCATTACTACAGACAGTTGCCCTAGAAACAGAGCCACAGAACCCGGAAGAGTTTTTCAGGCATTTTCAACCCCTGTGTTCCAAACTCCTGCGGCACACCTGCAGACCTTTCGTGGTACACTGGTTAAAAAATCGCTGTGGTAGGGTGTTGGATTAGGACCAAGGAGACCTGCATTCAAATTCCCACTCTGCCATCAAGCTCACTGGGAGACCTTAGGCCAGTCAACCTCTCTCAGTCTTAAAGCACCTCATAGGGTTTTTGTGAGGATAAAATGAGAGGGGAAGCACATACACCACCCTGAGTTCTTTGGAGGAAGAGTAGGACAAAAATGCAATAAATAAATAACCAGAGCAAATTATTCTTATGCAGCCAGTCCACAAGTCCCCTGTTCCAGTCCCAGATTACATACATCACACACATTTATGATCACTTTCCAGAGAAATGCGATGTAGCTTTCTTACCATGCTCACATGCTTTACTGGTGGTAGAAACCTTAAGAAGGCCAGAATAAAAAGGGCTGGAAAGAGCTAGGAAAGGTAAATTTAAATACGTTGGCGGCGGCGGCAGCGGCAGCAGCTTCCTGACACATAGGACAGTTAGTCCCCTACTGCAAAGCTGCCCCCCAGGTCCATCTAAGCGTGCCGGACCTGTAACCAACAAGCCTTTGCCGTTTCCCACCAAGGAATTGCACCCAACTGGAGAAGGGCATTCTGGGAATGATTCTGCTTACCTGTCAAGATTCTGAATGGAACATGGGCATCATCTCATAGGAAAATGAGCAACATTGAAGTGGAAATATCCATCTCCCATCCAGCTAACAAGGCCATGGCTTTCTCCTCTCCTCAAATCTTTTAATATTTTAAATGTGTAGAAAATCCTTCATACATCAACCCAGTGTTGCTGTGTCAATACATGTTGGTGGGAACTGACAGAATCAAACAGCATCACAAAAGGCTCTAAGAGGAAGGATTGCTATGGAGAGCAGAATTTTCTGCTCTCTCTCCTAGAAAGATCAGTTTGGTTCTAAGAGATCCTAAAGAAAGAGGAACTGAAGTGCAACACCAAAGGACTGAGACACACGACAGACTTGTTACGGTTTGCTCTGCTGCACTGACTGCTTCTGGCCTGGCCTCGACTTTTCTGCACTCACCTTGTGTGGTCACCTCCATGCTCTCCAAGGGCTCAGCTGGTGGCTGAACACTTTGCTCTTGCTTCTCAACTGGTTCCTCGTAGTCTTCCTCCTCTTGCTCTGGCTCCTCTTCGGCAGGAGGTGTGGCGGCCAGCGGGGCCACCACCACCTCAGCCTTGACCTCCTCAGGCTCGGAGATGGGGCTGATGTCCGACTCTGGCTCCTCCTCAGGCTCTTCAGGCTCCTGCTTCCCCAGGACCCCTAACCCAAAGGGTACTGCCTGCTCCTCTGGCTGAGCAATGGGGGACTCCATGGCTGGTTCTGTCTGGCACAGGTGGGCCTCAGGCACGGGCACCGCCAGTGTTTCCTCCTCTAACATTCCGTTTGACTCAACAGCCCCCTTGGAGACCTCCTCCAGTGAAGGTGGGGGGGTAGGGGAAACACCCGGAAGAGTAACAGGAAGCTCCTCAGACGGAGGAGCCTCCTCTTGGGTAGTCATTGGCTCCACCGGTGGTATCACCTCTTCATCCATCGGCATTTCTGTCAGGACTGGCTGGGGAGGAGGCTCCAAAACTGGGCTAGCAGCGACCTCCTTTTGAGGTTCTGGGTCCAAGACAGGTGCTTCCTGGGGCAGCACGGGGCCCCCTGGCACTGTAGTGGTGGCGCTAATGGGCTCGGGGATATCTGCAGGCTCCTCTGGTGGCTCCTCTGTAGTGTCCACTGCAATGGGGCTCTCTGTGTGCACCAGCGTCACGGCAGCTGGCAGCACAGACTCTGCCTCTGCTATGAGAGGTGGCGGGGGAGATGGAGACGCCGATTTACTCGGTTCTGAGGAAACAGGTTTACTTATTACTGGGCCGGCCTTGGGACGATCATCTGCAAAAGGAAGGAGGAGGAGACGTGGTTAAGTGCTGAGGCAAAGGAAGACAATTGTTTTTGCTGGCCAATCTTGAAGGACAGAAGCAAAAGATAGTGGAAACCCTGAAGCCAGGACTATCCATAACCAATTTGTATGGTTGCTTATGGAGAGTTAGAGCTGCTCCCAAATACGAAGCTCTATCAAAGATGATGGTTCTCTCTTTCAGGTCACATGTGACCAACCCAGGAACAGTCACCTTTCTGAACATCTGTGCAATAACAGTGCTTCAAACATGAGTGGACAGGCCGCTGAGCTCGGTGGGCAGAAGGACTCATGAACCGTGTTCCAAGAAACGCTAACAGTGGCTTGCAAAACAGGTCAAGCTACCACAGGTCCCAAGAAGAAGCTGTGAGCCAAATCCCCCCCACCTCAACAAGGAGGCTTCTTCCTACCGTCTCCCTAAGGTCTTGGTGCCAGCTAATTCATACTTTACTCATGGTGGAAGGAAAGCAAAACAGACATTTTAAAACACAGAAGGCTTGTTTGAGATATTGAAGCCAAGCAGCATACCAAACATGCGAAACCTCCGACATCCTCCTCCGACAGCAGGAGGTATCAGGTGCCAAGAAGTACTACAGTATTACGGCTATTACAACCTGGCAAACCTTCTCTTTGAAAGATTGCCTCCTAGTGGCCAGAGCAAAGAACAACCCATGTCTGAGACCACTGCCCAGAAACCAATAGGAAGAATTGCATATGTTATCAAAACCACAATATGTGTGGCTTCTTGAGATACTGAAGGATGTTTGTAAGATAACTTACACCCTATGACTTGTCGTTAGAAGGAAATGGTAATCTTCAAAATAATCTCTTTTTAACGCTTACACAGCACCAGACCCCAAATACAAAAAAGTGCATACAAAGAATAAAGCTGTGAATTCTTAGCCCCACTGATTAATTATGGAAATAAACCTCATTCATTAGTATTAGTTGATTACCAATTAAACAGATTAAAATCTGCAGTTCTGATTAGAAGGCACAGGGAGGAACTGAGAGCCATGCATGGCACAGGAGTTTCAGTCCCAGAAACAGCTCAGAAGGGGTGGGAATTTTAGCAAAACAAACAGCCTGCACAATCTCAAGTTATAAAAGGATTAGTCACTCTTCTTTAGGGTCAACTGAACCTAAAATGAGGGACAACATCAAAAGTTCTGCAATATACAGAACACCGAAAGGATTAATTTGCTGCAGGTAGAGGGGACCATACAAAAGGGTTTGCAGCAACAGCAGCTCAGCCCAGTAAAGCTTCTCCTTTGCTTTTAAATCTTGGGCACATCATGCAGGCAAAGCAGAACTGCTGTAATTCAAGTACAGACTTTCAAAGTAATTGAATTGCCAAAACAAAAATCAATCTGTGTATTCCACATTTAAGAGTTCTGTGCCAAGATAGCCCACAATCTGTACCAAGAAAAGTTGTATTCAGCCAACTGAAGGAAATGTTTAAATTAAGCATATTTCACATATTTGCTTATTTTGCCGTTTCTTCTGTTCATCCCAGAGAAGAATGCAAAGCACAGAAGTTCCACCCACTGAGATATCACAACCATGCTCAGAATAATCTCCTCCCCACCTCCAGCTTTTACAATTTCATCAGGAATTGCCAGTATTCTTTCAAATCTATCACCACGGATGTAAGGAACTTTTTAATATATAAAATGAACACTCTCGGGATGCTAAGCTGCATGGGGTTTAGCTTTCCATAAAGAAGGAGACCTAGTTGCAGCCCTCCAAGGTGGCAGAATTTAGGACTAAGGGCCGATTCACACTACACGAATCCAGGCGCGGATGCCCCTGCCCCTGCCCCTGCCTATGCGCTTGGAGCTGGGGAGTGTCTTCCCTCCTGCTGTCCCGCCTTCTTAAGAAAGCGCAGCTTACAGATTGGAAGTAGTTCTGATTGGCATGGCATGGCTCCTCTCCCTCTCATGCGATTGGTGGCTGCAGTAGCTCCGCGAACCCGCCCCCTCAAAAGATGGCTTTCACCATCTTGTACAAGGGAGAGCGCAGCTGCTCCGCTTGCTTCCGAAATGCTGTCAAAGAGCTCTGCGCATCTCCGTGACGCGCCGGGATTCGTGTAATGTGAATCCAGCCTAAAGCAACATGGTCAGAAACCAAAACTGGCCTCTCCTTCCATCATATGGTGGTTGGCTGTGTTCAGCTAAGGACCAAGCAAACACACTGCCCTAGTCCCTCAGTGGTCACTTCCTGCCATTTCTCCCCCCCCCCCCCCCCCACACACACACATACACTAAGTTGAACAGAGTGAGGGAACCTTCCAATCTTCACTCCACCCGATTTAGCCAAACCAAACGCTGTGAAACTTCATACCTGGCCGGACAATAACTGCTACATGGGTTGTCTCTCCGTTGGCCTGTGGCTCTGGACCACTTCCAGCCTATAAAAAGCAAAGAGAAGGTTAGGAAAAGAGGGCTGATGTCCCTCCACCCCCACTCCACAACACTTTTCTTGCTGCCATTTCAGTTAAGTCATCGGGGGCCCAAACAGGCTCTATACTGGTGTGTGCATTTTAAAATCTGGCGAGAGCTCCTGCCCTTACGCGGATTCTAGAGAAGGCAGGGGCTCCCTTTGTTGCCGTACTAACTTCCAAGAGGTCAAGCAACCGGCTTAGAGATGGCCAG
Source organism: Plestiodon gilberti rubricaudatus (assembly GCA_026170595.1). Classification (NCBI taxonomy): domain Eukaryota; kingdom Metazoa; phylum Chordata; class Lepidosauria; order Squamata; family Scincidae; genus Plestiodon; species Plestiodon gilberti. The sequence continues at coordinate 6,083,704 of JANXHW010000003.1, read as the reverse complement.
GAGGGTGGAGGCTTTCCCCTTCAGTCATGCTGAGCCTTGAGTGCCTCCAAGTGCCTGAAACTCAATGTGATGTCACAGACAAGATCTCAGCCTACCCCTTTAGGGAGAGGCAGGGTTGCTGGCAAGCACAATTATTGGCTACCACAGGCAGCCAAATGTGTGGGTACCCATTTCCTGAAGGAATAAAAACTCAGAAACATAAAAACATGTAGTAAAATTCTTGCACCTCTACATTGAGGCTATAATCCTATGCATGCTTACCTGACAGCAAGCCCCACTAAACAAACAGCAGGATTTACTTCAGAATACCGTATTTATTGGCGTATAAGACACACTTTTTTGTCTACATTTGTGACCCAAAATAGTAGGGTGCATTTTATACGCCAATACTAAAAAATCCCTTTCCCCCCCTTGCCCGTTTTAAAGCATTTTCGGGCTTACTGCGTTTTTCCGGAGCCGGAGAACTCCCTTGTGCTTTCTTCCCTAACTAATCTATCCAATCTACAGCGGTTTGTCGGGTTTAATTTATGCACTTGAATGAGTTGAGCTTCTCAGCAGCCAGCAGAGGGAGCTGTGCTCCTCAGTTAAGTTCAGCTGAGCTGCAGAGGGCGTGGTCTTTCCAGCTCTCCTCGGATTGAATGCAGCTTGGGTAAGCTTCTGAACTGGGCCTAGTTGGGGAGGCTTTGGAAACTGCATAGGGGTGGGGTAAGAGTTGAGTCTGGGGTGTTGTTTTTTTTGGTACTTTTATGTGGTTTACTTTGGAAACTGTGCATGGGTGGGGGGAAAGAGTTGAGTCTGGGGTATTTTTTACTTGGGGTCAATGTTTTTTTTACTTTGGAAACTGCATGGGTGGGTTGGGGGAAAAAAGAGTTGAGTCTGGGGTTTTTTTTGTACTTGGGATTTATGTTCTGGTGCATTTTGTTCATGTGTCTTATTGCTGTGTGTTTTAAAAGAGATCCTGGTATTTTTGTGCAATTTATGTAAATTAGCTAATTAAGCAGCCAAGCGGTAAGTGGCCAAGTGGCCCAAAAATGCTTTAAATCTTTTTTTCTTGAAACCCAGGGCCAAAAGGAAGGTGTGTCTTATACGCCAGTGCGTCCTATACGCCGATAAATACGGGTAAATGGGAAGAAAAATGGCAATGAACAGATCTGTAGTGATAACCTACCCAACACGACTGCATACGCCACGGACATTGCATTAGCCTCCTAGAAGCTATTTCTGTTATCACAAACGTGGAAAAATATGTCATTGTGTGATGAATGCCCTGTGTTTTCACTTAGTTTTTGCCTATTTTTCTGCATTTTTGGACACAACTTCCCAGAAGCTCCTGTGCATTCTGGAAAATCCTCTTGCAGCATTCTTGTCCTTTGCTTGGAAACTCCCATTATTCCCCAACCACGTGCTGGTTGAGGATTCAAGGTCTGGCTTCCTGTCTTGGGGCAGCTATTCTGCTTAGCAATAGACATTGCCTATTGGGTAGCAAACCTGTACGGCTAGGGGCAGAGTGTGGGATGGAGAAGCCAAGTGGGTTCCACTAATCCAATCAGGTAACTTGATGACATAATCCAGACAAGGCAATATATTCCCAACATCCAAGAAGCTGTCAGTTTGCAACTTTCCCAGGTTTAACCTTGGGGGGGGGGGGAGAGAAGAGGGCTGTGTAGTCTGAGATTTTGAGTAGTATCCCAGCTCCATCTGCTGAGCATTACTGGTTACTGCATCCATTTGATCACCCCTTTTCTTTGTGCTTTCCAGCCAAGCTCTGACATTTTCTGTTTGTACTTTTACTATCCTCATTTCTTTCTCCATTTTGCCCCCTTTTTCTTTTGGACTTTTAATAACTAGTTGCATTTTGACTCTTTGCCTGCCTCACCTACATTCACGGGTAATTCGATGGATTGTCATGTCTCTTTGCTCTGCAGATGCTACTGTGGGTTTGATTTTTAATAAGAACCCCTGAGGTTCAAGTGTTCTCCTGGGAGGGAGGTTTTTCCCCAGACAGCCTCCCTCTGCCTGGTTTCTGCAGCTTAAGATGGTGGCAGTGGGTCCAAACTATCAAGGTTTTTCCCTGTTCAGCTGTTGATCCAGCAAAGAGAAAGGGGAGAGCAAGAAGAGGTGCATGCACGCTAACCACTAGATACTACTCCTCTTGGTCAGCCTGCCTTCTCCCAAGAGTCTCCTCTTTCCCCCCCGACACACTGCAATCACAGAAAAGCTTTCCAAGGCACCACATATGTATTCAAGGAGGTGACTCGTCATGCTTTAGATCTGAAAATATTTGGGAGGAATTGAGCAGAGTCAAAACCGACAACAGGACCTCACAGGGAGAATAAGTTAGGACAGAACTTCTCAAACTGTGGGTTGTGGCCCGATGCGGAGGTGGGTCGTGAGTTGGGCCCACCTGCCCGCCCCTCCATTCGACTCCAAACTGGAGCCGAACAGAAGCAACCGGATGCCACACTCAGGTGGCGACTCACCCCCTGCAGCTGCTCCTGGCCCTGAACAGTCTTCAGAGGCCGCCGCAGGCCTTAGAAGGCCTCCAGAAATTACTTCTGGGTCACTTCCGGTTTCTCCGACACAACTTCCGGTCATGTCGGGAGCCTCTCTAAGGCCCATGGAGGCCGTCCAGCGCCAGGAGCAGCTACAGGAGGTGGGTCGTGACGCCACCGCCAGAGGACAAAGTGGGTCGCAGCCGCTCCAGAACTGAGAACCCTTGAATTAGGAGAAAGTCCTCTCGAGGAGGGATAAAGGAGTAGCACCTGAAGACGGAGGCAGATGCAAAGCGCCTAATAATCATTTGTATCACACTTTCTGAGTGTGCAAAATGACTGTCACTTATTACCGTATTTATCGGCGTATAAAACGCACCTGCGTATAAGACGCACCTTCCTTTTGGCCCTGGGTTTCCAGAAAAAAAGATTTAAAGCATTTTTGGGCCACTTGGCCACTTACTGCTTCGCTGCTTAATTAGCTAATTTACATAAATTGCACAAAAATACCAGGATCTCTTTTAAAACACACAGCAATAAGACACATGAACAAAATGCACCAGAACATAAATCCCAAGTACAAAAAAACCCCCCAGACTCAACTTTTTCCCCCACCCCACGCACAGTTTCCAAACATAAAAGTACAAAAAAAAAACACCCAGACTCAACTCTTACCCCACCCCACCTATGCAGTTTCCAAAGCCTCCCCAACTAGGCCCAGTTCAGAAGCTTACCCAAGCTGCATTCAATCCGAGGAGAGCTGGAAAGACCACGCCCTCTGCAGCTCAGCTGAACTTAACTGAGGAGCACAGCGCCCTCTGCTGGCTGCTGAGAAGCTCAACTCATGCACATGCATAAATTAAACCCGACAAACAGCTGTAGATCGGATAGATTAGTTAGGGAAGAAAGCACAAGGAGCTCTCTGGCTCCGGAAAAACGCGGTAAGCCCGAAAATGCTTTAAAACGGGCAAGGGGGGAGAAAGGGATTTTTTTTAGTATTGGCGTATAGAACGCACCCTACTATTTTGGGTCACAAATGTAGACAAAAAAGTGTGTCTTATACGCCAATAAATACGGTAATTTGCTGTTGTCCTTACAACAACCCTGTAAAGTAAGCCCATACTGCAGCCGAGAAAGACTGAGGCAAAGAGGAAGCCGCTTGCCTAAGACCACCTAGTGCAGGGATTCTCACACACACACACACCCCAATCCGGCGTACCGCTTACCGAAACAGGAAGGTTCTTGTGTACCACCAGAAGGAAATAACTGGTGATGACATAATTGCCAGTTACGTCCAGGTTGGAGACCTCAATGTGAGCCTGCAAAGGCCGATAAGAGGCTCTGGGCAGGAAGGCTTTTCCTAGCATGCGAAACCCGCGTGTTGGAGCTCTGGTGACTGAGCCGAGCCTCCTACCAGCTTTTGAAGGCTCGCATCGAGGCCTCCATGACACGAGGTGGGTGTCTGCAGCTGCCGTGTGTACCACCGACACCCACCTCACGTAACACCGGTTGAGAAACCCTGACCTAGTGAGTTTATGGCCAAGACAAGATTTGAAACAGCTCCTGATTCACAGCTCAGTCACTGTGCTATACAACTCTCACCAGCTTAATAATAAATGCAGAAGGGAAAAGAAGAGAGAGAGAGAGAGGAGTCGCTGTCGAGCAAGCTCGGAAGGAGTGTGCTGTGCAGCCAGAGAGATAACCACATTGTTGAAGGAAAATATCTGGAGAATGAAAAGGGTTCTATGAGAATAGAACATTATTGCAAAAAAAAAAAAAAACAAAAAAAAAACAAAAAAAAAACAAAAAACAACCCTATGAGGTTTCAGAAAAATGTGCCTATGTAAACCGCCTTGAATAAAGTCGGAGGATAACTCAGATGACCAGAAAGGTGGAATATAAATACAGATGATGATGACGATGATGATGATGATGATGATTGTTATATGTTCGCAGTCTCATATACATGAGACTAGCTGCGGCTTGTCTTTTGGCACATACATCTGGATTCGTGTTGGGAACTCTAGTGTGAACCAGGATGTATGGGGGAATGGCCAATAGCAACTTCCATGTTTGCAGCAACCTTTTTTCCAGCCATCATGATAGCAGAAACTATCAACAGCAGGAGACTGGCTATGCAAACTGGCCCAAGAACCCACAAATTCTAAATTTCAGAAAGAGAAAAAGCATTACCAAAATGTGATCTCTTGACTGCAGAGGATCTAACTAGAGACAGAATGGCCCCTTACCTGTGGAGGAGTAGGGGTGGAGGAAGTTCTAGCGCCAGACATTATTTCTTCTGTGATATCCTTACCACCCTGATTCGGATCTCGTATCCGGATCTGCTAGCCCGTGGAAAAAAAAAAAAGAGTTGCTGTTAGTTGTACTACCTGGAAGAAGTTATATAGGCAAGAATGTCCTGTCCCTTTTCTTAACCCATTTCCAGCAGCGGCCACTCAAAGACCAAAAGGAAGTTCACACGCAGGGCATGAAGGCAGCTGCCCTACCCTGTAGTTTGTCCCCGTATCTGGTACTCCAAGAACACAGAGGTTCCATTCAGCTATCATGGCAACTAACCAATTATTAGTCTAATACTCCTTTAGAGCCATCTCTACACCTTGTGGATCAACATTCTGCTCCTTAATCCAACAAAAATCTTACAGATGCTGGAAGCCTTGGAGGCAGAGAGCAGGAAAAAGATCTGCTCAGCTTCTGGCGGTCCACGTGGGGAGGCCTGAACGCGCGCGACAACAACTCGTGCTTGACAAGGACCTCACACCACCCATGACAGGAGGCCACCCTCTCTAAAGCCAGCTGCCATGTCGTTCAAAGCTTGGCACACTCCCTGGCTCTCCCTCCCTCCGCCCTACCACAGGGCTGAGGCCAGGAGGAAGCAGGCTCCTCCTCCTGGCCCTGAGCGCCCAGGGTGGGTGGCTGCTGGAGGGAGCAAGGAAAGACAGAGCCTTAGCAGCAACTGATGAGGTCACAAGCAAGCTCTGTTTGGCAGGCCTGGACACAGCTGCTGAGCGCGCAAAGGCTCCAGGCCCAGGAGGCAGCTGTTCTCACAGGGCTCCCAGGGCCCCCAGGCAGGGGCACCCTCGGAAAATGGGACAGAGTACTCGAGGAGAACAAATACGGATAATTTCCCCTGTACTCTCTCCCCAACGGGACCATCCCCCACCCCCTTTCCCCAATAGGACAGCCCACGCATTCTGACATGACTTGAGCCATGTCACAATGCCCTGGAAAATGCATACACTCATTGGCTCTCTCTGCACTTAGATGGAGCAGTTACACAATACACTTAGGGTGTACCAATACTCTGCACTCCTACTGATATGAGATAGTCCTCATCTTTGCCACAAGGCAGTCGGCATGGTACATGCTTCCCTGCTGAAAGCCATTCATCAGAACATAAGAAGAGCCCTGCTGGATCAGGCCAAAGGCTCATCTAGTCCAGCTTCCTGTATCACACAGTGGCCCCACCAGATGCCTCAAGGAGTACACAGCCAACATGATAACCTGTTTTCTGCTGCCACTCCCCTGCACCTGGCACAGAGAAAACCTACTTCTAAAACCAGGAGGTTGCCTATGGCTTGTAACCTGTGATGGTCTTTTCCTCCATGAATCTGTCCAAACCCCTTTTAAAGGCATCTAGGCCAGGTGCCATCACCACATCCTGTGGCAAGGAGTTCCACAGATGAATTACACGCTGGGTAAAGAAATATTTTCTTTTGTCTGTTCTAACTCTCCCTCCACTCAATTTTAGTGCGTGTCCCCTGGTTCTGGTGTTGTGCCCCTTAAGGGGATCAGCAGAAGAACTTATGTGTTGCATACATACGGTTGAGCCCTCGCACCCCAGCAAAGCTGGGTGTCTGGCTGAGGCCTTGAACAGCCACTGACAGAGATGGACCACTGGTCTGATTCCATAGAAGACAGTTTTGTTATATTGATCTATCTAGCAATTTATGCCCTGTCTTTATGCCTTCAAGGGGGCTTACATGAGTTAAAGATACAACGATAAAACTGTCAAAAACCCATAAACACCATCAGGGTCTATAGCCCAAAAACCTAAATGACCAACTAAGAGCTGAAAAGCCATCTGGGAATGCAGGTAAAAACATCATAAGGCTGCTTTAATCCATAAAATGAGATCATAGGCATGAGTCTAAGATGCTTTTTTAAAAAAAAACTAAACCAGCGTTTCTCAAAGTCCTACAGGGGAATTTACTCCCTTGTAAGTTTTTGCGGGGACGGGGTGATGTCGGAGGTAGCACTCCAGGATCATGCCCGTCCCAAACCCCTTCTTTTAAACATACCTGGTTGTCCTGCCAGCTCCCCGAAGGGTCGGGGGGGGCCTGCTGCTGCCTCTGCACCCCCCCCCCCCAAGTCAAAAAACACTGGCGATCGCATTGCAAAGCCTACTTCTGGTTTTTGGCGAAAACCAGAAGTAGACTTTACAACGCGATCACTGCTGTTTAGAGTCTTGGGGAGGTCTGGAAAGGCGGCAGCAGCCCCTTCCCCCCCCCCCCCCGGACCCTTCGGGGAGTTGGGAGGACAACCAGGTATGTTTAAAAAAGCGTTTCTGGGTTGGGGTGGGCACAATCCTGGAGCGCCGCCACCACCACTCTTGCTGGCCAGCCCCCTTGAGGGGATATCAGCCACTTCTGGAAGAAGTGGTGGGTCACAAGAACCCCTGGATTAGACAAATTCATAGAGGAGTGTCAGCGGAGCATTTGGCCTTCTCACTGAAAGGCACAAGGCGTCTCACTGACACGGTCATTCTAAACAGAACATCTATGTCCAGAGGCAGCACACCCCAGACTACCTGATCCTGCGAACAAAGAACAGGAGATGGCCATCACCATCAAAGCGGCAACCCCCCTATTTTTGCTGGAGACTCAGGCGGCAGCGGCGAAAAAGGCAGGTCGCTTGCTGCCGCCCCCTTGCCCCCCCCACCTGCTGCCCCCAGCCCAGCCTGTCACCCCTCACCCCACTCACCTTGCCTGGCTGCCTTTTTCACTGCCTAAAACAGCCAATAAAAAGGGGGGGTGCACAGCGCACGTCACCCCAAGGCACATTTGGTGTGGCACCCGGGGACACAGCATCCACCCCACCCCACCCTTAGCTGCGCCACTGTCTATACGGCGACCACAGCGCACACTCCAGCCTTTTCTTTCAACTGCAGTTTTAGCCTGCACTGGAGTGGTGGCAGCACCTCTCTCTCCCCTCCCCGCCTCCCTCCTCCTTTAAATCCCTCCCCTCTTCTGAAGCTGTCACCTCCACTGAAACAAAGTCTAGGGAGGTAACTGCAGTCACTTGCACTCATCCTTTGTTTATTTATTTATTTATTTATTTAAGGAATTTGTAGCCCGCCTTTCTCCCGAGGGCACTCAAGTAGTCTGTTCCTACTTCCACAGTTGAAATTGTACCTTTCTTGGGGCAAGAACTCATTTGTGTGCTTATTTAGCTCTGTAAAGTGCCACATACATTGATGAACGGAGCCACTTCACCTCAAGAGGGGGGCACCATGACTTGGTGGACATCTTCTCCTAGGGAAGTGGAACATTCCAAAACAGTGCAGGGATTTCAACAGACAGAGTACAAGCCTGCCACCTGCCCTGTGTGATGTGAAATCCTGCTGGAGCCCCCCCCCCCCCCAATGCTGCAGAGGTGCTCAGCCACCTCACTCATGGCCATTTCCTCTCCATAGCACTATTAGTCCAAAGCTAACAGTGCAATCCTAGGCAGGTCTACTCTGAAGTAAGTCCCACTGTGTTCAACAGGCCTTACTCCCAGGAAAGTGTGCACAGGATTGCAGGCTGCAAGCCAGCTGAAATCTGAATGAGGGCACACTCTTGACTATAACAACACTACTACTACCCATGTGCCAACACAAGGGCACACACACAAGACCACTTCACAAGAGACACTTCAGATCACCCTTCCGTGCTTATAATCCGAGTGGCCAAGGAAAGATTAAGAGGCTGGTTCTCCCTACTCTTTCAGCAGCTGCTATAAATACTGTACAGTCAAGACCAGACCCTAACAAAAACACATAGCATTTAGATGGCACTTCCGTAACATTGTTGCAATCCTTACAACAACCCTGTGGGTAGGTCATGTGGGAACTTTGAGCTGTAGCTCAGTCTCGCAGCCATTCTCCTACTCCAGCTCTCCCCAAGGGGCTGCCTTACAAGTACACTTGTACATGTGCCCATATGACGACGACATATTAAGTGGCTGTGCCAAAAGGACATCATTCACTCCCCCCTCCCCCCACTGACACATCAGGATATTTCCCAAAAGCACTGCAAGACACTCTCCTGGAAGTTTTAGTAGCCACTGTTAAACTGGTTCACAGCATTCTATAGCTTACCTTTCGTTTTCACAAAATGGTTACCACTGGCATGGGGTGAGATGCAAACATAAAGCTAAGATGCCCAGTACCTCCGAATCGCCAGCCACTAAAAAGTGACCCTAAACTGACTTTTGCACCCCCCCTACATGGCAGGGCAGTCTGGGGTGTCCGGCGGGAAGTCTGTGAACTGTGCTGCTGGATCAGACCACCTCCCCTACTGGGATGCCAGAAGCCTGCGGAAGTTCATAAGCAGCCCACAAAAGGGGCAGGCAGACTTCCTGGGTTCAAACCTCAGCAGCGGTACTTGGAAGTGTCCTACCTTTGTACACAGGGGGTGCATTTAGCTTCCATAGTCACCGATATCCCTATCCTCTATGAAAGAAAAAAAAAAGCCATATAGTGGCGGCAAGTTCCTCAGTTTAATGATGCCTTGTGCATCCATTACGCACCTCCACCTGCTGAATCCAACTCATTCCATTGGACTGGAAGTGATAAGCGGTCACAGCTTTCAGTCGGGGCTCCGCTTCTGCCACTCACACTTTATAAGAGCAAGAAACAACGGAGGAACTGCAACTGGGAAGCGGCTCTCAATTAAACAGGCCTCCTTTGTGGTGGCGCCTGCCTAGATGGGGTTTGCTTGTTTTAACATATTGTTAGCTGCCTTGTGTCCCACTGATAGGACGGAAAGGCAAGACGATATTTATTCTAAATAAATGGCTTTCTAGGAATTCTAGAGGACGCGCTGATGCTGAATGAACTCTGGAACAAGGAAGCCGCCATTCATAACCCCTGTCCTGTCCAGGCCACCCTGCCGCTCCAACGGAAGCCTTCAACAAGTGACCTGCTTGTGACCTGGCCCTAGCACTAGGGGCGACCACAGCTGAGTTGTACTCATTCAAGGCTATACAATGGCTCCCTCTGTGGCAGAAGCACAAGGCCGACTTCCCTGTACTACCAACAGTCGAGAGATGTCAGCATCTTCTAAGCCGACTGAGATAGAGGAAGCAGCGGCAACCCCTATAACCCCTTTAGGGAGACGGAGTTAGAGTGCTTGTTCTTAGAAGTTTGCTGTTTGAATCCTTTGAAAGGGTTCCCCCCCACACACACACACAAATCTTATCTGCTATGTGTTCGGGGCAGCCGTGTCCAGTCCATGCTCCAGTGAGCAGGGACAGCTCAAACAGAGCGACTGGCCAAGTCTGCTGGGCGGCACTGTTGCTTCACGGACCGAGAGCACACTGCAGCACACACCAAGCAGTCCGACGTGATTGCACACCACAGGACAACCTCGGCAGTGGTGGGTAGGATGCCTTTTCGGGACAGTCACCTGCGATTACTGCTCTTCCCACTGAAGAAGTCCAGGGTCACCTGGACTTATCAATGCTGCTCCAAGCCAATTCCTGTACAAGCCAGAAAAGCCACGGCACCAATTAGGAACCGTTTAGCACCTATTAGGTGCTACTATAACAGCACCTACTAGGATCAGAACGCTGATAGGCGCAGGCAGGACTGCTCACGCAAGGGATCTGCTTGTACAATCAAGAAGTATAACCACCCACCCACCCGGTAGGTGCAGCAGCTACCCCCATAACTAGGGATTTCCACATCCCCAGTGCACCCCTTCATATATGTGTCTGTGTGTCTGTTTATGCGCTGGTTTAATGTTGCACTGCTTGTACGAGTAGACCCCTTGCACAAACAGTTACTTGCACTCATCAGGACAGATCCATTTCCTTCAAAACTGCTTCTCAACAGAGCTGCTGCAGGAGCAGCAGCATGCCGAGCCTCCCTCTCCACCATGACTCAGCACATTCTTGCTGATAGTCAGCAAAGGGAGAGGCCCTGGCACAGCCTTCACTATAAAAGACAACAACAACAACAACACAATATCATAGCTTATGGCAACTGCCACACTCAACCTCCTCCTAGAAAACTCCATTTGAAATAAATACTGCTTCCAAATAGCTGATAATCCTCACTCCAAGCATAAATATACTAGGGGTGGGGAATGGGGGGAGAGAAGAGGGATCCACCCTTTTGCCATTAACCGTGGTCAAAGCTGAGAAGATTTTAGACTATGTAGCCTTAGACTACGTTCAGACAAGCACAATCAACATCAGGGTAACAACTGTGTGACAACTACACACAGTCAGCCAGCAGTAGTCTCTCTCACACACACACACACACACACACACACACACACACACACACTTCTTTTAAGTGGCTAACACTTCTCTATGACAACCACCCACCCTAGTACCTATAACGAGTTCAGAACAGAGCACACTGCCAGACCAGGGCTCCCAGCCAGTTGCAACAATGAGAAGCGGGGAATGACACAGGCAAACTAGTCAAAAGATTCCCCTGACAGCTCAATACATGGCATGATCCAGAGTAGATCTTGGCCTCTTCTAGCCATCACTCTGTCTTCTGACACGGAAAATGCAACTCCCTTATTCAAATATATCCTGTCTGTATCTCCCAGTTCAGACATGTTCTACACAGCCCTTCTCCTGATCTTGCTGCAAAGAGAGGCTCCGGGACTTATCAGCACCTAAAACAGTCACAGAAGGACAGTTTGTGATACAGGAATCCATACCGTACTGGCTGGAAACCTGACTATGGCTTCTTCGGGGTCCTAGCCCTACCAGGCAAATTTTATTTTATTTTATTATCATTGCAATTTCTGTCCCATTAGGGTGGCCGGCAACAAATCAAAACATACAAAATAAAAAGAGAATGCATCGTCATAAAGGTCACTAGCAATATTAGGTAAAAAGAGCCTAAAACCAGAACTAGAATAGGCTCACATTTCAACAGCTGAGAAGTCTATCAAATCACAAACACCTGCCACAGTGCAGGCCAGCTCTCAAGGTTCTCTTGAGAGAGAGAAGACAAGAGCTTTTCCAACAGGCTTATCAGGTACCACTACAGAGAAGGCCCTGCCCCTTCTCCCAAGGGGAGAGGCTCAAAGATAGCCTGGCCTTTCCTTTGTAACGAGGAGCCTCACCTGGTTCTTCTTTACAGATGCTACCAGAGTGCCACCAAGCTGGATCATGCATAAGTAGCTCTCAATCCACAACAGCAACTTCTGAACCAAGCCACAGCTCCCCCACCTCAATGTCGGATTCTGTGCTGAGCCACATTTCGGACTCCTGCTTTTTCTTGGTGAACTCTGATCAGTATTGCCACACTCTTCTCGGCCAGCAACTACACAAATACACACAGAGGCGGGGTCTTGTTCCCCTGCCCTGCCAAATCCACATTTGAACTTTTCTGAGGCAAGGTAAGCAGCTGTGTTATTCTACCAGGCTTTCCATATGTACACAGCTGGAAGCCAATTCACAAGAGAACCGAGACCACGTTAAAGGTTAGAATTGCCAAGGGGTCCAGGACAGGGGACAGAATAAGCAAGTTCTCCATGGAAAGGCACACTGGGATCGTTATACCAAAGCGGGGCCCAGTTTAGCTAAGCACCGACAGCAGAGTGGATTTCAAGCACCAGCTGGACCTCCCCCAAAGGAGGCAGTGAGACGTTATGTGGACAGAGGCAAGAAAGTTTAGTTGGGCCAAGGACACTGTACAGGTAGTGGCTGTTGCTCAGTGGTAAAGCGCATGCTTTGCATGTCCCTGGCAGGAAAGATGCCCACCTGAAACCCTGGAGAATGTAGACAATCCTGACTTAAATGGACCAATGGTCTGATTCAGCAGAAGGCAGAGTCACACACACACATTGCCAGGTTAAAATTAGGTAAGAGAAACACTTCCAGAAACGTTTCCAATGTTCCAAATTGACTGGAATCTGATTTAGCATGTTTCACTTACATTAAAATTATTCTAGAACTAAAAAGAGATAAGTTGGCCTTTGGTATCTGCAGGTGTTCCATTCCTGGAACCTTCAGGGATGTCTAAATCTGTGGACAATCAAATCTGCGGTGGGCAGGGCCGTGGGGGACAGAACGACAATACCATGTTTTTAAGCTTCGACAGGGCACGTCACAGTTTCCTGCCTAATACGCACCTTTCCAGAGCCTCCAAACTGCTGCAAACACGAAAAACACCACAATCGGACTTCCAAGTGGACATAGTGAGCAAAAAACCCTGATTTTTAGTTGCCTAGGAACCAAGGAATTTAATGCTGGCAACTAAATAAAATTCAGGGTATTTTGCTCGCTGTGTCCGGTCGCAGTTTTTGGAGGCTTTGGAAGGCACACAGGAGGCGGGAAGCAGCCGACGGGCCCTGGCAAAGCTTAAAAACAAGGTATTGTGGCGCCACCCCTGCCTCCAGTGGAACTCCCTCTTCCACAGTGCCATCCGCGGATGTTCAAATAGATTTCTCCAAAGATAAAAGTACTTGAACTAGGGAATATTTGACTGGGGAGGAGGGGACAAATCAAAGACAATGGTTTAGATCAGGGGTTCTCAACCTTTGAAGGCCCGGGTACCCCCTATCATGCTCCAATTTTCTGAAGTACCCCCTGCTAATTAACTGCTAATTAATTGGATTAATCAATTAATTAATTAATTAGGTAATTAATTGTTAAATAAAAAGTACTAAACAATTTTAAATCTGAAAAAAGTCTTAACTGTGTGTGTGTGTGTGTGTGTGTGTGTGTGTGTGTGTGTGTGTGTGTGTGTGTGTGTGAGTGAGTGAGTGAGTGAGTGAGTGAGTGAGTGAGTGAGTGAGAGACCCCACCAAAGTACATTTTCCAAAGTACAAAAATAAGCCCCAAACCAAAATCAGAGAGACAGAAGGGCTCTGAAAATAATTACAATTTAAAATCCATGTTAATTAACACTTAATTAGCTGCTGATGGGGCAGATAAGGGGCAGGGCTTGGCGTTCCCCCAGCAAGAGGTCAGTGTACCCCTAGGGGTACCCGTACCACAGGTTGAGAACCCCTGGATTAGATGTTGTAGCCAAACAAATTCAAAGTTTGGAATACTTGTAAAATATTTTTAAGGTATACCTTTCCTTACACTGCTTCAATTTAAAGGAATAAACAAAGGCACTGAAAACTATTAACTTCAATTTTACAATGCCCAAAGAGCTATACACTCATTTATTATATACATGCATGCTTCTTATGAAGAGCCATTTGAAAAGTTAATGACATGCACCTCTTGTTCTATTGCTTGTAGATTCTTGAAAATCGATGCATATTTCAAAAAATGTGTAAATTAAAAATAAAAAGGAACATGCACACAAAGCCAGCCAAAAATGCAGGAGAGCCAAGACGTTTTATCCCGTTATTTTGAAAATAAGTATGCGTAAATTAGGTTTCGATATTAATTTTCAAAACATACTATTTCAAAAACATGTAAATCAAACTCTTGTAACAAAAAAGGCACCTGTACAACTTTGAAACTGCATAAACCTAGTGATTAATTTATGAAAAAATGCATTTTTAAAAATGTAAATTTTCTGCAGAAAAAATATAAAAGTAGAACACCTTCCAATACAGAAAATTTTCTACTGTACATCACTGGGCATGAGACAAGTAACAAGGAAAAAAAGCAGGTTCCACATGATGGAAACTAACATCCTGCCCCAAACCAACCCCCAAATTCCATCTTACCGTCTTGCGCTCTCGCTTTGGTGGGATTGGTGGTTGCTGATTGATCATGACCTGGGCAGGGGGGAACTGCTGCACGCTCTGGGCGGGGTAATATGCACCAGCTGGGGAAGAAAAGGAAATGTTATGCTACTGCTGTCCCAGAATTCCAAGGGGCAGATCACACATGTCCATGGCTAGCGCTAGAAAGTTTCAAGGACTCTTATGTAGAGACCACAAAGAATAATTTTTGCATCCAGCAAGTTTAAGGAAGAAATCCTAGAGCAGAGCCATCCAATAGCACTGAAAGTACCTCTTTCAGTCAGAAAATGTGTCCTTGGCTACCATAAAGGAAGCCACTCTTATGGTCCAAGCCCCCATCTATACACGCAGGAACGCGCAGTTGCACACGCACACACAGCATCCCAGCTAGTGGAGCAGGAACTCCCAAGAGAGCACAAGCAGCACATCTGCCTCTAGCCGCAACCAGGAATGTCAAACCTGACCAACAGGTTCAGCAAGCAACACCTCAGCATTCTTTCCCCATATACAAAGCGTCCCTAAGCTTGCCCACCTGGGGCGACCCGTTTTGAGCTACACTGCCCCTCCCAACTTGGATCAAGGCATGCTGAACAGCCCCAGTTGCAGCTGGTGGAATCTGTAGCCTTGTTTGCTTGGACGTTTGGAGGGACAGCAAAGCATATCCTGACCGGGAAAGATGTTTACCAGGATGCCACTGGGCCACCTTCACAGCTCTTCTCCCAACTCCTTTCCAAAGTAGCCACCCGGAAAGAGAAGCATCTCTTTCTATAGCTGTCCCCCGGGTACCACGGCCTCATCTCCCTGTCAATATACTGTACACAATATCCACCACAGGCCCCTGCCTATGTGGTTAACCAGCAAAACTGATTCAGCTCTAGAAATGTGTGCCAACGCAACTCTGACAAGAATCAACCTGTAGAGCAAACTCCAGAAAAGAACATTTGCTAGTTTACAGCCACAAGAAGTCAGACGTTTGTGGCACCTTGAGGGACTAATTGGTTAATGTCTGGAAGAATATTTCTAAGAAGGCTGTTATATTCTTAGGCACCTTGGCAACATGGATCGAAAGGCTTTCCCAGTCCTGAACTGGCTTAACGGGCACAAGTTTTCATGGCTTGCTCCATCAGAGTTCTATTGGATCACAGCAACTGGAATCCAGCATCACAACTAGATCTCTCCTGCTCCGTGCATTTGTCTAACACCCTTTTAAAGCTATCTAGGTGAGTGGGCCATCACCATATCTTGTGGCAGCAAGTTCCATAAATTAAATTACATGCCGTGTGAACTTCCTTTTGCCTGTGTCAACTCTACTGAAAAGGAGAACTAATATGTAGGGGCAGGAGAAAATGGTGATAATGAAATAAAAACACATAACACTATTTTCTGCCAAAAAAATCTGCAAATAAAATAAAATAAAACCATGTGATTTTGCATCCATCTGCTGACACTGTACAACGTATACCACCTACCTAGTATACTTCTAAAGCAATTACAATGGATAAAAATGGGAAAAAATTGGAATAAAAAAACATAACACCGCTTTCTACTATTTCATTTTGGTTAAACACCATAATTTGTGAAAAAATAAAACCATTTTCTTCCACCTCTATGAACAGGGGATAGTAAGGTTCCCTTTTCACATTTCCCATCTGCAATTACTAGATGAAAGCAACAGAAGCCAAATATTGACTGGGGGTGGGTGGGGGGGGGGGCTGAGCGAATAAATATACCCGAGACATCCTCTGATGCCAAGACCAGGACACAGTGATGAACAGAGCGCCGTCTGTGGGAGAGACAAGCATGAAACTAGACAGCTTTGGTCAAAAAAACTAAATGTTACATTGGGATGGCATACCATACTTTAGCTACCACAGAAGATAGAGATCAACGAAAGGAGATAGAAACACACACAACACCACGTAAGGGACTAGTTTCTACTCAGGTTCCCCACATTCTCCCAGTTATCAGGTGCCCTTATAGCTCCAGTCAGGGCCGTCTATAAAACAGGCAGGCTGGTGGTACAGTTGCCAGATACTACCCTGAGCATTTTCCATTTTCCCCAGTGCTCACAAGGGCTACCAGCTTGATTTGCTTTGGGTTTGGAATTGGACTGAACAGCACCATGACAACTGGGAGCTTCATGTAAGCTGCTCAAAGGTTTCTGGATGAAAGGGCGAGATGCAAGCAAGTAGAAACAATTGTTGTGGTGGTGGTGGTGGTGGTGGTGGTGGTGGTGGTGGTGTGGTGTGTTTTAATGCTCAGAAAAGCCGCCCTTCCTACCCCCCTTAGCAGGTGCCCCTCCAAAGTCAGGACATTTGTAGCTGTCAATGGCACAGGCTCCACAACCGTCAGCCTACATCCTACCTGAGTGTGTCAGGCCTTGGAAAAAACAAAACACAGCTCTACCGACTGGTCTAGCTTGTTCTGAACACACGGAGGCAGCAGACTGACTGTGCTGTGTCATCTGGCCTAATAAACTTTATGGGCGGGGAGTGCAGTGCAGCACCTTCACACACCGACAACCACCCCCAACACAGCAGCAGTGTGGCAAGCCATAACGCAGGTCACCTCAACATGCTGCAATCGTGGAAACCTGTGTTACCAGAACTGGCACCTAGAAGGGTC
Organism: Plestiodon gilberti rubricaudatus; assembly: GCA_026170595.1. Lineage (NCBI taxonomy): Eukaryota > Metazoa > Chordata > Lepidosauria > Squamata > Scincidae > Plestiodon > Plestiodon gilberti. The sequence goes on along the minus strand of JANXHW010000003.1, from coordinate 6,066,630 downwards.
CGCCTGTGCCACAAGGAACTGGACAGCAGGAGGAAGTTGGTCAGGCAGAACATCTCCAGGCATCGCAGCCTCATCAGGGGAGAAAGCAGGAACTGCTGAACTGCTTCCTGCCGCTTCATTCCACAAGCAAGCGTCTGTACTGGAGGCCTCAATGCCATCATCCCCAGCCCAGCCAGAGCTCAGCCCCGACCCCCAGTGACTCAGCACTTTGCCTAAGAGGCCATCGGCTGGAAGAGCGAGCTGTTGGTGACACCTACTTTTCTCAACAGGGTGGGGGCAGATGCGCTTTATGACTGCCTCCTCAGCAATAAAGACACCGTGACTGGGATGGAGGCCTCAGCTCACATTTCTGGGTTTGCAGGAGCTGCCTGGGACAGGTCCAGGCTAAATATAGGAACAGCCCTCAGTGAGCATGTGAGCACCACGTGGGGAGGGGAAGGGAACAGGGAGGGTGTGTGGAAGAGGACCAAAATCTTGGTATCTCGGAGACTTGAGAGCTTTGGGGCAATAACACATTAGGAAGTGGGGAGATGGTATGAACCTCAAGATTGGTAATGCAATGGACATGCGATATCTCACCCTCTGTGTGCATGGCACATGTGTGCACGCACCCCACACCCGAACATGCAATGGCATGGAAACTACCGAAAGCTCCTTATGGAACAACTGGGTCAGGGGCTGCCAACAAGCCCACAATTTGCTTCTATGCTGCCACAACCACCTAAACACAGGCCAGGGTTAAAGTCTGCACAGCCTCTAGCAGGGCAGTTAAACATTAAACTGGCTCCGCCTGAATGAGCAAGGAAGGGAGGCAAGGAGGCCCTTAGAGACCTCACTCTGTCCAAACACAAAGGGGTGCAAATCCAGAATCCTAATGAGATTGAACGGACATTACAGGAGAAGAGTGCATAGGTTTGTTTCAACAGAATTTCATGGAGGAAGATGCTCTCGACAGACTGTGCCCCATATTTTCTGTCAGAATGGAACTTTTCAGTCCCATTCTACAATACCCATATGAAAAGCCCAATTTCCGTATCACTTGCTTGCAACTTGGGATCAATTCCAATGACAACATTTCTAGAGGAGTCAAGTTTCAAAAGCGCACAAGACTGCCCACGCTTTTGTAACGTTAGAAGCGGCAAGAAATGAGCATAGGATATGTATGCTGCAAAGCTTCCAGGACCTTATTTGGAGTCTCTCTGTCTTATTCTCACCTTTAACCTCTGACAATAGTAACAAAAGGCATCACATCAGTACAAAAAGAAAAACTGAAACCAAAGTTGGCAGGGGGACCTTAAGCCAGCTCATTTCTGCACTTTTATGTTTCCTGAAATTCCACACAGAATCTGGCATATTTATTTGCATGCATGCACTGCCCTATCTTGTTGCAGGGTCCAGGCTGCTTGCAATGGTCTCCATCTGCATCTCCTTTCCATTCCTCTCCAGCTGTTCACAGCCCTACTTGCAAATTCCCAGGGTTGAACCTGGGACCCTCTGCATGCAAAGGGAGTGCTCAGCCACACCATTTCCCAGAGCAGCACCTGTCTATTACCTTCCCAGTGAACCAGGACATACAAAACCAAGATTCTAGTTCATACTGCTACGGACACACATAAAAGGTTCTCAAAAGATGTCCAAGGAGTGGGGCTTCTTAAGCCTGTGACACACTGCCCACGTGGCGGCAAACGGTGCGAAGAGTGCAGTGAGTTTTGCACTCTCCATCATGTGGCAACGAGCACGAGATGCAGTGCCAGGCGACAAGAGATGGAAAATTTAAACTTCGCCCAATCAGAGGGAGCGTTCACTGCTGTGGGGCGGGATGTGAAAGGAAGCGAACAGCCAATCAGAATTGAGTCTGAAAAGACTCAATTCTGATTGGCTAGCAAAGGGGGGCGGGGAAGGACGTCTTTTGCTTCTCTCTGCGGCTTGACTCGGACTAGACAGGAAGCGGCACGAAGCAGAAGTCGGCTTCACCACCTCGTTTCGCACCGCTGCGCAAGCAGTGTCTCACAGGCTTTAGTTTCACGTCACTACTTGTCTCGCCATCTTAGTTCTCATTGAGGTGGTTAGCCTGTGGCTGGGTTGAATAGTTTGAGACTGGAGTTGGAGGCTCACATGATTGAATGCTTCTTCATACAGAATAATTTCCTGTCCATAGAAACCTAGAATGACAGTAAGACTGCTTCTCCCTTAGATTTAGCTTTCTATGCGTAAGGAATTTCTTACAAAGAGAAGCATTCATTTACGTCAGCCCTCGACTCCAGTTTCAAACAGTACAAACCAGGCAGACTAACCATCTCTGTAAGAACTAAGCCTTCCTCGTGGCCTCTACTTTTGTTCCCCTTTTGCCTTCACATACACACTCACTTCTCTCTTCTGCCCCAAGTCTCTTCCTTCTTTCACATTTGCCAAGAAGGAGAATGACCAGAAAACGATCATCAATTTTATACCAGACCTCCATCCTATGCAGATGCCCCATACACCCATTATTAGGGTCAGTTCTATACTGTACAGTTCTATAAAGTTCTATACTGCAGGCAAAGGGTCCCCCATATTAAAAAGCTCCCTGCATCAAAAATGTCTTGATGTCTCCTGCCATAGTTGAGCGATTACAAAACCAGCTCCGTAGCCTGGCCAACATGGGTTCAAAGTTTATCTTCACCTCCTCTTTGACTGCATTGGCAAGGGGTTGGACTCAACGATCCTATAGGTCCCTTTCAACTCTTATGACTCTATGGTTCTAAGTAAACTAAGCAATCAGCAAGAAGGATGAATTGAATCTCTCCCCCTGATATGCTATTTTTCTACATGCAGTTTTCCATATACAGCAGCATTCTAAAATGCAGCTCCTCACCAGCCACCTGAAGTGGTACCGTGCAAGAAAAGTACCATGCTTCACATATGAGTCCTTACAATGGTTCTATAAGGTAGGCTAGTATCATTCCCATATTACAGCTGACACCAAAAGAGAGTGGCTTGCCTTAGGTAATCAAGCAGGTTCATAGCTGAAATAGAATTTGAATGAGGTGACTTACCGACTCACAGCTCCACCCTCTTAATCACTGCACTCTTTTCCCTTCTTGACATTTGTGCAGCTTTCATCTGCGCATGCACGCACAGAGGGAAGGTTGCTTCATTCATCAAGCTTCTCCTCGGAACCCTTCAACAAGGAACCTTTTCGCATGCGCGTGAATGCATGTGTGCGCATGATACATACTGCTGGCTTGGGTAAGTCAGCTTGGACAGCTTCTCCATTTAGACCTCAGTAATCTACATGCTCACCAGAAAGATACAACCTGTTTTGGGAATGCAAGGGAGTCTAGCCCTAACCTAGGTGAAAAAGGGCCAGCACTCTGCTGGGTTTTGATTTCACTTATCCATTTAGTTAAGTCCATCCACAGGACCACGGACATGAGGAGGTTCAAGGGGATGGGATGGAGTTCCTGTTTTTGTATTAGCCAATCAGAATGGCAGAATATTGACGACCCCCTTCCCCATTCCATATAAAGGGGCTGGCTAGGTTGAACCACTGTGCATTTTGTTCCAGAACAAATAAAGGTAACCAGTCTCGTGTTGACAAGCCCCTCCTGGGCTGGAGGCAAACAAAGGACATCTTTCTAGGCAAGGCTTACTAGATAGTCATTATCAGGCTTTTTTGTTTTACCTCTAAATTCAAGTGCCTGCTTTGCCATATCTGATCCTTTTCCCATTCCCCTTGTCTCCTATTTTTCAAGTCACTTGCCTGTTTCACTCTGGCAAGAGCGAAGAATTTGTGCCTTTTGCTCCCTAATAAGATCCGCTCAGGGGCTAATCAAGCAGGGGTCCCCAACCCCCAGACCGGGACTGGTCTGTGGCCTGTTAGGAACTGGGCTGCAAAGCTTCAAAATACTCCGGCCAGCCAGGATTCGGGACTCTTGTGCGCCTGCGCGATGGCCAATTCTGTCCCGGCGTCCCAAGTCAATCGCAAGCATTCAGGCACGTGATGGCACCTGGCCTAGATGCCTTTAAAAGGGGTTTGGACAGATTCATGGAGGAAAAGACCATCACAGGTTACAAGCCATAAGCAACCTCCTGGGTTTAGAAGTAGGTTTCCTCTGTGCCAGGTGCAGGGGAGTGGCAGCAGGAAACAGGTTATCTTGTTGGCTGTGCGCTCCCTGAGGCATCTGGTGGGGCCACTGTGTGATACAGGAAGCTGGACTAGATGGGCCTCTGGCCTGATCCAGCAGGGCTCTTCTTATGTTCACGTGATTTGCAGTCCGTCCACTCTGTGCTAGGCTGTGGAGCTGTGCGTGCACGGCAATGACTCCTAGGCCGCCTGGCTCTTGCGTGAGCTCAGGCAGACCTGAGGCGAGTGGGGCCTTGGTCCCCACTTGGTGACAGAAGCGTCGCCCGAGTCTTCGGCCCCCACTGCGTGGCTGCCAGCCAGAGGAAGAGCGCAGCAAGCATCGCTGGAGCGGCCCACCTGTCTGCCCTTGGTCTGAATCGCCAGGAAATCCCGGCAATCCGGAAGTGGGTTGGTGGTGACGCAATGACTCGTGACGTCATCATGTCGCTGCTGGATTACTTCTGGGTTGCCGGGGTCCGTAGCGGCTCAGCGAGTTGTCACAGTGGCCCGTGGTCGCCCGAACGTTGGGAACTGCTGCTGTAAAGGACAGGTGTGGGAGCTAAGGAGAGCGGGTTGGCCATGGCTAGGTGGTTTCCCAGATTGCTCTGACCTATGAAACCCCAGAAATTGGGATTACCCCAGACATGAAACTTGAGGTAGGGTATAGAAAGGCATCCTCTTTGTTTTGTCTCTTCCTGGGGGCAGCAGCCACCCCTTACGATAGCTCAGGGTGCATAGAAAGGTCAGATAAATGTGTGGTGTGCCTAGCTTTTCTACCGATCCCCATAAGGGGCAGCTGCAACAGCTACATCCAGATCACCACAACTGTGTCACCACCTACTCCCCTTTCCCGCTTCTCCCTTTTCCTAACCTTGGGACTAGTCAGGATGGCAGGCGCTAATGCCCGAAATGCAAGTGGCCACAGTCTCAGCAAAATTCACTGGATTAAGCTTTCAAATGATAATCTTTTGATCCTATCAGGAACTCGCTTTTGGGGATGAAAGAAGATTCAACCCACAGGAACTAGAGGGTTAAACGTAACAAGGTGGCAGCATATGCTAGTTGTTCAAAAGCCAGGAAGTGAGCTGAGCGGGCCTTCCCCAATCTTCTCACAAACACCTATTGTTCAACATCTATCCTATGGGACTAGGGTCTCCCCTTCCAATATTCTAATCGCCGGGGGGGGGGGGGGAAGCAATAACTGTCTTGAAGAAACGCACACATAGTTGGCCCTCCCCACCTGCAGATTAGCAACCCGCGGGTTTGACTCAATGGGGGTGGTTCCAGTCCATGGTGGGTAGGGTCATGGCACTGCTGTACCAAGCCGCACGGGCCTGTGACCCACGTCTCCGGCTACCCCACGCTCCGTAAATCACTTCAGCAAGTTTGGAACGCTTGAAAAATGCGACCGGACACTACTTCCAGTCGCTTGTGGAAGGTTTTTTGAGGCACGTGCTGTGCTATGTATACCGAGGTGCAAGCCTCAGAAGACTTCCCACACTCGACCGGAAGTCGTTTCTGGCCTCGTTTTTCAAGCATTCCAAGTCTGCTGGAGCGATTTACGGAGCTCAGGGTAGCCGGAGAAGTGGGCCGCAAGCCCGTGCAGCTTCTACATAAGGTTCTGCAGTGCTGAGACCCCACCCACCCCCACGGCAGACTCCAACATCCGCGGTTTTCAGCATCCGCTGGTGTTCCGGGAGCAGCTACCCACAGATACCAAGGGCCAACTGTACATACAGCAAGCCTTTAGCCATGGTAGCACTGAATCAGGCTGCCACTGTACAAGTGCTAATTCTGCAAAAAGTATTCCAGTCATAACATCAGGCTTCTGAACACAGAATATGGTAGGGTGTGTGCCCATTGAGGGCATAAGTCTGGAATCTACAGTCCCCAATATTGGAAGCTGCCTTGTACAGAGTCAGATGATTGGTCTTCCTAACTCAATATTGCCTACACTGATTGGCAGCACCTCTCCAGTCTCAGACAAGGTCCCCCCAGCTCTACCTGAAGATGCCAGGGGTTGAACTGAGGACCTTCCACATGGAAATCATGGGCTCTACCTCCGAGTAAACTGCAGGCTCTTCACAAATGAGACACATCTTTCACTTTGCCCTTGAAGGCTCATTCCACTAACTTCCACTCCTTCCTACACCAGTCTCCTCTAAACTGCAAGTTTTCTTGCTTGTAGTTGCCCCACACCTGACAAACACAACTCTTAGTTATTCAAGCAAGGATGTCAACTGATGTTCACACTTAAGCTAGGCGAAGTCAACGCTCAAAGGTAAATGGGAAAGGTGACCAAGTCGCAAGATACTGTTCATATAAAATAAAGAGCTCCTACCCCTGAGCTGAGACACGCTGGTTTATGCAACACTCAGGTAACCCCAAGAGGACTGTCACGTTTCTCCACCCCCTCCACAGCTATCCATACTCTTACCATAGGTGCCATATTCTGTGGGACTGGCTCCAGGGTAAAAGCTGGGGGCACCTGGCTGAACAGGGTACTGCTGAGGCGGAACAACATATGTGGAGCGGCCCTGGGTCAGAGAGAAGGGGAAGAAAAAAGTGCAGCAGGTTAATACCACAGAAGGCGGTAGCAAGATGGAAGAGGTCAGTAATTAAGCTTTGTAATGCAGCATCTCAGTAACGTGTCTCACTGGGTTAGATACAACAGAATCTGCAGAGGAGATAGACAGGACTAGAATAAACGCAGACCAAGGGAATACCCCTTGAGAACAGGCCGTATTCAGGTAAGGTCTTGCCAATCCCATCTGCAGCTCAGGAAACCAGAGACCTTCAGCTGCCATTCTTAGAGCTCAAGGCAAGTCCCCCCCAGTGTGGTGCAGGCATTTGCTAGCTGTTGATTAAGATAGTTACATCCTGCCTTTCTTCCACCATGATGTTTAAGGCGGCAAAAGGTGGGATTCCCAGGAAGTCACCTTTCCAGGCAGTGAATAGAGCTAGACCGGCTTATAGCTTCAGCAAGGTGGCTGCATATATGCTCTCAGACCATGCCCTGGGAGGAAGGTTAAGGCAGGCTTTCCCAACCCTATCTCTTTTTGAATCCAACATAACTGAATGATGAAACACGGTGCTCGTTCATTTAGTGCTGGACAAACAGCTCTGGGCCCAGCCTTTCGGCTGATTGAGCAGGGTTGACACAGAAGCCTCCAAATATCATTTGTCCAAAGGCTTTCCAAGGGTTTTCTCTGCAGCAGGCCAAAGCCCACCATGGCTTCACCAGTACAATTTGGCCTTAATTAATCCATCTGCCCTGGGCAATGAGTTCTACCAGTCATCTAGGAAACTCATGCTCTCAGAAACTCGGAGGATTTTTTTTCTCCCCTCACACCTGACTTAGGTAGGCTCACAGTGACAACGCTGTGATATCTGTGGCCTGGCAACACTGTGGAATCTTCTTACTCAGAGGCTTCCAAGGAAAAAGACTGGACAGGTTTGGGGCACTTTGCCTTAAGGATCAGACAAAGCAATCCTAACCTTATGAGAGATACTGGCATGCAGCAGGACCAGACCAACGGCAGGTTCCAGTAGCCACAGTCATTGATTGGACAGACACCCGTCATGGGATACAATCAGGATGAGGCCCACAGACATTTGGCAACTGGGCCCCCACATATAGGGCTATCACTCTATGGTATAGGTGGAAAGTGACCGAGAGGAGAGACATGATGTCCCAGAGACATGGACAAGCTTTACATTTTAACCTAAGGCACTTTGGGGAAGGAGGGGAGAAGCAAATTGAAAGACTAACAACATTTAGGAAGAGGTGAAGCAAAAAGTAGGTACAGCACAACAGTTTGCCGTGTGGAATTTAGGGCTGCAACCAATCTGCATAATTTACATAAAAGGAAAACAGCAGTTCAGAAGGAAACGGCATACTTTTTTCTTAGACGAGGAACATGTGCACTGCAGTGCAGCAGACATTAGCTGAGAAGGGAGATTTCCCTCATCTCGCGCATATGCATGCTCCTGCTCACTCGCTCGCTCGCACTCGCTCGCTCGCACTCACTCTGGAGAGAATGCCTTTTTTAAAAAAAGCAACACTTGCCATCTACAGTTTTTGAAAGAACTTTTAATAAAAGTAACAAAACATTTTAAATCTACTGCATGACCGATCGAGGGCATTTCTTTTAGTTAATCAGAATGTTTTTAAATCAATTATTCTGATTAGTTGACAAAACACTGCTGTTCTTGGTGATCGTTTTCATGAGTCTCCCAAGAGTCCAAGCCTGTGCAAATTCTGGAAGTGGCATAAATTGTTTTTATTCAGTCTGTTTTTTCAAGGTATTTGGGGTGGACAGGGTAGAATAACTTACCCAGCCTAAGCTCTTGGGACAGTGTGGCTACAAGTTGTACATACATAGTCCACAAGCTGGATTGTAAAAGCACAGCTCCATTGCCTCTGAAATGTCTTTAGTAAGCAGGATGTGGCCCACATCAGGCATACCAGATCTCTGCTACTATTGCCCCTTGCCAGTACCACGGACATTTCTTTGCTGCTCCCAGTGATTGCTAGCACCCCATTTCTGACACACACATTTGCATGCACATGCATAAGCAGTGTCAAAAACCACCATATTAAAAAACGTCATGGCCCCCCACCAGTCAATAGAGACAGCAGCACCCCAGAAATACCCACAGGAAGCACTGCGGCCAAGAATAGGGTGCTATCTGTAACAAGTATGCAGTTAAGGTGAGGGCAGCAGGAGGGTGGGTCTGAAGCCTGCCCCACAATGCTACAGGAGTCCCATAGGAAAGCCAGCTAGTGATGGGGTCCAGGTGACCTAGCTCGCTTGGGAAAGCACAAACAGCTCTCCTCATTTGCTCTCTGCAGAGAAGACCTCAGCCCCCGTTCTAGCCCTCACCTGTCCAGGGATGTAGTAGGCGCCTTGCGAAGCAGGGTAGGAGATCTGTGAGGGGATCATCATCACCTGGGAAGTAGCTTGATAAACATGAGTGGGCGGGCCAGGCCGAGCCGACGTGTTACTCTGCACGCGGGAAGCACTTGTCGGAGGCTGGGGCCTGCTCTGGTAGAAATGCTTCAAGAGAGAAAGAAGAGAGAGGGGCATGCTTGGTTAGCAATGCCTGGCCGGAGAAATCTCAGAAACGCAGCTGCTTCCCCTTTGCCAGCCCCACGGCCACCCCAAAACTCTGACCACAGCTCCTTGGTCACATGTAGGAGCCTCCCTGAGCTGAAAGCACAGAACAGAACTGCTCATGCAAAACCCGGCAGCTCCAGACAACTCCCTGCAAACCAAGACACTGAAGAGAAAGCAAGTTTCTAATCCACCTGCCTGGCTGCGGGGGGGGGGGGGGGGGACTGAGCCGTTTCTGCACAGCACTACTTCCTGCTTCATTCTTCCAAGGGCAAAGCGGTCATGTCCCTATGCCAACATGGCTCAGGTCCTGAGGATGGGCCCCTAACCTCCTACAGCCCTGGTCAGCAGCAAGTTTACCTGGAGGGCCAATTTGAGAAGCAAGAGGTGGTGGTAAGGCTGGCACACCTAGGCCTGCCAGCAAGTTCTGTTGTTTGGGGAGGGGAGGAGCCAGCTGGATTGGGCCGAGGCCTCCTCTTGCTGACCCTCTGTCCTATAGACTGCTACATAAACGTCCGCAGCCAAATAAGTGACATAACCTAGATTCTATAAAATAAACCCAAAACAATATACATAGAAAAGACACAATCAATTAAGCCAAGTACAGCCCACTGACACAATCCAACAGGAATCTGCAATGCTGGGCAGTTCCGAACTCAAGTTACCTTTCCCCAATTTCACATAACTAGCAAATGCTGATCTGCCGTCAACCTGAGACACTACAGAGGTGCAGCAGCCTACGCACACTACAAGTCCCAGGATGCAATGCAGTGGCACCTGGGGAAAAGAGCAATTCTGGGACCCACAGACCAAACACTTTCATAAGGAATAAAAAGGAAGGATGGACCAGAAGCAGCCAGAGCTGGGAGGAATTCTCCCACCCTTCTCCAGGATGCCAAAGGGGAAGAATTAAAGATCATGGTGTTTCACGATGGGACTCTCTTTCCCAGATTCTTACACAAAAGGAGATAGAAAAAAGGTGGCAGATCTAGCCAAGGCCTAAACAGCAACCATATTAACTGCACAGCGAGCCACAGACTGGAGCAGAGGAGACATTAAAGCAACTTCATTCACACACAGGTCCTCCCATTCCCAACTGGCGTTATAGGGTTATAGAAAAGGAATTACCTGAAGAGACCTGAATCCTCCCTGTTAGCGAGCACACATGCACGCACGCACACAAAAGGAGACAAGGAGGAGAGAGAGGGAGAAAGAGAGAGAGGGAGAGAGAGAAAGGAGTTACCTACAGCCAGAAAGTGACCAGGCTCGGAGGCTGGTCCTGCGCTGAGCAGGGAAGCAACTGCAGCCACATGAGAAGGAAGCTGGGATGGGGATACAGGAGGCCTGGGACTTGTACCAAAAAAAAAAAACCCCACCCCAAACACACCACCACAGACCATATCAGAGGGGACATCAATAGCAGAGTCTCAGGGACATTACTGTGTCAAGTGCTTACGCTCAAGTCACCACAGCTTGCAACACAACAAGCCAGAGCACACTGGCCATGTGTGGTGGCTCAGTAAACCTCTGGAACTCCTTGCTAGCATGTGACTGCCAAAAAAAGGAGCAGCTCAAGCAGCTGGGCCAGCGAAAATGCAATGGCCGGTGGCTGTGCTTACTTTTCTCCTCTTCCCCCACTGCCACAACTACAAGCTCATCTATAATCCCTTTGGCCTTTTGGGAGCCCAAAGGCAAATAAAAATGCCTAAATAGATAAAGTATGTTCCCTTCTCCCACGAATGCCTCGGTCAGGTGTCTTCTATTCATCCAAATAAATTTCAACCCAGGTATTTTTGGATAAAAATGATTACAGTATTTGAATCCTTTCCAATCTGGCTTTTGGCCTGGTTTCAGAAAGGAAACTGCCTTGGTTCCCTTCGTGGATAACCTTCACCAGGAGAGGGATGGAGGAAGATGACCCTATTTGATTCTCCTGGACCTCTCAGAAGGATTTGATATTAATAAACATGATGTCCTTTAGGGATGCAGTGGTTCCACCTATTCCCAGAAAAGCCGTATCAGAAGGTGATTTGGAAGACTGATGTTCCACTCCACAGTCACTGCCTTGCAGGGTACCACAATATTTTGTCTCATCCCCCATGCTTTTTAAAAATGTACATGAAATCACTGAGAGAGGCCATCCCAAGGTTCAGATTGAAGTGCTACCAGTACACTGGCAGCACATATAGCTCTTTCTCCTTTCCATTTTCTAAATGGGAAGTGGCCACAGCTGAGTGGTAAAAGCATGAAGAAGGTCCAAGGCTCAATCCCTCAAATGTATGCTAGTCAATCCTGAGCTTGACTGAAGTGATGAACTGAAACTTAATCCAGATACGGTGAAGGTACTGCTGGCCAGAGATTCCAGCCGTCTGGAGGAGGATATAACATTGTCTGGGGTAGGGTTGTGCACACACTCGCCTGAAGCAGCAGGTGTGCAGCTCGGGGGGGGGGGGGGGTTCCTCCTTGACCCATCACCACTTCCCCAGACATAAGAGAGGATGGCAATGGCAACAAGTGCTTTTTACCGGTTTCAGCTGGTTTGTCAGTTGCAGCCTTTCCTACAGAAGATGGGTTTGGCATCGATGACCCGTGTCCTGGTTACTTCCACACTAACAGTGCAATCCTATCCAACTTACACCATCGGTGCAGCGAGGAGGCCTCAGAATGGAAAGGGGATTCAAAGGAGATTTGAATCCCCTTTCTACTCTGGGGCCTCCCATTCTCGCTGTACCGCTGGTTACACCGGTGGTGTAAGTTGGATAGGATTTCACTGTGTATCAATGCAATGCTCTGTCTGAGGGTTAGACTCTAAAAAAGTATAGAAACTTCAACTGGTGTAAAATTCAAGTTCGAAGAGGCTACCTGAAGTTAAAATGTTGAAACATTTTAGAACCAAATTACCTTAGAAACCAGCCCAGCTCTAACGATTGGCCTCAGAGGCCCTGCTCCATTCTCATCCACTTATGAAATTAGGTGGACATGTATGAGAGATGGAATCTCCACTGACACCACTGAGACTGTGGAACTCCCTTCTACTGGATATTAACCACTTGCCTATCTCGAAGACTAGCATCAAGTTTCATATTCCAGTCACAGTTTAGTCTATGAGATGTTTCAAACTGAGATTGCTGGATTTTACCTTTGTATTGCTCTGTTAAATCAGTGCTTTTTATTGATTTAAATAAATTTGTTTTCTTATTGCATTTTGTTATAATTTCTATTTTATTGACCTATTACTCCATGTAGAAAAACAAAGTACAAATATTTAACTTCCTTCCTCTCTGACCTTCGAGCACAGTCACCAGTGTGTTTTGTACAGCATTTACCACACTGCTTACTCCACACAAGTGCTTAGCTGAAGGAGTTCATCTACAGCAGTGATCCTCAACCTTTGCCTGAAGGAAACGGTTGCTGTAAGTTGTTGCGACTCAGGAGTGACAACAGTGGCAACAGCATTTCCGGGATCGCGCCACCGACTAAGTAAAAAAGGGGGGTTGGACTTACTAGTCTGCAGAAGCGGCGAGGACCCAGGTTGTGCGATGTCTCCAGCCGCCACCGCATAAATCCAACCCCCCCTTTTTACAGGCGCCACTGTCCTGACATCACCGCCAAGTTGCCACTCCCCATATAAGGGAAAAGACGTTGTCTCCTGGTGGATCTTGGGGTTATGACCCCAAAGTTAAATATCACTGATCTATAGCATTTCCCATATTAGGATGCAACAATCTACAGTAACAAACTCCATCATCAATAAACATTTTAGGGCTGCAATCCTACAGATACTTTCCTGGGAGTAAACCCCATTGGACACAATGGAATTTACATCTGAGGAAACCTGCACAGGATTGCACTGTAATAGGCATAAAAATTATAATGACAATATTATAATAAATGCTTTACTGGGAGACATGGATAAACACAAGACAAATACAGCACCAAAACTTTGGCACCAGTTTTGAATGATGAAATATTCAGTTTGGATCAATATCTTGGGAACTAAGGTAAGACATAAAATAGATGAAGACTATGCTATGAAAACACCTATGAAAACACCTTAGAAGGAGATAAAATTTTATCATAAGAAAAAAAATGCTACTAAGGTAACTACATACAGTATCTTCAGATTCAGCTCTCCCAAAAATGAAATTTTAATTTGTTTTTTTAAAAAATTTATATGCCGCATTTCTGCTTAGGAACTAAGAAGCCCATGGCGGCTCACAGCCAATAAAATACAGTACAATAAATAATGCACAACAATACTTTGAATAGCGCAGGGGATACATTCCCCAAAAGTCAGGTGCTGTGGGCAACAGCACTATTGGAGACATTGATCCAATAGGCAGGAAATAGGTGCCAATTGGCCCGGAATGCACTGCTCCCATTGGTTAGAATGGCTGTCAATCACACTGGGACAAAGAGCCCAGTAACAAATCAGTGCCAAAGGAAGCAGCATTATGAAAGGTTTGACTGTATCAAGTGTGCCAATTTGGAAAAAGTCAGCATTTTTAAGTCTCCCCAATTGCTTAGTGTGCCCTTTTAGTCTTACTTGAATCAGCATAATCATACATGGCGGAAACGGAGAGATGCACAGAGCGCAATAAGAACATAAGAAGAGCCTTGCTGGATCAGGCCAAAGGCCCATCTAGTCCAGCTTCCTGTATCTCACAGTGGCCCTACCAGATGCTTCCGAGAGCACACAGTCAACAAGATAACCTGTTTCCTGTTGTCACTCCCTTGCACCTGGCACAGAGAAAACCTACTTCTAAAACCAGGAGGTTGCAATCTCAGGTGATATTTGACATTTTTACTCTCCAAAGGTTTCTGGTTTTCAACTGGCCATGCAACAGCACTTTTACCATGGAAATTTTAAAAAGTGTAAAAATAGTGATAATGCTGGTTCTGCACAAATTCCAGAAGGGATTTCATTCATAAGTGGTAGTTATGCAACAGAACTAAATTTTCTTGAAAAAGAATAGCAGAAACAATCATTGTTAAATGTTCATTTAATTTCTGAACCAGTGTTTTAGTCTCTGTTGGGACTATAAAAATGGTTTCTCCTAAACAAGGGTTTATATTACCCAATACTGAAAGCTCTGGTTGCAATAAGACTAGTACAGTGGACCCTTTTTATTCACGGGTTCAGGACCCACAAATTTGTTACACCGCGGGTCCCGGACCCACGAATATATGCGCTAAAAAGCATTTAAAAAGGAAAAAAAAACCCAAAGTGCCATTTTACCTTTTAAAAGCCAAACCGCTACATTTTCAAACTTTCATGTGGCTTCTTGAAGCTGCACGACCCACTTCCGGGTCACGTGAAGGCTCTTTCCCCCGTCCCACCCTTGTCCCAGTATGCACCCCAGTAAAAAGGTAAAAGATAGCTTTGGGGGCTTTTTTCTTTTTAACAGGTTGTGTGTGTGTTTTTGCGGGGTCTGCTATCCGCACAGGGGGTGTCCGAAATGGATCCCCCGCAGATAGCGAGGTCCCACTGTATTTGCAAAAATTCAGAAAGTGATCTCTGCAACAGGAAAAAGCTGAGTGGTTAAGGAAATGATGGGATTTGTTTATTTTGGTGGTCTTACAGCTTATCAAATATCACCGACACGATGAGAGAATGTGTTTGGAGGTCAACAACATGTGACAGAATGACATAATTATGTGCTGTAAATACTTAATGTATTTGGCTAGAAAAAGAGTGTTTTTCTTTGTATACAACTGATAGTTTGACAAATATTTATTTCAATTTCTTTTTTAAAAAGGGGAGGGGGAGAGAAGTCTTAACAGTTCTCAGCTGAAGTGCCCCAGAACTACACCAAGAAACGTCCTTGCTGGAACAGAGACCTCTGTTCCTGCAGAAAACAAACACCTTGCAACTGTCTCCCACCCCACCCTACCTCAGTTTAACTGCCTCCTGAACCCCAAACTCTCAGGCAACCCCTCAACGTTGAGAAGGAGAGAAGTAAGAGCCTCAAAAGAATGCATGGGCCACTCTTACTCGATTCTGAGCACAACCCAAATGAGCCAGACTGGGAAGCGCACAACCAGGAGACCAAAGCAAACCGAGGACTCGGGTAGGTCAAGTGGAAGTGTTAAGACTGGCAGTGGGAAAGGGAATCTAAACCCCTCCAAGGGAAAGTGGGCACAACAGTGGAAGAGGGGACTGTGGGCATTTTGGTGGGCAGCCAATGGCCAACTGCTACTACTTCCCCTAACAAAGAGCAATCACAGAGTCACCATGTATTGGTTATGGGTTTCATCAGTAACAGGTAGAGCCACAATCACATCCCTAAGAGAAACAGGCACTAAAAGAATGACTCAGGTTTGCTCTCGGCCAAACACACAGTTGTGGGGTGGAAACGTCCTGCTCCTTGACTTGCACCGCATACAGGGTACTCTTTGCTTCATAGTTCTTTATGATGGTACCCCAAGATCTGCTAGGGGAGGAAGACCCTTTTGCATGTGCAGCATTTGTTTGAAGTGACACTGGAAGTGGTGCATAGGAGGGCCTTCTCAGTGATGGCCCTCTTTGTGAACTCACTCCCCTGGGAGGTTCATTGTGCTCCTCTTTTTGTTTGGTCGTTCTCTGAAGACTTGCTTATTATCTCAGGTTTTCACAGATTACATTTCGTTTCTGGTTTCGATCTCACTCTGTTGCGTTGCTTTTGTTTAATACTTGCTTTTTATGTTTTATTATATTTAAAATACAGTTGTGCATCGCTTAACGACAGGGATACGTTCTCCGAGCCTCACCATTAAGCGAATCCATTGTTGTGCGAACCCAGTCCTCTGGAGCCTCCAGAGGCCTCTTCTGGGTCGCACCAGGCCCATAAGCCACTCCAATGGCCTCCACGGGGCTCAGAATGGCCCACTGAAGCGGCAGAAAGCGACTTCCGGTTTGCGGACACAACTTCCGGTTTTACTGAAAGTCGCTTTCCAATGCTTCTGCAGACCATTCTGAGGCCCGGAGGCCATTGGAGTGGATTACGGGCCTGGCGCAACCCAGAACAGGCCTCCAGAGGGCTAGATTTCTGTTAACGACAGAAATCCATGGAGGGTGCTTCTGGGCTGTCATATATATGGCCTGTAGCTAAGCGATGCACACCTGTATGTTGTTAGCTGCTTGGACAGCACAATCCTATGCATGTCTACTCAGAAGTAAGTCCCATTGTGTTCAATGGGGCCTACTCCCAGTAAAGTTGCATAGGATTGCAATGTGAGTCTCTCCAAGAATGAGGTGGGATATAAGTCTTTTGTAAATAAACATATACGTAACGGCTGCCACATGTAAATGAACAGAGTGGTACAGCACCACAAGGGAACATGACAACCAGAATTAGGCTATCATAATACAAAGCTTTCAAGTGTTCAAAGAGCTTTATTACCTCAGTAATCCGGACAGCAGTTCTGTCATTTAGGTCAATATAAAGGGCCGCAAAATTGCAGGTGAAAGGCCAAGGCAGAGAGAGATCAGTGGCTGAGAATACAGCAGAGGTGCGATGTGCACCAGAGATGTCCGATTCACACCTTAATTAAAGGCTAGGTGGGCTAGTAGGAGAAGCACCGGGGGACCTGGCATCATGAGCTCCCTATTGAAAATCCAAGTCCCAAGCTTTGGTCTTGTGCCTGTTCATTGATGACACACGACCACACACAACCCAGAAGGGCCATGAAAGAACTGGGAGCTTCAGTATAGCAATGGGTCACTCTGCTTGGAACAGTAGGGGTGCAACTCAGGGCCTAGCACAGTGTTTCCCAAACTTTTTCGATTTGCAGCTCCCTTGACCATTGGCTACGGCTCCCCATGACATTATGTTGATACCTGCCAATTGGCACTGCGCTGTTTTCCGAAAGGATTTCATGGCACTCCGTGGCTCCCCTGGCTGGTTTCCGCGGGTCCCCTGGGCGCCGCGCCTCCCAGTTTGGGAACCACTGGCCTAGCGGGTTAGCACAAAAGATTATGCATGAACACGCTGAAAATCTCAGCACTAGCCTTTTAGAAGCTCCTAAGCAGGTACATAAGTGGGTATGTTCAGGATTCTATGAGGCAGCTCCTGAGCAGGAATGGGAGGAACAGAGGCATGAAATCTCTAACCTCTGCGGTCAGATCTTCTCAAAAGTTATTTTAACTGAAGTCCAAGGGGCCAAGTCTAAGTCTGAAAGCTGGTTTCTTTCCTCTACTCCCTCCCAAAACAGTGACCTAACAAGATGGTCACCACAGCCAATGGGTTGCAATGAGTCAGAAAAACAGAGGCAAGGCAGATCAAGCACAAAGCCCATTGTCCCAGAAGGGCAACAGACAGGATGACAACACCATGTGAGGGTGGGGGAGAACGTGGAACAATCTGCCAGATCTGAAATGGGTCCAAGATCAGTCACTAGGCACAGACAGGCAGTTCATTCTACGGGAAGGAGGAAATGTTTTCAGGGAAGGGAGGACCAGCAAAGCCACCAAGGTTGGGACAAGATGACAAAAAACATACAGGCAGAAGCAGCATCGTCCAAGGGTGAGAAATAGCAGCAGAAAAGCAGCCATCTTGAACCAGGCATCATGCAAGTCACATGGGATAAGTGGGTACCGTGCAATGGACACTGCAGTCAAACTGCCCCATCCCATATCCAGCCAGCCACTGAATGTCCTCAGCAAACATAGTGGTGGCTGGTACACCGACGATGAGCACCTACGCAAAAGATTCCCTCATCTGCATTTTATTTTACTCTTTCCCTGGATTAATTCCTTGCCTGGCATTTAACTTTCCCACTTGCTCAAAGGTTGGGTGATCCACAGACTGCCCCCTTTTTCAATATATAATAATCTTTTATATTCATGCAGCACTTCAAAAAGCTCAAAGCACTTCACATATAATATATTGTAATCTTCACAACAACCCTATAAGGTGGGCCTGAATTACCTCCATTCTGAGGATGGGGAACTGAGGGTGAGAGCTGCCTAAGGCCACCTATGAATTCATGGTGTCTACCATGACACAGGAACTCCACAGCTCAGTCGCTTAGCAAATATGCCACATTAACGCTCAAGTCCTTTCTTCCTTGGAAGCCAGGACAAGCCCTCGGTGGCCTCCACCCCTTCACAGCCAGCTTCCCTGCAGTGTCCAAGCAAAGTGCCTACGTGGCTGCCACCCCTCCAGGATTGTATAGAGCATGCAGTGAGGGGAGGGGAGGGGGGTTAGTACCTGCTGATGTAAAGCACGAGGCCCTGCTGGAAACTAAGACAGGAAAAAGCGAGGGAAGAGGAGACAAGAGCAAAATGTCACCGACAGTTACAAGGCCCACCTGCCGCGGCCCCACTGCTCTAGTGGTCTGGCTTCCTTACCTTAGCCCACCTCGCCCCACCCCACCTTGTGCGGACTAGGACAAGTTGAGAGGAGGAAACATTTCTACCACAACTCTGCCTTCATGGCTGACTCTGCTGGTCTCACCCAAACCAACACCAACACCCCCACTGGGCACAGGCGGCAGATGCATTCCTGAGTCAGCGGCGCCTGCACACCGAGTCAGCCTGCAGGGCTCCTTGCGCCTGGCAGCCCCTGAGCAACACAGAAGAACCCGTTTGGCAGCACATCAGAAGTCCCAGCTGCCACCTCAGAGAGTCCTGTGGCCTGAGAGAAGAAGCAGCAGCAGCAGCCACCCCCACCCCTCTTCCCCCCTTACCTGTCGAGGCTGGGAAGGTGTATTCATTTGGGTAGCTTGCGCTGGGCTAAAAACCACAGGTGCCGTCTGACCAGGAGGAAATGCTGACTGCTGGGGGAGGGGAGGAGGAAGAGAAGGAGCAGATTAGCACCTTCAGAAGCTGCCCCAAGCCCCCAACCATAACAGATTAGCAGCACAAAGGGTTGTGGGAACACGCAACACTCACAGTGACCTACGCTGAAGCTCTGAAAAGGGAGCAGAACAGCTGCCTCATTATATCCCGTTTTACAGGACAGTTCAAGCAGCCACATGAGTGGCCTGGACTACAAAAATGAGTCCCAAGCAAAATGCAGGCACACTGCAAAAAGGTGCACTTGGAGCACCCGCATGGAAGAGGAGCACAACACCCTGAGCCACCACAGAAGGGAGAGCAGCAAAATGAGCTCACAAGAGGGAAAGATCCAGCTTCTCCGCAACACACCCGGGGGGGGGGGGGGGGAGAGAGAGAGAGAGAGAAGAGCCCTTACCTGTGGAAGTCCAGGAGAAGGGGAGGGGTGTGGGGCTGACGGGGTTCCTCCTGAGGGCTGTGGAGTTTTGTTCATTTCACGTGGTGCCGCATAAGGGTCCCCTTGCTATCTGTCAAAATTGGAGAGTGCGAGAGGCATCAGAAGAGAGTGAAAGAGGCACCCATCATATCAGGTAGCGAGAAGAGCATCATAAAAATGAACACAAAAATGAACACAAAAACACAAAATGAACACAAAATGAACACAGGCACAAACACTTGGCAACAAGATCCTACTAGAACAAGGTCCAAGCCTAAAGTGAAACTTTGGTTGTCCTTCTAAATTAATGGGTCAGTTAAAGGCAATTAAAGGCACAGCAGCCCAACAAGTTTGCAACCTTCAGGTGGGGACAAGATACTTTTTGAAGCTCAGTTTATCAAAGGCATGAAGCTCAGTTTATCAAAGGCATGAGAATTGTGAGGGTCACCACGCTAGCAGAAGGACATGCCTTTAAACATTTTGGCTAAATGGTCTTTCTTGTATGGTAAGCTCTATTAAGCAATGAAAAGGTTTTTCTGACAGTATTGCATTACACACATATTTACGCTGACGGTTTTAAGCCAAGGTCCTTGTATGTACAAGTGAGAGACTGAATAAGGTTCTATAGTCCTATGTAACAACATTACACAATAGGTGGCATAGTGTCAGATAATAGAATTTGTTATGTGATTTTTGTGGCTTTTCCCCTTAAATGCAATTTAAAACAATTGTTCTCGTTTTTATTTGTTTGCATTACAGGCAAAGCTTATGATGTATACAGTGGACCTTTTCTATTCGTGGATTTGGGACCCACAGATTTGTCTCACCATGTGTAAAACGCTATAGAAAGATAAAAGGGGGGGACTGCATAAAAGGGGAGGGGAAATGCAGGTGGTTTTTTTTTTTAACCTTTTTGAAGCAAAAACCCATTTCCGGGTTGCGTAAAGGCTCTTTCCCCCTCCCAGCATCCTGGGACAAAGCAGGGGGGGGGGCCTTCACGTGACCCAGAAGTGGGTTGTTAAGCTTCCAGAAGCCTTGCAGAGGCTTCAAATTGGTACGGTTTGCTTCAAAAAGGTTTAAAACCCCACTTTTTCCCCTTTCTATAGCGTTTTGAATGCGGACACCGGTATCCGCGGATGCTTGCTATCCACAGGGGATCCGGAACAGATCCCCCCCCCGATAGTGAGGGCCAACTGTATCACCACTTTTCATTTACTTTTTTGTTTTGTTTTTAATTATAGCATCCCTGAAGAAGAGTATCTATCACAAAACTTGTTGGGCTCACACACGTACATTTCGTAATAAACCATTCATTATCTACACCTTTTTTCTCCAAGCTGGACACATCAGCAGACCAGAAGGGTGAAATGAAGCAGCCCAAACAAGGGCGCAAATCATCTGGCACCAATGGAATTCCCAAGTCAGGCCACAGCAAGGAACGGAATGCTTCTGCTTGCACACATTTCCACATGCCCGTTTCTCCCACTGTGGGCTCTCCCTCAAACTCTCTCCAGCCCTATCCCTATGTTCAGGCAGTCTGGCTGTAAACATGCAGGACACGGCCCCTCGGCTTCTATGTCATCTGAAGATGCTTTGTATTTCTACAGCAATACTCACAGAAGAGCATCCTAACCTCCAGCAGTCCCACAAACCTTGGGAGGTTGGTTTCCGTTCAAGTCTCTAACGGGTAGAAACAGGACTCAAATTTCTAAAGGCTGCCCATGTTTCACGTGTCTACCTAGTATGGAACATAGAACATGATGCTGATCTGGCATAATATTGGCTGTAAACACTCTCTCACTCACTCACTCACTCACGCACACACACACACAGCCTGAAAGACAACGTCCAGCAGAGAGGCACAGACTGATTCCACCCAAGCCTTAAAGGCAAGGCAGCACCACAAACAGAAGGCCTTTGCACCCATATTGAAACCATCAAACGGATGCTCAGGAGGGCAACAGTCTCTTACAGACACACAGGATATACAGAATATCTCTGCACCCAAGTGGTACCAGTCTCTCTAGTCGAATCAAAGGGTGGACACAGTCATCGAGAATTTCTCATTTTTTAAAAAAAATATGTTTAAATACAGGTTCAGCATTCCTTATCCGGACTGCTTGGGATGGGATGTTCTCTGGATTTCAGAATATTTGCATACATATGAGATATCTTGGGGAAGGGACCCAAGTCTAAACACGAAATTCATTTATGTCTCATTTACAGCTTATACACACAACCTGAAGGTAATTTTATACAATATTTTTAATAATATTGTGCCCCTGCATGCCTTGTACTATACCAGCCAGGTCCTGGGAAAAGTGTTTCTAAAGAAGTCATAGCTCCAAAAATGTCTGCATTTTGGAATAGCCTGGATTTCGGATGTCCGGATAAGGGGTAATCAACCTGTACTGTCTTTCTTCTGTAACTGAACTCAAGGGAGCCGAGTTCCCAGTCAGCCCATTCTGCAGCCACAACAAAAATACCAGTTTGAGAACCACCGATGTATGCGGCAGTGTGTAAACAGGCCCCGCTCAATTCCGCTGTCCACTCACACGAGCTGTCAGACCATGCACTAAGGCAGTGGTTCCCAAACGTTTTAGCACCAGGACCCACTTTTTAAAATGACACTAGGGACCCACTTAGCTTTACAAAACTAAAAAAGGAAGTTGCATTTTATCAGCCACTCAAGCCTATGTTTTTCTCATTTTTACAATGGGGGGGGGGGGAGACAGACGGACTGCCTTCTGGACCGTTTGTTGAGCTCCCCTTTGCCTGGCTTTTTGATAAGAGCTGAAGTATGGCTGAAGCAGATCGACGCAGGTCACCTGCTCATGAGTACATGTGCTCCTCCATTTTGTTTTCCATAGGGCTCAATAAATTTTCTTTGTCAGCTATCAGCTTGTCAGTTTCGCAGCATCTTCACAGTATGCACCCTTTTCTCCAGAGCATGTCAGATTTCATTTAGCTTCTCAACTAACTTAGGTTGCTAGTATGGCATGAGAGGTGGTGACTTACCCAACTGAGTCTCATAGTTACCTACGAACCCAACACATGAATTCACAGCACCACACTGGCGCCCTTGCCCTCT
Organism: Plestiodon gilberti rubricaudatus; assembly: GCA_026170595.1. Lineage (NCBI taxonomy): Eukaryota > Metazoa > Chordata > Lepidosauria > Squamata > Scincidae > Plestiodon > Plestiodon gilberti. Next base: position 6,044,124 of record JANXHW010000003.1, on the reverse strand, counting down.
CAGAGTACATCCTCCCATCTCTCCCCACCACTGTGCGAGACTGCAATCGGAACAAATAAGCAGGCCAGCTTATCCCAAATCAGGGGTTGGCAACTTTTTCAGCAAAGGGGCTGTATGTTCAACAGTGATGTCATCGCCGAACTTATGGGTTGCCAAGCTCACAGAGCTCGGCTTGGGAGGTGCACGGACAGGGAATAGCAGAGCCGCCTGCCCAGGCTTGCCGAGTCCCTGTGCCACGAAGGGCTCTGCCATTCCGTCCAGCACAGGACAAACTGGGCAGCAGGCTCACCTCCCAAGTCGAGCTTTGCGTGGGCCAGATGACCTTGGGTGACAGGCCAGATCCAGCCTGCAGGTTGCCAACCCCTGTCCTAAAATAAGAAAGATCAATTATTACTAAAAAAAAAAATACTTATATACCACTTTTCAACAACAACAAAAAATCAAATCACAGACCAGTTAATGTAGCAGAACAACGAAAAGATGATTCCTTGCCCCAAACCAACTCAAAATCTAAAAAAGATCCAAGTGGGAATAAGGAGGAAACAGAGGACGGTCATTTGAGCCACCATACAATGGAAGGCAGACTCCACCCATGGTTCTGCCAAGTTCACACTTAAAGTGGCTGTGGAAATTCCAAAGTCTCCTGGGGGTCCACAGGTCTCAGCCTCACAGCTCCCCTGCCCGCCACGCATGTTCAAGTGCAAACGCCAGAGTGACAGGGCAGGGGGAAACTGCTGCCAAGAGAAAGGAGAGTAAACAGCAACAGGGTCACTCTGTGAAACTGAATGCTTCGAGCCTGAACAGGGGGCAGTGGGGAGGGGGATGCCAAGGCAGCGCAGCCCTGAAAGAGGTCCCTCTTCAGCTACTACCCAAACAGACCCAGAGCCCTGCTGTAACTCGACTCTTTGGCTGCTGCTGTCAGCATTTCAGGCTATGGAGACTTGGAGAGAGAAGGCAGCATACGCAATGCAAAAAAAAAAAAAAGAAACCGGGGCAGGGCCAGAGAGGGTTCTGCAGAGTTCTAACTGAGCACATAGCACAGCCTGACCCTCACGGGGGCCACTCTCATAAGGGTACCCCAACCCTACCAAGGCAGACGGGAGCACGCCAAAAGCAAGGATTTCTATTCTGCAGATTTCACATAGGATTGGCAATAAAGCTGAGGAGGCGAGGGAGGGGGAACGATGTTGGCACAGCAGCATCGATTTCTTCACTTCCACGCTTTGGGCTACAGCTACCAGCTCTTGGGGAAAGGCTTTCCTCTTGCCCAGTTCTTATTAGACTAGACCAGGGTGCCATGGATTTCTTTTTTAAAGAGGAATAGCATTTTGTGTATACCACCTTTGTGTGGGGGGGGGGGAGGGGAAGGGTTAGGGGCAGGACAGGAGCTGCACAGTTTGCAACAATTATCATCCCCCCCCCCCCCGCGCGATCAGCCACACTGTTGTGCAGCATCACACTCAGGCACTGAAGGGGGGCACATGCTGCAGCCCTTTCCACAGAAAGGTGCTACAGGGGGCAGTCTGTCAAGATACCTTCCCCCCAAGGCCCTGAACTTCCAGACACGAAAACAGAGGCTATCCCCTACTCCATACCCACAAATCGTGAGGCAGCCCTTTGAGTAGACACGGGCAGGCTGCCATCTCAGAAAACTGAAGGTAAAGGCCAAGAAGAAATGGAGGGGGAAAGAGGGTGAACTAGGGGCTGGTGCACTCCATGAACACCTGAACTAGCCCAACACTTCCCAAAGAATTCGTGTCACGCTCTGGAGAAGCTAGTGCTGCCAAAAGGCTTTGGGGCGGGAAGAACTCAGAGGGGGGGGGGGCTTTTTTTTACCTGCCCCAGATATACTTCATGAATTCTTTATGCAGACCAGCTTTCTCTACTCCTCCTTCCACAGGCCAAGACATTCTCTCAACACAGGCCCAAGCCCCCCACCCCACCCCACCCCAAGACTGCACGAAGAAAAAAAGGGCTTTGGAATTCATCTTCTCCCACTCTTTCAAATCCTCAACAATGCCAAGCCAAGACTGAAGCAAAACAGAGTCCGGGTCTCTATGGGAAACAGCTTCCCCCCCCCCCCTCAACTCAGACAGACATGCACACAGCAGAGGCAGAAGATGAAAAATACTCACCCCTAAGTAGGAAAAAAACCCGGCCAGTTTTGCAAGCAGCTGAGACTTTTCATTCGACAGACTTTGCGAAAACGATAGAGGGGGAAAAAGAATATCAGCCTGCAAACCTGCTGATGTGCGGCAGGAAGGGTCGGGCTCGCCAAACATGGGCAAGGCAGGGGACAGCCCCCCACCCCCACCCCAGGAAGGCCAGGAACATGAGTGCTGGAAACTGCCGGTGGTGTCAGATCGCAGAGTCTGCTGCACTGCAGAGACACAGAGACACCGAGAGAGACTGAAGAGAACCAGGGAGCACCCAAAACCCCACCCACAATCATTCAGCCCCAGCACTGCCCAAACCAGTCCAAGAAAATCCCACGCCCACACGCCTGAATCACTGGCATTGCACAGGGGGGAGGAGGAGGAGGAAGGAAGGCAGGCAGGCAGGCATGCTCCTGGCCTGGCCTAGCCCAGCCTCTCCCCAGGGCCAAGCAACCAGACACCCACCTGTGCTACCAGAGCAGGCACTAGACAGGTAGTGGAAAGAGCCTGGATGCAGCGCCATTTCCCAGCGCTTCCTTCACCTGGGAGGGTGCCCTGCCCCAGGCCAGCCCAAAGTGCAGAAAATGCAGGCTGGAGGGAGGCAGCGGTGGGCCCCACAGCACTGCCCACATAATCAGCAAAAGAAACAGTGACTAGAGCGAGGCTGGGGAAAGCAGCAGGGGCTTAAACATCTGACCGAAAATACAGTTAGGGCACCTGGGAAATTAGCAGTTCAAAGGGGTAGGGGAAGCAAAGCGAGGGGGGAGAACAGGAAGCAGAAAGGGGCATTGAAAGAGTTACAGCGATTCAGAATCCTGTCTCAATGGATCAAAACTGGACTTGGATCTGGGATCAAGTCCCACTGCAACTATCAACACCGGGTTGTCTCAGCTTCCTATCTGCAAATTAGGAACACTGACCCACACCCCCAGGTTCGTACAAGACCACAATGGACTGCACTGCAAATGAAACCTGTTACACGATGCGATAAGCAGCAATAACTGCTCAATGCTCCTCTCAAGAAGCCTCCCCCCCAACAGCTGGCTCCACATCATAGTCCAAAAGACACAATGAAGGGTGAAGACATCCCCCACACACACAAACACACACGGTTCAAGCAAGGACAGACTGCTGCCATGTCTTCTCATGTGGAGGATATTTACAGATGGGGTGAGGTTCAGTGACAGCATAAGCATGGAATACCCAGTCTAGTTAAGCCAGCCCGACTCAGGGGGACTATGAAGTGTTGGAAGAGAGGGGCAAGAGGAAATGAGCAGCCGCCACCCCTGCCAAAAAGAACTCCACAAACAACGTGGGAATGCTGCAGGTCTCCAGCGTCTTTACTGCAACCTCACCATTGTTCTGTATAAAGGGGAAAGCGCCATGCAGTTGGAGTGGCTCCCAGCCCAGCCCACATCAGAAGCACAAGCAGGCCTGAAGTCTCACAAAACACCAATTGGGCCAGACAATTCCTGAAGCCCACGGGAGCTTTGCAAGCGAGTTGCCACCATGGCACTGCACAACCAGTGTTTGGAGCAGTAAGGCAAAGGCGAGGAGAGAGGGAACTACAACTTCTCTTGGGCAGGACCAAGCTTACAGTGCAATTCCACCAAGTTACAAAGAAAGTAGGAGGGAAGGACTACAAACCATATTTGCATTCTGAAATGGTTATGGAAAACATAAATCTCTGCCTTACAGAGCCGATCTGTGGGAACTTGGTCAAGCTTTTTTTTTTTAATTCATTCACTAGCTCCAGCTCTTTTAGCAAGGGTGCAGAAGCTCGTAATTAAACTATGGAACTCCTTGCCACAGGATGTGGTGATGGCACCTGGCCTAGATGACTTTAAAAGGGGATTGGATAGATTTATGGAGGAAAAGTTCATCACAGGTTACAAGACATGATGACTGTATGCAACCTCCTGGTTTTAGAGGTAGCCTATCTCTGAATCCCAGGTGCAAGGGAGTGACAACAGGATACAGGTGTCTTGTCATCTTGCACCTGCTGGGACCCTGGGAGATACAGGAAGCTGGACTAGATGGGCCCTTGGTTTGATCTAGCAAGGCTGTTCTTATAAGGCATTTTTACCCAAGGGTGCATATATGCAACAGGAGTTAAATGTGTATACCTGTGGGCTGGGAGGAAATGGGTTGTCTATACACAGAGGGGCAGACTAGTAGCCGAGTTATTACTGCAGTTCCTCCGCATGAGGCAACCATGTCATGCAATAAGGGCCTGCTTTTTCTGAAGGCAGAGAATTGCAATACCTTGCTTTAGGACCGAGCCCCATCCAGAATGCAAGGCACAATTGGGCTGCAGTCTTACTCACATCAATGTGTGGCGCAAGCTGCAATATTGGTGTGGTGGAAATTTTTTCAGTGACCACTTGCAATTGGTAGGAAGGTGCTTTTTTGACCCTGCAGTTTAGGTCAGTATTTCTCAGGATGAGAAGGAGGCATATAAACAATTGCAGTTGGATCACCTAACAAGGTTTAGAATTCATGACTGGTTTGGAATTGCCGGTGGATAGCTCAGGCTGGAGATGAGGGGCATCTACCGGGGGGGGGGGCAGGGAGAAAGACGACAGAACATCCATTAAGTTTTGAAGGGTGAAGTCTGAAACACAAATTTTTGAGGAAAGGCTCTACCAGCTTCACTAAGGCAAGCACAGGGAAGTGCTGACTCACAAGGGCACTGCTGTTAAGGAGATACACAGGGCACGTATTTAAGACAATTATTCCTGGACCACAGCCCAGCTCTACCGCCCCAATAGTTTCTCCTCACTCTGCTGTTTAAGGAGGTGCTGCCCCACAACAGCTGTTTCTCATGACAGGCAGCCACTGACTGCTGCCAGATTCACACACACAGCACCCAAGATTTCAGCCATTCAAGGACTGTCAGATATCAATTAGCCTGGCCAACCCTATTAAACAAACACCTCGAAGGTTAAAGACTGCGAAAGCAGGAAGGCGGAGAGTTAAAGCTGCAGCCACCAGGATTTGCTCAGGCTGCATGTAAAGAGCCATTATTTGCTGCTTTGAGGGTCATATTCATCAAGTAGGAAATGTTAGGAATGGAAAAAAGACCTTCCACAAGGCAAATAGATGGGGTGGAAGGGAAACAAAACAGAACTCTCTCTTTGAATAGTCAGTAAACACTTTTGATCCCAACTGCTCTCTCCCTAGGATGGAGAAATAAATATTTTTTAAAAGCAACACAAGGTATTCACTTGCAGGGGTCCCAAGAAATCTGATGCTGCCCCCTACAAATTTGAGCATATGCTCAGCCCTGTGCAAGGCCAGTTTCTAAAAAGGTGATGCTGGTGTAGAAGACTGTAGCATTTTCCTTCCAGTCTTAGCCACTGTTTTAAGTGGGGCTCGTGTCCTTGCTGGCAGGTGTGGAGTTGAATCATCAAGAATTTTGTCCCACTGTTGTTCAACCAGTCCGGCTACTTGGTACATCTCCTCTGCTTCTTCCTTGTCCACGTTCTGGACACCCCAGTTATCGCACCCACCTTTCTTTCTAGATACCCAGCCTCTTCAATGGCCCTCAACTCCACAGCCGGTTTAGACTAGTTTCTACCTCTTCCGTTTTCACATGGCAAAAGAGTTAAAGTAGCACAGTGGGTAAGAGATTATGAATCAGGATGCCCTGCTTCACCTCTGCCACGAACTCATTAGGCAAACCTCTCTCAGCCTCACCCTTCCAATCCACAATATGGATCGGATAACAAAATTGACCAACTTCACAGTGCTGTTGCCAGGATTACCAAGATACTATACATGAAAAGCTTTGAACATGATAAAGCATTAGAAGCCAGTGTGTATTATAACTACTACTAACAGATCCCCTCTCTCACTGGCTGGCTAGCTAGCTTCATGAAAAAAGCAACCAAAATTCAGTTGCCAGCCCAAGAAAAGTGGCAGGCAGGCAAGCCAACGTGGGGAAAGGAAGCTTCTCCACCCTTGCAGCACCAGCCTGTGTGTCAGAACTAGGGTTTTCTGACGATGCAAGCTACTCTGGACAGGGCGGACAGTGGCGAGCTCTTCAAAGGCAAACACAACCAACAGCCACCCAGGCTTGAGGCTAGCCAAGCAGTCCCAACCTTGCTGGACCAGAATGAGACCCTTTGCTGCTGCCGTGTTCACACAGTCACAAGGACGACAGGAGCTGTACTGCCAGCCATGGTGAAGCAAGCAAGGTCCGGACACAGGACTGGCCAAGGGAGGCTCCAAGGCATCTTTATTATAATCAATGCTGGTCTTCCACCATACACTTAAGCTGTCCACATCGCATGAACAAAAGAAAACAGTGCAAGGGACAGTACTTACCTCTGCTAGGATGACTCCAAATGGTATTGCTGTGCTCCATGCCCTGCCTGTTCCCCATGAGGACCATTTTCAGTGAAGCCATGAGAATATCCTCCCCTTGGAAACTGAGGGGCCTAGGAAGGGGTGTAGCATACCCTTCTCTAGTCAATGTTTAATCAATTCAGGAATAGGGACACCGGCTCCCCTTTAAAGAACGGAATATTCTCCTGCTCCTTCCTCACCGTAACTCGATTCATACAAAGGCACACTCAGGTCTGCCAACCTCTGCTCCTAATATGCTGCAGGTTTTGAGATGTGCATCCAAAACATCTTCTGAGGGAAATGGCTCTGCTCGCAGAAAGACCAGCAGAAACAGTACATGAAGGGGCTGTTGAACTGAACACTATTCAAGCCAACATGACCTTATGCTGGCTTAGAGTGCAGCAAAAGGGCCAAGCCAGTTGCAATCCTTGGGAAATGTCGGTGTGAGAAATGGGAGAAACCAGAATTCACTTCTAAATCCTGTTGGAAGAGGCACTAGGGCAGTATAGACCTGCCTGTCCCTGTCTTAGGATTTCAAAGGGCTCCGTGTTCAAACCTGTAGCTCCACCTGCCAACAGCACAGCAGACACAAGGGAGACACCGGCTGCTCCTTCAGAAACAGGAGAGTCACTTTACGAACTTGAAGGGGAAAAACAAATATGACAGATATCCCAGGTGGGAAGTCAAGAGGCAAGATGCAGAGAACAAGAGATCAAATAGTAAAAAGCCAGCCTGCCATACACAGCAAAGCTCTAACAGTTCAGCATCAAAAGCAGCTGGGGCTTGGCAATCACTCCGAGCCGCCATGGCCACCTGAGCACGGTCAGTAGTGCCCCAGGCCTCTGCTCCCCCACGTAGCTCCCACTCCTGGCCCAGCCCCGCTGGGAGAGGCAAGGGGAGCTGCCTGTGCAAAGAGTCCCTCTTCCGGAATGATCACTTTCTTCCACAGTGCACGGAGAACACTCTGAAATACCTACATGGCCACTATTGCACCATAAGTGACAGAATCTTTAATTTATTTGTTTAAAAGATTTCTATACCGCTTTTCTAAAATTCAAAGTGGCGTACAACAAAAACGAACATAAAACAAAACAACTAAAACATCGTTAAAACCAATTAAAACAATTCAGTTAAAATTAAAAGTTAAAAATAAAATTACAATTAAAACTGGTACAGAGCAGATTAAAAGTATAAAACATATAGCAGCAACAGAAATGAAAAGGGTCCCAAGGTTGTTCCTAAGTAGTTCCTCCCTCCTCAAATAAATGGCAGACGAAACAATAGGTCTTTAAACCCCACCGAAAGCCATGTAGCAAGGGGGCTGTCCTCAAATCCTCTGGTAACCTAATCCAGAGCCGTGGTGCCACAACAGAGAAGGCCCTACATCTTGCCGCCATCCCTCTGGCTTCAGATGGCAGTGGTATCCTAATGAAGGCCCTCACTGATGATCTCAGGGGGCAAACAGAATTGTATGGGGGTAGTCCTTGAGGTATCCTGGTCCTATGCCGTATAGCAGCGGTTCTCAAACTGTGGGTCGCGACCCACCATTAAGAACCTTAGCTGCCACCTGCCCCCTTAAGGGGCGGGGACAGCATGGCAGCAGCAATCCAGGGGACCGCCCCCACTGCAAAATTGCCCGAAACCGCCATTGCTGCACTTACCGGGGCTTAGGGGAGGCCTGTGCGACCCTCTGCAGGCCTCCCAGATCTTCGAATCGTCGAAAAACGGTGATCTTCGGGTACTTCCAGTTTTTGCGAAAACCAGAAGCGCACGAAGATCGCCATTTTTCAACAATCCGAAGATCGGGGAGGCCTGCAGAGGGTCGCACAGGCCTCCCCGAAGCTCCCCCAAGCCCCGGTAAGTGCAGCAACGGTGGTTTCGGGGACGATCCCCTGGATCGTCGCTGCTGCTGGCCCCACCCTGTCAAACACTCAAAAGTTCTCCCCGCCTCGCAGGGAGAACTAATGCTGCCATATAGGGCTTTAAAGGTCATCACTAACACCTTGAACTGGGCTCGGAAAGGAATGGGCAGCCAGCGTAGCAGCCGGAGCAACGGCACAGCAGAGTCTGCACACTGAGCTCCAGTGACCACACGGGCCACCGCATTCTGCACCAGCTGCAACATCTGAACCGGTTCAAGGATAGCCCCATGTAGAGTGTGTTACAGTAGTCTAAATGAGATGTCACTAGAGGGAATGGACCACTGTCGCCAGATCAGAACGATCCAGGTGTATTTTAACTATGTCTCGCACCTCCAGAGAGTTTTACTAAAGACTTCCCAAATGAGCAGGGGATGGGCCCTGTGGTGGTGGTTTGCATCCTCTATAGCAGGGGTTCTCAACCTTTGGAGGCCCAGGTACCCCCTATCATGGTCCAATTTTCTGAAGTACCCCCTGCTAATTAATTGGATTAATCAATCAATTAATTAGCTAATTAATAATTAAATAAAAAGTAATGAGAAAAATGTCTTACTTAACACTCTGTGTGTGTGTGTGTGTGTGTGTGTGAGACAGACAGACAGACAGACAGACTGCATTTAAGTTCTAATTAACAAGTAATTAACTACTGGTTGATGCTGATAAGGGGCAGGCTCTGGCGTACCCCTAGGGGTACTTGTACCACAGGTTGAGAACCTCTGCTCTATAGTCACAGTCACATCTTGCTGTTTCGCAATTTTTTCCTCCCTCCAAGTTTTCAAGAACCCTAACATGGAGGAAAAAAAACATCTTTTAACAAGTCTCCAAAATGTGGTAGTTAAGCACCCAAATGCTTATACCCAGAAGTTTAACAGTACTTTTGGTCTTCTCAGGGTGGGGGGTGAATTTTTTTCCCCTTCCTTTGTATTAGGTCATCTGTTTGGGAATTGTGCTAAAATCTGGCAGGCTTCAGAGTCATTCCTAATTCACCTGACTACACCATAACCAGCATGACGCGTGCTAATATGGGGGTTGGGATGTTGAAGGTTATGTCTCAACCACCCTCAGCAGCGGCTCAATTACAGTGCCCTTTTTACAGAACAGGAAATACAGCTAAGGTACAGCCTGATTTTTATGGAACAAATTTAACACAATTGCAGGATTTGCAATTGTGGATTGCCTGAGTTTGTCTGAGTGTGACTGCAATACATTAAAATGAACAGAGAATTCAAGTTTGGCCAAGATCTCACAAGTAGCATTTGACACAGCAGGTATCCGTGGGGGTATCCTGCCCCCCCCCACATGCCCATTACCTTTCTTTATCTTCATAGAGCTCCTGCTTCCTGTTAACAGAGCCTCTCTAGCATTTAGGCTGCTTCGTTGCTATAAGTAGCATGCCACTTATAGCGTTTTGGTAAAGCAAGAGAAGCGCCAGCTCTATGATAATAAAGGTAATGGGTGCAGGGGGGGTCGCGGCGAACCACAGATAAACGGATCCACGGATACGGAGGTTGCACTTGTAGTTTGTTCTGCGGCTGCTTTGGGTAGCTTGTTCTGCGGCTGCTTTGGGTAGTTTTAACAGAGAAATACAGAAGCATCTACAGTGCTCAGACCTCCATATCCCACCATTTTCTCTCTGCCTCCAAATTTCTTCTTCTATTTGTCCCATCCCTGACCAGCAACAATTAAGATTCTCACAAGAGGGACCAATCTTTTTTTTAATGCTACTTTATGACACAAGGTACAGTGATGGCACTATATGAAGCAACAAATTACTGTATATAGCAATATCTGAATGACTGCATTCCCCAGGCACATGTGGCCTCTAATTGTAACTGTTTTGAATCAATTTTCTCCCCACTGTAGATGGGGCTAATGTGGGAGCAGTAGTTCCATTTCCTGCAGTACAACAGAATGTAGCAAAGTATAAAATTGTTCTCTCACACACTGGAGCAATGCACATAAAAAGACCCTATTTTTTGAACTTGGTAGAGAGGAAAAGATAAAATGAACATCTCCCAAATTCTTCTCCATAACCACATACTAGAATAATGTCGTGCAACCAATTTGCCTCCTAGTTCACAATTCCAGTGACATGAAGCAACCACATAATGGACCAAACTCGAATAAAAAGATAGGATAAACGACAGGCAGCTTAATCTGGATATCACATCAACACCAGGCCTGATGATGAAATCATAGGTAGGAAATATTGAGGTGATGCTGCTCATTGCTTTGAGCAATGAGTTCAAGTCTCATGCAGTTTTCCACCAAAAAAAAAAAAAGGACACACAATTTCTGGATGCCACCCATTACTCTCAAGCATTTTATCCCTCCCGTCCGTCGTATAGAACCATCACTCCATATACAAAACCATACCCTTTACTTTGTGTTAATTCCAAATAATTACTACCTCTAGTTTTGTATTTACTACTTCCAATTACAATCCTCACTCCACTCAAACATATACTAAAGGACAGATGGAGTAATCATTCCTTTTGCCACTCTTTAACCAGCTTGGCTGCAAATATGGCAGGGTGGCAAGAAGTAACTAACCCATCTCAAGTGACCCTCCCAGGAAGTTGTCATGAACACCATTCTCTCCCTACCCCACTACTATCAAAATGATAACCAACAAGACTTAGCAAAAAGGTGGAGGGCATACTATTAAGCAATCTTAGCATACATGATGCTCCAGCTCTTCTCCACTGACTCAGCTGAAAGCAATTCTTACATCTTCAGCAGATGCCTGTCTGATCTTTCTCAAGAATGTCAAAGCAAAAGACTCACTCACAAGCACCTCAGGCAGCTTTCCCTGAGACCAGAGCTAACTTTAGACCAGGGGTGACCAACCTTTCAATATGATGCTCCTGGACCTTTAATGGTTGTATAGGTGAGGGCATTTCAACAGGCGCAGCTGCTTTAGCAGCACCATCAGCACTTGCAGCTGTCTTCTACACAACTAAGAACGCAGAGGCCCTAATGGTGGAAGGCTGGCCACCCCCGCTTTTGACAGTAATTCTTCCCAACACTTAAGCCCATCACACAACATCCTTATTTCAAAAGGGGAGAGAATCCCAAGGCAACCTCCTCCCCAAAGCACGTACGCTCTGGACTATTTAATGCAGATCAGTTGATCCTTTACATTCTCTAATCACCCCATTATATGGATTACCAGGGTACATATCTTCCTCTCCTCGCAATGAATGCTCACAGGTGAGAGAGGATTCCAATTCTACTTTAGCAATTGTAGGTAAAACTGAAGGCGGTTCATAACAGCAGCACTTCAGTGATCATAGTGTCTCATATTATTTCAATCTAATTCTTACAACAGGCCAGCATTATTAGCTCCCTACTGCAGATGGAGAGCTGAGGCTGTTAACAGCTACACCATCAATCAAGGCAGCAGAAGTGGAAGTTATTCCAGATTAACCAAACTGCAACATTTCAAGAGTCTTGCATCTCTTGCCAGAAACTATATCATTTCCTAAAGTGCCTCACTACTATAAGGCATTTGGGTGCATACAAGACACCCTGGATGGGCAGGATTTTCTCCAGCTCAAGAAAAGTAGAAGAGTCCACATCTCTACCCTACCATTAGTTTTCTTCCTTATTCTCCTCCTAGAGGAGAGGAATATGCACTTTGTTCCTTCTGCCACATGACAGGAAGTGAGCAAGGAACAAATAGCAACAGGTACTGGTACTTCCAATAACCTTTCAGCAAAGGTTATTGGAAGAGGACTTCTCTGGACAAGTCCAAATCAGAAAGAATGCAGAGCCAATTGCTACTCCACAATTTACAGTGGAAACGCTGCTTCTAGGCTGCTTTTTAAAGGGGCAAGTCACAACTTCACATGCATTACACAAGGAGCGCACAAATTCTGCTAGGTGTATCCTGCCAATTGCATACACCCACTCTATTTGCTCACAGCATGCACACTCAGTAAAATACTAACATATGCTCTATATGTTCCATGCTAGGTTACATGCGATTTTCTACATGGAAGCACTTTCTGTGACAAATTTTGTCTTGGTAAGGGAAGCTTAGTGAGGTTAGGTGAACAAAAGTGTGTCCTTGGACTTTTTGGAAACCTGGGCTTAAATTCTGCTTGGCCACAGACTCACCGAATAGCCTTGAGGAACAGTCTTGTCAGCCTCAGCTCCTGAACTGTGTAATGAAAACAGTAACATTTAGAGTGTATACAGCACATTCCTTGTGTGTTCAAACTGTTTCACGTACTATCCTGGAAATCTTTATAACAGTCATGTACGGTAGGCCAGTATTACTATTCTCATACATCCCATGAGGGAATGATGGCACTTTGTTCCCCACCCCCTGTGAGCTCATAACCAACATGATACCCGAGCCAGGGAATTCCACGTTCACTCTTATGGCCACAATCCTTGCAAAGGTTCGCAAAAAGATCACCTGCTTCGTAAGGTTGTCTGGAAAACATACAAGGAGGTTTGGTAAAGTACAAGGGACACAAAGTGCTATACAACAATAGTAAGGGTGGCCCCTGATTACTTTGGACCAATGGGAATTGCTTCCCAGGAGACAAGGTCAGCAATGCACAGAGATCTGGAACTATTTGAGCAAAAACATGCCAGGCAAGTAAAAAAAACTCCTCTGTTTGTTTTATGGCTCCTACAAGATATTTCCCAGGATGAAAACATTGGTGCTAGTTCATAGGTATTTTGACACTTTCTATCCATGCACAGGGCTGGCTCCTAAAAAGTGTTATTCTGGAACTGAAGAACTGGAATTATTTTCCCAGCCCTTCTATGAGGAACACACCCATGTGCTTGGGAGTTATGAAGAAGAGTCACAACGTTACCCCACTTCCTTTCCCCAATACAGAGTCTCTCGCTTAACTACATGGGCGAGATCAGCAAGCCTTAGTTAGCTGTGACCAAACAAGCACCCAGCCTCCCCCTCTCCTATTTCTTCTTCTCCCAGTACAAACACTCACAGTGAAAATGCCAGAGTTTTGCCCAGCCCCAAAGCCAGAAACAGTTCAACAAAGAATTGCTTAGCACAAATGTGAAGTGTATGTTGCCAGTTTTCCCTATATTTTACTCCCCCCTCTTGGGGGCAAACTACAGGAGATGTTCAAGGTTGAAGATGTCCTCCCTTTCCTTCCCCCCACCACCACATTTTGAAAGACGGTTGGTGTTACTCCACACTGTAAATCTCTTTAATGGCCACCATCCAACACCACCTCGACAGCACGCAGCCACCCTAAAAAGATGCGTCATTAAAAGCCACCTTTTCGCTGTTTGAAAGTGAAATGCATCAGTAACCTGAGAAAGCAAAATCTCAATGTTTGTGTGTCCTGGTGAAACCTCACAGAAATTGGGTTAAGAAATTGCTGAATAAATTTTTCTGACTATTCCAGAGAACAGAACAAACATGTTTGCTGGGAACAAGGATCAACCAAGGCAAAGTGAAAAACAAACACACCAGAGATTTGACAGAGGGGGCAAAACAAAGGAGATGAATAGTTGGGGGGGGGGGGAGAATGCAAAGGTTTATTTACCTTCCATATTTTTTACAAATGACCGGAATCAAACCTTAAGAGCTATCCATTACCAGACGGTGGTGGAAAAGTAGCAACCATCAAATAAGGGCAGGCCAGAAATATTGGGTGGGGGAAGAGCTCCTCAAATACATTAACATCAGGACCCCATATCTTAAAACACACACACCTTACGAAAAGCCCCAAATCCAAGCACGCCGGCAGGGGGGAAAAGACCTAGATATGCCTCCATCGGTAGCATATGGAAGCACAAAAAAGATTTCCTTCCCCCCCACCCCCCTTCTTCCTTTCCTTCTAGCCACCCCTGGCCAGCAATCGGCCGGGACAACAGGCGGAAAGGCCGGCAGGCGGACGAGCAGGCCCGGTCCGCCTGCCCAAGGACACGTGTCCCAGCCGGGCGGCCCCACAGAGGAGGGAGGGGAAGAGAGAGGCGCCGCCAGGCCCATGCGGTGTCGCTGCAGCGAGGGCAGCCTCGGCAAGAAAGACCGAGGCTTGCGCAGGTTTCCCCCCGGCCGATCGTACCCGATTTGTGCCGCGAACACGTGGGGTCGGCCGGATCGCAGAAGCAGACGCCCAATCCGAGTACCGGTGCGGCGGCGGCAGCCAGCGAAAGGGGGAGGAAGGGGGAGGGAAGGAGGAGCCTTGGCGGGGCCAGCCCAGCAGCGGCCTAGGGCAGGGCAAAGGAAGGCAAGAAGCGAAGGAAGGAAGAGGCGAACACGTGGGGCTGGAGAGACCGGGCGGGCTTCGGGCCTAATAGAAAGAAGGCCGATCCGGCCCTTGCCCTACAGCGTGCGACGGTGGTGGGGAGCAGCACTCAGCTCAGAGATTCATACACACATGTTTCTCGCCCCGCTTGTTGCCCGCTTTAAGGGCTCCAGAGGTTGCTTCCCCTAGGAAAATGCAACCCCCCCACTTCCACGTGGAGGGTCCTCTCCCGGCACGCTTGCCGGAGAGTTCAGGAGCACCGACCCTTGCAGACAGATGCGCTGGTGCCCCGAATCCCACCCTGCCGGCAAAGATCGGGACTCCTGAACTTTCCAGCAGGCGATCTGGGAGAAGTGCCTCCTCCCCCCCCCCCCAGCACACGTAGAGCGAGGGGGGGGCAGTCGCAGGGAAAGCCTGTATAAATCACGAAGTAATCGAGGGAGGCACAATAGCAACGCTGCATGTTTGGAACAGGTCGCTTCCAAGGGCACAGATGTTCGCACTCTCTCCACGTACACATACACACGGTGCTATATGGAGCAACCTGTACATCGCAGCACGTGTTTCCAAGCATATGGGGTTGTGAGAAACCCTGCACATGGCACAGGAAGGCCTCTCTATACACCAGAGAGACAGCATGGGGACTGGGAAAGTCTTACAGATACCCTGCATATTCAGGAGCCTTATGTACTCCACCTGTGTGGAGCCCTATAATTTGGGAAAGGGGGAGACATCACACTGAGCTTTATGAACTCATATATTGGGGTTGAGGAGTCAGACTCCCTAGAAATCCAGATGCACAGAATGAACCCTAGAGGGGGCCACATGCCAGAAATCCAAGGGCACACAGACCAAGGCCCCTAGGAGGGCAAAGCTGGAACTAGCACTGTATAGATGGAGGTATATATGATAGAAAGGAGCCTCCAGCCCAATTAGAATTACAGTGCAATTCCAAGTATGTTTACTCAAGAGAAACTTGCATGCAAATTACTGCTAATTAGATGTTCACAGGATTGCTACACAGCTTGTAGAGGAGCGGGCATTTGTGCCTCAAATAGGGCAGAATTTTTCAGAGGAGCAACTCTGTTGTCGCACAAGAGGCCAGAAGATATATCAGTAAGGATGCTCCTGCTTGAGGGGATCTAGTCCTACATACATACATGGGGCCACAGTCCTATACAGACTTGCCCAGGAGTAAGCTCAATTGAATACAGTGGAGCTTCTAAGTAAATGAGCAGGGGACTGTGCTATGGGATGACACTTCTGTAACAAAATAATTGATTCCCCTGTCCCAGCAGATCGGATCATGGTCAGGTAGAAGACTTAAAAACACCTAACGCACTGTGACCATCCTTGGATCACAGGGAGGAAAGGCAGGGTATATGTCTTTTATATCAATAAAATGCATTTGAGTGCAGTCTGGATCTTAATCCACATCACAGTACAGGGATGAGCCAGTTATTTTGGAAAAAGATTGCCAGGATATGGCATAGAAAATCTAAGGACATCACAACTTGCTACTATTGCGAGGACATGGACCCTACAGATCAGCGTGGAAGCAAAGTCTGGTGCCCTTTACATTGTGCATGTGTCTTGGTGGTTCAGAATGATTTTACAGAATTAACTATGGCAGGGAGAGAGGTGAGGCAAGGCAATTTCAACTGGAAGGCAGGACAGTCCACTTCACACATAGCACTGATGTAGAGCGGGTTCTACAGCAAAAGATTTAACTTTGACAGGCTAGGTTTCAGGTTGGGTGCCCTTATAAACACCACCTAAGTGAAAGACGGGATCAAACTCTCCTGATACAACCTGAAAGAATCAAATGTAAAGGAACACAAACAGGAAGAATAAAATTGTTTTCAAAATTATATTACAAGCTGTTAAGAGCTAGAAAGAGAATTTATAAAGGCACAACCTTGTAATTTATGCAGATAGAAGCAGATGCAACAAGTAATAAGAGGACAAACTATAATACCCAAGTCCTATAAAAGTCAAACCCATTGAAAACAGAGATTAAGATTTCAAATTTGGTTATGAAGTGTCCCATGCATACTAACCAGGAACAAACCCAGTTTCAAGATCCCAGGCTGCTTATACTATCAGCGCAATCCTATCCAACTTATGCCAACGGTGTAACCAGTGGCGCAGCGAGAACGGAAGGCCCCAGAACGGAAAGGGGATTCAAATCCCCTCCAAAAGGGGAATTCAGAGGGGATTTGAATTCGCTTCCCGTTCTGGGGCCTCCCATTCTTGCTGCGTCGCTGGTTACAACAGTGGCATAAATTGGATAGGATTGCGCCCTTTAAGTTACATAGGATAAATGTCTGTGCTCCATGCATACTGAATCCAATGCTACCAATGACATAAACAGGGCTAACAGGACTGGCTGTAGGGTTTTTTAGACTATGCATGTTTCGTACAAGAATGTGTCAAAGACCTTCTAGAATGATAATGAGCATAGGAGCACTTCTGAGTTCTATAGATAAAAGAGGAGGGGACAGGAACAAGGTAACAAAACTAAATAATGGGTGGGTGAACACTGCATTTTAACCAGCCACATATATCATGTGAAACAGAAGCTAGTTTTTTTTTTTTATTTCAGGGCCTTTAAACATCAAGTATAGGATTGAGCTGTCACTCCAGAGATGTTGGACTGAGTGATAAGGTTATCAGTAGGGCTCAAGCCCACACCAATACTTCCTTGGTCCCAGATATAATTTGGAGGCACAATTATGCACTACAGAGGATATAGGAGATGGAGCTACTCAGTTAAGGGACTACACCACTGGTGTCATTCAAACTACCATGGGACTTCAGGTTCTAGAACTACCTTTCAGTTTCAGAGAATAGAATTTCAGACCTTAGAAAGTCCTTCAAACCTACTGGGGTATGCAGCAGCAGAGGAAAACAATTATCAGTAATTGAAGGACTGAAAATTCTGTGCACAATTGCATTAATCATTTTTACAATGAAAATTTATAATTCTTGCTTTACTTATTTGTACATGGGATCAGGACTCTGGACTCATCAGCACAATACAAGAGGATTCATTTCAGAATATAGATTCTGTAAAAAAAAAAGACTGTCTTACAGCTGTGACCCTATGAAAGTTGGGGACATATGTTTGTCCGTTTAGAGTGTTGTACACAACACTTTAATTTTTGGATCTACTTACACTATTGCAAAAATGAATACACTTGTAGGGCTGAGGCCTTAATGTCTGTATCTAATAACTAAATCAGGGTCTTATAGTTATCATACAAAAAAAAGGTTTGGGTTTTAGGACCAAGTTCGCTCATGAGATGGGGAAATGTTCCGAGAAGGTACAGGACTTTCTCCAAAAAAGGATTCCAGAGACTGGAACTTGCCCTTAGAAGTGCCATGCCAAGGACATATTTGCATGTAAGGCTCAAGCCTTAAAAAAAAAAACTCAATTCAAAAGGGGAAAGAGCAAAACATAGATGTGTATAAAAGACACATATTACAATAATCCAAACCCAGATTTGGTTGTGGGGCTCAGAAATCTAGATGGTGGAAGGGGGAAGTGGAGACTAAGACTGTAGCACCAAACACCTAGATTAATCACAAGACGACGACTAGAAAAAATATATAATAGTTTGGGGTTGCTTTTTTTTTAAGATGGGGCTGTTGTTGTTTTAAGATAGTGTTCATAATACCCTCAACCCAGAAACTCTACCTCTTAACCCCGAATGGGTGAAACAGAATTAACAGGTGGCAATGAACAAAACGCCTTCAGCCTATGCTCAGAGACCCTGCTTGTTTCCGAGACGTAACTTGAAAGCTGGCATTAGGCACCGGTGCCAGAGAAAGGCGGACACACCACACGCAACCGACCCTGCGAGAGAAGGGCGGCATCGGGCTGGGCCTCCGCAGAAGGAAGTCAATCAGCCAGCCAGCCAGCCAGCGCCAGGGCGGCCTGGAATACGCTACCGCTAAAGGAGAAGAGTGGTGGCTACCGGGGTGAGGAAGAAGGGCCCGAGTCCCTCTTGGCCTTGAAGGCCGGAGGCGGCTCCACGCGGCCTGGCTCTGTCGGTCTCCCCCGCCTGCCTGCCTGCCTGCCTGCCTGCCGCCTAGCTGCCTTCCTCCCACGTGGTGCTGAGGCGAGGCCGGGGGGGGGGGGGAAGGAGCGCCAGCAATGGCGGCCGGAGCCCAGGCAGGGCGCGACGAGGTGAGCGGGGGGAGGGGCGAGCGCTGGGGGGAGGGGAAGACCGGCGGGACCCTGCCCCCCCACAAGCGCTACCAGACTCGCGCCCCCCCAATTACCTTCAGTCTCCTTCAGGCCGGGGAGCGGTGGGGCCCGACGCAGCCGCAGCCCAGCCCAGCACGACCATTTCCGGAGCCGCTCCAAGGGGAGGGGCGGGGCAAAGGAGCGGGGGAGAGCCGGTCACGGGGCGAAGGAGGGAGGGAAGGGGCGGGGCTCTCTGAGGTCTCTCTGGGAGGAGGAGCGCGAAGCACCCCCGTGTCACGTGACTCCTTGCCGTACTTTCCCCAATACAGTACTTGGGCAGCGGAAGGTCAGTCAAATGATCATTCCTGCGCCGGCGGGGCCTTCGCCATGTGACCTCCGACGAGGCAACAGATTCCTGAGTCACGTGGCCTAAGGCACATCCGCTTCCTGAATATGTGGTACAGCCGATGGTGGCCCAACTGGGTGGAGCGGCACCTGTTGGCCCGGTCGTTTCCATTCCCAAGGCACGTGTACTCGGACTCAGGGCCGTCAGAGTTCAGCGGGGCTTACGAAGTAGAGGAGGGCAGGCTGCAGTATTTTCACTCAGGTGTCTCTTCATAGCCGCGTTGGCTTTGATTTCAAAGCGCCTTTGCTCAGGCCTTGGCCTTACAATTTAGTTGTTATGCCCTCTCGCCGTCCGCTGTTCCCTCGTGGCTTCTTACATCACTTTGGCCTGGTTAGCTGCCTAGGATATAACTGGTATTCAAGGGCAGTATGCCACACTTCGTGGGGAACAAAGAATAATATAATAATATACAGTATTTATATACCACCTTTCTTGGTCATTGGATTTCTCCAACTTTAACCCAAGGCGGTGTACATGGGCAGGCTGTCCTAACCCCCCTGGGGGGGTGGGGGTTACAATATATATATAGAAATGTCCAATCTTTCATGAACGGCTACTTTCCAGGTGGTATCCTTTTTACAGTCTGACAATTCTGCTGGCTGGCGCCTCCACACTCAACCGACGCTGCCTTCATGCCCTCCTTGTGGGCGCCCCAGAGGCCTCTGGTTAGTTGCTATTGGAAACAGGGTGCTCGACTACTGGATATATAGAACTTTGATCCAATCCCAATCATAAGCTGAAACTAAACCCAGACAGTGAAGTCAAGTGGGTAGTGAAGTCAAGTGGGCCTTAGGTAGCATTACTAACAACAAAGCTAGCGGAGATGATAATATCCCAGCTGAGCTACTTAAAATCCTAAATGATGATACTGTGAAAGTGCTGCACTCAATATGCCAACAAATTTGGAAAACTCAGCAGTGGCCAAAGGATTGGAAAAGGTCAGTTTACGTTCCAATTCCAAAGAAGGGCAGTGCCAAAGAGTGTTCAAACTATCGCACAATTGCACTCATTTCACATGCTAGCAAGGTTATGCTCAAAATCCTACAAGCTAGGCTTCAGCAGTACGTGGACCGAGAACTACCGGACGTACAAGCTGGGTTTCGAAGAGGCAGAGGAACTAGAGATCAAATTGCCAACATGCGCTGGATCATGGAGAAAGCCCGAGAGTTCCAAAAAAACACCTACTTCTGCTTCATCGACTACGCAAAAGCCTTTGATTGTGTGGATCACAACAAACTGTGGCAAATTCTTAAAGAGATGGGGATACCAGACCACCTTACCTGTCTCCTGAGAAACCTGTATGCGGGTCAAGAAGCAACAGTTCGAACCAGCCATGGAACAACTGATTGGTTCAAAATTGGGAAGGGAGTACGGCAAGGCTGTATATTGTCACCCTGCTTATTTAACTTATATGCAGAGTACATTATGAGAAATGCAGGGCTGAATGAATCGCAAGCCGGAATCAAGATTGCCGGGAGAAATATCAACAACCTCAGATATGCAGACGATACCACTCTAATGGCAGAAAGTGAAGAAGAACTAAAGAGCCTCTTGATGAGAGTGAAAGAGGAGAGTGCAAAAGTTGGCTTGAAACTCAACATTAATAAAACTAAGATCATGGCATCTGGTCCCATCAATTCCTGGCAAATAGAAGGGGCAGAAATGGAAGCAGTAACAGATTTTACTTTTTTGGGATCCAAGATCACTGCAGACGGAGACAGCAGCCATGAAATTAAAAGACGCTTACTCCTTGGAAGGAAAGCTATGGCAAATTTAGATAGCATAATAAAAAGCAGAGATATCACCATACCAACAAAAGTTAGTATAGTCAGGGCAATGGTGTTCCCAG
This sequence comes from Plestiodon gilberti rubricaudatus, assembly GCA_026170595.1. Classification (NCBI taxonomy): domain Eukaryota; kingdom Metazoa; phylum Chordata; class Lepidosauria; order Squamata; family Scincidae; genus Plestiodon; species Plestiodon gilberti. Next base: position 6,023,010 of record JANXHW010000003.1, on the reverse strand, counting down.
TAGCAATGTATGGTTGCGAGAGCTGGACCATAAGGAAGGCTGAGCGCCGAAGAATAGATGCTTTTGAACTGTGGTGCTGGAGAAGACTCCTGAGAGTCCCTTGGACTGCTAGGAGATCAAATCAGTCAATCCTAAATGAAATCAACCCTGACTGTTCCCTGGAAGGACAGATACTAAGGCTGAAACTCAAATATTTTGGCCACCTAATGCGAAGAGAGGACTCTCTGGAGAAGACTCTGATGCTGGGAAAGATTGAAGGCAAAAGGAGAAGGGGAAGGGGAAGGATGAGATGGTTAGACAGCATCACCGATGCAACGAACATGAAAATGAGCGAACTCAGGAAGATAGTGGAGGATAGGAAGGCCTGGCGGGATATGGTTCATGGGATCACGAAGGGTCGGACACGACTTAACGACTGAACAACAACAACAAACCCAGACAAGACAGAGGTTCACCTGGTCCGGAAATCCAGGATGCAGGTGCCAGAGTATCGTCCTGCTCTGAATGGGGTTGCACTCCCTCTGAAGGAGCAGGTCCACAGCTTGGGGGTCCGCCTGGATCCGCAGCTGCTCCTGGATTCCCAGGTGGTGGCTGTGGCCACGGGGGCTTGTGCACGGCTTTGGCTGGTGCGCCAGCTGCGACCATACTTGGATCATGCAGACCTGACCACGGTGATCCATGCCACGGTGACATCGCGACTAGATTATTGTAACGCGCTCTACGTGGGGCTGCCCTTGAAGACCGTTTCGGAAACTGCAATTAGTGCAGAATGCAGCGGCCCATGTGGTCACTGGAGGTAGGCGGTTTGACTCTGTCGGGCCGCTCCTCCAACAGCTGCACTGGCTGCCGATTCGTTTCCGGGCCCAATTCAAAGTGCTGGTTTTGACCTTTAAAGCCCTATACGGCTTGGGGCCAGGATATTTGTGAGACCGCCTACTTCTAGTCCTGCTCGTCTCCTCAGATCATCAGAGAAGGTCCTTTTGCGGGTACCGTCCCCCAGGGAGGTGCGAGGGGTGGCGGCCAGAAATAGGGCCTTCTCAGTAGTGGCACCAACCTTATGGAATTCCCTCCCCTTAGACTTATGAACTGCTCCCTCCTTGGACACTTTCCGGCAAGGCCTAAAAACCTTCTTGTTCAAAGAAGCATTCTGAGTGCTTGCCTTTTTTTTAACATTCTGCTGGTACAGGTGGGGTGCTGCTGTTTTAATTAATTGTGATCTGTTTTAATTGTAATGATTTTTTAAATCAATATTTAGATGTTTTTATTAACTGTTTTTTATTGTTTTGAAACTATGTATGTATTTTTTGGTATTGTATTTTTTCTGTTGTAAGCCGCCCTGGGTCCCTTCGGGGAGAAAGGCAGGATAGAAATATTGTAAATAAATAAATAAATAATCTTTTTCTTGGGATACTGCAAGTAACAGCATTCTACATTTCCTAGAGAAGGACGGTTATATCCTTGCTCTTCTCATTACAGAAAATGCTTCTTTCCAACTGATTACAGTAGATTCCTTTCCACCTCTCCAACTGTCTTTTAAATAGGTTTATCCTTTTTTCCAACCCCCCCCCCCCTTTCTTTGAGGTCGTAATGACCCTGACTCCAGTGTTTAGTGTTGTCTCAGAACCTAGTTCATATTTATGTCGTCTGAGCCTGGGTCTTTTGATGGGCTAAAAGGGCAAGTTATATGGTTTTCAAGTCACAGGATCTGAATATGCAAATTGTGTATGTTGAAATTCTGAATATACAAATTGTATGTGTTGAAATACTGATCAAGATATTAGATAGATCATTTTGAAAGATCACCTATCATTTCAGCAACTAAAATGAAGACAATCATGATTCATGAAGGACTTGCTGAAGCAGAATATTCCACTTGTAGGTATTGAATAGTGCCACTAGGGCCATGGTGGGTATAGTCGGGCAGTAGGTCTGGCTCAGTTGGTAGAGTTGCCACCTCCTAAGCCTGAAGAACTCTGAACGGCAGTTCGGAACATGCCACTGACAAAAAGCTGTGAGCCCTCAGAGAGAAAGCTACCAGCTGCACGCTGTATGGGAGGCAGAGACATTGAGCCTGGGGTTGGGGGTGGCTTGCCTAAATCTGTTTCTTGTGTTCTCTCATAATGCTGCTTTTGGACAGTATTAGTTGTCCATGATGAACAGTTTTGAACCAAATGCATTCAACTAACTGCTTCCGAACCAAATGCATTCAACTAACTGCTTCCTTTCTCCCCATGAAGGTCTACTCTTCTCTCATTCCTTCTAGCTCTTTATGCCCAATTACCTTCCCATGGTGAGAAGTGAGGTTCTTGTTTGCCTCCCCCACCCCACAAGTATTCCATTCCTATATAAGAAAGCAAACAAACTGGTTGATTATTCTGCTGCTTTATCTTTCCCTAGAGCAGCTGCATTTTTGGTGGTCCTTAAGGAATCTGGCTATATTCTATACATCAATACTGGGGGGGGGGGGGGAGAACAGCAGTTTGGGGATCATATATAGATTCCTCCTTCAGCATGTCGCAACCATCCTCAGCCTTTGCAAAAATATTCTTGTAACTCATCAAAAGGAAGCACTGGTTCTGTCAACAATATTTATTTATTTACGGTCAGCTTCACAAGCTCCTTTCTAATGTTGCCCAGGTTTCCCACTGTATCTGGTGGCTGTGGGCACCCCTTGCAAGACCTTAAGGTACAACCAGCTCAGGATCTGTGCTTTTCCATCTCATAAGCCAAGGCAAAGAATTTCTGGTTGCCTCCATTTTACCCTGAGCCTTGATGTGAGGAACAAACAAGAAGCTAGGCTCATTCTGAAGTCAGTTTATTTTCTCTAGTCAAACTCTTTCGGTAACAAAACAAACCAGGAGGCGGCTAGTTCCTTGTTGCAGTGCCACAACCCATTCCCTTCCCCCCTCCCCCCATACAAACATCTCTGGTGATTCAGACATCATAGTTAGGATTCTTGCGCAGGATAACAAAGCCCTCCAGGATGGGTGTGACTGGCAAGTGCTCCTCTGTAGCTAGCTCTGCCCGCTCACCATGGGCCAGCAACACTGGTGTTGTATGGGTCTGGAAGCCTGTGATGGTCTTCGGCTTGCCTGCCTGGCCCACCACATCCACTGCCTGAGAGGGAGACCAGAAGTTAAGAACAGTAGCTAGCCCTCATCCCCACCCCAAATAAAGGCCAGGACTTTCTCATGACTAAACAATGGGACCTTCAGCGAGCCAAGGAAATCAAAGAGTCACATATCCCCAATTCTCAACCATGTCCACCCATCATAGCCCCTGAACTTCTTGAAGAAACTAGCCAGTGAGACACCCAAGCAAGGTGACCTCCCCCACCCTGGCTTTCCATTCCCAGCTACTGTTCTGAGCCTGCTTACCTGTCCCACTCTCACGGACACTGGCAGAGGTCGCAACTCCTCATCAAAGGTCACTAGCATGCGTGGCTGCATGGCAGCCACAAGGCCATATAACACATAGTGGGATTTCCCCAGGATTACTAAGAGAGAAAGACAAGATACAATTCAGGGCCTGTGGAGACCAGACCAACAAAACACCCCAGTTCTCCTGTCTGATTATACCCTCATCATACTATCAAATGACACACAATTAAGCTTTGTCACCCATAGGAGGCTTAGCGCCCAGTTCTGAAACAGAACATTTTTAAGTCAATGTGAACCATGACCACTAAACTATAATTGAAATATGCCTACATAGCCTTGATCACTGATGGCCCTACCTGGATCACACACAAACATGCATCTTGTGTCACTTGAGCAAACGTTTCGAGCACGAGATACATCTTTTCTGTCCATTTTCTGTGCATTTTGTCAAGTGGCAATTTAAACACACAATCCTCAACAGGCAGAAGGTGTATTTTGTACTCATTCATATCAAGTACAAAATATAAAGCAGGATCTCTAGACCCAAAAGCTTTAGAGCTCGGGTGAAAAACTCCTTTTTGCTGTGTCAGACCATGATCTACCTTAATCTCAAGAATCTCAGGCAGGTATTTACCAGTCCTGTTTAAGGATGCCGGAGACTGAACCTGGGACTTAGGCAGGAGTTTTCAGTATCTATTAGCAAGATGTAGAGGAGAAGCCACAGCATGGGGTGTATTTTGGATACTATTAAGGCAGCATCCACAGCTATGGTCTGGATTGCTGAACCCAGAGGGTGGTGAAAGCTTGTGTTCACCTCTTGAAACATTCAGCCACGGCCTCTGCTTCCACTACCAAGCAAAAATTGAAGCAGTTCTTTCTAACCAGTGAAAAGGAACTATTCTTAGCGTCCTCCAGCTTGGACCCATTGAGTATGCTCCCAGACTCCAGGGAAAGGTACTTACTGTTACGCACATCCAGGAAGGACACTAACACGGTCAGGAGGCCTGCCACAGCCACCTGGCTCATGAGCTGTCGGTCACTGTGATAGGGACAGAGGGTGAGGGTCCCTTTCCCAAGATGTGTCAGGCCCTGCAAAGCAAAAGCGTAATAAATTAATGGAGAAATTCATGGCTAGGGCCAAAGGACAACTCACTACAACTATCAAGCAAGACATAACCCACAATGCAAGTCAGGGAAGAAGCTGTGCGCTCTGATCTTGACAGAAGCAAAAACAACTTCTAAACTTCCACACTTCTTGATAACTCAGGAAAAACAATATTACAGTTCATTCAGGCCAGGGAAGATATTAGAAGCCACTGTGCCAGGACAGGTCAAAGGTCCATTTAGTTCAGCCTTGTGTCTGACCAGAGTGATGTGAACAAGCAGGTCAAGATGGCAGGAGGCTGAACTTTTAGCTACAAGGGCTTATGGTCACCCAGAGAGCCGTTTTCCATGAATTTGTCCAGACCCCTTTCAGGGACTGAGCAGTTTTTACTCTTTTCTTACTCTCCAATATGTCACTCCATCCCTTTTCTTCCTTGTAGTCTACTACTACATTGATTTTAGTTGCCCTTTTCCACATACTCCCTAATTCTAAGATATTGCTGTGTGCAATTGGCACGATTCAATGAGAACCTTATGCCCGAGAAGATCTGCTTGAAAGCATGTGGGCAATATCTGCGGAAATCCCAAGAGCCAAAAGGATGTGGCCTTGACTTCAAAGAAAATGCTTTAGTGTCAGCAGAGTTTGTGTTCCTTTTCCACGATAAGATAAGCAGAAGAGCAAATTTGCATAATTTTTAAGAATTGCAAACTTTGAACCTGAGTGCAGATTCTTATTTTGGAGTACAGAAAGTTCCAACCAAATATGTATACAGGTGGGCCCCCATATCCACTGATTCGCTATCCACGGTTTCAATTATCCACGGATCATGGGGATCCCCCAGGCTTTTACTTTTTTCCCCCGTAAGCTTCGTTTCTTCCTTAAACAAACAGGAGAAGCAGCCTCTGGCTGCTTATTACAGGCAAGTAGAACGAGACTAAGTCCTAGAGAGGCTCTGCAAGGTTAACAGAAACCTTGCAGAGCCTCTCTAGGACTTAGTCTCGTTCTACTTGCCTGCAATGGAGGCTGCTTCTCCGTTTGCTTTAAGGAAGAAACAAAGCTTGCTGAAAGAAAAATAAGAGCGGGGGGAGGCAAGCATGCCTGCCTGCAGGGGAGGCAGGGTGGGGGGGCCCTCAGGAAACCATGGAGGGGGTGTTCGCTCTTATCCATGGTTTCAAGTATCCACGGAGGGGCCTGAAACATATCCCCAGCGGATATGGGGGCCCACCTGTATTCCTTTGTGATGTGGTGGCCAGTGCCAAATGTGAGATTCTGAAGTTGGAACATTCAGTTATGGATCCCGTTTGGCTTTTTCCAATGGTCAGAGATGGTAGTTGACATTTTACTTTCTGAGACTAAGTACAACTCACATTTCCTTGCTGAGTAACTAAAGACAATTCAGTTAGTGATAATAGGTCCCAATGTGTGCATTTTATTTATTTATAAAATTATGAATTGCCTTCATATTCAAAATGCTCAAGGCGTGCATTCAGTGTATCTAGTCTTCTCCTAGTGTGCTAGGGAGAATGGCACAAGTGTGTTTCAAAACACCTATGAGCCTTGCAACACCTGTGCAACACCCCATTTCAACCTTCAGGAACTTTTCTTTTTTGCTCTAGTTTCTCTGTAAAATGCCATGTACAATATGCAGAACTGTAGAAAGTACTGCCACCAGGCTGAGCCAAAATGGGTGGCACTCTGCAAGCACTTCCTCCCCCTGAGAGAAAATACACAGGAAGTTTTAGCAATTATCTCAAGAACAGGGCACAGAAAGGGGTGAAAATGTGCACAGAGCAGAAGTGCAGGATCCCTCCCCCGCAGCCCAAACCACTACTACACCCCCCCCCTCCACAATACCTAACTGCAGCACTTCTAAACAAGCCTCTTAGCAGTCCCAATAGTTGTGCGGAAGCAGTCAGGCTTTGTACTTTCAAGGAGGTTTTATTCTATCTAAAAACAGTAACTGAAACAGAAACAGTAACAAGCTTAAACAGAAAAAGACCTATTTGAAAACAAAAAAGGAGGTGTCAAAGCAGCAGGAGCAAACCAGGATGAAACTTTCAACCCTGCCAAAAGTCCTGTTTTCACACTGCAAATGGAGAAAATTGGTCTTGTGAATTGCCCTTCTCAGTGGCTCCAGGGTGGCTCAGTCTTTCCAAGAAGCAGCTCCTCCTCTTGGATACCAGGCAGGAACACATGATCTGAACACCAATGTGATGGGCTCACCCAATCCCCAGACTGAACTGAGCCTCTGGAGCCCCCTCTCACCACAAAAGGAAGAAACAGCATAATTTGGAATGTCATGTTAACAGCTACAGCATGTACAAAGGACTCCTGTTGCCAAAACCCACAGCCAAGGCTCCACAGAACACGCCCAAGTCGTGCACTCTTTGATTCTGCCAGGGTGGGTACACAGAGCCACCATGGAAAGACTGGGAGGGGCAATTCACAGGAAAGACCAGACTTTCCCCATTCTCCAGTGTATCCAAGGTGGCTCAGTCTTTGATTGTGGAATACTGTATATCCAAGCAGTGCCCGCCCCCTAAGGGTAGGAATTACACCACAGGCACCTGCACCACCTCCTGTAGCACCCACCTCCTGAAGGCAGTGTCGACTGAAGCAAAAGCTTAGCAGTGCACTGACGTCCAGGTTGCTACATTGCAGATACCCTCGAGTAAGACATAAGAACATAAGAAGAGCCCTGCTGGATCAGGCCAAAAGCCCATCTAGTCCAGCTTCCTGTGTCACACAGTGGCCCCACCAGATGCCTCAGGGAGCACACAAGACAACAAGATACCTGTGTCCAGTCGCCACTCCCTTGCACCTGGCACAGAGAAAACCCACTTCTAAAACCAGGAGGTTGCTTATGGCTTGTAACCTGTGATGGTCTTTTCCTCCATGAATCTGTCCAAACCCCTTTTAAAGGCATCTAGGCCAGATGCCATCACCACATCCTGTGGCAAGGAGTTCCACAGATGAATTACATGCTGGGTAAAGAAATATTTTCTTTTGTCCGTTCTAACTCTCCCTCCACTCAATTTTAGCGCATGTCCCCTGGTTCTGGTGTTGTGCGAGAGGGAGAAGAATTTCCCTCTATCCACTCTCTCCATCCCATGCATAATTTTATACGTCTCAATCATGTCCCCCCTCAGGCGCCTTTTTTCTAGGCTGAAAAGCCCCAGACGCTGTAGCCTTTCCTCATAAGGGAGGTGCTCCAGCCCACGAATCATTCTGGTCGCTCTTTTCTGCACCTTTTCCAATTCAACTATATCCTTTTTGAGGTGTGGTGACCAGAACTGGACACAATACTCCAGATGTGGCCTTACCATCGATTTGTACAAAGGCATAATGATACTGGCCGTTTTATTCTCAATCCCTTTCTTAATGATCCCGAGCATGGAATTGGCCTTCTTCACAGCCGCCGCACACTGGGTTGACACTTTCATCGACCTGTCCACCAGCACCCCAAGATCTCTCTCTTGATCCGTCACAGACAACTCAGAACCCATTAGCGTATATGTGAAATGTTGGTTTCTTGCCCCAATGTGCATCACTTTGCACTTACTTACATTGAAGCGCATCTGCCATTTTGCTGCCCATTCTCCCAGTTTGGAGAGATCCTTCTGGAGCTCTTCACAATCCCTGCTGGTCTTCACCACCCGGAAAAGTTTAGTGTCATCTGCAAACTTGGCCACCTCACTGCCTATCCCCGACTCCAGGTCATTTATGAATAAGTTGAAAAGCACCGGTCCCAAGACCGATCCTTGGGGCACACCGCTTTTCACCTCTCGCCATTGTGAAAATTGCCCATTGACTCCCACTCGCTGTTTCCTGGTCTTCAACCAGTTCCTAATCCACAAGAGGACCTGCCCTCTTATTCCCTGACTGTGGAGTTTTCTCAGGAGCCTTTCATGAGGGACCGTGTCAAACGCCTTCTGAAAATCCAGATATATAATATCCACGGGTTCGCTCGCATCTACATGCCTGTTGACCTTTTCAAAAAATTCGAACAGGTTTGTGAGGCAAGACTTCCCCTTGCAGAAGCCATGCTGACTGCATGCGACTCATGCAGTCACATGCAGAAGACAGTGCCTATAGGCTGTGGCCCATCTCAGCAAATGAGGGTGAATCAAATGGGGAAAGGCTGGGGGATCCAGGCTGGGCTTCACATCATGTGACCCTGCCTGCTACCAGGAGGAGGAGCTTCCCACGTGCAAAGACTGAGCCACCCTGGAGCCACTGGAGAATGCTTATCCCCAAACACCTGAATAAATAGCATACCTTAATTGATACATTTAACGCCTCTGATCTTAATATTACTATCGGTTCATTTGGCACATTGCTAAGGCTAAGCCGTTACCTGAGCCAACCGCACCATGAAGAGGTTGTTGGGATCCTTCGCATGATATTGTGCCAGCTGCCTCAGCATTGCAGCAAGACGAGCATTATTGGTACCTGTGGAGAGAGGGGATGAGCAGTCAGCCAAAGCAGGAAGGCCCTCTACTCAGCCACGCTCCCATGCCAGCTTCCAGGAAAGCAACCTTGAGGACTCAATAGCCTCCTTCCACATAACATCCCTCTGTATTTTGAGATCACAGCAATTCAGTTTCTGTCTCCTGTCAACAGCTAGAGAACGCTGGCAATGGAGCTAATCATCACTCGGGTTTTCTCCCTCACCCCCTAAAATAGCACCTCCTGTGCCACATAGCAAACTGCTTTTGAAATTCAAGGGAATTCAGAGAGACGACAGTGCAGGGGGTTTCTGTTCCAGGTAAGTGCAGGGGGTTTCTATTCCAGGTAAGCTCTTAGGTACATGCACCTTTTTATCTCCAGTGCAGAAAGTCACAGAAGCTTTTAGCATGGCTTTAATTCATACTAAAAAGGAGTGAGCGTATATAGACTAGCATTACAATTCTTTCTAAAGCAGGGGTCGGCAACCAACCTTTTCAGGAAAAGGGGCCCAACAGTCAGTGATGACATCAATGCCAAACTTCCAGGTTGCCGAGTTCCCAGAAGCAGCTGCACGGAGCTTGGCTTGGGAGGCAAAGCCTCCCACTGGACAGTGAACAGCAGAACCTGGGCAGGTGGCTCTGCCATTCCTTGTTCAACATGCGGCAAATTGGGCGGGAGGTTTTGCCTACCAAGCCAAGCTCCATGCAGACCGGATGACTTTGGCTGGCGGGCTGGATCTGGTCCATGGGCTGTAGGTTGCCGACCCATTCTAAAGGGCACAGTATCATGATGCTTCTCCACTTTTGACTACTGCTCGAGATGCACCATTTTTGTTGTTTTAAATCCCATGGGCATGCCTTATGTATTCTGAAGCTTCTTTCTCTGAAGAGCAGCAGCTTGTCCAGAAAAGGTTGGGGTACATTTGTTTTAAAGAGATCTACAGGCTCCTACTGGAATCTGTGGGTCTTCATTTAAGGTGCTGCCTGCCCTGGTGATCCTTCACGGTCTGAGCACACTTACCACTGCCCACCATTCCCATGGCAAAGATCGAGTTGTAGGACACCTCTGGGTCAGCGTCATGGGAAAACTTGCTGAGGGTGTCGAGGATGTTGAGGCGGGGGTTGGAGACCGAGATGAGAGCTAGGGCAAGGGGCACTGCTCGGCGAAGGGTGGGCTCCCCATACCGCAACTGCAGGGGAGAGAGAGGCAGGTTCGACTCCATGACAACAGTCCACTGCGTCTGGCCCTGGGTGCCTGTAAGCGGCAGAGCACTGCACGTTCCCATCCAACCCCCATGTCAAAGCCACAAACAAAAATTCAGTCTTTCTACCAAAAGTGCGTCCCAGCAGAAGCTGAAAAGACACATGGGAACAGCTACCACCAGCAGCATTTATATAGCACCATCAGTGTACATGGCACTTTACAGAGTATAAAGAGGACATGTCATTGCCTCAAGAAGCTGACAGTCTACAATTTGATATAGAGGAGACAATGAGACAGGGGGAAATAGGGGAACAGTATGCAGTTATTTCAGTTACAGGTCCTCAGGCTGGTAGCTGAGAGGGGGCAGCAGCAACATCAATGTTTCCTTATTGGAATCACCTTTGTGCCTCTTTTGGAGGGAGGGAAGAGAGGGAATTATTTGCTCCAGACCACCCACCGTGGTCACCTGAACAAAGGCTGTTTTGGACCATGTCAATGAAGGTCCTGGGAATACGCATGCAAACACAAATTGGGTGGGGCAGATTTAGCATGGAGCCCTGTTGGCTCTGAACTCTACTCTGCAGTGAAACTTAATATTCTATTTACGAACCGCATCTCTAATCTAGAAGGGATGTGGCCCAATTTGTCCTTTTGGGTCAGGAGGCCATCTCTCAAGGGTAGACAGAACTCTGGAGTGTGTCTTTCTTAAACATGTTGCATTTGGCATGAATTAATGAACAGACTCTGCTTGTGCACAGGAGCTGACCAATCAGCATTTGAGAGGTTAAGGAAAAATCTCATCTTGGACCGGTTGGAAACCCTGCAGGGTTTTTCCTATTTTACTATTTGTCAGTTGAATGAGTTCTTAGACATGGCAAATTCATCTGAATTCCTAACCTCTATAGCCAGGGGTTGGATTAGCAGATCATTCCCTCCGCCCCCACCCACCTTAAGGCATAGCCAGTTGTCATAGACCAATCCAAGGTACACACTAGTCAGTCCCCCACACGGTTCTACCTTTGTCCCCAAATGAAGAAAGCACATCCCCCCCCCGTCACACTCACCAAGTGGCCAAAAGTGCGCAGAGCCATCTCAGCCCCAATTTCCTCTCCCATGGCGATAAGCGCAATCCCCAACACTGCTACACCCTGCGGCAGGGGGAGAGAAGGGAGACATACTGAAACTGCAGGGTTATATCTTGTGTCATGGATGTAACATGTTTCCTCAAAAGCTAAAGGTGGTATCTCAAGCTGCTCAGCCAAGAGCAGCTCTGTCACAGAGGGAAAGAGTTCCAGAACCCGACTCTCCATCCCTCAAGTTAACACTCAGCTCCCCACCAGCCCAGTTCAGGTTTTGGACCATCAGCTACTTGAAACCAGGGTTCTGTCGATTCTGCAGTTGCACTACACAAATACAGAAGTTGGTACAGGGTGCAGCATCCAGAGAACCTAAGTCAGTGGTCCCCAACCTTCTATCCCCTTGAGGTTGGGAACCTATGCAGCACCCATAAGCGACAGCTCATTGCTTCCGGGTTCCCGCTGCCACCAAAAACAGGGGAACACACACACACACACACACACACACCCCGCAGGAAAAAAAAAAAACACTGCGGCAGCTAGGGGATCCCACCCCGGTAAAACACACACACACACACACACACACACACTTTTTCTTTACCGGGATCGGCAGCAAGAAGACATTTTGCCCTGCAAATTTCAACCCCCTTCCCTATTTAGGAGCAGCAACGCTCCCTCTGACCTACATTATACCCAACTCTGCCCTCTTGAAGGCTGGCCTTTGTCTTTTACAGACAAAAACAATAGTTGGCTAAATTCCAAAGAGAATTGTTCCATTTTAAAGAGACTGAACAGTCAATAGACCAATGGATCAACATGGCTGCCCTTTAATTTGAAGATAAAGCATATTCATTGCTCTATTGACTAATATTCACAGACATTTACAATAGCTGTTCAGAACGGACTTTTTCATTCTCTCATAATAAGCTTACCTTGGTGGTTTCATACTGACCACAAGTCTCTCCCCTTCCAGAAAGTTAATGCTTTAAGTACGTGACTATGACCTAACAATATCTGACAGGACAAGTGACCAATTTCAACACCAAACTCAGCCATTCTTAATCATTTATACACAGAACTCACAGGACTCCATTTTTCATTCTTTGGTTACTTATTCTACCTAGTTTTATCCATGTGCAAAGCTGCCACACCACGTCATGCCACTAGTCTGTCTAGCTCAGCACTGGCAGCAGCTCTCCAGGGTCTCAGAGCCTCACCAGACACCTGAGCCTCCTTTCACCAGGCTCTGGACCTTCTGCATGCAAAGCATCTGCTCTGGCACGGAGCCAAGGCCTCCCCCCAGAGCGGGCCCACAGGCCGAGGGTAGGGGGCACCAACACGAGGGATGCCACTGATCCACCTCTCGGTCCAATTTCCATAAAGGCAGGGACCTTCTGCTCCTGCTCTCCCTTTCCACAGCCTCCTGGGGAGAGACCTCCTCTCGCCTGTTGTGAGACCAGCAGCCCCCACCCTACCTGGTGGGCCCCCATGTCAGCAGAGCTCTCTTTCTTCTCCTTGTCCTTTTTCTCCTTCTTCTCTTTCTCCTCCTCCTTCTCCTTGGAATCAAAATGCTCACTGCAGATGTGGAGAAGCTGTTGCACCTTCAGCACATTACCAGACCCTGGAGGAAGAATACAAGACCACACATAAAATGAGACAGGTCTTCTTCACCCCATTCCTGCCCCCAAGTCAAGGTGAGCCCAGACTGACCTGCATAAGCACAGACGTCCACTAGTGTATTGGCGAAGCTACGGAAAGGCTCCGACACAACCTGCAGTGCTGCCAAGATCGCCTCAATGGCCTCGCCCTTCCCTGTAGGAAAAAGGGCACCTTGTCACAACCATAATTCAAGAAAGAAATTCTTTACCAACTTAGAAATGGCTAGAGGAGGAGGAACTACACATCTCTTGCCCAACACATCTCAGCTAACTGACAAAATCCAATCCAACATGTGCAGGCAACCAGGAACGGCATCCCCCACTGGCTCACTGTTCACAACCCACTTTTACAATGCTGTTCTGTAACAGCTGCAAAGGATTCTAGGAAGCACTGAATCACAGTGCCTTGGGTTTTTGCTGAATTTGGAGAGGGGTTGTGTGAAATACATTTTATTAGGACAGGATCAAAAAAACTAGGGCTAGGGATACATGGAAGCCCATGTGTAAGAACTGGGATAGGAATTTCCTTTCTTGTGACTATCCTTGGCACCTCATGGAATGCAACTCTGCAGGGTCGGCTGAAGCAGAGGATGAAGAGGGCTGTCACCAGAAGGGGAAGAGAGGCTGAAAGCAGATTGTATGTAACCCCTTTGGATCCTGGTCTGGGCCGTCTTAACTCAGAAAAAAGACGTAGGGGGAAGATATGATTTCAACACTCAATCCACAAGGCCAGGGCAACGTTACAGGGAGGTGAAATATTCAGAAGAGACTCCTAGATATCATCAACGCCGCAAAAATAACCAGCTGCGCCGGGAAGGGCAGATATGAGAAGGGACAGGATTGGGGGAAGGGGGGCAAATAAAGCAACCTTGCAAGGAGAAACACATCTGCATGTGCCTGCCTGCTATCTACCCTACCGTCCAATCCCTCTTTTTTAAAATATATCTCCCCCACTTCTGCAGGAGATTTTTTCTCTCTATGTTGTAATGAGCGATGTCGTGCTACTGTGACTGCCTTTCCTGACTTTAACAAGCAGCTCCAGCAAACACTCAACCCAAGCAAAGGACACTGCAATGGTCACAGAATGCCTGTCCCGACTTTAATGGGCTGGCAGCAGATGGCCATAATACCCTTTTGGAAAGGCTAGGAAAAGCAGCCATCATGCTCCTCCCACAACATTCTTTCCAGATGGGAAAACGGTACAGTAAGTAACCAAGACGGAAAGGAAGGAAGCACAATTCTGACCAGTCCAGTGTCTGGGCAAGTAGCACAGACAACGATTACCTAGGGATTCCCCCACTGCCACTCCCTTCCCAGCACCAGCCACCTCTGGATCCTGCCTCTCCGTTTCACAGCCACTGACCGGCCCTCGTGATGTGCTTACCCAGATGGTTTAAGCCCAGGCCAAGAGGCAGCCACCTGGCATATGTGTCCTTCAGCTCAGTCTCTGACTTCTCCATGATGGTCTGTAGGATGGTGGATGTGACATCTCCATTGCAGGAGCCCACAGCAATCATTCCGCAGGCGAGGGCGGTCACACCAGCCACCTGGGGAGAAAGTTCATTTCAACAGCCTGATAGCTGGCTTCCTACATGGGGGAAGAGTCAGCTAGCCTCTTGTAAAGCAATGCTCCTTCTTGAGGGCTGGGTCGCCTGCATTCTGACGCACATCCACATCGCTGTACACTTGTGGTACACAGAGGAAAGAGATGGCTGGAAACCTCTCTCTGTGCAAGGCCTGATGCAACCACTGAAATCACAAGTTCTGTTTTATGGAGCTTAGCACAGTTGGAGGCAAGCTACCCATTGTTGTGGGGTTGCTGCTTTCCCACTTGTCTCTTCAAGGATTATACCTTTTTGTTATGCCCCCAAACAATGACTGCAGATGGGACTCCAGATTGTCAAGTAATAATAATAATAATAATAATAATATTTATATACCGCCTTTCTTCTTGGTCATCGGATTTCTCCTCCGACTTTAATTCAAGGCGGTTCACATAGACAGGCTTTCTAAACCCCTGAAGGGGTTTTTACAATACAATACAATGTTCTAATTTTGCACAGAATGCTTCATTCCAGGTGGTTTCCTTCACAGTCTGGCCTCTCTCTGGCATTTGCCTCCCACGCTCAGCCGACAGCAACCCTATCTCCCACTCAGAGTGCTCTGCATTTTTCCTCTCTCTCACCAAGGGCTTCTACAGAACGACAGTGGCATTCTCTTTCAGAGGTTCTCCTTCAGATCCAAAACTGGCACCATCTATCCACATTCAAAACTCCAAGGCCAGACCACTCCGCATCAGCAACTACTGACACACACAGCCATGTGCTTTACAGGGAAGTGGGTTGCAAAGACACCAGCGCTCTGGGGTCTGTGTTTATGTCCTGAAGTGTCCCAAGAGCACTCGTTTCATTAGACTTCCCAAGCGTCAAGCCAACAGGGTCAAGGAGAAGGAGCCAGGATGGTGTAGTGGTTTGGGAGTCGGACTTAGACCTGGAAGATCCAGGTTCAAATCCCCGCTCAGCCACAAAGCTTCCTGGGTGACCTTGGGCCAGTCACACCACTCTGAGCTCCTTGGAGGAAGGGTGGTATAAAAATGTGAAAATAAAAAATAAGGCTTCTGCATGGTGGTGATTTTCCTGCCTTTGGAGTCTTGGGCATCTACTGAAAGTTCTCTTAACTTCCTATCTGGATGTGCTTACACTTGTGAAGGTGTTGGATAGGACGGTACCCCTCCTGAGACTATTAAAAATATTTACAAACCATTTTTCAACAAAAAATTCATGAAGCAAAGTAATCGATTCCCTACCCCAGAGGTCTCACAAACTTTAAAAAGAAGACGCAAAATAGATTCCAGCAGTCACTGGAAAAGATGTGGTGGGGTGAGAGGCAGCTGCTCACTCCCTGATGAATATAAGAGCACCACCACTTCCAAAGGGCCTCTTTGTCCAGTCAACAGAGGTTAACAGCATGTAGCTGCTATACACCAACGGTAACCAAGCAGGACCACAGCCTCCTACCTGCATTTCAAGAGACTCCTGCTTTCTCTTGTGGCATCCAGAAGAATTAAAATGTACAAGACTTTTGTTTTATGAGGGTTATATCCCTTTTATTGTTTCTTCAAGATTTTGATTCAAGCTCACATTAGTCAGAACGATACTAGTTAGCTTTGAGAGAGTCTAGTTTTATTTATCAGTTTTAAGGCCTTGTTTTTTTCTTTTACCCAAGCTCTTCCACATTACTTAAACTGTTTGATGGTTCTGTGTGGTGTTTCAGTTTTGACTTCCCCCTCCCCTTTTGTTGTTTTACAGTGAACATTTACCTTACAGTGAACATTTAAATCTAATTTTTGTTCTGGGGAAGTTATATTTTGTTTAGAATTTTTTTTCTTTCCTTAGACAATTATTAATTTGATTATAAGAAACCCTTTTATCAGTTCAGGCTTACAGCTTTAATAGTTTCAGTTGTAAGTTAAGATTCTAGGATAAAGACTATGTTTATGGATCTTTTGTTAAATAAGAATACAGTAGGGCCCCCATATCCACTGATTCGGCATCCACAGGTTCACTTGTTTGCGGATGCCAAATTCCCCCCACAGCCATTACCTTATTTAAAATTGATCTCGCTGGCGCCAAGCAAGTGCGGGTCTTGTTTAAACCAAATGCCATAAAGCAACAGCCTGCTGTTTATAGCTTCTGACCGAGTAGAGCCAGCAGCCTCAGTGCTAGAGAGGCTCCGATGTTACCAAGTTCCTACCAATCCTCTACCAATCTCCTGCTTTCCTAATGGCTCCATCCCTTTTGCTCAGAACTCCCTATCACCTTCCTCCTCAAAACCCATCTTGCCTATGAAGACTTTGGCACTACCCCAACTCTCCATACCCGACTGCAACTAAGCTGAAGTACATGTACATGAAACAACAGCAGATTCTCCCCCATCTTTCCAGATGCCCCTCCCCCTGCTGAATCCTTTGTGTCCATTTTAGACTGAGAGTCCCTCAGGGCATGAACTGGTCTTCTATTATACAGCAGCAAGCACACTGAGGTCGCTATACAAATAATAAATAATAACTTGCTACCTTCAGCTCTTCCCACAAAGGACAACTGCAAACTAGAGCACAGGGACTCCAATTCTGCTTCTGCCCCCATTCCATTTCACACCAGCAAGGTAAACACAGCTGTTGACCCAAGCCCAAGAGTATTGTGGAGTTGGTCCCTCACCTCCATGCTAGACTTGGAATCACCCATTACAGGAAGTAGCAAGGTCAGAACATCTTCTCTGTTGGAGCCAGCATAGGCCAATCCCAGCCTGCAAGAGAGAGCCATGTCATGCAAGTGCTGCGCAATGGTCCACACAGAAGGGAACTGAAGCCCTTGCCCGAGCCCTTACCCAAAGATGGCACCAATCCTCATCGTATTGCTATTGTGGAGGACATAGTCAGAGAGCAGTGCGAGGGCAGGGTCACACTCATTCCTCACCCCAGAGTTCACAATACCACAAGCCAGGAGAGCCCCTGACTGCAAGATAAAAAGTAGACAGGCACCATCAAGTACAACATGGGTTACGACAGCAGATATCCATCGTACTAGGATACCTAAACCGAGGCCTTCACACAAGGAGGAAAAGAGAACCTGTAATCCATACCGAGACCATCTTGCTATACTGGTAAAAGGGTTGGAGGGAAAACAAACCCATCTCCACTCGAGAATTTAAACTTCAAACTCGGAGACTGAAAAGGGCAACACTGGCACAGGAGGTAACCTCAGTCACCTAACTTATAGGATTGCTATCTGCAGATGTTACCAAAATGGCACAGGATCCCGCCACAAAAGGAGCAACAAGCACATTGAAGAGTTCATTTTGTTTCCATTTTAGGTTGGACATTCACCCATTTGCAAGATGTCCTGAAATTCTAGCACGAATGAGGTGACTGCAATCAGCTGCAATACTGACCATGGCAATCCTTGCATCAACAACTCGGAAACAGCCACAACAAAAGACTGTACAGTAACGTAGCTGTAGGGCAGGCTGTGCAGACCAGGAGCAGGACTACTCACCTTGATATAGTCTTCTGACGAATACAGGTACTTGTCAATTTGTGTGAGCCCGCCATCCACATCCCATAACAGAATCATCCCCAGCGAGGCTGCGGCACTCAGCATCCCTGCAGCACAGAGGTAGATGCTTCTTAAGACAGAGTCAGCAACCGGATCACACCCGAGACAAGCCTTGCAAGTTACATTTACCAGTCCACAAACACATTTTCTAGTCAAGAGCATGTGCACACACACAGTATTAGTAACTTGTAGCATATTAAGAACCTGGGAACAATTAATTGTCCTTTTCCCATTTTTTAAGCCCAGGTTAATTTTTTATTCAGTTTTTTTCCTTACAGGAAAAAAATACAGATGTAGCAGATAATTCAAGGGAAAATCAAAGTACAGTATTGAGAAAAATCTCAATCCCAGTCCAATAAATCTATTCCAGTAATTTGACAATCTTATAAAAAATGAAATTTGCAAAGACTCAGACTTTACACTCATTCAAGGTACTTATAAGATACATATACAGTAGACCCTTTCTATCCACAGGTTCGGGATCCACGGATTTGACTCACCGCGGATCCCGGACCCACGAGGTCCGCCTTAAAATCGCTCCATCGTTCCCTGTTGAGTGCCATTCAGTCAGGTTTTGCCACAGAAGGAAAAAAAATCACCAGTTCTATAGCAAAGGGGCTTCATTCCCTCCCAGACTTTATTCCAAGCAGGCCAGCTGCTGCCTCTTCCCCCTCACCATGGTCCTTGTTCTTATACAACCACTTGTTGCCGTCATCTGTCAGCAGCTTGTCCTGCCCAAAGGCAGCGTTCACAAAACCGTTCACAAAGGAGGAGGCCAAGTTCATGCGAGCAGAATCCACCTGGGAGCCGCTGCCACCAAATCCTGAGGGAGAAGAAAGCACAAAGGTGAGCCACAACTGCCACTGATGCACAGACCAGGCAATCCCGCCTCAGTCTAGAGCAGTGGTGGCCAACCTTTCAACATGAATGCTGGCCCTTTAAATGGTTGCATAGGTGAGGACATTTCAGCAGGTGCAGCTGCTTTAGCAGCACCATCAGCACTTGCAGCTGCCAAGATTCTGTCTTCTACACAACTCTTAAGGACACAGTAGCCCTAATTGGTGGAAGGTTGGCCACCCCTGGTCTAGAGCTATTCAAACACTACTCAGCTTGGAGCATCAACCGCATTTCTCCCATGCACAGCTCTCAGTAGCAGGCAAGGAAGGAGAACAGAACAGCCTGCTAGAGTTGGCAGCCATCAAGTCTGTCTTCATGGCAGCTGGCTTGCAGAAAGTCATGGTTCCTTCAGTAATTTACAGTGGAGGCAGAAAAGTGCTTTGCAAGATTACCTAATGTGTGAGACTGACTTGGTGCAAAGTAGAGATGGCCAACTTCTGTACTCTAGCCACGAGTTTAGTGGCCAGAAGTGTATTTTTCCATACGAAAAGTGGGGAAAAAAATCAGCCCCTCCTTTACAAGTGATCAGGTTGCTCCCCCCCCAGCAGTGGGTCTTCCAGTCATGAAGTATAGGCACTCACATTACAGACCTCTCAAGCCGACTACAGCAATGCACTGTAGATAAGGCTGCCTTTAAACACAGTTCAGAATGCAGTCATTTGGCTTGTGTCCAGAGCTAACCACGGAGCAAACATCACACTGCTCCTAATAGTCTGTTCCAAGCCGAATTCAAGGTACTCATGCAAAGTCCTTAACCTAAATCCAGGATACCTTTGGGAGGGTGTGGGTGCCCTCCTCCCCCCCCAAATTCCTCCTGGATTTCAAGGAAGGATCTCAAGGGCCATGAGATCTTGTGGTGCCAAAAAAGGTTCTAGATTCATGATGACTACCCTAGTCTCAGTTAAGTTGCGAAAAACGTAGTTAAGATGATTGATTACTGTTCTCCCACTAGGTATAAATCACAGGAGACAAGTAAACCAAATATACCTGGCCTTATACTCCACAAGTTAATGAGCCAATTTTGACCAAAACAGCCACGGTTATCATAAGAACATAAGAACATAAGAAGAGCCCTGCTGGATCAGGCCAAAAGCCCATCTAGTCCAGCTTCCTGTGTCACACAGTGGCCCCACCAGATGCCTCAGGGAGCACACAAGACAACAAGATACCTGTGTCCAGTCGCCACTCCCTTGCACCTGGCACAGAGAAAACCCACTTCTAAAAACCAGGAGGTTGCTTATGGCTTGTAACCTGTGATGGTCTTTTCCTCCATGAATTTGTCCAAACCCCTTTTAAAGGCATCTAGGCCAGGTGCCATCACCACATCCTGTGGCAAGGAGTTCCACAGATGAATCACACGCTGGGTAAAGAAATATTTTCTTTTGTCTGTTCTAACTCTCCCTCCACTCAATTTTAGTGTGTTTCCCCTGGTTCTGGTGTTGTGCGAGAGGGAAAAGAATTTCCCTCTATCCACTATCTCCATCCCATGCATAATTTTATAAGTCTCAATCATGTCCCCCCTCAGGCGCCTTTTTTCTAGGCTGAAAAGCCCCAGACGCTGTAGCCTTTCCTCGTAAGGGAGGTGCTCCAGCCCACGAATCATTCTGGTCGCTCTTTTCTGCACCTTTTCCAATTCAATTATATCCTTTTTGAGGTATGGTGACCAGAACTGGACACAATACTCCAGATGTGGCCTTACCATCGATTTGTACAAAGGCATAATGATATTGGCCATTTTATTCTCAATCCCCTTTTTAATGATCCCGAGCATGGAATTGGCCTTCTTCACAGCCGCCGCACACTGGGTCGACACTTTCATCGACCTGTCCACCAGGACCCCAAGATCTCTCTCTTGATCCGTCACAGACAACTCAGAACCCATCAGCGTATATGTGAAATTTTGGTTTCTTGCCCCAATGTGCATCACTTTGCACTTACTTACATTGAAGCGCATCTGCCATTTTGCTGCCCATTCTCCCAATTTGGAGAGATCCTTCTGGAGCTCTTCACAATCCCTGCTGGTCTTCACCACCCGGAAAAGTTTAGTGTCATCTGCAAACTTGGCCACCTCACTGCCTATCCCCGACTCCAGGTCATTTATGAATAAGTTGAAAAGCACCGGTCCCAAGACCGATCCCTGGGGCACACCGCTTTTCACCTCTCGCCATTGTGAAAATTGCCCATTGACTCCCACTCGCTGTTTCCTGGTCTTCAACCAGTTCCTAATCCACAAGATGATTGATTACTGTTCTCCCACTAGGTATAAATCACAGGAGACAAGTAAACCAAATATACCTGGCCTTATACTCCACAAGTTAATATCTTGTCATCAAATACAAGTGCAAATATTTCAGCAACAACCACACATCATAAAATGGATAACAATTAAGCTATCTGTGGCAAGCATAGACTCTATTGAACCAGCGAGCAGAATCGGTACAGTGTGCTGGAGTAGGACTCACCAACAACCTTTGCTGGCGACCTTGGGATCAGCCACCCTTTCTCAACCTAATCTATCTCAAAAGATTGTTGTGAGCATGAGTGGAAACACTTTGAAAGAATGGTGGAACAGAAACGTAATACAGAATCACTGGAAAGAAATATTAAACACAGGATCTTTTCACTGATGGCAATTATCTTGTGGAATTTCCTCTCAGGAAGGTTCTTTAGCCCATTCTATCCAAGGCTGTGCCAACTTGTTCTGTACCCAAAGACGGTGCCCAACCAACCCCAATGATTTGATTGCAGCACTTACTGTTGTTTTCTAGATGGGTTTTATAAATATCATCTGGTACTTTGGGCTCCATGATATCCAGCTGGAAGGGGGGAAAAAAGGAGTTACTCTTCCTGCCTATGCAAATGAGAGTGTCATGCCAAGTCTTTTCTTTACTTCAGAGTTTGCATCAGCATATAATAGCTTAACAGCTATGGTGGTGAGACCAACAACTCTTCTAGCTCAGCAGTTCAAAGCCAGTAAGCAGCCAATGCCAGTGAAGTTTGCGACACGGTTATGTGCCGATCTAGGTCAGTTCTATTACTCCCCAACCTTGCGCAAGAAAATGTCCACTTGATCTCCTGATGTGTCAGTATTCCATCGTCAACCACTTCGCAGCACAAGCTAAACCCTCAAAGGCCCTGACTAGCTTTCACGTGCTGTCTTGAACCCAGAATCAGAAACTTGTAAGAAAAAGCATTGCTGCAGGAGCAGGAAGGAGATTTAGCCACCAAGCCAGTAGCGTCCCTGAATGCTCCCCTTTTCACTTATATAAGACAGAATTATCATTACTATTCCATACATTCACTTGTACAGGATAGAATGATCATTTGGAGACATGAAAATGCTCCACTTGTAGACTCTTGCCACCAGGACAATATTAAGGTGGTCCAGCCCCTGCTGAAAGGAATCTAATAGGCAGGGGCAACATGTCTGTACCATATGAAAGACATTTTGTTCATAATCAATGTTTCACATCAGACGTCTCCATTTTTGTTTGCAGTAACAAAGGCAATAGCATTACACAGTGACAATTCCACTTCTGTAATGAGACCAGATAGCTTTGAAAAACATTCCCAGATGCCTACAACCACTCTGGTCTTCCAATCAGCATTCACCAATGCTGCTGTTCTACATGTGCCTTCTGGACGTCAGCAAACACCATTGCTCCCCTGCAAGATGCCATGTTCACACCCGCCCGCACTAGAACCTCACAGCCTGCATGGGACTCACCTCCCTAGCCAAGGCCAGGAAGTTGCTGTTGAGCTGGACATTGGACATGATTTCTGTGAGATCCTCATACTCTTCCACATCCTCACTTAGCTCCAGGAAGACACCATGACGCCCTAACATGAAGGCCATTTGCTTCTGAACAACCCTGTGGAAAACGACAGGCAATGCAAATAGATCAGTATCAAGAAGCAGATGTGCAACATCCTACTGACAATGGTAACAAGGTTTGCAGAAACGTTTGAAATATCTTCCCATCATTCAGTCATGCAAGAGCCACACAGCAGTGCTGGAGCATACATTTTGCAGGTATCAAGGCATCACATTTAATGTCTAGGTAAGACAATCGCAGCAGGGCAAGGTCAGGCTAGACCTCTTCCTTTATTATTAGCACTCCTCAACCAGGTTCTATGGACATTGTCAGTGCTCATGTTGACTTGTCTCCAAAAGAACAAGCCATTTCTGTTTACACAAGCTTTTAATCTCCCATATAAATTAAAAAATCATCTGACCCTGACTAATAAGTTGGGGTGTTTGTTTTTGTTGATAACCGCATAAAAACACAAAACACCACATTTTCAAACAGAATAGGAACCAAATTTTGTTGTTGTTGTTCAGTCGTTAAGTCGTGTCCGACCCTTCGTGATCCCATGAACCGTATCCCGCCAGGCCTTCCTGTCCTCCACTATCTTCCTGAGTTCGCTCATGTTCATGTTCGTTGCATCGGTGATGCTGTCTAACCATCTCATCCTTTGCCTTCCCCTTCTCCTTTTGCCTTCAATTTTTCCCAGCATCAGAGTCTTCTCCAGAGAGTCCTCTCTTCGCATTAGGTGGCCAAAATATTTGAGTTTCAGCCTTAGTACCTGTCCTTCCAGGGAACAGTCAGGGTTGATTTCATTTAGGATTGACTGATTTGATCTCCTAGCAGTCCAAGGGACTCTCAGGAGTCTTCTCCAGCACCACAGTTCAAAAGCATCTATTCTTCGGCGCTCAGCCTTCCTTATGGTCCAACTCTCGCAACCATACATTGCTACTGGGAACACCATCGCCCTGACTATGCGAACTTTTGTTGGCATGGTGATATCTCTGCTTTTTATTATGCTGTCTAAGTTTGCCATAGCTTTCCTTCCAAAGAGTAAGCGTCTTTTAATTTCATGGCTGCTGTCTCCGTCTGCAGTGATCTTGGAACCCAAAAAAGTAAAATCTGTTACTGCTTCCATTTCTGCCCCTTCTATTTGCCAGGAATTGATGGGACCAGATGCCATGATCTTGGTTTTATTAATGTTGAGTTTCAAGCCAACTTTTGCACTCTCCTCTTTCACTCTCATCAAGAGGCTCTTTAGTTCTTCTTCACTTTCTGCCATTAGGGTGGTATCGTCTGCCACCTAAACACATGCCTCAAGTTCAGCCAACAGCATCTCAGTGCAGAGGATTCTTGAACTGAGGCCAGAAGCTTCAAATGTTTCCTGGCACTTCAGTCCCTCATGTCTACTCAGAAGTAAGTCCCATTTAGTTTAATGGAGCTTATTCTCAGGTACGTGTGAACAGGATTGCAGCCTTAATAAAATATACCGTATTGTCCCGAGTATAAGACGCACCTGATTATAAGACGCACCCTTAAAGTTTGGTGCTATCAAAAAAATTTAATTAAATCACTGGCATTAAATTGCAACAGCCTGATTATAAGACGCACCCCTAGTTTAAAAACTTAAATTAGGAGAAAAAAGTGAGTCTTATACTCAGACCAATATGGTAATTACTTTGTTATATTGCCTAAGGCTTCCCTGGGTATCTTCCCCCCTGGCCACTAGCTGAGACTTTCTTCCCAGAACAGAATCATTGCATAGTATTATGAATATTTATATTCTATTTTTCAACAAAAAGCTCAAAGCAGTTTACACAGAAGGAGGAATGAGAACATGGGGCCCAGGCATTTGCCCAGGGATAACATGTGCTGACACTTTTCCCGAGTATAGGGAAGGAGGCATGAAAACAGCAACATTAATTCTGTAAGAAAAATAGCTGAACTTAAGCCAGTTGCATGTCTTGTGTCAAATAGCAAATGTATCTAAACCAGTTCAAAATCTCTGAACTGGTTGATGAATCACTTTTTAAAGTCAGTGCCTGGACCAGAGACTGATGAACTGGAACTAGAACCAAAACCTAACATTTAATGGTTTGACTCACCATTTAAAAGCTCTCAGTCTCCTACTCAGAGTAGGGGGACTTCAGTCTTACAGTCTATTTCAAATAAATCTCCACCTCAGAATCCTCATTCCCCAATCCACTGACATGTTATAAGGTTTAATAGCAAGAGGCTTTCTTCATAGTACAGAAAAAGTCATTTTTTTTAAAAAGGATCCCAAGCATGCACTCTTAAGCAGCAGCACCTTGCAGATTCGACAAAGTCCATCAGAAACTGGCCAGTGATCCACTGGCAGACATTGATCTCCCTTCTGTCCACCTCTGCCTTACCTTTAATTCCTCCAGTTCTGCATATTGTCCCCCATTAGCTCGCTGTGGCTTTCTCTGCGTGATCTGCCATGCCACTCTTACCTGAACATGCTCATGTCACTCATGCCTGAACAACATCCTCTGTCTCCATTTCCCCCACTTCTTAAGAGGTGGGTCAATAATCATCAGAAGATGAAGTACAAAGTCCCAGACAAGGCTAGCCTAGCAGTTCCCAGGTCATTTCCCTTCCTTGCCTGTAAAATAAATGTGAACTGGTGCAGCACAGTGGTTAAGCGACTGAGCCAGAATCAGGGCTTCTGCAGTTCAAATCTTGCTTCTGCCAAGAACCATGAACCAAGCGGCTTTAGGTGCTGTTTCTCAGCCTTAGCCCCCAGCTGCAACACTTACATACCTTACAGGACTGTTGCAAGGACATTAGCAAGAGAATAATATGAGGCGCTTTGCACATCAAGCGCTATACAAACACTTATTATTCTGCGACTGAATGAGCCCATTCACTCATGTGTTCACGACAACTCAGGCTCACTGCATCTGACCTAGCCTTCAGATTTCCCTCTAGCCCATCATCTGTATTCTTCTGTCCCAGCCCTCAATCCTCTCAACCTCAGCGACAGCATCCAGCACTAGACAAGGGGCCGACATACACATCTTTGCAGGAGATGAAGATGTTCTCTGCCAATTCCATGTCATTCAGCATAAGAGCAAGGCGCAGGGCTTCTGGGTAACGGTTGAACTTGCGGAAGATGCTGAGGGCGCAGCGGAGGAGGGCAGAGTTCTCCGGCTCAGGGACGTAGCTAACACAGCTTCAGAAAAAGAGAGAGGAGAAGAGGGTGAAGTCTGGCTGGTACCAGGAATGAGGGCAAACAGGCCTCTTCATCTGGCATGGAACTGGAGAGAAGGCTGTATTCACAAAGGCACACGCTATAGTCACACATTCAGGTATGTATCTGCACATACAACAAATTTTCGACATCACATCCCAATGGAAGTGTTGAAGCCGAAACTCAATGAAATATAGCCATCAACACTATAACGTATCTCCACGGGTTTCACCAGAAAAAGGGGACAGTTGGTTTCAAGCAATGACAAGTACATGTTGCAATTAAAATTGATTAGTTACAACACAGTAACTGTTCAACAGAATTCCAAACACGGCTCAGCACTCTAGTTCTGTAGTCCATGCCCAGGTGTCCTCTCCAACACAACCACCTTGTTAGCATTCATTCATTTAGCAGGCACCTTACAATGGAATTCCTGCAACTCCTCCCATTGCCCAACTGGAGTTCCACTGCAAAATACAAGCCTAGATTTATTTATTTTTCACATTTTTTATATCACCCTTCCTCCATGGAGCTCAGAGTGGCGTATATAGTTCTTCCCCTCATTTTGTCCTCACAGCAACCCTGTGAGGTAGGTGAGGCTGAGAGATAGTGACTGGCCCAAGGACACCCAGGAAGCTTCATGGCTGAGTGGGAATCCCTGACTGGGAGAAAAGCATCTGGGAAACAGGGTTGCAGGAGATATGAGGTGGGTAAGACAAGGGTTACACAGGCCCCTCCTCCTTGTTGCTCAACAACCCTTTTATGTGGACATGTGACACACCTGATTACATGTCAAGTGCTTGCCAGGAGAGCGTGATCTGGGCCAGTACCATACTTTAGCAGTGGACTGACAGCAAAAGGCCTCAGATCCCACAAGCCTCCAGGAGTCCACACTTTCAATCAGCACAATCAAACAGTATCAATCTTATTCATTGCAGATGGTGACAACTTCAGGCCTGGCTCATATCCTATATGCGGAGGTAGGAGAAAGTGGTTTTATTTTTGCACAGATTTTGGTGTTTTAGCAGAAAGCGGTGTTATGCATTTTTATTCCAAGTTTTTCCCATTTTTATCAATTGTAACCGCTTTAAAAGTATACTAGGTTGGTGGTATGGGTTGTATAATGTCAGCCTTTGAAGAATGACGCAAAATTACGTGGCTTTATTTTATTTTATAGAAAGCGGTTATGTGTTTTTATTTCGTTATCACCATTTTCTCCTGCCCCTTCCTATACAACAAAGGATTGACTAAGCCACCTTGGCCTAACCACACACAGGTTTCATCTGCCAGATACTTAGTTCCCTAGATTAATGATGCAGTTTTCTTAGCCCCACTGATTTTTGGAGTATACCAAATCGCAACCTACCAGTACTTTTTCAAAACAAAGCGCCTTGAGCACATTCTCTGCACTCGTTTGCATTCTTCCAGATTTGCAATCGCCAAACCTTTCAGTAACAACAAGGTTCTCAACAGTCCCTCAATTCCAGCTCCCACTGTAGCACCCAGAACCAATTCACATCTGCCTTACACACACACACACACACACACACACACACACACACACACACACACACACACACACACAGCCCTCACCTTGTAAGGTAGAGACAGACTTTAGCATAGGCGTTGTCATCAATATATTCTTCCAGCATGTCCATCTGCTCGATCTCCATGAGCAGGTCACAGGCCTCATGCTCTGCATTGTGGGCCATGTTGTATGGCACAATCTCTTTCACCAGAGTCAAAAGTGTGTCCCTCTGGGTCTTCTCTGCTTCATCGATCTCCTGCCACTCCTTGGCCACTTCACCAGCCAGGTGCCTGTAGGGAAAGTGGAAGAAAGTACCGTAACAGAAATGAACAAAACCCGTTGCAAGGCATCAAGTTCTAGACATCAGTGAGCTGCTGGTTTCTTCCCTGGCCAGAAGCGCAGCCCCTTCTGCTTTCAAAAGCAACCATGTCAGTAGCAATCCCATTAAAGATGATTTCAGATATAAAGTACATCTTCCACCATACACCATCTGGAGTCCCTGCACTGCACAACCCAATAGCCTTCAACAAACAAATTTATTGTAGGTACTCAGGCTTTCATGGTCGGTATATTTCTGAGGCAGATTATTGAACTAATACGTGCCCACTTGGTTTTGGAAATTTCATTTTCAGCAGAAAATATAAACTTGTTTCTGTACACAATTAAAACTATTCGGGTTCTCAGACCACGTTCTAGTAAGTTCTTGCTTCCTTGATGTTTCGCCCGATCTTGTATTGGGCATTCTCAAAGACAGCTAGGATCCAAGTCACAAAGTTAAAATACAGTAGCTTAGAAGTTAAAATAGCTAAAATAACCTTGAGCTAAGTAAGGGTTTTAGCTTTTCCAGGTCCTGTAATATTTTAAGCTTGGAATGTTAACTTTGTGACTTTAACTTTTAGACGAAAACCAGAAGTGGTTGTAAATCACTGCAGAGCAGCGATTTAAAGTTTAGGGAGACCCGCAGCGGGGGTCCACAGGCCTCCCCACACCAGAAGCCAGCAGGACCCCCGGTAAGGTAAGGACAACCACTTTTCCCTCCGGTGGTGGTGCGATCCCCTGGGATTGACCCAACCCTGCAAACACTCGCAGAGAGAACTTTGAGAACCAATGGTCTGTCTTGAACAGATGGTAGAGCAGGAAACCACCACTGCCAACTAGTTGCAGTCCTTGGTTTCTCAGGGAGACACTGTGCTTCAAACAGAAGATGAATACTGTACATCTAACTCAGATTAGCAGTTTACAGACAGACTGCAAGAAACCCTTTCCTGGGGTTAAAATCTGCCCATCTGGTTTATCAGGACACTCTTCATCTTCATGATTAAGGAAAAATCTGTTGAGAGAAACAGCAGCAGTCACATCATAATGAGAGCGTCCTCTGGGCTGATAAGACAGCTGGTTACATGCAATGGAGATCAGCACTAAACCACAGTGCTGTTGCCATACATGATGCTGCAACGTTGCTGAAGACATATAGGCAGCAGTTTGATCAGTCCCTGGATGGAAGACCAATATGTAACCCAGAGCTCCGCAGAGAAACAGATGAGATATAACTGTAACAAACAGTGAAATCATTGTGTATTCTTCCTTGCCTGCCCAGCTTCCATTTCCCTCACCATCCTCTGTTTCCTCCCCTCACGTCTATCTAGATTGGAAGCCCTTTAGGGCAGGGACCTGTACTCTTATTCTGTGTAAAGCATCATGCAGAATTAATAAAGGCTTGGATCCACAGAACTGCCTGGGCTTGGCCAGTGAAATCTTTGATTTCGTCTTGATGACATGGCACAGGGATCTAAACTGCTTTTCAATCTTTTGTTAACGCATTCCCTTCGTCATACCCAAGCATACTTTTGGAACCAAGCCATTCACACCAATGCCAGCTGATCCCACTTCTCCACTCACTGCTTACCTGACATATTCATGCCCCCACGAGGCCAAGGGTTCCTGGGATCCCACCAGCCGGTACTTCAGACACTCTCGCTCTCCACTCATTGTCATGGCCAGAACAGATATTATGTCAGCTGCAAAACGCTGTGAGCAGAAAGCAGCGTTAGGGATGCATCCAGGTAGGGAAAGGGCAGTGCCTACAAAAGCTTTACAATACTTATTTAGAAGATTTATATCCAACTTTTCCTAAAAAGATCAAAGCAATAAAATTTAAATACCATAAATAAATGATAACAGAGCATACAGTTTAAAACCTAGTACAGTCAAGAGAAGTCAGATAGCGGTCCCACCAACAGTATAACCCAACCTAAACCTCCCTTCCCCCCCCCCCCACAAGCCTTATGAAATAAAAGTGTCTTGGGTCCTCGCTGGAACCCATCCAGAGATGGCATAGTGTAAAAGGACTACAATATAACTTGCCTACGCAAGTCGCAATTACCCAAGATGAGAACCCAAGTGGCAACCTACACAGGGTTATGCACATTGGGGCAAGAAACCAACATTTCACATATACGCTAATGGGTTCTGAGTTGTCTGTGACGGATCAAGAGAGAGATCTTGGGGTGCTGGTGGATAGGTCGATGAAAGTGTCGACCCAGTGTACGGCGGCTGTGAAGAAGGCCAATTCCATGCTCGGGATCATTAAAAAAGGGATTGAGAATAAAACGGCCAATATCATTATGCCTTTGTACAAATCGATGGTAAGGCCACATCTGGAGTATTGTGTCCAGTTCTGGTCACCACACCTCAAAAAGGATATAGTTGAATTGGAAAAGGTGCAGAAAAGAGCGACAAGAATGATTCGTGGGCTGGAGCACCTTCCTTATGAGGAAAGGCTACAGCATCTGGGGCTTTTCAGCCTAGAAAAAAGGCGCCTGAGGGGGGACATGATTGAGACTTATAAAATTATGCATGGGATGGAGAGAGTGGATAGAGGGAAATTCTTCTCCCTCTCGCACAACACCAGAACCAGGGGATATGCACTAAAATTGAGTGGAGGGAGAGTTAGAACAGACAAAAGAAAATATTTCTTTACCCAGCGTGTAATTCATCTGTGAAACTCCTTGCCACAGAATGTGGTGATGGCACCTGGCCTAGATGCCTTTAAAAGGGGTTTGGACAGATTCATGGAGGAAAAGACCATCACAGGTTACAAGCCATAAGCAACCTCCTGGTTTTAGAAGTGGGTTTTCTCTGTGCCAGGTGCAAGGGAGTGTCAACGGGAAACAGGTTATCTTGTTGTCTTTGTGCTCCCTGAGGCATCTGGTGGGGCCACTGTGTGATACAGGAAGCTGGACTAGATGGGCTTTTGGCCTGATCCAGCAGGGCTCTTCTTATGTTCTTATGTTCAGGGCTTTGGCCTCTTCACAGGTAATTTATAGCCATAAGAGGCCAATAGCCCTTTAAGAACACAAGAAACGCAGAAAGCTACTTGGAAACAGTAAAGAAACTCTACCAAAAGGACAAGCAGCAGTACTAAGCCCTTCCACAGAAAAGTCGAGTAG
Organism: Plestiodon gilberti rubricaudatus; assembly: GCA_026170595.1. NCBI lineage: Eukaryota > Metazoa > Chordata > Lepidosauria > Squamata > Scincidae > Plestiodon > Plestiodon gilberti. The sequence continues at coordinate 5,992,131 of JANXHW010000003.1, read as the reverse complement.
AGAGCCTACAATCTATACCAGGACTCAGCCTACCAAGAATCCAAATTTGCTCTTATACAGCTGGGACTGATAAAAACAAGAGTAAGACAGCAACTATCACCTCTAAGGCAAACCAGGTTACGTACCTTGTTCTGCCCTACATCCATGTTCTCGTAGATCTCCTTTAACTTGCCATAGTGTGGCCGCAGGAACTTCAGGGGTTTGGGAACAGAAGTCATGGAAGTTGTGGAAGAGCGGATCTGCCTGCGCAGTTCCTCCAGGGCAGGTCGGTAGAGGGCTGTGTCAGGCTCCTGCAGAGTCAAATTACCCGGTATCAGAAAAAGGCAGTCCCTCCCCTAAACCTGCAAGTCTTTTCTAGTCAACACTGTCATCGTGCAGAGTCAACCCGCTGCCAACAAAAACTTGCACTCTGAGCCGAGACAGGAATAGAGGAGTTCTTCCAGCTGGCTGCCTTGCAACCTTTCATTTTGTCCATTAGAAAGCTTAGGTCCAAAGCAAGTTTCAGTTATTGACCAATTAAAAACTAGAGCTGCACAGTGGCAGCAACAAGTCAAATTCCTCAAATGTCCATTTAATTAAATCTGAGGGACTGAAATTTAAAAGAATAGCTTTATTTCTGAATTATTTTGTTCTGGCTGTTAAAAGAAATGAAAAAGAAAATATAAAGTTAGTCATTCTTTAATAGGAAGTGCTAGTTTTCAAAAATTGAATGGTAGGTTCTCACATTTCAAGGAAAGCACGGGTATTGGGGCTACTCAGATGTGCACCAGCTATTTGGCTGGTGCACATTCGAGAGCCCCGTGTAACAGCAGCCAGGCCTGGGAAAGGGGATAGGATTTGGCAAAGCCACCGATCCCTCCCCCTTCCTGGGCCCAGTCAACCAATCCCACCTTCCTGAAATGCCCCGTTCCGCCCTCCTCCCGCCCCTGGGTGGGAACTCACCTCTCTGCCGCAGTGGTACTCCATCCCATGGTGCCAAAGGAGAAGCGCAAACCTCTCCGCTGGCGCCGCTTACCCTTCGGGGTGATGCAAAACGTGCCTTATTTGCAACACCATAGACCGGCAGAGCAGTCGCTCCACCGGTCGAAGGCTAGACCATAAATCTGTTACTAGCAGGGCCTACACCTCCAAGAGTCATTCAGGCATTTCAGAAAGTCAATGCCAAATGCAGTTGTCTATGACTTCAATGATCCTCCTGCTGTAAGAAGTTCTGCAGCTCCTGGGTTTGGAAAGAACATGGGGAAAGAAACACTTTATTTGATTTCCACAGACTCCTGGTTATGAATAGGGAACTTACCCCCAACCGCTCCACAAGCATCTCCAGCTCATCCTGTAGCTGTTTATCTTCCTCAGACTGTAACAAATGAGGGAAAGTTGTGAAATTTCAGGCATCTGGAAAAAGGTTCAGATATCCAGAGTCCTGTTACACCTTCATCTGCTCTGGACTGTATCTTGCCTCTGAATTGGGAGTGCAAACTCACCTCCTCCCAGCCCTAAAGATCCCCAGTCGGTAGTCGAAACTGCTCATCAAACATTTTGAGAATAAGGAGAGAGCAAGAGACATCAGTGTAACAATGGCATAGCACCATGACCCATGTTTAAGAATTCATGAAACTAGGGGAAGGAAAATAAAACATGGGCTGGCACCAAGTTATACACATCAGACTAAAGGCTGCTGCAGACCACACGAATTTCGGCGCATCCCGGACGCCCAAGGAGCTTTGTCGAGCTGTGCTGAGGTGTCTGGTTACCATAGCAGAAGCGAGCGGAGGAGATGCGATCTCCCGATTTCCGACACGATCAAAAATGTTCCTGGCCCATGTTTGAGGGGGCTGCTTCGCGGAGCTACTGCAGCCACCAATCAGATGAGAGGGGGAGGAGTGTTAGCCAATCACCGTGGAGGTTTCTTCCAAGAAGGCGGGACAAAATGAGGGACTATTTGCGGGAAGACACTACTACAGACAAGCTCAGAGCGCGGAGGAGAGCGGCCAGCTTCTCTCGTTCGCTCGCCTCAGCGTGCGGTCTGTCACGGCCTTAAAGGTGAAGGCAACTGGTCTGAAACTACAGAGCATCAAGGAGGCCAAATACACAGAGCGACTTCAGAAGAATTTTGCTCTCTGTACTCCTGAGAATTAGGTCACACCCCATTTTGCACAACTCAAAAGGTTGCCTATGAAATAAGCTGATGCCAGAGAATACTATGTGCTTTGTATCTCATAGAGATAACTGCCAAGTCCATAAAAGACTTTATATTAACAGAAGCATTTTGCTATTTTCCTTCCAGAGATGACCAACATCCCTCTGTTAACAAAAGGGAACATCTCAAGCAATCTCAAGCAAGCATCATGCCTAGATACGTATCTATGTATTCCTTTAACACTCTGAACTGTGCAGGAGAGTGGGGAGAAGAAACACTTATGGCGCAATACTATGTATCTTTAGAGCAGCAGAGCGTGTGCTCGGCTGCTCTAAAGCATCACAAACGTGCCATAAAGCACATTTGCGACAATTTAAGAGTAAGGACCTCCGGTGCGGAGGCCCACCAACAACAGTAAGTCCAGCACCGGTGGAGGGCGGGCAGGGGCAGCCAGGGTGGAGGCCATTGGCCGGCCTGGACTGGGAGAGGGCAGGGATATCGGCAGCATGTTCCGCTGATATCCTAGGCCGTTTCCCAGCCCGGGCCAACCCTACTCCACCACCTCGGATATATGCCAGCTGGCATACATCCGAGAAGGCCCATAGGCCCCGGGCAGCCCTACACTTGGGGAAGGAGACGTACATCCCCTTTTCCCAAGGTGTTCCCGTGCCAGTACTCAGGATACAGGCTCAGGATACAGCAGTCGGCCCTTTAGGCCGGCCGCGTATAATTAGTGAGGATTGCGCTGCCCATCAACCAATTGCCCCACAAGGAGAATCTACCATAGACTTGCAACAAACCATTTGCATGATTTCCTACATTAACTAAAGAAGTACCTCCGGATGACCAAAGAAATCCTCATTTAAGCCTTATTTATGGTTAGATGGGATGCAAAGACATATCTGCAGCTAGCTGCAGTTAAACCACAGGACAATGCTCTGAAGGCTGCATGCTGAGCTGTTTCTGTTCTCCCTTCCAGACTTGGAATCCTTAGATTAAACGGCAGATGGGTAGCTGTCAGATTATAAAATAGACCAGGGGCTCTCAACCAAGTGGTACACGTAACACCAGTGGTACTTCTGCCGACTGCTGGTGATACTTGGACCACCGGAACTCCGCTCGGACACAGTTCTTTCAGTGCCGCGTTTTCGCTCCTTTGGTTGAGCCTCTCGGGAACACTGAGAAGGGCCCTGCCACCCACCCAGAACCTCCAACTTGTATTTTCTAGCCTCCAAAAACCTGAAAGTAACTGGCGATTATGCCATTGCCAGTCACTTCCAGTGGTACACAGCAGGAGAGTGGCGCCGGAGGTAGGACTTGGCCAGGAAGGGGTTGAGAACCCCTGAGATAGACGATTATGCAGCCACCACTTCAGTACAGGGTCGTATCAATTCTAACCCCCTTGCACCCTCCTCTCAAACCAAAAGCATCATATGATCAATTCCATTTTCTTGCACAGCCCTATTTGAACTCCTACCCTATGCATTGGCAACTAGAGATCCATGATCCCAATTCATCCTGTGACGAATCAACCAGCTGGCACATTTCTCACCTATGGCCTTTTAAGTTTTAGCCACGCTCACCACAAGAAGAAAAATACCCATACAAACATAGAAAGAACCACACACCTCTGTCCTAAAGTAGTCTTCTCCTAGTCTGAAAAGGTACCCCCAAAGACTGGTGCTTTGAAGCATCGTCCATTTACAAACAGGCAGGCAGCAGCATGAAAATCCAAAGGTGAAAAGCAAATCATCATTAGCAAGTGGGTCAAGCCTGTTGATCTACTTGCTCACTGCTCCCTAAACATTTACCCTCCCATACGCGACAGTAGTTCAAGAACAGAGTTCATGCTTAGAATAAAAGAACACCTTTTCAGTCCCCAGCATCTCCACTTCCTTCAGCTCTGACACTTACTGTCAGTATTGGGATACATTGCATTTCAGAGATGCAGAATCCTAACCTCCACTCCCAATCCTTTCAATGGTGGCAAGATATGCCTACCACTCCTAGTGCCTGATGAAACCCCCCAAAAAGTGTTTTGGTACATGGCATGAACAATCATGCTAAAAATCATTAACACAGCTTTCTACAGCACACCTGAGAGCTTAAAAATTACACTGTGGACCTTCATTCCTTGCTCTGCAGATCAAGAGATCAGAGGATGAGAGATGATTGAGCAGTCTCCTGCTTGCAGACACATCAACATGGATCCATCATCAGAGATCCAACAGTCGCTGTGTAAGATAAAAGGCACTCTGCGCATTCTCAGGTGAACTTAACTCACCACAATTCTCTGCACATCCTCAGATGCCGAGTTCTTTTTTCTCCAGCATGCGACAGAATCTGACACTAAGCCTCCTGGCAGTCAAAAGACAGGTCACCCCTATCGCGCCGGCTCGCCTTCTAACGCCGCCACCCCCGCCGGTTACACAGAGGCGAGTGAGACAGGGGAGACCAACCACGCCAGAGACCGAGGCGAGGCGAGGCGAGCCGCGTCCCTCCCTCCCCGCTTCCCGGGTCTGGCTCTGGGCCTGGCAGTGACTCAGCTCGGCTCCTCCGCTTCAGGCTCCTACCAGCTCCTGCTCCTTGTCCACCGCAGGGGCATTGGGATCCTTCTTGTCCTTGCTCCAGGGCCCCGCCAACTTGTCATCTCCGCTCCCCGGGGTCGACCCTCCCGCTTGAGCCCGCCTCTGGCTCCCGCTGCTGCTGCTCCCGCCGCCACCGTCGTCCATCGCAAACCGCTTCCTCTCAGAGACCGACTGAGGCACTGCGCAAGCGCGCGTAGAGTAACGGGGCGGAGCCTAAACAAGCCAATCCGCAGAGGAGAAGACACAGTGACGCGAACGTCGCGTAGCGAATTACGAGTTGCGGGGGGGGGGCTGGGAGAAGAGCAAGGCAGGGAACGGGCTCGGTGAGAAATGATGGGCGGGGCAAGTGTGCAAGACGGGAGGAGCTAAACGCATGTGGAAAGTTGTCCCCTTTCCGCTTGGAACGCCAAGACGCGGATTGGGACCTCGTCTCAAGGGCTCATTTTGTACTTTTCATGGCTTGTTTCAAACAACGGAGAGAGCCCATGTGCAAAACAGTGCAGAGTTAAAATAGTTTGGGCGAACCGTATTAAAACGATATTGGAAAATCATGTGTTACCTGTGTCAGTAAGGTCAGAGAGGCGGCCCAAAGGAAAGCCCTGCAGTGCACTAGGTCTCGCACAGCAGCCCCTGTCTGTCTGCGCCTGAAGTGATGGAGCTTTGCTTTGCATGCTGCCGCTGGTTCTGAGAGTTGGCACAGCCAGGCCAGCCCTCTGGTGCGCAGGGCCCTCAGGCAGCGCCTGTCCTTGCCCACCCCTGATGCCACCTTTGCCTCCAACAACTTGCCATGAGGCCATCTGAAGCGGGTTGCATCAGCGGCGGATGCTGAGGTCAAGGAGGTAGTGGGTTTGGGCTGCCTTCCCTCAGGGCCCATGAGAGGGGGGTAAATTGTGCACGGGCCCAGAGTCAAAAAGGGGGCCCCTGGAGCCAAAAGAGGGGGTCCAGAAATTTCCTGGGATCTCAGCTGGCTTCATGGAGAGTGAAAGATGGTGGCCGCACTGGCGTCGCTGCAGGGGGGGCGGAGCTCCAAGTTCCGTCGGGCTCTGAGCTTTCGTCAACCAGAATGGCTCCAAAGGCGAGGGGGCAGGGCCGCTTTCTCCCGTCGTGTAACGGAGGCTCAGAGCTCGACGGAACTTGGAGCTCCGCCCCCCCTGCAGTGACGCTGCTGGGTGGCCCGGCCAACCAGGAGGCCAGGTCTACCTGGCAGGTAGACCTGGGCACCGCATTGGGAAGTCTGGTAGACCTGGGCTCTGGAGACTTTTCCAGTTGTTGCTGCCCTCCCCCTGCCCTGTTTTGCCCCCTCCCCTTTTGAGAAGGAGCCCAAAAGAAACTTTGTACCCTCTGATAAAATTCCTCTCAGAGGCCCTGAGTTCCCTCCAACCTGCCGCCAATTTGTGCCAGTGTGCCACAATCAGTATCGTCACTAGGGGGCGCATCACCCTGGAGCGGGGGGCACGCATCACCCCTGCCCTAGGGTGACGCTTACCCCCGGCTCTAAGAGCGACCACCCCGTCCAGCGGTCCAGGGCCTTCTGAGAAGGCCCAATGCGTCGATGTGTCATTTATTAGCTTTTTCGCACATGCGCAAACCGTTTCTGAGGGCAAGAGCGAGCGGTGGGTGGGTGGGTGGGTGTGTGGGAGGGCGAGCGGTGGGTGGGTGGGTGGGAGGGAGGGAGGACGAGCGAGCGGTGGGTGGGCGAGCGAGCTGTGGGTGGGTGGTAAATTTGCGGGGGGGACAAAAAAATCCCCGCAGCAAATTTTCCCTATGGGAAAATCGCCCCCCACTGCAAATAGGTTCCCCACCCCTGGTGTATGGGGAGTTTGAACATTCTCCCCATGTCTGCGTGGGTTTTCTCTGGCCCGGAAAGCTCACATGTCAGTGTTTAATATAATATTAGAAGTGTTTTGGCCCTTTATTTAGAAGTTTGGTGATATTTTTGTGACCAGAAATATGCCGTAAACTCTTGTTTATGTATATCAATTAGCCTATGGTAAAATTGGTTTCGTTATAAGTCATTTCACTTAAAGTTGCAGTTTCCAAGAACCTATTGACTACTTTAAGTGAAGACTTGATGTACTGTAGATCAGGGGTTCTCAACCTTTGGAGGCCCGGGTACCCCCTATCACGGTCCAATTTTCTGAAGTACCCCTGCTAATTAATTGGATTGATTGATTAATTAATGAATTAATTAGGTAATTAATCGTTAAATTAAAGTACTAAAACAATTTTAAATATGAAAAATGTCTTATTTAACTGTGTGTGGGGGGAGAGAGACACATACAAGGATCTCTTTTTTTTCTCCGTCACAGTTCCCAAAATCAACTCCTCCCTCCCCCACCCCACCAAAGTACATTTTCCAAAGTACAAAAATAAGCCCAAAACCAAAATCAGAGAGACAGAAGGGCTCCAAAAATCATTACAATTTAAAATCCATGTTAATTAACACTTAACACTTAAAGTTCCAAGGGGAACGACACGTCAGGAGTGGATTGAGTGAAATAGTGCCTGCCAGCATCGGATAGCCCCCTTTGAAGTTCGCAATTGCTACTTTGACAAGCGCCTGCGACTCGAGAGGAGGATTTTCTTCTGGCAAGTTATTGTTTGTTATCTATCTTATTTCTTCAATTTGGAAAATATATACATGGATATAAAACCCTTAAGCTGTATTTCTTCTCCCCACTTAATTAGCTGCTGATGGGGCAGATAAGGGGCAGGGCTTGGCGTACCCCCAGCAAGAGGTCCGCGTACCTAGGGGTACCTGTACCACAGGTTGAGAACCTCTGCTGTAGATCTACATATGAAACACAAGCTGAATCTATATTAGTTTTATGCTCTGTCTTACCTGTCTGTTATTCCAAGAAGTAATGTATATTATACATTTAAGTTAAGCAATTACGTCTTTATTGATATTACATATTGAACATTGGTAGGTGCAGATAGATAGATATTGGGGAAAATGTGGTGCTATAATAAATCCTTACTTAAGCCTGGATGACAAATGTTTGTTCACCCAAGAAAGTCTTGCATGACCCCTGGAAGATACTAAGACCCAAATCAAAACTTCGTGGCAAGGCAGGCGCTGAAAAAGCTGAACCTTTTGGGTGCCATTCTACGTGAGAAGCTGTTTGTGTGCAGTATCTTTCCATGTGGGCCAGCCAATTTTCATCATACCCCAGAAACTTACGCTTTTCCAGGGGAGGGGAGGAATGCACAGGGGGGTGTTGCAGTGTTCATCTGCCAGCTCTTGCCCACTTTTTGAGAATCTTCCTTTGCAACTCCCTGATGTTGACCTGGCTTCATATACTGTATATTATTACATCTGGCATCTAGATCCTTATTTATTTATTGGCAACTGGCTCTGATGCTTGGCTTGGATAGACTGTTTCACTGGCTTTCACCCCAATCTTGGCAACTTGACTTAACTGACTTGTGAAATAGCTCTGGAAAAGGCTGGCTTTCTTGGTCCTGATCCTACAAAGGCCATTCATACTGCTACTGTCCAATCCTGTATAACCCGCCATTGGCGCTGATGCAGCCACTTTGACAGAGCGCCACACTGCATCCAATGCTGGGTGGGTGATTGGATGGCCAGCAGGAGGTACGGTAATTAAAAATATTTTTTACTTACTCCTCAGGAGGCTGCTCAATCGCCTATGGGTCTCCTCAGACCTATGCCAGCCATTTTGCTGGCATAGGTCTGAGGAGAGATAAAGGGCTGCCTGAGAAAAAGGGGATAGGATCTGGCGCATGCTGGTGCCCCCAAGTTCCACCCCCTCTCTTGCCCTCCCCACCCTTTGCCCTCCCTGCCCCAAAACTACCCCTGCCCTCCCCCTCCCCACCCACGACATGCCTCTGTCACCACTGAAGCCACTGCTGCATGTGCTGCACTGCTGCCTGTATGCGTCGGCAGTGGCCTGGAAGCATGCGACAGCGACCTGACGTGCACCGCCATGAAAGGTCTTGTGCTCCCGGGATGCTGATTACGACTGTGCAAGGTCCCCAAGGAGCCCTAAGGAATTAGGAAATTGGATTTATAGTTATAAGTTCAATTGCCCTGGGCATGCTAGCTGGCCTGCTCTGTCTGTTAAACGAAGAATTCAGTAGGATGGAATTCAGGGAGAGGAGAGGACTTAGACTTTTTTTTAAAGCAAATCAAGAGGCACCATCCAAAAGCAGGTAAGATTGGGGGGGGGGGGGATGAAGTGTGTTAGTAGGTGATCCGCTCTCCCTTTTGCGTGGTCAGCAAATAAACAAAGACAGCTTGATCTGGCAGACTTGATCTGTCTTTGTATGGGAAACAGAGAGCACCAGGCAGAATGTTGGGTCTCTGAGTGAGACAGGGGGAGCCTGGAATGGAACCTAGAGCCAGCCAATAGCCAAGGCACCTTTAGAGTGCAAAGCAACTAGCCAAGTGTGAGTTGCTTGCAGCTGTACCTTTGTCAATAAAGGAAATATCACAAGGATGACACCATCAGCCTCCAGTGATCTCTCCTCCAAAGGAAGCTGAAATCCAGGTAATGCTACACCCCTGGAACTTCTTGTCTTGGAGAAGACAGGGCACGAGCACACAGAACAAGACACTTTTCACCTTGAAAACTAGTCTGTTCATCTCATTCTGCATGCATGGGTTTCTCAGTTCTTGAACCCCTAGTATGAAGATTGCCAGATACTGTCCCTCAAATGCTTTGGGGCCCCTGGGACAGGATGCTGCAGGCCACTGATCTTCAACTTTTACCTGAAGGTAAAGGTCGCTGTAAGTCTTTGTGATTCTGCAGTAACAGCACTTCTGGATTCGCGCCAACGGCAGCTAAGTAAAAAAAAGGGGGTTGGACTTACCATACTCATCTGCGGCGGTGGCGAGAACCCATTTTATGCAGTGTTTCCTGCCACCGCCACTGACAGGTAAATCCAGAAGCCCTTTTTTTAGTTAGTCAGCGGCGCGAACTTGGCAGTGACGTTGCCGCCATCCTGACGTCACCGCCACCATGTTCCTTAAGGGGAAAGACGTTGTCTCACACAGGACCTCCTTGTGATCTTGACCCCAAGGTTGAAGATCACTGCTGTAGGCAATATGAGAGTTCTAGATGCCACAACAGGAAGGAAAGCAGAGTGGGCAAAGAAGCGTGTAGACTAGAGAAAGTTGGACAGGAGGCACAGCAGTTGTATCCTGTCTCAGGTCCTTGCAGCATTCAAGTTATTAGGCACCATCTTCAGGCCAGGATTTTTTGTTTTCTTTCAGGCTTTCCAGTTCCATAATTTCATGATCACTTTGCCATGGAGGAGTACCTCCCACGATTGTACTCACTGCCGTTGGACCCTAATATCCAAATTTTAAACAAATTGACTGAAAGGTAATGAAAACCAGCGTTTAAAACTAAAGCCCATTCTTTTCATAATGGTGATTTCACACACATCTGCTGTTAATAACTTCATATTCAGGCACTTCGGTGCTGGCTGCTTCAGGTAGAGTAGCTATTTGGTATGCAGGAGTCCCAGGTTCAAGCCCTAGTGTCTTCAGGTGGGGTTGGGTTGGGAAAGGTTCCAAAGCCCTGGAGAGCTGCGGCCAATCAGTTACTCAGCTAGATGGACCAATGATGAACAACTCACCCAGTGAAAGGCAGCTTCATATGTCCAAATCTCTGAGAGGCCCCCAAGATTCCTTGTTTCTCTTGCAGTTGGAGGTGCTGAAGAGTTTTCAAGACCAGTTTGCTACAAAGATTTGTACTTGAAATTTGCTGTGGTTGCTGTACTTATTGTCCCAAATCATATCCCAAGCATATGTATGTCTACTCAGAAGTAAGTCTCATTGAGTTCAGTGGAGTTTACACTCAGGTAAGCGTGTGAAGCAGCGGGTTAAACCGCTGAACCATGAGCTGTCGATCGAAAGGTCAGCAGTTCGAATCCACGACGGGGTGAGCTCTCGTTGCTTGGCCAGCTCCTGCCAACCTAGCAGTTCCAAAGCATGTTAATGCGAGTAGATAAATAGGTACCGCTTGCGGGAAGGGAAACAGCGCTCCGTGTTCCAGCTGCATGCCACGCGCTGCGGCAAGGAGAGTCATGCCGGCCACATGACCACGGAGGTGTCTTCGGACAACGCTGGCTCTTCGGCTTTGAAATGGGGATGAGCACCACACCCTAGAGTCGGACACAAATGGACTTAATTGTCAGGGGTCACCTTTACCTTTAAGCGTGTGTAGGACTGCAGCCTAAAAAAAAAGGATGGTCTATTTAAAGGGGGTTACTTGCCTGTTGTAACAGAAACAACAGAGTCCTCCTGTGGCACCTTAAAGGTGAGCAGAGAGGTGTGTCTACTCTTCAAAAGCTTCGGCCACCTCAATGAATCAATGACTCACAGTGAATCTTGATGGCGCCACGAGAGGCTTGGTTGTTGATGATCAATTCTGTTGCATTCACTGTTGTTGTTATGGGAGCAAATAACACTTTTGATTTATACATCAAGCAGAATAGAAAGTGGGATGTTTTCCTCACAGCTGAGCTGCCTGCTTCTGGTGATCTTGCTTCACCTAGTTCAGATGATTCTCTGCCTCAAGTTTCCTTGGGCTGCAGTTCCACCAGATGGCACTCATCAAACTTCTCAGCATGCTGCAGCCCAAACCCCTCTCCTTTCCTGCCATCACTTACATCAGGGCTGCTGCCTGGTCCACACAACCATTTTTGAGGTGGGGAGCTGTCATGCTGCACCATACGATACACCCAGGTCCAGATTTTCATTGTGCAACCACATTTCATTGCACTGTGCATGCATGACCATTGCCACAACACAAGGAAAGACTGGTCAGAGCTGCTGCTGAGGTCTATGTTTGATTACAGGACCCTAAGCCAAGTCTTTAAGTCAGCATAATCCCTAATCTTCTCCAATGATATACCCACTGCTTTTGCTTTGCTTGGAAGACTAGCAAAGAAGATGATGGTTTAAAGGTCACAGGAGGAGTCAGTAAAGGCCCATATACACTATACACGTGATGTGCAGCTGCATCAAACTTGCAGCTGACACCAATGTTGTCAGCTATTTTTCGTGATGAAAAGCAACTAAGAAAGGCTGGAGTCTTGACTGGAAGACAATTTTTTGGCAAAAAGACCCTGTTCCCCCAACTCACTATTTTGCACCAGATGGTGCTGGATGGATTACTATCCATTACTGGTGGATTGACCTGGGGTTCTTCTAGTGAAGAACAGAGTTAAGCATGAAATCTCTGCCCACACCTGGATTACAATATGTGCCAAATTTCCAGGCTCTGGCTTAACAGGATATATCCTAAACCGTGTGATACTTCCCATGAATGAGGGAGGCCAGGGTGGTTCCATGGACTGGTTCCATGTCTGCAGGGGATTTCAACACATGCACACTCTGGGTCCCCAACTCTATGGGAGGTAGCTACCTTGGCATTGGGGGTGGTAGTACTGATGGTGATGGAAGGAAGCCTATTAGCCAGTGGGAAGGAGAAAACAGAGCAGCCATCTATCACTGGCTCTTCCGGGTCCCCCTTCCTGCCACAAATGGCCTTCCTGCAGAGTCTCCTACATCATAAGAACAGCCTTGCTGGATCAGGCCAAAGGCCCATCTAATCCAGTTTCCTGTATCTCACAGTGGCCCCACCAGATGCCCCGCCATCCTAGGGGCCCTTTGCAGATGGGGGGGGCACAAGAAGGCAGTGACAGAATTACTCTTGTTCTGTCACAAGAGTTTCCCCTTGGCACTCTGCATCTGCAATGGGAATGTCCCCCCCCCCCTACAAGGATGCAGTACACCCGCACTTGCAAATGGTGGGGATGCCAGGAGAGGTCAGCAAATGAGCGATGCTCTCGTCTCAGCTGTGAGAGTCATGCCACCATTGCCATCACACGAAGGTAGGCAGGTACTGGGCAGCAGGGCTTCAGGTTAGCTGTTGGTCTTCTGATGGCTCTGGGCCCTGAGCAAGTTTTGTCTGACCCCTGATGCCAGGCTTGTCTGAGTAGCTTTGGCCAGTTAAAAAACCCTGGGGCCTAAACTTATGTAAGTTTCTAACCACTTCATTCCTACATCACTCACTCATGTTATATCTTTTGGGTGGGGACAGTGAGTAAATCCTATTTGGATTAATTAGCCATCCGTACCTATCCGAGGACATATATTTGTGAGTGACTAACTGAGCCCGAGAGTTCCAAAAAACCACCTACTTCTGCTTCATTGACTACGCAAAAGCCTTTGATTGTGTGGATCACAACAAACTGTGGCAAATTCTTAAAGAGATGGGGGTACCAGACCACCTTACCTGTCTCCTGAGAAACCTGTATGCGGGTCAAGAAGCAACAGTTCGGACCGGCCATGGAACAACCGATTGGTTCAAAATTGGGAAGGGAGTACGGCAAGGCTGTATATTGTCACCCTGCTTATTTAACTTATATGCAGAGTACATCATGAGAAATGCAGGGCTGAATGAATCACAAGCCGGAATCAAGATTGCCGGGAGAAATATCAACAACCTCAGATATGCAGACGATACCACCCTAATGGCACAAAGTGAAGAAGAACTAAAGAGCCTCTTGATGAGGGTGAAAGAGGAGAGTGCAAAAGTTGGCTTGAAACTCAACGTTACTAAAACTAAGATCATGGCATCTGGGCCCATCAATTCCTGGCAAATAGAAGGGGCAGAAATGGAAGCAGTAACAGATTTTACTTTTCTGGGCTCCAAGATCACTGCAGACGGAGACAGCAGCCATGAAATTAAAAGACGCTTACTCCTTGGAAGGAAAGCTATGGCAAACTTAGACAGCATAATAAAAAGCAGAGATATCACCATGCCAACAAAAGTTCGCATAGTCAGGGCGATGGTGTTCCCAGTAGCAATGTATGGTTGCGAGAGTTGGACCATAAGGAAGGCTGAGCGCCGAAGAATAGATGCTTTTGAACTGTGGTGCTGGAGAAGACTCCTGAGAGTCCCTTGGACTGCTAGGAGATCAAATCAGTCAATCCTAAATGAAATCAACCCTGACTGTTCCCTGGAAGGACAGATACTAAGGCTGAAACTCAAATATTTTGGCCACCTAATGCGAAGAGAGGACTCTCTGGAGAAGACTCTGATGCTGGGAAAAATTGAAGGCAAAAGGAGAAGGGGAAGGCAAAGGATGAGATGGTTAGACAGCATCACCGATGCAACGGACATGAAAATGAGCGAACTCAGGAAGATAGTGGAGGACAGGAAGGCCTGGCGGGATATGGTTCATGGGATCACGAAGGGTCGGACACGACTTAACGACTGAACAACAACAACAAACTGATTGCATCTACCCTGATTTTTTATGCAAGTGTGAAAGATGGCTAGCCAACTCCTGGATGTGGTGATGGCACCTGGCCTATATGCCTTTAAAGGGGGATTGGATAGATTTATGGAGAAAAACTCCATCACAGGTTACAAGTCATAAGCAACCTCCTGGCTTTAGAAGTAGGTTTGCTCTGTATGCCAGGTGCAGGGGAGTGGCAGCAGGAAACAGGTTATCTTGTTGTCTTGTGTGCTCCCTGAGGCATCTGGTGGGGCCACTGTGAGATACAGGAAGCTCGACTAGACCGGCCTTGGACCTGATCCAGCAAGGCTCTTCTTATGTTAAGCCAGACTCTAGCTTGGAGTCCCTCCCATTTATTATAAAATGAACATCTTACAGACCTTTTAATGGGGTTGCTGAGAGAAGGTGTTTGCAATCACAGCTGCAAAGCAAGCACTTAACACATTACAAGCGCTTCAAAGGATGAACAGTTGAATTTATAAATTTAACCAAATAATAAAGCGATAGAGGAAAAAGATGGACATGGAGGTGTTTCACACAGTAACCCATGAGGACTAGAAACGTAGGGATGTTGGTTTTTCTTTTAAAGCTGTGCTTATAAACCCGTATTCCTGACAGGCTAGCGGGAAACCCACCGCCTGGATGTGCCAGTGGGGTGGAAAGATGGGAGGGAGGGAGGGAATGCGCACTAGCCAGCCCAGGGCCCGCCCCGTAGGCAGCGCGACCAGCGATGGATAAAATATCGTGACCGGCGGCGGAGGCAACGCCGCGCCGTGCCCAGCGCGCTAGCTTTGCGGCCGGCTACAAAGACTTCAAGGGCCGCTTCGCCGAAGCCACTCTCGGCGGGCTGCGGCGACGAGGACCCTCCAGTCCCTCCCTCCTCCCGGGTGGTTCCTGCCTGCCTGCTTGCCTGCCTGCCTGCCTGCCTGCCTCTCTCCTCTCCTCGTGGCGCGCAGGGCAGGGAGGAGGACTGGCGGAGCGGCTCAGCATGGCCCACGCGACGCCGGAGCAGCCCGCTGCTGTTGCCGCTCGGCTCGCCCCCGGCTGGGTACGGAGCTAGGAGGCAGCGCCCGGATCCTCTTCGCCCATGATCGCCAGCATGAACGTAGCGCTCCAGGACCTCGGCAACAATGTGAGTGAGTGGCTGGCGGCAGCGGCGGCCGCCTTCTCTACTGCTGCTGCTTTCGCGGAAAGGACGAAGGGGCCCTGGTCGCTGGGTGGGCGGGCGGACGGACTTGTTTTCCAAGAGCGCGACCGCAAGCCCCGGCCGGCCGGCGCAATTGCCAGCTGCGCCCCCAGCCCGAAAGGCGAAGAAGCCGTCGCTCGGCTGCAATCCTGTACACGTTCTCCTGGGTGCAAGTTCTGAATTCAGTGAGACTTGCTTCTGCCGAGGCAGCATACATAGGGAGTGCGGGAGGAGGGCTCCAGGAGGCAAGGAAGACCTCTTCTCGCCGGGGCCCTCCTATGCGTGCCGCCCCGCCCCCCACTATAGGGCAGAGACGAGCTTCCGTCGTGATGAGCCTGGGACAGGCACGCCCTTCAGCCTGGGGTGGGGTGGGGTGGGGGTCGAGGTGGGTTGCCCGCCGAGAGACAGTGGCCTTGAAAGGGCCGTTTTGATGCACCGAGGGAGCCTGCCGCTCTCCTAGCGCCACTCTCTAGCCTACAGCGCTTCTTGAGTCGCGGCCGGCGTAATTGTGCGCGTAGGATTGGAGCCCCAGCCTTCACTTGAGCTGCTGCTTCCGTCTGGAGGGGCGAATGCGACTCCTGCCCCCCCCCCCACTACCCTCGTGGGATTTACAGCACTTCCTATGGCTTTTCAGTCTTTTGTTCAACCTGCCGTGATGGCAATATCTCCAATATCATTTCTTCCCCGGCCTTGCCAGTTGCAAAACGCGATTCACTGGTGTGCTTATAATATAACTGCCTGCTGCCCATTGCAAGCACAAGTTCCTCGGGGCTGGTGGTGGGGAGCCTCGGAAACCCTTTGAATGTTTGCTTTTCACTTGTGCTTAAAACTTTGGGAGGGGCATTAGGTGGCAGAGGTTGTTAAGTTCATGGCTTTCTTATGGCTCAATGCTGGGAGCCTGACAGGCTACCAAAAAGGGCTAATCATCATCCTAAGGTTTGGCATCTGCCCTGAGAACCTGTGGAGCTATGAGGATAAACCCAGTGCCCGCCCCACATAGCCTGCAGAGGGTCCTCCAGGCCTCCTGGAGGTCACCTAGCAGCACCAGCCAGCAACTCCTAGAGGGGCTGCCCTGCCAGCAGAGCTGGCCCATTTATGACGCTCACTGAGGCAGTTGCTTCAGGCAGTAGCTTGATGGGGGAGCCCACCTCTGCCCTTCCACTTGCCTCTCCGCACTGTTCCCCTTGGATTGGAAAAGGATGAGAGGGCTGGAACGGAAGAAGGAGAATGATCGGCTAGAGCAGGGGTTCCCAACCTGTGGTATTAGTACCACCAGTGGTACTTCGGCCGACTGCTGGTGGTACTCAGACCGTTGGAACCCCACTCGGATGTGACACTTTTGGTGATGCATTTTTGCTCCCAAGAAGCTCCTGCCTTTGGCTGAGCCTCTCAGGAACACTGAGAAGGGCCCTCCCACCTGCCCAGAGCCTCCTTCCTGTGTTTTCTGGCCCCTGAAAACCTGGAAGTAACTGGTGATGATGTCATCGCCAGTCACTTCCGGCGGTACTCAGAAGGAGAGTGGCGCCGGAGGTGGTACTCGGCTGGGAAGGGGTTGGGAACCCCTAGGCTAGAGCATCATGGAGCATCTCCAGTGCTGAGATGGGCAGAGCTCATCAGTTTCCTCTCCTTCACGCTTCCTCTTCTGCTCTTCCGTTTCCAATTCAGGTCGCAGGAGGAGCACAGGCTGGTGCATCACCACGTCAGAGCAGGAGCAGGGATTGGGCCTGGCCTGCTTCCTCAGGACCAGTCCTGCCTGCTAGAATGTTGCAACAAAAAACAACAAGAGTCGCCTGCGCTGTGAGACTCTTGTACAATCAGTGTGATTTAGGGGAAAAAATGTTTTTTCCCCTGTCATAATGTGTGGTAGAATCTAACCAAGAGCATTGTTGATTCCAAGTACAGAAACAGGAGGTGGTTGTTATTCTGGGTTGATAATGGGGAAGCATGTGGTTTTGTGTGTGTGTGTGCTGCATCAAAATAGATTCAGTTCCTGAGAACTGGATCGTGTTAGAATGGTCTTGGGAGATGGATCTCTGTAAGAATGTTCCCAGTAGCAGTCCAACCAGTCTCAGAGTCCTTGATGGGATTCTCCTGCCTGCCTCCACTCACTGTGTTGAACCCAAGCTAGCAAGGAGTGAGGGAGGGAGGTGATGTTCTGCTTTCTACAACTGCGGGCGGCATACTCTTCCCCCGGGACTTTGGTCTCGTTCACCAGCCCATTTAAAGAGCACTCTCTCAGGGAAAAGGATCTTCTCTTAGAACTGCGGAAGGTGCCTGCTGCCAGGTTGGCTCTTGTGACCTGCCAAAGGGAAGGAAGGTTCCAGGCAATTTCTGCTTCTTTTGACTAATCCTTCTGCATGCGCATTTTGAGGTTCAGACACACAACAAACCCCCCCCCCCCCCCATGAAGCTGAGCTAAGAATTTAAAAGTCACTTTGCCTCTTATACACTCAGATGCTGAGGTCCACCTGCCTCCTTCTCTCTGGGTGCCTGGAAGCCACAACCTGCTCAGTAGGAACTGAAAATAGTAACATGGACAGCTCTGGACATATTGATGGCATTGGACCATTGACTCTCTCAGACTCTGAAGAGACACAGTTTGGTGTGTGGCATCTCCCAGTGTTCAGATCAAGGAGGAAAAACCAAGATGTGCCATGAACTGGGAGGTTACTGTAAAAAACTGCTAAGAAGGATAAGAGCTTCTCTGTGAGATCCATAGTTCCTTCCTTCCTTCCTTCCTTCCTTCCTTCCTGAAGGGCTTTGGCACTCCTCAGCCTTATATACTCTCAGGGAAGCTTGACAAGACACTTACTATATAAAGAAACGTACACTGTCTCACGCAGGGAGGTCTCCCTTATCTAAACTGTGTAGTGAGATACCGTAATTGGTGCTAGGCAATGCTTCGCTCTTGTATCAAAAACAACAGCAGCCTGTACATCTACAGCTCTCAGGCCTTGCTAGCTTGAGCAGGCAGACAGGCAAAGAGGAAAGTTCATCTAGTCTCCTTGTATTCACGGTAGTCTTCTGGTCTCAGTTACTACAGGGCTGACAGTGTGTGAGGTGAATGTGATGTTTCCTACACTGCAGAAATGGTGCCTTGACCAGTTACTCTGCTCCCATGTGAAGGACTATAAGACTGGGCAGACCTTTTGAGCCCCATCATTATGTGAATGAAGAGTGCCCCCCCCCAGAACACACCCAACACTCTCCTGCCAGTTCCGGTCTTCTCATTGAGGAACCCATGATCAAAAACCCCAGGGTTGGTTCCTCCCAAAGGAATCCAGTTTGAAAGCCATTGCTGCCCTGCATGGCTGTTCACAGGGTACAGTAGAGCCTCCAGAGGCAAATAAGGAGCTTCATTGGCCCTTATGAGCAGAGGAGGGTAGGAGCCAACTTAGGAATTCCAAACTACAGGAAAAGGGGAGAGAGAAAGAGAGAGAAAGAGAGGCAGACGTGTGTAGTGGGAGTGGATTTTTTTTGTCTTGCGGGAGATGGGCATTCCTCGGGCTGGGTGGTGGGGTGGGTTTTCCCTGCTTCCAACTGCCAGCGTGTTGGTGAGGCATATCCTGCGCAGATGCCAGCAGTTCCCAGGAATTGTCCTCAGTTCCTTTGCTTTCCTTTTCCTGCCAACTGTTTGTTCATCAGAAAATTGAGCGTGTTTCCTGACTCAGCAAGGTGTTTTGCACACTGTTAGGTGAAGGTGACACAGTCTTGGGCCTTGGCAGTCTGCCATCTGGATGTTGTGGAAGCCAGAGGGGAAATGTCATCTTGTTTTGAAAGCTTTGAATTTAAAGATCATGGTTGTAAGGAAAGGACACAACTCCAGATTCCAGTCTTCAGCAATCTGAGGCTGCTGCAGCGATCATGAAAGCCAGAGTTTTGCACATGTGGCACAGCTGTCTTCATCTCAGGCCGGTATTAACTCTTCAACTCACTGGCGTCGCTGCTGGGGGGGGGGCGCGGAGCTCTAAGTTTAAGCATTAAACTTATCTTAATGCTGTTTAAGCGCATTAAAGCAGCGCTTTCACCACCTTTAATGGCTCCGAAGGCGAGGGGGTGGGGCCGCCTTCTCCCGTCGTGTAACGGAGGGTCAGAGCCCGGTGGAACTTGGAGCTCCGCCCCCCCTTCAGTGACGCTAGTGACTGAAAGGCGGCGGCGTGAGCGGCGCTTTACAGCACTTTCGCGATATCTAAGGCCGGCGGAATGTGTGCTTCGCCAGCCTGCCTTTAGGCAGGACTGCACCCTTAATTATTTCTGCCTTTGTCTGCCTTTATACCACCAACTGGATTGCTTAAACAATGTTAACCTGTCTGATCTCCAAGCCTGTGGTGGTGGTGCTGCTGCTGTTCATCTCTTCCAATGTACAGAATTGTTGTTGGTAAAACCTTCAGCAACCTGGGAGATAAACAACAACCCTAGATGTGGCAATCAAATAAAATCAATGAAACTTGGTATGAAAGGAAACAACAGAAGGACTCCTGTGCTGACTGTGCAGGTTGGGTCATCTGACTGCTAGCGCATTGCAGGCCTCTGCATGTAATGGAAAGGTTGTCACCTGTGTAGCAAACAGGCTTGAAGCTGTCTTGCCCTATTGAAACATACACCATCTCCACTCCTGCTGGGCACTGTATGTGACTGCTGCCTGTCCATATGAGTAGCTCGGTGTTTCCCAACTGTCTGCTAGCAGACACTCATTGGAGACAAGCTTCACTCTTCCACCTGAAGAAAGTTTACTTCTAAAATGTGTAAAGGTAAGAATTACCGTTCCTCACAGGGGTCCACCCTCTGTGTCTCTGCATGAATCCCTGGTCTGGAAAATTAAAATATTAAAACAAGACCAGCCCAGAGCAATCCCACTGCATGTTTTTCTATCAGGATGATTGAACGCTCCAGTCGTGCCCCTGCAGGGATACAGCAGAATTATTCACCTGCATTTGGAGGCTGATTGGAAAAGAAGCCAAGTCAGAGAAGCAAATCATGCAGAGATATAGTGAAGATCCTCTGTGAGAGAGTTCTTTGGGTTCAGAGGAGCCTAAGTATGAATTTGTTTCTTGTGGTACAGTAGCAGTCATCTTGCAGGCTATTGTTTGGAATTACAGTACAGTACTGTAATTACAGAAGCTGCATGAGCGTATGCTCTTTCTGAGCACAAGGGGGCACTGCATCATTGCCCTTGATACTCTGGAATGTTAACCCTTTGGGGAGCATGATGCAGCTCCCCTCCACACCATATAGCTGATGACAAGGGAAAGCCTAGCTCAGGAGTGTTCCTAGTTGTTGTTTTTGGTGAGGACCCCTTGAAAACTTAGAACCCCCTCCCTTTCTGAGACAGGCAGAATCCTAGTTTACTCTTCAGTGATGTCTTGCCCACATCCTGTCAGACCCCTCTATGGTCTCTGTTGTCATTATCTCACTGTCCTGTAGATAGAGCTCTGATTTTGGCTCTGCAGACTGTTGTCTCCATCTCCTGATTTTCCCACCACCTGTCCACCTCAGGAGAACCGACATCAGAATTGGCATGATATGGGGGGTGGGGTAGCCTTGATACTGGATGAACTTAAGTTCTCAGGCTTTGATTGGCTCTCAAACACTGCCTTCCAATAGGCTGGGAGCACTATATAAGTGTCCTTGGGTCTGTCAGACCTAATTCTGGTTCTTCTGCTGACGATCGGCTGCCCATCAGTCTAGACTGCCCTGTTTCCTTCAGCTGAGGCCTGTTTGGTCCTGCCTCTCCTGTCTAGATTTCCATCCTCATGTGCCTTCTGTTTTGCTTTACGAAATTGATTCACTGTGAACTGATCTCATTGTACGACTCTCCAACCATGCTAACTGCCTCAGTCTAGAGAGGGAGGTCAGATAAAACCCACTGACTCGGCACAGTTGCCAACTTTGGGCCCACAACAAAATGAGGGATCTGAGTAGCCAATACGACTGTGAATATATTGTGTAGTAGACGGAGTGTTGGACTTGGGCCTGCAAGACCCTGATTCACTGATGAAGCTGACTGGTTGACCTTGGGCAAGTCACTATCAGTCCAAGCAACTTCTATTAGTCTAAGCCTACCTCACAAGGTTATGGTGAGGATAAATTAGGATAACCTGTATTTGTTACTTAAAGCAGTGTGGAAGAAGGGTAAAAAAAATAGTTGATTATGACTGTGTTAGTGGGCAAGGCAGCTTTACACACACACACACACACACACACACACACACACACACACACACACACACACACACACACACACACAAAATGACTGTCTCTGTAACAAGCTCATGGACTAGGCAGTTTCTTCCTTCATGGAGGAAATTTCTTGATGTATGTGGGGAGTTGATGGAAATGAGCAATTTGAAATGACTTCTTCCATAAGTCACCAACTGCCTTGCTTGGAGGGTCCTTCAGTCCTTGCCAAGCACTGTTGCCCATTGCCGATGTTGCCTTTATCGTCTGGTTCCCTGGGCAGGGCCAGCCAGGCAACTGGAAAGGTGCAAAGAGAAGGAGGAGAAGGTGGCGGTGCTGGTAGTGTTGCTAGGGGACGGAGCTGCAGGTTGCCAAGGAACGGAGGACAAGGCTCCGAGACGGAAATCTGAAACTTGTCAGGAATACGGATGACGAAACAACTACTAAGGGCTATGGCGACTTACGAGATGAAAGACTGCTTGCCGCTGGGGGACAGAGCTGGGGTCTCCCTTTAAGTCAAACTGTGGGGATTGTACCTACTCTGGAGCTGATGTGAACAAGGCTCTGGGTCAGCACTAGCAGCAACTGTGTTGAACTCCCGAGGCTGGTCTACCCAGACGCTGGTTTTCTCAGGTTTGGAGGGTAGCCAAGGAGAGCCAGACCACAATACATGTCTGAAAAGACTAAGCTTTATTGACATACAGAAGCAAGAGAAAGCTTATATACAGAAAATGCAGCAGTTAAGAGAAAAGCATCTATATGGGATAGGAGCTGGGCAAACCAAAGCTTGCAACATCCCTTCGCAGCAGCGGATGGACTCCAAGGGGAAGCACTCCAAGGCAGGCCTGTGCAGTTCCTTGTCCACCGGTAAAATCTGAAGGGCTTTGGCACTCCTCAGCCTTATATACTCTCAGGGAAGCTCTGATCATCTACTAGAAGCTTATTATGTTAAAAAAAACTATTTTATGCAGACAGGAAACCCCCCCCCCCCCCCACACACACACACGCCTGGGCCTTGCCTTGACTAAACCACGTGGTGAGATAATTTGAGCTAGGCGCTGCCTGTGCAGTGAATCTGCAGGCAGACAGACAGACAAAGGGTGACACCTCACGGGCTCTTTGTCGTCTTAACGTGGAGCCTTGTAGTGGTGTCAGCTACTACAGCAGGGGAGATTAACTCAAGTTTCCAGCTCAGCCGAGATTTTTGCCTTTCTCAATGGATTTTTGCCTGATTGGAGGCGTGGTGGGGACTGTGACCGTATTTCTGTGCCAGATTTCAGGAGAGAGAGAAACAGAGTCTGCTGTAAAGAGATTAGTTATACAGGCACGGGAGTCCCCACGTTAAGGTGAGGTGTCCAACACAGCATTCTACCATTATAGCCCCAAACGGTCTCTGGGTCATACAATTGGAACCCCACCCCACCCCATCCATTGGCTCAGAATTAACTTGGGTGCAGTTCCCAGCACTCTTCCAGTTGGGTACAAATCCACTGAGAAATGGGGGAGGCACTGCAGCTTAAAATCGTACCTGAATCCTGAAAACTCCAAAATGTTTACAACTTTTTCATAAAGGATAATTCAGACCCAATCCTATCCAACTTTCCAGCGCCGATGCAGCCGCAATGCAGCTCCAAGGTAAGGGGACAAATGTTCCCTTACCTTGAGGAAGCCTCCGTGACTGCCCCACCACCACAGGATGCAGCGCACACCCCGTTGGCACGGCTGCATCAGCGCTGGAACATTGGATTGGATTGGGCCCTCAGTTTGATTTATAGTCCCTGAGATTGTTTTCAGAAAGTCAGGTGTGTTTGGGATTACATTCTTTTGTTATTTTGGAAAAAAAATGTCAATTACTTTTTGAATAATTAGCCTTTAAAACAGGGGTCGGTAACCTACGGCCTGCAGACCGGATTCAGCCCGCCACCCAAAGTCACCCAGTCTGTGCAGAGTTCAGCTTTTGCCGCCTGCTGGACAGGTCATGGCAGAGCCAGATCGGGCGTGAGGCTTCGCCTCTGAAGCTGGGCTCCATGCAGCCGCTTCCAGGAGCTCGGCAACCCAGAAGTTTGGTGATGACAGGATGATGTAATTGCAAAATGTCTGGCCCCTTTGCCTGAAAAGGTAGCCAACCCCTGCTTTAAAATCTTCTTGTTTTCCATGACTGATCGTGCTGGCATTTGTAACAAAATGCTTGTCCTTTTAGGGAGCTGATGATGTTTAGATCTTTTCCCCTTTTTTGCCCTCCTTGGTGAACATGGCTGCTGCCTCCCAAGCTGAGACTAGCCTGAGTTAATACTTCTCTTATTCAAAAAATCAACACTGCTTGTCCAGCCATCCCAAAGTTTGATACAGGTGAACCAGAAGTCACAATTCACCACCTCCCCAAACTGGTCCTGATCTGCAGTGATGATGAACAAGATATAGTACTTTCAAACCTGACCTGCTTTTGTTCATAAAAACTAACCCACTGACTTTCTCCATTTTCCTGAAGCTTGATTCAGAGTAAGTGAAGGTCAAGCTTTCCTGTCTCCCAAAGTTGGTGCAGCTGTGAAATGACCCCCAATGCCGCACTTTAAATACTTGGTCAGCAGAAATAGTTTCTCACTGTTATACTGGGAATAATAGGGTGGGCTCCCCCATCCATCCCCCCACAATAGAACTTGCAGAGGGTGGAAAGATATGCTGGAGGCAAGGAAGAGGCAGCTCATTCCATTGTGTGAAGTAATGCAGGCAAGTTTACCCAGGAGGAATAAGTCCATGGTAAATAAATAAATAATAAATGGTGTGTTTAATGGAGCTTTCTCCCACGTAAGCGTGCATAGGATTGCAACAAGCTTGAGAGTAAGCTGGTTTGAACTCAGTCAGGCTTACTTCTGAGTAAACACAGGATTGCTCATCGTTATCTTTGAATTTCTGCCTGCCACGTGACGGCACAAGAGCTCTCTCTGAAACTTTTCCCCCAGTAAGGGTGTTGCAAGCCTTGTGGAGATTATGTAAGTGAACACCCCAGAAACTTAATGAATCTTGAGGACTCATTCATAATCATAACTGACCAATGTGTGTCTGGGGCACATGGCTTAGCATAGGGTCTTTGATGCTGTTGGTTGGCCTACCTCACAAGGCTGTTCTAACAGTTGTGAACACTCCAGAATAACACTTCGGCAGGGTGGTAGAATCTATGACCGAGTTACTCCACGCCATGTTACAGGAGGATTGAATGGAAGTTCAGAATTTATGACCAATAGAATGCGCCGCCGGCCCTGTGGTGGAGACATGTTCTTTTCCTGCCTGCCACATAGTTGTTATTTAAAAGGTGCAGGAGCTCCTTCAGAAGACATGGGAGGCTTGAAGCATGAGTGAACGTGGTATGTTGCCACAGAATGTGGTGATGGCACCTGGCCTAGATGGAGGAAGCCATGGCCAATGGCCACCACCACCACCCCCGAGCTGCCCCGTTCCACCCTCCCCCCACCCCTGCACACTGGCCGGTACAGGCCTTACCTTCTCCAGCGGGCGCAGGGATGGTCCGCTGGGGGAGACAGGGCTGTTGGTCTCTGCGGCGGCAGCCCTTACTCTCCGGGTGCCATAAATGCGCTTTACAGCGTGTTTACGACACCCAGTGCCGGCGGAGCGCGTGCTCTGCCGGCGCTGCTCTACACAGGAACGTGCCGTCAAGCTCTGAATCCAAAAACAGGGAAGCCTGAAACAGGCTTAGTTGCATGCACTCCAGAATTCCCATCACAGATAATCCCTTAATAAAGATACAACTGCCTGGGTCCTATTCGCTAAGGCTTGGCTAGGCTGTTTTGCTTGTTTGTTTGCATTCTCAATTATTTTCCTTGATACATGTTCTTATTGCATTAAAATGTTAAAAGTCAAACATCTGTGTTACATACGTGTGTTATTCCACAGTCTCCTTTTTCTGTAGAATGGGACTACAAATGAAGAGAAATACTTAACATATAGACTGTATTTGGAAAAAAAAGTTTGGTGTGAGTGCAGAGATCTGGAGTTACATTTCTCTTTTGAAGAGTGTGCACAGTGGTTCATTGATACTAAGAAAAAAAACATAATTTGCAATGGGACTGTGAGAACTTTACAGTGAGAACCCCTTGACTAAACTACAGTTCCCAGGATTCCATTGGGGAAGGCATGACTGTGATTTTAAAATACTGTACTTTTTAACACGTTGGTAGTATAGAAAACGTGCTTAGATGGAATTGCTGTCCAAGTCTCTGGCCTGCAAATTCCCAGCTAGCGTATTCTCTCTTCCTCTCCCACCCTTCCTCTTCAGATGGCTGAGTATAAACGAGCTGTGTTCCAGGATGAAGAGGCACCGGAAACTGCTGGAGACGGGAGCACCTCTCCTGATAGCATGGAGGTAGGAAGGACAGGGGGGAACGGGACTCAGGGCTAACGCACACAGAGCACACTCCTGGTGATCCCTCTGTCTTCCCAGGGGAGTTGCCGCCACTGTTGCTTGGCAGCATGATTATTATATTAAATTCACAATAATAAAAGCACTGTCTCTGCCGCTTGGATAATTACGTTGCTGAAGCTGATTGCAGAGACTGAATGGAGAGAAAGGGAGATGAGCAAAGAAGCTGATTCCAGCAGGAAAGGAAACTAGAGATAAAACCCTGCAGCATAAAGGCAACAGCAAACGGCTCAGCCAAACCCCTTGTTGCCCTCCAAAGTCACCGATAGCATTGGTGATTTATGATTATGACGTTAATCCGCAGGGGAAGCTGGAGAGATTTGTTTTATGGGACAAATTTAATACTCTTAGCTACAGAGATCTTATTTTTTGATATGGTACTTATGTATGAGATAATTAAAAAATCAAATGGAGGCATGTACCTCTCTCATGGGATGTATTTAAAGACAGCTGGAAAAATGACTGATACTTATATTTGTTTTTTAAATCTCTGTTAAAAATCTACCAACTGAGCTGAAATCTTAAATTTGAACCAGAATAGATTCAGCCAGTTTTAGGAAAGTGGGCTCAGGATGTCCAAAAAATCTTTGAAATGTGAGAATCATTATGGAGGATAAATAAATGTATTCTTGTTAAAATAGATGGAGAAATAGATTAAAATTGTTAAAATAGATGGTCATGCATGGAGAAGAATTCTTTGATGGGCTATTAGCCCCATGGTAACTAACGAAGCCTCCATGTTCAGGAGCAGTGCAACTCTGATTATAAGATGCTAAGAATAGACGACTTGATCATGCCCTACTTCAGAGCTTCCCAGGACCACTGTTAGAACCAGAGTGTTGGTGCAGTTGACTCTTTGGAATGATTAGAGCAAGACAATGCTTATATAGTCACTCTCTTCCTTACATGTCCTAGCACTGAACTCTGGAATTGAAAATAAGTATGGAGGCTAAGAACCTCTGAAGCTGCTTTATACTAAGCCAGAGCATCGTTCAATCAAAGTCAGTATTATCTACACTGACGGGCAGCAGTTCAGAGAGGGGTCTTTTTTCCCAGCCTTACCTAGAGAGGCTGCTGGGGATTAAACCTGGAACCTTCTGCATGCAAGGCAGGCACACTGTCACTGAACTACAGCCTCACCCTGAATGGCCTGACAATGCTGTTTTCCTTACAGGGCATGCATTTAGCGAGCCTGATCCTCAGAAAGCCCATGCTTCCTGTGCACACCAATCCCCTGGTTGCCCATTAGTTGGCATTCTCCACACAGGGGAAGGAGATTTTGGAGGCGTAGTGGCCTGGTTCTGACGCCACTAACCCAAACCTTCCAAATGAAGGTGCTCAGCTCACAAATGCGCTGTAAGCTCTCTCCCCCCTCCCCCCATGAAGATTCCCTCACCACTTCTCGTTTCTTTTCCCATGGCATTAGTTCAAATCAGCAATTTGGTTAACTTCCAAACTGTGACTCGAAGCTGGGGTTTGAAGTGAGTGTCCAAACCATGGTTTGCCAATTCGGACCTCATGTCAGACAGTTGAGACAGTAAAGAAGTGGAGGAGGAGGAGACCTGCGCATGAGAGGGGGAGAGAAAGGCGGGAGAGAAGGTCTTGCAGCACACTGCTCGCAGCTTCGGATTCCTTGAGCCTGGCTGTGTTCTGGAGGAGCTAAGCACCAAAGCCCAGGCAACCCACACAGCAAGGAAGGGCTGCTGTGGCCCAGCGCCACAAGCACCAGCACCTGCCTGGCCTGCGGAAGACCCCAGGCTCTGTCCCCGGCAGGCAGCATCTCCCTCCAGGGAGGGTAGAGGAGCGGTTTTGTCTGAAACCTGGGAGAACCGTGGACAGGACTGACCGAGAGGGTCTGACTCTGTAGAAGGGTCTGACTCTACCCACGATGAAACTTTTTCTGTACTGCTTCAGACTGCAGGTAGCTGTTTCTGTTCTTGAATGCTGCCCACAGCAAAAACTCTTCGTACAGGAAACTAACATGACCTGGAATTCTCCCCCCCTTTGCTTCTATCTCCTTTATTTGTGAATAGAAAATAAGAAAACAGAACAATGAATAAAAAAAACCAAATGAAAAAATATATACCCGTATTGTCCCGAGTATAAGACGCACCTGATTATAAGACGCACCCTTAAAGTTTGATGCTATTAAAAAAATGTAATTAAATCACTGGCATTAAATTGCAACAGCCTGATTATAAGACACACCCCTAGTTTAAAAACTTAAATTAGGAGAAAAAAGTGAGTCTTATACTCAGACCAATACGGTACATAATGTGCATAAAATGCATACAAATTACAAAACTTATCAATAAGCAATCTACAGAAAAGATATTAACCATTCTGTGCATAAATCTCTATAAAAAAGACTTCCAAATATCTAAAAATAGGTCCATATGTAGTTGTCTTCTGTAAGCTGTGCATTCAAATGTTGATAAAGTTAAAAGGTCCTCAGTCCATTTAAGAATAGTGGGGAGGGGGGAGATGACGACCACCTATCTTTCCAATGCTTCAATATAAGTCTTTTGGCTACAGTAAGGGCAAGAAAGTGTGTTGAAGAAGAACTAAAGAGCCTCTTGATGAGAGTGAAAGAGGAGAGTGCAAAAGTTGGCTTGAAACTCAACATTAATAAAACCAAGATCATGGCATCTGGTCCCATCAATTCCTGGCAAATAGAAGGGGCAGAAATGGAAGCAGTAACAGATTTTACTTTTTTGGGTTCCAAGATCACTGCAGACGGAGACAGCAGCCATGAAATTAAAAGACGCTTACTCCTTGGAAGGAAAGCTATGGCAAATTTAGATAGCATAATAAAAAGCAGAGATATCACCATGCCAACAAAAGTTCGCATAGTCAGGGCGATGGTGTTCCCAGTAGCAATGTATGGTTGCGAGAGTTGGACCATAAGGAAGGCTGAGCGCCGAAGAATAGATGCTTTTGAACCGTGGTGCTGGAGAAGACTCCTGAGAGTCCCTTGGACTGCTAGGAGATCAAATCAGCCAGTCCTAAATGAAATCAACCCTGACTGTTCCCTGGAAGGACAGGTACTGAGGCTGAAGCTCAAATATTTTGGCCACCTAATGCGAAGAGAGGACTCTCTGGAGAAGACTCTGATGCTGGGAAAGATTGAAGGCAAAAGGAGAAGGGGAAGGCAAAGGATGAGATGGTTAGACAGCATCCAACATGAAAATGAGCGAACTCAGGAAGATAGTGGAGGACAGGAAGGCCTGGCGGGATGTGGTTCATGGGATCACGAAGGGTCGGACACGACTTAATGACTGAACAACAACAACAATGGGGAGAGCATTCAGGCATGTGAGTCCCTCCCACCTACCGTTTGAAGAGGATAGTTTTACCACCTGGTTTGCTTTGTGCAGACTTGGTCAATTTTTTTCCACAGGTACCACTTCGCTCTCTTCTGGTTCGGTGCTAAAGCCCTGAGCCAGGAATTCAGGAAGGTTCTGTGTGTACAGGATACTGGTAAACCCTGTCACAAGCTGAGTCCTGGTTTCTGTTCCTCCAGCCCTTGGACTGCAGTTGGTGGCTTCCCCAAAGTTATCCCTGATGGAAGGATGGTGTGTTCCATTCAGGGCCGGCAAGGCCGTTCACAGAATATGTTGTTTCCTCCCAAGGCCAGCAGCCCTTGTCAGCTGAAGGTTTGCAGAACAGCAAAGGAGAAGGCAGCAAGAAGGAGGAGGCAAGCTGGGTTGGCAGGCCTTGAAGAGGAAGGAAGGAAGGAAGGAAGGAAGGAAGGAAGGAAGGAAGGAAGGAAGGAAGGAAGGAAGGAAGGAAGGAAGGAAGGAAGGAAGAGTTATGTAAAGGTCTAAGGAGCTGCCTTATACTGAGTCAGGCTGTTGGTCCCTCCAGCCCAGTATTGTCGACTCCCTTGGATTCCAGGCAAGAGTCTCTCCCAGCCCTGCCACCGGATATCCTTTCCCTCAGTGCTCCTCAACCTTTTCAGATAGTGATACAGGATCCACCTGGGTCCCACTTTTAATTTGAGGACCCAATCCTATCCAACATTCCAGTGCCGATGCAGCCACAATGCAGCCCCGAGGATGATGCAGCGCATGCCCCGTTGGCACGGCTGCATCGGCGCTGGAAAGTTGGATAGGATTGGTCCCTGGTGTAGCACAGCAACTAAGAGGCTGGACTGTGCATAAGAAAATCCCAGTTCATGAGCAAACTGGGTGGCCAGTAGCAAGCTTCTTTATTTATTTATTTATTTATTTATTTATTTATTTATTTATTGGCAGTATTTTTACCCCGCCTTTCTCCCCAAAGGGACCCAAGTCGGCTTACAACAAAAAGAAAATACACTGCAAAAAGTATAATACAAAAAATAGATACATTTTAAAGCAGTAAAAACAATTAACGAAAATTAATAAAAACAGTATCTAAAAATCAGTTAAAAAGATTACATTAAATCTCTTTACATAAAGATTGTACATAAAATTGTACATATTGTACAATTGTACATTGTACATAAAATACATTCTCTCAGCCTACCATCTGGCCCACCTTACAAGGCAGTTGTCAGGATTGCAACAAGATAATGGATATATGAAGTGATTTGAGCATTTAAAAGCACCCTATAAATGTTAAGTTAATTATGATAGATCTGACTCTAGACTAGAGCTCTGTCACGATTTTTTTTCCCTTTCCTGTCTGTCTTTGTCCATCTTTCACTTCAGTGTACTGGGATGCTGGTGTGACCCACCTTAGATCTGTCTAGGAAGATCAGTTCTTTAGCTGAAGCTTCCAAGGGTTGAAGCTGGTATCTTTTACATGCACAGCACGTGCTCCACCTCTGAGCTATGGCTCCTCCAGGAAGGGGATAGGGGAGACACTTTAGTTTATTCTCTTCCTGGAGGGGTCATAGCCCATGTGTGCCCAGTGTGGATGCCTGGGGGGGGGGGGGAGTAGCAATATACATAGGTTGGCTGCGATGTCAGATGCATCATACTCTCCAGTGATAGTGTCAGCTACCAGCAGGTGGGACCTGGGATGCTGAGCAGCCCTGGGTTCAAGTTCAGCAGTGCCAAGCCTGGAGTCATTCAGCTCAGATGTGCCCAGGGCAAGGATTCAGAAGTCTTCCCTGCTCCATAGAGGTACCAACCTCAATGTTTCCAGCAATTTAACATTCCAGTGATTAAATCAGTCACCTCTGTGCCTCTTCCCATCCCCTCTCTTCTTTTTCTCCCCCTCCTGGCTTTACATTTGCTTCCAAGGTGGGCTTCAGGAAAAGAGATGGCCCCCTGCTGAGTCGCCTGGGCTCCTGGACCCACCTCAAGCTGGTGCTCTTTGCCATCTCTCTCTTTGTGGTGCTTTTGCTTCTGAGCTTGGTCATTTCCATGGGCATCCAGTACAGTCAAGGTAGGTGAGTGTGTGGCGGCAGTTGATACGATAATTGTGCACGGCCTCTCTGCCCTCTTCCCCTTCAGCTGATCCCTGCTCGAGTGGAGGCCCTAACTTGGCTCACAAGGGAAGTGCCCAGGGCAGGAAAGGGGGTGCGAAGAGAACCAGAAGTCTATTCCCATAACTCAGAGGGCTTCAATCTCCCTACACGTGGGGGACCCTTCTGACAGCAATCTGTCTGCTGAGGGGCTCCTGCATGTTTGTTGTGCAATGGCTGCCCATCACAGAGGTGCAAGGCGGCTGAGGGGGGACATGATTGAGGCGAATAAAATTATGCATGGGATGGAGAGAGTGGATAGAGAGAAGTTCTTTTCCCTCTCGCACAACACTAGAACTAGGGGACATGCACTCAAATTGAGTGGAGGGAGTATTAAAACAGACAAAAGAAAATATTTCTTTACGCAGCGTGTAATTCATCTGTGGAACTCCTTGCCACAGGATGTGGTGATGGCTCCTGGCCTGGATGCCTTTTGGACAGATTTATGGAGGAAAGGTCCATCACAGCTTACAAGCCATGATGAGGATAAGCAACCTCCTGGTTATAGGAGTAGGTTTTCTCTGTGCCAGGTGCAAGGGAGTGGCGACAGGATACAGGTATCTTGTTGTCTTGTGTGCTCCCTGAGGCATCTGGTGGGGCCACTGTGTGATACAGGAAGCTGGACTAGATGGGCTTTCTTATGTTCTTATGAGGTGGGAAAATGGAATGTACCGCTTCAGACTGCAGGTGAGTGACCACTTTTGAGTTTCTCTTCTGTAAAAGCCTCCTTGCAACTAAAAATCTAACACATCAAGGAGTACGGTTCTATCCCAGCCCACTCCCTGTTGTGCCAATTTTCTACTTGCAAGGTGGTGTGTTCTTTTACATAGGGGAACCTTCATAAGTGTGATCCCACCCCTGCTGTCTGAAGTGATACCATCCATTCTATCACCTCAGAACTCTCCCACCTCATTTCCTGCATGTACAGAACAAGCTTCAGTTTGTGCACACCTTGCTGTTGCTCTGTGCTGACCAAGAGAGTGTCTTTGAGCTCCCCTGCAGATGCATATTGTAGGGAACAATTGGCAAAGGTGGACAAGTTATCTTTTGCAGTGCAAAGCTTCAGTTGGTCCAAAACACAGCAGCCAGGTTAGCCATAGAGAGCACATAACACTAGTTCTGTATTAGTTCCAGTGGTTGTTGATTTGTTTCCAGGCTAAACGTGCTGCTACTTATCTTTAAAGTCTAGACTCAGGATAGAAGAGGCAATTACCTTCTTCCTTATGTTCCTTCCTGCTGCTTGAGATCTGGGGACGAAAGCGTCTGCTTGAGATCTGGGGACAAACGTTCCACCATCTTTCAAGCTGTGGGCGACTGCCAAATGGTCTCTTTGGTGGTGGCCCCCAAGTTCTGGCATCAGTTACCAAGTCTGTTGCGACAGATCCAGGGAGTCCATTAAAACAAGCTGGCAAGAGTTCTCTCTTCAGGCAAGCCTTTTAAAGCTGGGCTGTTGTCTTACTGCACTCTCTTTTCAACCTGTCCCTGTCATAATACTTTATTTTATTCTTATTGCTATAATTCTGTTGGTATTTTCATTCCTTTCAATTATCACCTGCTTTGAGAACAATAGTTGGAAGTTTGCCAGATACATACATCTGGGACAGGACTGGCCAGTGACTGTAGCCTCTTCCCTGCCATTGTAAACTCCCTCCGCCCCGTGGCAGGTTCTCCCCAACTCTGCAGGAGTTGCTGCTGCTGTTGCTGCATTGTCATGTCGCGGGTTTCCACAGCTGGTGACAGCCCACGACATGGAGCAGAGTCAGGGAAACGCTCAGTTTGATGCTGCTGTTGCCACATGGAGAGCACTCCTGCCAGTCACAGCAAGGTGTACCGGCAGCATGCACACTGGCGTCCTTTTCCTCCACTCTAGGCAAAGTCTGCCATTCACAGGAGTGCCCAAATCCCTTGCCCATCTTCCTCCTCCTGGCCCCCGTTTTTCTGCCTGTAGGACTGGCCTTCCGCTCCTGAGTGGACAGGGCTGCCCCGCGGGGATGCTGTGAGCGTTCATAATTTGTATGTTCCTGCCAGATCCCTCGCACACCACTTGCCTGACGGAAGCCTGCATCATCGTGGCCAGCAAAATTCTGGAGGCTCTGGACCGAGAGACTCACCCCTGTGACGATTTTTACCAGTATGCTTGTGGAGGCTGGATCAAGCGGAACCCGCTCCCAGATGGCCGCTCCAAGTGGAGCACCTTCAACAGCATCTGGGATCAAAACCAAGCCGTCATGAAACACTTGCTAGGTGAGGAGATGTTTCTTCACAGAGTGTCAGGCCTTGTAAATGGTCCAGCTGCAGGACAGGTGGGGGAACTAGCTACCAGGCCAGGTAGATCGGAAACAGGCATGGCACCCCAAATGTTGAGGAGCTGAGTGGCCACTTTGCTGCCGGGGCCCTCGGAATAAGTCCACGCAGGCCCTCCAGGGTGCCCCACCTGCCAGCGCCCCCCCCCCCTGCTCAGTCCCCTTCTAGGCCAGCCCTGCACCTCAGAAGCTGCCCTGTGGAGGGGCTGTGCTCCACCCTGGGGGCCACTCTGGACTGACCTCATGAGCCCCCCAAAGCTCAGCAGCCTGGTTGCCCTGCAGTTGTAGACTGTTCTCCTCACCAGCCTTGCTCAGGTGTTTCTATTCCTGGGGGGCTAATGGTGAGCCACGCCCCTTTCTGCCCCTTTCCCCTTCTTAATAGCCCTCCCTCACCTGCTCCAGCTTCTCCACTCACATGGAGATAGTCAGGCTGACTCCCTCTTCCTCTGGGTAAGTTCGGCCCCTGACACCGAGTATCATGGCAGCAACAGTCGTTCAAGGGGGTCAGAGGCAAACGTATACACGGCCGGCCCTTCCATGGGGATGACTGAGAAAGTTGCCTCAGGCAGTAGATTGAGGGGGGGGATCCACCTCCAGCTGTCCACTTGCCTCCACTGCATTGGAAAAGGAAGAGGGGGTGGAGTGCAAGAGGCCGGGAGAGAAAGCTAGACTAAGGGCATCCACTCCCCTCTCCTGCACACTTCCTTTTCCAATCCAGGGAGTGGGAGGAGTAGAAGCCGTCACATCGCCAGTTAAAGGGGAGGAAGCATTTGGCACGCCACCTCTGGTATCAGGAAGTCTTGGGCCGGCTCTGGGTGCACATCAAAGCCAGGCAGGTGTCAAGATGCAAGAAAGGGAGCAGTTGTGTGGGCAATCCTCGCATGCAAAACAAGTTGCTCTGAGTGAGGCTAGACTAGAGCTTTGTAATGCATTGGGATTGACTGGGGTGGGGCTGGTGTCAGATGACTGTATGTTCAGCCAGGCTGGTACTGGCAGGAGGTCTGGCTCAGTCGGTAGAGCTGCAGCCTCATATGCCTGAAGATCTAAGGACGGCAGTTCAAGACGCCCGGAAGAATCCGTGAGCAGCCAAAGAGCTGTCGGCACGCTGCTGACGAGCTGCAGAGCCTCTGCGTGAGAGAGAGAAAGCTGCAGCTGGCTCTCTGTGTGGGAGACGGAGTTGCCTGTTAGTTGAAGCGTGGGAGCCGAATGCCAGAGAGAGGCCAGACCATGAAAGGAAAACACCTGGAATGAAGCGTTCTATGAAAGACTAGAACATTTATTATAAATATTAAAACTGCTTGGTTTAGAATTGCCTGCCTATGTAAACCGCCTTGAATTAAAGTTGGAGGAGAAATCCAATGGCCAAGAAAGGCAGTATATAAATACTGGTGGTATTATTATTATTATTATTATTATTATTATTATTATTATTATTATTATTATTTTATTTTATTTTATTTTATTTTATTTTATTTTTATTATTATTATTTATTACTGCAGGCTAGATGGGCACCCTCACCCTGCTAAGCTTGCAGTGGACCCTGTGCATTAGTTGTGCAGGAGGAAGGGCACCAGAGTCTGTTTGATGGGAGCCTGAGCTCTCTCACCCGACACAGAGTAGGCAGAGAAAGACACACACACACACACACACACACACACACACACACACACACACACACACACACACACACACACACGTCCCACTTCCCTTGGCCTTCTTTTCATTGGGCACAGAAGACTCCCTTTTTAAAATAAATGAAATGTGTTGGGGAACTGGGCTGCTAAGAACCAGGGCGTGGGAGGCAAGAAAGAGCTGCCACACTGGGGCCCTGCAGCTGCCCGGCGGCCTGTGCTTCTCCCTGACAGGTTGCCCCCTTCTTCCCTTGCCAGAGAATGCCACTTTCAACTCCAGCAGCGAGGCGGAGAGGAAAACGCAGCGCTATTACCTGTCCTGCCTGCAGGAGCAGAAGATTGAGGAGTTGGGCTCCCAGCCGCTGAGAGATCTCATTGAAAAGGTGAGCCTGGCAGCCAACTGAGCACAGCAGAGTGCATGGAAGAGATGGGAGGGTTTTCCAGCCAAGGAGTCCTTGCCAGTTCTTCACTCTCACGGCTGTGCTGTGCTGGGTGTGAGGTTAGTTAGTACATCGCAGTGGCTGTGTGAGTCCCAAAGGACTGAGCATTCAAAAATAGGCAGGGCTATAAAAATGTGCTGAATCAGA
Organism: Plestiodon gilberti rubricaudatus; assembly: GCA_026170595.1. Classification (NCBI taxonomy): domain Eukaryota; kingdom Metazoa; phylum Chordata; class Lepidosauria; order Squamata; family Scincidae; genus Plestiodon; species Plestiodon gilberti. The sequence goes on along the minus strand of JANXHW010000003.1, from coordinate 5,956,349 downwards.
CCACCTAATCTGCCATTCCTGTTGCTTTTCCTACAAATCTAGTACATGGGGATATAGTGCCTTTGTACATGGAGGTTCCATTTAGTTATCTTAGCCATTGATGAACTTCTCCCTGAATTTGTCTGCTCTTTTTTTTAAAGCCAGCTAAGCTAGTGGCCAACAGTGCATTGTGGCCCTCACCACACCACCATGCCATCTTTTATTAGGCTAACAGTTTAGTGTACACACGTGCAAGCTTTTGAGTGCCACAGAACTCGTCATCAGGCAGTTATTGAAGGGTGCTGCAATACCTCTCTGGTATGTATAATATGCAACATACGAGCATGGAGTTTGATATCAGATGCAAGTTCAGCATCTTGAGAATCTTCACTTTCTTAAAACAGTCTCAAGTTTCTAGCCCTCAGGGCTCCTTCCCCGCCCACCATCCGGAGCCATCCAACTGGAAGGAGGCAGTGCGATCTAGCAAGACCTGGCGCGAGTCACACAAGGCTAGTGTGCCAGGTCTTGCGAGAGAGACCCTACGGGGCCGAGTAGGGTTGGGGAGGTGGGGTGGGAGCACAGGAGGAGGATTTAAGGTGGGAATTAGAGCTGAGAAGGGGGGGGAGAGAGGAGGCAGAGAGCTGGAGGGGGAAGAGAAAGATGGACAGAGGGGAAGTGGAAGCAGAACCGGATGGAGGGAAGGAGACTGGAGCCTAGACAAGACAAGGTGCGGGAGGAAGAGATGAGGAAAAGGAGAGCAAGCGACTGGGACAGAGAGAAGGAGGGTAGCAAGAGAATGCATGGGGCGGAGGCAGACGGGAGCACAGGAGGGGGTTCGGCTGAGAGAGGAAGAGTAGATGAGAAGGGCTTGAGAAGACCGGGCAGAGGCCAGGAAGAAGGGACAGAGCCCAGCAGGCTGGGAAGAGAAGAGAAGGAACCAGGGGAGAGCGAGAGAGTTGCCCCACAGCGGAGAGGGGCTCCAGGAGAGAGGGCGGCCAGAGAGGTCAGGGCCAGGAGGGGGGAGAAGACGGAGGGCCGAGGAGGGGCAAAAGGCAGTAGGCTGAGGAGGACTCTGGGGCTCAGAGGAGCCAGAGACCCTCTGTATAAGTGCGGACTACTAAGGGCGAGAGGGGGGTAGGAAATCTTCTGGAATGGACTCGCAGCTGCCAAAAATTAAATAAGAAGTCAAGGAAAAGCTGGTCTTGATTCTTCAAGGTAACGAACGACTGCCCTCAGAAGAGAGAGCTTGCAGCCAAACCCCGATGAGGTGGGCCTTCTCCCTGCGGGTAAGGGCACTTGCAGCTCCAAGGAGAGACAGACAGAAGTGTATCTTGTGAGATCTCGGAAGGGATACTGAGCAAGATTTTTGTGAGCAGAGGCCGGTGCCCTGCACAACTCGTTGCCACTTGGTCAGGGGACTGAAAAAGGTTATTCTCTTATTGTTATTCCTAACCTTTCCCCTCAGATTGGAGGCTGGAACATCACAGGACCCTGGAATCAGACCAACTTCATGGCAGTCCTGAAACTGGTATCGGGGACGTACCGGGCTTCTCCATTCTTTACTGTTTTTGTGGGTGCCGATTCCAAAAGCTCGAACAGCAACATCATCCAGGTAATCTCCAGAGAATGTTGCTGTGCAAATGAGCGCAGAGTCATAGGGATAGATGGGGCAGGGGCCCCGCACGGCCCAGGTAGGGGGCGGTACGCCCCCCCCCCAGCAGCAAGCGGCAGTTGCCCATGGCAGAAGCGGCGGCGGCCTTTTTCTTGTTGCCGTGACCGTGAAGTTTGGCCCTCCCAGGCTCTCCATAGGCTTATCCGGCCGCAAACGCCCAGGGTGTGTGTGTTTTCTGGCCAGAAACGGTGCTGGCAGGGGCGTGAATCAGTGATGCCTCCCAGGGGTGTGTCACTGAATCCCGCCCCCGGTAGCACGTGATGCCGCCCCAGGCCCCCTAGTGGCTAACTGAATGAGCATGGATCTGAAGAGTGACAGTTACCACCACCCTTGACTTCCGAAGGGCTGACTTCCCCAAAATGAGGAGACTAGTTTAAAAAAAGCTGAAAGGGAAGGTAAAAAGAGTCCAATCGCTCCAGAGTGCATGGAGGCTGTTTAAAACAACAGTCATAGAGGCCCAGCGGGAGTGTATCCCACAAAGGAGGAAGGGCTCAACCAAGTCCAGGAGGGTGCCGGCATGGCTAACAAGCACAGTTAAGGAGGCTGTAAAAGGCAAGGAAGCTTCCTTCCGTAAATGGAAGTCTTGCCCTAGTGAGGAAAATAAACAGGAGCACAAACTGTGGCAAAAGAAATGTAAAAAGATGATACGGGAGGCCAAGCAAGACTTTGAGGAACGTATGGCAGGCAACATAAAAGGGAATAATAAAAGCTTCTTCAAATATGTTAGAAGCAGGAAACCTGCCAGGGAAACGGTTGGTCCGCTGGATGGTGAGGGAGAGAAAGGGGTGATAAAAGGGGACTTGGAGACTGCAGAGAAATTAAATGAGTTCTTTGCATCTGTCTTCACGGCAGAAGACCTCGGGCAAATACCGCTGCCGGAACGGTCTCCCCTGACTAAAGAATTAAGTCAAATAGAGGTTAAAAGAGAAGACGTCTCAGACTTAATTGACAAAATAAAGATCAATAAATCACCAGGCCCGGATGGCATCCACCCAAGAGTTCTGAAGGAACTCAAGAATGAAGTTGCTGACCTCTTGACCAAAATATGCAACTTGTCCCTTAAAACGGCCACTGTGCCAGAGGATTGGAGGATAGCTAATGTCACGCCAATCTTTAAAAAAGGAAGGAGGGGGGACCCGGGAAACTACAGGCCGGTCAGCCTAACATCTGTTCCAGGGAAGATGGTGGAAAGTCTCATTAAGGATAAAATCTTAAAATATATAGAAGAACAAGCTCTGCTGAGGGAGAGTCAGCATGGCTTCTGCAAGGGGAAGTCTTGCCTCACAAACCTGTTAGAATTTTTTGAAAAGGTCAACAGGCATGTGGATGCGAGCGAACCCATGGATATTATATATCTGGATTTTCAGAAGGCGTTTGACACGGTCCCTCATGAAAGGCTCCTGAGAAAACTCCACAGTCAGGGAATAAGAGGGCAGGTCCTCTTGTGGATTAGGAACTGGTTGAAGACCAGGAAACAGCGAGTGGGAGTCAATGGGCAATTTTCACAATGGCGAGAGGTGAAAAGCGGTGTGCCCCAAGGATCGGTCTTGGGACCGGTGCTTTTCAACTTATTCATAAATGACCTGGAGTCGGGGATAGGCAGTGAGGTGGCCAAGTTTGCAGATGACACTAAACTTTTCCGGGTGGTGAAGACCAGCAGGGATTGTGAAGAGCTCCAGAAGGACCTCTCCAAACTGGGAGAATGGGCAGCAAAATGGCAGATGCGCTTCAATGTAAGTAAGTGCAAAGTGATGCACATTGGGGCAAGAAACCAAAATTTCACATATAAGCTAATGGGTTCAGAGTTGTCTGTGACGGATCAAGAGAGAGATCTTGGGGTGCTGGTGGACAGGTCGATGAAAGTGTCAACCCAGTGTGCGGCGGCTGTGAAGAAGGCCAATTCCATGCTCGGGATCATTAAGAAAGGGATTGAGAATAAAACGGCCAATATCATTCTGCGTTTGTATAAATCGATGGTAAGGCCACATCTGGAGTATTGTGTCCAGTTCTGGTCACCACACCTCAAAAAGGATATAGTTGAATTGGAAAAGGTGCAGAAAAGAGCGACCAGAATGATTCGTGGGCTGGAGCACCTCCCTTATGAGGAAAGGCTACAGCGTCTGGGGCTTTTCAGCCTAGAAAAAAGGCGCCTGAGGGGGGACATGTTTGAGACGTATAAAATTATGCATGGGATGGAGAGAGTGGATAGAGGGAAATTCTTCTCCCTCTCGCACAACACCAGAACCAGGGGACATGCACTAAAATTGAGTGGAGGGAGAGTTAGAACAGACAAAAGAAAATATTTCTTTACCCAGCGTGTAATTCATCTGTGGAACTCCTTGCCACAAGATGTGTTGATGGCATCTGGCCTAGATGCCTTTAAAAGGGGTTTGGACAGATTCATGGAGGAAAAGACCATCACAGGTTACAAGCCATAAGCAACCCCCTGGCTTTAGAAGTGGGTTTTCTCTGTGCCAGGTGCAAGGGAGTGGCGACTGGACACAGGTATCTTGTTGTCTTGTGTGCTCCCTGAGGTATCTGGTGGGGCCACTGTGTGACACAGGAAGCTGGACTAGATGGGCTTTTGGCCTGATCCAGCAGGGCTCTTCTTATGTTCTTATGTTCACCACCGTGTAAACCAGGGTGATCTCATCAGACTTGCTCAGTTCCATGGGGTGGGGTGGACAAAGGTAAATCCACCAGCTGTCCTTAGCCAAGCAGAAATTATTGTCTGACCTTTGCAAGACAGAGGGAGGAAGGGACAAGCAGGGAGAAAGGAGGTCTACCAAGCCTGAAGCAAGGGACGGGAGAGCAGGAGGCACACAGGCAGGCAGATGTAGTCCAAGGTCAGGTTCTTGGATAAAAACAAGGCTGGTCAGATATTGGCCTCTTAGGATCCTGGATGAATCACAGTGGGAAAATGACTTGTTCTGATTTGAGCTCAGTTAATGAGAGCCTGTTATACTGTCTGGGCCTGATTGCCCCTCTCAGGCTGTACCGTCCCCACTGCCCTTGGCATAAGAACATAAGAAGAGCCCAGCTGCTGGATCAGGCCAAAGGCCCATCTAGTCCAGCTTCCTGTATCACACAGTGGCCCCACCAGATGAATCAATTCTCTTACATGGATTCACTGGGAATGGAAAGCTTCCTCCAAGCAGGCTAGAGCTGCCTGGGTGTTGATAGCTCCCCCCTTGTGTTGTGTGGATCTAGGAGGAGCCGTAGGGGCAGATCAGGGCTTGACATGCTGGCAGCAGCGGGACTCATTGGTTTCCCTTTGGTGTGCGGCAGGTGGATCAGTCGGGCCTTTTCTTGCCTTCGCGGGATTACTACCTGAACAAGACCGCCAACGAGAAGGTAAGGAGGAGTCACCGGGAGACAGATCATGCCAGACCCCAATCCCTTCATCTTCCCACCCCCCTGCACAAAACGTTTGTGAGCCAACATGAGGAGGACTATGTGAACTAGGCACTAAAAGTCATTAAAATTCTGCTCCTGAATTCTGTGAGCTGCTGTGTCAATTCTGGTACACAGGTGTGTTTCCATAATTCATTTGATGTGGTTGTTTTTTGCATAATTTATTCTGATTTTGCTAGTCCTGGGAAGGAGTCCTGGAGACTCCCAATTACCGGCTTCCATATGAACTTGCCAGGCTGCTGAAGGCCCCTTCTCTACCTGCCTTTGGCGGTGGGGCGAGTGGCACCGAAGCGCCAGCCTTTTCTGCAGTGCCATCCTGTTCACGGGATACCTTCCCCAACTGGATCCTGGCTGCGCCTTCCTTATTCTGGCCACCCTCTGCATCCCTCCCTGATGCCCCAGTGTCTCTGCCTTCCCTGCCATCTCCAAGCCTCGTCAGCCAACCCTTTCGCTTCTGAGATGTCGACAGGTGTTGTCCATGCAACCTGCTGTGGTGGTACCTCGACCAGTACAAAACACAGCATCTACATGATGAACAGCAGCAACAGATCTCAGCAGTCTTCAGACAGCTCCATTGGCTCCCTGCTCTGTTTGGGGGCACAGTTCAGAGGGCTGGTTTTAACTTTGAAAGCCCTCTGTGGTTTGGGAACTGGATGTTCAGTGGACCTCCTGCTCTCGTCTTACGACCCTGCTCGGATCTTGAGAGGCCTTTTCCCTGTGACCCCCACCTTCAGAGGTGAGGCAGGTGACGACAAGGGAACCTTTTCAGGGCAAACCCACCCAGAACAGTTCAATACCACTTCCCTTACCAGATGTACCACCTACAGGGGAGGTGGAATACTCGTCCTAGAGAAATCTGCCTAGTGTCAGTTCTGTTTAGTTTTAGGCACTAAGCACAGAGTCATAGGAATAGGGCACCTCCCTAGGCGACACAAGATGACCTAAGGGGACGAGCCGGACTGTATGGAAGTAGGCGGTCTCTCAGATAGCCTGGCCCCAAGCTGTATACAAAGTACCTTACTGTGAGGAGCCACACCAGTGAGTGCATGTCATTATCGCTGAGTTGGGGGTTTCTGCAATTGTCACAGGTGATAGCTGGGGATAAAATTCAAAGAGGCAGCCTGTGGCGAGTCAAGGGGCAGAAGAGGGATGTCAGTCACGGTATGGGCCAGACAGGAGCAATGGAGTGTAGCTCAGGCAGATTGACTGAGGTTACCACAGCGTGTGGCCAGGCTTGGGAGGAATTGTAGATGTCTCCGAGCCACGCAGCACAGACTAGGCTGGAAGCCAAGGTGGTCTACAACGTCCCTCCAGGCGTTGAAATGGCTAGCTTCTGCCTCTGGACCCCAAAGATGAAGGATTTCACTCCTCCTTTGGGGGTCCAGTACTTGATGCTTGGAACCATTCCTCTTCCTGCTGAGCGAAGGTAGAAGGTAGGGGTAGGGTTGCTAACTCTGACTGAAGTGATTCCTGGAGATTTCCCCCCCACACACATGATGTAATGTTGGAGTCGCCTGGAGAGTGATACGGATTCCTGGACCCTCCAGGCCGTGTTCCTTCTGTAAGGGGTCTGCGTGGCGGCATCTCTAAACCCTCGGTGATGATGTCATACACAATGGTTAGACTTCTGGGAAAGCTGAGCTGCGTGGAGGTTTCAAGCTGCTCAGCCGCACAGCTTAGAGGAAACACTGACTCCCGGCAAACCCTGGAGGGCTGGCAACCTTAGATGGCGTAGTGGATGGCATATTGGGAGACTGCTGCAATTTCAAGAGTTAGTGAACTTCACAGTTTTTCCCATCTGCCAGCTTGGTGAGGCCTGGAGGAGCTCCGTCTAATTCACAGCTGTTGTTTTCTGTAAGCACAGAGCTGTGCCTGCCTGGCATGATTGATCACCACACAGCTGAGATAAAGCAAGGCAAGGCCCAGACGGGGGAGACCCTTTGTGTGAGAAAGACTTTCTGAAGATTTTTCTGTATTAGAGGCTAAGCTTCTAGCAGCTTTTTCAAGCTTTCCTGAGAGTGGTGCTCAGAAACGCCCCCACCCTACTGATTTCATCAGCGCACGAGGATGACAAAGGCATGTCTCCTGCCCGCCGGTGTAAGCTTTCTTTCGCCTACAAATCCATCCTTTGTATACCAATAAACCTTCCTCTCTACGTTACCTGTCTGCTTTGCACTCCCGTGGCAGGTGCTGGCTGCCTACCTGGACTACATGGTGGAGTTGGGAACGCTGCTGGGTGGCGCCAAAGCCTCAACGGAAGAGCAGATGCGAGAGGTGCTGGAACTGGAGATTCAGCTGGCCAACCTCACCGTCCCCCAAGACGAACGGCGGGATGACGAGAAGATTTACCACAAGCTGAATATTTCTGAGTTGCAGGTGGGGCCTGTCTGGATAAGGGCAGGGTGGGAACGGGGCAGGGCAAGGGATCTGGAAGAGGTGTCCGAATCCACATTTGGCTTGAGCCTAGCTCCTGCTGAACAGGGGGGAAATGGGATTCTGTGGAAACTGCTGAGAATCAGAGAGAGATGTCTCGTAGGGTCTGGGGAAATATAGCCCACTAGGAAGGAGCGCCCAAGAGGCAGGCAGACATCTTGTTAGTACTGCTCCTAGGATCTGTGTTGTAATGCACTTTGTGGTGATTGTGGTGGGCCGTGATTGGCTGAGCTGCTCTGTTGTCACAGAGGTGGCACTGCAGGGCAGTTAGCACAGGACCCAGGAAAGGAGGGTTAGAAGACACTGGGAGCTGAGGAAGGAGAAGGGAGAGGCCTGAGAAGTTAGCCAGCCACAGAACGGAGGGTTGATAGGACGTGGCATAGAAGAATGAGAAGAGGGCTCCAGTGAGGAGCCTGAGCAGGAAGGGGACAACTGGGAATGAGGCTGGGCGGGGGGGGGGGGGAGGTGATGCACGTGAGCATGAAAGGCAAAGGTGAGGCATTCCAAAGTTCAGACACTGGTTTGAAATAGCTAGCCAGATGTTGGGCTGCAAGCCTCTGGTTGGTTACTGAGCACCATCAATATGTTGTTGTGTACAAAAGGTTCCAACCCAGAGGTCCCTTCAGTTAGTTAGATGGACAAAATTGGAAGAGAAGTGGAGGAGGAGGCAGCAGCAGCAGCAGGCTAGGACAAAGGAATGTGAGGTGGGTGAGGTACGGAAGACTTGGGTGGCCGGCAAGGCAAGAGAGGGCCAGACCATTCTGGAGAGGCTTTGTTGAAGTCCTGGACCTCCGGGAGGGATTTGAAGGCGAGAGAAGTGACTTGATGGGTAGAGAACAACGGGAAGCTGCTCCAGGCCTCGGAGGCAGCAAAGGGGAGGAGGCAGATGAGCTCTCCCAAGGCCCGTTCCCTGGCAAGGTGTGTACTGCTCCCTGGCAACCACAGACACGCCAGAATCCCAGCACTGCCTGCGATGCATGCACATCCCCTGCCACCTTCCTAACCCTTCTAGTGCCACCTGGCAGCTGCACCCCTCTTTCTCACCCCACACCACCTGTGCCAGGGCCTCGCCCCTGTGGCCTCCGAAGGGAGTTGCTCCTGCTTGAGACCCTTCTCCTGTGGCCGTGCCTTCTGGTTTAGGGGGGGATTGGGCCACAGCCTTCAGCTTTCCTGCTCTTTTCCACAATCTCTATCCAAGTCTCTGCTGCCTTGTGATCAAGGCTTGCACCACCCTACCACAGGCCCCAGAATAAAACCCTGGAAATTCAGGAGCCCCGCTGTCTGCTGAGACTCCCCGACCGTGCCTCCCCTCGCCACAGGATCATGGGGCAGTTGCAGACCCAGTCTTTGTGGCATCCTTCTGCCTACCTCCCTCTTTCAAGTGCCACTCAAGCTGGCCTGGAAAGATGTCTCCTGGGCTGCCTGTAGCACTTGTGTCATTCAATCCATGAAGACAGCACTGGTCTTTATTAGCGGGCTCCCTCCCCACTGCAGTGCCCCAGGGCAGCAGGTACCTGTGAAGATGCTGGTTGGCGCTCGCCTACCTGCAGCCTCCACCACCCTCTTACCCTGCAGAGCGCAGGAAAGGTGGAGGGCAGAGGAGAGCAGAAGGCACAGCAGGGACTCCTTCTCTCTCTCCCACTTCTACTCTTTCCCCCTTCTGATTGGTCAGGTGAGGTGGAGCGAGTGGGAAAGGGTGGCAAAGGAGAAGGCAGCCGCTTCAAGGAGGACATGGGCAGCAGCACAAGGTGTGTGCTCTTCTTGGTGCCCACCCTTGGCACCTACTGGCACTTGAAGGTTGGGGACCCCTGATTTTTTTTTTAAAAAAATTGCATAGCACCATCAGTGTAGTTGGTATTGTGCATAGCAAAAAAGATCTGCCCCAAGGAGCTTACAGTTTAACAGTGGAAAGACAGCAGAAGGGAAGGGAGTGGCCAGGAAAATAAAGACTGAATGGCTGTAAAGGCCTGAACATGACATGTACGCAAGTGCTGGTTTCATTTGGGGATAAGAACTAAAGAGTTACATCAAAGTCTTCACAGAAAAGAGGAGAGTTTTAGAGGAAGAGAAAGCAGTGGCTCTGGAGGAAATTCCAGGCATAAGGTGCCGGCTTGATATAAGCCGGCATTTTCCTTCTCATTGCCCCTGCCAGCCTCTGTCCAGCTCACCAGCCCGTTCTGCATGATCCTGCTCTCCCGCCTCTCTTCTGTCCCCCCCACTAGCTGGGAACCTGATTGTGTGTGTGTGTTGCGTAAGTACACAGGCAGCAACAACCAATCCCCTCTCCCATCCCTTCATTAGGATTCCGCCTGCGTTGCCATTCAGCTGTTGTGAATTTCGGCAGTGCAGGAGCTTGGCTGATCGGCATCCCAATCAGCCCCGAACTGCAGCTGTGATGCCAGGGCCAGCCCCCAGGCCGTCCTCAGGTGCCAATCCACTCACAGAGGCATGGGCCCATATTCCCCCCCCCTGCCGCCACTGCCCTTGAGGTCACTGCTTTCCAAAGAGGAGCAATCACAGCAATAATGCGACGACCTGGCCATGAACCGCGCTAGAGGGTGCAGGCAAGTGAGGCAACCGCCAAAGGGAAATGTTCTCCTCTGAGCCTTGCTGAGGAGCTGCCTGTGCTTCAGCAGTCTTGTGCGTGGTTCAGCATGTGTGTCTCCTGTTGCCGTAGATCACCTTGTGGGAGATGTTTCAGACCGGGGATAAAGGAGTGGCTGAGAACCAAAACACATGTCATTCTTAATGTGTGTTTTGGCCCAGTTTTTTTTCTTTAAAATAGTGCCATGGGGGTGGGCTTCAAACTGGCGTGAAGCCAGGGGGTATAGGGAGAGCTTTCAGACTTTCTCCCCACTATGGTTTTGATCTAGATCATGGTTCCCTTTAAATTAGACGTGGAGCTTCAATTGGAAGTCAGTTGGATAGAGGAACCACCCATTTCAGGACACCCACCTTTCATGGTGGGTCCAGTATTTGTTTCTTCTCTCGGCCTGAGTCGTCTCACTGATTGCAGTATGGGCAGAGGCAGAGCTGGTTCCAAAGAGTGGCCAGTTTGGCCGGGGCCTCGAGAGCAGCAGAGAGCTCCCCACCCCAGCAGCACTGTCATTCTCGCTTTGCACTGAGCACTCAAGAAAGTAAGAGGCAGAACTGGAGAATTCTCAACTTGCCTGCCCTGCTACTTGTAGGTTCAGATGCCATACAGTGTCCGTCCCCATCCTCCCCCCCCCCCCCGATCCTGGAGCCAGCACTGAATTGGGTTAAAACTAGTCTGCCTTACAGGGTTGTAAGGATTGCTGAACCTATAGAGGTGAAGCACTTCAACACTGGAAAGATCCAGGAATGCCAGGAATAACATTCTGAATACATACTGAACCATTCACCAGGCTGGTTTAGCATGTGAAAATCCACTCCCAACAGTCAATTTACGTTGTTTTTGTACTTCTATTTTCCCTTAGTCTACTGACATTCTCTGCTCGCTTCCCCCCCCCCCCAAGGCCCAGGCATAGCTGATGTGCAATTCCCTCATCCCTCTTGGCCCCCCTCCTCAACACCCTCATCCCATTCCCAAACTCCGAGCAAAAAGGCAAAACCAACTTGGTTGCTCTGGTCACTCTGGTTGCCAAGCAACTCATCACCATGGCAACAGGGAGACAAGCAAAATCCTCTTTGTACTGAGGTTAAAAAGTCCAAGCTTGGCCTGGTCAGAGCAGGTCTCAGGTCTCTCCACTTGAATAAGCACAAGACAGCCTTCTGGTGCCTGCAGTTCGGATGCCAAGCGCGTCCGGGTCCAAGGGTGTGGCTGCCAAGTGGTCATCGTCAGCCCTGCCTTTTCTCTCTCCTCAAGACCAATGACGCTTTGCGCTGCTCTTCTCTCCCCCCAGGCACTGGCCCCTGCCGTTGACTGGCTGGACTTCATGTCCTCCTTCCTCTCGCCACTTGAGCTAACCGACGCTGAGCCGGTGGTGGTTTATGGCCGTGAATATTTGCAACTGATCTCCCAGCTCATCAACAACACTGATAAAAGGTACCAGACACACACCCAACAGGCAGGGGCCCCCTTGCCCAGAGCTCCAGGGGCCACAAAGCATCCCTTTGGGCCTTGGGATTGGTGGGCTTCTCAGTGCCAAGCTAGCAGTTACCTTAAGCATGCATGTACTGTGTGTAGTTGTGTGCTTTTGTTGCTGTTGTTGTTGCATTTGTGAATTAGTATTCAGAATATTTATATACTGTACCGCTTTTCAACCAGAATGCTCACAAAGCAGTTTACATAACAAAATAAGCACATAACTGGTTTCCAGTCCCAGAAGGGCTCACAATCTAAAAAGCTGCAGAAGAAACACCAGCAAACAGCCACTGGAAAAGATGCTCTTGTTGGAAGAGAGACCGCATGTGAGCTAGACCTGCGCAACAACAGAGAGTGTGGGTGTGGGTGTTCATCCCCACCTGTCGAGTGAGCTGTTACCCACTCAGCTCCTAGTTTAAAAGCACGCAGGCTGCTGTCTCCTATTAATCTCTCTTCTTGTGCTCCTTGCTCCATGACCAGTTACTTAAAAGTTAGTGTAAAAATGCTTTGTGTGACTCAGTTCCACTGTGAATGAGTTTGTTTTTTCCACAGCTCTGCTAACGTCTATGCACCAGTGAAGAGGAACAGTTGCTCTCCACCTGCTGAATGTAAGAGGAGCATCACTTTAAAAAGTTCCTCTTTGCCCACTTAGCAGGGGTTAATACGCACACATGGAGGGGGTGTTATTGGGGCTGCTGCTTGTCCAGGGAGGAAGCTTCCCATTGGAGCCAACAGCAGCTTGCCTTTCTCGTCAGTAGTGGAGGTGGAGGGGGCCCAGCCCATATCTTACAAACCACACTGTGCTAACACTGGCTGGGAAAGCTGCTTGCTGGAAGACATAAGCTCAGACTATGCAGACGTTATTACAGGTGTGTGTAGAAGAACACGTGAGGGCACTGTGAGAGTGCAGAGACACTCCCGAAGTCTCACACCCACCCCAGCCACCACAACATATATCTGCAGCAGCAACAAATACTGCATTGGGGGAGATTTTCCCTCTGCTTTGGGAAGTTGGGAACCCACACTGGTAGCTGCAGGGGGTGGGACTTTGGGAGCATGTCAGCGTGGGGGTTGGGCTTGTTGCAGCCCTCCCCACGCATTCTTCTGCATGCTTGCAATAACGTCCACATAGGGCTTCGTCAGAGACAGTCTTCATTGCCCCTGTGTGCGCAGAGCCCTACCATGGCTGTGCAGGGGCAGCTCCAGAGTGCTCAGCGATGACGTCCTTGTTGTCGCTGAGCTCCGGAGCACAAAGGGGCAGCTGCGCGCCTGACTTTCATGCGAGCTGCACTGCCACGCAGCTTAAAGGGAATGCTGATCAGAGAGCCAATGTAGACATGTCCTTAAGCATGTTCTCTAGCCCCTGCGTGTTTGGTGGTTCTGTTTTTCAGGGAAAGTCGCAGCTATGGGGGACTGTGATTTAAAAAACCCATAGTTTTTACCCCATTTCTCCATAACTTTTTCCTATTTTTAGACATTAAAACAACAACACCCCACGGCTTCTATGATGCCTTAGCATCCTAAAAGTCTTTTATGGCACAATGCTGTTGTGCCTCTGCGCTGACAGAGCGCGCACTCTACCGACACAGACTGTTGCAAACGTGCCGTAAAGCACGTTGCAACAGTGCACCTTCCAGGTCTGCCAGTGGGAAGGCCAAAGCCTTCCCGCGCATGCTGGCAAAAGGAGCAACGCCCGCTGGAGCAGGTATGCTCCGTGGCGAGTGGTGCAGGGGGGGGAGGGGTGGAACGGGGCTGGGAGAGGGTAGTGACGGGGCAGGGTGTAGACCGACGGGCACAGGAGGGGGCGGGATTGGCGGCACTGGCGCACGCCATATCCTATCCCTCTTCCCAGGCCTGATCCACTGACATAGGTGCACACGGACTTGCGCAGGCTGGTGCGGGTCCTAGTAGATCCATTGCTTGGGCTGGGGCTTTCCCCAGGGCAAGAGGACGAATGTCTCCTTACCTCAAGGAGACCTCCCACCTGCTGAATTCCCCTGCAGGATGCAGCGTAGCCCGCACTGGCACTGCTGCATTGGCTTGAGCTAACTTAGGTGGGTTTGGGCTGCCCATCATCTGTGTGCAGTAAGCCCTGTCTTTTTTTTTTTTTTTTTTTGGTAACCCAGTGCCATGATAGTAGCTAAGGATAGGAAAATATCCAGCAACTTGTGTTCAGGTAGTTTATTTTGTTTTCTGCTAATCTGTTAAGCTTTGTGCCAACTTTGCCAAACCTGTTTTGGGACGGTCTTACTTTGTCTGAACTTGTGATTGTTGACCATTTGCGTCCCCTCCAGTTTTCTTTTTATTTGCTTTGTTTATCCAACCTTTTAACATACTCCTTCCTATTGCTTTTTATTGCCTGGTTGGTCTCAGTTCCTCACGTTTCTGCAGACTACTCAGCACTAACTACCGTATTGTCCCGAGTATAAGACGCACCTGATTATAAGACGCACCCTTAAAGTTTGGTGCTATTAAAAAAATTAATTAAATCACTGGCATTAAATTGCAACAGTCTGATTATAAGACGCACCCCTAGTTTAAAAACTTAAATTAGGAGAAAAAAGTGAGTCTTATACTCAGACCAATACGGTATTATTTGTTTTGGTGGTTGCGCAAGTGGCGATCCGATCCCCTAGGTTTTTGGAACTCCTTTAAGGGCCAGGGAGATAGATTGGTTTCCAAAGTGGCCTCTCTCTAGGTCTTTGTTTTCTTCTGTTTTGGTGGGGAAAACCTATTGAAATTCCCCAAATATTGCTCAGAACAACCAGTTGGGAGAGAGAAGGGGCAGGATGGGTGTCTCTAACTGGGAGGCATTGTGCCTGTATTGCCTTCTTCCAGCACCTTTATCCAAATTCTGGTAGGTTTATCCAAACCTACAAAGAATGTAGGGAGAAGGATTTTATCCTCCCCCCCCCCCCCCGGTCTCCATATAGATCTTGATCCCCCTATGACTGTTACTTTACCAAAACAAAAACAACACGGATACATAGAATTAAATGATGTGTTTAAAGTCATATCTAGATTGGCCCTGGAAGGACAGGAAGTGCGAAGGATAAGTGCCTGGGCATAGACAAGATTTCAGTGCTATGCAGAGTTTGCTGTATACATTTTTAGTATTGTAAATTATCTGGATCCCTTTCAGCCGGGTTTTGGGACGGAGATGGCCAAGGACTGGACAAGGGGAGTGCTTCCCTGCTAGTCCTCTTCTCAGCAGCTTTCAACACCATTGACCATGGCATCTTTGTGGACAGGTTGGCCAAGTTGGGGTTTGGAGGACCTGTTTTGTAGTGGTTCCATTCCTTCTTGGCTCTCCGGGCCCAGAAGATAGTACTGGGGGTTGCCTATTATTTGGCACCATGGCTGCTGGTCTGTGGTGTCCCACAGGGATCTGTCTTGTCCCCCACGTGAAACCGCTGGCAGGGGTCATCCGGCAATTTGGAGCTGGGTGTCCTCAATATGCTAAAGATACCCAACTCTATCCTTTCCACCAAACACTAAGAGGGCAGTCCAAGTCCTGGAGTGCTGCCTGGAGGCAGTTGTGATCTGGATTAGGGTTAATAAGCTGAGACTAAACCCGGACAAGACAGAGGTCCTCTTGATCCAGAAAACCATGCCTCAGGTATTGGATCGGTGCCTCACTCTCCCTGAAGGAGCAGATCCAGAGCTTGGGGGGTCCTGATGGATTCACAGCTGCTCCTGGATGGCCAAGTGGCAGCTGTGGCCCAGGGGGGAGCCTTTGCCCAGCTTCGGCTGGTGTGTCAGCTGCAGCTATACCACGCCTTCGTTACATCACGCTTAGATTACTGTAAAATGCTCTACGTGGGGCTGCCCCTGAAGATTGTTCGGAAATTGCAGCTGGTTCAGAATGCAGCTGCTCATGTGGTTACTGGGGCTCAGCGGTTTGATGCTGTTGGGCTGCTGCTCCAGCAACTGCACTGGCTGCTGATTTGTTTCCGGACCCAATTTAAGGTGCTGGTTTTGACCTACAAAGCCCTATACAACCTGGGGCTGGGGTACCTTCAGGATTCACTTACTCCTGCACAGTCTGGCTCATCCCCTTCGGTCCGCTGGCAGGGCCCTGCTAAGAGTTCCACTGCCATCCGAGGTAAAAGGGATGGTGGCGAGAAACAGGGTCTTCTCTGTTGTGGCACCGCACCTCTGCCAAGAACATGCTGCCAAGAGGATCTACAATCAGCCTCCTCTGTGGAGCAGTTCCAATGAAGCTTAAAAAACATTTCTACAGTTGCAAGAAAAAGTATGTGAACCCCTTGGGATTACGTGGAGTTTTGCATGAATTGGTCATAAAATGTGCTCTGAACTTCATCTAAGTCACAACAATAGAAGAACACAGTCTGCGTAAAATAATACTACACAAAAATTAGATGTTGCCATGATTTAATTAAACGTAATATGTAAACATTCACAGTGCAGGGAGGAAAAAGTATGTGAACCCCTAGCCTAATGACGTCTCCAAGAGCTAATTGGAGCCAGGAGTGAGCCAACCTTGACTCCAATCAGTGTGATGATATTGGATGTGTTGCTGACAGCTGCCCTGCCTTTTAAAAACACACACCTGTTTTGGGTTTACTGGTTTCAAGAAGCACTGTCTGATGTGAACCATGCCTCGCAGAAAAGAGCTCTCAGAAGACCTACGATCAAGAATTGTTGACTTGCATGAAGCTGGAAAGGGTTACAAAAGTATCTCCAAAAGCCTTGATGTTCATGTGTCCATGGTAAGACAGACTGTCTACAAATGGAGAAAGTTTAGCGCTGTTGCTACTCTCCCTAGGCGTGGTCGTCCTGTAAAAATGACTGCAAGAGCACAGCGCAGAATGCTTCATGAGGTAAAGAAGAATCCTAGAGTGTCAGCTAAAGACCTACAGAAATCTCTGGCACATGCTAACATTTTTGTTGACACATCTACAATAAGGAAAACGTTAAACAAGAATGGAGTACATGGGAGGACACCACGGAGGAAGCCATTGCTGTCCAAAAAAAAATATATTGCAGCACGTTTGAAGTTTGCAAAAGAGCACCTGGATGTTCCATAGCACTACTGGCAAAATATACTGTGGACAGATGAAACCAAAATTGAGTTGTTTGGGAAGAACACACAACACTATGTGTGGAGAAAAAAAGGCACAGCACACCAACATCAAAACCTCATCCCCACTGTAAAACATGGCGGAGGGAGCATCATGGTTTGGGGCTGCTTTGCTGCCTTAGGACCTGGACGGATTGTTGTCATTGATGGGAAAATGAATTCCAGAGTTTATCAAGACATTTTGCAGGAAAACGTACGACCATCTGTCCGCCAACTGAAGTTCCGCAGAGGATGGGTGATGCAACAGGACAATGACCCAAAGCATACAAGTAATTCAACAAAAAAATGGCTTCAACAGCACAGAATACGCCTTCTGGAGTGGCCCAGTCAGAGTCCTGACCTCAACCCGATTGAAATGCTGTGGCATGACCTTAAGAGAGCGATTCACACCAGACATCCCAAGAATATTGCTACACTGAAACAGTTTTGTGAAGAGGAGTGGTCCAAAATTACTCCAGATCGTTGTGCAGGTCTGATCTGCAACTACAGGAAACGTTTGGTTGAGGTTATTGCTGCCAAAGGAGGGTCAACCAGTTATTAAGTCCAAAGGTTCACATACTTTTTCCTCCCTGCACTGTGCATGTTTACATGTTACGTTCAATTAAACCATGGCAACATCTAATTTTTGTGTCGTATTATTTTACGCAGACTGTGTTCTTCTATTGTTGTGACTTAGATGAAGTTCAGAGCACATCTTATGACCAATTCATGCAAAACTCCACGTAATCCCAAAGGGTTCACATACTTTTTCTTGCAACTGTATTTCAGCTAGTGGGGGAGGGGCTTAATATTGTGTTATATATGTATTTTGTATTTTTATGCGTTTTTATAATTTATAGATGTATTTTAATGTTATTGTAAGCAGCCTTGGGTGTCCCTAGGGGAGATAGGCTGGATATAAATCAAACAAACAAATTGTTGAACCTTGTTGAAACAACCTCTTGTGCCTCAATTACCTGACATGACAGGGTCTGCATCCTACAGTTCTCGTTTAAATATGGAAAAGTGGCTAGTCCTGATGATTGCAGAGAAATCTGCAAAGCCTCAGAAACCAGATCCAAGCAAGACTCCCCATGCTTTAGGCCTGACTGTTTAGACCCCATCATGTCCACAAGGGCACAGGGCAAAGGAGTCTTGTGCCCTGCACAATGGTCTGCCCTCATCCCATGGCTGCTGTGCCTCTACTGACAGTAGACCTGCTGCTTCATTCTGCTCCTGAGTGCTTCCGCATAAGAACATAAGAAGAGCCCTGCTGGATCAGGCCAAAGGCTCATCTAGTCCAGCTTCCTGTATCTCACAGTGGCCCCACCAGATGCTTCCGAGAGCACACAACCAACAAGATAACCTGTTTCCTGCTGCCACTCCCTTGCACCTGGCACAGAGAAACCCACTTCTAAAACCAGGAGGTTGCTTATGGCTTGTAACCTGTGATGGTCTTTTCCTCCATGAATCTATCCAAACCCCTTTTAAAGGCATCAAGGCCAGGTGCCATCACCACATCCTGTGGCAAGGAGTTCTACAGATGAATTACACGCTGGGTAAAGAAATATTTTCTTTTGTCTGTTCTAACTCTCCCTCCAATCAATTTTAGTGCATGTCCCATGGTTCTGGTGTTGTGCGAGAGGGAGAAGAATTTCTCTCTATCCACTCTCTCCATCCCATGCATAATTTTATACGTCTCAATCATCTCCCCCCTCAGGCGCCTTTTTTCTAGCTGTTTGCAGGGAACAGGAAACATGTGTGAGTTGTGCTTTCAAACTTGACACAGGCAGTCTAAAATTCAAAAGTGGGGTTGCATGGGGGAGATGGGAGACATGCAAGCATGTTTCGCATCTGGAGCTTATCCGTCTCTTCCATGCAGGCCCCTTTTCAAACACAATGCTAACTACATGCACACGCACGGTTTTTCTGTGCTTCCTATCCTGCTTTCTTCACCACCCCCTGCAAGTCGATAATGTGAAAAAGCATATCTGTCACTATAAAATGTCATTTAGAAACAATAGAGCATCTGTCTTTCAAGATACAATCAGTCTTCCACATGGCTCACTGATGTGCAGCTAGGTTGGAATTTCAGCATGGAGCTCTATCTATCCACAAGGGTCTTAAGGGCAACAAAACTGGAACTTCACCACCGTTCCTTCTCTTCTAGCATCTTGAACAATTATATGATTTGGAACTTGGTTCAGAAAACAGCCTCAAGCCTGGACCAGCGGTTTGAAATAGCCCAGGAGAAGCTCTTGGAGACCCTGTATGGAACCAAGAAGGTGAGTAGCTGGGAAAGGAGACAGAGGCAGGCTTGGGCAGATCTCCTTTCTGGAAGGGTGAATTGAGTTGCTGCATCTGAAGCAGCCCTATGGAACCTTCCACACTTGAGGCCCTCCTGATTGTGTCAGCCACAGACCCCCCCCCCCACAGTCCAAGCTCATCTCCTTGTTTTGGGGTGTGTTAGATGAGAGTGAGTCTCCAGCCAACCAGTGGCTTAACAGAGCATGTGCCTTTCCCACACCCAATTTAGGAGCTCAGGGATCTCTGCTCCCTCCCCCTAGGCCTCATTCTCTTTCTTTCTCTCTCTCTCTCTCTCTCTTTGGAGTCCTGCACCCCTCGCTGGCAAACCTGCATCTCCAACACAGATGACACTTTGGGCTTTGCCCTCGGGGCTTTGTTCGTGAAAGCCACCTTTGACCGGCACAGCAAGGAGGTTGTGAGTATCCTAAGCCAGGTGTACGAGCTACCCTCTATGTTCTCCCACCATCTCCCAGACAAATTCCCTTATCCCAGTGCTCTATTAACAAGTTCTGGCATGGTAAGAGTTCTCTGTCCCGTGGCTCCTGAATCCTTTTTTCCTCTGTGGGAGAAAATCAGCTGGGGGTGTGATTTGGAGCAGAGAAATGGCCATGAAGGGTTAAACAGGCCCTTTCCCCACCCTACTGGTCTTTAACCCCTGGGAGAGCAGAGCATTTAACTGTAGTTCCATCTTCATGCGGTGGGTGAACAGAGTTCTTAGTGATTGCAGATTTACTCTTCCCTATTCTCCACTGACCACAAACTCAGAATAAATTTTGCAAAATAACCGACTGCATCATGCAAATGTTGTACAATTGATTCAGGTTGCAGAATTTGAATCATCTTGTTGCAAAACCTGGGAGTTATTTTAACACAAAGGTATTGCGGTTATAACATTGAGAATGGGGTAGAGAAGCACTAATGCCCTCTCCTACATCCTTGCTTGCAGGCCGAGGACATGATAGCTGAGATCCGCACCGCTTTCGAAGAATCGCTGGACCAACTTGACTGGATGGATGAGAAAACAAGACAAGCTGCTAAAGAAAAGGTGCTCCTAATCTCTATCTGCTATGCAGTTTGGATTTCTGAGAATCTTGGCTTTCAACTGTTTTAAAATAAAAATAAGTTTGTGGTCTTTGTCATTGTAGAGCTACATGATGAAAATACGTATGGATCGCATGTTCTAAAAATGACTCCAGTCTTCTCAACCCTACACCTCTGTTACAGTGCCCATCTTGGGATGCTCTCCCCAGGAAGCTCACGTGGCGCCTGTTATAGTTTTGGCCCAGGGGGAAGCCCTTTTTATTTCTAGTTCCATCAGGGCCAGCTGACACTATTGGGCTGCCTGAGGCTGCTGCCCTCCCTGCACCTCCCAAATCCCTTTCCTGGCTCCTTCCTCTGTGTTCATTTTACCCACTGAACACAATGGGGCTTGCTTCTGAGTAGGCATGCCTAGGATTGTGCTCTAAGGTTTAACAAGCTACACCTGCCCACATTCCTTCTCCTAAAGGTCTAGCACTCTGTCCCGGTTGGAGATCTGGTAAGCCTATGTGTGCATGCTCTGTAGTCAAAGCAGGAAATGTGGGGTGCGGTGAGATCGCTCCCAGCATACTCCACCTTCCCAGTGTCATTTAAAGAGCCTGCACAGAGGAAGGAGTGATCTTGTGCCTTCCTCCACCACACTTTTTAAAGAACAGGAAATGCGGAGTGCGCTGGAAGTGGTGCCAGCATGCTCTGCATTTCCTGTTGTTTAAAGAGCTGCAGGGGGAGGAGCCAGGCAGACAGCAGGATCGCTGCCTTCTGATCCTCGGACCACAGCAATCTGGCCCCTTGCCGCCGCCGCCTCACGTTGCTCCTTCACCGGGTTGTTTATGCTCCAAGGATTAGAACATAGTGATTTCACTCGGAGGTGTCGCTCCATTAGTGCAGGGGGTGCAACCCGCACCAGGTCTCGCACACTGGGGGATGACACGGGCATCACCCCCTTGGCCGTTGGAAAGGCACTCTGCATATCCTGAGCATATGCAGAGTGCCTTTTCCTCAGCAGCAAATCTCCCCCACGCATATCGAGTAAGAGAAGGTACTTCCACGTCAAAGAGCATGGTTTTCTGGCACTCTTGATTCTCGACCCTGCTCTTTATAAATTAAGGCAGGAGACCAACTCTGGCAACTGTCTCTGGTGCCTGAACAAAAGGAGGGTCTCCAGCGTGTAGAATCTGTGCATCTACATAGCTTCACATTTTACCTATGGCCACATGTAACAAAAAGCTTCCATGTGGCCAACTGCAGCCTGGCTCCCAGTGCTTCCTTGCTATCTTGCCAACTGTGGGGCTATTCTCTTCTCTCTCCACAGGCCGATGCCATTTATGACATGATTGGCTTCCCAGAGTTCATCCTCGACGATAAGGAGCTGGATGACGTCTATGATGGGGTACGAGGGTAAAGGTGGGAAGGGCTTGGACATCCAGATGCCCCCTGAGGGAGAAGGGAGGCAGCTGTGCACCCCAGTTCCTGAGGTGCTTGGTGTGACACCCATACCTGGTCCCAGGGCATGGTCTGAGGGCACATGATACAGCCACCTTGCTGAAGCTAAGCAGGTTCAGGGCTGGCCAGTGACTGGATGGAGGACCGCTTGGGAACCTCACATAACTAGCCTTTGAGGTCCATGCTAGGAGTAAGGTGGGATACACATGTTGCTCATTAATTAACATGGGTGGTGTTGAACTGCTTTGCCCTGGATTAGCAGGTGCCACTCATTTGAGAAATTTTATTCCTAGCTGGATCCTAGGGAGTGTCCCTGAAGAGGAGCTCTGTGCCTGGAAGCTGGCTGTGGGAAAGGGACTCAGGCTGTTGGTGGGTGGTGTATCGTCACGTTGGCTGAACTGTCCAGAGCAAATGAGACAGGAGCCATAGCTCACATAGAAAAGCTTTGTTTATGTGTTGTCAGTCAGTCTACATCTTCCATGGCTGAGTGCTCCTCCCATGCCAAAAGAATATTCCTTACCTATGGAACGTTTGCAAGGAAGAAGGGTTAGGCTGTGTCCCCTCTACATCGACAATCTATAACCTTCCACCCCAGGCAATACAAATTCTGCACTAAGGAAATGCTGAATTCTAATTCTGTACTTCTGGGGTGAATTATGCAAATGGTGCAGATTTGCATAATTTCTCTTACATGGCATATTTTTTTCTGCAGTTGTTACTGGTTTGCATAATTCTAGTTTTATGAGTCACAGGGAAGGGCAAGCAGCTGTGAAGGCTTCACTCTCTGACTCCTGGAAATCCACCACTCCATAGGCTTCTGAGAGTTCAGCCAGTATTGCTCGCGTCCTTTCAAATATATCTGCAACTATAACGTCTAGACACTTGCTCTTAAAAAGAAAAAAGCAGATTCTTGCACCCAGTGTCACATTTTCTACCTCTTCTGTGGCCCCATGGAACTGCAGCATGCAAACAGCCCAGGTTCTAGTCTAGCCTTTTCCCTCAGGTGTGACTTTTTCCTCTGTGCAGGAACAATCTCTCCTGTATCCTCAAGTGCTACAGTCTCAGGGGGAATTGTGATGGTGTAGGAGTAACCCGAGTGGGTAGAGTCCCACTGCTACCCTTTCTAGTACTTCCACTGAACTGGAGGCTACTTTAATTTCCGGTGCAAGGTGTATAGGGATTTCACCAAAGGGATAGCGCAATAGGACTCTATGTCTGAGAGAGAGAGTCGTATCTAACAGTGGTTTTCATTCTAAAACAAGAAGTTCAGAACATACGTAACACTGGTATTTTCCTGAAATAAATGTGTTCGTCTTGAAGGTGCCACAAGACTCCTTGTAGTCTTTCCCTACAAAGGTAACCATGTTGTGAACCATCCCACATGATTTCCTGCATAGATGCATCCCTGTGGCTTCATCCATGGCACTCCAGTAGAATTGATAGGCCCACCCCTTCCGTTATAATGGAAGAGCAGGCCTAGCATGTGGTGCCACTCTTATATGAATATATGAAGCTGACTTATACTGAGTCAGGCCATAGCTTCACCTAGCCTACTCTCTTGTCTACTCTGATGGACAGCAGAGCTTAGAGCAGGGGTTGGCAACCTACAGCCAGCAGGCTGGATCTGGACCGCCACCCAAACTCATCGGTCCACACAGAGCTCGGCTTGCTTGAGAGGCGACGCCTCCCACCCAATTTGCCACGTGCCAGATGGAATGGCAGAGCCGCCTGTCCAGGGTTGCGTAGTCCCTGTGCCGCTGAGGCAAACTGGGCGAAGGCATTGCCTCCCAAGCCGAGCTCTGTGCAGCCGCTTCCGGGAGCTCGGCAACCTGGAAGTTCGGTGATGACATGATGATGTCACTGCCGAACGTCCAGCCCCTTTGCCCAGAAAGGTTGCCAACCCGTCTTAGAAGGTCTTTCCTAGTGTTTCTCCCTGAGCTAATCTGAAGCCTTCTGCATGCCAAGCACACACTTCATCCCTGAGCTAGGTCCCCTCGCCTGTCGTGAGTCTGGAGTGCTTCCCATCTTACTCCGGCTCTTTCTTCCTGCTCTTCTCTCTAGTATGACGTCTCAGAAGATTCCTTCTTTCAGAACACGTTGAACTTCTACAATTTCTCTGCCAGGTTCATGGCTGACCAACTGCGGAAACCCCCTAATCGGGACCAGTAAGGAGTCTCTCTATCTTTGCCACCTTCCCATTCATTGGGGGGGGGAGGGGGAGGGATTTTTGGTTGGAGCAAAGACTGTCCCAGAGAGGGAAAGCCATGCTCAGATGACCTTGGGACTGATTCTGTTCCAGAGGTTTCATTGTAGAAGATCTATCATGGCAGGGGAAGTGGGTCAGGTCTTTGGGTCTTAAACACAAATAGAAATGGGATCTGAATTTTATTTTACTTTGCTTTTAGTTTAAAGGCATTTGCTGACTTTGAACTGGGAGGAGGGGGAGGAGTGATGAGCACCGTGGGATGCTAGCTCTTCCAGGAAGTCTTAAGGACCAGTTCACATGCACAGAGTAGGACAGGTCCACCTCTTCTTAGCCTGAATCTCTTTAGACTGCTGGTGGGTGGTCACATGTTGGGATGCTTTCCTACATTTTGTCTTGTTTTGTTTTAAACCCTCCCTGCATGTGGAAAGTTAGCACTTCAGCAGGAAAAGACTAGGCTTAAAGCCCATCTTGACATGCTAGCTTTTTGTATGACAGGAGCTTTTAGCAGGAGGAGCATTCAAGCAACTGATCCTCTACCTACAGCTAGAGGTGGTACAGGCCAGGAAAAGCTGCGTCATGTGCTGTTCTGCTATTTCTATTGGCTCCACATCTCATTTCCTGGGTTTTTCATGTATCAGTAGCCCTGTGGTCCATTTTGCTAGTCATTGTTGCAGGTTCTGATGCCAGCAGTATGATTTCTCTCTAACAATCTTTTTCTTAAACACGATTACTTCATTAACAAACTCACCCAAACAATGTGTATGTCTCTGTTGCTTATTGGGCTTGGAGAGAGGTCCTCAAAAACTACTTTCTCTTTCTCTGGCCCATTGTTGCACTGCATTGTCCACTGCAACTGTGAACTTCTTCTTCTTCTTCTTCTCTGCTTTTCCTAGTGCAACTGCTAAATGATTCCCCTGGCTAAATCAAAGACTTGATCCCTTCATGTTTCAACAGCCACGGTGCTCTGTGCCACCTCCTTTTCCAAACTGTCTCATATTTTTGATCCTTCTCACTCCAGGTGGAGCATGACCCCGCAGACAGTCAATGCTTACTACCTGCCTACCAAGAACGGCATCGTCTTTCCCGCAGGGATCCTGCAGGCTCCCTTCTACGCTCGTAATCACCCCAAGTACGTCAGGGTCCCTTCTCTGTTAGGTAGGAAGAAGAGACTTGGGGTGGAGGGGTGTGCTGATGTCTGCAATGCTGAGCACACTCAGGTCTGGTCTTAAAGGCCTCAGTTGCAGGGAAAGCACAGCGTATGGGAGGTGGGAGGAATCCAAGCTACATCAAGGTGGGGACATATTGGATTTAGAGACAACATGTGAGCCCCCTAATATGTCCCCTGGCAGTTAGGAACAAGCCTCCTCTTGCAGAAGGCCCATGTTGGAGTAGCACATGGCAATTTGTAGCTTTTGTCGTCGTCATCCCCAACCGTGCTGCTCGCTCAGCCGTGTACTAGAGACCACACTAGTGTCGTAACCTCTTGCTTTCCCTTGGCTTCCTTTTGAGGGCCCTCAACTTTGGAGGCATTGGTGTCGTGATGGGACATGAGCTCACCCACGCTTTTGATGACCAAGGTAGGAACAAGCTGCTTGGCCTGCCAGACTGCTGCTGCTTGTGGCTTCTTGCATTGAGCGTGCATGTTGCGTCCCTCTAAGAGAAAGACCTTTTTGGTGGTGGTGCCATGACAAGTCATCATGATGCGAGGGTGGACCTCGCGCCATTGTTCATTGCCCAGCTTTCAGACCTACCTTTGCTCCCTTCGGATAATTTTTGGTGCCATTCCACAAGCTGGGCAGCTTCCCAGCACTTCTTGCCGCCTTTTCCAAAAGCAGGGCCAGCTCAAGGACTTTGCCACTGTAGGTAGTAGTCAGTCGTCTTGATGTTGCACAGGAGTATCCTGTGGCACATTCCCAGTTTCTGCAGGAAGCCAGCCATGCCCAAAGCAGCCCAGGAAGCACGACTTGAATAGCTGCTTCTGGCATAGCAGCAGAGCCCCATTTTTATAGGTGCCTCCCTGGGCAGCTGTATGGTTGAACCAGCCCTGTCCCAAAAATCTGCAATGTCTTTCTCCTGGGGCAGCTAGTGACCTACTCCTTCGTTCACCCCCCCCCCCATTGCATTCCTTCTTGCCTTATCCATGGTAGCTTCCACATTACTGTTGCCATCAAGTGACCTCTCCTCTCTGGTGGGCGCTGCTTCTCCATCTGTTTGCCCTCCTGTCTCCCCAGGTGACACCTCCAGTCATCTCACCAGGCTTCTTTGTGCTGCTTTTGCTCCTGCTCCATCTGCTTGGTGAGAATTCATTATCTCTGCATGAGTGGGCCGCTGCTGGCAGCTAGGAAGCCCCCCACCCCACCCGTCCTCCTCTTGATCGCGCTGCTGCTTAAGACTACTTTGGGATCGACCCCCAACTCCCCCTCTCCTTGTAGCCAGACGCCTCTTGGTTTGACTTGGAACCCATCTCTCTTAGCCTCACAGTGCCCAGCAGTTGCAGATGGGGTGGAACCCAAAAGGCAGCTGTGGCTTGCTGGGAGGAGGGAAGGAAGTGCAGAGTACCTGATCGGATCCCTGATGGGCGAGGGAACTACTGCAATAAGAAAACAGCTGTCCAGGAGTATAGTTCAGGAGGGCTACCCTGGGAGCCCACAGTTTTATCCCAGTGTAGAAGATGCATGGAATGTATAGTATTGGATTGGGCACGGAATCCAGCTCCTGGGTGGCTCAGCTTTCATTCTAACACAAAGCAGATTTCCAGTCTTTATGGCTGGGGCAGCATGTGGGTAATGCCTGGCAGAAAGCCAAGAAGGCAGGCGGCAGTAGAATAGGATTTACCTTCCATGAGATTACTGGGCTTGATTGCTCTACAACCCTCATTGTCTTCGCCGTAAGCTGAACAAATTATGCATAGTAAACAAAAAGTATTTATTTTGCATAATATTTGGGCTTCAGGGTTTTAGCAGCGAGAACACCTTTGCACATATTTTTTCTTTTTTTTTAATGCAGAGCATGCACAGCATGAGAGAACTTGGTGAAGAAAGCCTGTGGCTTGTTGGCCACAACTCCAGCCATAGCGTAGTGGCCCTTGGCTCAAGGCCTGGCACCCCCAGTTTAAAGCATCTCAAGCAGTGGAGCTGGAAGGTCTTGAAATGCTGGTGTTTCACAACCAGGAGGCGCTAGATGGCTGGGCACCGGGGGCAAAGGAGAGGGAATGATGGTCTCCTTCAGGCCCCTCTGTGAGCTTTTCAGGAGAGCCTGACTGGCCACTAGGCAAGTGCTGTGTCAGATGGCCAGTCCAGCAAAGCAATTGTATTCCAGGCCGAGAATATGACAAAGAGGGGAACCTGCGTCCCTGGTGGCAGAACTCTTCGCTGGAGGCCTTCAAGAACCGGACAGAGTGTATGATGGAGCAATATAGCAAGTACCTTGTCAACAAGGAACACGTCAATGGCAAACAGACATTGGGTGAGAACATTGCTGACAACGGGGGACTGAAGGCAGCCTACAACGTGAGTTGCTGGTCTGGGGGGAATTGCATGTCACCGCCAAAAAGGGCGGGCGGGCAGGCGAGCGAGCGAGCGAGGCAAAAGGCCTGCTGAATCTTGAGCCGCCGCCTCTGTGTTTCTTTGCAGGCTTATAAAGTCTGGCTAAAGAAGAACGGGGAGGAGAAGCGCCTGCCCTCTGTGGACCTCACCAGCCATCAGCTCTTCTTCCTAGGATTTGCACAGGTAACTCCGTTTGCTCAGGAAGAGAAATGGTCCCTGTGCATTTTATTATTATTATTATTATTATTATTATTATTATTATTATTATTATTATTATTATTATTATTATTATTATTATTATTTAAAGGTATTTCTAAATCTTATATGCTGTACTACCTGTCCTGCTGGGTCCCAAAGACAACAGTCGCAAGTCACCCCGTAGCATCAGACCTCAAGTTCAGTGGTTAAGCACCAGGTTCGAGGTTCAGTCCCTGACACCTCCATTTAAAGGCTCTCTGACAGCGGAGCAGTGAAAGAAAGATACCCCCACTGTAAGTGCACTTGGAATTCCTGCCCTTTCCTGCCTCCGCTGATCCCTAGAAGGGATGAAGGTCTCGGTGGACGTTAAAGCCCCAGCTCACTGAAGTCCCTCCATACCGTTTTTGAGACCCATTAGTTTTCAGTCTGCTTCAAACGGAATGGAAATCTGCTTTCTCAGAAAAAGGAGAGCCAAATTTCTCAGGGTGCTAAATGCTGATCTAGACCCCACACGCCGTTCTTGCTTGAGATAATTGCTGTCATCTGGAACACACACAACGCTAGGAGAACAGGGAAGGTCCTGGTGCCTTGTGTGGGGAGACCTAGATAGATTCACAAAGAAGCTGAAGGCAGGAACTCTTCCACTTGGATCTGCCTCCCTTTAAGCGTCACAGGTGGCAATGCAACTTAACCCAACTTTATTCTACAAGGTGAGCACTAATCCTCTGGTTCTCCTTCTTGGCACAGGTATGGTGTTCGGTGCGAACCCCAGAGAGCTCCCACGAGGGCCTGGTGACCGACCCGCACAGTCCGGACAAATTCCGAGTCATCGGCACCCTCAGCAACTCCCGGGACTTCGTGGAGCACTTTGAGTGCCCCGTTGGCTCCCTCATGAACCCTGGGAAGCACTGTGAAGTGTGGTAGAGAGAGAGGCTGCCACTGGCAGGAGTCTGTACATACACACAACTGCCCCCTGCACAACCCCGGCACACAGAAGCTAAGCTGAGCCTACTGCTCACGCTCTGGGGAGCCGCTGGCAGTCTTGCCTTTGGTTGGTGCAGTTTTGCCTTCAGCGCTGGCACCACAAGAAAGAGGAGCGTAACCAGTTCTCTCTGCTGAGCCCCCTTCATTGGGGGGGGGGCAAAAGCACAGCTTCACTCCCCTTAGCTAACCTCATCATCACTTCCTCCCTCTGTGGGCCTTACAAAGGAATCTCCAGCCGGCTTCTTCAGCTCTAGTTTGTGGCCTTGGACTTATTCAGTAACTGTGTCCCTGATCCCGTATACAGTATGCTGGCCTGATGCCTGTGACTTTTTACCACGTTCCACTTCCCTAGATCAGGTGGAGATATAGCTTGGTCTCTGTTTATTCGGAGGGAAAGGCAGGATATAATTCGTTTAAATAAAATAAATAAAACTTAATGGGGGGGGATTGGGTTAGGGACAAGCAAAGGAGGATACCCACAGCGCTTGTACCTCCTACATACTGTGGCTTCTGGGGGCCTGCAGTGCTGATTCAGCTAAGGAACTTCAGTCAATGGTGTGTTGTAGGAACGACGTCAGGTGCAATGAAAAAACCTGTGAAGCTTGGTGTGCTCCAGGGCATAGAACCACACCAGAAGAGTCCTGCTGGATCAGAGCAAGAGCCACCAGTCCCAGCATCCTGTTGCCAACAGAGGCCAGCCAGTGGACTCTGGGAAGCCCACAAGCAGTGCATGAAGGCAACAACCCTTCCCTATTTGTTTGTCTCAGTATCTGGCATACAGAGGTACACTGCCTCTGAACATGGAGGTTTCATGTAGCTAGTAGCCATTGGTAGGCCTATCATCCATGAATTTGTCTTATCCTCTTATAAAGCCATCTCAGCTTAGCAACTGATACTGTCTTCTACCCAGTACAGATGTAGTGGAGCTGGGATTCAGATGGCTGCAACATCGCATCCCATGGTGCCAGGCTGCGTTGTGGCATACAGGGATGTTGTCCGACATTTTCCTTACAAGCCAAATACCCAAAGAAGCAACAAGGCTCCATTATGGAGAAGTTGGACAGTCCCCTCCTAGTAACTGGAGATAGGGAGCCAGTTCATTGCCATCGGTGTTTTTTTTTTATAGTTTTTGCTCTAGCAAAGGAGGATGTTACACACCTGTGCACACACAATCCCACCTAGTCACTGTGGAAAGACAGACATCCTCCTAGTGTTGTACTTACCAAGCTGCCCACTCCTGATCTTCTTTCACAAAGAAAAATCCCCACCTCTGCTGTTAGACCCCAGGGCGTGTGTGGAACACCCTGTTGAAAGCACACTAACAGCTGCACATTGTGAGTTTCTGGGCCAAACTACACATGATATTTAACCTGGAAAGAATGGAACCAGGCAATGGACCGGAAGTGGCTGTTCCAGGACAGCTGCAGGGCCCCTGATCTGTGGTGCGGCCGCGTAGCCAGGGGGTAGCACTGAAAAACACAACCCTCTCACAACAGCTACGGTACTTGTTGCAAACTGCTGCTTTGGGGGCTATTAGCCACATTGGAGCGTGGTTTTGGTACAGAAGTGCTAAGGTCCCCTCCCTGCCATGTGCAATGATGATACCCTACCAAATTGGGGCCTCTGTGTCTATCGTTGGACATAAAAAGACCATGTTCCTTCCAGTCCACTTCCTGGTTTCCCCCCATGACGGGTTTACCATCCTATGTAGTTTGGCCCAGTCTGAATAGAGGAGACAGGAAGAGACGGAGAAAGGGCTTGGCTTGCTTCCAATATCTTTCCTTTAACCCTTTTCCAGGCTCATTATCAATTTCAAACTAGCTTGGCTTAGAAATTCCTAACATGCTCCATCTATTGAGCTTGGTGGGGACTAGTGCCTTGGATTAGTGTGTGTGTTTGGGGGGGGGGGCGCTCTTCTTGGTGTAATTAATTATTAAAAGCAGTTTCCGCTTGACTAGTTCAAAGTGATCTTCAGATGTGTTTGGTGAAAATAAAATGAAAAGAAAAATTAACAACGGAGAATGCAAGTACTACCTCTTGGTTCTTGCCAGACCGTCTTGAAAACAGAGATGCGGCTGGGTGGGCAGTGTTGTGTGATGGGTAGAGTCTTAGGCTTGGACATGAAAATCCTCACTGGGGCTTAGTTCTTGCTGAGGTGACTAACCAGTGTCTGTAAAGGGTTGTACCATTTCAGACAGTAGGTAGAGTCTCATAGTGTTGAACATTCCCTTGACAAAAAAATCCCTGCATTTAGAAAACTAGCACATTCGGAAGAAAGGTTTTAGCCTAGTCTCCCTAACATAGTAACTTTTTATGTGCAGATTTTTTTGGGGGGGGGATGTTGCAACCTAGGGGGAAGAGGTTTATTACCTCATATGAAGTGAGCCTCAGGGTCAAATTAGACATGGCGTGGACATTCCCTGATTAGAACTCCTGGTGTCCTTTTCTCCCCCCCCCCCAAAAAAAAGACCCAGGGCCATGGGGGTGTTTGGATTGTAGTGGGGGGGGATAAGTTTTTTCCCAGGAACACTCCTAGTCCAAATCACACTGCCCAAAGCTGCTATTATCCATTTTTGTGCCAGTAAATTTGACCAGTGTTTGTTTTTTTTCTGGGAGTCTAATGCTTGCTTGTCTTATATTTTATTTATCCATCCAAACAGTTATACTCTGCCTTTCTGCCACCGAAGAGGCCCCAAAGCCAAAGCTGGGCTTACAGCATTTTAAAAACAATACCATAAAAACATAAAACCAAATGCCACCAATCCGATTGAAAGAGACAGATAATTACAGGCGGGGGGGGGGGAAGCAAATGTTGAGATGAAATGCCTGTCTAAAACAGCAATAAGCCCCCAGTGAGGGGGCCAAAATGGGTCTCCAAGGGAAGAGGGTTTCACAGCCTGCGGGCCATGGCCGAAAAGGCCCTACCATGATAAGTCTCCCCCCCCCCCCCAACTGAACATCAGAAACGGGGGAGAACAGAGCAGGGCCTGAGATCGATGTTGAACGAAGATTCGTTTGAGGAGAGATGGACCTTCAGATATCCTAGTCTCAAGCCACACCATATGCGGTTTTCATGGTTTATGTTTTCACTGTGAGTCATCTTGAGCACCATTTGTGATTAAAAAGGTGGGGTATCATAATGAACAGGGTTATACACATTCATAACCGTAGGGACGATCGATCATCCTTGGCTGGACTGGGGCCAGTTGTGCAACATCAGTTACATCACAAGTAACAAGCTTGCATATAGCAGCACCTTGTTTTATTTGTGCTACTCAGAAGTTGTTGTTGTTGTTGTTCAGTCGTTAAGTCGTGTCCGACCCTTCGTGATCCCATGAACCATATCCTGCCAGGCCTTCCTGTCCTCCGCCATCTTCCTGAGTTTGCTCATTTTCATGTTCGTTGCATCGGTGATGCTGTCTAACCATCTCATCCTTTGCCTTCCCCTTCTCCTTTTGCCTTCAATCTTTCCCAGCATCAGAGTCTTCTCCAGAGAGTCCTCTCTTCGCACTAGGTGGCCAAAATATTTGAGCTTCAGCCTCAGTACCTGTCCTTCCAGGAAACAGTCAGGCTTGATTTCATTTAGGATTGGCTGATTTGATCTCCTAGCAGTCCAAGGGACTCTCAGGAGTCTTCTCCAGCACCACAGTTCTTGAGTTCTGAGTTGGGTACTCAAAGTACCCAAAGGCAAAGCGCCATATAAAAGTAAACCCTGTGACTCAATGAAATAAAATAAACTCTGTCGTCCTACATCATAAAGTATAAATGCACACTGAAATCATCATCCCAAGCAGCAACTGCATTCCTTCCGGCAGGCGGCCTTCAATCTTACAGCGCCAACTCCTCGTCCCGGGCAGGATCTCCCTTATTACTGCCCGGTCGAGAACCAGCATCAGTTTGGCTGACAAATCCTCGAGGCCTTGAAAGGCAATACCACCGCATTGCCCGTGGCCGAGTTTTCCGCTGTGCCTCATGGGACTTGTAGTTCTTGGGAATGTTCGGCCAGCCAACATCACGGAATTGGGCAAAACGGTTCGCGATTGAACTAAATCGGGAGCATAGCATTTTGGGAATTGTAGTCTTAAAACCCAAGAGGGTGTTGCTATATAGCGTGTGGCCGAAGGTTTTTGGACTTCGTTTCCCACACCCCATCGCGGCCAGAGATAAGTGCTCTTTTCTCGGCCAAACTAGGCCTATCGTCGCTGCTCCTTCGTTCGATCAAGGGGAAAAGCGAGCTCCGAAATGGGAATCCGAAAGACGAGGTTGTTGTAACTGCGCCAGGAGGTGAGTGTGTCCCCCGGCCCCAGTTAAAGCTGGAGCCCTGTAACCTGTTTCTAATGCTTAGGCGTCTCAGCTTTGGCTAACTCACAGGACCAGAGTGTCTCTGAGTGTGTGCAGAGCGCGCTGTTCTCTTATCACACTCCACACCGCGGATCTGGGATTTGGAGGCAGGCCTTAAAGAGCAAAGCGGAAACGGAAGCTCTGGCACTGGCGTTTCCTAGAAATTCAGCCCGAGCCGAGGAAGTTTTGGTTGTTGTCTACTTCGTCACTGCCAGCCAGGTCCTGTCAACCTCCTGGGTTTCCTCTGGTCTTCAAGGTGCTTTTCTGGGCTGTCCAAAACACTTTGCAAAGCTTGATAAAGGTTTGCACATTTACCTTAGACAATTTATGGTTTAATCTCAGACAAATTGCAACGCAAGCATTTCATACATTAAAATTCTTGGGAAGATGTGCGCAATCGATCACATCCTAAACGTTTTTTTGAAATCACGCATACACACCCCAACCCTTTCTGTACTATTTTTCTTGCTTTTTGACTTGCTTAGTTGTACTTGATCTCTTGACATAATTTAGAAGAATGACTTGAAAGCCATCTGAAAGAGCACCTGCTCTGAAGTCTGAAATCAATATATACTACTGTACTGTAATTTGAATGGACATGATATGATTTAAGATGTACTGTAGTTAAAATAAGTTGAGATTTTGTTTACAATGTTTTTAATCCATGTATGAGCACTAATATTTTTCCAGTGACTGGTTTTAGGTGTATGTCTCAATAAAACTTACACCAAACGGACAGAATACCGTATTTCTTCGAGTCTAAGGCGCCATTGATTCTAAGGCGCACCTTTACTTTCAGTACCACCAGCAGGGAAAAAAAATCCATCAATTGTAAGACTCGCCTCCCTTCATTAAATCTACCTGCTCAGCACCAACTCTCCCCAGCATGTCTCCTGCAGCTGAGGATGACTGAGTGCACTGCCTTTGCATAGCATTTCTGGCCCCATCAGAAAGTGCCATTTTCTTCGTTACCTGGGCTTGGGGGAGCTTCAGGGAGGCCTGCGCAACCCTCTGCAGGCCTCCCTGATCTTCAGTTTGGCGAAAAACAGCGATTTTTGGTCGTTTCTGGTTTTCGCGAAAACAGGGAATGGCTGAAAATCGCTGTTTTTCACCAAACTGAAGATCAGGGAGGCCTGCAGAGGGTTGCGCAGGCCTCCCTGAAGCTCCTGCAAGCCCCAGTAAGTAAGAAGATAGCATTTTGGGGTGCTTTTTGGAGACCTTCGATTCTAAGATGCACCCCATTTTTTGAAATGCTTAATTGGGAAAAAACATGCTTAATTGGGAAAAAACATGCTTAATTGGGAAAAAACATGCGTCTTAGAATTGAAGAAATACAGTAATAGTCTGTTGTATCAAACATATTCCTAACTATACTTTCCCCTAATCTGTTGGTGTCCACGTGTCCTGGTGTCTAGGAGTGCTGTGGATGCTGACAGGCCTCTCCTCGTTCCTGATCTTGCTTCTCTTGCAGCCCCAGTGAAAGAAGCTCTGATGGATGCTTTGCCCATCTCGCCAGGAGAATTGCTCTGTCTGGGCTCCAGCCTGGCCTTTTCTGGCCTCTTTTATTACCTGCACAGGAAGAAGGCTAAAGTGGTGACCAAGATCCAGGTATGCCATTGTGTACCTTGCCTCTCCCTGACTTTTGGAGAACAGATCGGAATAATACTTGAATTTGTACAGTATGCGTGAAGCACCCCCTGTGGCACTCTGGCAGTTTTCCGCCATCTCCATGGGGGGGGGGGTGTTGCACAGCGCTTGCCGCTTGAAACTGTTGCAAGATGAAAATGAAAACTGTTTATTGCCAAAGAGACTCTGAATGCTAATGACCTGTAAGCTATGACTTTGGATGAACATGTGCCAGACTGGACTGTACACAATGCGAGGGTTCTGCCGCTTGTGTTCCTGCCATGAGCAATGCTGAAGAAAGGTCTCCCCAAGAAGCATGAGGGAAAAACCTGACCAGCTGCCTGACACCATTTTCGCCATGTGTCCAAAAAGCTCTCACAGAATTTACTCTGCATTCCCCCCCCCCAATGTGATGTTCCTAGAAGAAACAATACAGAGGAACACCTGAGATGAGTCATCCCAGCCTCTCCTTTGTCTCAAGCCAGCTTCCTAATGGTTGGACCA
The DNA here is from genome assembly GCA_026170595.1 of Plestiodon gilberti rubricaudatus. Classification (NCBI taxonomy): domain Eukaryota; kingdom Metazoa; phylum Chordata; class Lepidosauria; order Squamata; family Scincidae; genus Plestiodon; species Plestiodon gilberti. The sequence continues at coordinate 5,921,510 of JANXHW010000003.1, read as the reverse complement.
TCAAGACAGATCCCTCTACCCTCCTCCCACTTGTTTGTTTTACCCAGAGGTGCATTGAGGTGTCCTATCTAGGAATTCTTTTTCCTGTTTGTCTGTGTACCTGGGGATCCTCCTGAACATGTGCTGAGGTCCCTATAAAAAGGCAGGAACAGACTGGAAACCCTCTCTTGGCTCTTCATTTTCCTCCTGGACTGGTACTGGTGAGATTCCTCTGCTCCATCTGGTTTTCCCTTCCCCCCCTCCTCTTCCCTATCTCTTGCAACCCTCCCTTCTCTCCTCAGTTAGTCACTGATTTGGTTCCTGAACCCAGCTTGTTCAGAACCTGGGAATCATTTTATTTCTCCCCCTTCTCCCAATACCCCCCACTCTTAATTTGACTTCGTTCTCAGTCATTCTGCTAGTCTGACCAGCTCAGACCCAATCTGCTAGTCCTTCTTTTCATTCACTGTTGTGCCAGAACTACAACATTTGCAACAGCCAAGGTGAATTCTCCAGGATTGTTAAGGTGATTATAACCCAAGTAAAACCAGAACCTGATATCTCTCTGCTCTATCTAAGTTTCCTAGTTCTCTGTATGATTGTATTTCTGTATGATTTTCGCCTGAATTATTTAGTAAACTTTTGGAAAGCAACCACGGGTGTCTTCAATATTATTTAAAAACGGAATTCTGCAAAAGCCCAACTCTGGTATACATAGGTCTAAAGGTCCCAAAACATGCCAAATTGCTATATTTAAAGCTATTCCCCAAATTAAAAGCATTTTGGCTAACAGATTAATGGTGGAGAATTCGGCGGGCAGACCCTGTTCATCTGAATACATGCTAAGTACACGTGTGTTTTCGGAGAAACAGACGTAGGAGAAAGGCTTTTCAGAATTCCAGTCAGATAGTTAGAAGCAAGAACTGGTGTGTGTGTGATCTGTGCATTTGGCTCTAGAGAGCATCCTATCAAAGTGGGTTTGGCTTTTCCCCTTTTCCAAATCCTTCAACAAAGCTCCTCAGCCGCCCTGAGCTCTGTGCGAGGAGAAATCCAATGACCGCAGTTTTGTCTCAAACACAAGGGAGGAGCTGAGTGAAGTCCTGGTCGTGCTATCTTGTGGGTGGGAATCAGTGTTAGGGCATTCCCCACTCCTCACCTTTTTACACCCCACGCTACATACAGGAACATAGAGCTTGCCAGCAAAGTAGAGTCAAAGCTCGGCCACACCAACCCCTTTTACTGAAGGAGAAGCTCAAACTCTGAAACCCAGTAGAGCTGGGACCTTGTTGCTTTTGTTCTTTTCAGAGAAGAGACAAGTTCTCTCTCTCTCCCCATTTTGCCAGAGAGAACGCTGGGGGCGACTCTCTGAGTTCATTTAATTCACTAGGGATTGCTGGGGGCAACTCCCTCTCAATAACTCCACAGCGGGATAGCTACCCCAGGAGTTAAATCACAGGATCACTGGGGGTGACCGTGATATATTAAATATTCCACAGAGGAATATCCAGGCAGACGTGCCTCGAGACTGAGAGAGTGGGCCCTCTCCAGCTCATAGAGTTCTGCAGAGGAAACGTGCTCAAACAGGAGTCAGTAGAGCCTCCACAGCTCAGCAGTAAACAAAAATTGGAAGGAATACGCTGAGGGCGGCCTTGCCAACCTAAAAATAATTGCACAGAAGCATCCTAGACAAACATGCTCAAGAAAAAAACAAGCCAGCCTAAATTGGACAAATGGCTTCTCCGGAAAGGGGATTGCCCGTTTGAAGAAGGATCTTTTAAGGGACCTGATCCTCTCCAGACCCTGAAAAATGCCTTCCAGGACTTTTGTGTTAAGTCCAAACCCAATCAGGCAAAAAAGGATAGGTTTGCAACCTGGGGTTTGTTCTTGGCTCTAAAAGATAGTCTCTCCACCTTAAAAGAGGCAAAATTAGAGCTGGAGAAAAGCCACCAGGAATTGGCTAATTTAAAAGAAAATTTTGAAACGGAATCCAGCAAATGGAGAACCGAATTGGAAGATTTAAAAGAAAATTTTGAAACGGAATCCAGCAAATGGAGAACCGAATTAGAAGATTTAAAAGAGGAGCTGGAACACCAGACTCATAATTGGGCTGCTGAAAGGCTAAATTTAATTTTAGGGAAACAGAGTTACGCCACAGCTCTACAAGATTCTAACCAAAAGTTAGAAATGGCCATGAACCAAATCCAGGTTGCAGAACAAAAAACAGAAGAATTAGACAAGCAGCTCACAAAAGCTACCCAAGCTGCTAAGTATTTGGCTGAACAAAACCAAATAAAAAGACAGGCAGCTTCCCATGTTGAGTGCAAGAAGGAGATCCAGTCCCTTAAAGATAAACTAGAACTTCAACATGCTGTGATTTCAACTGTGCATCCAGACGCATTGGTTGATTTCCAGCTAGAGGAAGTAAATCTGCCCTCCCAAGGGAATTCCTGTAACTCAGGATGGATTCAGCCTCAGCCTGTGGAACCTGTTACCACAAGAAGAACCACAAGTACCAATACTAACAATGGACGCAGTACCACGCAAATAATAAGAGAAACGCGGGAATGGCGACCAGATGAAGTTAAGGCAATTGCAGAACAGTTAGGTCCACTCTCGAGAGCGACCTCCATCGCTTGGATGACGAATTTGGCTGCCTGTTATCCACGCATTGAAGGCACAGACCTTTCACAATTGGCTAAAAGATGCATTTCCAATCAGGACCTCCCCTCACTGACCTCCTACATTAATAGCAGGAGACTACACACGTACAATATGTACAATTGGATGAGAGAAATCCTATCCTTTCTGTGGTCTTATAGCAACGTGAAGGTCATGTATGTAATGGAGAAACATGGAATTCACGAGGACCTAGAGTCATATATGGCGAGAAAGCAATTGCTTGCAGTCATATCAGAGGAGGTCACCTTAGATGGAAATGGGGATCCCCAATATGATAATAGAAGCTTTAAAGAAGCCTTAGTGGATGGTCTGAACCACCAAGCACGCTTAATTTTGGGGCTCATAGATTTCAATAATACCCCTTGGAACCAACTAGAGGAAAAATTATGGAGAGTAGCCGCGCTCCTCCGCAGTACAGGCGGACTCAAAAACCATGAGGTCAGCCAGAGGGACACAGAAGAGGAACCAGTTCAAGCTGTAACATATAGCTCTTGCACTGCAACCTCACAAGCAGCTGCCCCCATGATGCAAATCATTTCCAATCCCTCCAAGGCCCCCTCCCTCAAACACCAGGTCTATTTGTCTGTAAATAAGACACAGACACAAGGACAGGTGGATTCTGGAGCTACTCTGACTTCAGTTCATAAACGTTTGGTGAAAGAATGTCAGCTGCTGCCTGGGGAAGTATACAAGGTAAAACCATATGAAAGCCCTGAAATTTTTGTACCCAAAGCAAAGGTGCAGCTAGAATTTAAAGGCTGGAAAGGAACATGGATTGTTGCTGTTCACTCACGCACAGAGACACCAGTTCTTTTAGGAAATGATTTCTGTGATTTTGTGAACAAGCAAAGAACACCAGTCAAAACCCTTACACCACAAAACCCTGGCTCTCAACAACAGCGACCTGTAAGAAGGGACATCCTCTGCAATTCTCTAGAGAATGTACAGAGTATATATCCCAGTAACAGCCAGAGTAACAGCTCCAGGACTGCAAACAATAAAGCTATTAGAAAGCAAAGTACAGCAGCTCCTATGGGCAGAAATCAAAGCATGACTGCTGCTACAGCAGCAAACCAGGGGGAACAACCCCCAAATCTCTCTCCCCTCCCCCAAGAAATCACTTTTCGCCCTAGATGCAGGAGAGGAACTGTGAGTGGGAGATTTCCAACCAGAAGGAGGAAAACCTCTCTCTCATTTCCCCCTCTTCCATCTGCCCAGTAAAACTCCTGAAGAACGTATTATGTGAAAAATGTGTTTCAAACCTGAGATAACGACTTAACACTTTTTGTTTCAGTGTATTGTGAAAAGACTGTCTTATCCTGTGTCTTTCTATGCGTGAGCAAACCTTCTGACCTAAATTTTGAATCAGCAGAATTGCACTCTGTACATGGACAGGCAACCTGGGCACAATTATACAATGGCCCAGCCTGCAGCTGAGATAAAGAATATTGTGGGTGATTTAAAACCATCTCTCTCTAGTTTCACATGCCTTTTGCCTTCCTGTCTCTCACTTCTAAACAGAGGGGGTGAGAGACTAGAGATGCTTTTGAATTGCTAATTTGAAACTTGCCCACTCCAACCTTATCAAGGGGGGGTGAGAATGATGTCATCTCTACTGCTGATGTTACAGTCAAATTTTGCTGATGCCAGGACAGCCCAGCATCTTTCAGGACTACAAACTTAGATTTTTATACCTTCCCTTGCCTGGGAGCCAAAGGAAAAACAAAATCCTGTTTCTATCTTGTGTCCAAGCAAGGACAACCATTTCTTTTAGGTATGGAAATTTCTCTATAAATGTTAGTAGTGTGCACATTAATTGTCTTTTATTTTAAGGAAAGGAAATGGAGTTACCAACTGCCACTGGGACTCCTTGCCACTGGCAGACAACTCTGCTACAACTGTCAATGTTTTATTTTCTCTTTAAGTTTCAGTATTGTGCACCTTAACTGTCTTGTATCCAAGGAAAGGTAAATGGAGTCACCAATGGTACTTGCCGGTGGAACTCCATGCCACCATCAAACATGAGTGTCAATCATAACTTTAAGTTTTTTTCCTTAATAGCTTTTGAATTTCACAGGTACAAAATGGAACAGAAAAGCCTGTGCATCTTCTCTAAGCAAATAAGAGAAACCCTTCTAACCTTTGTGCCCCTGGAAAACTGAGCATGCACAGGGTGCAAAGATACTTTCAAACAAATGAAAACCACATAAGACACCTCTAATGCTATCTTATGCCTATAAATGCTTATTAAATTACTTAACTTTGGTTCTTTTACATAAGCTAGGCATCCTTATATGCAATTATGGTTCAGTTTACCTTGTTTTCAGCATTAGACACTTCTTTTTACAGTATAAGTACTGTCATAATATTTGCATACTTTGATATGTTATCTGTTTGTTTGTCTTATGTGGTATGAATGATAAGCGCTTGTCTGTCTGTCCTGTCTATTTTATTTTCACCTACCGGTATTTTTATTTTCATTTTATTATGATATGGCCAACCACTGAAGGGCCTGAAGCCCACATGATGCTAAATTTTCTTTTGCTTTCAACAGGCCTGATATTTTTGTAATTTTGAGCTCAGTCATTTCATTTTTGTTTTGGTACCATGGTCAATGAAACTTATCTTAAGAGTACTATATGGGATATTTTGCTTGTATGAATATTATTCTTTGAATAGCTATGTTGTTATATTACTTCCACTTCTGAATCTCTCTGGAAACTGCCAGTATAATTTAAGAAGAAGATGCACCTGCATTTGTTCCTAGAAAAAGGGTGTGCCTGCATTAGAATGCCTTGTGATTTTATTGTTATTAACTCTTTCCAAATCCAACCCATGTTTCCTCCAATGAATAGATGTTTTTGTGATTTGGAATATTCCACCTATTTTTCTGAGTATGGGTTGGATACATCAGCTTCTTACACACCCACACTGCAGAACTCCTAACCAGTCCCTATGTGATTTCATTTCTTCACATGCCAAGACAGCATCTTTAAAATGTATTTTGATTGTTTTTCTTCTTTGAAGTATTCCTGGGCTCCCTCCAACCTTGAGGACAAGGGGGGGAGACACCAGCAGATATTCCCTTGCTTCATGTTTGTAAGATAAAAGTTGTTTTCTTGTGAGTAAGAAACCTGGATCAATGTCTTACTCACTGACCAAGCCATCTGAGAACTGTACTTGTATCTGTGTTGAATTTTCCACTATTGCTTATAACCTTTCATTACCTCATGTGAGTTTTAGTTATTGTGTATTGAAATTTTGCATTATTGCCTATGACCTTGCATTACCTCATTTGAATTTTTGATTGCTTGTATTGTACCCACATTTGAGTAAGTATTCAAGTATTCCTGGAGAGGAAACCAAGGCACAGTCTTCTTCTCCTACTTCCTATTTTCATACTTGCTCTCTGGTCATGCAATCTCTACCCTATACTCCTACTTGCTCTGGTCACTCTTTTAGCTACCCAGTGCACCTACCCTTTTGTGTGCTCCCCTGTACTGTCTCCCTTCCCACAATGGAACAAGACTCCAGAAGAAGAAGTTTTGAGACTACAAACATTCCTGACGTAATATTTTCGTCTCAAAGGGGGGGAATTGTTGCAAGATGAAAATGAAAACTGTTTATTGCCAAAGAGACTCTGAATGCTAATGACCTGTGAGCTATGACTTTGGATGAACATGTGCCAGACTGGACTGTACACAATGCGAGGGTTCTGCCGCTTGTGTTCCTGCCATGAGCAATGCTGAAGAAAGGTCTCCCCAAGAAGCATGAGGGAAAAACCTGACCAGCTGCCTGACACCATTTTCGCCATGTGTCCAAAAAGCTCTCACAGAATTTACTCTGCATTCC